>CM070683.1:12893721-14332610 GCA_036346265.1 Melocanna baccifera
GTTATACATATTTGTCTTATCTAATATTAGCTATTTTACTTAAGATTTGTAAACCTTTTTAAAAAAGAGGTGTGCGGGAGCATGCCCTACATCATGTGCTAGTTTTATGAATATTCAGTGTTGTATGCTGGCATTATTATGTAATGTGCAGGAAAAATATCTACTCCTATATACAATTTACCTATTTCCAGTGTACATTAATAGATGAAAAATGTCCTTTTCATAGGTGAAGGTTTATTGACAGTCCACACGAAATGCATTATTACACCGAAAATAACACTGCCAGATGCTTTGTTGCGTGCAATTTATTGCTTATACGACAGCTTAACGAATGGTAGCCAGTTTTGTTGATATTTTATCCTGCTTCCCCAAGTAGGGCTACCTTGTACTAAATCCAAGTCTAATCACTGTTTACAGCTTGCTATCCTCAACATAAAATTAAACCCTTCATTATATTTCTTTTTGAAAGCAAAGCTCTTCATTAAATATCACTGAATAACTTGTATGTCTACAATTTGTCATTAATATCTCACTGACATGTGAGGTCTAGACCTATATGTTAGCCTCATAATGAGTGGCATATTGTAGATCATATAGTTATTCGGTGGATTATATATTTTCTCTATATAGTAAGAGGAATTTAATAAGCATGGCAGACCTCTTTGCACATGTTTCAATGATATATATGTTTTTCCTTCTCTTTAATGGAGGGGGTACTGTTAAGAATAATCCCATATTTGTTGTGGGAGAGGAGAAAGTACAATTTATAAGTGTGAGAGAGTTTTCACCCATCGAACTAGTCTTTTGGGGAGAAGATCCAATACCACTTATAAGTGTGTTGCTCCGTAGGCTTAGTTGTGTTCAGCCCATTTAGATCAGTGGCCCGGGAAGTAAATCCGGTTGGACCTAGTCATGCGACCAGTGTCTAATCTAACGAGTGGTATCAGAGCCTAAGCACCTAACATATCCTTGGACCTTATGGTTGCAGAAGTGCCCAACCAATGTGTAAGGGGGAGATTCTTAGAAATAATCCCACATTGATTGTGGGAGAGGAGAAAACACAACTTATAAGTGTGAGGAAGCCCTCGCCCATCGGACTAGTCTTTTCGGGGGAGAAGGCCCAATACCACTTATAAGTGTGTTGGTCCATGGGTTTAGTTGTGTTCAGCCCATTTAGACCTGTGACCCAGGAAGTAAACCCGATTAGATCTAGACATGCGACCAGGGTCCGATCTAACAGGTACTATTTTTTAAAAATCCATATGTCTTTTGGACATGAATATAAACAAGAAAACCACATTATTACAAAAAGAAAAGGCAAAGTACATCAAGTGCTTCAAACTTTAAATCTCTCCCATCTGAAGTTCATTTCAATGGATAGAGGAAGAATAACACATATGGATCTTCAAAAGTGTATCTACTTTCTTTTGCTACAAAACCACCAATAACACAAGGAAAATTATCACCAAAACAAAACAAAAAATACAAGGGGAGAGAGAGAAAATGAAAGCAGACGCAAAAAAAATTCAGTGGATAAATGCAGCTACTAGGGGGAGAAAAGGGAGGGGCCACTGGGCCAGCAAGAGAGAATTTAGAGGGGTAGGACAACATTTAGAAGGGTAGGACAGTCAATTCACAAACCCCATGCAATGCCACCCCACCCCCACCAGCTTTTAAGATAAAAAACCAAATCCATCAGCCCTGCATTAGAGCAGCAGCAGCAAATGCAACTTGCTTTGGAACAACATACATGAGCAGAGGCCAAAACAAAAGTGTGCTTGATTGCTTCCTTCATTAGCTCGCCCTCTTGGTCTCTGTGTGTGTGTGTGTGTGTGTGTGTGTGCAGGTCTTGTAGGGTTCCTGCATAGAGGCATAGAAAGGTGAGCTTCTAGCAGTTCATGTCTTCTTATCTCTCCCTCTCTTTTTTTCTTTTGAAGAGTAGGGTCTGTTTTGTTTAAGAGTAAAGCAGGCTTAATGGATGGTTCTTTTTTGGAGCAAGCACATTTTCCTCCAATGAAATTGAATGATGTTTTCTAGTAGTAGTTCAGTAAGAATGTTTCTTGATGTTGGTTTGGTCACTTTCTTGTCCTAAAAAGCTGTCTTTTCTTCTGTGTTTTTCTGCTGGTTTCTGTGAGACGTTTTCAGTTCACTCTGATAAGAAATCGCAGTTTTCTATTATAATCTTGGGGGAAGGAGGGGAAAAGGAACACTTCTTTGGGTCGATCTCAACAAACTATGTTGGTCTCTCTCTTGTCTTGTCTCTGACCCAAGCCTTTTCTCATCGTCTTAGCCAGATCTAAGACGATGTTGGTCTCTCTTGCCTTGGCGTCGGCGGGAGGCTCATTTCGTTCCCGACGCACGTACGTCGCACCAATGCCATCGCATCCTCCTGTCACCGCCGCCGCCCTATCAGAATACTTGGGGAGCTACTCCCCTTATGCTCCACCAATTTGCATGAGTTTCTGTCGGTTAGGCTTACAATTTTGTTTTGCCAGCGTGTCGAGTTGCAAGATGATCTTTTTTTCCTCTGTAACATTTCTCCAAGTTTTAAGAAAAATGTGCGGCTGTTGATTAGCTCTGTAACCTTACCTCACGGATGAACAATGGGGATCGACCCAAGAGAGGTGCTTTTTCCCATTTTTTTGGGCTTTTTGTTGAGAGGAAGTTCATAGTTTTCCACTCCATTTCTTCAATTTAGTGGGATTTACATGACTTTCTTTTCCACAGCTAAAATCACCAAGAATATATCTCGGAATTCCCTTATGGCATCTCCAGTAAGACCACTTCAGCCATCGGTTAGCTTCACCATATCAGCAAAGTTTTAGCTGGAGGAGAGAGGAGCACGAGAGAGAAGGGAAGTCGTCATCTTAGCATGTGATGGGTGCAACACGCGAACCAAGATCGAAGCGATAAGCGATTTTGCTGTTAGAGCAGCGCCGCATGCTCCCCATGCGGTTTTGTACTTTTGTGGGGCCTGCTACAGTGAAATCGCCGATGCTAACCAAGTACGGGAGGACGACAGCCTCCACACCTGGTGCCAACGTCGACCTCCATGCCCAACGATGACACCAACCATGACGACATCGATGTCCACACCCGCCGACCATGCACGAGGTAGATCTGACGTCCAAAACAATATAGGCGGGTTGGATCCGGGCACCGATTGGGGATCCAGTTGCCGGCTGGCTAGAACCGGCTGCTTTGGTGACGGTGAGCTCAGAGGATGGTGGCAGCAAGGAAGGAAAGAGATGGTGGCGGAAAGCGTGTGGGCGCAGGGATGAGCTTGAAAGATGCCGGTGAGGGAGAAAGGGCTGGCATGTGCAGAGAGGGAGAGAATGATGAGGGAGGGGACACTAGCGCGATGGATGAATGTGGTGGCCGGCGGATGGAGGAAGAAGTGGTGGGTTCGAGAATTTTTTTGTGCGCGCAGGGGGGTAGGCGGGGGAGGAAGGTCGCATGCTTAGGTGGGCGAGTAGCCGGAGAGGGAGAAGGGAGCGGTACCAATTTTTCATTTACCCCTCACAACTCCCCTTGCACCTCTCTAAAAAATCTCTAATGAAAACAAAAAAAGAAATGTATTAAAAAAATACAAATTCCATCACCTAAAAATTCTTTAACAAGAAAAAATAACAGAACTCTACTGGGTGCACGATAGAGCTGAGGGATGCAACCGGGCGCGTTGGTTGGGCAGGCCGATCCCAATAATATCGACTCAATATGTTAGGATAATATAATTTTTTTTATCCATAAGAAAGTATAGGTATTCCGCTATTACTTATAATATAGCAAATTTGAAGTGTGTGGGCCAGTATATACTACGTATATTATAGGAGGGGGACTCCCCGGCCGGAGGACCGAGTCACGTGTCATCTTTGCAAAAACATCCTCCAGTTTTGGTAATTACGTATAGGTCCTCGGTTCTTATAAAAATGTCTCTGGTTATTTTGAAAAAACCCTCCACTTTTTGGTTGGATAGCGCCCCGCGGTTTGCTGTAATTACATACAGACCCTTGGTTTCTTAGAAAAGACCATCGGTTTTTTACAAAAAAAAACCCATCTGCTCTCCTTTTATTGCGAAAAGGCTCTTAATTTTTTTGCGAAAAAACCCTCTACTTTCCTTTTACTGCAAAATTTTATCTATTTTATTTCGATTCATACGGTGGCTAACGCGACGACCGCACCTATGTAGCTAGTATTAATAACCGGAAACAAGTTGTTGAAAGTTGTCTGCTGTGCTGTTGCTAGATGACACGAGGGCTTAGAGACCACTTTCCAAAGACGGCCAGCTGTACATCAGTACATGCCCTTATGCTGTTATGCACTTTCCGATCTTGTTGCCAACCAAGAAAAAAAACCAAAACCTGTGTAGATGGATTGCAATTATTTAATCCCTGCTCGACTGCCTTCTTTATTTTTTTTCGAGAAACACTGTTTGATTGCCTTCATGTGCTAGATCCTTGCAAAAAATTTTCATCTTGCAACCTATCTTTCCATTCATGTCGCTTACAAAATTTTTCATCTTGCAAACTATCTTGCCATTCATGTCGCTTGCTTGCAATTTTAACCAAGATAATATTCCTCCCCCTCACCGGTGCTTGTTCAGTTGTTCCCATGGTCTCCCAACTTTGCCTCACCAATTATTCCCACTGTCCCCTCACACCAAGATGCTGCCCTTGTGCTTTGCAGGTGCTGCTGCTTCCTCTGCGTGTGTGATCCAGCTTGGAGGAGGAGTTCTTGTTCTTGGCATTGTGCCCCCCCGGACCCAGATCTTGATGCAACTGCCGAGTAGTTTACTGATCTAGAGGGGGTCTGGTTGGGTTCTTGACCTGATTTGGTGGGGGCTCTGCCGCGGCGCAAGGGGGACAGTTCGGCCTGGATCTTTATCACTAGTTGTTGGTCTTGTTCTTTGGGCTTGGTAAGCATTCACATGGCAGTGGCCACCGGTTTGGTACTTTCTTGATGGGTAAAGTGTTGTGGGTTTGTTGCGGTGTTTCTTCTTGGCTCCCGTTTGGTGGTGACTGGTGAGAAGGAAGGGAAAGGAGAAGAGCTAGAGAGAACAAAAGGAAGAGAGGAGATTTACAGGCTATTTTTCGGCGCGCCACCATGAAGCATATGAAGCTTGGATCGAAGCTGGATGTCTTTCAGACAGAGGGCAGCAATATCAGGTAAGTTAATTCGTTTCTGTTCTTTCTCATAGTTTTTTTTTTTCAGATTCTAGAGGCACAAGATTTCTTCAGTGCTCATTGTGCACTGTATTTTTATTGATTTGCTCCACTTCACCACTGTTTTGTTGCACGGATTGCTAGTTCATGAATTGTTCTAGTGCGTTTGTGCTAGGAATTATGAGATCCATTTCACTCCATAGGAATAGGGCTCCCACATTGTTAACTCTTGCGTGTGCCCATTTTCCTGACATAACTGGGTCTTAATTTGTGCCTTGAATCTGCAATTCGGCCAAGTTCGAGGGGATCTGCTTTTGAATGTTTCTTGAAATAAAATCCAAATGAACGACGTCGCTAGAGGGGGGCAATCATACTGGTAAACTAATCATATAAGATCAGCAATTCATTAGCTCTGTGGGGGAAACTGGGCCTAGTTCTGTAGCTTTCTGTACTCTGATTTTTTAAATCAGAAGGTAAAGAAGTGAGCATACTGTGGTGCTATCAATTAGTTTGAGTTTAGGAATCTGTGCGAAACTTACAATAATCTTGAAGTATTGATAATTACTGTTACAAATTTATATTACCACTATTTTTTCTGAGGACAGCAGCTGCCAACTAAGATTTTGAATTGATCCCTTGTAGCAAATATTTGTTGGATTAGTTCCATCTTCTCAAAGTATATAACTAGTCCAAGTTTCATAGGTTCTGCTACTTTATATGCAGCATGTGTACAAACTGATTTTAAAACATTTGCACTAGGGTTTAGATTGCTTTCTCATTTAACAATCTTCATGAAACTGGTTGCCTAGCATGCTAAGCAGTGCGTCTTATGATGACATTCAGATAGCTAACTATCCAAATGATCTTTTTTATAGGTTAATTTGTCCTTGATTCTTGCTAATGGCATATGTTCTTTAGCATCCTCTGTACTTTGAGGGCATGTAAAATTTTACTGATACGTTTGCCTTTCTTAATTTATTTATTGTTCAACTTTTAGATGAGTGGATTGGTTGGTGACATTGTGGTCCATCATGTAAATTAAATTCTTGGAGATCAATTAAGTTCACCTTGCCTTGCTACGTCCAGTTTGTTGTTTAATCATTGTTCTAGGACCACTTATCAGTTCAATTAGTTATACCTGTCATGCACACTGCTACTAGATTTGAAGTTGCTTTTCTCACCTTTTTGTACCTTTGGTTGTGGTACTGTACTTACGCAAATGCTCTGTCACTCGTTATCTCACCTTTAGCTGATTCAGTGGGTGGGGATTTGGTTTCATCATGTCATTTCATCTCTGCATTATTTGGTATTTTGGATTATGTGAATTTACCTTACCATCTTCGTGATCTGTAAGTCAAGACTTTTACCCTCCCAACGCCTGTGATCATGTTTGTCAACTATTAATGTGGGTCCACTTTGTGAACTGTGCCAATTTCACTCGTGTGATTCTGTTTGCCATCCAATATCTTCACATATTGTACCTTTGACATTCTCTTGTAATGATGCACATGAGTCCATGTCATGATACATATCCTGTTCATCTCCTCAGGAAAAGAAGTACTGTTCATCAATAATAACATGGCCGTGCTACCATCTGAATACCCTCATATTGTTCGTGTCTAGGAAATACTCTATCTATGTTGGTTTTATGCATAATGGAGCTATGACATGTATCCACATCAAGAGAGGGAGGGAGGAGGGAAACTGTGCACATGAATATAAGTGAATATGGGGCTAATTTGAATTTGTTCATTACTTTTTTTCTGGATCTATTCAGGTGAAGTGACTGTGAGCAGCACTTCTAATGTTGCACCTAATTGTGGTTAGATAATTGATTTGTACATTTTGTTCGTCTCAATTCACTTCTGTATTGTGCTTTTCCTCTACCTGTACTGCATAGCTGTGATGATAATGTTAAGTGAGATGGCATGCTTTTCAGGTTTGTTGTGACGGAGCTGGCAACAGACATTGTTATCTCTATAGGAGATGTCAAATTTTATCTTCACAAGGTATCAACTATTTTTATTTGTACAAATTAGTATTCTCATGGTGTGTTTGACTTTGTAGTGACTTTTTAAAAGCACTTCTATTGAATTAGTATGTGTTAACTAATTGCTATACTCTTTTTTAGATCTGTAACATAAATACTTTTCTAGAATTGTTACATATTTTGCATGACTAACTAGATTCTACAGCACTGCCAAACTAGCTCTTAGTGTAGATAATTTCTGTTTGCGTTCCACCTGAAATTACAAGGTATGCTTATGATGATAATCCTTTTTGTGTGTTTTTATGATTTATCTATTGGAGCATCACAATCTTTTTGTTTGGGTGGTTCTTTTTTTAGGAAATCGTTGATTAAGCAAAACATTTTAGGACTCTGTGAGTGCTCTCCAATAAACAATTATATCACATGCAAATCATGGCTTGAACCTTGCAAGTGCTCGAAAGCTTTGAAAGTTTCCATTGTCTTTGTTAGCATACACTTTTGTATTGCAGCAGAAGGATTTGTTTATACATGTGTTTTATGCCATATGATCAAGTAGAGTGGTTTGCTTAGATAACGATTCTTATCTAATGCAGGTTTGTTTTATGTTAATCAACTAGTTAGGATGCTTTCTATGTAAAGAGAAAAAAACGTTCACATAGTTGTGCAAATTATTTGCAGTTCCCTCTTTTGTCAAAGAGTTCCCGCTTGCAAAGATTAGTGGCTTCAAGCAATGAGGAAAGCAACGATGAGGTGGATATCTCTGACATCCCTGGTGGACCTTCAGCATTTGAAATTTGTGCTAAGTTCTGTTACGGCATGATTGTAACACTCAATGCGTATAATGTCCTTGCTGCTCGCTGCGCAGCTGAGTATCTAGAAATGTTCGAGACCATTGACAAAGGAAACCTTATCTACAAAATTGATGTGTTCTTGACATCGAGCATATTTTGCACGTGGAAGGACTCAATCATAGTCCTACAGAGCACAAAGTCGTTGCTGCCTTGGTCTGAGAATTTGAAGGTAATCAGCCACTGCATCGACTCCATTGCGTCAAAGGCGTCAATTGATCCGTCAGAGGTTGAGTGGACATACACCTACAACAGAAAGAAACTCCCATCTGAGAATGGCCTTGATTCTCATTGGAATGGCGTCAGGAAGCAACAGATAGTCCCTAAGGACTGGTGGATTGAGGACCTTTGTGAACTTGAGATGGATTTATACAAGCGGGTGATCACGACAATCAAGTCAAAGGGAAGAACACCTGCTATAGTAATTGGAGAAGCACTGAGAGCCTATGCATACCGACGACTGCTTGGTTCCCTAGAAGATGCTGTGAGCAATGGGGTTGATTGCACAAAACGACGTGCAGCGCTCGAAACCATAATGTTTCTGTTGCCCACTGAGAAAGGTTCAGTGTCATGTGGTTTTCTTCTTAAGCTGCTAGGAGCTGCATGCTTGCTGGAATCTGGGGAGTCTTATCGTGATAACTTGATCAAGAGAATAGGCACACAATTGGATGGTGCTTCAGTTTCGGACCTTCTTATACCAGCGAATACTGGCGAAAACTCTGTATATAATGTAGACTTGATCATGGCAATATTGGAAGAGTTCGTGTAGCATAGTGATAATGGTAAGACAAATTTTCAAGATGATGAAGAAATTGTGGAGGTGGAGAACCTCACTTCTGTTTACAGCACGTCAAAGCTGGCAGTTGCAAAGCTGATCGATGGATATCTTGCTGAGATTGCTAAAGACCCCAACCTGCCTCTTGCAAAGTTCATTGCACTTGCTGAAATGATGTCTGCTTCATCCCGACAAGTGCATGATGGGCTATATCGTGCCATTGACATGTATCTCAAGGTAATATACGCAAATGCATGTCTTGCCGTTTCCACTAAGTACTTGTGCTGTTGGAGTTCAAAACTTACACTCCTTTCCATGCTTACAGGAGCACCCCAGCCTACCGAAGAGCGAAAAGAAGAGACTATGCGGATTGATGGACTGCAAGAAGTTGTCACAAGATGCGTGCATGCACGCTGTGCAGAACGAGCGCCTTCCTCTGCGTGTGGTTGTGCGAATTCTCTTCTTTGAGCAAATCCGAGCATCTGTTGCTTCTGGAAGGAGCGAGACTGCAGCTGATCTTCCATCTGTCGTTCACTCCCTTCTTCCAAGAGAGAATGGCAACTCCTATGGCAGCTCCAGGTCAGCTGCCACAACGACAACCGAAGAGGAATGTAGTGGAGTCCCAACATCGAGTGATATCAACTCTTTCAGGTCGATGAGGCTGGCCAACAACAGCGGTGGCAGCGAGAGGAGCAGTGGCAGCAGCGGCATCAACAAGAACGGCGACGACAAGAGCGCCGGTAAGGCGAAGGGAATGCTGATGCCAAAGAAGATACTAAGCAAGATCTGGTCTGGGAAAACAAACGGGGGTGAGAACAGCAGCTCGGACGCGTCAGAGAGCCCTGGGTCCGTCGACCCAGAGGCGGCGAAGTCCACACCGTCGCGGAACACGAGGCAGTCGGTGTCCTAGTGCTGGTGTTAACGGAGCAGTGGCCATGGTTTTGCTCTGCTCTTTCTTTGATTTGCCGTTACATGTGAGTAGCAATCTTAGAATGTGGAATACTACTACTGACTCGTCCGATCGCCGATGATGTTTTTTAGCGTTGTAACGCTAGTAATTGCCATAGGGGCTGGCTTAGTCATTGGTGATATGTTCAGAAACGTTTCATGGGATAATCCTGTAATTTTTTTTTTTTGGTGCCATATAAAGAAAGTACACGTCTTCTAGTTTGGTATATCACTGGTGTTCTTGCAGACACAGTCACGGTGTTTACAGTTTCCTGTGTGCCATCTATTATCAGAAGCTTCTGTGAAAATGGACACGGTCCAATCCGTGTAAATAATTGGGCAGTCGCAAATTGGCATCACGACCACGAGACCAGTGAGCTATCGATCATCCTATCCTAAAGCGCACCCGCGTTCGGACCACCCGGTTCCGACCGCGTGGCAGGGGGCGAGAGCATAGCTCGGCCGTCGTTGCTCTTGCTCTCAGCCTTCCTCCTCCTTTCAATTCATCTAAAAACTGACAAAAATCAGGAAAAACCATCACCTTTGAACTCTAATTCATGAACTTTCAATTCGTGCAATCTTGAGCTTTCAAAAACTCACGGTTCGAACTTTCAAATCAACACATTCAACAAAAATTCGAAACCGAACACCTTTCACGTCACGGTTTTGACTTTCAACTAAAAAAAAATGGGCTTTCAACTCATAGATCCAACTTATTACTAACATATTTTCAACTTTCAACACCAAGATTCAAAGAACTCTCAAATCTTCGCAACTTTCAATTCGAAAACAACTTAACTTTTACCTAGGATGGAGAGAGTGGTCCTTGCCGTCAACGGTGGCGGTGGTGCGCAGGGTTTCCTGGGGTTCAGAGAGGGTGGGTATGTTGGGATACAGGTAGGCTACACTAGTGCAAATTAAAATTTTCTTCCACGTAAATCAGAAAATCATACGAGTAAGAGATCATAGATCGTTACCACAAATAGTCAATTTAACAAAGAGCGTATCGATGTAGTGGAAGTAGTTGATTGTCCTCTAGCCAACCGTATCCTACTTGCGATCATCCCGATCAGTGTCGCAGTCGTAGCAACGCCTCTACCGAGATTTACACGTCCAGGGATGGAACACCATACGTTGGTGTGCTAGCACCAGCGCGTACGGCATGGATTATGGGAGGTGGCGGCTAGGGTTTCGATGGATGTGTTTCGGGATGCCTCCCTCAGCCCCCACACCGTTCCTTATATAATCTCCAATCGAATCCTTATCCGATACGAGTAGAGATCGTATCTCACTCAAAGACTATCATCTGAACCCTCATCGTTTCAGTCCATTAAGTGTATGATCCTGTAGGTTTGCTTTATACCGATTCTGTTGCCTCATGGTACCAAATCAAACTTAAGGCAAGAAGCATGCCATTCTATGATAGTTTGATCCTTCACTCGAACCTATAGTAGATTACTCAGTTGTAATTGAATTCTCAACCATATTCGACACGACTATGCACTTCCTTAATCTAACCACATCGAGGGGTCTAGAGATATCTCTCCTATAATATAGGAGGGGTAAATTCTATGTTGATGCTCATATTCCTCCGTATATTTTATAGTAAATCTAAAAGCTATATTTATAACCACCCAGTCACAGATTAGTGTTTGGTAACCTCCAAGTAAACTATTACACATATAACAAACAATGATGATCTTAGATCTAAATATCCTACCTACACTATGCATGAAACCAACTGATAACATTTTAGAATAAAAAAAATTTCTGTAGTGTCTCATGGTTGGTTAATCTAATATCATATTCTCTAACATATGTCCATATTATTGATTTGATATCTTATATCCATGATCCGTAAAACATGATTATCAATCAATACATATATTGATCTATAAATCATAATTGTCTCACATAATAATGTAAGATCAGGGATAATTTACAATAATATTAAAACATAAATAAAGAACTCCACGAACAAATTACATACTTGTTATTAATATGAAAGATATTTTTTTGATAGACAAAATAATATATTATTTAAAAGATTACAAATATAGAATTGATATAACATCTTTATAACTATTTTAGCGGATATCACTGACAGTGTACGATAGCGATCCTCGCCTTGGCAGTCGACGGCGGCACGATGGTCTTCAAGGCAGCGGCGCGGCGTCCATCAATGGAGGTGAAGGAGTCGGAGTGTGTGTACAGGCGGAGGCAGCGCCTGATGAGCCTGGGCAGCTTCCCGGGCTCGCCGGCGTCGAGAAAAAGGGAAGGGGGGACAGTGAATAGTAGCGACGCCGGCGTAGCCCCCAGCGGCGAGTTCTGCCCGCTAGGCAGCGACCGGCGGGTGACTTTGGCAGTTCGGCTTGGCTGGGGTGTAGCTGGGCCGTCAGGCATCAGGCACTCAGGCTGGTCCGTTGGGAGAGACGGGCTCACGGGTGAAGTAGCAGACTAGCAGTGAAGCAGTCCATGGTCCATGTGACCATGTGAGTATGTGTATGTGACTATCGAGTCTCCACTCCATCGGTTCATCCCATATTCCCATTCGGCCAGCCATTCCATCCCGAAGCGAGCGGCCGAACTCCCCTAACCCTAATCTCATTCCCCATTCCGGAATTCCCCGATCCGGCAGCAATCCGGCAAGCGGCAAGGCCTGTCTTAGATCCATCATCCGACAATCCGACACTAGCAGCAAGAGCAGCTGAGCTGCCTGAGCAACTGAGCAGGCCAGCAGGGCGGGCGCCCGGCGCCGGGTGGACGGGGCGGGTCGCCGGGCGGTCGGGCGGGGCGGCAAGTGGCGCAGCGCGCAGGGGCAGGCGGCTGGCATTCAGGTGGTCGGGCTCGGACCATTCGGCAAGCCGGCGGGCGTAGGCTGAACCGCTGAAGTTTGAAGAACTGAGGTATGAAGTCTGTAGATAGAAAGGACTAAAAGGTATTTGTAATTTCTATATTTCAGTATTTGACTATTTGTCAGTGACAGTGAATGATTTTTGTGATTGTCAATTTGTGAATGTATGACATTATGACAGAATGAATGAGTGAATGAGTGAATCAGTAAATCAGTGAGTGATTTTTTATGAATGTGTGAAACTGAATCAGTCTATTACTCAAATTGTCAGTGAATGATATTGTCACTAGTCAATAAATGATCCATTCAGTGGCGAATCTAGGATAAAAATACAGAGGAAGCTCTACTATTAAGGCTATAGCACAATATAAGTATACAAAGCTACATCTACTAGTCTTTTACCATTGAAATATCAAATTCATACAGAAATAGAAAGAGAACAAATTGAAAATATACAATACAATAAATTTAGTACCTTGCTAATGGATAATGTGCCCTCAAATGTTCATAAATATGTTAGTACTGATCTATAAATAAGAAATATCAAATTAAGTGATACAATATTAAATTGTGAATATTCATAAACATTAAAAATGAAACGAAAACATACCACTAAATCACTAAATCTGATTACGATGCTTCAATTTTGCTTTCTATAGTTAGAGGGTTACTGCTAGTTGCATTGTTTGAGAAATATTTGTGCAAAGTTCATTTCTCTATTCTTGTAAATCCAAGAATAATTAAACAGCAAACAGTCAATCACTGATTAAACAAATTGGCTAATCAGCTAATGGCTACTATCGATTAAATAACAATTTGCTTCAGCACAACAATAATAAATTGAGATTCACGGTCTCTGACCAGTACCTCACCACTCACCAATGAGGCAATGACCTCAGTACAAGAGCCAAACACATAGATACGAGTGTGATCTGGATCTGCGTAGATGCGCTGACGGCCAAATCGAAGCCCACCCTACTTTGCGTAGATGCGATCTGGATCTGGAGCGACCCTTCGGCCTCTCGCCCTCTCCGATACGCAGATGCGCCGACCGTCTCCGGCCTCCCCCTCCGCGGCTCCGCGCTGGGTCGCCAACCAACGCCTCCCCCTTCCCCTCCTCTCCGTGCCGAGCCGCTTATCGTCTCCAACCTCCCCCTCCGGCCTCCGCCTCTGCGGCTCTACGCCGACCGCCTCCGGGCTACCCCTCCGGCCTCCGTGCTCCGGCCTCCCCCTTTGCGGCTCCGTGCCGACCGCCTCAGCTCCTCCACCTCATTGCTCGGCCTCCTCGGGGCCTGTGCTCGCCTCTGCTCAGGCCGACCGCCTCCCCCTCCGCCGTGCCGGGCCGCCATCGGTGAGTCTCTTCCTCTCCGTGAGACTGTGTGTCCATGCCTTATCTACTGTTTAGTTCACTATTGTAGTGCTATTCATCTTCCTCGATCAGTTGATCTTATCTACTATCCTATTTTGGGCCAGGCTTTGCCACTGATTTGGGCTGGCTGTGGCGCTGGGCCTTGGGCCTCATGCTTTCTTCAATCTTCTTCAACCTCCAGGCTCTCGCAGTCTAGCTCTTCTTCAACCTCGAGCAGTCCGGCTCAGTCCCAACTCCCTGGTCCGACTCTTCTTCAACCTCCAGCCGGTCAAATCTTTTTCAAGTTACGGTGGGAGAAGGGGGTGCTCAAGCACCCACGGTGGATTTTCCCCTGGATCCATTGCTCCATGACTCCTTGTGAATCAGTTATCATTTATCAGTGAATGAGTGAATCAAAGAAACTGAGAAAAGTATTTGTTAGTTCAGTGAATTGAGAGTCAGAGAATTGAGGAATGAGGATCATGCCTCAGTCAGTCATAGACCCTAGCCCTGCTTCTACCCTCTCGATTCGATCCAAGCCCTATTCTGGTACTATCCAATATCCCATGCCCTCCCCCCTCCCCCCTTCTCCATGAATTTTGGTGCTATTTTTTATTGTTTTTTCGGCGGTGGGTGTGCCTATAGGTAGGGGGAGAGATGCTCTTCCCCGACGACACGGAAGCGGGTGGACCTGGGTGTGCTGAGTAGCAAGGAGCATGATCGCCAGGTTCTGCTCAAGCATAGGGGGAGGAGCGGCAGTGCTAGGGCCTCTGCCTCTAGGAATCCTCCGCCACGAAGATCCAGGTTTGTTTGCCACTCGCCCGAGTAGCTTGATTGTAGTTGCGATGTGGGAGTAGGGGTTGCGATAGAGTGGTGCTCGAGCGGGTTTAGCGAGCTTTGAGCTTTCAGGAGTCATTGAATGGTCATATATATGATTGATATTTCATCAATGTTTATACTATGTGCATTAATATTTGAGTCTTTTCTTTTATTTATCGTGCATATGGTCGATACTTCATCTATATTTATACTATTTGCATTAGCGTGATTCTAAACTAGTACGGTATACACAGAAAGTCCAGATTTGCATATTCGGGTCTCGACTCCCAAAACCCTTTTAAACAAGGGTTTTACTATATCTCCAAATCTTTTCAGTTATAGACTTCATCCACAACTCCTAACTCAATACATAACGAAGCCTCTAGGACACATCCTGTATCTTCATCACGTATCATCACCTCTCATGTTGAAGCTTCTAGAAATGCACCTCTCGTATCTTTAGGTATTATCCTCTCGTGTTGAAGCCCCCGGGAACGCACCTCTCGTATCTTCTCCATGCATCATCCTCTCGTGTTGAAGCCTCTAGGACCGCACCTCCCGTATCTTCTCCACGAATCATCACATTTGATCTCCACGTGCTCCAGCGTGCGCCCAAACACCTCATGTGACATCTTCGACTGCCTGGACCGCAGAGTTCTCCATCCTGTTCTCGGTCCTTCTTGTCACCAACCATGATCGCTTCCACACCAACCTGCACACACAAAGAGCAAAGAACGTTTTTCACTAGCACAAGTTTTCCACAACTGGACCGTCATCAGCACACACACACATATAACACACCCTCGTCTATCTATAGATAAGAACCAAACCAACCACTAATACCAATCAGATCGTCTACGACCACGATGTCCATGCTCTCTAGAAATCACCAACTTCAGATCACTCATTACGATCGGTTACAACCGCTATACAAGACTGGTCGCTAGCTTATCGAGTACTCGAACACAAGAACTCGGGAAAACACCATCGCTTAGAACACTCGCAAAACACAAGTATCAAACTACCGAGTACCAATCACTTCCAACCTCCAAGTACCAAGTGCTTCGACTCCCGAGCACTGATCGCTTCCATCTTCCGAGTACTGCTTACCGAGTACCGACTTGGTACTATATCAATGACCGCTCAATAAGACCAGTCTGACCGCCATGCACAGCCGATCAAATCGCTTTCCCCATACATACTCGAAGCCTACGAGTATCAAGCACAAACCATGAGAACTTCGACAACAGATCACCAAATCTACAACACCCAAATGCAAAGCCTTCGATCACCGATCATTAGTTGGTACTGTAGCTTACCATCATCGACCAGGTAAAGTCTGCCGTGGTCGATGTGCCATGGTCGAAACGTCGCGGTCGAAACACCATGGTTGAAATGCCGTGGTCGGAGCCGAACGTGATCGATGTCGGACATGGTTGAAGTCGGACGTGGTTGAAATGCCATGGTCGAAGTTTGCTGTGGTCGAAATACTATGATCGAAAAGCCGTGGTCGATTTGCCATGGTCGAAAAGCATTGAGCGACTGCCGTGGTCGAAACCTACTGATCGAAAAAAATTGTTCGGACCACCAACTACCAAGTGTGGTCGAAGCCAGCTGGTCAGACCGCCCAACACAAAGCGGTCGTACTGTTCAACCTACAAACGTGCATCGACCGAAATTTTCTCAAACGCAAATTCCAATGAAATCCAAATGTCTATTATTCATCGTCAGTCAAAATGCACGACCACCACATGGTCTAACACAACTTTATGGAAGTTGAAGTCTTCTTTAAATACCTATATGACTTTCTTATTTGTTGGCATCACAACTAACTACAAATGAGAATATTTGCTTTCTGCTTTGTAGGATGATTTTGTTTGAGTGAAGTGAAGATCAAAAGGATTGAAGTTGTATTGCCAATTTAGAATATGCCCTTGTCATGAAGAATGCAATGTCAAAATTTATTTTCATTATTTACAAAACCTAAATGAGCGCTTGGACATATAATCTAGAATGTTTGCTTCTAGAACTTGTATGAATGTTTGGATATGTAATCTTATCCATTTGCTTCCAATACCATCAAATTATTATGAATATTTTGGACATGTTACTAAATAGCTTCTACTGTTGGTTAATTGTCTGATAAGTCATTTGTCTACTATTATCGATACAAAATGATGTTGGCATAATTAATGTGAAACAATGTCATATATGTATGGCTATGTAAAACTTAATTTGTGGTATTAAGTTATTGCCACGAAATTCAGTGTGTTACATTAAGCTACATTAAGCTATTCCACGAAATCCAGCACGTTGCATTAAGCTATTACCATGAAATCCAGTGTGTTACATTAAGCAATTGCCACTAAATCCAACATGTTGTATTAAGCTATTGCCATGAAATCCAGTGTGTTACATTAAGCAATTGCCACTAAATCCAGCACGTTGCATGAAGCTATTATCACGGAATCCAGCATGTTGCATTAAGCTATTGCCATAAAATTCAGTACGATGTATTAAGCTATTGCTACGAAATTTTAAACCATGACAAAATCCAGGACTTACAGGATTATTTTTCCAATAAGGGCATAAGAATTAATCCTGCCCAAACAAAGATTATATTTCCCACAGATGTGATTAAAGGATCCAAAATAAGCCGAGTATAAGTGGGCACTCCCAATAGTCCTTTTAGCTTGTTTTAAACATATGCCACATCAGATTTTTTAAAAAAAGCTACATCGGATTTATGGTAAGATGGAAGAACGGGAGCGAAGAGAGAGAAGATATGGTTCTTGTATGAGATACGAGCTAAGCACTTAGACTAAGACAACAGATTTTTTTTAAAAAAAACTGCATTGAAGAGGGTTTGTATCTACATCAAGTATTTGAGGGAGAGAGAAGGGAGATAAGATGCTACGGGCTAGGGAGAGGAGGATTATACATGTCTACAAGAAGTTGCGTCGATATATCCCGTTGCCTTTTGAGCGCTCGGTCTATTCGCCACGCCGTCATACACAAGAGGCAACCATCTATTGCCCAAGACAAAAACAGGAACTATACACGACGCGATTGATCGACGTACAATCCCGACCTGATCCTCCAACTCCGTCCCATCCCATTGCCCGGCGGCGTACGTCACGCCGCACTCGACCAGGAAGAGGAACCGGACCACGCACCCACACATGACGAAGGCAAAGACCCATCTGAATTAACAAATCCCCAACTTGTAATAACATAGAAAAACAGGCAGCCGAAAGGGAAGAAAAGAAAAGCCTACGGCGCCAAGTTGCACCTGCGCCAGATACACGGGAGAAAGAGCGAGAGAGAATCCACCATCCAGGAGGAGAGAATTTAGGAGTGAATTAGGTTGTGCTCATTTCAGCATAAAGTTAGTTTTTACTTCTAGTTTCTGCTTTATTTCACTATTCAATAATTTTATCTTTTTCTAGTTTTTTATAAATTTTTTAGGTTTTTTTTGTATTTTATTATTTTTTTCTGTATTTCTTTACATTGTCCGTAATGAGCTAACATGTTTTTTATTTTTAATTTTTTTAAATTTAATTATACCGAATAAACTAACTCAGTTATACTAAAAAAATAAGATAATTATAATAAAAAAATTATAAACTAAAGTTATTCTGAACACCTTCTAAATTGAAGCGCCGCAGCAGCGCTGGAGCCGGGGTTGATTTGTTGGGATGCTGGGATAAGAGAGTGGTCGAGGTGGCAGCGACCTCAGCCCTTGGCGGCAGCGAAAGGGCAGGGCCAGCCTGCGGCGCGATGGCCATTAGCCCGCCCGGGCCCGGTCGCCTCCTCCGGCTCCCCCCTTTTTCCCGTCTTTCTGCTTTGTCTCCTCTGTTCCTATCCACGACCCCTCTTCCATGGCTTGAATTGAGCCAAACATCCGTGTCGAACTCCACTAGGCCTCGGATTCTCTACCTCCACTGCACTCGCTTCGGTTTGCGAGCAGCATGGCCTCCCTGCGCCGAACCGTAAGGTAGGACAGGATAGAGAATATGAACAAGAAATATGCAAGTGAAGGAGAAACAATGCAATTTGTATAGAGAAAATGTAGTCGGCATTAAGATTAGGATCTGATATGGCTACGGCATTTTTGATAGGGTATTGCGCAAATCAAACAGAGAAACATCACTGGAAAGAAAAAACATCGATCTCTCAAACCCTTGCCCTGTCCCAATGCCCCGCCTACTACTCAACGACAGGCTTGTGGCTGACTGCAGTTCCTCTGCTTGCCATCCAGAGCTATGAAAGAAAGGATTGGTGAGCCCAAAAATTTAACCCTAACTTGATGGCTTGTCGGTCCGTCATCATCGGGGCCATCGCCAGAGGCAAATAAGGGAGTGTCAGAATAGCGATCACTTATAACTTTTTTTACTGTGACTAATTTTTTTATTATAGCTAAGTTAACTTATTTGATATAATTAATTTAAAAAATTTAAAATAGAAAAAATATATCAACCTATAACAGACAATAAAAAGGATTATAAAAAACCGAAATAAAAACAAAAAACAAACAGAAAAAAAGAAGCTAAACGCGGGCGTTGAAAGCCAACATGCAGCCGTTCTGAGGGGGCTTAAGGGGGTGATCGTTTTAGCGATGACTTCTGGCTTTTGGCTGAAATTTCACTGTAGCTGACTTTTTTTACTGTATATGATTTGGCTTTTTGGGCATAATTAATTTTAAAAAAATGTAAAAATAGAAAAAAAATATTAACCCATTAGGGACAATACAAAGGAATACGGGAAAAAAATACAAAAAATCCTAAAATATCTAAAAAAATTCAGAAAAAAAATGAAATACTAAATAGTGAAAAAAACAGAAGTTAAAAACTAAAGCTAAAAAAAAGTTGAAACAGCTTGCCACCGCGGTCCTCATCATTGCTAGAGAAGAACTTGTTGGACAACAATTTATCGTCTGCTTCGATTGGACAACCAAATCAAATCATGTTCCTCGCTTGTCTTATTTACCCTGAATTGGAAGTGTGCGCCTGATTGTTCACACAAAAAGCTTCGCACATTTAGTCATCATACTATAGCGTATAATCGGAGAAACACGGCAACACGGTGCGCAGAGGATCCGGCAGGGGTGACACTAATGCGGACAGACCATTGCGGCAACACGGAGGCGCCAAGCCAGCCGCCCATGTCGTTGGAACCCCAATACCAACCAAATGGAATGGAGTATTATTTCCTGCGCCCCCAGCCGCCTCGCCACTGCTTCTATATAAGCGCCCCGGCCGCTTCCGCTCCCCAGCTCCTGCTATGAGCTTAATTAGCAGCTTAGCATCCTTGTTGTTAAGCTTACCACCGATCATTTCGCCGACACATCCAGTTAAGCTAGCTAGCTAGTGTTCCACGCTGCAAATCAGGTGAACTTTGCGTGCGCGCACGAGCGAGCGAAATCATCGATCGATCGATCGATCGATTGGATTTGGCCGGTGGCGGGCGTGGTGAATCAAGTGATGAGCTGCAACGGTTGCCGCGTGCTGCGCAAGGGCTGCAGCGACGCCTGCGTGCTGCGGCACAGCATCGAGTGGATCGACGGCGCCCAGCCGCAGGCCAACGCCACCGTCTTCGTCGCCAAGTTCTTCGGCCGCGCCGGCCTCGTCGCCTCGCTCGCCGCCGTCCCGCTACACCACCGCCCAGGTACCTATATATATATAACACGCACGCACCTGCCCACCAACATGCCTAGATCATATATAGAAGAGCACCCGTCGACCTCCCAACCATACGCCTTCTTGATGTCGAGGAGCTAGCGAGTTCAGCTACTACACTATCTCAGTTAATTATCTCTTGTAAATTGTGGAATTTTAGCAAGATTGTACATAGATAATTTAAGCAATTCAGCTCGTTTCAAAAAAAATCAAGCAATTCAGATGTCCATTTCGCAAGGGCAGCTCAAATAACGGCAGTTAGCTAGGCTGTCAAAATTTGTAAACATAGCTTAGCTAGGAGAGGAGGGTCTGTTTTTTTTACTTTGATTTATAGTTTGGTTGTGGCTTATTGTATTTAGTCTATTTATGAGAGAAAGTACGAAATAATAGAAACTCACGTATTATTTTGGTCAATATAACCAAGTCTTTATAATGTATACTATAATTAACTTATAAATCTCATCTTAAAAAACACTTGTTTATAAATTAGTTATTATAAAAAAATTAAAAAATATTTTTTAGAAATTGAAAAGAAGATATCCATACTATACTACTACATCTTATCTCACTTATTGTGCTTTACCTCGGTGATCACTGATCAGTAGAAGCGTGAGGCCACTCGTATAAGAGTTAGAAACTAGAGAATTCCCCACTTCGGTTTTATCTCGACGAACAATGTTCACTGATGGGTGATGAGTAGACCTGACCTATTTACCTATGCAGTATTATAATAGTATTATTAATTTAGTATTCTTTTGGACGGTATGCGGCCTTACGACGTGCCCATGGGACAAGAGAAACTAGAGGAGAATCTTTTAGGCATGCCCAATTATACTTCACCAGTTCACCAAACAGGTTCTTTAATTCTTTAAACCGTATTAGTGACCAGGAGGTATGCTAATTAATTGAGATGATTTTCTCTCGACTTTTGTCATCAGGACAATTAGGAGTATCTTTTGACAATGTTAAATAATCCGGTGTTTGCTGTCTATCGAATATGAGTTACATAGTTATGAATTAGGACTTTCAATTTAAGAAAGTTTCAGACAACAAAAGATAAATTTATTTAGGGTGAGAAAGTTTACAAATTCAGTGTTTGGTCCATAGATAGAAGCGTCCTTTCCAGACTTTAAACAAAACTGAACAAACATGGACCGGTTTAGAAATAATCTCGATATTTCGAAGGCAAGTGAAAGCCTTATGACAATTTAGGCGTTTCGTTTGAAACTTACACATCTAGTAATTAGTACGTAGCAATAAACCGATTAACGTGGCATGTATGATGGATATTGCTTTGCAGCGTTGTTCCGGTCGCTCCTGTACGAGGCGTGCGGCAGGACGATCAACCCGGTGAGCGGCACCATCGGGCTCATGTGGACCGGCAACTGGGACCTCTGCCAGGCCGCCGCCGACGCCGTGCTCCGCGGCGAGTCCCTCCGCCCGCTCTCCGCCGTGCCCGCTGCCTTCACCGACCACGACATGGCCGGCCTCTACGGCAACGTCGGCAACTCCTCCTCCCTCCACTCCTCGCCCGAGAACTCCTCCTCCGCGCCCTCCAGGAAGCGCAGCAAGAACTGCGGCGCCGGCGACCAGCAGCATCATCAGAACAAGCTCCCCGCGGTGCTGCAGCCCTGCGAGCTGGACCTCTGCCTGACGCCGGTGTCGCCGCTTGCCGGCGGGAGGCGGGGCGGCGCGTCGGACGAGTACTCGACGACGACGTGCGAGGAGTTAGCCGGCGAAGATGCCGAGGCGGGGGCGCCGACGCTGCTCAACCTCTTCAGCTGAGCGACTGATGTATTGTGTAAGCTGTAATTGTGCAGAGGCCGGCCGGGTTAAGTTCGTCTTTCTGGGGTGGTGATCGATTAGTTAGTTGCATCGATCGGTGTTAATTAATTAAGCTTTTTTGGGATGTGCAGCCTGGTTTTGAAGCGATGATCCATGTTAAAACTGTTACCTAGCGCTGTTGTATTTTGGTGAGCGAATGAACAAGTTCTAGTCTTCAACAAATATGGAGTGACACGGAGGTGGTGTGCTCGCATGTCTAGTTCAGGGTGATAAGATACGGTGATCAGAGTGGTAAATAATATATTTACTAGTTATGTGGCCGTGCGTTGCAACGAAAAATCAAATAAAAATGGTGCATACTATCAAATATGTGCCCGTGCAACGCATTTTAATAGTATGCACCACTTTAATAGTATGACCCGGAGGCCAGGAGGGGGAGAGGGCGGCGGGGGTAGAGGGAGGAGCGATGGGGAAGAGGGTGGGGGCCGGCGGGGGGAGGGGGAAGAGGGGAGGCCGGGAGGGGGAGGGGGAGGGGGAGGAGGGGGGTGGCGGTTAGAGAGTTTTAGGGTTGGCCGGGTGGCGGGAGGGGGAGGGAAGATTTGACGGTCTAGATTGGATGGAGGCTTCGGCAACCACCAACTCCTTTTTTTATAATAGTAAAGAAATTTAACCTTTCTAAATAATATTTTAAAACTTTCACATCACTAATTATGAAAAGTTAGAAAGATCAGATTTGTCCACCAACAAAGAACTCGGAAGTAAACAGAGTTTAATTTCCCTGAAACAGTCAAACCACTATGAAGAAAGCGGTTGGAACAGTCTTGGAGCTGGCGGTCTGGCCGCCGGAATCGATCACTTGGGAGCGGTCAGACCGCTCCTTTGTTTCAGACATGAAAATCAGCCTGAGCCAAAACAAAAATGATGCAAGCTTCAAAATACAACTCCAAATAATTTAAAATTTTGCACACACCTTGCTGAAGATCTCAGGAACTTAATTCATGCAAGGATCGTATGGATCTTGACTAAAGTTTCAATATTTTCTCAAGACAAGCAAATGTTAGACCATATGGTTAGGTCTAGAATTTTTTTGGTAATGAATAATTGACAATGTAGATAATGAATAATTGACAATGTTGGTTATGATATTACTTGTGATGTGTCGTGTATGTAAACTGATGTTGGTCAAGTTGAAGAGAACTTGTACCGAAAAAATGTTTTTCGGTTTTTGCATGTGTAGGTTATGGCAGGTGACGTGGCGGGGTGATATGGTTGACATATGGCATACTGACATGGCATCCAATATGGCATCTGGGACGGCTTGGGTGCTGATGTGGCACTAACACGTGGCACCTAGGGTTGCGGTGGCTTTGACGTGGCTGTTGACTCGGCTGGATCTGGCTCACGAGTTCATGGAACAGTGTCAGCTGGCAGGTGGGACCCGGCTATCAGCGGCACGGTGCGTGCGGACTTAGTTCACAAAGAAGCCGAAAGGTTGCAGGGTGCGGCTGCGGGGTGACGTCACGATGATCCAACGGCGGTGGGCGAGCCATGTGGATGGATCTTGGCTGTTGGGCCCATCGATCGACACAGATTAGGATGGACGATTGCGATGGTGGATCGGGCGGCCAGGATGCCAACATGTGGTGTGGCGCGGGACCCAAGGTGACGCTTTGGCAGGCAAACAGTCACGCGGGCAATTGTAACGAGCATGAGAACCGAGGGGTGACACGGTCGACGGAGCGAAGCGGTGGGGTTGAACGGCGGCTTGGACGGGGAGGCGGAGCTCATCGGCGGCGAATGGGGAAAACAGCGGCGAACTCCTATGACTCGAGTTCATGGTGAGGCACGGCGGCGAGAACGATGAGCGGCTGCGTGGCACAGAACACGAGGGAGGCAATGGGCTTTTAAGCGTGGAGGCCGAGGAGTCCCAAACAGAGACAGCAGCGAAGGGGTCGGCTCAAGCATGGAGCTTGAGACCGGGTCAGAGGCGAACGACGACGTAGAGTCCCGGACGTAGACGAAGATGAACAGTGCCCCCTTGCATTGATGAGCGACATGTGTCCCTGTAGAAGATAGGATGGCTGTGGTAGATTGCACGGATGAACAATAGCGGTTGGCCTCGATGCTTGCCACGTGTCCCAAAGGAGAGATCCGGCAGTCGACTACAGGGACAACCGAATGAGTGACGCGTGGCAAATCGGGGATCGGACGGCTGAGGATCAATGGGCCGGGATAAACAGTAATGGGCCAACCCATTACTGTTTAAAGATTTTTGAGAGTTTCTTTTTTCTAAAATTCAAATAAAATAAAAGAAGCTCTAAAAAATAGCAAATAAATATGAGAAAGTTTCAAAAAATTCAATAAAATATTTTTATCGCATGTTAATATTTATTTTAATCATATTAAATACTTTTATTTAATGAAAATTCAATTGAAGCTTTAATCTAGAAAAATTCAAATGGTGAATTTTATTTTAAAAGCTTCAAATAAGCTCCAAAATTAGGATGTTACAGGGAGAATATGGACTCCTATAATTTGCAAAATTCGTTCGTAAACTTTAAGTCACATGTAACAAGGAACTTATGTACGAGCTATAACTATTTTTAAGACACATTCAAAAATATTAGCATCATACCATGGAGAGAGCTAGAGTAAATAAATGAGTCATCAATATATGATATGTTCAAGTTACTAGTTGTGACCCCTCTTAATAGTACGGTACGCTATACTAGCAACCTGGTATTTCAACCAAACACTAAAACTGGTAAAAGACTAGAAATACATCCTTAGCCCTACCTAGTTATATCTTTGCCTTGCGTATCCTCTTGAATCTTGATGACACACATATCAACTTTAAGTTCGGGTCCTTGACTTTATTCATCATCATATGATGCCGTTTCTTGGACTTGAGGATGATCACCCGCATGAAGCTTCTCAAGTCATTTATCATCATGGGACGCATCCTATCCATCCATCTCAATGAAAATATTAGTTCCATAATTCAATTATCATTAATTACCAAAATATATTGTTAACTCATATGATGTGTCTAGATTCTTCATAGTGTGCAAAGACTCATTCGGTGTGTCGGGTGAACCTTCCTAACCGACAAGGGCAATATAGGTAAGGTCTACCAATTTAGTAGTTTGCCTCTAGGAAAAATTTTGGACCTAAAGCAAGAGATAAGAATTTGCTCTACATGAGCACAACCAAGTTCTATATGAACTATATCTAAACTAATAATGCAACTTGTGTAGGTCAGTGACCTCTAATCATAGTTAAGGGTAAAAATGAGACTATTGCAGGTCGCTATATATCTCTTTTGGACTTATCCATACTCTAAATGTTTTTGCTTTCTTTCTCTTCCGCTATACTACCCATGGCCTTTTTCTACGGCTATGAGCATTCCTTTTCTTCATAGTATTTGCATGTTCTTCTCAAACAAGCATGGAGATCACACAACTTCCATTCAGAACACTCAACATACTTGGTGTAATGATATTGTTGTTGTAAAGTCACGTTTCTAGCTAGGGTAGAGGTTGGACATAGCCTTCTCAATCAAATTAGCCTTAGTAATTGCATGGTTTCACAGCCTTAATTGAGAGAGATAATCCCCCGAAAGTGGCAGTTTGATCAGTGTCCAAGTAGGGTGGTTATTGCCATACAGGGAAGTCAAAATGCGTCTTAGTGATGTGTAACACATAAAACAATCTTCATGAAATTTTCTACATATTTATTGTTAGTCAAATAATTTAAATTCATGAAATGAGTGCAAAATAGTACATATTGGTTTTTTCCTATTATGTACATATTTTTCTTAATTTTCCATAATTTTCCTAGCAATTTT
This sequence comes from Melocanna baccifera, assembly GCA_036346265.1. Classification (NCBI taxonomy): domain Eukaryota; kingdom Viridiplantae; phylum Streptophyta; class Magnoliopsida; order Poales; family Poaceae; genus Melocanna; species Melocanna baccifera. The sequence continues at coordinate 12,919,776 of CM070683.1, forward strand.
CATGATTTGATGACAATATTAAGGTATTAAAGCAATTTTTCTCTGAATTACTAAATCCATAAGCATTAGTTCCCAAAATCACAAAAGAAATCATAAAAATATGACGCTTCCAAAGATATACTAAACTAGCAGCATAAGCGTAGCACCACGCCACGCTAGCTATAGTGTGGACTAAAGTAAAAGAGGCAAAAATTCAAAAGAGGGGCTTCTCTAAAAAAGTTAGGACATGTGCATATTTTCAGAGGAAGCGAAGGGTTTTTTTGCAAAAAGAACCCCTGCGTAATTTCAACAAAACTGCGGTGTGTTATCCAACAAAAGGAGGGGCCTCTACAAAAAACGGAGAACCTATATGTAATTTCGGAGGAGCGAAAGGGTTTTTCGCCAAAAAACTGAGGTGGCAGAGGTCTTTTTGAAAGAACCGATGGCCTATATGTAAATTCACAAATCTAGAGGTCTTTTTATAAAATAGCCACATGGCATAGGGGGAAATCGAAGTTCCCGATCTTTATTATAGGCATGATATTAAACAACCTTAGATGTCACTGTTCTGACGTAAAAACCATAGCACAAAGGGTCTTTCGCAATAATGCGAAAAATCTGAAAATCACCGCAATTTATGAAATGCTAGTGGGCTTTCCACAAAATTCTTTATACCATGAATTACTTCCGTTATTATCCAAAACTCTTGGGGCTTCCCTACAAATTTGGTCGTTCGGGTCACTTCAAAATTCAAATATCGTCCAATTTGTCGTATTTGGTTCAGTGAGCTAGGGCCAAAATCAAGTCTGGCCTATTTCCACCGTGGGCCAACTCGGCCTGCGAGGTGGGAGTTAAACAGGGTATAGGGTTCTAACCTTAGTGCCATTTAGAAGGCAACACTTGCGGGCGCAACGGTGACAATGAGCATAGCAACAAGGCCAAGGTAGTGGGCATGCGGCGCGGTGCTTGCGAGCACATGTGAAGGAGCGGCTTCAAGCCTGTAGTAGTGGCACTGCACGGCTGCAGACCTACAGCGGCGGCAGTGGCGAGGTGCGGTGATGTAGACCAGCGGCTACGCATGCGGGCGCAGAGCCAGTGTTGGCGCCGACGTTCGAGCTACGGCCTTTGTGCCCCCACGTGCAAGTGAGCGATGGGTATGTACTCATATGCTATACTCAAAATGTTAAAGTTAATCTTGTTTTAGTAGGTTTGGTTTATTTTTTGGAGAGTTTGTTTAGTATTTACAAAGTATACGTATAGGAGTAGAGAAAGAAATAGGAATCCAAGTAGGATTAGGAGTCTGAGTACTAGGCTTGAAATTAGGCTTTATAAGGCACAATAGTCATGTAATTGAGGTAAGAGAAAACGAGAGGAGATGAATATAAATAAGAAGAAAAGAGGGAGCGGTTGGTGCTCCGAAAAAGTATATCATCGTGTGCAAGAGATAAGCGGGAGTTAAAATTGCAACAAGTGGTATCAGAGCTTGTTGATCTTGGTGGTGCTTGAAGAATATGAGCGAGAAGGCGAAGGCTCAGGGTAGGCTAATCTCCCTCCAGTACCCTCTCCTGACGACCGACAATTACCCGGTGTGGGCAGTGAAGATGAAGGCGAACATGCGCGCCTAGGGAGTCTGGGGTGTAGTCGATCCGAAGGGAAATGACAAGGAGCTGGAAGACAAGGTGGATCAAGCGGCTTTGGCTATCATCTACCAAGTGGTGCCAGACTCGATGATGCTTCAGCTCGTCGGGAAGGAGATGGCACGAGAGGCATGGGAGACACTTCAGAAGATGCACGAGGAAGTTGATCGTGTGAAGGAGCTGCGGCTCCAGAATTTACGGAGCGAATTCGAGAATCTCCAGATGGGAGCGACCCAGTCGGTAGGCGAGTTCGCCGGTAAGTTGACTTCACTATACAATCAGATGATTTCTCTTGGCGATAAGATGGAGGAATATGTGGCAGTGAAGAAGTACCTGCGCGTGCTACCAGAAAAGTATGTGCCTGTTGTCACCACGCTCATGTACTCCCCTGACTTGAAGAAAAAGAAGATCGAGGAGATCACCAGCTCTCTCAAGACGCACGAGAGCTACTGAAGGTGTTTCAGTCTCGTACTGAGTAGATGTTTCAGTCTCATAACCAATAGACATTGCTGATAAAGGGGGATACAAGGAGCGATGGCTCATCAAGCAGTCGCGGGCGATGGCACGGCGAGGTGGCCAGAGTGGTCAAGGCAGCAGAGTTGGCCGTAGAGATAACGCTTGGCAAGGCGGTGGTGACAGATCACGTGATAAGTCTCATATCAAGTGCTTTGAATGTGGCAAATACCGGTAGTACGCGTCACAGCACATAAAGTGCTTCAACTGCAACAAGTATGGGTATTATGCTTCGAATTGCCAAAGCAAAAAGAGGAACGGGGAGGCAAACCTCGCACAAGACGAAGAAGAAGATGACGAATCAGTACTACTTCTCTCATCATATGTTGAAAAGGCACTGGTCATGGTGATGCTAAACGAGGAGAACGTAGTTCCAAAACTACGCACGAAGGAAGGCAACCCCGATCACTCAGATCAGTGGTATTTGGATAATGGAGTAAGCAATCACATGATGGGAGATCGCTCCATGTTCCATGAGCTCGACGAGAAGGTTTGGGGCAAGGTCAAGTTTGGCGATGGCTCCATGGTAGAGATAAGAGGCAAATGGATGATAATGTTGCAATGCAAGAACCGAGATAAGAAGTTATTGACAGGGATTTACTATATACCAAGTCTGTGTAACAACATACTTAGTCTCAGACAGATGACAGAAAAAGGGTGCAAAGTGGTGCTGCAGGATGAGTTCTTGCGTGTCTATACTAAGAATAATGATCTGTTGATGAAGGTGAAAAGTTCTCCAAACTGGTTGTACAAAATTTCTTTGAAAACTTGTAAACAGGTTTGTCTAAAGAGCGACTTGGAAGAGTCAGAAGATGGCGGGACCTAAGGACGAGACTCACTGAGCATAGATGGGGGAAGCCAAATAGGGCAAGCAGAAGGCCAAGATGGCGAGACCCAGGTGCGGCATGTGCACACTCAGGGGGTGCGCATGGAGAACAGCTCAGTCGCACAGGGGGTGCGCATGGAAAGCGGCTCAGGCACACAAGGTGGTGGGCCTAAGGCTAAAGCAGGTGTGTGCGAAATTGAATGTGGCACGCATACAGCTACGGATAGAGGACTTCGTGCGAGCAGTAGACTCTCAAGAGGAAAAAGTGTACAAGTTCCAAGAGGAAGACTTGGAGTACTGATTGGTGCATTTTTCTGTGATTTTGGGGTGTCGTCAACAGTGGAGACAGGATGCACAAGCACAAAAAATTAGAGACAGTTTAATCCCGGCTAAGATGTACGTGGAAAAGCAAGCAGGCTTGGTCCAAGAGAGAAGAGAGGGAGGCTCAGATTATAGCGAAGCTCAGGTGGGCAGGCAAGGGAGGATGAGTTCAGTCCAAGTGCGAGGCGCGGCAAGCATCAGATTGTGCGAGGCTCATGATGGAGCAAATGCAGGCGGTAGGGCAGTGATGGCCCAGGAAGGAACGGTGCACAGGAGTGCAAGTAAAAGAAAGAAGCAGAAGACAGAGAGAAGATCGGTGTGATCAAGACGGAGAAACAAGATTACGGGGGTGATTGTTAAAGTTAATCTTATTTTAGTAGGCTTGGTTTATTTTTTAGAGAGTTTGTTTAGTATTTACAAAGTATACATATGGGAGTAGAGAAAGGAAATATGAATTCAAGTAGGATTAGGAGTCTAAGTGCTAAGCTTGAAATTAGCCTTTATAAAGCACAATAGTCATATAATTGATGCAAGAGAAAATGAGAGGAGAGGAAGATAAATCAGAAGAAAAAGGGAGCGGTTGGTGCTCTGGAAAAGTATATCATCGTGTGCAAGAGATGAGCGGGAGTTAAAATTGCAACACAAAACAAATATCAGAGAATCATGAAGATTAAAGAGGAGGCTACGACTACTTTATGTATAGCTATGATGAAGAACACCCGAAGTACTAGGTTATGCTTCCTCAGTCAATTACCTGTGGCGTATTGATGGGACATCGTCAAAGTTTTATTTTACTTCTGCTGTGTTTTATAAGTTTGAGAGGTCTTGTAACCTTGGTTGTAATAAAGTGATCATAAGGCTTGTACTTTTTATTATTATAATAAAGTGTTGTTGGTTATATAATCATTACTATTTGACTATGTGCATCAACTTTGATTTAGGACTGGTGCGGTAATACATAGAGAGCTCAAATTTGGAAATCCGATCCCAAGAAGGAGGGCGGGGTCCTAGTAGAAGGTGGCGACACCGGAACAGAGGGCGCAGAGAAGTGGCTATCGTTGAAGAGGTCGATGAATGTGAAGTATGGTGGCAAGACAATGGTGGAGGGGACGATGTTGAGTGAGAGGGCAATGTAGACGAGGGCGGTGTTGGCGATGGTGATGCTACAGACAGTGGAGGGCTTGGTGCTGGTCGTCTGGATCTAGACCTTTGTGAGGCCGTGAACTAGTGATGCCACATCTCTGCTCCACTGGATCCTTGCTGATGGCTGGCACCTGCTCCTCATCCATGGTGCGATCCACGATGGTGGGCTAACAGTGGTGGCGTCCACAGCTCCGCGCATTCAATAGGGCTGGGCATGGGTCAACACGGCATGACATGACACGGTGGTGGCCCTTCGTGCCTTGTACCATACCTAGGCCTTGTCGGAGGCAAGTCGTGCCTGCACAACGGGGTGGTCATGCTAGGCCAGCACAGCCTGACACGGCCTGAAGCTTGCTGGGCCCATGCCGTGTTGACATGACATGGCCCAACTCCCAAGTTACTAGATAATCCAAAGGAGAAGAGCATTAATCCTACAGCTAATAATCCTTGGGCACCACCGTGATAGACATCTACCACATCAAAGCTACATTAATTAATATTGAGTCAAGTTATTTTATTTGTTTTCTCTAGAAAACCAAGATTCTCTAGAAAATCACTAGGCTTATTTCTATTTTTATTTTTTAGGCTATGTGATTGAGTCATATACATTTATATATAAGTGGGTTTAGGATGTGTATGTCAGTTTGGCCTTGTGCCACTAGCCTTTGCCACCTATACAAAGGGTAGGGGTGTACTCCATGTAAGTCATAGTTTTGAGTTATGAATTGAAAACACATGTATGTTTCGGTCGTGCACCGTTAGGGGTGCATCCCTCTTATCGAGTTTGGTGAGCTCTCGTGAAAATCCTCCAGTTTGTGAATTTCAATCTGGAATTGCACTTGCGTGGGGATTCTCATCGTGTATGGGAGCTAGTTTACTCACTAGATCATGAGATCCACTTGTTCTAGGTTGTGCGTTGTGGTGCGCATGATTGGGGGCATTTATCTTGGTACAGGTTGCATCTGATCATCAAATAGTAAACCATGCTAGATATTTGGGCGTGTTCTTACTGTTCCACCTTGAAAGATCGGGCTGTCCACAGATTAAAATCTCATCTTGAGGTTTGATCCAAATCACCAGGTGATCTAAGCATAATAACCTTGGATTGATCCTTTTATGTGAACCAAGACAAAAGTGTAAGCAAGTTATTATGTGCGTGATTTATCTCACTGGGGATAAGCCTGAGCTAGTTTTGACCAGGGATAAGTCTGAGCTAGTTTGGACCGTGGGGTGTTACAAATAGAGTATTTTAGAGGACATACCAAGATACTTTGCTGGCAATTTCATTGTAGAAGATATTTAAATGTTTGTCGTTATGATGATGGCAAGTGTCATGCATCCAATGACTATGTAAGGCTACAAATAGAGAGCCCTCCTAATTGCCATAAAGAGTTGAGCTGTTCCTCTTGTGTAAGATTTGGTCTCCACAGTAAGCTATGTACTTCTAATACTTAATCATAGTTGAGTTGTAATTTTAGAAGAAGGTTGCATGACCACCAAAATCATGATAGGTCCTGGCTTTCTTATATGGTCTCCTCAAATTACACAATATGGTGCTTCCATTTAAATCTTGATACTTTATGGATACGAAAATTAAATCGTCGCTTCCTTAACACGGATTGATGACGATGGCTAGTGAAAGTGAGCTTAGTAATGCATTCAAAAATACCTTCAGTTTAAATAACAACCTTGAAAATATTCTTACGGAATAAAAATATATGAAATGACTCTTCCAACATCCATATTCTTATTTTATTTGTAGGTAATGTATTAGGACTAGGGTTTGAACATATATATTAGATTCTATGTGTCATACTCAATATCTTCACAAGCATTGTAATGTCCAAAAAGCCTTTTATTTTAATCTTCCAGTGGTCTTTACTTTAATGAGGTAGTGAAAAGGTCTACTTATAGGTTATCTTTACTTTTAGTAGAAGAAAAGAGTTGTAAAAAGGTTTATTACACAAGTGTAGTAGAATAGAAAATTTGTAGAGTAAATCAGCATGTATATGAATTTGGTCATCCAAATTTGTTTGAATCTCCTTGCACAAACACATTTGTGAGGGGTTCAATTGACCATGTGAGGATATTGTAGAGTTTCCTACTTGTTTCAATGATTTGGACCATCTTATGAATAATCTGAAGAGCTGGTGTCGCTTCTCATAATATAGGAGATGGATTTGATCACACGAAAGCTAAGTTCTCATTTCCAGGATGGTGAAGCATTTAAAATGGTTAATCACTGTGAAAATATTCAGCCCAAAGACTATCTTATTCATATACACCAGGATATCCTATTGGTTCAAATAAAAAACTTCCATTTTAGGTACTATGGTGGTCACATGTTCGTCCCTTCTGAGGATATCTTTAGTATCTTTGCGGCTCATTTGTCGGTCATCAAGAAATTTATTAAGGATACTGATTTGTTGTTTTTCTAAGCTTTATTATCTTAAATAATTTTATTTTCTTCTCAACTATACTAATCATTTTCCCTATCTAATATATTATAGCTCAACTCTTAGTGCATGCAACTTTTATGTTAACTTGAAATTCATTGTTTATTCTTTTTTACATTTTATTGTTTTACCTTTGCATCCACAGTATTGTTTGTATATGGAGCGGTCTATTAAATGAACTAACATTTTTGTAATTGTATGAAGAAAATATGAAGAATGATGGAACTAGCGGGTCAATGAAATTTTTTTAAAATAATCAATTTTTAATTCTAAATTATATTATTATATCTACTTTTTATTTTTTTTGCAGTTTTGACAATATGTCACTCTATGGTTGAGCGACTTGGGCTAGTTGCCTAACCGTTGAGCAACACTTGGCCAAGTCACCCAATCGTTAGGCGACTAGTTTCTGTCGCCCAACCATTGGGTGACAATGCAGCTAATCGCCCAACCATTGAGCGACAAGCCACTAGTCGTCCAACTATTGGTCGATTTTAGAAATATATATAGTTATTTTGTTAATCTTATAGAAATAATTGTGAGGGGAGGGGGTAAATGATAATTGTTGTAGGTAATAAATTTAGCAAATCTTATTTGTAAGTTATATATATTTTTTGAAATAAAGGGTAGACAATGCCGGTTAATCCATTTGTAGTTTTCACAGATTGTAAATGGAATAAAATCTGTTAGACTTGCAATAACATTTTTCGATCATTGTATGTTGCTATAGTGTGATAATTTTCTGAAAAATTTTGTGAGGATGATTGACGTAGCAGCAAATAGTAAGTAGAAAGGTAAGTGATATTGGAATGTAATAGAGAATTCATACATGGAGGAAGACAAAGCAAAATACATAAACAACGAAAAAATAAATAAAGCAGGAGGAAGACCCATTACTCGCAACCAGCTACACCACCCGTAGCACCTCCTCTGTCCTCGCCATGTCCTACCCCGGTCGATACCTGCCCATACAGCCCCACTTGGCCTTCCTCAAAGCGGGGTGTCGGTGCCCCGACAAGGTGAGGCAATCAGGAGCCCTGCTGACCCATGCTCCCAATGCCTCGGGGCCTCGGGGGTGGACTGCACCTATGGCTGCATGGGAACTGGCACACTGCTAAGCTACGACCTGGAAAGGACCTTCGCCGGGTCGTCTGCTAGGAAGTCACTCACGCCCACTAGGAGATCCTCGTGGGGGGGATAGCCAAACTCTTGGCCGGTGTGTTGTACCTGCAAGATAAGTATTGTTTATTCATGCAATACATCAACACGAAAAAACCTTAAGAGACAAAATGTACCTTCCGTGTTGGCCATGGCATGCAACCAACTATCGTACCCACCGGATTGGCCCTGGCCTAACAATGTGTTAGACCATGTGGCCATGTCTAGCATATTTTAGGTGATGAATAATTGACAACGTTGGTTATGATATTAATTGTGGTGTGTTGCATGATACGCTCGTGTGAGGTATTGTGCGGATTGACTTGAGTCAAGTCGTGGACTTGTGCTCGTACGTGGTTGGTTGTTTATTCATGTGCAGGTGTTGCTTGAGGCGGAACATGGTCGATGACGGACTGAAACTAGGTTCGAGTGGGGCGAGGTTTCGGACTAAGTTCGTGGAGGAACCGAGGTCCTATCGGTCAAGGATGTCATGCGGGATGTTCGAGCTAGAGAACAATGTGCATGGAGATGACGCGCGTTGGAGGCGCGGAGATGCGTCATGGCGGAGTGATGTGCGGACGGCATGTATACGAGGTGTATACGGATTGGAGTTGTAGTTGGAGTTGACGGCGTGTGTTCTCGTAATAGAGAAAAAGAGGTGGTAGTGTGCTTGAGTTGTGCATGTATATGTTCGTGTCCTAGTTGGAGTCGGCCTCCGTGCCGTGTGGTGTGCGATGAGTCTAAGGGTATAAAAGATAACCGGCTTCATGTTGTAAGCACGCTTTTGATCTAATAGAAAAAGTGGGCATCGCTTTTGTTTGGGAGGCCGTGGCTTTTGGGAACGAATGAGCTTTGTGAGTTTGGTCGCCAATCAACGCACAACGACGGCCACTCGCGCGATTGCCACCTCGCCGGAACTTCCTCCGTCGCACACAAAGCATCGTCGTGGCAAGCGGCGGCGCGGCGCGTGATTCTCGGTGGAAAAAGAAAGAGAGGCGTGCGGCGGCTTTTCTCGTGGCGGCGTGATTAGAAAAAGTGAGTGCATGTACCGCTTATCTCTCGCCAAGATTTGATACTAAGGTCGCTTGTTTTATTTTACGTCTTCGTTTTTGTGTTTGCTAAGAAAATCTCTTGATTTCTTCTTATCTCTTTGTTTGCATGATCTGTTAATAAATGCTTGCATGCACTAGCTTTACGTGTGCACATGATGCTACTTTTGTTTTGAGCTGCATGCATGAAGGAGAGATAACACGTTTGTTAGGAAAGCAAAACCGAATTAAGTTGTATGCATACGTGACGGGACTACATGCAAGTTAGTTAGAAGACATCACTTTTATTTTTATACATGCATGCTAGTTTTGATTAGGAGAGATGATTAGTGCCGCATGCAAACAAGCGTAATGACACATGCGTGCTTTGATCCGAGAGTTGTGCGTGAGTTAAAAAGGTGCTCGCCGAATTGTTTTGTGGGCATTAAAGGATCTGATTAAGGAGTGATTAGTAGACTTTTATTGCATGCATGTTCACGTGACATGAACTTTCCTAGATGCCGCAAGTTTTCTTTTTAATACATACTGGTATTTATTTGCAAGTTAAGATTTAATCCATCCGATATAGTTAGAGCATCAAGTTTGTGATCTTAAAAGTTTGATTGATTAATTCTTTACGGTTTTTGCTTAATCACTTAATTAGGGCTTAATTAATTTTCGTTATTATCTGTATCAGCGAGTTTGTTTATTTTATATCTCGAGTTCTAGACCTCCGATTGATATACTTCCAGTTGGGTTAGTTCAATAACTTTCTCTAGTTTATTCTGACAAAGTTTGAGGTCAATCGAAGTTACGGATTTTTATTGAGATCATTTTTAGTGAGGTCGCAGTGTTCTGTCCGGTTTGTTTAAACGCGGCTTAAATAGGATTTGTGTTTTAGGGGGAACTCTTAAAATATATTTTTAGCTTCTGCAATCATTCACCCCCCCTCTGATTGCCTATCTTAGTGTGTATCGATCCTACAAGTGGTATCAGAGCGAGGTTGCAATGGCATCAGATCGGGATCGTTTCTCAGGTAAACCACCTTTTTTCGATGGATCCGATTATCTTTATTGGAAAACTCGCATGGAGGTCTTTCTGCAAGCACAAGGTAATGCAATTTGGCAAAAAGTTGAAAATCCATATATTGTGCCTCTTGTTGTTTCTAGTGCAAATTCTGCTGATATTGAAGCTAATGCTAAGGCTAGAAATATTTTGTTGCAAGGTCTTAGTAGAAACGAATTTGTTAGAATTGCTCATATTAAATCTGCAAATAAAATTTGGACTACTCTAGTGATTATCATGAAGGTTCTAAGTCCATTAAAGGTGTTCGCGTAATCAATTTAAAAGGAGTATTCCAAATTTGAGATGAAACCAGGGGAATCAGTAGATGCACTTTTTGACCGCTTTAATAAAATTATTAGTGATTTGCAATCTGTTGATGTCACATATTCTGATTCTGATAATGCGCGTCAAATTTTAAATGCTTTGGATATGTCATTTGGAATGTGTTAGTCACTACTATTAATCATTCATTAATATGGAAACACTCACTTTGAATGATCTTTATTCTAAGATGAAAACTCATGAGATTGATGTTTTGGCCGAATAAATAAGACTAATTCTTTGGGCTTAGTGACTAACCAAGTGTGAGTTCTTCAAGTTCTTCTATTGTTTCTTTGTCCGCATTGTCCTCTATTTGGATGAACAATTAGAGGAGATTCCGAAGAGCAGACTTGTACTTCTCTCTAACAGGTGACCAAGGCAATTTACAATGTTAGATCAAGACGAAGAGGAGGCCCAATTAGATGTTATGAATGTGGTGAGCAAAACCACATCAAGATGAATTGCCCCAAACTAAGGAGCAAGGAGGTTAAGGATGACAAGATACCAACTCGTCGCTCTCAAATCAAGATTGATCCAAACAAGAAGCGCAATTATCGCAGAGCAGTCAATAAGATAATTTTAGCACTTGATGAGATTGTTTTAAGTGATGATGATTCTCAAAGCGACGATGAGGACAATGACAAGAAGGCAAAGGAGGTAGACTTCACAGGATGTGTTTTATGGCCAACAAGTGAGGAGCTAAATGATGATGATCTTTATAGCGATCCTGATGAGGTAAAACCTTCTTACACTGATTTATCTCGTGCTGTACTTAGATTGACAGAGGAGCTCAAAAAGTATAAAAAGAAAATTAAAAATCATGAATTTATTGTTGAGAGCTTAAATTCTGAAATCAATAGACTTAGAGCTTCTATTCCTGATGATGAATCTTGTGAGTCTTGTCAAGTTTTACATTCTGAGTTAGAAAATGCTAGAACAATTAATACGTCAAACATGGTTCAACTTAGTGATGTAACTGCTAAACTTGATGAATTAAAATTGGCACATGACTCTTGTAATGAAATGTTAAAACTTGCAAATGATGAAATTGAAAAACTCAAGTCTAGTTCATCTATATGTTTAGAGACAAGTAATTCAAATGCTCAATCTAAGACTTGCTCTAAGTGTGAATTGTTAGAAGCTAGACTTAGTTCTTCTCAGAAAATAATTCAACAGATGCTTTATCATGAGACATCTTCTTGTTCTAACTGTCCTAAGCTTAACATAGAAATAGAAGCATTGACTAAACAACTTAATGATTTTGCTGAAAAAGAAAGATTGGCTCAATCTATTGCTTCTAAGAATCTTGTGAATGAATCCTTTAAGTGCTCAACGTGTCCCACTTTAGTTAAAGAAAATGAGTACCTTAAGGACACTTTAGAGAGATTCTCTTTTGGCAACAAAAATCTGAATATGATTTTAGATAAGTCAAAAATAAATGTGAAAAATCATAGTCTAGGATTTAATTATATTGAGCATGCCAAGAATAATCCTCCAAAGGTTGTTAAGCTTCTTGAACCTGGAAAAATTGAAGTAGAATTTGAACCAAACAAACTGCTTTTAAGTCCACTGGTATTATGTCATCTAATAATCAAGTGAATGCAAATATTGCTTCTACTTCTCAAGTTAAATATAAAGTTAAGTACACTTGCAGTCATTGTGGTAAAGATGGACATCTTGTGCAATTTTGCTTTAGACTAGCCAAACAACAAATGAAAGAAAAGGCTAAGAATTGGTCTAAATTGAGAAATACACATTCTTTTGTTCCTAGAACTTATCGAAAGCTAGATTTTTAGAGAACTTTTATGATAACTTTAAATCTGATTCACATGCTGGTTTGGGATTTAATTCAAGTAATTCACGTTCTTTTGGCGTTTTGATCGACCACATGTACGTGATTTTGGTTCTAGTTTTGTTACTATTCCTCCACATCGTGTATCTCAAGATCTTGGATTCCCAAATCATATTTCACTAACCCGGTGCTGTGAGATCAATGTTTCGGTGATGTAAGAACAGTTGACGAGGATGGAGAACATGAGCTTGATTGAGTTTGGTCTTTTACATCATTGCTTGATTGGAACACTTGATAGTTCTTCATTCTCTTTGATGGCTTCTAAGAGTTGTCACTTTTGAGAGACCATGTGGCAAAGGTGATATTGCTCTATATCCTATGGGATTATTACGAGGGGAGCTTATCTTTTAAAATTTTAGAAACTTTGTTTATTATCCTTGTCAAATAATTCATCAAATCCAAGTCATTGAAATCAATTGAGTAGTAGAGCTCTCTTTATCATATTTATTCATATGTTGTGTAGCATTGATCATGACTGGTTATAATTAATTTGCTACATTTGAATTAAAAGTATGACATGGCGGAATACTTTGACTAGATTGATTATATTTATTACTTTGCGATGTCCATTGAAAAGGATTAGCACGATTGTGAGTCTTATTTTAACTCTTGGCTATGAGGCTCGTATGTTTCATGTCTCCAATTTTTATGATCACTCAATTTGGCATGTCATAAAAAAAAGGTATATAAAAAAAGGTGAAAAGATGTATGCTTCAAGCATGCCATGGTGAACAAAAAGAAAAAGCACAAAAGTGCGCAAAGTGAAAAGAAGTATGCTTCAAGCATGCCACCATCAAAAAAAAAAAGAAATGATACAAATATGTTATCATAAAAAGAAGTATGCTACAAGCATGCCACATGCCTAAGAATTGAGTGTGGAGCAAGAAGTTGTTACATGAGACTGCTAGCCCGTCTAGAGTTAAGATTTGCTTCACTTTTAGGCTTTAACTTTTTGTTGTGATATCTCATTGTGCTCTTTATAATCAGTCTGATCATTGTTGTGATGTCTGTCATTGATATAAATTGCTTAATCATATTGACGGACTTGGTTTGACATTGCTATGTGATATATGGCTTTATATGATCTAGATAGCTCTACTCAAAAATATGACTTGGTTGCTTTATTAAATCAATACAACGTGACTTGGATAATCTACAAAGCTTCTTGATTTTTATTATCATTGCTTTTTCTTAGATTTATTCTTACCCACTAAAATTACTTGATGATTACATTGCCAAAGGGGGAGAGAAATTTGAGAGATTGGAGAGTTTTTGGTTCTCTTGTGTTGAGAGGAAAAGTTTGAGAGTTTGGATTCAGTTCTTCACTTAAATTTGGTGGAAGTCATATTAACTGAATGTGTTGTCAATGTATTCATCAAGGGGGAGATTGTTAGACCATGTGGCCATGTCTAGCATATTTTAGGTGATGAATAATTGACAACGTTGGTTATGATATTAATTGTGGTGTGTTGCATGATACGCTCGTGTGAGGTATTGTGCGGATTGACTTGAGTCAAGTCGTGGACTTGTGCTCGTACGTGGTTGGTTGTTTATTCATGTGCAGGTGTTGCTTGAGGCGGAACATGGTCGATGACGGGACTGAAACTAGGTTCGAGTGGGCGAGGTTTCGGACTAAGTTCGTGGAGGAACCGAGGTCCTATCGGTCAAGGATGTCATGCGGGATGTTCAGGCTAGAGAACAATGTGCATGGAGATGACGCGGCGTTGGAGGCGCGGAGATGCGTCATGGCGGAGTGATGTGCGGACGGCATGTATACGAGGTGTATACGGATTGGAGTTGTAGTTGGAGTTGACGGCGTGTGTTCTGGTAATAGAGAAAAAGAGGTGGTAGCGTGCTTGAGTTGTGCATGTATATGTTCGTGTCCTAGTTGGAGTCGGCCTCCAGGCCGTGTGGTGTGCGTATGAGTCTAAGGGTATAAAAGATAACTGGCTTCATGTTGTAAGTACGGCTTTTGATCTAATAGAAAAAGTGGGCACTGCTTTTGTTTGGGAGGCCGTGGCTTTTGGGAACGAACAGAGCTTTGTGAGTTTGGCTGCCAATCAACGCACAGCGACGGCCACCTCGCGCCAGATTGCCACCTCGCCGGAACTTCCTCCCGTCTGCACACAAAGCATCGTCGTGGCAAGCGGCGGCCGTGCGCGGTGATTCTCGGTGGAAAAAGAAAGAGAGCTGTGCGGCAGCTTTTCTCGGTGGCAGGCGTGATTAGAAAAAAGTGAGTGCATGTACTGCTTATCTCTGGCCAAGATTTGATACTAAGGTCAGTTGTTTTATTTTACGTCTTCGTTTTTGTGTTTGCTAAGAAAATCTCTTGATTTCTTCTTATCTCTTTGTTTGCATGATCTGTTAATAAATGCTTGCATGCACTAGCTTTTACGTGTGCACATGATGCTACTTTTTGTTTTGAGCTGCATGCATGAAGGAGAGATAACACAGTTTGTTAGGAAAGCAAAACCGAATTAAGTTGTATGCATACGTGACGGGACTACATGCAAGTTAGTTAGAAGACATCACTTTTATTTTTATACATGCATGCTAGTTTTGATTAGGAGAGATGATTAGTGCCGCATGCAAACAAGCGTAATGACAGCATGCAGGCTTTGATCTGAGAGTTGTGCGTGAGTTAAAAAGGTGCTCTGGCCGAATTGTTTTGTGGGCATTAAAGGATCTGATTAAGGAGTGATTAGTAGACTTTTATTGCATGCATGTTCACGTGACATGAACTTTCCTAGATGCCGCAAGTTTTCTTTTTAATACATACTGGTATTTATTTGCAAGTTAAGATTTAATCCATCCGATATAGTTAGAGCATCAAGTTTGTGATCTTAAAAGTTTGATTGATTAATTCTTTACGGTTTTTGCTTAATCACTTAATTAGGGCTTAATTAATTTTCGTTATTATCTGTATCAGCGAGCTTGTTTATTTTATATCTCGAGTTCTAGACCTCCGATTGATATACTTCCAGTTGGGTTAGTTCAATAACTTTCTCTAGTTTATTCTGACAAAGTTTGAGGTCAATCGAAGTTACGGATTTTTATTGAGATCATTTTTAGTGAGGTCGCAGTGTTCTGTCCGGTTTGTTTAAACGCGGCTTAAATAGGATTTGTGTTTTAGGGGGAACTCTTAAAATATATTTTTAGCTTCTGCAATCATTCACCCCCCCTCTGATTGCCTATCTTAGTGTGTATCGATCCTACACAATGTGTGCTGCCTTGCCGATGCCAGGTAAGGGTCCACGGACGACGATGGCACCAGTGTGCAGGTACATGCCCACGCTAACCCTTTGGCCTAGCCCAGCGACGGCAGTGGCGGTGCCCAAGGGTAGTCACGTGGCCCTCCAGAGCCTCTTGCCTAAGCTGCAGGATATGCCTTTGGGAGTGTCCTACATGACGACTCATAGACCCGATGGACAATGTGCAGCAAGTTGTCGCGTGTGACCACCAAACTGTGGATGACCCTATCTATGATCTACCCAGTGTCTCACAATTTCGACGGTGATGTTCGTCTCCAAGTACATGAATAGTAATTATGGTAACCGTACCCAGAAACTTTCAAACATGAGAGTATTACTGTGAGCGTGAAGTTCCGCGCTAAGTGCACGGGGTACGCATTGGTCGGTGCTAGTACGTGAGCGGGGGGAGGGTCAATGACACGCACCAGCCTGGTGCGTGTCTGCAGAGCGCACCAGTGTAGGTACTCATCGTATGTGTTGGGGTCATATGCGGTGCCCTTCTACACGGAGTCCTTGAGTGCCTCCACTTACTCCGCCACCCTCGGCCCCATCTTCATAGCCCAACTCATCCCGCTACCACCCCTCCTATTGTGCTTGTGAAATATGCAACTGCAATTCGAACTGCAAAAATATAGGGATATGTGTTGTGTGTAAATCACGTGTGGACCGAGCACCTGACGAGGACTGGAACAACCTGACGGAGGCCGAATTGGCATATCACCCTGTGCACCGTGTAGTCCTCAATGAACACACCGACGACGTGCAAGCACAGTACAAGAACCTAGCGTGGGCATGGTCTACCATCTCCTGACTAGAGCATGGCTCCCAGCACACATCGTCAGCAGTGAGGTGGTCGAGGTCTCGACAAGTTGTCATACACACGGGTGACCTGCAGGTATGCAAACTGTGCCTGCGAGCCAGAATAGTGGTTACAAAGGATAATCTGTAATACGTGTATAGTAAAGATTCAGGAGAGTACATACTAGTCTACGGCACCAAAGGGACCCTACGGTAGGCCGGTCCATGGTGCCCCTATGGTACATGTCCATGCAGTACGGACCGCTGTCGAGCAGCATCCGCCATTCAAGAGGGAAGTGCTCGAATGACCATAGTTGCAGCAGGAGGGGACAGCCTGTGAGGATAGGGGTCCTCATCGTCCTACATCAAGTACGACTAATCCCCAACTATAGTGCTCCTTGTACCCGTCAGTGATGGCCCTTGCATACCGCATGAGACAGGCATCGACGGAGTCATCGTGGCTACTGGTAAACAGTACCTAGGTGAACAGCCACAATAAGTACACCTCAAGGTGCCATGACACCTGGTACTTGTTGGCATCTGGTAGGCGCATCCGCCAGGGAGACAACCTTTCTTGTGATAGGCAGGCTGAGTAGCATCGCGACGTCCTGCAGAGTGGGGGCCATCTCCCTGAATGGGAGATGGAAGGTGTGCGTCTCGGGCGCCACCGGTCCAGTAGAGCTGTCAGCAACGACTGGTCGAACGAGAACCGTCGTGACTACTCCGGGCCGGCCTGGACCTCCCCGGCTTCCTTGACTGGAGTGCTGTCCTCGTCGGTGGCCTCCACCATCCGCGTAAGAGGTAGAAGGCCAGCATCGCTCAGCCTGCAAAGCACAAAAACGTCAGTACATAGTACAAATATTGTAAAAAGACACGCCATAATTTATACACAAACCTTTCTCTCCAGTGTTGGTCTAGTCTCCAAGCCCATTGTCCGCGTACGGACCACCCCTAATTGGGTCTCCTCGTCCCCGCCCTCAGGATGCAGGACACAACGGCTCACGCGGTGCTGCGCATCGACATGTTGGTCCAGCAGGCCAAAAGGCCAGTTCAAACCACCAAGGTTGCGAGCAATATCTGTAGATCAATTTGAAGTTACTAATTATGACAAAATTACTAGTTTAATTATTAATAGCGTAGCTCTGGGAATTCTTCAAATCATTCCTAGCTGATTTCACGTATAGTATTATGCCTATTTAATTTCTCATTGGTGCATATTCATTTATCTACCTATCTAAATAATTTTAGGTTTCAAAGTCACTAGACTAGATTATTGCCTCTTTGTACCTATTCTTTTTCTACAATTAGTACATGTAACATCCTGTTTTTCTGAGATTTTTAAAGCCTGGATTTCAAAAATGAATTTTCTGGAATTTTCTGAAATTAATTGAAGCTTCAAATGAATTTTCAAAGTTTTAAATGATTTAATGTGATTAAAATAAACATTAACATAAGTTGAAAATATTTTATTTGAGTTCCTTGTGTCACAAGGAATTTTCTGGTATTTTTGGTGAATTTTCCGGATTTATTTGCTATTTTCTAGAGCTTTTAGAAGTTTATTTGAATTTCTGGAAAAAGAAAAGAAATGAATTTAATCCCCGCCGCCCGATCTCCCTCTCTCCTCCACGCGTCAACCATCCCGCCGCCCGCGCCGCCGCCGTACCCTTTCCCGCGCACCCGCTCGCCCCGCCGCCCGATCCCGCCCGCGCCACGCGTCGCGCATCCATGGCATGCTGGCGGCGGCACCGCGCCGCCCCGCCTCGCCTCGCCTCGCCCGATCGCGGCCGCGCGATCCAGCCGTTCGCCGCGCGCGCGAACCCTAACCCTAACCTTTTCACCGTCCGATCTCGCCGCGTGGCCCAATCCTAGCCGTCTAACCTAATCGCGCCCGCCCGAGCCAGAATCGATCGGGATTTCCTCGGTTCGCGTGTTAAAACCGCGTTCATCCCTCGGTTCGCGTGCGTCGCCGCTCGTCGCGCCGCCCGCCGCCGCCGCCTCGCGCGCGCGCCGTCGCCGAGCCGCTCGCCGTCGCCGCGCTGCCGCCGCCGTGCACTCCGCCCGCGGCGCTCGAGCTCGTCGCCGTTGCCGAAGACGCCGCCGGTGAGCCTCGCCGCCGCCTCCTCGCCGTCGCCGCGTCGCCGCTCGTCGCCCTCGCCGCACCCGCTCCGCCCCTCGGTCCCGAGCCGCGCGCGCCGCGCGCGCGCGCGCGCGCGCGCGCGCGCGCGCGCCCGCGCGCCGCCGCCGCCGCGTCGCGCATCGTCGCCGCCACCCGCGCCGCTCCATCCGCGCCCGCCCGCGCGGCGACGCCGCTGCCGAGCCGCCACGCGTCGGCCATCCGCGCACCCCACCGACACCGCCGCCCGATCCCGACCGCAGATCCAGATCTGGATCCACGGCCGCGATCGCGCCGCGTGGCCAACCCTCGGCCGTCGGATCCCCGCCATCGCGTCGCCGCATCGCGTCGGGCCGGCCACGTCAGCCCTAGCCGGCGTGGCATCTTCGTGGCATGCCACGTCAGCGCCACGTCAGCCCTAGCCGTCCTCCCGAGCCACGTGGCGCGCACGCCACCGCGTCGCCGCGCGCCGCGTGGCGGCATAGATATGCCGCCGCGTCGTAGCGGCCCCCCCGCGTCGACCGCGCCCCGAGCACTGTTACGTGGACCGGGTCCACGGTGAACTCGGGATTTGGTGCACCGGGTTCACAGCACAGTAACCTTTTTCAATTTTCCCGAATTAATTTTTGAATTAATTTTCCGGAAGCCCGTTCTCCTCCGTCCTAGCTCCGATTGACCCCGTTCTTTTTTCTAAATTCATCTAAAATCGAGCTCTAGCTGTTGGTTCTGTTTTTGTGAATTTTTGAGTTCTTTTGCTTGTCATTTTATGTGTTTCTTTGTTTCCGGTCGCTTTCTCTCTCGTTAGATTCGGATTCCGGAGGAGCAGGTTTCGCGCCAGAAGACCAGGAGTACCCCGCTGAGCATAACGAAGGCAAGTCGTGTCCCTTGATCATGTTGAACCCAATTTTACAAACTATTATTTAATTATTTTGTTTCAAATTACGTTGCATTGCTATTTTTATTCAAACCGTTGCACAGGTAGTTATTGTCCCAATTGCAATTACACCTCTTTGACACTTTGAAATACCATGATGCCTTTGTCACCATAGGTTGGGAAATTTATTAGTGATGCTAGTTTATTTATCACATGGGTTGGTACGATTAGATTGCTTAGCCAGTTATTATTTACGTTTGATCTCATCACATCCGTTAAATTATTAATTTGACTTAATGATATATGGGCGTGGTTGGTGCCACGTGTATTAAAATTTGTGCCACGGCATTGGTGTGACGTTGGCTTGGTTATACAAATTGGTTTTGCACTCGGGCGAGTGATCGTGCGAGAAAGGGAAATGCGGTTGTACTTTGGGGATGTGGTAGTCTCGCCGGGTAATGCTAAGGACTTAACTTTGTGCGCCATTGATCTGAGCTTAATCGTGCAAACCACATGTCTATTATGGGATGGACCTGGCTGATTAATTTGTAATACTTCAATTCAATTCTGCCATTGAGATGTACATGGTTGCTGATTTCCATGTGGCGCAAGGCGGGGTGTGATCACGAAACCCTAGCGGGCGGGATTGTGTTGAGGTAGAGCATTGTAAAGGCCTTGTTGTGATTTCCTTAGGCCTAGGCTAATCACATCGTGTGGGTACAGATTGTGCAACCTCTGCAGAGTGTAAAACTATTCGAATAGCCGCGTCCTCGGTCATGGACAGTGCTCGGGGATTTCACACGAGGGTTAGTGTTTCATTTATAACTTGGTGGTTTACGTTGGGAGTGGACAGGTAGTTCACTGTTGGTTTAACTTGTGAATTGGTGTTCACAAGTGGTTCATGTTTATCCCTTTGATTATCTATTATTACTGTTTTCAGTTAACTTTCGCTTTCAAGTTATTTAATATATTTCATCAATAAATGCCTTTATGCAAATTAACCTTTCAGCCTTCCTTTGGTAAGCCTTGCATATTATATTGCATTTATTGTTACAAACGACTTGCTGAGTACCAATGTACTCACGGCTTTACGCCTATGTTGCTCAGTTGAGGGAGAGGAGTACTATCGGCAGGAGGTGCGGAAGGGAGTACTACGACGACTTCACGGATTAGGCTTCGTTCTCCACTCGATAGCCTGTGGCTTGTCGATTGGTCGCTACGCTTTATTTTGGATTTCCGCTGCTATTTTGTTAAGCCCTTCCGGCTAGAGATATTGTAAGCTTGGCCATAAGGTCGTACCTTTGCTATTTTATCGATATTCGAGTTTACCTTTATTATTATCGTGTGTATGACTATGATGGCATCTATGTTTGACTGTGTGCACTAGCGTGATCCTGGACTAGTGCAGTTTACACAGAGAGACCGAATTTGCATATTCGGGTCTCGACAGAGATGGTATCAGAGCCATATTGACTGTAGGACGAAGCCCTAGTTAAATTGGTCGTAGCCCAAAAATATATTTTCTAAATCAAACCAACTAAACTTGATAATTAGTAATATCTCTATCTTCTTACCTCATTCTTAAGGATTCTTGTCTCTCGCCCCAACTCTTGCAAAATTTGTTTTCCTAAAGTTATAAACTGATCTTCCCTTTATAAATGCATTAGATGTCCCAAGCTTCTTGCAGCCCGACAGGAGGATGGAGGTCACTTCTACGCGTTTTGTTGCGGTGCCTCGGATTTAAGAGACTGCCCGTCTACCTCACTAAGGATGAGAAGCAAAAAGGTCAACGATCGGAGCATCTCGGGCTATACTTCACTACCCGAGTTGGCAGCGGTGCTACATCACGGTTTCAAGAACAGGTGCGGTGGGAGATGTCGGCCAGGAGTTGCGCACAAAGCCATCCGTCGACTTTGCAAGCTATACAAGATCAACATGGCGGACTCGTTCGGAAGTTCAAGGAGCGATGCGGAGCCACCCGAGACTACGAGCGATGCGGGAGGAGCCCGACGCGATCCGGTACCTCTACCGTCGCCTACACCGCCGAGTCCGGAGGAGAGCGTCGTATCACCGAGATCGTCGCGCCTACCTCGATCGGTTCACTCGGCCCGATCGAGAGCGCCGCGCCGATCCGCAACTCGTGGGTTGTCTACGCGATTCCGAGGACGATAGCGATGTACCCTATTTGTCGACCCGAGTGGGAGCCTTGAGTAGATAGTGTGAGTAGACACGTTGGATTTTATTTGCGATTGAGTGTGATGTGAGCTGCAAATATTGCCCTAAAAGCATTATATTGCGATCATGTCAAATCTTTTATTGGAGTCTATTTTGTTCGATTTCTCGATTAGCCTTACGGCTAAGTGTTTGTTTAGTTAGGTTTCCATTAAGCAAAACCCCTTAGACGCATTTACCTCTTATCTATGCTTTTCCTCTCGTCTTTCGCCTTTGGTCATCGTGATTGTTTTCTTTTCGAACAAGATGGTTGATACCAGAACTCCTCCACCGCGCAACGGGGAACCAGGACCAGAGAACGATGCGCGCGGCGGTGCCACTGTCTTGGACCCCGCCCTCGATCGATTCTTGATGGCCGAACACGATGATGCGAACCATGATGCGTGGTATGCAGACTATGATGCAGCGACAAGACCAGAGCGATACCACCGCCAAGACATCGGCGCAGACCCGGCTATGCAGAGTTTATGAGGACGAGACCGCTGTTTTCTCCAGTTCATCGAGCCTTTGAGGCCGACGACCGGGTCCGTTCGATTGAGAAGAAACGAACTTGGCTCGGTCTGCACCGACAGGAGAAGGTGTTGTATGCAGCACATCAGCTTGAGGGACCAGCAGCAGAGTGGTGGGAGAACTACTGTGCCGCCCATGAGGACCAGCATAACATCACCTGGAAGGAATTCGCCAAGGCTTTCCACACCGCTCATGTCATGGAGGGAGTGGTTGAGATGAAGAAGGATGAGTTTCGGGAGTTCCAGCGAGAGAACACATCGGTGAGTGAATATCTCAATAAATTCACTCGCTTGGCTCGCCACGCGCGCGGAGGATGTAGCGACAGATGCAGCTCGCGTAAGAGGTTCAAGAAAGGCTTGAACCCAGCTTTGAAGGTGCAAGTCGAGGCAACGACTATGCCGATTTCAGCGATTGGTGGATAAGGCCATACTCATCGAGGAGAGTCGCGCGAGCTCGAGGAGTCTCGCAAGAGGAGGTTGATCAGCGAGGATCACGGTCACACCGATCTCAGAGGCCTCGTTTTGGTACCTATCAGCCTGCACGAGCGCCACAGAAGAAGAAGCAGCAGCAGCAGCAGCGATCTTGTGATTTGGACCCGGCTCGAGACTCCACGCCGATTTGGTCGGGACAGCGTCCTAGTGGTTCCATGGGCAGCAGCAGCAGAAGAGTAATAATCCAGCAGCGTCCATCACTTGCTTCAAGTGTCATGAAGTGGGACACTATGCTAGCAAGTGCCCTCAGAGGCAGGCCCCGACACCGGTTCGCTTTGACTTGGGAGCCACACCCGGTCGTACCCCTACCCCGGGAGCAGGACGAGGAGCACCCGGCCGGGGCGTGCCAACGGGGCGCCGGTGGTGAGAGGTCGTGAACCACGTCACCGCAGAGGATGCTGAGCAGCGCGAGACGTTGTGATCGATGCGTTTCGTACATTGATTCTCGCCACCGTTTTATTTGATTCGGAGCTTCGCATTCGTTTGTTTCGGAGTTTTGCTTTAAAGCAACAATTGAAAACTGTTGCTCTTGGATCATTCTTTTAATCCAATCCCGGATCGAGTTGAGGTCCAACCTAGGTTGTCCAGAGTTAGGATAACCATTCAGGAGTTGAGTTCAGGCCGACTGATTTTGTTGGATATGCATCCCTAGATGTAATCTTGGGAATGGATTAACCGAAGCGGCGCAGCGATGTTAGGCGTGGGAGCGAGCGGTGACCTTAACCAATTGGATGGAGTTAAGGTGCGATTCGCGAGCGATGAGTGCCGGCGAGCGCTCATGATTTGCGAGTAAGGTAATCGGTTGGAGGGTGTACGGTTGTCGGAGAGTACCCGACGTGTTTCGAATGATCTTCGGGTATGCCACGAGAGAGGGAGGTTGAGTTTCGATTGAGCTTGTGCGGTACCGCTCCGATTTCCAAGAGACCCTACCGGATGCGGCCAATGATTTAGCGAGTTGAAGAAGCAAATTCAGGAGCTTTTGGATAAGGGTTACATCAGACCGAGTTCATCCCCGTGGGGAGCGCCAGTGTTATTTGTCAAGAAGAAGGATGGTAGTCAGCGCATGTGTGTGGACTACAGAGCACTTAATGAAGTCACCATCAAAAATAAGTACCCTCTGCCCAGGATCGATGACCTGTTTGACCAGCTTAAGGGAGCAGGAGTATTCTCCAAGATTGATTTGAGATCAGGATATCATCAGATGAGGATACGTAAGGAGGACATACCCAAGACAGCCTTCTCGACTCGTTATGGTCTATACGAGTTCACAGTGATGTCATTTGGTTTGACTAATGCTCCAGCATATTTCATGTATTTGATGAATAAGGTGTTTATGGAATATTTGGACAAGTTTGTCGTTGTGTTCATTGACGACATTTTGATATATTCCAAGGATGAGGAGGAACATCAGGAGCACTTGAGGTTAGCATTGCAGAAATTGAGAGATAATCAGTTGTATGCAAAGTTCAGCAAATGTGAGTTTTGGATGAAGAAAGTCGCCTTCCTAGGGCATGTGTTGTGTGAGAAGGAGTCGCATTGACCCGGGAAAGTAAGTGATGTTTTGGATTGGCGATCACCCACTTGATTACCAGTCGGGAGTTTTCTGGTATGGCGAGGATACTACCGTCGCTTTATTGAGGATTTTCGGTGTGGCGGACACCTCACGCGATTGCTCAAAAGGAAAAGAAATTCACTTGGACGCCAGAGTGCGAGAAGAGTTTTGAAACTTAAGGAGAGTTTGACCACAGCCCGGTGCTTGTGTTGCCTGATATTAACAAGGATTTTGAGATATTTTGCGATGCTTGGCGCAAAGGTTTGGGTTGTGTCTTGATGCAAGACAAGAGAGTGGTAGCCTATGCCTCACGCCGATTGAGACCGCATGAGGAGAACTACCCTACCCATGATTTGGAGTTGGCGGCCGTAGTGCATGCTTTAAAGATTTGGCGTCATTACGATGGGTAACGGATGTGAGGTTTACGGATCATAAGAGTCGAAATACATCTTTACCCAGTCAGAGCTTAACCTCGAGCAGAGGAGGTGGTTAGAGCTGATAAAGGATTATAATGTGGGCATACATTATCATCACGGGAAAGCTAATGTGGTTGCAGATGCCTTGAGCGAAAGGTATACCGCAATTCGGTGATGGTTCGAGAGAGTCACCACTTTGCATGAGGAATTTGAAGCTTAACCTTGAGTTGGTTGAGCGAGATTTTTGGCGACTATGGAGATGCGACCTACTTTGGATGGTCGATTCGCGGGCTCGATCGGATGATGAGGCATTTCAACGGATCGAAAGAATTTGAGTGAAGGTAAAGTCGGGATTTTGGTGGGCGACCAGGGAACCTTGTGGTTCAAGCGGCGTTTGTGTGTGCCCAACAAGCAAGAACTAAAGGATGTGTTATTAAAAGAGGCTCATGAGTCACTATTTTCGATTCATCCAGCGTACCAAGATGTACCAAGACATTAAGGATAAGTATTGGTGGCCAAACATGAAGCGTGAGATTGCTTGAGTATGTAGCCCTTTGTGATGTTTGTCGAGAGTAAAGGCGAGCACGAGAGA
Source organism: Melocanna baccifera (assembly GCA_036346265.1). NCBI lineage: Eukaryota > Viridiplantae > Streptophyta > Magnoliopsida > Poales > Poaceae > Melocanna > Melocanna baccifera. The sequence goes on from CM070683.1 coordinate 12,944,904, forward strand.
CTGCGGGTTTGCTACAACCATTAAAAGTCCCCGAGTGGAAGTGGGAAGAAATTGGTATGGACTTTATAGTCGGTTTGCCTAAAACCAAAGAGGGTCATGATTCGATTTGGGTCATTGTGGACCGTTTGACCAAGGTTGCTCATTTCATTCCAGCTTAAGACGACTTACGGTGGTGACAAATTGGCGTAACTATATATGTCCGAGATAGTCGGTTTGCATGGTGTGCCCAAGAAGATTGTGTCGATCGTGGATCGCGATTCACCTCTCGGTTTTGGGGTAGTTTCCATAAGGCGATGGGAACTCACCTGAATTTCAGTACAGCATATCACCCCCAGATAGATGGTCAGACAGAGCGAGTTAATCAGTTACGGAGGACATGTTGAGAGCTTGTGTGCTCGATCATGGGTCTAAGTGGGACACATTGTTTACCCTTTGCGAGTTCTCATACAACAACGATTATCGTGCCGGTTTGCGAGATGTCACCGTTTGAGGCATTGTATGGCAGAAATGCAGACCCTCTCAATTGGAAAGAGACGGGGAAGGTCGGTTTTGGCCCAGATTGTTTGAAAGAAGCTGAGGATAAGGTCCGCTTGATTCAGGAAAGGTTGAAAGCTGCCCAGGCCAGACAAAAAAGCTATGCAGATACCAGACGTCGAGAGCTGAGTTTTGAGCCAGATGATTTTGTGTATCTGAGGATCACACCATTCAAAGGTGTGAAGAGATTTCAGCTAAAAGGGAAACTTGCACCAAGATATGTGGGTCCGTTCAGGATTCTGAAACGCAGGGGAGAGGTTGCTTATCAGTTGGAGCTACCTGCGTCCTTCAGTGGGGTACATGACGTCTTTCATGTGTCCCAACTGAAGAAGTGCCTGCGCGTACCAGAGGAGGTTGTGCCAGTTGAGGCCGTTGACCTGCAGGAGGACCTGTCGTACAAAGAGCATCCAACCAAAATCTTGGAAGTGTCAGAGCGAGTCACCCGGAATAAAGCGGTCCGTTTTTGCAAAGTTCAGTGGAGCAACCATTACGAGGAGGAAGCCACAGGAGCGCGAGGAGGATCTCGAGCGGAGTTCGAACCTATTCTCTTAGTTGGCGGATCTCGGGTCGAGATCTCGTTTAAGGGGTAAGGTTTGTAACATCCTGTTTTTACGAGATTTTTAAAGCACTGGATTTCAAAAATGAATTTTCTGGAATTTTTCAAATTAATTGAAGCTTCAAATGAATTTTCAAAGTTTTAAATGATTTAATGTGATTAAAATAAACATTAACATAAGTTGAAAATATTTTATTTGAGTTCCTTGTGTCACAAGGAATTTTCAGTATTTTGGTGAATTTTCCGGATTTATTTGCTATTTTCTAGAGCTTTTAGAAGTTTATTTGAATTTACGGAAAAGAAAAGAAATGAATTTAATCCCCGCCGCCCGATCTCCCTCTCTCCTCCACGCGTCAACCATCCGCGCCGCGCGCGCGCGTGCCCTTTCTTTCGCAAGACTCCGCTCTTCCCGCTCGATCCGCGCGCGCCACGCGTCGGCGCATCACTGGCCCAGCTGGCGGCGCACCAGCCGCGCCCGCCTCGCCTCGGCTCGCCCGTCGCGCGCGCGCGATCCCAGCCGTTCGCCGCGCCGCGCGAACCCTAACCTAACCTTTTCACCGTCCGATCTCGCGCGTGGCCCAATCCTAGCCGTCTAACCTAATCGCGCCCGCCCGAGCCGAATCGATCGGGATTTCCTCGGTTCGCGTGTTAAAACCGCGTTCATCCCTCGGTTCGCGTGCGTCGCCGAGCTCGTCGCCGCCGCCTCGCCTTCGCCCTCGCGCGCGCGTCGCCGAGCCGCTCGCCGTCGCTGCTGCGCCGCCGCCGTGCACTCCGTCCGTGCGCCCGAGCTCGTCGCCGTTGCGAAGGCGTCGCCGGTGAGCCTCGCCGCCCCTCCCTCGCCGTCGCCGCGTCGCCGCTCGTCGCCCTCGCCGCACCCGCTCGCCCCTCGGTCCCGAGCTCGCGCGCGCCGCGCACGCGCGCCGCCGCGCCGCGCGGCGCGCTCGCGCCGACGCCGCCACGCGTCGCGCATCGTCGCCGCCGCCCCGCGCCGCTCCATCCGCGCCGTCCCGCGGCGGCGCGCGCGCGTCGAGCCGCCCGCGCGCCGCCATCCGCGCACCACCGACACCGCCACCCGATCCGACCGCAGATCAGATCGGATCCACGGCCGCGATCGCGCCGCGTGGCCAACCCTCGGCCGTCGGATCCCCGCCATCGCGCGCGCCGCGCCGCGTCAGCCGGGCCACGTCAGCCCTAGCTGACGTGGCATCTTCGTGGCATGCCACGCGGCGCCACGTCAGCCCTAGCCGTCCTCCCCGAGCCACGTGGCAGCCACGTCAGCTGCCACGTCAGCACGCGCCACGTGGCAGCATATGCCGCCGCCACGCCGTAGCCCCGCCGCGTCGACCCGCGCCCGAGCACATCGCGTGGACCGGGTCCACGGTGAACTCGGGATTTGGTGCACCGGGTTCACAGCACAGTAACCTTTTTCAATTTTCCCGAATTAATTTTGAATTAATTTTCCGGAAGCCCGTTCTCCTCCGTCCTAGCTCCGATTGACCCCGTTCTTTTTTCTAAATTCATCTAAAATCGAGCTCTAGCTGTTGGTTCTGTTTTTGTGAATTTTTGAGTTCTTTTGCTTGTCATTTTATGTGTTTCTTTGTTTCCGGTCGCTTTCTCTCTCGTTAGATTCGGATTCCGGAGGAGCAGGTTTCGCGCCAGAAGACCAGGAGTACCCCGCTGAGCATAACGAAGGCAAGTCGTGTCCCTTGATCATGTTGAACCCAATTTTACAAACTATTATTTAATTATTTTGTTTCAAATTACGTTGCATTGCTATTTTTATTCAAACCGTTGCACAGGTAGTTATTGTCCCAATTGCAATTACACCTCTTTGACACTTTGAAATACCATGATGCCTTTGTCACCATAGGTTGGGAAATTTATTAGTGATGCTAGTTTATTTATCACATGGGTTGGTACGATTAGATTGCTTAGCCAGTTATTATTTACGTTTGATCTCATCACATCTGTTAAATTATTAATTTGACTTAATGATATATGGGGCGTGGTTGGTGCCACGTGTATTAAAATTTGTGCCACGGCATTGGTGTGACGTTGGCTTGGTTATACAAATTGGTTTTGCACTCGAGGCGAGTGATCGTGCGAGAAAGGGAAATACAGGTTGTACTTTGGGGGATGTGGTAGTCTCGCCCGGGTAATGCTAAGGACTTAACTTTGTGCGCCATTGATCTGAGCTTAATCGTGCAAACCACATGTCTATTATGGGATGGACCTGGCTGATTAATTTGTAATACTTCAATTCAATTCTGCCATTGAGATGTACATGGTTCTTGATTTCCATGTGGCGCAAGGGGTGTGATCACGAAACCTAGCGGGCGGGATTGTGTTGAGGTAGAGCATTGTAAAGGCCTTGTTGTGATTTCCTTAGGCCTAGGCTAATCACATCGTGTGGGTACAGTTTGTGCAACCTCTGCAGAGTGTAAAACTATTCGAATAGCCGCGTCCTCGGTCATGGACGGTGCTCGGGATTTCACACGAGGGTTAGTGTTTCATTTATAACTTGGTGGTTTACGTTGGGAGTGGACAGGTAGTTCACTGTTGGTTTAACTTGTGAATTGGTGTTCACAAGTGGTTCATGTTTATCCCTTTGATTATCTATTATTACTGTTTTCAGTTAACTTTCGCTTTCAAGTTATTTAATATATTTCATCAATAAATGCCTTTATGCAAATTAACCTTTCAGCCTTCCTTTGGTAAGCCTTGCATATTATATTGCATTTATTGTTACAAACGACTTGCTGAGTACCAATGTACTCACGGCTTTACGCCTATGTTGCTCAGTTGAGGGAGAGGAGTACTATCAGCAGGAGGTGCCGTAGGGAGTACTACGACGACTTCACGGATTAGGCTTCGTTCTCCACTCGATAGCCTGTGGCTTGTCGATTGGTCGCTACGCTTTATTTTGGATTTCCGCTGCTATTTTGTTAAGCCCTTCCGGCTAGAGATATTGTAAGCTTGGCCATAAGGTCGTACCTTTGCTATTTTATCGATATTCGAGTTTACCTTTATTATTATCGTGTGTATGACTATGATGGCATCTATGTTTGACTGTGTGCACTAGCGTGATCCTGGACTAGTGCAGTTTACACAGAGAGACCGAATTTGCATATTCGGGTCTCGACAGTACACGCATGACGATTTACTTATAGATATAACAGAAAATAAATCTTAAATAATAATTTAATTAATTATACTAAGGCGTCCCTATGGGATATCTGAATTTTATTTTCATCATTTTGTGGATTTTTATGACTCAAATGCTATTTAAATCATCGCGTACAATTTTAATTGCTACACGCAATCTTAAACCATTGCGTACTATTTTAAACTGGTGCATGCTATTTTAATCATCATAAACAATTTTAAATATTTCGATAGCTATTAATTATTCTAAAAATTAAGAATACTTATTATGTGGGGTTTCTACAATTTATAAACAACTAACAAAATTAACTAGGTCTTGAAATGCACAAAAGAGCGATCTAAACAATAATACAATTATTAACAACTAAATTGGTGTTACTTTCTAAACTACAAATTTAATGATTTCAGTTGATATTCTAACATATTTGAAAAATAAATATACAAAAAAAACTCACCATCGTTGATGCGCAAATCTCTCCTCCTCTCTTCCCCTCCCTCTCCTCCTCTTCCTCCTCTCCTCTCTTCTCATCCTTTTCTTTCCTCCTCTCCTCCTCTCCTCTCTTTTCTCTTCTCCCCTTCGTCTCTCTCAGCCGAAACATAATGAGCACAGGCGCTCGTCCGGCCATGCGTCTGAGGGGTAGTGTCTGGAGGTTGAAGATGAGCTATTGCACGAACTTGACCTTAGTAGGATTGCATTTTTACATAGTTTTTTCTATTTATGCATGAATTTGGATTGCACAAGACCATTAGATGTTGTTAGGTACGCTTATCTTATGTTAGAGCATATCCTATATTTTTTCTTGGCTTCGCTGCTTCTTGTGCTGCCAACCATGCTGAGGTGCAGGTCATAGGCACATCCATTGATTCTGATGGAAGGCGGGTATCTTTGAGTTCATTTCCCCAAGGAACAAATCAGGAAACACCAACCAAGAATATATACCTTGATATGGGCTAGAGTGTTGTCGTAGTTTAGCTATCAACATGTTAGGAAAATGCACAAAAGATGATCAAAAGAATAGAAGACACATAAACATCCTTACAGGAAAACTATGGGCCCACGAAAATGAATTACTATATGAGGAGAGTTACAAGTATGGATGTTTACAAGGAGGTTCTTCCTTAACCCTACGCTCTCATGGGGCATTCATATAAAGGGTATAAAATATTCTGCATAGGAGTAGAACTCCAAGTTGGAGAAACAAATCCTGAAGACAAATCCGGATCACAAACTCAACATTCCCCCACGTAGAGCCGAATTCCCTTCCAAAGCCAAAACAAATCAAAATCTTCTCAAAATCACAATTTACCATTAATGAACCCTGTGCACCGAAAATCCATAGGTCTAAGCAATGAGTAAGATCAAATCTTCTCCAAACACTTTACATGAAGCTAAATTGAACAAATAATTAGCAGGTCCAAAACACTGCTTAACAAAGCATATGAACAAACCTAGATCTTCATCAATTTATAACTCCGATAAAAATCTAAGTCTACACAACTAACCTCCTAATCTAAACTAAAAAAATGCTCGATAATCAAAGGCATACACCAAGACATCACATGAGATACTATAGAAAATAGTGATAGACTCATATCATGAACTTCTGATATGCTCCACCTGGAACACAACTCAGCAAACAATGGCCACTAAAGAGCAACTTGCATGACTTACCATCACATACATCAAACTATCGACTATAGAAGTAACTGAAATCCATGACATGGACAAAAACTACTCCATTAAGAAACATGTACGATCGGGTATGGTGAGTTAGAGGGGTGAATGACTCTTTTAAAATCTCCCCCAAAATATCATCAACAACATGTAGGGGAAACACAAACTCACAAACTCATCAAAGCCAGGAGCAAAACACAACTCATAGTGGAGCTCACTGCCAAACCAGTCTGACCGCTGGCTTAGGTGCGGTCTAACAGCCAGACACCAATCTGACCGCTTAGCATGCAAGGTAAGGCAAGAGCTACAGTTATCATCATCAGGAATATAAGATCTAAGTTTATCATTTTCCATGTTTAAAATCTCATTTTCAGTTTTATGCTAGCTATTTCTTTTCATGACTCATTCCATGCACTTAACTTGCTTCAAGTTATCAGCCACTACTCTATCATATCTAAGCATCAGTGAGTCAAAGGGATCTACCTCATCATGCTTGATGTAGAAATCATCCTCGTTATGCATGCTATCATGATCATCCTTGCTTGTAGCCAAAAAGCACATGCCGGTGAAACCAACTGACTTCTTCTCCTTCCTTTGCTCCTCCTCATCACTCGAGGTCAAAGGATCAACATCGCTCAGGTCTTGACCATTGAGGGTTGTGAGCAACAACATGATCGCCTTCTTGAGTGTGGCATCGTGCTTGGAGAGTCAATGAGGCTTCTTATTGTAGTCATTTCTCCAATGATCATCTCTATCTCTGTTCACAAAGTTAGGATATCTAGCACAAAAATGATCCATTTCACTACACTCAAAGTATACAACTGGACCACCTCTCCTACACTCTCTTGCTTTGTGGTAGGCACAAGTGAATCTACTAGTAATGAGGGATTTAAGAACTGGAGTAAATCCTTCTCTCAGTTCAGCATTCTTATTCACAATTGCCAAACCAATATCCTATTCTTCAATAATTTGGAAGATTAGAGGGGACTATTCAATGAGGAAGGTAACTTCAGAAAACTAAGAAAGAAGCACCTCACTAGGCTTCTAAGCTACCAACATTCATATTGAAAGAACTGTTGTACCTCTTGTTGGGCAAAATTAGGGGATGAGAATAGCAAGTACTTCCATGCAAGAGCTATGGAGAGATTCCGAAGGAACTCAATTTGATATCTCAACTTAGAGGATGGGACCATAATTTTCACTCATCAGGAGAAAGCGGCAACTATCTAGAATTCTTTCAAGGCTAGAATGGGAACTTCTACCCAACCTACAATGCAATTTGATCTAATCAATCATATTTTGCCTTCTCAGGACCTTCACCATCTGGTCGAAATTTTCACCCAAAAAGAGATAAAGGACACAGTTAGGATGCTCCCCAAGGACAAAGCTCTTCGACTGGATGGCTTCAATGGTTTTTTCATCCGTAAGTGTTGGAACATCATCAACCAAGTTATTCACTCTTTGTGTTAGGATCTCTTCAATGAGGTGGCAAATATCCAAAGCATCAATGCTTCTTATACAACCCTTGTCCCCAAAAAACTGAATCTAGAGACTCTGAATGATTTTAGACCAATCTCTTTGCTTAATTTGGTGCTTAAACTGGTTATATGATCCTAGCTAATAGACTGCAAAAGGTAATCATTAACCTGGTTCATAAGAATTAGTATGGCTTGATCAAGACAAGAACGATTCAGGACTATCTTGCCTGGGCTTTTGAGTATATTCATCAGTGTAAGGAAAGAAAAAAAATTCTAATTCTCAAATTGAACTTTGAAAAAGCCTTTGACAGCATTGAGCATGAAGCCATCCTTGCGGTCCTAAGAGCTAAATGATTCCCTGTCAAATGGGTCTCCTGGAAGGACTCCACTCCACTGGTTAGTCCTCAGTTCTTACAAATGGAGTGCTGGCAACTTCTTTAGGTGCAAAAGGGGGTAAGACAAGGGGACCCGCCCTTGCCTCTATTGTCTGTCTTAGGGGCTGATCTGCTCCAATCCATCATCAATGAGGCAGCAAGAAGGGATCTTCTCAAACACCCAATCCCCCCAGGAAATGTAGACTTCCCGGTGGTGCAATATGCAGATGATACCATCATCATTCTGCCGGCTTGCTCCAAGTAGCTCATATGCCTAAAAGGTCTCCTCCAGACTTTCTTTACATCACTGGTCTCAAGGTTAACCTGCATAATCAATCATGATCCCCTTAAGTGTTCCCTTAGACAAGGTAGCCAACTTTGCCAGGGTGTTTGGTTGCCAAATTGGATCTGTCATTCACGTACCTAGGCCTTCTAGTGGGAACCACCAAACCACAAGTAAAGGACTTTTTCCTCTGGTTGATAGGGTAGAAAGACGTCTTGCCAGTGCGATGAACTTTCTCTCACTTGGAGGCCGTCTAACTCTGATCAATGACATCCTCTCCTTGCAATCCATTTATCACATGTGTCTGCTTAGATTGCCAAAAAAAGTGATCAATCAAATTGACAGAGAGCAGAGTCACTGTCTTTGGAGAGGTTCTTCAGACGTGCAAGCTTGTTGTAACTCCCTGGTAGCTTGGGACAAGGTTTGCAAACCGGAAAACAAGGGAGGGCTTGGGGTTCTCAACCTAAGAACCCTTAATGAAGGTTTACTTTTAAAGCACCTTCACAATTTTTATGCAAGGGCTGAAACACTCTGGGTTAAGTTGTTTTGGATCAAATACTACTCGAATGTGGTTCCTCATGCATCAGGTCCCTATGGATATTTTTGGTGGAAAGATGTAATGGAATCCATCACTCAATTTCGTGGCATAACTATGGGAAAGCTGGGCAATGGACAAGACATCCTCTTTTGGAAGGACTCCTGGGATGCAAACATTCTCTGCATAAAATTTCTGAGACTATTTTCTTTCGCCACTAATCAGGATGTCTCAGTCAAAAACTTCTTGCAATTGTCAGGGCTTCATAAGCAATTTCAGCTCCCCCTCTCAGAGGAAGCGTACTAAGAATATTTACAGTTGCTAGACTTCACAAGTTCGATTGCAATTAGCAATGATACCCTAGACCAATGGACTTACATCTGGGGGCAAATCCACGTATTCCTCACAAAAATGGTACACCCAATCATTCAACTCCCTAACAGCGCCTCCGGTCTACCCGCTGGATTGGAAGAGTAGGTATCCCATGAAACAAAAGGTCTTTGCTTGGCTACTCTTAATGGACAAGCTAAACACCAAAGATATGCTAAGAAGGAGAAACTTTGACTTCGCTGGGGATGACCATTGTGTTCTATGCACAACTCAAATCGTGGAAACTGCCTCTCATCTCTTCTTTGACTGCACCTTCTCTACTTAATACTGGAATGAGATAGGTCTCCAGTGGCGTCAGTTCACTGACACTCCTTGGATTTTCATTGCCAAGCAGGGGTTTTCGGGACACCTCTTCATGAAAAAGTTTATCTTGACCACCTGGAACATTTGGAAGATCAGAAATGAGCTCATTTTCCGGCAGCAGCACAATTCCTTCAACGATTGGAAAGCCAAGTTTATATTTAAAGCTTCTTTACTGTTAAATAGGGTCAAAACAACCACTCGCCCTTTGTTGTTTGCTTGGATTCTTTCCCTTTGAGCTCCCTCTCTGGTTTATTTTCTTCCCCCACCCCTTCTTCTTTTCTCCCTTCTGTACTCTCTTATTTATTAATATAGTGCAGTAGGAGCCTCTCCTACTGCTTTCCATCAAAAACACTAGTAATGAGGGATAGATCATTTATGGGAAGGTTATGAAATTGATTCTCGCTCATGGTTTGAAAACCAGATAAGAAAAAACCAGAAGAAGCATTCCACAAGAAGAACCACTGTTGATAGGATCAGCCACGACAGCCAACGTCTTCGAACCTTTGGACTTCTTGGCTATGACACCCATCTCATGGGCCTTAAGCCGTGAAAACAGTTTATCAATAGTCATAGTTGCCAAGTTCACCTTGTAACTGATGGATATGACTTTTATTTCCTAAATATTCATGTCAAGATCACTCAGAGCATGAGCTGCATTGTCGGCTTCTAAGTATATGACTCTCACAAATCTCAGATCACTCAAGATCTTATGGAATCTGCCAAAGAAGGAATCGATGGACTCTCTAGATGCCCCTGGATGGATTCTCACGTATCATAGCAAATTAGATCATAGCACGGATTTAGCCCAAGTCACCCACAAGAGCAAAACCTTAAAATTACCTCTCTCTCTCTCTCTCTCTCGGAAAAGAGGGTAAACCAAGAACTCTCCCTATAAGATGCCTAGATAATAGGATCTGATCTCCAAGAGATATCTCTACCTCTTACACACCCTTGGCATCAGAAAAAAATCAAGAAGGGTGAAATCCAAACAAGAAAACTAAGTAGATCAACACCATAAGGAAGGATCTATGGCATAACTCACTTGGATAAATTTTGAATGATCATTTCATTTGGAGAGAAAAGTTTTTATAGCCAATCCCTTAGGGATAATATAGCTTTAAGCCTAAAATACACACATAAGGCTCCACATAAAAGAAACCCTAACGTTCCTCTCTCTAATTGATATCTCCCTCTTCATACACAAGGCTTATATAGTGGTGGCTTCCACCTCATACCATACTTTAAACAACTAGCCACTCTTAATGGATCATACCACTTACAAATAGACAAACGCAGTATCCCATACATAAACATATTTTATATTTGACACACTTACACACTTTTCAAAGCATAACTTCCACATGGATCTAATAGTCTAGTAAGATGTTTCATCCTCAAAGATGTGACCGAAACCACTTAAGCCAACAGCACAATTTTGCAAACCGCCACTTCATTCGATATTGGATAATATTCTCAATTGCCACTCATTAGTTTTCACGAAGATGCAATACCCAATGCCTCGTCACCAAGATCGTATGCCTGCTCTAAGGCCGTCACTACTTGAAATACCCGAGTCCTATAGCACACCACATCATACCATAGTCTATGATACCTAATTACTTGTCACCAAGATTGTACGTCTACTCTGAGAACCATCACCACTTGAATGCACAAGTTCAATTGACAGACAACATGCACACACTTACCTCCTCACGATACTTTTTTCCCATGCTTCTTCGCTTGAGATGATGCTTCATCCGGATTTACGTGACACGCCATAGCCACCAAGCCTCGGTCTTACTTCTAACCATAACAATCGTCAAGCACCTGCACATCAAAGAACAAACAATCGATCCGAGTATAAATAGCATGCACTTGACTATCATTAGTAAATCAACACATGCATGGACTTATGCTATGACTCACGCTTGTATGGACTTCCCATGACTAAAACTTATATGGATCCTTGCCATAACTAACACTTGCATGTGCTCTGCCATGACTAACACAATCAAAACCAACACAACCCCTCTGGGCAATAGGGGCCGGTTTGACCGCGGCCACCAAGCTGGTCAGACCGCCCAACACACGCCGGTCATACCACCATTACAAGGCCAGTTAGACCGCTCTTCTTCGATCGTACCGCAAACCCCAGTTATATCGCCACTTTAGGGCCAATCAGACCGCCAGTAACCAGACAGCAAAAAAACTAGAGGGTTCAAAACACAAAATCAAACTCAAATTTTGACATCAAGACACAAATAAAATAAAATACTCATCACCATTATAGAATGACCACCACATGTCTTACAAGAAACAATCGTCCGATCATGGGCGGAACTAAGTAGTGAGTCCCGGTGTCACAGGACACCGGTCAAAAAAAACTTTTTGTTAGATATTAGTACTTTCAGCCCATGTGTGAACTCCCTCAAGCTAAACTTAGTGCACCCGATTCTTTCCTTGAAATTCAATGAAAGGAGCATTAGCAGCCCAAATTTCCAATAGCTAGGAGCAGTCCACGAGAAGCATCTGCTTCCCTTAGTCCATGAGCCAACTACAACAAACCAAGCTAACACTTGAGCCAGCATAAGAGGGAGGACCGCAACAGGCTACAATGTCCATTTGACTATCCCGAAGCATGTCACCTCGTAGTAGCCCTCGACGCTTATTCGTCTCGCATGGTTAGCCAGGAGATGTACACCACGTTCGCCGCACAACCGCACCCAGCTAGACAGCAACCGATCGCCGGAGAATAGGAGAAATCAACGCTGGTGGCCACCCTCGCCTACCATCTCGCCATAGCATTGTTTGGTCCCTATTGCCTCATGCCCTCACCGGCAGAATCAAGCTTAGGTCCACCCAATCAGTATATACTTTGCTCTAAATTTCTTTCAATTATTCTAATTTGTGAGTTAGGATTTCAATATGATGGTTATTGATTGATTTTTGTCGAATTGTAAGGTTAAGATTTAGCGTTTCAATTTTGATTTTTGAAATAACAGCCTAGCTCGTTGCAAATTGGAAGTGAAATTGTAGTATTTGACCACAATATCAAGTAAATAAACCACTGAACATATTTCCCTATTATATTATTTTTGAACTATTGAACATACAAATATCTAGCTAACATTTAATTAACTAGTGATAATTTCATGAATTATATACTTATTTGCTATGTAGAGAAATAATAATTGACGAAAATTATGAATGATGCTATGATGCATCGCTTTATGAATTTGCTAGAACATAAATATTAAAAGATAATGTATTAACTTATATTTGATCATTATATTATTTTTTTACTTGAAAACTTTAAGTAATTTTATTCTCTTTTAATAGGCTATTGAGATCGAATGATGTATTTTACTAATACCGATCAACTTTTATCTGTGATTTTGCCTTTAATATCTTCAGTTTGTTACAAATAATCAATATTATTATCAGGCTTTTTTTATTTTGGTAAGCATTTCGATCACTACTTCTTTATCATCATACGCTATCATCGGTTACATTGAAGTATGGATGCTAAAAATTATCGAACATATTATTATTTAGCATAATATTGTTTGAAACTATATATGTTGTTATATATATGGTGAAATAGTGAACCCTATTTATTTTCGTTCTAGTTCCGCCCCTGCGTCCGATTGAAGGGAACTCACATGAGCTGCCAACAGAGTATAAACTCTTCATTAGACCCCCTAAAAACGAGGTAAGACAACCAGAACAAACTGCATTGGACCATTTACCAGGATTGTTGGATGATATTGGATTCCATCGGCACTCATCTTCTGTGTGTACACGAAGGAGAGAGAGAGAAAAGGACAGCTGTTGCTCCCGTAGATTATATGCTCATCAGTTACCGTTTAATTTCTTTCCCATAGCTGTGTTTTGCTTAACATCCCAGTGTCGGTCCATATGGAACGTCCTGAGCTATCTTTTTTTTTTGACAATATTGGTAGCAGATGTGTCCGGGAATTAATTAGCTGGACGTGAATAAACTTAGTGGGGTGCACATTGTACACGAACTCGGTGTATGAGGTGCATGTATTAGCTTAGTCAACCGACGCGCAACATGGCAGCACAAACGAAGCAATTTGACCTGACTACCGGAATGTATGTACGTGTGCACCGACATAACGCCACGACGACCAGTGGAGACGCGTGGTATGTGTGGCTCCTCCGCTATATATGGTGGATGGGGTTCTACATGTCGTCGGCAACAGCATCACAGCATTATTTACACGAGAACAGGCAGTAGAGCTGGTACGCAACGTACGTCCGCGGTGCAAACGGCTATAGTGTTTACGTTGCACAGGCACACAGCACACGCGAATTGAAATGGCTGCTGCTTCCGTCTCGTCGGCGAGCCTGGCCACCACCTGCCTCCTCGCCCTGCTCCTCGCCGGCTGCCTGGCCGTCGCGCTGCCCGCCGCCGACGCGCGCCGTCTGATCGCCACGGCGATGCCACCGGCAGTGGCACCGGCGCCAGAGTCGGGCGCCGACTACGCCGGCCGGACGCTTTTCGAAGGCCGCGGGCTTTTCGCTGGCGGCCTCCGGCTCGCGGGGAGGCTACTGCTTGGCGTCGGATTCTGACTTCCGAGGGGGAAATGGCGTGCTCTAAATCGATCGAGCGTCGCTGGTGGTCCATCGACTTTGCCTTGTTCGTTGCATGGATGTGGCCTTCGATTTCGTACTCTGTCTCTCAGTATTTATGTTTTTTTTTCTACCAGAGATTCGTACCATTTCATTTCATTGCTTTAGCAACATGCTCTGTTTTTTCCCCATTGCTTCTTATCTCCGACACCAGGGCCCACGTCCAGTCAGCCGCAGCTGTTGGCATATTTACGTGTGTTTCATTTGCAACTGATGGTCGAACTGTGATTCATTTCTTCGTGTTTGAAAATTATAACAGCTGGGCGAAGATAATCGTTTTTTAATGAATGCATGACTTGTGTGTGGTCACTCGTTTCCTTATAAGCCTATTGTTATGTTCGATCTTTTTGGGCCAAATTTGTCATTTTTTCCTCGGGGTCATGAGTGTTGAATCCTTGCGCCTACGAGTCTAGATCCGAGATATCAAAAGGAAGGGAGTACTGTGATTTGTTTGTTACCGTCGGAGCCGGTCGCCGGAGTCGAAGAAGAAGTCGTGAAGGTCCCGGCCATCCCGAAGCAGCGACGGTGGTAGTTCCGGTGATGGTGCTTTCCGTCGCCGACTGCGCGTCCCTCTAGATCGGTCTAGGGTTTGTGTGTGGGTGGGGTTTGTGGCACAGGCCAACCTTGTGTCTAGAGCCGCCAGCCCCCCACCCCTTTATTTATAGCGCAGCGCGACGGAGGCCCACCACCCAATAGATGGGCTGGGCGCCCCCGATCAGGGCGCGAGAGATCATTCCAACATTCTCCCCCTTGATCTCCTCTCATATCATACCTTTTCTCCTTTTTCCATTTCATCACAGATTAGTGCATAGAGCATGCTTTATCGTCACGGTCAATCGCCGATAGACTCAACAGCTACAATACACATCTCTGTTCTGAAACAGATTCTTTAATTTTGGGCCCTTTATAGTCCAGGAATCATAGGCTTTCCCTTAAACCCATGCCGGCTACATGTTCTCTGAACACGTTGGGTGGTAAGTCTTTAGTAAGCGGATCCGCTAACATCTTTGCGGTACTTATATGCTCAAGACTTATAATTTGATCCCGAACTTTATCTTTCACAACATAGTACTTTATGTCAATGTGTTTGGCAGCACCACTTGACTTATTGTTGTGGGCATACATTACTGCGGGTTCATTATCGCAGTACACTTAAGTGGTCTATTGATGTCGTCAACCACTTTTAAACCGGGTATGAACTTCTTTAGCCAGTTCACCTGCCCCGTAGCCTCATAATATGGTACAAACTCGGCATACATTGTGGACGATGTAGTGACGGTTTGCTTTGAGCTTTTCCACGACATAGCTCCTCCAGCGAGAGTGAACACGTATCCGGATGTCGACTTTCTATCATCTCCCGCATAATCAGAATCTGTATACCCCACTATATGGAGTGAATCTGATCTTCTGTATGTCATCATGAGGCATTTTGTTCCTTGCAAATAACGCAAGACTTTCTTTACCAATTTTCAATGTTCTATTCCAGGATTGCTCTGGAATCTGCCAAGTAACCCGGTAACAAACGCTAAGTCGTATGTACACACTTGAGCATACCGCAAGCTTCCGATTTGAAGCATATGGAACCGATTTCATTTGATCGAGCTCAGATCTTGGTTCCTAGGGCATTGAAAATCCCCATATCTGTCGCCCTTGACTATAGGTGCAGGTGAAGGACTACATTTATGCATACCAAATTTCTTTAAAACTTTCTCTATATATGCCTTTTGTGATAGTCCCAATATCCCTTTGTTTCTATCCCGGTGAATTTCAATTCCTAGAACGAACGAGGCTTCACCAAGATCTTTCATATCAAAGTTTGAGGACAAAAACTTCTTTGTCTCGAAGAGTGCATCGACATCACTACTAGCTAGTAGGATATCATCTACATACAGGATTAGGAAGATAAACTTCACATCTTTAAACTTTGCATAAACACAGTTGTCCTCTACATTCTCTTTAAACCCAAATTTTCTTATTGTACTGTCAAACTTCAAGTACCATTGTCTTGAAGCTTACTTTAACCCATAAATCGATTTCTTTAGGCGGCATCCCATTCTTTCATTTCCTTTCACGACAAAACCTTTCGGTTGTGCCATGTAAACATTTTCCTCCAAATCCCCATTAAGAAATGTCGTCTTTACATCCATCTGATGTAACTCTAAATCATAATGTGCTACTAATGCCATTATGATTCTGAAGGAGTCTTTACATGAGACTGGAGAAAAGATCTCATTGTAATCAATCCCTTCTCTTTGCGTAAAGCCTTTTGCCACAAGTCGCGCTTTGTATCTTTCTACATTCCCTTGGGAGTCAAGTTTTGTCTTGTAGACCCATTTACAGCCTACTGTTTTGGCTTCTTTAGGAATAATTTCCAAGTCCCAGACTTTATTAGTCTTCATGGACCTCATTTCCTCTTCCATGACTTCAAGCCATTTTGAAGAGTTTTCGCTTCTCATGGCTTCTTCAAATGAAGTGGGATCATCTTTCATTCGAAATTCCTCTGTATGATAAATCTGATAATCATCAGAAATAGCTGATCTTCTTACTCTTTGAGACCTCCTCGGGGCCTCTACATTTGGTACATCTTCTGTTTGAGGTCTCGTTGTTGCTCCCCTCATCCGTGGCAATGGGTTTCGCAGATCCTCAAGAATGTGTTCCTCATTCTCATTCATTGTTGCCACAGGAGGAACAATAACAGGTGCTGGCACCACGGTGTCTTGCACCGTCGGTGCAGCGACAGCAGGCACTGCGAAAAATGGCTCTTGAATCATCGGAGTGGGCGCATACGCCCGCTTCTCTTCAAGGTCAATCCCTCGAGTTACCATGCTTCCCCTCATCATTTCATTCTCTAAGAAGACAGCGTGTCTCGTTTCTACAAACTTTGTATATCTGTCTGGACAGTAGAAACGAAAACCTTTTGACTTTTCAAGATAGCCAATAAAATGGCAGCTTACTGTTTTGGGATCATGCTTCCCAAGGTTTGGGTTAAATACTTTAGCCTCAGCAGGACTCCCCCACACACGTAAGTGGTGTAGTGAGGGAACTCTTCCTGTCCACAACTCGTACGGTGTTTTGGGCACCGACTTACTAGGCACTCTGTTGAGAATATGAATGGCGGTTTTCAACACCTCCATCTATAAACTCAATGGCAGTGTGGAGTAGCTCATCATGCTTCGCACCATATCCATCAGGGTACGGTTGCGTCTTTCAGCTACTCTATTTTGCTGAGGTTCGCCCGGTATAGAATACTGGGCCACTATGCTATTTTCCAGTAAAAACCTTGCAAAAGGTCCAGAAACTTGTCCATATGGGGTATGTCGACCGTAGTACTCCCCCCCACGATCAGATCGGACTATCTTAATCTTTAAATCGTGTTGGTTTTCAACTTCAGCCTTAAATATCTTGAATTTATCCAAGGCTTTATTTCTTTCTTTGATTGGATAGATATATCCATAACGGGAGTAATCATCCGTGAATGTTATGAACGAGTCATATCCATCCACACTTTTCACAGGAAAAGGACCACAAATATCTGTGTGAATAATTTGTAGAACTCATGTGCTTCTTTTGGCGTCTTTCTTAATTTTCTTTACATATTTTCCTTTAATGCATTCTCTGCATTGTTCTAAGTCTGAAAACTCTAATGGAGGAAGAATGTCATTCTTAACTAGTCTTTCTATTCTCCCCCTCGAAATATGGCCTAAACGATAGTGCCATAATTTCGACGACGCATCTAGAGTTCTCTTTCGTTTCCTGTTTACATTCGTAGACGAGGATTCATTTACTTTCGACGCGACGCTCCCATTATCGCATACGACATTCACATCATCACATAATGATAACAAATAAAGCTCATTTTTTAAGATGGCAAGACCAACACATTCTTTATTAAACATTATTTCACACTTGCCATTTCCAAAATGACAATCATAACCATCATTGTCCAAACATGAAACACTAATTAAATTTCTCTGTAAAGAGGGAACATAAAGAACATCTCTAAGTAAAAGAGTGAAACCATCAGCTAGCTCTAATGACAGATCGCCAACGGCTTCAACTTCAGTTTGGACTCCATTTGCGACTTTAACGCATATTTCTTTTCTTTACATATTCCTCGTCAAATGGAATCCCTGCAAATTATTGGCAACATGAACAGTTGCACCTGAATCAATCCACCAAGTAGATTTTAAATATTGTACATACAGGGACTCATTTATGAACGTAATGATGTCCTCACCTTTCTTTGACATAATCATTTTCAAGAAATTGGGACAATCTTTCTTGTAATGTCCCTTTTTCTTGCAATGAAGGCACTGATCTTTCTCCACTGTGAAATTCTGTTGCTGAGGCTTTCCTTACTTTGAGGAGGAATGATTAAAGTTCTTTTTCTTGTAATCCTTCACATAGTTGATGGAACCACCATGTGAGGATTTAATTCTTTCCTCCTCTTGCACATACATAGTTATGCACTTTTCTAAGTCCCATTTCTCGGGCTGCATGTTGTAGTTGACAACAAAGGTGTCAAACTCTTTCGGCAAGGAAGCAAAAACCAAATGAATAAGGAACTCATTCTTGAGAGCCAAATCCATTGGTTTGAGCTTGGATGCCAAGTTACTCATCCTTAGTATGTGCTCTCTTATGCCACTGCTACCACCAGAGTACCTTTCTGTCACAAGCTGCTTAATCAGCTGTGTAGCATAAGTCTTTGAAGAGCTAGTAAATTGACTCTTTATTTTCTCAAGGTACTCTGTGACAGTGTCACACTCTGCGATCGAACCCACAATTGCAGGCTCAATCGTGTTCTTTATCACAGCCAAACATTTCTTATTGGCAGTGACCCACTTTTTATGATCAAGATCATATGACATTTTTATGGGAGCATAGTCCTCTGCAGTCTGTCCGCAAGCAAAGACGCCTCATTGTCATCTCTCACCGGTGCCACAGGCTCTGTGGGACATGGTGTGGTGACTACCCAGTCCATCTCAGCCAAGATGAAGGCCAGGTCAATCTTTTTCTTCCATTCACCTTAGTTGTCTCCTTTGAGAACCGGGATATCCCTGATGTAGCCCATCAAAGAGTATCCTCTTGAAAACACAATTCATATACAGTGAGAATATTTAACAATATTAACAACAACTTCATGCCTTGGTTTCAACGTTGGTTAAAAAAGAAACATACAGTTGTTTACACATTAAATCTACATCACCGTTGGGCAGAAATAGAGATAATGCATAAAACTCATCGATTAAAATTATAATACTGTTATTATCAACGTTGGTCAGAAAATAACAATATCATAATATCAAAAATTATATGCCTTACAATTTTATTTATACATTAAATCTACATCACCGTTGGGCAGAAATAGAAATAATGCATAAAATCATCAATTTAAAATTATAATACTGTTATTATCAACGTTGGTCAGAAAATAACAATATCATAATTCACAACAATGCTCAAAAAATTAAATTCTCCCGTTGGTTCGAATTTAATTTAAAGAGTAATCACCATTTAACTTTTGCAGCGGAAAAAAATATACCATGAAACAATTTCATGTATACATATATATACCTAAATGTATACATGAAAATAATGAAATATACACTATGAAACAAAATTCATGTATACATGTATATATATATATATACTGAAAACATAAACTTATACATAACACATAATATCTGAAAATTAGGGGGTCTGTCGGAATTTTCCAACCATCTTTATCCATCCATGCCAGTCAAAGCAAAAGCAACCCCATCCTCCAAAAATATCAGCCACGACTGTCCCCTCAGATCCTAAAAACACTCTCCACCTTTCAAACCAAACTCCACCCGAAAAAAAAGGTCTACAACCCAAAAATTTCGGATCTGGGCCAGAGGGGGAAGCTCGGACCGGCCAGCAGGGCAGCGGCTCTGGCGTGGAGCTCGCGCAGGCGGGCGGGCCGGCGCGCAGCACGTGGAGGCGCATAGGCGAGCGAGGCGCACGGCGAGTGTGTAGGCCCGGCGCGCAAGGCCGGGCGGCTGCTGGCGAGTGGCGCAGCGCAGCAGCCGTGGCCGGACGCGGCGCGGCGCGGCGGCTCGGGCTCGCAGCGACGGCATGCGCGCGACAGGCAGCGGCAAGACGGCGCCGAGCAGCAGGCGTAGCACCGCACGGCATGCGGCGCCGCACGGCGGCAGCGGGCGCCGCGCCGGCGGCCAACACGCGCGGCGGGGCCGCGCAGGAAGCGGCAATGAGCGGTCGCCAGCGCGCTCGAGGAAGAACCTTTGTTGCTTTTTTCGATCTGAGTTCTCGGGTTTGAAAACTTTGCCCGCTCTGATACCAATGTTGAATCCTTGCGCCTACGAGTCTAGATCCGAGATATCAAAAGGAAGGGAGTACTGTGATTTGTTTGTTACCGTCGGAGCCGGTCGCCGGAGTCGAAGAAGAAGTCGTGAAGGTCCCGGCCATCCTGAAGCAGCGGCGGTGGTAGTTCCGGTGATGGTGCTTCCCGTCGCCGACTGCGCGTCCCTCTAGATCGGTCTAGGGTTTGTGTGTGGGTGGGGTTTGTGGCACAGGCCAACCTTGTGTATCTAGAGCCGCCAGCCCCCCACCCCTTTATTTATAGCGCAGCGCGACGGGGGCCCACCACCCAATAGATGGGCTGGGCACCCCCGATCAGGGCGCGAGAGGTCATTCCAACAATGAGATGCACCTAAAAGTAAGCGTGTACGACGGGAAAAGATGGAAAGGATAATAAGGCCAGTATCTGGGATAAGTCTTCAAGACGCTTTACGATCATATGGTGTACTATTTAGCGCTAATTCTATAAAAAAATTGCTAATTTGCGGTCTCCCGCATGAAAAGATTCATACGGTCACTCCGTGCCTCGATGGGTGGAGCGATTTCCGTGGATGGCGAAGGGGTGATGTTCGGTTCACTTCTTTTCTATATACGGATTATATTTTTTGACTTTTCTATGATAACTAGTTTTTAAATGATGTGTCTTTTTAAGATATAGTTCACAAATTGATTCTAATAAATATTGTATCAACTACAAATTTATTGGTCAAAATCGTACATAAGTATCTCTCTACGTACTCTCTCTCGCGAATAGCTAGAATTCAAAAGAAATTTTTAACAGGAGAATTTAAAATTTTAAATCAAAAGTTATAAGTCACAGCCTAAAAGAACCCACCCATTCACTCAATCCACTTCATTCTTATCATCGCAAACGCTAGCTCCTTTCTGCACCTTCCTGTCCTACACAACAACATTGACCCAGCCACCGGCTCCCCTGCCTTCGCCACCAAAACCTATGTGTTGCTACCGACCCTGTCAGCAACTTCCTGCCTTTCCCACCAATGGTTTCCCTCCTCCAGTGCTTCAAATTCCCTACCATCTTGCCTCTAACACCGACGATCACCTAGCACTATCCTAGATGGATCTACAACAAATGTTGTTGTCAACCTCCACTGTCGCCATCACCAACATATAGCAACGGTTGCGGACGTCTAGGTGAGGAAGGCCTAGGGATGCAAACGGATCGAATAGTTTTTGATCGATCCGGACAAGTTTTGAATATGGAATGTTTCGGCTCAGATTTTTCTCGGATAGTCTCGGATCGAAAACGAATACAGATATATTTTTTGAAAACGAATATGAATACGGTAACGCACTATCCGTTGAATACGAGTATACACTCGAACTACTCGAGGATGATGGAGCCCGGATATCCGGCCCACTAGACATAACTAAGCCGATAGCCACCCTATACTAGTAGTGCCCACTAGGCAAGTCGGCCTCAAGGGCCTCAAAGCCTCAAGTCTGAATCATAGTTCAAGCCGGATGCATCAATGCTCATGTCATTGTCGATGACGTTATCGAGTGCCATGTCGCTGCCTACAGACAAGGCACTCACAGCTACAGTTGCCTTTCGCTTCTTGTCATCATTCTCTTCGCCTACATTGCAGTGGAGTGCGCACTTTTGGAACAGTGTTGGCTGCGTCTACTGGCTAGAAGATCTCTAGTGGATGTAGCACTGTCGCTTTGTCGCCATGAGGTAAAGCCGTAAAGGGGAAGAACATAGACCTTCTTGGTAGAACATGAACCAATGAGTAGGGACCAAATCTAAGCCCATGGCATGGCGACGCGAGGAGCTGGCAGTGCACCGAGGCAGTCACGGCCAAAACCATGGAGGGCCAAGCTGCGGTGGTAGTCGAGGCCATGGAGGTGACGCAAAGGCGCCGATGTCAATGAGGCCTAGCTGAGCCAAACCATAGCAGAAGGGGAGAAGAACCGGAGCCAGGTGAAGTGGGCCCAAGGGCATAGGTGGCACTGGGGTGGAGCAGCTAGAGAAGTTGGGAAGCTCGCTGGGGCCTGGGAGAGGGGAGGCGCCTGGGGAGCTAGTGGTGTGGAAAACGGTGTTGGAGGTCTGGCGTCTCGCAAGGTGGCCGGAGAGGCACAGGTGCGACAGGGTGACAAGAGGAATGGAGCCGACAGCACGAGAGGGGTGCGGTAACCAGGGGCCGAGCCCATAGTGCAAGTGGGCGGAGGCACCATAAGGGATTTGACCGGTGGAGCAAGGCAAATGACCAGTGGTGCAAGGCAAGAACGGGGGGAGAACCGGAGAAGCCAGAAGAAGAAGGAAGAGGGGATAAGGAAGAGGAGAAAAAAAGAAAAAAAGGAGAAAAGGAAAAATGAGTGGCTAGGACCCAGGAGGGCTTCGGCCAGGTGGGAAAAAAAGAAAAAAGAGAAGAGAGAGAATGAGCGCATGCCCGTCAACCTATCGAACATCGCCGATCACGTCGCCATGCCTCGTCAACACTTCCGAAACTGTTCGTGTCACGCCATGTTCCACCAACTCTATTGAGTTTTTCCCCCCACTTAATTATAGTTGTACATCGCCAGAGTTCGCTGGAACCCTCTTCTCCCTCACTGCAGGCCAACACCGCCTTCACCACCACCAATCCCCTTTTGGAGCTCCTCCAGCCAATTCCCCCTCAGGCAATATCTCCATCGTGTCCCCTTGCTTCCCCAAGCAGCGCCAAGGTCTTTCCCTCGCTCTAGCTCGCTGGCCAAATACCAACTTAATAAATACATTTGAGTAGATCTCTCGACAAACTCTAGCTTTATATACTATTATGCATTCAAATGTCAATATTGGTCTATGACAGTGCCAAGTACTTATGCACATTATTGATATTTATGCTATGTACTGATCAACTATCAAGTATATTTTTATTGTGGATGAACATACTTATGCTTGTTCAAATTTCATGAATGTTTTGATAATATAAAGTATTTATGTGTTTTCATTGATTTTGGATGTATAGTTTAAGGGGTTTTTATATTCCGATAAATATTCGTGATCGCATTTGTTTCGATTCGTATTCGTTTCGTATCTATATTTGATATTATTCGTATTTGTGTTCGTATCTAAGGTATCCGTATTCGTATCTATATCTGAGAAAAAAAATATGAAAAAAAAATATAGTAGAGATATTATCTGTCCGTATTCAATCCGTTTGCATCTCTAAGAAGCCCAATTTCTTACGAAAGTTTTAAAATTCCCGATTTGGGAGTTGAAATTCCAAGTGGTAGTCTTTACAGCACCGAGTTGACAGTTCAAATTGTTTAGAATTTCCTATCTCGGTTTGGAAGTGGCAAAATCATGAGTTTGAAAGTTAAAATTTGAGTTGAAAGTATGGATTTTTTTTGTTGGAAGTTTTTTTTTTAATGTTTGAGTTGAAAAGACGGATTCTTTTCAGTAAAAAAAATCTCAAATTAAAGTTCTAGACGAAAGGTTCAAAATTCTAGATGAATGCTTCAATTTTGATGTTGATTGATGTTGAAAGTTCTACTTTGCCATTGAAAGTGGTGCCCCGGTGGCAAATGGCAAGCTTGTCCACAGCAGGGAGGCCGCTCGGTGAGCGAAGGTAGTGAGCAGCGACTACGAGAGGATATTTGGATTTTGGGGTTGGGTTAGTGCACAGGTGCGTGAAAAACTAGACACGTCGAGAACGTCAAAGCTGTCCGCCGTGAAGTTTTGTGACGGGCGGCCATATGTTAGCCTTCTCCAACTCTCTCTCAGGGTGTAGTCAGCCGACTGTTAGCTTAACCACCGGTGTCAAATGGACAACTTATTGGCTATAAAACCTAAGGTAGATATGTGCAATTCTGTCATTAGGTTCATCATGCTTAAGGGAGTGACTTAAAACACTTGCAAATTAGAGCTAACCATACCATCCTGTAGCTATATTTAGAACCAACCGCTACTAATAGGCCAATGCAAGCGCCAAGGTGTTGGCGTTAGTACACGGGAGCAACGATGTTAGCTCAACCAGCTGTATAGCCTCGCTGTCGGTAGTACTAGTACGTACCTAAAGGCCACAGTGCTGTTCCGATAGGATTACTGTAGCTTTTGTTATTATTTGATTTTTTGTTTTTTTGGTATTTTTGTATTTTATTTTTTTCGTATTTCTTTACATTGATGTGATAGGTTAACATATCGATTTTATTTTTATATTTTTTTAAATTTAATTATACCCAATAAGCCAACTCAACTACAGTAAAAAAATCAGCCAGCTACAGTAAAATTTCAACCAAAAACTAAAAATCATCGCTATTCCGAACGCTACCAAAGAACACTCAACTCAAAAATCAAATTCAAGCAGAAGCCAAGTTTTCGATCTGTTCTTGGACTATCATCTAGGAAGGAGATATTATCCAAGCTCGCCTCATTCTTTTTAACTTATAATTTATATTACAGTAATTATTTTTTAAATAAAATATTTTTTTCAAGATAGAGTCTACTAATCGATTGTAGTAAATACTATATCGATTTCAACTATACTGCATCAAAATCATATGTAATTGTCTTTTTCCGTACACTCTCTCACAAATAATTAGAATTTAAAAATTATAAACTAAAAGCTAAAAACCTTAACCGAAAAGAACGCACTATTATCATCCGGCGGACTAAAATACAATAGTAACCCAAAAATAATGAGAAGGTTGCCACGACCGGAATCGTCTTTCGCAGAAGGGGAAGCGCATAACAGGGAGGCGTCTTAAAAACAAAGATGGCAAACAAATCATAAAGTTATGGGAAAATGACAGAGGCCTAATAAGAATTTGAGCCCACACCTTTCCCAGCCCAAAGACCACAATAACCATAATTTAGCCCACGTGTGGAGGACAATTAACAAACCCACAATAATATTCAATCCACAACCGTACAGCCCAGGAGATGGCTACAGTTATTCAGTTTAGTCTATGTAGTTCGTATAAATTACAATCATGTACAGATTTTTGCAAGGAACCCCTCCATGCATAATACAAATCATTTTGCAATATTCAAAACAAATAATGAGGTAGCCAGGGGCGGAGACGGGCCTCGGGCCGGTTGGGCAACGGCCCGAGGCCCAGAAAAATAATAGTGCTACATTTTGCAGTGGGGAAGAGGAGCTCCTGTTGGCCCGAGGCCTGAGGCCCGAGTCGCCCGACCGCCCGAGGCCTTACCTAACCGCGAGTCGCGAGAGCCGTCGGTCTCGCCAGTCTCAGTGAACGCTCGAGGGCCGAGGCCTTACCCTAACCTCCAGCCGACCAGCCGCATCTCCGCGCGACCGCGCGCGACGCGCCGCGCCGCCGTCCCCAGCCCCCCACTGCGCCCGTGAGTCGGTGACGCCACGTCGCTGCCCCCCGCCTTGGCCCACAGCGGCGTGGCACCGCCCCCCGCCATCTTCGCCCTTGTCTCTGCCGATCTCCGCCCACGCGCCGAAGAGGCCGGATCTGGGTGACGAAGCGGAGGGGGGAGGGGCCGGGCGGAGCGGAGGGCCGGAGGGGCGAGGCGCTAGGCGGGGAGCCCAGAGTGGAGCGAGGGGGAGCCGGGGAGGGGCCGGGCGGAGCGGAGGGCCGGAGGGGGGAGACCCCAGGCGCCCAAGCGGGGAGCCCAGAGCTACGAACTGCGGAGGGAGGGGGGAGGGGCCGAGCAGAGGGCTGGAGGGGGAGGCGTCAGGCGGCACTCGGAGCGGACAGCGGAGGGAGGGGGAGGGGCCGAGCGGGCGAGCGGAGAGAACTAGGAGGGGAGGCGGCGGTCAAGAGAAATAGGGAGTGACCGAGACTCCGAGAGAAATAGGGAGCCTGAGCACAGTGAAAACTGAAGAGAAGGTCAGTGAAAATATGAAATAGAGATTGCATTTTCACAGAGATTGAGTTGTTGAGTAATTTTTTTAGTAATAGCATAGTATTTTTTTAATTCAGTTCCTATTAACTTGCTATTTAAATTTTTGCGATACTAAAATTAGAAATACATGATAAAGAGGACCAAGACATTGGCATCTTATTTTCCATCGCAATCCAATTCCAATCAAACTCCAGAACCAATAGGAACTGGAGGTAGTAACACCCCACAAAACAATCCCCGTGTTGTTCTTAATCTGAATGACATTGTTGCCGATCCTGGGCTTCGGAAACCAATTGAAGAGTTAGATGTGGATATTAGAGATGCCGCTAGAAGAGAGTATTTCCTATTGGGACTATGCCGACCATTTGGCCATAAATTTCCAAGAAAACAGATAAGTGGTAAGACAAGAAGCTTTTGTGAAGAATGGTTCAAAAGGTATGATTGGTTGGAATACAGTGTTGCTAAAGATGATGCATATTGTTTTAATTGTTATCTCTTCAAGCAAAGGAGACCTGACAATTTTGGTGTTAATGCATATACAAATGTGGGGTTTAGTTATTGGAAGAATGCAATTCAATTTTTTAATGAGCATGTTGGTAAAGTTGATAGTGCTCACAATAAAGCTAGAAAACATTGTGAGGCTTTTAAAAATCAGAGGCAAAATGTGGCACATGTATGGGCTGGTGCAACCAAGAAGAAGGAGGAGGAATATTTGGCTCGTATTACTATTATTTTAGGTGTTGTAAGGTTTCTTTTATTGCAAGCTCTTGCTTTTCGTGGACATGACGAATCTTCTAGATCAAATAATAAGGGAAACTTTTTAGAGATGTTGAAATGGTATAAAGAGAAGGATAAAGATGTTGCAAAATTATTTGACAATGCTCCTGGGAACAATTTAATGACTTCAAGGGCAGGTGATTGAGACATTTATTGGGATTGAGCATGTTTCTGATACGACATCATCTTCATTGAAGATAGCTCTAGATGCTATGTTTGCTAGTCATGGCTTATCTATCCATAGATTGCGAAGGCAAGGATATGATGGAGCATCAAACATGAGAGGAGAATTCCATGGGCTGCAAAAACAGGTATTAGATGAAAATCCATATGCTTTTTATATACATTGCTTTGCTCATCAATTGCAATTAGTGGTTATTTCTGTTGCCAAGTGCTGCTGTTCTATCTTGGATTTGTTTAACTATATCACTTTGATAGTCAACACTGTTAATGCTTCCTGCAAGAGACACAATCAATTGGCCCAAGAACACCACAACAATCTTGTGAACAAATTGGAGACCGGTGAAATTTTTTTAGGAAGAGGAAAAAACCAAGAAACTAATCTAGCAAGATATAGGGATACTCGGTGGGGCTCACATCACAAAACCTTATGCCGTTTTCTTCTCATGTGGGATGCGATCCTAGAGGTATTAGAGAATATTTTTGATGATGCCACTAATGCAACACAAAAGACCACAGCTTCAGGTTTGCTAGAAAAAATGGAGAGCTTTGAATTTGTACTTATATTACATCTTATGATCAGAATATTGGGCAAAACTAATGATCTGTCACAATGCTTGCAAAAGAAATATCAGCACATTGTTCGTGCTGTAGGATTGGTTGAGGCCACATTGCAGAACATTAATAAAATAAGGCAACATGGTTGGGATGAGCTCTTTGAAGATGTAAAGACATTTTGTCTCCAACATCGCATCATTGTGCCAAATATGTCAGATACGATAACTGTTAGGGGTCGTTCAAGAGGTCGTGGCGGCCAATTGGTAACTTATTACCATCATTTCAATTATGAAATATTTTAATGTGGTGCTTGATCAAATTATTGTTGAGTTAAACAATCGATTTGCTGAAAGATCTACTCAGTTATTGAGATACATTGCTTGTCTTGATCCAAAGAATTCCTTTTCCAACTTTGATGAGGATAAACTAGTTGAACTTGCCAAGATTTATGCCACCGACTTCTCCCAATATGATTGTGTACTCTTGAAGGACCAACTTGAGACATTCATTATTGATGTGCGGGCTGATCCGGATTTCTTAAGCTGTAATGACCTTGGTAATCTTGCTGTGAAGATGGTTCAAACTGATAGACACACAGTTTTTCCATTGGTATATCGACTCATTGAATTGGCTTTAATTTTGCCTGTTGCAATTGCAACAGTAGAAAGAGCTTTCTCAGCTATGAACATTATCAAAACCGAGTTACGGAATAAGATGAGTGATGAATGGATGAATGATTGTATGATATGCTATATTGAGCGAGATGTATTTGCAAGCATCGATGATAACAAGATTTTACAATATTTTCAAAATATGAGGACGTGTAAGCAAAAACTACCTCGTGCTAGTGGTATGCTACATTCTTATTTCATAATTTGCATTAAAAATAATGTTATGGTCTTGTTTCCCTGATTTACATATGCAATTTTATCTTTGCAGGTTTAGGTTCTTGTACTATTGTTGATGAAGATATGACATGCTCAAATGAACCAAATCTTTGTTAATTACGCAAAAATTACCTCATGCTAGTGGTATGTTACATTATTCTTTTTGCTATGTTTTATCTATTTTGTCGTATCGTTCAACATGGAATTCAAAATTTAGTTTGATTATGTATTTATATTGTACTTTTGTTATACCTCAGCACCGATAGTATTTGATATTAGTTATAGACTTATGCCCTCCTTAGTTTTGGGCCCGAGGTTCTGATCAATCCTGGCTCCGCCCCTGGAGGTAGCAATTGTTTTCTGTTTCTTGAACTTTTTGTGGCCGGGAAGTATAAATATGGCTTCCTGGATTTTGATGTTTGGATGAATGGATGTAACAGTAAGCATTGGTTGTATGTGCGGCAGTTCAGTATGTGATGTTCTTATTTTCCCCATGTTTTTTGTAAACAGATGAGTACTCGCTAAAAATGCGCATCTTTCTAGTAACAGTGTATTCAGTTCTTCACAAAGTGTTTATGTTATCCAGGTCTCAGTCTTTCAGAATGTAATGGTCCCTGATTTTTGCAATGCCTTTTACAATAAGCCAGTCCATGAGAGTTTTATGATTGAGTGGCGTTCGTATTGATTTTTGTTGATAGCTTTTAGCTATGACTTTTAGTTAAAAATAAATAGTAGTTGCTGAAAGAAGTGACTTTAAGAATAAAGATACGAGCGACAGAGAAAATGAGAAAGAGATATGTACACGTGACAGTGACAAGAGAAATAAGGTGCATGATGCACATATAACTCCCTATCTTATTATTGGAGCAAGATGATGGTAAAAGAAGTAGAGAAGTCGTTTCGAGAAGCTGAATATTTATATTAGTTTTTACTTTTCTAAATAGAACCTAAAATGAATAGGTCCTAAGCACGATGATTATGTCAAGCATCCATGTGAGAAAAAAAACATGTCCAAGAGCTTTGGCATCCAACAGGCAACAGGTGCTTCACGTGTGGTTTCCTTTTAGGGGAAAAAGGTGAAGTAGGAGCTCAGCTCTCCCCAACTATTGCTCCCCAGCTATTGCATTACATTATTGGGGGTTATAGAGTAAAAGATGTTTCTTGAAAGAAAAAGGAAATGAGGTAATAAGGAGAATAAATAGCTGCTGCGGTAGTGTGCTACAACACTATGCCTTTTTTTTTAGCTTAGAGTACAATAAGAATATATTTACGTACGCACGTATATAATATCACACACACATCTACATATATCCACGAGTATGTCCAATACACATGCTTGAAGCTAGAGACATAGATCTAAGATCTTCAAGATCATAGATACATACTTTGATCACTAAACACACTTACATATGCATGTATACTTAAAAGGCACTCAAAGCCGGGCGGGTGGATCATCCACTGATGCATTCCATCGACTGAGCAATCGCTCGACCGCACAGCACTATGGCTTTGAGTTCAGAACGATAATACAGACTTCCATATTACCCTTTGTAATATATTGCGTCTATCTTTGAACGACCTTCCAGAGCTACTTGTCCATTCCTTAGCTTTTGTACACCACATTCCTGAGACTCTTCTTGCATTTTCCACGACAGCACACGTATGTCCAGTGTCTCATGTTGGAAAGATTTCCTATTTATTTCCTTGCTAGAGGTTCCATAGTGCCAAACTACCAATATGATTAGGTTGTTGCAGAATCGTCGATAGCAATTAAAGAGGAGGTGAATAATTATAATCCATAGCGAAAGCTTTTTCTTCAAATCTATGGTCTTCTGAATGTCTAATCTGTCACACAGCAAAAATAGAAAAACAAAAGATAGCAAAAGAAAAAAAATATTTCTCTCTCCTGGTACAGTAGCAACAGTGTTTTAGCACGGTACCAAATAGTGTTTTTGTACTGTAGCACAAAGTGTTTCGGTACTATAGAAAATAGTGTTTCTACTGTAGCATATCGAAAAACTCAGGTACGGTGCCTTATGGTTGAACTCGTTGTTGTAGCAAAAGATTAAAATATTGAATCCATTGCTTTCGCCAGCACTGTTCACTCCATTGATGGAAGGTCATGCATGCGATGCTGAACATTGTCTTCGTTTGTTGCTTGAGTGAAGTGCCGAGCTGAGGTGTGTTGCTACAAGGACCAATCGGGCGTGGCCATGCGAGCACGCAACTTAGGTGGGAGCACAGCATAGCACACCTAAGGCCGAAACCGCCACACCGATGGGATGCCACTTGCATGCGCGTAAGGGAATGAGATGCACCACTTTTTTGTTCTTCAGATCAATTTTTTTACTAGTTCATCACATTTGTAGATATAAAGTGACCTCTTTACATCTTTTAAATCCTAACATGAAAATTACATCTATCTACTCTTAGGGTTAGACCTTAACCCCGTCTCTATTTATAGTATAGAGTCCAAACGAGTTCTTATCTAATTCCAATAAATCAGGGATCCGAAACCCTCATGTAACACAGATTTTTTAACTTTCTTCACTACCTAATTTTGGACACTCTAAAATTATCACGTGTTGAAACTTCCGGACTGCACCTCCGTAGCTCTAACATGCATCATCCATGATCACCACGCACCCCAACTCGAGCACGACCATCTCCTCCAACATCCATGACCCATTGGATCATGATTTTGTACCAAGCCATCTCCCGGCTCTCGCTGTAGATCGCGATCGTCTCCAGGTTACCCTGCAAATGCAAAGACCAAAGAAACATATTTTCTCGGCACAGGTTATTTCCCACTTGACCGACATGAATCCACACACACCATACGCCTCAAATAGTATAAATAAATAATATTATCAACTATTCATCTTCACAAATATTTTAGACCAAGCAACATTGTCAATTTTATTATTTGCAAGTTTTAACTTTTCATCATAATAGTCATATGCCAATCTTAATTTATCAAGTTTAGCAATGACATCACTAAGTTGAACCAAGTTTGATGTATTAATTATTCTAACAAACTCCAACTTAGAATATAAAATTTGACAAGAATCACAAGATTTAACATTAGAAATTGATGCTCTAAGTCTATTAATTTCATAATTTAAACTCTCAACAACAAGATAATGATTTTTAATTTTTTTTATACTTTTTAAGCTCATTTATTGATTTAAACACAGCATGAGATAAATCTGTATAAGAAGGTTTTATCTCATCAGGATAACTGTAAAGATCATTATTATTGAGCTCCTCACTGTTTGCCATAAAACATATTCCTGTGAACTCTATCTCCTTTGCCTTCTTGCCATTATCCTTCTCGTCGCTTTCAGAATCATCATCACCCAAATCAATCTCATCAAGTGTTAAAAGTATTTTGTTGACAATCCTATGATAATTGTGCTTCTTGCTTGGGTCAATCTTGAATTGAGAGTGATGAGTTGATATCTTCTCATCCTTGACCTCCTTGCTTATCAGTTTAGTGCAATTCATCTTGATGTGGTTTAGCTCACCACATGTATATCATCTGATTGGACCTCCTCCCCACCTTGATTTGATGTTATTAATTGCATTAGTTACCTTGTTAGAAAAAAGTACAAGATGCTCTTCTAGAATCTCCTTTAATTATTCATCTAAAATAGAACAGAGTGTAGACAAAAAACAATAGAGAAACTAGAAAAACTGTCAGCTTGATTAGTTACTAAACGCAAAGAATTAGACTTGTTTATCCTGACCAAAACATCAATCTCATGTGTTTTCATCTTGAAATAAATTCAAAATGAGTGTTTTCATGTTAACAGAATAATTAAGAGTGGTGACTAATAATTCCAAACAGACATATTCAAAACACTTAAGACGAGCATTGTTAGAATCAGAATATATGACATCAATATATTGCAAATCACTAATAATTTTATTGAGATGATCAAAAAGTGCATCTACTGATTCTCTAGGTTTCATCTCAAATTTAGAGTACTCTTTTTTAAATTGGTTATGATGAACACCTTTAATAGACTTAGAATCTTCATGATAATCAATTAGACTAGTCCAAATTTGTCTACTTACACCTTACAACAAAATATTTTTAGCCTTAGCATTAGCTTCAATATCAGCAATATTTTCAGTAGTAACAATAGGAGGCACTTCATATGGATTTTTAACTTTTTGCCAAATAGTATTGCCTTATGCTTATAGAAAAATCTCTATGCATATTTTTCAATAGATATAATCTGATCCATCAAAAAATGGTGGCTTATCTGAAAAACGATCTCGATCTGATTGCATTGCAACCTGCTTTGATACCACTTATAGGATCATCGATGGCAATCAAAGGGGGTGAATGATTATAATCCACAATGGAAGCTTTTTCTTCAAATCTATTATCTCCTGATTGTCCAACTTGTCACATAGCAAAAATAGAAAAATAAAAGATAGCAAAAGAAAAAATATTTTTCTCTCTGTCTCTCTTGGTACTGTAGCAAATTGTGTTTTGGTACTATAGCATATAGTGTTTCGGTACTATAGCAAATAGTGTTTCTACTATAGCAAATCAAAAACCCCAGATACGTCACTTTTTGGTTGAACTCGTTATTGTCGCAAAAGATTAAAAGATTGAATCCATCACTTTCACTAGCACTGTTCTCTCTATTGACTGAAGGCCATGCATGCAACGCTTAACATTGTCTTCATTTACTGCTCGAGTGAAGTGTCAAGCCAAGATGTGATGTCGTGTTGCAAGGACCAGCCGGCCATGGTCATGCAAGCGTGCACCTTGACTTGGGTGGGAACACGGCACGACACACCCGAGGCTGAAACCGTCGAGCCAATGGGATGCCACTTGCATGCGTGTAAGGGAAGGAGTTGTGCCGCCTTTATTTCTTCAAATCAATTTTTTTTACTGGATCATCATGTTTGTGCTACAAAGCGCCCCCTAGCATCCCTCAAACCGTAGTATGAAAATTGCATCGATCTAGCCTTAGGGTTATCCCCTAACCACATCTCTATTTATAGTCTAGGGCTATAAGCTCAAGTTCTATTAAGCTGGTTTTGGTGATAATGATAAATATAACTGTGAGATTAATATGCTTATTAGTTATGATATTACCCATTCTTATTTGGATGTAATAAATAACAAATACAATTGTGAGACTAATATGTTTGAATTATTATAATATGGTTTAGTCTTATTTGGATAAAGAGGTAAAAATTATGGAAATATGTATTCTACATCACATTCCTACATCTTAGTGCATTCCTCGGATCTAAAATATATATTGAACTCCACCAAAAGTTTAAAATAAATATGTGCATATGTTTTCATTATACATTATTGTATGCATACATATAGGGAGAGTTCACTCTATGTTTTGTGATTTTATTAGTATTGATCCATATTTTTTCACATATATTGGGATCTCTATTTTGAAATATATCATTTTAGTATATAAAACATATTTAGTTCATATAAACTCGCATTGACTCATATTGTTTTATATTCAATTGTTTGTATATGGGACTAACAATATTATCAAGTGTTTGAAAGGTTTGGTCCGGGATTTTGCTTGACGACTTGGAGATGCATGCTAAGATTGACAAGAAGATCGACATGGCTCAAGACAAAGGTCATGCATGCATTTGAATTTAAATTCTAAAGCCAACTGTGCATTAATAGGAAAATTGGTAGTACCGGTGTGTATCTAGCGGTGCTACCGCAGTGCGGTATGACTGGGATGGTAATGGGGAACTCCCGAAATCTGAAATTACCGACATGTAGTTGGTGAAATATTTTTTTCAGAGAGTACTCCTTGAAACATTTAGTCTCTCTAAAAAGGGTAGTATCGGAGTTTGAACGGTGAAACTACGCAAAATAGTATGACCGTAACTCTTAAGCGGTACTACCGAACCTCAAAAGTTCTGGATTTATGGGCGGTATGTTTTTCTAGAAAGGACTAAATTTTGATCCTCAAGACAAATGAAAGTACCACATTAAAAATCGAAACTACCAAAAAGCAGAACTACCAGACGTATAATTGCGGTAGTACCGCATGTTGAGTTTGATGGTTTTATATTCAATTACAAAAAGAGAAGATTAAAGAATCTAGACCCTCCATTATGAGTTAATGGTATATTTTGGCAATTAATAACAATCACATTGTGGGACTAATATTTTCTATGAGTTGGATGAATAGGTTATGTTCCATGACGATGAAGATTTTGAATGGCTTTATATGTTGAAGATCATCAAGTCCGGGAAGGAAGATGGCTTCATGAGTTGAAGGCCATTAAGAATGGAATGCATCATATGATGATGCATGTCAAAGAAGAGATACATCATGTGTTGATGCACATCAAGATCTCGAAAAGGAGATGATTATGAGTTGATAATCAAGTTAAAAGAAGACAATGACTCGAATTTAAAGTAAAGATGTGCATCATCAAACTTCAAGAGAATGCTCACAGCAAATGTATAACTAGCTAGGACTAAGGATATGTTACTAGTCTTTTACTGGTCTTGGTATTTGGTTGAAAGACTGGATTGTTAGTATAGATTTGTCATACTATTAAGATGGGTCTTATCTAATAGCTTGAGTCTCATCATGTGTTGATAGCTCAATCTCGCTTACTTTAGCTCTCTATAGCATGATGCTATTATTTACGAATGTGTTTTTGTAAATAGTTGAGGCTCATACATCTAATCCTTGCAATCTGTGACTATACTTTGCAAATGTATTTTGTAAATAGTTGAAGTCTATGTACCTTTTCCTTGTGGTATGATCTAAGTTTGCATATATATTTTGCAAATTGTTAGAGGTCATGCATTATCTCTTAAAATGATCTAAGATTGTTTGTTACTATTTCTTTGGACTTAGACCGTGATAGGCACTTCTTGGATCTCTTATGATTTCTATACTAATCTAATGTGTTTGAGATCATACAAATAGATAGATTTGTAGCCCTCTAAACAAGCTTTCCATAGAGTTTAATATCACTCAATTCTGACATCGAAATCAAAAGTTATGACTGTTTTTCTTAGTAACGTCTGTACTGAAAAACCGAAAATGAAAGTACCACCCTTATGACTGTGATAGTTTCGAAAAATAGAAGTATTGCTATTATAACTACAGTAGTACCGCAAATGCTGAATAACAGCTATTTTCTAGCTATTATGATGGAAAACAGTAGTACCACAATTATAACAACGGTAGTACTGATTTCCCTGATTTTTCAAGGTTTTTTCCCCAACAGCTAGTTTTTGTAGTGTAGGCTATAAATACCCCCCTTGCTAATTGGAAGATAATCTTTGAAATATTATTTCACTCTCCTGAGCTAGTGTAAGCGTCTCCAGTCTATTGTGCATATGTTGCACCTTGTGAGCAAGGAGAGAGATCTCTAGTTGCATGTATTACATCTAGAGGTGGATTTTATATCCACTTGAGCTTGTGCATTGGTTGCACATGGTGAGAGTCAAGCAAGAGGTTTGACTTATTATTCTTGGATGTTGCCGACTCCTAGACGGCGTTGGAGGCGTGTCCGGTGATTTTCTCAAAGAAGCTTTTGAGAAGACCCGACGTATTGTGAAGGTTAGAGCTTACCTACCCGGAGCAAAAAAGTGCTACCATTAGTGAAATTGAGGCGTTTGGCTTAATTTATGGAACCAGTCTAATTCGTTTGAGCTTACCTCAACGTGGACTAGGAGAGATCGGCAAGTCTCCGAACGCCATGATAAAACATCGTGTGTCAATTGTGGTTTATTTTTTTGTGCTCAATGTACAGTCAGATAATTTACATTTATATAATTAAATTGATTGCTTGTCACCCTAAAATTGCAAACCTTTGACATAGATTTAGGTTGTTAGTGCACTTAGGTAAACCTAATTGATTTAGGCTTTATTTGTGCTAAACCAAATTGATTTACACTTCCATATTATAAACTTGATTTTAGCTAAAAAATGTTAAAACCGCCTATTCACCCCCTCCCCTTTAGTAGGTCTCCTTGATCCTACAAGGGCCCAAACGAGTTCTTATTCAATTCCAATAAATAAGGGATCCGAAACCCTTATGTAACATGGGTTTTTCAACTTTTGTCACTATCCAATTTTAAACACTCCAAAATTATCACGTGTCATAGCATCCGGACTGCATCTCCGTAGCTCCAATGCGTATAATCTATCTTTGATCTCTATGCGCCCCAACTCAAGCACGACTATCTCCTCCAGCATTCTTGACCCTCTGGACCATGACTTTGCACTAAGCCATCTCTCGGTCCTCGCCGTAGACTACGATCGTCTCTAAGTTACCCTGCATATACAAAGACCAAAGCAACATATTTTCTCGGCACAAGTTCTTTCTAATTTGACTGATATGAATCCACACATGCCACATGCCTTAAATAGCATAAATAAATAACATTATCAATTATTCATCATCACAAATATTTTAAACCTAGCCACATGGTATAACAGTTGTACACTCCTTTAATTTCCTCAGCAATTTCTAGCATTTCCAAGAGACTGATTTACAGAAAATTTCAATGCTTTAATGTGTTTATCATACCTTCAAGGGTGGATGGTATCACATTAGCTCCTTTTTTTTCTGAATGCACATCATTTGCTCCAGGTAGTACTGAAGGAAATAGATGCGGTGTGTCTTCTGAACAAATTCGCTTAGCCGCTCAGCTGTGATAATCCA
Organism: Melocanna baccifera; assembly: GCA_036346265.1. NCBI lineage: Eukaryota > Viridiplantae > Streptophyta > Magnoliopsida > Poales > Poaceae > Melocanna > Melocanna baccifera. The sequence goes on from CM070683.1 coordinate 12,982,124, forward strand.
ACAGTAATGGCATGCATTTTCTCTTGAACAGTGAGTACGTCCATGTTCTTGTGAGTTCATGTGCCGTTTTTATCCATGTGATTCTGCAAGAAGACTGCGATAAGTCCTTTATAGCCGATTTCGTTATCTTAACTGTCATTATTTTTCATTTTCTTCCTTTCTTTATAGGAAACATGTTTATCCTGAGAGGGCAGTATCAGAATGTTTCATTTTCCCTTGCATGCGTGATGCACTTTCGTGGTCTATTTTCACAACATAAACATATAGAAAGTGGTAAATTTAGCACTGTTTCAATATAAGACTCTCTAGAACAATATATAATATATTGCAAGTTATTTTCGCAAGATCATCACTAGAATTCCTTTATGAATTCACCTGTCATAAACAAGAGAACTTTCTCGTGACTATCAAAAATTTGTAAATGCAATTCTTAAGTAATTGAACTGGTAGATTTAACTCCCGAACATTCAAAATGTTCTTACTCATATATGAAATCAACGCCGCTTAATTTCACAACAAAGAAGAATTCTCAAGCATGCTCTGTGGATCAGCCTAAATTTTCAGTTGCCAATTCATCATTTCCCAGATGTAGCAAGCTTTGAATATCAACAATAATATGAGAGGTATCAGTGTAGGGGTGGACCCTCTTGAGTTTATGGGTGTTCAGTTGAACATATATTATTTTTTTACAAAAAATATAGTATATACTAGATATATTACACCTATATATTCTTAACTGAACCAAAATGCTACATATTTTATACCTAAAAAATATAAATCAACCTAATCCAACCAAAACCTCTCTCTCTCAGGCCACTAGAACTCTCTCTACACCCACCAAACCTACCAAATCCCAAATTCTCCAAGGCCCAACCAGCCACCCAAGTCCCAACTGGCTCATCTCTCCCTCAATGCGGCGGCAGTGTGCACATAGAGGGTGAGGGAGCCAGCCAAATGGGAGGCATGAGGTAATGTCGTAGTGGCGCAAACCCACAATGGCCACATGCGGCGACGGCCAAGAAAAAGGAGAGGGAGTGTGCGGTGTGCAGTGGTGGTTGACAATGGTGAGCTAGCGAGAAGACAAATCAATTCCCAAATTAGAGCCACATATGTGCTCTAGGAGCGAAATGAGGGCGCAAGGCGGTTCGGGTCAGCAGGAAAGTGACACAACGAGTTGGGTGATGATGTGGCGAATAGGGAGATATGAAACGCACGGCAGTGCGGTGAGGTCTCATTTACAGGAGAGTTGTGTTCGGTCTCCCACTCTCCCTCTCAATTCCGAAATCGGCAAATCTTAAATAGTTCATGGAATGATTGTGCCTTTGTAAAATGTAGATTGTAGAACCTTTAAAAATGAAGAACTTTACATATTTAAATTTTTTGTAGATAGTGCTGGTTAGATTAACATAATAAAGATAATTTCTTTGAACTTTTAAACTGGTTAGCATAAAATTTGCATAAGTTAGAAATATGGTTCTAAGAAACAATGAAATAGCTGTTTCTAAAATTGCATGAAGGGTTATAGAGTTAAAATTATACTTTGCTTAATTATTTTGTAATTTTTCTACATTATTTTGATATGTTTTTAGTTGGGACAATTTGTACTTTGATTTTTCCCACGGAAGACCTTTCATTTTTCTTTAAACAATATTTTATTAACTCCGAACACTTATCTCGGAAATCCTGATTCTGCCACTGTATCAGTGGAGAGCTTGGTGTATAGTAGTGCTAATGGAAGATAATCGATAAGAAGAAGAAAAAAAGTAACCGACTCGTCAAAAGAAAACAAGAAAGCAAAAGAAGTTACAAAGATGCCTAACACCACCAGCAACTCCCATTTCCAGGAATCTTTCTAAAGCCATTTACATGAAGCTTTCTTCCTGCAATCAGAACACCAGATCCGCCAAGACACCCATGCGTGTAACAAAAAACGTGATCCAACCTTGTGCAATGAACCAGACTCGAGCCTTATCGCTTGTCAGATGCTTTAACAAAGCAGCTACTGCTGAAAGTTCCTGTCCAACGTTGAGAGGTATCTTTCCGTCTCGACAGGTGCGCGGCCCCAAGGACCGGTCCACGTCGCGCTGCGATCGGCAAGCATGAGAGGACAAAGGGGGAGAGACGTGCCCAATTCCGACACACAAGATCGATTTTTCGGTAAGTATCATGGAAGAGTTGGCCTTATCAGGTTCCCAATATTCTTGCACTGATTTTTCGGTATCATGGAAGGGTAGGCCTCACCAGGTTCCCAATATTCCTGCACTCCATGTCAAACAGACCCCCCCACTCCTCCTGTCCTTTGGCCCACTGATCCAGCACACTGCAAACTAGATGTCACTTTCTCTCGTCTTCTTTTGGCTTCTAGACATGAGGAGCTTCCTTTGGAATCCCATGGCTGCCATAATGTCATTGGGGCCAGACTATGTCCAAGGAATGAACATGTCAACACACGCCCACATGCACTTGACAGTAGATCTTGGTGGCTTTGCCATCCTGAGTGGGCATAATAGTTTCTGCATATTGCAATTGCCAGAGACCTTCTTGCACAGCATTCTGCCCTCTCATCGTGTGATGGGTCGTTGATCTTGTTGTAGCAAACAAAAGTGGCAGACAAGGGTTCGTCACCGGAAACTCCCAAGAAAAAAGTAGTTGCCTTTTGGACTTCGAGATAGAGCTAATCCTACTCACCTGTGATTCCAATTAGGAAGAGGACTGCTTATTTATCACATGGCCAGCCTCTGATTTTCTAACCAGGTTGAAATAAAGTATGGGAAGTTTTACCATCACTCTGAACTCTGAAGAAAGGAACTTCTGTATAAATAGGATTTCTTACTGTCACATTCAGCTTGAAGTTGAAGGGATAAAGGTCAAAATAATAACTGAACTGGAACTCAGGTTGCTGCAAGTACAAGATTGAAGGCTACTTCATGGTGAAGTGACATCAGTACAGCACCAGTAACAGGGTAAATTGTGCGTTTTCCCGATTGCCCATTTGTCACATTGGTTTGCTTCTAGTTGTCTAATCATGTTGAAAATTTCTGACATATTGCCGTCTCCATTAAGAAACGAACAGCTGCTGCACAAGTAGGATTTCCTGTTACCATGTTCAGATTATTGGGCCTCAGAGTTCAAAGCACAGGTCAACACAATACCTGAGCTGGAGCACAGATTGAGAGCTCGTGATTTGAGAACTACTCCATACCTAAATGCCATTATTACAGCACTTGTAACAGGGCCATCGTCAAAATGTGTCTGTCACTCTTGAGGAAAAAAGATTTTTTTAGCAGGAAAAGACAACTAGAAATAAAGGATGATTGTGGAATAGAAGAACTAGGTGCCAATGGGGCCCTGATCAATTGTGCTTTGAGAAATGCATATAGATCTGCATATCTCACCGAAAGCGACGCATGTTGGAGCTGCCCCCTGCAGATATGGCTAACTATGTAGAAGGAAGCCAGGTGCCTCACCTTTTCTATCTTGAAATCCATCAAGTTGACTCAGGATCAAATGTAAGAGGCTCTATCTCCCCCAATGCTAACATCTCACACTTTCACAAAGGATGGAAAAGCAGAGTGCAAGAACTCAGATCCCACCTGCGTACACAAGGCCACCAACAAAGTACATCTGGTCCTCTATCAGTGGCACCTGTGACAACAACAGTCTCTCGATACTGAAAAAAAGGAATTTATTAAATAGTACTCAATTTTTTCATCCATGGATGTTGCTTTTTGATCCACATTGTGCTTTATGATTTTGACTTTGTGGTTTTTTTTTTCTCTAGGTGAACAATGTGATAAACGAGTAATCAATTTGTTTAGTGTCATTGGGAGTCACAACATAAACGAACAAGTAGGGTTTTCGTATATTTTTTGGTCGTGCTCTTTATAGTTTGTTTTGTTCTTTTTTTTTACAAACTATCAGATCATTTTTTTACATCATTTTATTTGTTTATAACTAGTATATAATTGATGAAAAAAACCATGCAGAAAAAATAATATGTATTAGAGCATTTCTCAATGTATCACATCACACGCTAATAACTAATGAGCAAACTAATACAAGGAGGTGGATATGCATCCAACGTCTAAATAATTGAGTACTCCTTAACAAAATAGTATTCGAACAAGATGAGAGGAGGCAAAGTGATTTCATTTATTAGATATAGATCTAAGAGCTCAAAATGTGAATACTATTTAGCAATAAAGCTCTTAAGTACTTCCTAGACACCAACAAAAAATAATATGTGATGCCTGACAACCTGTGGAAACATCATTGTTCAGTGTTAAATTCCATTGTTGCAGTGTGAAATTCCATTGTTGGCACTTGAAGGGATGACAAAATGCATGCATAAAACAAGGTTGTTGACTTAGTCACATTAATTTAGTCTAAACTCTGAACTGTTAGTGTTCATCTCAGTCAGCTCCATTTCTAGTAGAAAATGACAAGACTTGATGTGCAAATCTTTCTAGCACTATCTATTGCAGACTATACAAATCAAATGCGGCCCAATCATTGTACTTTAGCGTAAACATTAATTTTCAAAAGGTAAGCGTAGGACCAAAGGCAGCGACTAGAGGGGCAAATAGGAGCTTACTCTTTATCAATAACAAATCGAACTCCTGGATTATTCATGGCTTTGAACACATGCGGTGGAAGATCAAGCACAAGCCAATCCTACAATGACAGAGCCAAAACACTCCTTTGACGGTCTGACCGCAAGGAGGTAGTGGTCTGACTGCTTGGCCAGTATCACTCTAGGTTACTGGCGGTCAGACCATTCGGTCGGTCTAACTGGTACTTGGGCTAGTCTGGCCGAAGCTCGGGTTCAAACTTCCAAAAGACTCAATGCAAAAATCACAACTCCCAATCTCATGAAACTTGGTACAAACCTTCATAATGATATCTAAAGCTTATTCCAACCAAAAATCAAGAAGATCATTATCCAAGTCCCAAACTTTATCTAAAATAAAGTTGCACCAAAATCGGGCCAAAATCAAATTTGGAGCCAAAGGCTTGCTCGTGGGTTAAGGATGTTCAAAATAACTTTAGATGAGTTACCACATGTCACCACAAACAAGAAGATCCAAAGAATTAAAACCAAAAATCAAAATCAGGTAAACTAAAAAACTTTTCATAAAAAGTGACTAGATAGATGAGATCTGGTCTTCATGGGATATCTCCACCATTTACACGTCCTTGACATCAAGAAATATCAACAGAAGAGAAGAAAACACTAAAAACCAAACCAAATCAAGAACTTCAACTTAGTACAAAGACTTAGACTAAGTTGGTGAATATATTGATACTTAGATATGAATATTTACAACCACTCCATCATGAAGGACAGAGTTCTAACTCTAGAGCACTAACACAAAACTTCCAACATAAGGAAACCCTAACCCTAAAGTGCCTCTCCAAGCACAAGAGATCACTACTGCAGAAAAGGTCATCACAGACGATTTAAATATGTCATTACAGACAGTTTCATGAGCTGTCTGAGTTTATGGGTCAATAATGGTATAAGATCATCACCGACGGTTTTTGAGCCGTCCGTGATACATACTATCATATACAGTTATTAACTCATAACAGTCTGTGATAGTTGAGTTGGAACCGTCTATGATACATTAGATATCACAGACGATTTCAACTACAAATCGTCTATGATAGTCAACTATCACAAACAGTTGTGAGTTAATAATCATTTGTGATATTCTTTTGTATTCCTAAATCTATTTCTATTTGTTGGCTAGTCTCAGGAAATGCTAGCCGTGCCCTCTAAAACAAGCAGAAACATAACAAACACATGTATACATCCAATTCACATTCATTTTAGAAATAAGAACATCCATTTCACAAATCTATTAACTAAAATGAAATAAATTAACCATGCATGAACAAATATACACATGTACCATTAAGTCCAATCTTATTCCAAACAATTTTAATCTATATTGTGGAACTCCCCATCTTCTCTTAGGACTTGAGCCATCAAGAAGTACGCACACTGTCCTCGAATTTTTTGGAGCTTGGCCTGTTCCAATGCAGTTGTAGCGATAGTCGCAACTTGTCGATAGGAAGATCATGTCGTGCATGCATATAAATTGATAAAGCATAAAATAATTATTGCAAGATTGACAAACCTTAGGATGATTGATCTTCGTAGAACCAAGGAGTAGTTCCATGTTGTGGAAAATATAGTATCTACAAGTGTTACCCGGTGGCTACTAGTGGCACTGCGAAAATAGAATTTGTTAGTTCAAGATGCATTACTACAAAGTGTTATATAGGATTAATGTGTACTAGTGAATACCGAAAAATCTAGATCATGTCGCAGGATGTTGATCCCTCCCTTAGATTTCTGTACAGTAGCAACATACTCAGGGAACGACCTACATGAGTTCAAAAAGTTACCCTTAACCATTGCGAAGAGAGGAGAGATTATAATAGAGTTATCTATGGAGAAAATATATTTACCTGTCGATTAATTGTTGGATAACTGTAAAGTCAGTTTTGGTCCTCTTTAGAGAATCAAGACATATTATCTTGTTCTATTTTAGTATAATTACAATTAGAATCTAGTGAAACCTATACAGGTATATCATCATGGTCATTAAACCTAAGTTTATGTTGCTTATAAAGTACAAATCAACAAGTATAGCTACTAGTGCAGCACTTACCCCTAGTTGTAAGGCATAAATATGAATTCCTTATTGCGGTGAGCCACCAATGCCGTCGTCATGTAATTCTCGACAAAGGATGCATTCTCTTTGATGATATTGATGGAGACCAAGTGTGGGTCGAGGAAACCTACTGGTGATTTTGTTAATCTGGCTTTAGTTACCATATGTATATATATACACAAAAGTAAGGAGTTATATATGGCATTTATCGGTATTACATGAATGTAGACTGTGATTGTACACACTTATAGTGTCCAGTATTGAATGAGTGAGGCGTCGAGGTTGAAGAGAAAGGACAAGTTTTCGAAGGCTGCCATGAAGACACAGTAATAAATCTTGTGTTCAAAATGATGCGGCATGAACTTAATGTTGACACTTGAGCGCCGTTGTCCATTTGGCTTTTAGGCCTATTCCATGTGCCATAAATGCAATCTCTGGCAAGAGAATCCTAGGGTTACGAGGCGCTTTTCTGGGATGACCAACGGCTCGTCTAGCATGAATTTCTAAGCTAACAACAAGTAGGGGATATCATCAGTCTTTTTAGGTTTGCCATTGTCGCCTTGCTGTTTAGAGGTCAACTTCATGTTAGTCAACCGAGCATGAGATTTAGATGCATGTGATTCACCGTGTCCATGCCACATCGGTGCATGTAGCTCTGGCGCAAATAACTCCTGTGGACTTAGCACCGGTGCAGGACTTTTCCAAGAAGTTGACACCATTGCAAGAGCCTCCAAGCAAATGTCCCTCTTAGACCACTAAATAAATGTTTCAATGGCTTGCCTTAGAGTCATGACCTTATCGTTTGGGGGCATCTGCAGCGAGACGACCTCAAAATTGATATGAACACCATCCATATTCACTTTTGAAAAATCTAGCGCTAAAGTTACACCATGCACCAAGGCCCAAGTTCTTGTCAAGAATCGTTTGTGATACTTCACAGACGGTGTTCACTATGAATCGTCTGTGATATTATCTCTTAACAGATGGTTTTTAGCATTGGTAGCAACACAGACGGTCTCTAAATTAAAATATTTATGATTATATTTAATACTGATAGTTTTGATCAACCGTCTATGATAAGACGTCTAGTATTAGCCTTTTTGCAATAGTGGATATTTTTCTCTTAACACACATAAGGGTTTATATAGTAGAGGCTCCTCACCTTACACCTAATTCTAACAATCAGTCCACACTTAATAAATATAATCACTTACAAATAGAAAAACTAGGTAACCCACATACAAATGAGTTTTACACTTACACATATGCACGCTTCTCAAAGCAAGACTTCCACATAGCTCCAGTAGCATGATAAGATCCTCCATGACGTGACCTAATACACCTTAGGCCACCATCTCGGTTTTGCAAACCGCCTTTGCACCCGATATTGGATAATTTACGCAATTGTCACCCACCGGCCTTCACAATGCTTCTTCTCGAAGCAAACTCCAATACAAAATCTGTGATACCCAATGACTTATCGCCAAGACTATACGCCTTCGGCCGCCTTCTGGATCATTTCTACTTGAAATGACCCAAGTCCAATGGAACGTTATATGAATGCACTTGCCTCATGATGATCTTTGTCTTTCTTCTGTGCACTAACCAATAGCTAGTCAGACCACTCTAGTCAACCTTGATCAAACCTCAATAACAGGGAGTTGGTCTGACCATGATAACCATGCTGGTCAGACCACTCGACACACCTCCAGTCGCACCACTCTCAAATTCTTCGCACAACAAAATGAGGACCTATGTAGAATAAACGTACCGCCAACTACGGGCTGGTACAATCACTCTCCAGTCAGACCGGTAATCACCTAACATCCAAACCAGATAATACAAATGACACAAAATTAAACTGAAACTTCGATAACAAAGTACAACAAAATTAAATACTCATCACATAACATTGGGTGACCACTGCATAGTCTTACAATAAAGGACCATGTGAGAAGGTCTATGGTTTTGTTGTGATAAACTATTATCACTTTAGAGAAGTGAAAATTTAGAATTTGCAGGTTTTTTTCGACAACCTGCAGAAATAGATGATTTTAGAAATTTTGAGTCATAGGATGATTTGGTGACCTAGGTAAGTGGTTATAGATTGCATGAGACATATTATTACTAATGTGGGTCAAGTTATAAGGAACTTGTACTCAGAAATGATTTCTTTGTCTTTAGATGTGCAGAGTCATTTGAAGTCAATCATGGTCAACAACAAGAATCAGGGTTATGCTCATGGAAGAGCCAAGACCTAGAATGATCAAGGATATCGGGTAGGATTGTGATCTCAAGTATAGCACAAGAATGGCGAAAAATATTGAAGAGAAGTTCGAACAGTAAGTTTGCACCATATGGTTTGATCGGTCCAAGTGTGGCGTGGTCTAGTAAAACCGAAATAGGAGACTTGCCAATGCATGGCAAGCCAGTGGTGCATCTACATGTGGTAAGTATGGCAATTATTTGTAATGGAAAAAAGATGATCGGGTCAAAGAATGGTATTTTGGTAGTTTGACTAAAATACGATAAACAACTTTGGAAGAAAACCTGGTGCGTGAGCCACGCTTGGGAAGGTTGTTTAGGTCATAGAGAAGTTGGTATGATTAAAATGGATCGAAGCAAGATTTAGCATATTCGGACTTATACGCTTTGAAAAATATGCATAAGTGTTAGATATGGCTGGCTAGCCTATCTATTTAAAGGGCTGGGATAGAGACTTGTGGTAAACTATCTAACCTTCCTCTTTTGTGCTCTCTTGCTTAGGGTTAGGGTTTGAAAGTTGAGTGCTTTGCATGCTCTTTGTCCTCTAAGGTGGAGTGGCTACAAAAATTTTCTTTTCAAGCAGCAATAAAATTAATCTTTGATTATCTCCATAGCTATCTCTTGCTTTGATTGATTTGGTTTGTTTTTCATTTTCTCTCTTCTATTTTTGATCTTGTTGTGCAAAGGATGTGCAAGAGATATATATAACCTCAGAAAATCAATCTCCACCTATCTAGATACTTGGTTGATAAGTTCATAAAGAAACCTGATTTTTACGCTTTGTGGTCTTTCCGAGTGATTTCTTGATCTAGCTGTTTCTACCTTGATTTCTTTTGTGTTTTTGCTTACTAGGATATGTGGAAACTTATCTAGATCCATCTTGCCCATCATCCACCTACGAGCAAGTCATATTCATCGTTTGTGATTTCTGACTCATTTTTGGTGCAATCTATCTTTAAACTGAAAAGGTCAGAAGTTTAGCAACAATTTTCTTGATTGTTAATTGGAATAAGTTCCTGACATCCTAAAGAATGTGCATACCAAATTTTAAGTGATTTTGAGCTTTGGTTTAAAAGTTAGCTCAATTTTAGGTTTTAACCCGATTTTGATACAGCAGAGCTTTATGAAACAAAATATCCCAATTCTCTCATATTCTTTCAGGTTTTTTGGTTGGGATAGGTTCCTAATATCATGATCTAACTTTGATTCAAGTTCCAAGTCTTTTGGATAACGAATCTAGAGTTGCATGGTTTTTCAAATTTGAAATAGTGATGTTTTTATTATTCGGAAGCTGGAAATTTCAATAGCTCCGAGAATTTTTGGATTTTTGGTTTTTTGATCTTCATATATTCTTATAGCTATTGGAGTGAAGGTTAAAGAAATAATTTGAAAAAAATTTAAAATCATCATTTACCCCTCTGTTATTATGCCGATGCTTACATATCGTTTGCTACAACACAAGCATAAAATTTTCAAGATATGTACGTAACTTCAACAGGGTGCTATCAATCGCGTGATGCTTCTGCTAATGTGTAGGGCAAGATTGCTGCATGCCTTGTCGAGGACCTAGTAAACCCAATCATTTAACTGGAGTTTGGACTGTAAGTTTTCCAGATTAGACAGCTAGAATCCATAACAACTACTACATGTTTACCGTCAAAGAGGATCACTTTCGTCACCCCCTGAGCCTGCCAATAGCCAAGCGACACCTATCCACTGCGACATGATCGCCACCGCAAGCAAGCAACCTTGTCGCGGAAACTTCGTACCTGATATTTCGGATCCAAGCAGTGCTACAGTGGCACAGTCGCAATTCACAAGGCACTACAAGAGTTGAGCTAGGTGGCTGGCAATAGTGTGAACCAAGAGACCGAGACGAGCATGGCAGGCAACCGGTGAAGGTGACGTAAGCAGCCAGAGAGAGAGAGAGAGAGAGATCCACTAAGTGGAGAGACAGATTGAAGTTCTCTCTCTCTACCTCCTGATTCCTCACAAAGACCCTCCACACGCCTCCATTACCCAAAAGAATTATTCCCTCTCGCTCTACGTTAACTTGTCCAGGATCCCCTCTATAAAGCAAACTGCAAACCTGAAGCAGGCGCAGATATAGTAGTGCTAGGTAGTGCTTGACCTCCCTGCAGCAGCAAGAGCAGCCAAGAAACACCAAGTACTGGCCAGTTGCTTGCAAAACAGGGAGTACATGAAGCAGATGGACGAGGCGTCGTCGGTGAGCAAGGGGAGACCGGAGCAGCTGCTGACCACCGGCGGCGAGCAGGGGCACGACGGCGCCGTGACGTGGCTGGACCTCACGCTTGGCGTGAACGGATCGCAGCCGGAGCCGGCGGCGGCGACAGAGACGGCGAACTCCTCGGACGGCGAGCCGGTCAAGCCGCCTTCTCCGGCTGCCGCCGCGCCGCACAAGGTGTTCTCGTGCAACTTCTGCATGAGGAAGTTCTTCAGCTCGCAGGCGCTGGGCGGGCACCAGAACGCGCACAAGCGGGAGCGCAGTGCGGCCAAGCGGTCGTCGTCGTCGTACCATCACGCGCACCACCAGAGGATGGTGATGGGCAGCCTGCCGCTCGAGGCGCACGCCGCGTTCGTGCGCGCCCTGCGGGTCAACCCGGCGAGCACGGCGATCCACAAGCCGATCACCCAAGAGGCCACGGTGGCGAGGTTCCACGACGGCGTGATCGGCCCGTGGCCGCCGCTCGTCTACGAGGAGGTGCTCAGCTCGAAGTCGTGGCCGGGAAGCTTCAGGACGAGGACACAGTCCGAGCCTCCTAGCTCAGAGGAGCAGCAGCAGAAGCAGCCATCGGAGCAAAGTAAGAAGATTGACTTGAGCCTCAGGCTGTGATCGATAGATGATCATAGGGGTAGTAGGGCTAGCTACTTGTATTAATTATTTTGATCAGTACATAATTATTAAGTGTTTAATTCTCAAGTTTGTGCTAGCTTCTGAATAATGGTTTCAGGGGGGAAATAACCTATCAGCTGTTAAGTCTTCAGATATCATCACCAGAGGCATGCAGTCAGATCATTTCTGAAGGTTTTGCTGTTCAGTTATTTTCTTTTTTTTTCAGATGTGAAATTCATTTCAACGTTGCATCCTGCCATGGTTTTAAGTGGCGTTCGGATGACGTTAGCTTATGACTTTTTTTTACTGTAGCTGGCTTATTTTTTACTGTAGCTGAGTTGGCTGATTTGGCATAATTAAATTTAAAAACTTAAAAATAGAAAAAAAACATATTAACCCATCACGGACAACGAAAAAGAATACGAGAAAAAAAGGTAAAAAAGCCTAAAAAATCTAAAAAAAATAGAAAAAGACGAAATTACTGAATAGTGAAAAAGAAACAGAAGCTGGATTTAAACTAAAATAAGCAGAGCCTTAGTTAGAAAGTCAGGATGATCAGGTATCAGAATCTGGCATAAGAAAGGATAAGAGAAGGAATGTATGCTTAACTGCCTAATGCTTAACTGCCTAATGGGCGTGTGTGTGTAAGCAATTTTTTTTAACATGGCAAATATATCCTAAGAGCTTTCGGGGAAAGGCATGAGAGTACATTCCTACAAATATACAATTAGGAAAGAAGTAGATTTTGAGAGCTGTTTAAAAAAATCAAATCAAACAGCTCAATATATATCGTACTTACCTCGTGATCAAAGCCGTACTTCCCTCGTGATCAAAGCCGTACACTATTCAGCAAACGAAAAGATCTAAAAAAGGCAACCAAATGAGAAAGAAACTAGCAGGTCGAGATCAAAGAACTGGTTGATCATAACAAAGGTCGTGCGATTCTAGTTGTACTTCATTAATATGGCCTCTGAAATCTGACTTTGTTCAGACAAGTAGTCCGTCATGGACAGCACAGTAGTCAGCCGTCCCCATTCATCAACTTGCAGTCGCCATTCCAATCAGCATAAAGACAGATAGAGAAAGAACAGCAGAAGCAGCCCAAAGTCGCCTATATTAGCCAGGTTTTTTTCTGAAAGAATTAGCATCTTTTACAGATAGGGTAAGGTCAGGGCGTATCCCATTCATCGCACCCACCTTTCGGTTTTCTCGTACTCCACACCACACAACATTATGCAAATGGCTTTGAATACTTCCCAAAAAGTTACCCATGCATCTTGTTCAGGCAACAGAAATTGTTCTATCAAAAGAAAAAAAAAAGGCAACAGAAATTGTGTGAAGAATCTTTGTGGAGAAAGTTCCCTCTTATCCCTCGACAAATTGTGCTCTACTTCTTTGAGGTTAGTTTCCCGAAACGCGGTACGTCTGGGTCACGGTGCAAGGTCGTGATACATGGTATGCCACTCTTCCTTCCAAATTCCGCAGCAGTTGTGTACCACGACCTTCCTTCCACTCTGAAGGCAATCCCAAAGCACCTCTCATAATCAGTGAAACATGGAGCTAAGTCACGGATGGGCCTACTCTGCCATTGACTCGGCGACTTAACAAACCATGGAGCGCTACTGTACACACTTTTCAAGTAGCACACACAAGCAAAATTCACCACTTAGAATATTTAAAACCAACCTACTTCATCGGGGAACCCTACAAGTTGAAAAGTTTTACGGTACATAGTTGATCTAGTTTGAGATGTTGGATCGAGTTTGGTGACTAAAGATGAGTAATTCAAAATATTTCATCAAGTTTGTATTCGAGTAGAGCAGCATTAAGCAAGACGAATGAGAAGAACTCCAATTGCAGAGTTGCCATGCCCAATTGCAAAGTTCCCCTGAAAGTACCTTGGACTGCCTCTTTTCATCAGGAAATTAAGAAAAGGTTGACCTTCAGCCGATACTTGACAAGGTGGCGCACCGGTTGCCAGGATGGAAGGCGGACCTTCTTTCACCTGGCGGGAGGCTCGTACTGATGAAATTAGTGCCAAAAGCAATCCTAGTTTACCATCTCATGGGCCTTTTCTTCTAAAGCAAGGGTAGAAGCTCTGTTCTTCATTTTAAGAAGAAGAGAATACACTGCCTCAAAAGGAAAACACCACAAAAAAATAAATACAAACACCAACGTATATCCCGATAGGGCACACCAAGGGAAAGGCCATCCCGACACCTCACCTGGCAACATCAACGCACATAAAAACACAATTGGGACACACCATGACACCAAAAGCACTTAGCTACTCAACAAAGGAGATTCTCACTAACACGTAGGCACTCCACTAGCAACAAAAGAATATCATAAGACAACGTTTGAGGCCGTGATATCCCACAGCTGCGCTTTCTAATATGTAGAGAACAATCACAATCAGGCTTGGAGAGAAAGAACGTCCATGGTTTGTTCATCTACTTCTTTGCCATCATCACCTCGTTTGATTATGTTTAACCTCCTCAACAATCTGCCTTGTGCCCTTTTCTCTTGAGTGAGCTTTGCACCTCAAGCTTATCAGAGGCGTTAGAGCCCGAGGCGTGAAGATGCTCTTAGTCGGCGAAAACGGCACCAATAGGCAAAATGCCTCTGAATCCCCACAACGCAGGGAATAGGGAGGGTTTCAACAAGTTGCAACCCGATGATCTATGGCAAGGCAATTGAAGCATTTGCTATAAAACAATGAGGATGGGTGAGAAAAGGTTGCCCTCACCACTAGGGGAGGCTCCCGAGCAATAAGCAAGCTTGGGCACGTCGCCATCCGATGGCTAGCTCTAGACTCGTGAGAAACTTAGTGACAAATCATTGATGCCACATGGAAGATGGCCAAGCATGGGCATTGCTTCGTGGCTAAGAAAATGGGAAACTTCATAGAAGGCAGTAGACAGGTATTTTGGTAAAGTGCCTAATACTGAAAAGTAGCGGTGTGCGAAACTGCAATGTTGGCCTAACTGATTTAAGTCTTGTATATGCTGAAAATGTGAAGTAGATCAAGTTTTGATTCACTAATGGGTTAATGTATTGTAGGATCGATACACACTAAGATAGGCAATCAGAGGGGGGGTGAATGATTGCGGAAGCTAAAAATAAATTTTAAGACTCACCCCTAGAAACAAAACCTATTTAAGCTGCGTTTAAACAAACCGGACAGAACACTGCAAACTCACTAAAACTGATCTCGATAAAAAATCGTAACTCCGATTGACCTTAAATTTTGTGGGAATAAACTAGAGAAAGTTATTGATCTAACACAACTGGAATTACATCAATCGGAGGTCTAGAACTCGAGATATAAAATGAACAAGATCGCTGATGCAGATAGTGACGAGAATTGATTAAACTCTAATTATGCGATTAAGCAAAATCCGTAAGAAATTAATCAACCAAACTTTCCAGATCACAAACTTGATACCCTAGTTCTATCTGATGGAATAAATCAAATCTAAACTTGCAAATAAGAATTTAACTTCAAAATATGATGTCTAATTTAGTTACTGAGAAAATCGCTTGTTTCGCCTCGTTTACAAAAGGCAATCTAATTAGCACTATCCCAATTTCCTCCGCCGACCAAAGTACACGATGCATGCGCTGCCCACTTTTACTCATCCACTTGCATGCATGCACTAGAGGAACTCACGTATACATGCATGCAGTTAGGAATCCACTAATCACTTTTCAAATAAATCTAATTACCTTTTCAATGCATGCTCCTTATTTTGCTTCACGTAAACTCAACAGATAAAAAAGGTTAAAACACAAAAACTCTCAGCCGCCGGAACCCACGATGCAAAATCTAATTAGTACTCTCCTGATCTTAATTAGTTCTCATCTAAACTTCAAATCACATAAAAAATCAAACTTTGAGAAGGATGAATGTTTTTGCTCACCGTGCACGAACTGTGGTGTTCTTTAATCTGCAGGAAGGAGTTGTCCAGGTACTACGAGGGCAAATCCCAGTCGCTCGCGTGCATGTCCGAGGTGATGTGTCTGGAGGATCTGCGCAAGGAGGAGAACCTGTACAAGTCTCGCAAAGAACAGCGTTGCGCGCTTTTTCTTTTTCTTTTCAGATCAAGACTTCGCCGCCCCTAGTCTCTGGAACACTCGATCAAGCCAGCACATGCACTCGTTTCTGATGCATTACAAAAGCTTGCGTCTCAATGTAGGCAATCTCGCCGAAAACTCCAGTCGCGCCTACTCTGTTTTTTTCTTTTCGCTCAGAAAACACGATGCGCTTTTCTTTCCAAAAGCCCGGCCAACCAAAAGCCGTGCACCTTTTTTTTCTCTATTAGATCAGAAAGCCGTACAAAAACTCACGACCAGACTCTCCTTTTTATAGTCCATCCATCCGAACTCAATTAACATCCGAACTCAATTAACAGGCTCGGACTCACTCCAACACATACTCGAATACGAACTCATACTCGAATACGAACTCAACTCTTACCACCTACGAACACAACACTAATCCGTATACAACTCGTATACGCCCCATCCGGACACATGCAGCCTTGCCGCATGCCTTCGCCATGACGCATCTCCGCGCCTCCAACGCCGCGTCATCTCCATGCGCATTGTTCTCTAGCCCGAACATCCCGCATGACATTCTTGACCGATAGGACCTCAGTTCCTCCCTGAACTTAGTCCCGAAACCTCAGTTCCACCCGAACCTAGTTCCAGTCCCGTCATCGACCATGTTCCGCCTCAAGCAACACCTGCACATGAATAAATACGCAACTGCGTACGAGCACAAGTCCACGACTTGACTCAAGTCAATCCGCACAATACCTCACACGAGCGTATCATGCAACATACGACAATCCGCACACGCAACACACTATAAGTAAAATCATAACCAACGTTGTCAATTATTCATCACCTAAAATAGCCTAGACCTGGCCACATGGTCTAACAATCTCCCCCTTGATGAATACATTGACAACCCATTAAGTTAATATGATTTTCAACAAATTTAAGTGAAGAACTAAAGTCAAACTCTCAATCTCCCTCTCAACACAAGAGAACCAAAAACTCTCCAATCTCTCAAATTTCTCTCCCCCTTTGGCAATGTAATCATCAAGAAATCTAAGTGAATAAAAATAAATCTAAGAGAGAGCAATGAGAATAAAAATCTAGAAGTTTTGTAGATTATCCAAGTCATGTTGCACTGGTTTAATAAAACAACCAAGTCATATTTTTGAGTAGAGCTATCTAGATCATATAAAGCCATATATCATATAGCAATGACAAAACAAGTCCGTCAATATGATTAAGTGATTTATATTAGCGACAGGCATCGCAACAATGATCAGACTAATTATAAAGAGCACAATGAGATATCACAACGAAAAGTTAAAGTCTAAAAGTGAAGCAAACCTTAACTCTAGACGGGCTAGCAGTCTCATTAACAACTTATTGCTCCACACTCAATTCTTAGGCATGCGGCATGCTTGTAGCATACTTCTTTTTTTTATAATAACATACTTTTTCCTTTTTTTTATGGTGGCATGCTTGAAGCATACTTCTTTTCACTTTGCGCACTTTTGTGCTTTTTCTTTTTGTTCACCATGGCATGCTTGAAGCATACATCTTTTCAATTCTCTTTTCTTTTATACTTCTTTTTTTAAAAAAAAACATGCCAAATTGAGTGATCATAAAAATTGGAGACATGAAACATACGAGCCTCATAGCCAAGAGTTAAAATAAGACTCACAATCATGCTAATCCTTTTCGATGGACATCGCAAAGTAATAAATATAATTAATCTATTCAAAGTATTCCGCCATGTCATATTTTTAATTTAAATGTAGCAAATTAATTATAACCTGTCATGATCAATGCTACACAGCATATGAATAAATATGATAAAGAGAGCTCTACTACTTAAATGGTTTCAATGACTTGGACTTGATGAGTTATTTGACAAGGATAATAAACAAAGTTTCTGAAATTTTAAACAACAAGCTCCCCCTCAGAATAATCTCATAAGCTCCCCCTCAGAATTATCATATAGAGTACAACACACCCACTTCACTTTACAGACGAACAAACTGAGAAGTATCAAACAGTTTTATGAGAGCATCATCAAATTCAGAAGCTAATTTCATAAGATATATAACAACATTACCTTTGCCACATGGTCTCTCAAAAAGTGAAATCTCTTAGAAGCCATCAAAAGGAACGAAGAACTATCAACTGTTTCAATCAAGCAATAATATAAAAGATTGAAACCCAATCAAACTCATGTTCTCCATCCTCGTCAGCTGTTCTTATATCACAGAAAACATCGATCTCACAGTACCAAGGTTAGTGAAATGAGATTTAGGAATTCAGTACTGAGATACACGATGTGGAGGGACAGTGACAAAACTAGAACCAAAATCACGTGCATGTGGTCGATCAAAACGCCAAAAAGAACATGAATTATTTGAATTAAATCCCAAACCGGCATGTGAAGCAGATTTAAAGTCATCATAAAAGTTCTCTAAAAACTTAGATTTTGCATAAGTTCTAGGAATAAAAGATGATACATATTTTTGTCTTATTGCATTCAATCTTTCTCTCCTCTCTTTCTTAGCACGTCTAAAGCAAAATTCATTCAAGTGACCATCTTTTCCACAATAGCTACAAGTGTACTTAACTTTATATTTAACTTGAGAACTAGAAGCAACATTTGCATTCACTTGATTAGTAGATGGCATAATACCAGCAGACTTAAAAATAATTTGTTTCGGTTCAGATGTTACTTAAATTTTTCCAGGTTCAAGAAGTTTAACAACCTTTGGAGGATTATTCTTGGCATGCTCAATATAATTGAATCCTAAACCATGATTTTTCACACTTATTTTTGACTTGTCTAGAATCATATTCAAATTTTTCTTGCCAAAAGAAAATCTCTCTAAAGTGGCCTTAAGGTACTCATTTTCTTTAGCTAAAATGAGACAAGTTGAGCACTTAAAAGATTCATTCATAAAATTCTTAGAAGCACTAGACTGAGCCAATCTTTCTTTTTCAGTAAAATCATTAAGTTGTCTAGTCAATGCTTCTATCTCTATATTAAGCTTAGGACAATTAGAACAAGAAGATGTCTCATGATAAAGCATCTGTTGAATTGTTTCTTGTGATGAACTAAGTCTAGCTTCTAACAATTCACATTTAGAACAGACTTTAGAATGAACATTTGAATTACTTGATTCTAAACATGTAGAAGAACTAAACTTGAGCTTTTCAATTTCACCATTAGCATATTTTAATTTTTCATCACAAGAGTCATGTAACAATCTTAATTCATCAAATTTAGCATTTACATCTCTAAGTTGCTCTAAAGTAGAAGCATGCACATCCTTTAATGAAATAAGCTCAGAATAAATTAAGTCACATGATTTGCAAGAATCATCATCAGGAATTAAAGCTCTAAGTCTTACAATTTCAGAATTTAGAGATTCAATCAAAATATCATGTTTCTTAATCTTTTTATTTTTCTTTTCTAGCAAAGTACCAAGTTTAGCAACAGCTTTAGCTAAATCATCATAAGAAGGTTCTACCTCATTGTAGTTGTCGCTGTCAAGATCATCATTGTCGGTGGAGCTTCTGCTACTTGCCATTAGACACAACCCAGTTAAATCTTTCTTGCCATTGGGAGTATCATCCTCGCTGTCCGTGTCCACATCACTCAAATTAACTTGTTGAAGAGCCGAAAGAACACGATGCACCACCTTGCGATTTATATAACCATTCCTTTTGTTCTTCTTTTCTTTCTCTATTTCTCCTTCCTTCTCATTTTCTTCCTTTACAAATCTTGCTAGAAACTTTGGACATTTAAAACGAATATGATTTAGATCACCACATTCATAGCACCTTTGAGGACCAAAATTTCCTCTTTTTCTTGATCTCACATTTTGCAAAGCTCTCGTCAAACGTGTAGAGAGAAGCGCCAAATCATCTTCCGGGAGTTGTTCTAGCTGTTCATCGGTTAGTGAAGATAAAGAAGACAAAGCATAGCTAGTAGAAGAATTATCACCATTAGATTTGCTAGATTGTGAAGCTAAAGCAATTGATTTATTACAATTATTTTTTCTAGCAAAAACATCTAATTCATGAGTTTTCAATTTAGAATAAAGCACATCTAATGTAAGTGTACTCATGGCAGTAGATTCTCTAATAGATGTAACATTCATCTCCCATATAGACATATCTAATGCTCCAAGTAATTGACGTGCATTTTCAGCATCAGTATAAGTAACATTAACAGCACGTAGATTACTAAGAATTTTATTAAAGCGAGCAAAGAGATCATCTATTGATTCACCGGGTTTCATCTCAAAACGCATGTAATCCTTTTTGTACATATCTTGACGTACCTCTTTAATAGTAGATGAACCCTTATGATAATCACATAGTGCTTTCCATACCTCATATGCGGATTTGAGATGCACAACTCGATCAAAATCACTCCTTCCTAGTCCTTGAATTATCAGGTTCCTCGCTCTGCTATTAGCCTCCACTTGTGCCATGTTCGCCGCTGTCACAGCATCGTTCTCGGGCACTTGATAAGGCTTGTAGACCTTCTCCCATATTGCAAATCCTTGAGTTTGAATAAATGCCTCCATCTTCGCTTTCCAATACTGAAAATCAATACCATCGAAAATACAAGGTTTTGTGGAATACCTATCCATCGATATGTTTTCTAATCACCGGTTAAGATCAATTAGAAAAATATACCTTACTCTGATACCACTTGTAGGATCGATACACACTAAGATAGGCAATCAGAGGGGGGGTGAATGATTGCGGAAGCTAAAAATAAATTTTAAGACTCACCCCTAGAAACAAAACCTATTTAAGCTGCGTTTAAACAAACCGGACAGAACACTGCAAACTCACTAAAACTGATCTCGATAAAAAATCGTAACTCCGATTGACCTTAAATTTTGTGGGAATAAACTAGAGAAAGTTATTGATCTAACACAACTGGAATTACATCAATCGGAGGTCTAGAACTCGAGATATAAAATGAACAAGATCGCTGATGCAGATAGTGACGAGAATTGATTAAACTCTAATTATGCGATTAAGCAAAATCCGTAAGAAATTAATCAACCAAACTTTCCAGATCACAAACTTGATACCCTAGTTCTATCTGATGGAATAAATCAAATCTAAACTTGCAAATAAGAATTTAACTTCAAAATATGATGTCTAATTTAGTTACCGAGAAAATCGCTTGTTGCTGCCTCGTTTACAAAAGGCAATCTAATTAGCACTATCCCAATTTCCTCCGGCCGACCAAAGTACACAGATGCATGCGCTGCCCACTTTTTACTCATCCACTTGCATGCATGCACTAGAGGAACTCACGTATACATGCATGCAGTTAGGAATCCACTAATCACTTTTCAAATAAATCTAATTACCTTTTCAATGCATGCTCCTTATTTTGCTTCACGTAAACTCAACAGATAAAAAAGGTTAAAACACAAAAACTCTCAGCCGCCGGAACCCACGATGCAAAATCTAATTAGTACTCTCCTGATCTTAATTAGTTCTCATCTAAACTTCAAATCACATAAAAAATCAAACTTTGAGAAGGATGAATGTTTTTGCTCACCGTGCACGAACTGTGGTGTTCTTTAATCTGCAGGAAGGAGTTGTCCAGGTACTACGAGGGCAAATCCCAGTCGCTCGCGTGCATGTCCGAGGTGATGTGTCTGGAGGATCTGCGCAAGGAGGAGAACCTGTACAAGTCTCGCAAAGAACAGCGTTGCGCGCTTTTTCTTTTTCTTTTCAGATCAAGACTTCGCCGCCCCTAGTCTCTGGAACACTCGATCAAGCCAGCACATGCACTCGTTTCTGATGCATTACAAAAGCTTGCGTCTCAATGTAGGCAATCTCGCCGAAAACTCCAGTCGCGCCTACTCTGTTTTTTTCTTTTCGCTCAGAAAACACGATGCGCTTTTCTTTCCAAAAGCCCGGCCAACCAAAAGCCGTGCACCTTTTTTTTCTCTATTAGATCAGAAAGCCGTACAAAAACTCACGACCAGACTCTCCTTTTTATAGTCCATCCATCCGAACTCAATTAACATCCGAACTCAATTAACAGGCTCGGACTCACTCCAACACATACTCGAATACGAACTCATACTCGAATACGAACTCAACTCTTACCACCTACGAACACAACACTAATCCGTATACAACTCGTATACGCCCCATCCGGACACATGCAGCCTTGCCGCATGCCTTCGCCATGACGCATCTCCGCGCCTCCAACGCCGCGTCATCTCCATGCGCATTGTTCTCTAGCCCGAACATCCCGCATGACATTCTTGACCGATAGGACCTCAGTTCCTCCCTGAACTTAGTCCCGAAACCTCGATTCCACGAACCTAGTTCCGATCCGTCATCGACCATGTTCCGCCTCAAGCAACACCTGCACATGAATAAATACGCAACTGCGTACGAGCACAAGTCCACGACTTGACTCAAGTCAATCCGCACAATACCTCACACGAGCGTATCATGCAACATACGACAATCCGCACACGCAACACACTATAAGTAAAATCATAACCAACGTTGTCAATTATTCATCACCTAAAATAGCCTAGACCTGGCCACATGGTCTAACAATATAAGCGCTTTAAAAAGTGTGCATACGTAAGTATAAAACCTGATATGATATTGGGTTGATGGGTTAGCCTATGTAAATGGATGAAACCCAACTAAAGGTGATGATTAAGGTTTCCCTCGTAGCCTCCATATATAAGAAGGGAGAGAGATGACTAGGTTAAGTTTTTGAAGACTTTAGTCAAGCCTTTAAGAGGAAAGTTAGTGTTTATAGAGAGAAACTTGTGAGAAATGTGAGAAACTTTTGTGGTTGAACTTTTTTGTCATCCTTAGACTTTGTATATAGCTAAGGAATGACTATAAACATTCATTTTGAAGTATCAATAGAGATCAAAATTTACCCAAGTATTTCCCACTTGTGCTCAAATGATGAAATATTGATTTGGCTTTGATTTTTGGTGCTTTCTCTTCTCTTGATCTTGTTGTATGTCAAAAATATATAAGTGATGAAGATATGTCTTATAGATCATATCTCATCCATCTAAGCACTTGTTATTTGTAAGTTTTATGTTTGTCTGATTTTGGCTTAAGAGATGGTGATTTTAGGGTTTTGGTCTTGTGAACATCTTGGCTTGCGTTTATAATGTAATCTAGTTTGTTATAACATGTGAAAAGCTATCTAAGGTCATCTAGATCATCAAAAACTCACAAGTAAAAGAAGATTAATACTTCCCTCTTTGCTCGGTTTAGTGCAACTTTACTTCAAACTGAAAAAGTCAAAATTTGACAATGATTTTCTTAATCGTTGATTAGAATAGGTTCTTTACATCCTAAAAAATGTGCATACCAAATTCCAAATAAATTAGAGCTCTGGTATGAGAATTAGCTCAATTTGTGATTTTAGCTTGATTTTAGTGGAACAAAAGTTTAAGAGCCAATAAATCTCAATTTTCTTAGGTTCTTTCTTGATATTTGATTAGGATAGGTTCGTAAAGTCATGATCTAACATTAGTTCAAGTTTCAAGTCATTTAGAATTGTGGAAAAAAAGTTCTGTTTTTCGGATTTGAAATACTACTGAAATCTACCTTGTTAGAGTTCTGTTTTTAGTATTCATAATCTGATTTTACTGTTCATCTCAGTAATGATTTCACTGCCATGTTTTGCTAGCTTTTGTTTTGACTTCTATTCCTAATCTCAGTAACTCTGTAATTTTTGAGTGAAAGATAAATATTACTTAAGGGAAATTTTTGATTGGCACTATTCACCCCCTCTAGTTGCAATTCTCAATCCTACAAAAAGCAAATTCCTAAATTGGTGTTAAAATCAGGTTCTCATTTCCACCACATTTATAAAAGTTTTCGATAATAAAAATCGCCAGACCTGATCTGGTCTAAGACACTCAGACACATGTGAAGAGCACGTCTTTTAGTGCATACTGCATCCTAAGTTATTATTTTGATACACTCCTAAATCTACCTCGGATCTAGAGTTGCCCACCAAAACATGTTTATGAAGAAAGAATCAACAGCAGAAAAAAGAAAGTATTAGGACCAGTGAATCAAATATTGCAATTGTGGCCCAACAAATAAAGGCGTCAGGTTGTAATGTATGAATATGATACAAAGGTACAAGTCTCCACTTGCCTAACCTCCTACTGAGCTTTAATCTCTAATAAATCAACTCCGAAAGTTCCTAGCTGAGATTTGACACCCCCAGCATCTCAGTACCCCTAACTGGACTGACAAAGCCACTTCTCAACTTCAGTCATCATGTATCTCGCTTGAGGAAAGCTCAAAGAGTGTAAATCTTGCTACAGCATCATCCAGGAACACCTATGCCTTTAGGTCTTCGAAGTATGATGCGGGGATCTCAACTGGAGGTAGCAATGCTGATACACCCTTAAACTGTTCCAGAGATGATTGCACAGTTAGACCAACAGCGGAATCGTGCGAATTATCAGACGGGATGATTATGCAACTGTTAAGATTCATGCTTACCCTATGTTGCTTGTATTTGTCCCTGATTGCCATCAAAGATGATCCTTTCCTGTTCAGCTGCAAGTCATGTATGCAAGTAATGCAATCCTTCAACTCAGACGCCCTGTAGCCGGTCACTGTTTGCAACTTCTTGCTCTGCGACCATACAGAACAAAATGAGTTGCCATTTCTAAACAGATTATTCAAAAGCAACGCTTGGGATGGCATGGTACTATTTCATACCCAAGGGTTGGTGTCTGGATCAAGGGTCAGCCTTGCAACGAACACTGCTGAAGCTGCAACAACTGATGGCAAGAACCGTACACAGCCGTACTCCAACAGGCTCAGCTCGGCAAGATAGCTCCCCATGAACTCCAACGACAGGCTAGGATACTGCAATATACATCACAACATAATTAATGAGATCCGGCAACGATGTACACAAGCAGCAAGCAATCTAAACAGACCAGGATTCAAATGTAACAAATCAGAATTGTGTGTTGTTACCTTCTTAACTTCTTGGCTAGATCTGATGAAGATCCTGAAAACATGGAAGGAAGCACAAAGAAGACAAAAGATTTAACACCAGATCAATGCTGAGAAACAAGGATGGGAATATCAGCTCGGACCAATTTGGTTTGTGATGTACCTTAGGAACGTCTTGGTGGTAGGATTGCCCATCTCAAA
Source organism: Melocanna baccifera (assembly GCA_036346265.1). Lineage (NCBI taxonomy): Eukaryota > Viridiplantae > Streptophyta > Magnoliopsida > Poales > Poaceae > Melocanna > Melocanna baccifera. Next base: position 13,007,189 of record CM070683.1, read on the forward strand.
CTTGAGAAGGTTTAGTATATCACTCTCCATCTTAACAACCTGCACACCCGCACAAGCAACAAGAACACAGCTCAAGTTAGCATGTTAGCATCGGCCGCCTGCTAGATCCAACACAAAATGAGCCAGGCACGCAAGAGATGAACACCCACCTCCTGCTTCATGTAGGTGTTGTCTGTGATGTAGCAGAAGTCCTCCACATTTGGGGGGCTGATCTCCTCATACTTCCTGGATCCACCCCCACGAATCCAAACCCAAGCTCAGTTCTCGAACTAATCGAACATCTTGCACTGCAATGGGGGTGAAATGGGTGCTTACGAGGCAATGAGCATGGCGGAGACGCCGAGCAGCTGCAGCTTCTGACGGTTGATGGCGTTGGCGGAGAGGAATCGGTCGATGTATGAGACTGTGTGGTATAGCGTGTCGGAGACGATCTTGTACTCCTCGGCGACCTCCACGAGCCAGTCGACGAGGATGGCCCGCATGTTGGCCGTGACGTCCACCTGCACCGTCTCGATGTAGTCCGCCGCCGGCCGCCGCTTCGCCTCCACCTGCGCGTGCCCACACGTCGTTAGAATCTTGCAATGGAAACGCCGAAGAGAAAAACAATCTGGGCAAGAACGAAATGCGCGTACGTGCCTCCATGGAGCGGAGGTAGGAGTAGATGTCGGAGGCGTAGGGCGCGCAGAGCCGCGGGTCCCCCTCCTCGTCGGCGGCGTCGGGCGCTGGCAGGGGCGCGGGCTTCTTGGGCTCGGGGGCTTGGGAGGACTTCTTGGGCCTGGGGTGCGGCTGCAGCACGGCGTTGGAGAGCGTGGGGAGCTCGCTGAGCGCGACGCGCTTGCGCTTGGCGGAGACGGCCACGGCGGTGACGGGAGCAGCGCGCTTGGCGGCGGCGCGGGTAAGGCGGGGCGCGGCGGCGGCGGCGGCGGCGTTCTCCTTGTCGGCCATCGGCGGCGATAGCGTGGGCGGGCGGCGGCTGCTCCTCCTCCGACTCCGAGCGCGGCAGGGCGGTGATGGAGCGTGGTCGGAGTCAGAGCCGGAGGCGGAGGAGTTGAGGAGGGGCGGGGGGAGGCGGTTAAGTAGCCGATGGCGGACGGGAATGGGAGGGAGAGGAGGCCGCCATTAATTTTGGATTCGAAGGATTTCGGAGGGGTAGGGTAGGGTTTGGAGGGAAGCTTGGCTTCAGGTTCGCTTTCCGCTGGGATTTGGAAATTCGTTCGAGGCTGCTTGCTTGATTTGGTTTGGAGGCTGCTTCCTTTTCGGGCGGATTTGGAGATTCCCACGTGTTTCGGACGGAGGCGGGGGAGCAGAGGGCGGGCGGGCGCGGGATTTTTCTTTTGAATTTTTTTAATTCGGAAAAAATGCGTCCGCTCGCGCAGGAGGGTCGCTCGTTTCGTTTGGGTTTTCTGGGATTTGGGCGCGCCGCCGCCGGCGCGGCAAGGTTGGGCCCGCGTAGCAGCGGGTGGAACTTTCAAAATGACATTTCACACCGCTTCTTTCCTGCTGCTGCGGCGGTTGCATCGGTGTCCGGGCGAGTCTATTTTGGAAGTAAAAGGGACACTCGGAATTTGAAATGTACCGCTAGGTGCGAAATATGAAATTCACGAGGGAATCTTTAATAGTATCACTTTAGCAGTCTTTTATTTATACCATATTAGCAAATTTATACATGTAAGAAAGAAGAGGTGAAGGAAGAGAACTACTATCTCTTATGCAAGAAACAATCTAAGCACACAAATCAATACAAATAGTAATGAAGTGTGAGAGAAAAATATGATGAAAATAATATAAAATGATTAGAGAAATCAAGGGGTCGCTCCAATGGGCTACCGGTTTCTGGCTAAAATTGAACTGTAGCAACTATTAAATTTTACTGAGTCATTCAATTAAAAAAATAAGAAAAAAATTAAAAAAATACCGTTATATCATCACGGACAATACAAAGGAATAAGGAAAAGAAAAAGGTAAAAAAAAAAGGCCAAAAAAACCAAATTAAGAAGTTGACGCGTTCGAAGTAACTTCAGGTTTCTTGAAGCCAGAAGCCAAAAGTTTTTAAAACATTTGGAGTAAGGCCTAATTTTAGAGACAAATTGTTGAAAATACTGCCTCTAGTGCTATCTTTATGTGAGATGTGAACCTTAGAGATGATATTAAGAGATAGACTATTGTATATGCCCTCATAGGAACAAATGATCGGTGCAATGATGGGGAAAACAAATATTATAATCTTGACAGTAAAGTGTAATTAATTGCATTTTATTGATTGTCTTCAACATTAGTCAAATTTCTAAAAAAAACATATTTATCATATTTTTAAAAATGCCATGATTGCCGATTACATCGCACAAACACCTCTACCACAAATGTACATTGATCCTTGTCGCCATTGACGTGTTGTCTTCATCCAGATAACCCAAATGGCAGCATGGCACGGTCTGGGCTCGACACGACATAGGCCCGTTAGGCACGACCCGTTTAGCCCGTCAGCCAGAATGGGTCGCGCCGTACCAGCCCATGGGCCGAGACGCCAACCTAGGGGGGCTCATTCCGTGTTGGGCCGGCATGAGGCACGATTGGCCCATGTAGCATGTTTAGCCCGTCTGGCCTGAAAATATTTGAAAAAACTGAATAGTTAAAAAATGTGTAGAATTCAAAAAAGACATAATAAATTGTAGAAATTATACGAAAAGCACATTAAATTATAAAAATTATAGAACAAGACATAATAAATTGTAGAAATGTAATAATGAGCTTTTATTGATGTTAAAATGGTTGTCTCGTTAAAAACTTTACTAAATAAAAACTCAACTCAAGAAAATCTTGGCAAAGAAAAAAGTACAGCCTGTAGCTCAGCATTACAGGTGAAAAATCATAAAAGTACAATATATAGATGGATGCCCTAAGAATCGTCATTGGTGTAATCGGCGTCCTAACTATCTTCGTCGCCATTTAGATACAGATTATTGAACGTGCGTTCTAGCTCCGTATCCACCACACAGTATTAGGCTCGCGCATCAGCTTATTCCCAGTCTTTCACTGTGAGAAGTAATTACACTATCTCACCCGTGAGTCTTGTTCTTCTCTCCTCTAATATTCTTTTAGAAAAACTGAAAGCAGACTCGAAAGAAGCGTAGAGACAGGAATGGTTAACACATCTCGTGCTAATATAGATAGCACCAGATATGTTAGTTTGTGTTCGTGCCACCAGTCCACAATATTGAATTCCTCTATGTGGTGAGGCACAGAATCGCTTTCTAGAAATACTAATAATTCCCCGTGGGCCCTGGCATGGATTGCTCCACATCCACCACTTGACGATGTAGAGCTTGATCTTCTGGAGGATCCCCCAGAAGAAAAGATGGTGCCCCACATGTTTGTCTTCTTACTTGTAGTGGGTGCTGGTTGAGGTCGTTGCAAGTGAGCTCTCTGAAACTTATGCTCGTACTTTTGATAAATTTCAGACAATTGTGAACAAACAGCTATAAAATAGTTAGAATAATCTATCCTTATAGAATAACCTATAATTCAAAGAGTATTAATGAATCCTTCAATTTTAGCTCTTGAATCTAAAATAAAAGTAAATGTGTATAAGTACAGAATCCCATTCCAATATTTTAAATATTTTGTTTTCATCTTATACATAGTCTCTCGTAACACTACGTTATTTTCAAAATTTTTCAAGTGAAAGGCAATAGCAAGAATATGATGGACAATTACTAGAGATGTTGGATAGTACACTCCGGATAAAGCAACAGTGTATTCATAAAATAGTTTGAGAAATGCTAGTAACTGCAGTAGTGAGAATATCCATTGCCCTGGAGTTTGATACAACATTGTCTAGAGTATTTGCATAAATTTTATTTGTAAGACCAAAATCTTCAATGACTTTGATAATACATTCTGCTATATTCTCACTCATGTGCGCTACATCAAATTAGTTTAAAGCATATGATTCTCTTTTGCAATACCCAGTCATCATTTATATAATGAGCAATTACACAAAGATACTCCTCCCTAACATGACCACTCTATATGTCCGAGGTTAAGGCTACTGAAAATGTACAGGTTCCGAAGCGTTCTTTAATTTTTTTCATGATCATCATTGTATTACTTAACTAAATCTCTAATAGTTATCTGTTTAGAAATATGAGTAAATCTAGGATTATGAGCAGGTCTAATGTATTTTTGGAATGCATCGGATGCACCAAAAAATCAAAGGAAGATATTACGAAGCAATTAAACGGGCTAAAGGTTCTTGAGCTACCTCAGGATTATAATCTAGTTACGTATCATACCATCGGGTTGTACATCAATTACGTCTGTCTCCTGGCGATGCCTTATTTTTCTTTACATCTTTGGACATATCTATGCAAGTGCCCGGTTCCACCTATTGATTTTGCAGACAATTCATGATAAAATATTTTACAAATAGCAACTCTTACCTAATCTCTGGATGACAATTGCTGCATGACCCTGTCGAAATCTTCCCACATGTCCACATATTGGGTCTGAACCTCTTTGTTCCAGTGCTTGCTGACGCACGGGCACTTGTAGAGCCTAACAATGGTACAATCACAATCTACTCGGTGGTGGTTAAGGTGGAGGTGGAGCCGTCCCGAATGATACAAGATCTTCTGGATTAATTCTGTACTCACAACAAATTCACCAAAATGTTCCATGAAGAAATTTGGAAATATGGAAAATTGCAAAATTCAAGTACAAAATTAAACTAGTACCTATTTTATATAACAATAAAGAGGAATAAGAACAATATAATAACATAAAAATTAATATTATTACTTCTGTACTTGAATGCACGCCAGATTTAAAATTTTTTGAATTTTTGCAAAATTATTTTGAATTTTGCCAAATTACCACAAAGAGCTTCATAATTTTCACAAGAGAGTAAGGAGAGGAGAATGCTAGTTTGAGTGTGGGTTGATGAGGGGGTATGCTGGCTATTTAAAGAAAAAAATTTAGATTTTTTTTGTATTTTTAAGCTCACAAATTGCCTCAAAATGGCTATATATATTTTTTTGAAAAATTGACCGTTGTCATGCTAAATGGGCCTTGCCTGTGCCTAATGGTTGGCTTTCGTGCCAAATGGGTCGTACCCATGGGCTACGTGTGTTAAACGGTTCATGTGGTGCCGATGGGCCATGTGTGCCTGGTGGGCCGTGTTGTGGCATGCCCAGGCACAACATTGTTCATGCTGTGCTGACACAGTCTGCCGAGGCGGCAGCCCAGGCACAGCCCATGCCTTCGTGTTGTGCCAGCTTGGGCCATGGGCCAACTCGTTAGGCACAACCCATTTGGACACCACTATCTTCATCCTCGTTGCCAACACAAGACATCACCAAATGGCCTCCATTGATCGCTTTCTCTTCTCCTTCCTCATCACCAACTTCCTTCTGTTTAGTACAACATCCCACGTAGATAGAGTTGGAGGAAACCAATCATCGTCGCCATTCTTGCACCACTATGGGCAGTGAGAAAGACGAGATATTGGGTGGCCCTTTCTAACAAGGTTGTCTGACGTGTCTGATGTCATGGGAACATATGTTTAATGTGTCACAATTACTTTAGAAACTCATTGGAATTTGACGAGAAAAAATAGAGAGAATTGCCCAAATGAGTATTTAGATTATAGAAAACTTTTATGCAAAATTAGCTTCACAACATCGCAAACATGTGTCATTTACTAAAACGACGCTAGAAAATCAATAGGTCATTAATGAACAGCACAATTTTTGAATTAATTCTATGTCCCAATAAAACCTCCCTTATCCAAACAACAGAAAATCAATGGGCCATTGATGAATACTAATATGGCTCTTTACCGTGTGCTTAGCCCCTAGTACTATTTCTACGTTTGGACTCCGTTTACCCAAAGTAGGAATCTCCAATGTCGTGATAAAAACAAGGGGAAAAAGGCCCTCTTAAACCAAGATGAAGCCATTGCAGTAAGGAGGGCCCAAGAAAAATAGGTCATATTCTTTCCAGCTTACAGTTTATGGCTTCCTCTGACAAACAAACGGAACGGCTTCTCCATCGTCTTTTCAAAGCAGCTTATCAATATCCGGTGTTAGTGATGTGGCTTAGAGGCAATCATGGAGATAATTGTATCACTTCTATGTTTATGATCTTTTAAATAATATGTTATTTTGTCCTTTGAATAAATATCTTTTATATTGGTCAACAAGTATGTGACTTGTTCGTGGAACTCTTTATTTATGTTTTGATATTATTCTAAATTATTTTTGATCTTATATCATTATGTGGGACAATTATGATTTACAGATCAACACATGTATTGATTGATGATCATGTTTTACAGATCATGGATATGGGATATCAAATCAATAATATAGACATATGTTAGAGAACATGATGTTGGTTTGACCCACCATGAAACACTACCAGAATTGTTATATTCTTAAGTGTCATCAGTTGGTCTTATACTAAGTGTATATAAGATCCTTAGGCTTAACATCGTCATTGTTTTCTACATATGTAATAGTTTACTTAGAGGTTACCAAACACTACTTCGTGACTGAGTAGTCATAAAGGTAGCTTTCGAGTTTACTATGAAACATACGGAGGAATATGAGCGATCAAGATAGAATTTGTCCCTCCTATATAACAGGAGAGATATCTCTAGGCCCCACGATGTGGTTGGATTAAGAAACTGCATGGTCATACCGAATGTGGTTGAGGGATCAATCACAGTTGAGTAATCCACTACAGGTTCGAGTGAAGGATCGAGTTATCATAGAATGGCACGCTTCTCGCCTTGAGTTCAATCTGGTATCATGAGGCAAAGGGATCGATACAAAAGTACTCTATATGTTCGTCCGATATAATCTTTATGTATGTTTAGGAGTCGTTATGTTCTACTAGGGACCGCTACTGACTTATGGACTGGAAAGGAGTTTTTAGCCTATGGTCAAATATACATGAACTTACAGGGTCACACACTTAATGAGCTGGAACGATAAGGGTTCGGATGATAGTCTTTGAATGGGATATAATCTCTACTCGTATCGGATAAGAATCCGATTAGAGGCTATACAAGGAGAGGTGCGGGGGACGAGGGAGGTATCCCGAAACACACCCATCAAAAGGCTAGCCGGCACCTCTCATAACCCCTGCCGTGCGCACTGGTGCTACCACACCGACGCACGGTGTTCCCTCCCCAGATGTGTGAACCTTGGTAGAGACACTACTACAATTACGACACTGATCGGGACGATCGCAAGGAGGAGGCGGTTGGCCGGAGGACGATCAACTGCCTCCACTACACCGACGTGCTCTTCGTTGAATTGACTGCTTCAACTATACTTTTGCTACACTGCGCGTCCAGTGATAATGATCTATGATCTTTTACTCACATGGCATCCTGGTTTATGCGGTAGAAAAATTTTAATTTACGCTAATGTAGCCTACCCGTATCCCAATATTCGGCTCGTTCGCACAAGCACTCACTTTAAGAGGGCAAAAACCATCAACATAGCCATAAGGCATCAGACATAGCTGAAAAGAACATGCCCATATTCTTGTAACCTAGACATGTGATCCAACAAAATGAAAAAAACACATGGGCGCCTTAGCTCTTTCACTTTTTGGTTGCCAAGAAAGGTGTCTTTTGCCCCCTGACGCACGTGGGAAGGGATCACGACCTGTTAGATGTAGGGAGGAATCCCCATCGGTTCTAGATCTACTTGCCTCTGAAGCCATTGTTATTGTTGACGACTAAAGATGTCACCTCCAAAGTCACTGCCTCTAGGTCCATAAATCTTCACTGCCACCGCATTTATAGTAGGATGTCTTAGGGTGTGTGTGTTTGGTTTGATGAACCATGGCATACTTGTATGAGATGGTTCTGGATATACCCTTATCCCCGTGTGTTGGTTGAGTGAATGGAACCAACTTGTCCTAGATGGAGTGGTACAGATTCTGAGAATATTCCCGGCGAGATGCTGAACCTTTCCATTCAACAAAATCAGCCAAACAATGTGGTACAGGACAACCTCATCCGCTCACATTGCATGCATGCACTCCTCTCTCTCTCTCGTGTGTATGCAAGAGCTTGACGCTACCTCTCCTTCCCACCTTCCTCCTCTACTGCCAACGCCACCAGCCATCTCAACGCTATTGGTATACTGAACGCCACCTCCTCCTCACAAGGTGGATGCCAAGCACGCGGTGCAGGGACAAGCGGAGCAGAGGCGGGCGTGTGACGGTGCACAACAATAGGGCTTGGGGAGGAATTGGGGGTGGCAGTGTTCAGGATGGAGACGGGCACAATTTGGGAGGGCATGAACATAAGGGGTTGGAGAGGAGATTATCGGAGTGGCCAGAGATGGTGACAAAGAGTCAAGGTGGACCAGCAATGTGAGCCAGGGGCGACATAGTGAGACCGTCATGGGGCGGCGAATAGGCGAGGAGGAGCAAAAATTGGTGGTGGGGGAAGAAAGAAGGAGGTGCAAGGACACACCAGGAGAGAGGAATCAAAGGGAGCTTGCTAGAGAGGAGAGGGTGGTGGCGACGGTGGTTTTTGGCCAGAGTCAAACAAGAAGGCGGTGTTAGTGCTCCTGTGCATGAAATTCCAAAATTGAGTGAGGGGGAAAGAGATTGGGAGTGTGGAACGCACTTTGATGTAGTTTGATTGGGGAGAAAGTCGATGGGTTGGCCAGAACAGCAAGGTGGACACGGCAGCCGACGTGGTACAGCGTGGCACCACGAGCTAGAGTCGAGCTCAGGGAAGAGCTAATGGTGTGAGGGTTTGGGAAAGGAGACATGGGAGGCAATAGGTGGCATGATATGGCGTGGGCTGTGCACGGCAACCTTGCCACAGAGCATGGCATAGTGGCGAAGGTGTGCACGACACGACGTGTGGAGGGTGTGATTCGTGGTGCATGGGTCGGGATGATACAACTCATTCAACTCATCCCTCAAACCAAACACCATCTTGAACCACCTAGGATCATCTCATCCAAGCAACCAAACAAAATCGTGTATCATCTCATCCCACTAACCAACCAACATACGTATACCATCTCATCTAAGATTATCCCATCCATCCTGCACTATCCCATTCTATTCACCTAGTTCACTCAACCAAATACATCCTTAGTCATCACTTTCGACCCTTTCTCTCATCATCTCTTTCCTTTTCTTTTCCACCTCCATTGTCGTCTATGCCGTCAAGATTTGCTGCAGCCACCAACGGGTCAGAGAGAGTTTGGTGAGAACGAGAGACAGGGGGTAGCGGTATGGAAGATGTGGGGTGAGAGAAGGGGCAGTGTGACATTTAATTTAATTTAATTTAGCTTTTGAGACCCATGTGTGAGGTGGGAGGAAAAGCTAGCACCAGAGAAAATTTTGCTAACTTACACCGTGTAATAGGTAAGATATTAGATGGGTTTTTTTTAGGCTATAGCTCTGACTTTTGGCTTACAGTTTTTAAATTCTGGTTGTTCACGAGAGACAGTATGCAGAGGGAAACAATCGTATACAATTTTGGTTAGTATAGCTGAACTCGATACAGTGACAATCTACCTGTAAGCCTCATCTTGAAAAGACGCACTGTTTAAAAGCCAATTACCGTAGCAACAAATAATAAGTCAAAGCCAAAGCCCAATCGAACGCACCCACTGTTGGGGATGCCCTTAGTACCATGGCATTTCCGATGGAAAGCCAAACCAGATAGGAAACCTCAATCCTGAAGCTATCTCTGCAAGAACTACACTCACTACATGGCTGAACTAGCGCAAAAAATGTGTGTGTTGACAGTCCGTAGTCTTGTGCATAGGTCATATTTGAACAGATTATACAATGGAATGTCTAATTCTAGGGTGACTTATGCTTTCTTAATTATATGTCACATTTTTGAACCATTGGATAAATCTAGAATCAGAAGCATGCATCTAAAAGCTAATCCAAAGGTTAAGAAAAATCGACTTAAAAGCTAACAAAAAAGTCAAGACAACTTACAAAAAACAAATCCCGATATACAATTGCATTATTCTAATATACGCCGAATGGCCGGAAATATAGCACGGAGATCTTACCTTGTTGAATAGCAGTGTCATACTCTATACAGTTATGCTCATCAAAAGCAGCCTACCTTCATGGAAAACATTATCACAACACGGTATTCGCGTTGAAGATGATAAGGCTCGACAATATAACAGCGTTAAGCTGGAAAACATTGACCAAATACATACAAACCAGAGTACAGGAAGAAATAAAAAATAATTGTTTGCATCGATATTCAACACTACCTGTAAACCCGAATGGCTGTTTCCTGACTTTACAAGAACTACAACAGGAACTATGGCTCAGAGCTCCCTGATTTAGAGTACCTTTTTTTGACATAGAATGCAGTGTCACCGCCACCTCGGCCAGGGCATTTCCATTCTCTTCAGTGAAGAATCTCAATAAGCCGGTAAAGCATTCTCAAACAACATGATCATCGCCACTGGGGAAAGACCCGACATTGCTCGACATTCTCAGAAGCTGCACTAACTCTAACCGGTACTCCAGACCTCGGATGTAGTGACCCAACAGCATGCACCTGAACAGCACAAAAAACAAAAGGTCAACGGCCATGAGATGAACAAACAACGCCAAGCAAACAAGGCCTAGTGAGTCCGCTTATATTACCAGAATAGCAAACGTGCAAGATAGTCACGGGGAACAGATATCAGGGGCTGAAACGGGAGGGAAGCGTTCTCCACAAGCTCCGCACAGTCATTGTCCTCACCCCCTATAGATTTAGGATACCCCCAGCAGCATTCTCCAGAGGCGAAGGAGCTTTTGAGTGTAATCTTGGGGGAAAGAGTAGCAAGCAAACCATGCACAACAGAGTGAATAGCCTCTTGCGCACCGGGACAGGTGGACTCCGAGAGTTCAGCAACCTGTGCAAAGCAGACAGTAACTAGTTAACCCACTGAACAGAAAGCAAACCTAAGACCAATGTCCTAATTTTGTCTGTTGGTTGGGATTTGTATTACTTAACTTTGTTTGTTGGTTGAGATTCGTATTAAGAACAATTAATCACCATTAAGCAGTTAATGCAACACGAAATGAGTTTTTACATGAACCAAGAAAACATACTTTCTCTGGTGTTAGGGATCTTAATGTTAAGAAGATAGAGTTGTATTAGGATATAGAGTTTGTATTCTATTCCATATATGCCTTATCTCTATATGGTATATCTCTTTGTACTCTTCTATATATATATATGACCATTTGTATCTCATATCAATACACACAATATTCATAACACTTAAATAGTCCAGCAAATCATTTTTTCCTTCTCCAACGAACTGTTGCATTTGTAGGGCCGAATTTTTCGTCCTCAGGTCATGTAATTCCTGCAAGATTAAAAAAAGCCTTAATGCTTGAATATAACAGCCACAATGCAATGCATATTGTCTGCAAAATTATCAATTAAGAATTTTACATGAACAATTGCAAAAAGTGGTGACCATAATGCATTTCAAATCTCAGCAGGACAAAAGCAAAAATCAAGTAAATAAAGACTTCTTTAGCACGTTTTGAATAAGATTTCAGTTCGCTGGTGCAATTCAAAACTGTAAAAGTAGGAAGAGTAAACCACAAATTTGCAATCAACTTGTAAAGTTGTAATGACCGCAGAAGAAAATGCAAGTGCCTGACAAGTTACATATATGTTGGGCAAATTTTGATATTTGACTCTCTCGTTTATGAACAGGATCCGGGGGGCTGGGAACTGAACCAAATAATGGCAAATATCCACAAAAAAAAGACAACTCTTGCAAGATTGCAATGTCAGGAAGAGCAACAATGATGGTAACAATAACCAACAAACCAAAAGAAGTTTATTCACCATTATTTGAAATATACACAATCAGTGCATCAAGTATGGGACTGCTATTACCTTTTTCATGGCATCCAAACGAGATTGCAACCAAATAATGTACTCTTCCGCTTGAGGTGTTAAGTTACCTAGCTCTTCTCCCATACTCTCATAATAATTCTTCATCATTTTTTCCAGTCCTGGGGCATGTCTTCTTCTGATAATATGAAAATCATAACAGGCCTACCTAAATTGATGTTATGATGATTATCTTCAGTGATGTCTCTTTTCTGACATTCAGCATCTTCTTCAGAATGTTCTAGGTTTCTTTCAAAAGAGAGTCTGTATTCAGCACTACGTAGAATATACCTGGAAGGAGAAATGAAGTACTAAAGCCTCCTAGCACATGCACACATGTGCACTGTGTTTGCAAGACAAATATTAATAAAAAAACACTTTGCAAGCAAACAAAAACTACAAACAATTAGTCCAAACTTTCTTGTTCAGAATACTGATAATAAATTTATAAAATAACACATTGCTTCTTTCTATCTCAGCTATTCCATTGATATGTTATATAGTTATCATGAAAAAATATATACAACAACAGTTATCACATGGGAGATATGTCCTTATCATTAAATAAATACGTATGTCAGGATTCCAAGGCAAAGTTTGGAAGAACCAAAATTTAAAACATTGTCAAGCAGGCAGCTACCAGTTCGCAGTGAAAAATGGAGGGCGGCAGGTAGCTAACATTGTAATTTTCATTTACTCCTTTATGAAACAGTGAAAATTGCAGTGACTAACAACCAAGTCAAAGGCGCTATCAAGCAAAATAAATATGGGAGGTGCCTTCTAACCTTTAAGAAACGAGCACAAGCAAACAATATCAACAGCACCTAACAACTAACCAAGCAGAACGGACGAACATCTACACATTGAAAAAACAGTAAATAGCAAATATTTCATGGACTTCAACAAACAGAAAAATGTGGTCAACTGTCTACTTGGCCTAGAATAAAGAACCAGGAAACCACCATAACCAAGGTGCAAATAAAAGAGATGTCAGTTTCCAAGAAAAAATCAAAGTCATTAAAAGGTATTTCCATGATATTACTGTAGCTTCTTTTGAAGACATAACATGCCATGAATGTACCACCACCACAAACTTGGTATTTTTTCCAGATCACGCGCTATTATTCTTTACTAATGAATAGTAAAGAGTAATTTCAGTTTCACATGAGCGATAGCTGCCATAGTCTATCAGCAAAAATTTATTTGTGGTTTTGAGCTATGATTCTGAATTTTTCATATGAGCTCAAGAAAGTATCTCTTCCTCCAAAATTCTCATGTATACTTATACTATATCATTTACCAACGTTTTACATGAATAGCAGATAACTTTAGGGGTAATCTCACCACCTCATACAAGAGGTTATCATAACCATCCCATCCATCCAATCCCTCTAACCAAACAAAAACCTGGATAATCCCGTTCATTCTTATCCCTTCAACCAAACAAAAACTTAGAATATCCTATCTCTCCATCCAAACATACAACTTAAATTCTCTCATTTGAGATTATCCCATTTAAATAGAATGTGACCATCCTATCTATCCTTATCCTTTTGAACCAAACATATCCTAAGTTACCAGTAAAGAGGCAATCTCCCGGACGTGGCCCCCCGATTGCCATGTGTAGCAATGGCGGCCACCCCCTCTCCTGTGTTTATATTCTGCTTTCTTGCTACTACTCGTTCGCAACCAAAGATGCAAGCAAGAGTCATGTACGACGATTTTTGGATTGGGAGGCGCATCTGCGAGCACGGGCGAATCCATTTAGACGTAAGGGGTGCACAGGATATCAGATATAATTTTATTTTTTAGTGTATATTCTATACAAATTTAGATGTGAATCTTAGTCTAAATCGAAAGATAGCTAGCCAGTCCAACGATTGAAACCCTCGGCCTACCGACTCCATTGCTCCACTCGACGCTCTCACAGCTAGGCCCAAAACAACATCAATTAATGCCTTGCATATACAACCTAGCAGACGCAAGTGCAGTTTAGCTAACACAGCATAGATCAAAGTGCTTAGTTAGCCAAGCCACTCTACAAAGAGAAGATAGCAGATAAAGGCCACACCATACACACATCGTATTGCCTTAGTCACTCACGTCTCATTCCATCCCTCCCTATGTCCCACCTCACTCAAAAACAAAATCAACCCTCTTGCTTGGTCGTAAGCTCACAACCGCTGGTTGCTGGAGCCCAGAGGCCTAGGCTGCATCCTACTAGCTGTCGCATCTCCTGGTCGTTATCACCCGTCGATCGTCTCATCAAGCACTTGGTGGCATGGATAAAGTTCTGAATCAATATAGAGTATTGCTAAATTTGTTTCAATTCTTTTTATTTCTTTAAGTAAATGAACTGAATTTATGAGTTATGGTTTGAATGTTATGATTATTACTTGATTTTTTTGTCAAATTGTATTATTCGAAATTAGGGTTTTTGGAAATTGGAATACTCACTTACTTTATTGAAAATTGGAGGCAAAATTATACATATAATTATAGGGACGTTCTTTTGGGCTGCAACTGATAGTTTTTGTTTGTGCTTTTCAATATGGCAACAGACGATGGAGATGCTAACGTGGATGATGCACAGGGTTTTATGCTCCGAAAGCTGTTTAGAGAATCCGTTTGAAAAGACCGTCCCATTTCGACGTTTGGCTTTTTAACTTCTGGAGAAGTTAAAAGTAGAAACCAAAATGCAAAAAGAACATACCCTATATGTATCGTGAAATGATGAATCCCGATCATTTTTGCTCTGATTCGCCCGTCTGCATGGTCTCCTTACGGCCGGGTGTATGATACATGCCCACCCAAAATCTTATCCTTAAGAGGTGCAAACAGAGCGGATAATTTTTGTCCGTCCGACCGATCGAAGGCTTATGAAGCAAATACGGAAGAGGTAAATAGGTATCCAATACTCTTCATGTTTGACTCTTAACTCTGGGGAAAAAATATAGAATATGATACAGGATGAGTGATATCCATCCGTAAATATCCATATGTCAAGTGATGTGAGAAGTATGTTGTGACTTTACTTAGGAACAAGATAATATATAGACAAATTGTCACATCTAAACATGCAGAAAATATTGAGTGCTCTTTCTTCGATATCTTGGCAATTAATCTCTCTATGTTTACTTTGATTGCACCATATTATCCAATATCCTATGTAAAGAAATAGATAATTTTTATTTGACCGACCATCCGAAAATATATGGAACGAATATGGAATAGAAAAACGGTATCTGGTATCATCTGTATCTGATTCTAAGTCCAAGAAAAAAAATAAAATAAGATACAAAATAAGTAATATTCAAAATAAAAAAATAGGTATATAATATTATCCGTATCCAATTTTAACTACAGAATAAATAATATCTACCTATATCTTCTTCATCATTGCACCTCTACGTATCCCAGATCTAAAACCCGACCGCGACCGCGACCGCGCAGGGGCACGAAACAGTGAAAACCGACACCGAACCCTCACGTGCATATGCCGAGTGCAGTTCCGCGCAAGCCCCGGAACGCACGACGCATGTTTTGATGACTTGATGGGCCGGAACCCGTGCCGGTGCGAGCGTATGGGCCGTCGACACGCGCGCGGGCGGCCGTGATCATACCGAGGGCCAAATGCTGGACCCTGGTGCGGTGCAGGCCACATGTACAGCACCTGCAACCGATGAGCACCCATGTCCCTCGTTTGCAGGCATCATTAACCCGGGACACCGACAAACACCCTTAAATTCCGGGGCAGGGCACGCAGCACAGCAGGTTCGCGCGCGTGACAGCGCGACACGTCGGCCGCTCTTCCTGTCCGACCGCTCGTCCACTCCCACGCGGTGGGGACTGGGAGACACAGGAGCCCGGACCTGAGCTGCGTTTCATCCCTCAGCTCACTTCACCCAGCCTTACGGCTTTCACTCCACTCGCGCCCTGCTAGCTAGGTTGCTTTGTACTGCTCGTCTTGCACATCGGGCAGCTAGCAAGAAGAGGAGCTTAATTGCTCGAAGATGGCCGACAAGTCGGCCTCGGTGCAGGTCGCCCTGCTCCTTGTTGTCCTGCTCGTTGCGGCCGCTTCGTGGCTCCAGCCCTGCGATGCCGCTTCAGGTAACGTCGCGATAACAATTATCTCTGCTCCATCGTATGTACGTGCACGTACGTCTCATCTCATCTGTCGATCGATGTTCATGCGTGCCGGCCGCACCGTGCGCGTAGGGTTCTGCGCGGGCAAGTGCGCGGTGCGGTGCGGGCGGGCGACCGCGCGGGGGCCGTGCATGAAGGACTGCGGCCTCTGCTGCGAGGAGTGCAACTGCGTGCCGACGGGGGCGCACGGCGGCAGCCGCGACGACTGCCCCTGCTACCGCGACATGCTCACCGCAGGGCCCAGGAAGAGGCCGAAGTGCCCGTGAAGTGGTCGAATCCATGCGTCGTATCATCCATGATCCATCTTCCGAACGGCTCAACCTGCAAGGCATGCTGAGAGACGACCATCCAACTCGATCGGATGAGCTAGCTCCCAGCTATGTATGTGTGTATGTATGCATATATGTATAGCTTCCCTGTGCTAATTGTGTGTGCGCCCGTACGTACGTATATGCTGTTGTACCCATGCACGATCGAGTTTCTAATAGTACTAGGATCTCATCGAGTGAGTTCGGTGCCTGTCACTCTTTAGGTTGATGGCGATCTGTGTCATTTGTATATTCGTGCTGTCTGGGTAGTGTGGGAGAGCTGATCAAGTGTACGTTAAGTGGTTGTAGCTAGCTAGCTAATATTTGTAATCAGTATATATCCCGAGCCAAGATGATTCTTACAAATAGCCGTATACGATATCTTACATATCACAAATGATTAATACTAATAACCATCTGTGATATGTAAGGTAGTTAATACTAAAAATTGTCTGTATTATGTATAATATCACAGATGGTTCTTAAACATAACTGTCTATGATATCTTACATACACAGACGGCTAATACTAATAACCGTCTATAATATCAGACATATCACAGATGGTTTAGTGTTACAAGTTGTCTATGATAGCTATTTAAAAAGCGAAATTATTTTTTATTTTTGGCTAGTCTTAAGAAATGCTAGCCATGCTATCTGAATACAAGCAAATATATCTCATATATAGTACACCATAATCATTACATAGATATTTCAAATGAAGTAAACAACGTAAGCAAATCACATATATAACACATGATAATTATTACACAGATCTCATAAATGAATTAAACAACTTAATAAAGTACAATTAAATTAATTGTTTGATTAAGCACAACTGAGTAAATTACAATTGAATCAAATATTTAAACATCTAACCATCTTCACTGGAGTTGAACTCTCCATTCGGTTGAATGACCTCCGCCATCAAGAATTCGGAGAACTTGTTTCGAACTTCGACGAGTTTCTCAAGATCAAATGCACTTAAGTCGAATTCCATGTCCTATCGCTAGGAGTGTTAAAATTATTAGTATATATACGTATATAGAAATTAATAATCACGAAATATATATTGAGAGGTTGACAAACCTCTGGATCTTTCGTCTTAGTGCCCATGATTTCCTGCATATATCTGCAAATGTAAAATCCGCATACGTTGCCCTGTAACTGCTGGTGGCACTGCAAAAATAGAATTACATACATAGGTATTGTCAGTTGTAGAGACATTATTACGAAGTATGATATAGGATTGTTGTGTTGTAACAAGTACCAGAAATTGCATTCTGTGTCGCAGTGTGGCACTGGAATCCTTTTGTCTCCCTTCTTAGGCAACGTAAGCCTGAACAACCTACGTGAATCCAAAAAGTTAGTCTTGGCCATTGCAAACGAATGGAAGACTACAATAGAGTTATGTTTAGAGGAAATGAGTTTACTTATCAATTGCTTATTGCACAAGGGTGAAGTCATGGTTGCTCCTAAGTAGGGAATCAAGATATATTATCTTGCTCCACTTTGGTACAATCACAATCAGAATCATAAGAGACCTAGTCATATTTGTCATCATAATGATTAATCCTAAGTTCATGCTACGTATAAAATACAAATGAAACTTGTATGATAACTAATGAAGCACTTACCTTTGATAGAAGGGTACCATGATGTGGTCCTTGTTACTCTGAGCAAGCAATCTCGTCGTTATGTAATTTTCAATAAAGGATGTGTTGTCCTTGATGCGTTGCTTAGAGACCAAGTGTGGGTCAAGAAAACCCACCAGTTGTCGCCATCGCAGGACTTGTTGGATCATGGATATATACATAAACAATGAGTTATGATATTTATCGGTATTACATGAATATAGAACTTGATTGTACAGTATACTTACAATGTCAAGTATAGAAGTAAGGCATTGAGTTCATCAAGATTAAATAGTAAGTATAAGTCTTCGAAGGTCATAATGAAGTAGCCCAAGTTGTTGAGGAAATACGCCTCCGTATATCTCACGGTGAATCCACTTTACCGATTTGGCTTTCCGTTAGATCTCTGCATGTAACAGGCATGCAAAGTCCTACAAACCAATCCAAGACTGGATAATTGTGACTCAGGGACTCCCATGTTTCCAGAGACAAGAAAGGATACCCCATGAAGGGTGTGTGATCCTTGGTTATGTACTGCATGACAAACGTGCTCTTGAAGGTCTTCCACACTTTCCCTATCACGAGGAGCACCTGCCGTCACATAAGTCCCTGAACTTCTTTTGGGATCTCGAACGAGTCTAAAATTCCCGCCCATAGTTGATTTTTCTAAATCTTTGTCAAAACTTTTTAGTTTGCTATAGTGATGGGGACCCGTTGCCTTCTAATTATCCTGTAGGTAGTCCAGAATGATGTCGCCCCTTTCTTTGGTTGCAGAGAGACCCCATCTAAAGAGACTACCATAATGGTCATTCGATCCTCTAGCCTTTTTGATACTCCTCTGCCATGCTTAGTTACCCCAGACTTCCAAGTGTCAGACCCATTCGGTGATGTCAATAGTGATGATGATGGTTGTACGGACATCATCTCTCTTACAAAAAAATTAATTACAGTGAGCTATGAGCATAAACAAAGTGAATCACAGAGGACCACTATTAAGAAATAAGAACATTCGGCGACATATACTATTACTACAAGGTCTCTTTGCAACACTCTAGTGTCTCAAATTCTATGAAGTTGATTATGTCCATAGTCTCTTTATTGTATTTCTTTAAATTCTACTTTTTACTCAAACTAACCCTATATACCTTTCTTTGTTGTCTTTATCATTATAATGCATTCTCCTGTGTGACTTGCAGAGTACAAGTTTGTACTCATTTTTGTTATCTCATCTTAGAAGAGGACAATTTCGACTCCGGTGAAAACATAGACAAGTAGGCCGCGTCTTATTGTCGTTTGCCAATGGATAGGCTCAGTGGGCTTCTGTCAGTTCGGTGTTTTTCTTCCGCAGCTACTATTTAATTTTGGGCTATGGGCCATGGATGTAAACTTTAGACTTTAGGCCTATATTTAGTTAATTAATAAATGTTATTATGATTGATATTTATCTTTATTAATCGCTGTATGCATTAGCTAATTCTGGACTAGTGCGATTTATACAGCGGATCTGGAAGTCGTTGCTCGGGGTCCGACAATGACAATCATGAGATTTCATGCCAATTAATTTTGAATCTTTAATGGAAATAGGTTTCTTCACACCAACGGAGTGACTAGATGGAACTTTCATACCATGCAAGCACCGGCACAGTTCAGTTCTCTCGGACTTAGACAGAATGTAGCAAGCTGGGGGAATGTACGACCGGCCTTTATCGGTGCTAACTTAGTCCTAATACCACTTATAGGATCATGGATAACCGATTAGAAGGGGGTAACTAGAAGGTTCTAAAATTCTTACCATCTAAAACTACTTACCATAAATTATAGCTAAGCAAGATTTCAATTCAATTTAAACCTACACAATTCTAATATATCTAAGGCACCACAAACATAAGTCTCTACAAGAATACCTCTAGCACAAATAAATATGATAAATACAATTATCACAAAGTGCTAGAAATTCAAGTGTGAAAATAAGAGACAAAGAAACAACCAATTTGACACACGATATTTTACCGTGTTATTCGAAAACTTGCCGATTTCTCCTAATGCATGTTGAGGAAAGCCTAAGCACCTTGAACCAGCTCTATGAATTAAGCCTCACTTCTCGATCACTAGTGGTTGTCTTTCCTTCGCTTCGGAGATGGTGAACACCAAACCATTCACAAGTCGCGTTAGGCTTCTTCACAACCTTTTTGAAGAAGTCATCTTGCAAGTTTCCGTCAAGCCGTTTAAGTGCCGGTAAGCACCAAGAGTAATAGATCAAAGTTTCACTTGACGGCGATCAAGTACCAATGATTAATCTAAGATAAATGCACTTGATGTTGGCTCAACTATCTTAAATGAATGCATAAGTAAAAATGAGGTGTGGGAGAGGTGCTCTATTACTCAAAGATTTTCAATGAAGTTCTAGCCTCTTCCTTGAACTGGTGGAAAAATATTTATACCCTCACCAACTAAAACTAGCCATTGCATAAAAGAATTCTGAAAAATTAGGAAAAGTGGTTGTGTAAATTGCGAAACTACCGCATCTCTACTGTAGCAACAGTAACAACTATGTCAGAGCATCAGAACTAAATATTAAATTGAATTGTGCCAACCAAATATTACTGATAATGTGTTACCGGTACCAACCAAATATTGGAATCGTATATTATTAATAATGTGTTACCGGTAATTAGATTAAAGAAAATATTAAATTGTAAGGAAATACAAAATTACACATACCAAACGTACCCTAATGAAAATCCATGCATCAACTTGGAGGCAAACAATGATGTCACTACAAACAGCTAGTTCGTCGGTGCTTCCCAATCAACCAAGTTAATTTAGTGCACAGCTCGTACGTGTTCCCTTACTTTCTTTAAAAAGTTTATTTTTTTTTCATTTTCAAACATTACCTATGTATATGTTGCTTAATTAATTACCGGCCAAATTAACTTATGTTCGCTTGCTCTTAGGCCGTCCAACGTTGAGTTAGCTAGGTAGTTGGTACCTTAATCCTTTTAGAGGAAACTAGCTGCAAAAGTGCGGTGCTATGCCGCACTAAGTATCATGTAAATTGAAGCAAAAGAGCAGATAATTCATATATATAACTTTGTGGTGACTTTTTTTTTAAAAAAATAGACCCTAATCACTCGTTTTTGAAAAAAGGAACCCTTCTCTAAGCTTGAAAGACGCGGTAGGCAATATGTGTTATCCGTCACGCCACCGTAGTTCGAAAGGTCGGGTAGCCCGTGGCTAGGCGGATAATTAGCAATAGTTAATTAGTGTTAATTAAATATGATTAGGACTAAATGGAGCACTATTAATTCAGTGCTAAAACTAACACTAATTAATTACTATTATCTCTAATCACTTTCACTTGAACTGCTAATAATTAGCAATAATTGGTTAGTGCTAATTAAATGCAATTAGGACTAAATGGAATACTATTAGTTTAGTGTTGTAAATAACACTAAATAATTATTAATTCAGTGTTGAAACTAACACTAATTAATTACTATTAGCTCTAAGGGCACGTATAACAGTTCAGACGGCTGCTGTCTGTATATACATGCACATCACACATAGACAACAAAAAAGACAGCTTGTACAATAGACTGTCTATTTAGTTGTCTGCAAACTCATTAAAAAAGATAATAAAAAAGACAGCTTATAAAAAGATGGCTCGTACAACGCTTGCAATGCCGTCTCTTCGCCTAGGAGCACGAACGCAGGCCGTTTCTTCGCGAGAGGACGGCTTGTATCTCTCTCTTCCTTAATTACAGTCCACGTCAGATGATTTTGTTGTGTTAGCATGATAAAGACAGTAGTTGTCTGTGGGTTGTACATGCACTAATCACTTTCACTTGAACCGCTAGCAATTAGTAATAATTGGTTAGTGCTAATTAAATGCGATTAGGACTAAATGGAATACTATTAATTTAGTGTTGTAATTAACACTAAATAATTACTATTAGCACTAATTAGGCACGCTTAATGCTAATTAATTGTGACCATTAGTAGTGGTGAACAGTGGTGCATAGTTAATAACGTGAATTAATTGCACCGATTAGTGGTGCGCTACAGTAGCAAAGCCGAGTCCGCTGCCAATTAACCGCTGGGCACTAGGGCAGGAACGCTGTTAACGCGCACACACGCGTCCACCAAAGAGGGAAAAACAATAACATGGATGCAAGGAGAAAACATGGATGCAAGGAGAAGCCAGAGAGTCTCACTGTTTGGATGATGTGTGTTACAACTTACTAACTAATCCCACGATGATAAGGATTGCTATTCTCTCTCGTTTAGGAGGACAATAGCAGTATAGTCGTACAGAACCACGTAACCCAAGTAATCTAGCAATATGCAATCTCATCCAAAGCAGAGCAGCACAAAAGGATTTGTACAAAAGGATTAGAGACTAAATTATTTCTTAGCAATATATTTTTGTATAAATAATTATCCGAGGGTTCAAAAAATTTAAGAGAGATGTGAGATAACGGTGATAGAGGGGTCCTGCTATTTTTAAAAAGAGAGATTCTCCAAGTTTCAAACTTTTGGGCAGTGGCAGCAGCAAGAAGACGCCATGTTCCAAAGATGGTAAGAAGGCCTCACAGAAGTCAAAAGAGCTGGCTATGAGATAGGCAGAAAGTTCCAAACATCTCGCAATATATTGTTGGCAAATATATGTATTTCTGTCCGATTAGACGGCCTAACAACCCCAAGCCCCCAACAAGATCGCACGGAGAGGCCTAACTTTGGGGCGTTGAACATTGACACGACGTAACAAAAAAGCCGGTTTGCTGCCGGATCAATCAAAATGCCTGAACCTTTTTTTTTCCATTGCTAGGGTGAAAGCGGATTGAATTCAAGTCGATAATAGTTTAGCTATATTTATTTTCATATTTTTTTTTCTAATGTGAATATGAATACAGATACCTTGGATATAATATGAATATAAATAATATCAAATATAAATATAGAGTAAATACAAATCAAATACAATCACGAATATTTTTCAGGACATAAAAAACCCTTTAAATTGTATACACAAAATGAACAAAAAAAATATAAATAGTTTATTTGATCCAAATATTTATGAGGAACATTCATGAAATCTTTACATAAGCTAAGATTCTTTCCCTAACTCCAATATATGTACATATATGTATATATGTATATATATGTATATATGTACATATGTGTGTGTGTGTGTGTGTATATATATATATATATATATATATATATATATATATATATATATGAAAAATATTTTTTTACACCCGGGTGTAATTACACCCACCTCCAATATACCACCTAAACGAACTTGAAATACTTCTTTATCACTTTGGATATACTCGTATACTAATTATAAGATATTTCAATGTGAACCACATAAAAAATTACAAGAAAGTCCATAGTTTTTAGCGTATTTTGTAAATACTTTTATATACACACATAAAAGGAGTATGTCAAAAACAATCTACATACTACCTCTGAAAAATTGTTCATACCACCTAAATGGTCTTAAATACTCGTATACTACACGTATATACTCTCCGTTACGCGAGATACTCCCTACGATATGAGATACGTCATAGGGTGTAATTACACCCACCTCTAATATACCATCTAAACGAATTTAAAATACTCCTTTATTATTTTGGATATACTCGTATACTAATTATAAGATACTTCAATGTGAACCACATGAAAAAATTGCAAAGAAGTTCATAGTTTTTAGCGTATTTTGTAAATACCTTCATATACACACATAAAAAGGAGTAAAAAAACCTACATACTACATTTGAAAAATTGTTCATACCACTTAGATGATCTTAAATATTCATGTACTGCACGTACATACCCTCTGTTATATGAGATACTTCCTACGGTATGAAATACGACATAGGGTGTAATTACACCTGCGTATAGAAAAGAGGCTTCATATATATATATATATATGAAAAATATTTTTTACACCCGGGTGTAATTACACACACCTCTAATATACCACCTAAACAAACTTTAAGTACTCCTTTATCACTTTAGGTATACTCATATACTAAATATAAGATACTCTAATGTAAACCACATGAAAAAATTGCAAGGAAGTCCATAATTTTTAGCGTATTTTATAAATACCTTTATATACGTACATAAAAAGGAGTATGTCTAAAAAAATATACATACCACTTCTGAAAAATTGTTCATACCACCTAGATGATCTTAAATACTCGTATACTATACGTACATACTCTCCGTTACGCGAGATACTTCCTACGTTGTGAGATACGATATAGAGTGTAATTACACCCGGGTGTAGAAAAGAGGTTTCATATATATATATATATATATATATATATATATATATATATATATATATATATATATATATATATATATGTATGTATGTATGTTAGAGATAATTCCTTATATACCATTGAATAACACGCACTTCTATAAAATGCTATTAAAAATATTCTCTCTATTATATACCAATGAATAGTACTAAAATTCTATTATATACCATTGCCATCTGTTATGGTATGTTTACCCTTGGAAAAAGACTATTTTGCCCTCGGTCAAAGTCTGTCCCAATGATAAAAATTACATATAGGGCAACTTAGCATAGCCAAAAATACTAAACATTTTTGGGTGGATTATTCAGGTAGTGTACAACTTAAATATAAAATTTCGTGAGCTGACTATTCCATTTGTTTTATTTTTGAAATTCAAATATAAAATCAGCCTATTTAAGCTATTTTCTAAATTAGGACAAATTCATTGTACAAAAATGGAAAATCATTTTTTGGGAGCTATGTGACATCTTAGGAGCATGTGAGAATTTTGTTTCAGAATTTTTAGACCTCATTTAGTCTCTGTTTATAAATAGTAGCCTTTATTAGCATTTAAATTTAAAAATTAATAATTTTCTTTGAACAGTGCCTTGAAATTTTATTAGCTCACTGGCATATTGAACAAGACCCCTGTAAATTGTTTTGGAGATTTTTTTTGCTATTTTAAATAAATTGGGTCTTCTATCTTTACTAGAGGCATTTTGGTCTTTTTTTTATAGTATAACGGTCAGCCCTAACAGTCAACTAACGGTAGTGGCATATAATAGAATTTTAGTGTTATTCAGTGGTATATAATAGAGAAAATATTTTTCAATGTCATTTTATAGAAGCAGACATTATTCAGTGGTATATAATAAATTATCTCTGTATGTTAATATATAATAGGCTACTAAAATATCATGTAAATGGACTGGGCTGAAATAAAGAATATATCATGTGAATATTCAGCCCATAAATATTCAGATAATCCGAATCCATATTCGTATTAGACAAATAGTGAGCTACTGAATCTGTATTTATATCTAATAAAAATCCATATTTGTTTTCAATCTGATACTATCCAACAAATATTCAAACCAATAGTATCCATATTCAAAAATAGTCTAGATCAATGAAAACTATTTGATCCGTTTCTATCCCTTCCCATTACACGGTGAGGGAATCGTATGACGGACCACAGATTCATAAATATCGAACCGTACAGTGAGCACTAGCTCGCACCTGGTGGACTGGATTAGACATGAGAATTTCCAGGGCCGGGCCGGAGTAAGCACGGTTTTTGGGGGGTAATCACGTCCCACGCTAGGCCTGGTAAAGCTACCGGGGGGAGCCTCAGGCTGTAGTACATACCTTTTCAAGGCGTCTTTTTTTTTTACCATTTTTTACGTAATTTGGAGCCCGGCTCGACCAATTAAGGTTATTAGGCCGACCGGGCGCCGGGCCGAAGTCGGTCCGTGGTCTGGGCTGGAAGCCTGGAATTGTTTTATGGGATTCCACAGATGTTTATTGTCAGAGCTTAGGGCCGTCAAGAATTCCTTTCTCCGTCAGGATTGCCCCAGTGAGAATACCACTGAACATTATGACACGACATGATCAATATAAAGGAACAAGTCTATTTTATTCTCTGTAACTCTTGTGTTGGTCTAATTTTAAATCTCCAACTATAAACCAAGCAATCTACAACCCTAGACCTAGAGTCACGAAACCGGATAAATGACCCCCTCGTGCCCGAACCACCCACGCTGGATGCCACGTCAGGCTGCGCTGGCTGTCCCACTAGAAATAAAGTGGCCGGTGAGGAAGAGGGTTGATCGGAGTTAATTCTTTTCCCTCTCTTTGCAATTTGGGGATTTTATTTGACATTTGTTTTGGCCATGTAGCTTGTTGGATGCAGTTTATGGCAATGGTATGACCGGGAGACCACCCCTTTTCTGAAGCAAGTGTTGATCGATTTGCACTACAAATCCAATCCCTAGGCTTAAATAAATGGAATCGAAGCACTCTCTTCTTAAAAATACATTCTTTTGCACCGAACTGACAGAATCTCATGCAAAGGGGCGCTCGTTTTAACGATGACTTCTGTTTTTTTGCTGAAATTTCACTGTAGCTAACTTTTTTACTGTAGTTGATTTGGCTTTTTACGCATAATTAATTTTAAAAAAATAAAAAAAATAGAAAAAACATATTAACCCATTAGGGACAATACAAAGGAACACGGGAAAAAAAGAAAATAGAAAAAAAAATCCTAAAATATTTTTAGAAAAAGACGAAATACTGAATAGTGAAAAAAAAAGCAAAAGTCGAAAAAAAGCCGAAACGAGCGGAGTATTTGTACCCAAAATGTAACCCTAGAAACACGGGGAGCACTAACCTTGGGACTATTGCTTCCATTTCCTTCCTCAGATCCACATGCCTAGTAAATTCGATCGCCTCCTCAAGCCACGATTCGACAGCCTGAGACGTCAATAGCTGCCTTTTGCCTTCGATCGTCGCCACACGTTCGTCAGGGAGGGTGGAGAATTTGGGGGAGGAGAGTGAGGGAGAGAGATAGAAATACGGGAAAATGGGTTTTTTTTACTGTAGCTGACTTATTTTTTATTGTAACTGAGTTGATTTATTTGATATAATTAAATTAAAAAAATGTAAAAATAGAAAAAAATATGTTAGCCCATCACGGACAATGCAAAGGAATACGGAAAAAAAGGACAAGCCAAAAAAGCCAAAAAATCTATAAAAAATCAGAAAAAGATGAAATATTGAATAGTGAAAAAAAAAACAGAAACTAACTTAAAAGCTAAAATGAGAAGGCTAGAACAACCTGGCTCCGACCATGATAGTTTAGGAGCACACTCTGTCACTGCCTCACTAGGGTGGGGATAGCCAGCGCAGCCTGACATGGCATCAGCATGGCTCAAAATCAGGGTGGATTGAGTGCTGTGGGGAGGGGCATTTATCTGGTTGTTGAAAGTTAGACTTACTCAAGAGTTTAAGGAGGTAAAGTAGATTTATTTTTAATATAAAAGATGACTAGATTAGTAACAGCTATAATTTTCCTTTGAAAGCGATCAATTAGCGATGGTCACATGCGTTTAGCTGCGTGACACATAACTGAAAGTAGAAATCAACAAAACTGTGGAGAGCACCCCATATTTAGGAGCTGGGCTCAGGTGCAGGATGCCCTGCACATAGTTGTCTGCAGGGCCATTTATGTCACGACACGTGTCTAGTGAAGGAATTAAGAGAGTAATTATTGGAGCAATTAAATTAAGCTAATCATGTCCTTTTCCTCACTACCCCTTCCTTCGTCTCTAGATAGGGTGCTGCCTGGCCGGCAGCTATGACCACCAATCCCAGGCTGAGATTTTGCAGTTGTGGCTATCCTCGTTAATAGATATGTGAATTATGTATTTGGTGGCTTTTTGGTTTATGATTTATAGTTTAAATATTTAAATTTTAATTGTTTATGAGAGGTAGTACGTATAGAAAAATAATTGCATGTGATTTTTACCAGTTCAGTTGAATTTAGTATACTTTTTACTATAATCTTCTTATTGACCTCATCTTGAAAAAAAATATATCATTTAAAAATTAGTTACTGTAATCCGTACAAACATAAACTGACTAAAAGTAAAATAAAAAGCTAGGCGCCAGAGCACGCGATCTTTTTCCACACAACAAGCTTTCCCGATGCAGTAGTTAGTAATTGATTTTATGGTACGGTTTAAGCACATAAGAATGTATTTTTGCTGGTAAAATTTAATAGACAACACGATCATACGTGGTATGCCCAAGAAAACAAAAGCAATGCAAATTCCTGCGTACATTGCACCGGTGCTGTTCGGTTCTAATCTACTCGATTTAAGAGAGTAAGATGGGAAGAGGAGAAGAAAAGCATTCTCTCATACGCTAGTTTTAAACAAATCCTGGCAAAATCTGGAAATTAATCATCGATTAAAGTTGATGGGGACCAATAGTACACATATCGCGACATAATTGACCCTGCAACAGCTTAGAGGTGCTCATTTCGGCTTATTAAACTAATTTATGGTTAAATCTGTACTATAGTTGGTTTATTTTATTCTGTAACTGATGGTGGTTTATTTGGTATAATTAAATTTAAAAAAATTTAAAATAAAAAATAGATTAATCCATCACAGACAATACAAACGAATATAAAAAACCATCAAAAAATCTTTAAAAAGCCAAAAAATCAGAAAAAAATAAAATTTAAAAATAGTGAAAAAAACCAGATAACAGAAACTCAAATCGAAATGAACAGGACCTAATGCAGGGCGCCCTGCACTTAGACCCCAACTCCATATGTATGTAGTACGAAAGATGTTTAATATAGATTAATTGCATTATTGTACGGTATTTACAGTTGCTTTTTCTTTCTTTACAAAAAGCAGCAAGATAATGGTACTAGATGTAAACTTTTCTTTTGAGCGGTCAGTTAATTGAAATCCCATACATATATGCATCGACTTTGGGAGGCAAACAACAATGTTACCACGAACCTACAGCTTGTTCGTCAGTGCTTCACGATCAATCAGGTTAATTTAGTCCTCGCAAAAAAAAAGAGAGGATAATTTAGCGCACATCTCCGTATATACATGCTCTGTTACATGAAAGTTTTTTTCTTTTTTCATACATTCCCTGTGTATCTGTTGCTATAAAAAAAAACCATGCATGTTCTCTACATATGTACTTAGGTAGCCGCATGACGTACGTACGTAGGCGTAGCTGTACTGTACTGTACAGTACAGGGACAGGCATATATAATGGCATAGTAAACCATGCCGAGCCAAGAGGCAGGGGGTTCAGGACTACGCTTCTAGAGATCAGGGCCATCACAGCCCTGCATGCGCGCATGAGCCATCTGCATGCGTCTTGATCACATCTCTCGATCTGTACGTTCATGCCTGGCTCTGGTACGCCTATGCGTAGCTTAGCTCCATCAACATGCATGCATGCACCGCCCTACACTGTTGTTTACACAAGGATCCCTGTAGACCGATCGGTTAGGTAAGTCCGGCTCGTTTCGGTTTTTTTCAACTTCTGTTTTTAGATTCTACTTTTTTTTTCACTATTCAGTATTTCGATTTCTTTTAAATTTTTTTAGATATTTTAAACTTTTTGTATTTTCTTTTTTTCCTGTGTTCCTTTGTATTGTCCCTAATGTGTTAACATTTTTTCTATTTTTTAAAATTAATTATGCCTAAAAAACTAAATTAACTATAATAAAAAAATTAGTTATAATGAAATTTCAGCTAAAAGTTAGAGGCCTGATCGGATGGATCAGATGCGCGCATGGCACCCGTGACTGCGATGGTACGAAAGATCAATCAATATTTATAGACCAGCAGCATGCACGCGCGCTGCTTCTGTAGTACTAGAGCAGCGCTTTGCTCCGTAAATACAGAGCTACTGTGCACGTCTGTGCCCATGCATGTAGTACGTACAAAGCAACATACTCCATCTACTACTATTGCAAGAGCTGCATGCAAACCAGCCACAGCCATTGCAAGAGCTGCAAAGCGGTTTCAGAGAATAAATGGTGCTACTACCACGGTTAGTTAAGGGCCTGCTCAGCGTTGCGTTCGCGGTAGTGTTCAGCTTTTCTTTTTTGTTACCATTTTTTTCTGATTATTTTTTATTTTAGATTTTTTTTGTATTTCTTTGTATTGTTCGTGATATATTAATATATTTTTTCTATTTTAAAATTTTTTAAATTTAATTATGCTAAAAAAAACTAACTCAGCTACAGTAAAAAAATCATAAGCCAACGCTGTTCTGAACACCTTCTAAAGCGAGAGCGTGGCTAGTTAACAATCACCGTTTTCTAGGAAAAAATATGGATTATCTTAATTCTACAACCTGAATACTATATCGAATGTTTGCTCCTCTTGTATAAGTGAAAATGTACGTGCTTGTTTGACCCCACATGTATATACGTTCCTGCTTGCGAGGAATCCTTGCTTGTCCTGCGAATACACACGTCATCGATGACGATCTGCAGTATACTTTAATCGGACTGTATTTATTTCGGAGCATTCATCAGGTATGAGCATGCGCAACCTTTACTTCAAAATCTAGGCATCGATCATGCCGATGCTAGTAGTGATTGATTAATACACACACATATGCAGAAAATAAATGGTCAATTCGACCGATTATAAAAAAAAATAAAGCCTGAGAGAATTTATGTCCTGCATGTATACCATGACAGAAAATAATATAAAACAAAATGGGAACGTAAGACGGACTGCCTACTCGTGCATGGATAGATCATCGATGTACTAATATTCGACGCAAACGTCGTTGTAAAAGCATATCCGCCGTCCATGCATCAGAAAACCATTCATGTCATAAGATAAGATGCTACATATATATACTACATGAATTAATAATGTATACATGCATGGGATGTACTGGCCTGTCAACTCCCCATCCAAGTGGAAAAACACAAGTCTTCAAAGAAAAAAATGAGTGGAAAAACAGAATAGGACAATGTGGTAGGTAGATGAAGCAAGGGAGCAATGACACTGTGTCTCAATTATTGCACCCTACATAAGCAGCTTAGTTAATTATGAATTAGTAGGTGCTTAGTTACTTAGTCCGGTCCGCTTGGTTGTTTGTAGCCATGCACATTGTGGGTGGAGTTATGCTCTGCTCCATGCCCTATTGCCCTCCCTATAGTCCAGTACTACCTTCAAATCAAACGCCATCACAGCGCTAGGGGTAATTGTTAGTCATCAACATGTGAGGGAGACCAAAACCTGAATTAGTACTCGTTGTATACTCCCACGCTCCTTCTACTCACAAAAGAAAGACGTTTTAGACATCACATGATTGCAAAACACAACTTTAACTACTATTTCTATTAATATCATACCTAATAAAATTATAATATTACAAAATTGTTGTTTAGACATATAGGCTCGGTTTGAAAGCACTTTGTGCTTTTGGCTTTTTGTACAGAGCTATAGTAACCGGTTAAAAAACAGTGTGTTTTTTAAAATAGAGTCTAAAGGTAAATTATAGTATATATTGTACTGACTTAATCTGTATAAGCTAATATCGCACGCAGATATCTTTCTCTCTGTAATCTCTCTCGCGAATAATCAGAATTCATAAGACATAAGCTAAAAAACATAAGTCACATCCTAAAAAAACGACCCATATATATATATATATATATATATATATATATATATATGTGTGTGTGTGTGTGTGTGTGTGTTCTTTTCGATTTTCAGCTAGTTTATACTTGTGCTGTCTACAGTAAATAGTTTTAAATGGTATGTTTTTTCAAGATATAGTCAACAGGAAGATTATAGTAAAAAGTGTACTGAGTTCAGCTGTGTTGACCAAAATCGTATGTGATTTTTTTTGTGTACTACCTCTCACGTACTGCCAGAATTCAAATATTTAAGTCATAAGATCATTCATATATATATATATATGTTCTTTTCGACTTTCAACCAGCTTATAGTTATACTGTCTACAATAACTAGTTTTTAAATGGTATATTTTTTTAAGATATGGTCAACAAAAAAATTATAGTAAAACCAATATAACCGGACAATCCCACTCATGATCGTACGTTTCTGTAATCTCAAGCAAATCTCCTTATTAATAAGAGAATCGTCACGCATCGCCATCACAATTCCCGGCTTGGAATTTTGCAATCAGTTGTGATTTTGAGCGAATGCCGTGCCCCTAAAGCTCATAGCTGCGGCCATACTTTTAAGAGATACGGGACAGTGTGATTAAGGCATTCCCAATAGGCACTTTTCATAGCAATATCTAGGGAGAGAGAGACTGTATTAAATAAGTGCTTAGATATAACTACTTCAGCGGGTCGTGTCTGTATGTTTCCAAGGTTATTATTGTTCCGTGTATAGTGATCTACACTATATTTCAATCTTGTAGTCTATATGTTTTTTTTGTCTTTTTTTTTTCTAAAGTACTAGCTGGTTCATACGCTATTTGCTATGAAAATACATGCTCCGATGAACTTTATCAAAATACTTGAAGTTCATCAAGCTTAAAAACAGGTAATTTGATATGGAACAGTATGCAAATCAGCAATGAAGCTTAAATTCCTCATATCAAAGATTAAATACAAGCTTTGCGTGTTCTTATTGATTTACGCACACTAAAACCACTCATCATCTAACACTCTAAGCTATTGAACAGACCAACGCATGCTGAGTCGCTGACATTTACACGATCATTACAAGAATCATACAGAGAGCAAGCATGACGTAAATTTAGGTATTAAAGTATATATACTACTACAGAAAAAGTCATCACAGACGGTTTAAAAATATCATCACAGACGGTTTCATAAGATGTCTGAGTTTATGGGTCAGTAATGACATGAGATCATCACTGACGATTATTAACTCATAACCGTCCGTAATAGTTGACCATCATAGACGGTTTGTAGAAGAAACTATCTGTGATATCTGATGTATCACAGACGGTTTCAACTACAAACCATGGGCTTGTTTGAAGCCATTTTTAGAAACTGTTTTTGGTTTTTACTACAGTATCTAACTTTTAAACGAAGTATTTTTTAAAATGGGGTCTACAAGTTAATTGTAGTACACATTAAAAGCCTAATATCTGCACCATCTAAAATCACAAGCGAGTATCTCATTTTCCGTAATATCTATCGCAAACAGCTAAAATTCAAAAATTTTAGCCAAAAACCATAAGGCACAGCCCAAAATAACAGGTCCTGTTTATAATAGTTGAGTATCACATACGGTTGATATATATAATCATCTATGATACTCTCCTATTATAAACGGTTGGTAGATAGAACTATCTATGATGTGCGATTACCACAAATGATTTTTTATTTAAGTCGTCTGTGATAGTCATTCACATACGGTTTGTACCATAAAATCACATGTGATAGTTCATTCCTCTACAAGAACATGGTAAGAACATATCTCCTAATGCTACAAATTCAACTCTTAAACATGGCAAAAACATAGAGGAAGCAGATATTCTAGCAGACAGTAGAAGCTTAACCACGCTGACGAGGCCTCTATGCCTAGATTCTCTCACCCCTGATGCAGTGCGCGAGCAAGATGTCCTTGACGTCTGCCGTCGCTGGCGCCGACTTGAGTGCCGTCTTGGTAGCCAACTGCTTTCGCGACATCTTGTCGCCTATAGACTTGCATGTCGTCTGCTTCGTGCAGGTCATCGGGGTCGAGGAGGAGGACGATGATCAAGGAGGCTAGAGAAATTTTGAGCGCAGTATGTAGATGGGTTTGTGTGAGTATTTATAGGAGAGGGAGAGGCGGGAGTGAAATTTTTTTTGGCAGAATGGGCGTGTGGACAAAGAGATGAAGTTACGATCCGTGGGATGGGGGTTGGTGGGTTTCTATTGACTGAGATTGGGTTGGGGAAGATTGACGGGCCTAGCGGTTAAGGACATAATTAACAAGAATTGTCTGTGAAATACAATTAAGAAGTTTGATGATACATGGTTCAGAAAAAATAATAATAAAGTAGACTTGGTCTGCCAAGTGATGTGCCACATCAAGTCTAGTTAAAAGGAGAAAGATGATGTATGGCACAAAAAAATAAGGTGGGCTTAGTATACCATGTCACAGTCGCGTGTCATCATAAGTTACAAATCACACGATTTTTCTCGCAAAAATACACGAATACACGCATGCGTGTATATATGTTTAGCCCTCTACATGCCAATCATATCCATGTGTCACATAATTCAAGGAATATAAATGACTTCACTTTATAAATTTTTTTCTATTTTATCTTAGTAACATAACACTAAATTATACATATTTTGAAAGCATATAAAACAAACCTCACTCGTATAGGCCTATGAGACCATGCTTGTACAACGCTCTCATGGCGGCTACGCTTGGAACGGCGAAATGGAGGGGAGGCGGCCAGCCACGACGACCTCGCCTCATGTAGAGAAGACGTACCACGTACGGGCAGCCAGCCCACACGCGCCAATGAGTTCGATCCAGCGGTCGTCGTACCAACTACCGCTCGATCGATCTCCATGAATTTGCATTTGAAGAACACACACCGCGACCATGATCGCCGTGTCTTCTGGCGGCGTCCGCGGTCTACGAGATCTCAAGGTATTAAGCAAGCAACAAAACGGTTGAAGGTGATTGTCAATGAACGACTGGTATATACTGAAGAAGAGACACGAAGGAAGGGGAGAAAATAGATGTTTACGTATCCAGGCATCTAAAACGGGAACAGAGGGACACATACATGCACAACTTGCTTCCTGGCCAGCTAGCTGCTCACTCTTACGTTTGTGTGTGAGCAGGTACTGCATGCATGTGTTTATCTGGACAAACTCAGTTTAATTTCATTAGTTATCCTAAGCTAATGCATGCATGGTACGGTGTAGAGTACTTGAACGAGATGGCTAAATAACCAAGCACCAAAAGATATTGCTTCTAATTTGTTCAAGTTGGTGTACCAGAAAAACAGGTCTATTCAGGGTGAGCTTGAAAATAATAGTTGGCTCTGGCCATTAAGAAGTGTATATTCTCATGTGCCCATATAAATGAGACCCCTTCTCTATTCTTTTAAAGCATGCACGGTTTAGTATCATATTGCTAAGACAAAATAGAGAAGACTAATTTATAAGGTGGAGTTCTTGCCACTCCATAAATAATATGACACATGGATGGGGATAGCATGTGGAGGGCTAAATACATACACACTCGCACGTATTCACGTATTTTCATATAAAAAATCGTTTGACTTGTGACTTGCGACGACGCGCGACAGTGACGTGGCAAACCAAGCCCTCATTATTTTTTTGCTAAAGTGTACGAACAATCTATGATAATTGTAAACATCATAGATGGTTCTTATTAATAACTGTCTGTGAATTATCATAGATGGTTTTTATTAAAAACTGTATGTGATAATTGCGAACATCACAAACGATTTTTTAATAAGTACTTCTTGCACAAGACTGAAGTCGTGGTTGCTCCTAAGTTGGAAATCAAGGTATATTACCTTGCTCCATTTTGGTACAATCACAATCAAAATTCAGTGTTGCCTAGTCATGTGTGTCGCCATAGTAATTAATCATAAGTTCATGCTGCATGTAAAGTACAAATAAAACATGTGTGGCAACTAGTGAAGCACTTACCCTTGGTTGAAAGGAAACATGACGTACTCCTTGTCGATTTAAGCAAGCAATCCCATCGTTATGTAATCTTGCACGAAGGATTCATTATCGTTGATAACTTGCTCGGAGACCAAGTAAGGGTCGAGGAAACCCACCGGTTGTCGCGATTGCCGGACTTGTTGGATCATGTATCTATACATAAGGAAAGAATAATGATATTTATCGGTATAACGTGAATGTAGAACTTCATTTTACAGTA
The DNA here is from genome assembly GCA_036346265.1 of Melocanna baccifera. Taxonomy (NCBI): domain Eukaryota; kingdom Viridiplantae; phylum Streptophyta; class Magnoliopsida; order Poales; family Poaceae; genus Melocanna; species Melocanna baccifera. Next base: position 13,042,948 of record CM070683.1, read on the forward strand.
CACTTACAGTGTCCAGCATCGTAGAAGCGAGGCATCGAGTTCATCAAGATTGAATAGTAAAAATAAGTCTTCGAATGTCACAACGATGTAGCCTATGTCGTGGAGAAAATGCTGCTCCGTATATTTCAGAGTGAATGCACTCCGTCGGATTGGCTTCATGTTGGACTTCTGCATGTACCAGGCATGCAATGTATTGCAAATCACGCCAAGCACAGGTAATTATAACTCAGGGACCAACGACACTCCTAGAATGAACTTCCATGGCATGGGAGCCTTATTTTTTTTTCTCTTAAGTCTTTGAGCCTCGCTTACGAGACATTCTCGGTGGCGTCTCGGCGGGAGCCGATGCAACAGGCTTTCGAACCGGAGCTGGAGGTGGAGCCACCAGAGCCGATGTGATAGGTCCAGGGCGATGTCCCTCTTGGGTCGATACTGGATGTGGAGATCGTGGCATGGACAAGTGGAGCGCGATGTCCTTCTTGGGCCACTGAATGAATGTGTGGACAGTATCCCCTAATGTCTTAATCTTTTTGTTTGGGGGCTTCTCAAGAGGGACGGTCTTAAAAATATCATTAATCATGTCCACCTGGACCTTTATGAAACCGGTCTCTACTTGTACACCGTGCACCAGCGTCCTTGACAGCAATGGATACGCCATCCCCCGCCCAACGTCAACAGAAATAGAGCCAACAAGCCTGACTCTGAGGATGCAAGGCATGTGTTTCTACATAACGACACAAGATGAGTTAAGGTGTCCACCAGAGATATCTATGTAGCATTCTAAAGAGGTGCATTACCTGAATGTCATCGATAGGTAAGTGGGCGTTGGTATGTTTAGTAATTGGTGTGGATGCGCAGCTACTGCGACGTTGAGGGGGACTGGGTACCGCAGTAGTAGGGGTGGGTTGTGATTGGTTGCGGACTTGTCTCAGTTCTTCCCTCAATGAATCTATCTCTCCTCAAAGTGAGGCAGTCTACTCTTGAAGTGAGGCAGATAGTTGTTCCTGAAGTTGAGCACAAAGCTCCTGTTTTATTTGTTCGTTGCGGTACGCCTTGGATATCTTCCTACTCCTATATGTCTCGGAGTAATCTGGAAATCCGTGCTTCCAACATACGTAAACCCCCCAAGTCTCGTGTGCAACCTGGGTGCTTCTTGTTTCCCAAGGCCTGTGATAGTAAATCTCTCTCCCTGTATTCTTGAAAGGAGTCACGAGAAGATTCGGTAGTCAATGATTTGTGCAAGAGGCAATTAGTTATGTTATTTTTGAACCCATGAAGTTCAAGAGGTGTTAACAACTATGTAGTTTAACATATCTTACCAGGCGTTGGGACACTTCCTCATCTACGGGGTTTTTGAAAGAGACACCCGAAGATGTGTTGATGACCTCGCTCTTAACCAGTTTCGAGCACGCTCGTTTGCGATTCCGGCAAATGGCGGGGAGGCCTCCGATCGATTTGCGACCTCGTCCTGCATCCTTCACTATGGGATTTTACCTGCGTACCAAGCGGTACCGAGTCTTTGAGGGTGAGTGTTTTGTGACTGTAGAGCCTTGTGTGCTGCACTTTGTTGTTCAAATTCGGTCGTTGTCTTCATTTGCACAAATGCCTCCCATGTTTTCGATGACACAAAAGGATACCTCGTGAAGGGCGTGAGATTCTTGACCCCGTACTGCGTCACAAGAGTGCTCTTAAAATTCTTCCATGCTTTTCTCAGTGCTAGGAGCGCGTGCTGTTGTACGAGTCCCTGTACTTCTACTAGAATCTCGAACGAATTTGTAATTTCCTCCCATAGCTGATTTTTGTGATCCTTTGTCAAATCTTTCCAGCTTGCTATGGTGATGGGGACCCGTTGCCTTCCAATTATCCCGCAGGTAGTCTGAAATAATGCCGCTGCTTTCTTCGGTTGCAGAGGGACCCCATCTGGAGAGATCACCGTGATAGTCATTCGACCATTTGACCTTTTCGATACTCCTCGGCCACGCTTAATTTTTCCAATCTTGGGAGCGTAAGACCCTGATGACGACGACGAAGACTGTGTGGATGCCATCTCTCTTCTGAGAAAACTAACTGCAGTGAGCTATGGGCCTTGCAAATAGACCTTGTAGCTAACAAGTGCAGCATATCCAGTTCATAGAAGTTACTGCAATAAGTTAAACAAAGTTCTATAAAGCAAATGACACAAACCAGTGTATCAAATTCATTGAAACGGATACACTGGAGTGTGTCACTTGCTTCATGCCCTTTGAAGGTCTATGTGGCATATATTAAAAATTTTTGGACGACTGTGTGGACGCAGTGAAGTGTGGGCCTAAACAAAGTTCTATGAAGCAAAGGACACAAACTAGTGTATCAAATTCATTGAAACGGATACACTGGAGTGTATCACTTGCTTCATGCCCTTTGAAGGTCTATGTGGCATATATTAAAAATTTTTGAACGACTGTGTGGACACAGTGAAGTGTGGGCCTAAACAAAATTCTATGAAGCAAATGACACAAACCAGTGTATCAAATTCATTGAAACGGATACACTAGAGTGTGTCACTTGCTTTATGCCTTTTGAAGGTCTATGTGGCATATATTAAAAAATTTTAGACGACTGTGTGGACGCCATCTCTCTTCTACAACTAACAGCAGTGAGCTATGGGTCTTCCAAATAGACCTAAACAAAGTGTGGACGCAGCAAGGTGTGGGCCTAAACAAAGTTCTATTAAGCAAATGACACAAATTAGTGTATCAAATTCATTGAACTTGATACACTAGAGTGTGTCACTAGTTTCATGCCCTTTGAAGGTCTATGTAGCATATATTAAAATTTTTTGGATAACTATGTGGACGTAGTGAGGTGTGGTATATCTCTAGCTATAGCTGCTAATAATTCATATATAGCAATATAATTCTAGTATGATTATGTAAGCACAAAGATGACATCAATCCAAATACAAATTTTATAACATGTATGTAATCATATGAATTGAACATACTCATCAATCCAGCATGTGTAAATATATATACACACATATCAATATATATATATACACACACACATATCAATATATATATATATATATATATATATATCAATATGACAATATAGTATATATATCAATATATGAAACATGAATAACATATCTTCATTATTCTATATGAAACATGAAACAACTACATGAAATAAATCTAAAACTTAGCTAGAGTCGGGGGAGGAGGGCGCCGGGCTCGCGGGGAAAGAGAGAGCTAGAGTCAGGGGAGGAGGGCACCGGGCTTGGGGGAGGGAGCGGCGTCGTGGAAGGAGGGCACCGGGCTCGACGGAGGGAGAGGCGTCGGTGGAGGAGGGCACCGGAGTCGGGGGAGAGAGCGGCGTCGGGAGGGAGCGACGGCGGGAAGGAGCGGCGTCGAGAGGGAGCGACAGCGGGAGGGAGCTGCATCGGGAGCGACCGGCGGCGGTGGCAACGTCGAGAGGGAAGGGCAGCTGGAGAGAGCAATATTAAACCTAGCGGGGGCACTGGAGATCTAGAGTGCGTGAGTGCGGACTCTGTACCCTAGCTGCGGGTATTTATAAGGAAAACTATCACAGACGGTTCCGTAAAGGAGCCGTCTGTGATAGTTCTATCCCAGACGGTTCTATAACTAAATCGTCTGTAATATTACATTATCATAGATGGTTCTCAGTTGGGAACCGTCTGTGATAGTATGACTATCACAGACGGTTCTCAGTTGAGAACCGTCTGTGATAGTCATACTATCACAGACGGTTCGTAACTTACAACCGTTTGTGATAATAATATCACAAACGGTTATAAGTTTAGAACCGTCTGTAATAAGTCTTTGCCCGCTGTCTGTTGTAATTAATATAACTACACTACCAGCATTCAATAAGACCTCTCACAGAGTGTAATGAATATAACTACACCTACCAGCATTCAATTCACCTATATATATCACACATTTTAACATATATATATATATATATATATATATATATATATATAAATACAAATTCACAAATACATCACAATTCCTAAGTCATTTTACAATTACAATGGAACATATATAGTTACATTTATTGTACTTGGTTATTTCATTTTAAATAAAGCCCTTCACAATGATCGACACACATATAGCTTGTTTCATCGCCTTGTTCTTCCTCGAGCTTGATACCGTCTCCAAATGGAGGCAAATCATCAAATTGATTGTATTCCTCCTCATCCACAACATTCTCAACTCCGACAATCTTTCTTTTTCCCTGAAGAACTACATGTCGCTTCTTATTTGCTGAGTCGGTTACATAAAATACTTGAACAACTTGCCTCGCGAGTATGAATGGTTCGTCTTTGTATCTTACACATTCAAGATCTACGGTAGTGATACCGTACTTGTCAACCTTTACACCCTGTGCGAGTTGTTCAACCACACACTCTCGGTATAATCTAAGTAGTGCGGACACGCTTTGGCTCCTTTTGTACTCAACCCTGACAGGTTACCAAGTGCAGGAAAATTATTAATGGTGTAGAACAACATAGCGCGTAGAGTAAAGTTTTCTCGTTTGTCCGTATCCCATACATGTACCCCTTCATTCCACAGTATTGCAAGATCTTTTACCAATGGTGCTAGGAACACATCAATATCGTTGCCAGGTTGCTTCGGCCCTTGGATAAGTAGTGACATCAAAATATACTTCCACTTCATACACAGCCATGGAGGAAGGTTGTACATGCACAGAGTCACGAGCCAGGTGCTATGTCGACTGCTCATGTTACCAAAAGGATTCATTCTATTTGTACTCAACCCAAACCTTATATTTCTCGGTTCCACACCGAAATCTACAAACATCCTATCGATGTTCCTCCACTGGGCAGAATAGCAACATATCTTATCATTCCGTCTTTCTTACGCTGCTTCTAGTGCCAATACATCAATCTTTCATCCTTGCGGTTTGCAAATAAACGCTTCAAACGGGGGATTACAGGAAGATACCACAACACCTTAGCAGGAGGTCCTTGCTTCACCTCGATGCCCTTTCCATCATCAGAGTTATTTTTACGCTTGTATCGGGATGTTTTGCACATAGGACAAACATTGAAGCTAGCATACTCTTTACAGAACAGCATACAATCATTCGAACATGTATGTATTCTTTCTACTTCCATTCCTAATGGACAAAGAATCTTCTTGGCTTGGTAGGTGGTTCTCGGCAACATATTTCCCTTTAAAAGTATGTCCGCTAGGAGACCTAACAATACCGTGAAACTCTTGTCGGACCAATCATTGCTTACCTTCAATTTCAGTAGTTCTAAAACTGATGACAACCTCGTGTATTGCGGCTTGCAGCCCGAGAACAAAGATTTCTCCGAGTCCTCCATCAAGACCTCGAATTTACCAAACTCTCTCTCACTATAGTTCCCTTATGTATCACGTAACATCTGATCCAGATTGTCATCTTACGATCTATCCTCATGATCAAAAGCACAGTCCACAACTAGCATATCGTTGTCTCCCTCGACTATGTCATAACTACCAGTTTCTTGTGTACTCTTCTCTTCACCGTGACTGGTCCAACATTCGTACCCTTTTCTGAAACCCCTTCGAATCAAGTGAGTTTCGATCCGCGCTGAATTGCTAAACGTCTTGAGATTATCACAATCAATACATGGACAGTATATATATTTCATCCCCTTTTTTAACATATCCAGCTCGGCCGCTCTTTTAAAAGCAGACACGCCAATAATGTACTCTTCACTCACACGGTTCTTAACGTACATCCAGCGTCGATCCTTCTATGCTAGCTACACAAGTAACAAATGGTTGCCAAAAATGATTATTACCGCTACTACATAGCATATACTTAAGTTATCATCTCTGGCCTTCTATTACAAAACATGTATACATGCATAATTAAAAGTAATTGAGTACTAACCTCTGATCAGATCACTAAGAAGATGACGATATGTTTTCACCCTGAACTCCCTAAAGCTGGCCGCCTTTCTCCACCGATACAGCGCAATGAAAACAGATCTGTGTCGACATCGAGCAAGTACACCCAATAATTAATAGTAGAATTTATCACAGACGGTTATTAACATGAATCGTCCGTGATGATTAATATCAGAGACGGTTTGTTATACCAACCGTCAGTGATAATAGAGACATCACAGACGGTTCGTGTTAATAACCGTCTGTAAACTTTCATAGACGGTTATTAACACGAACCGTCTGTGATGTCTCTATTATCATAGACGGGTCGTATTAATAATCATCTGTGAAAGTTCACAGACGGTTATTAACACGAACCATCTGTGATGTCTCGATTATCACAGACGGTTCGTGTTAATAACCGTCTATGAAAATATCACAGCCGGGTGGTAGTATGAACCGTCTGTGATAGTTTAAGCACAGACAATTCCGTATGAACCGTCTGTGATGTACCCGTCCAGTATAGCTTGTTTTGTAGTAGTGTTGGCTCCCTCCACCTTGGTGGCGAGGAGGCCCTGTAGAACCCGCACTAACTGGGACGTTTGGTTCAAGCAGCTAGACCATGTTGACGATGCCCCTCTCATCCTTCTTGAACAGCTTTTGGTAGCCGCGCTCATTGACCTCTAGCATCGGTCCCCAACCTCCTTCCTCGCCATGTTTTTGCCGACATTGCACAGTTCGCCAATGCCATGGCTGCCTCGATGCGGGTGTTGGCCTTGTCACTACCCAGCGTTGCCAATGAAGCCAGTGGGGACAACTATCTCGACGGTGGAGGAGGAGGAGAGACAAAGAGAAATGAGGCGAAGAGTTTGGAGATGAAATGAACAGGGGCCAAGGACGATGGGTGTGTTTTGGGATGCCTCTCTCAGCCCCGTACCTCTCCTTATATAACATGCAATTGGATCATTATCCGATACGAGTAGAGATCGTATCCCACTCGGAAACTATCATACGAGCCCTTATCATTTCAGCCTATAAAGTGTGTGACTTGTAGATTCATGTATATTTGGCTATGGCCGAAAAACTCATTTTTGGTCCATAAGTCAGTAACGGTCTTTAGTAGGACATAATAACTCTTAAACATACATAAAGATCATATTGGATGAATTTATACAATACTTTTGTACCGATCCTTTTGCCTCATAATACCAAATCGAACTCAAGGCGAGAAGCGTGCTATCTTATGATAGCTCAATCCTTCACTCGAACTTATAGTGGATTACTCAGCTGTGATTGACTCATCAACCACATTTGGCATGGCTATGCACTTTCTTAATCCAACCACATCAAGGAGCCTAGAGATATCTCTGCTATATAAGAGGGGCAAATTCTATCTTAATCGCTCATATTCCTCTACATAATTTATAGTAAATCCAAAAGCTACCTTTATAACCACCTAGTCATGGAGTAGTGTTTATTAACCCCTAAGTAAAGTATTACATATGTAGGAAACAATGACGATATCAGGTCTAAGGATTCTACATACACTATGTATGAGACCAACTGATGATATTTAAGAATATAACAACTCCTACAGTGTCTCATGGTAGGCCAATCCAATATCATGTTCTCTAACATATGTCCACATTATTGATTTGATATCCTATATCCATGATCTGTGAAATATGATCATCAATCAATACATGTGCTGATCCGTAAATTATAATTGTCTCACATAATGATATAAGATTAAGGATAATTTAAAATAATATCAAAATATAAATAAAGAGTTTCACGAACAAGTCATATAATTGTTGATCAATATGAAAGACATTTATTCAAGAAACAAAATAACAGATTATTCAAAAAATCATAAACATAGAAGTGATACAATCATCTCCATGATTGTCTCTAGGGTATATTACTAACAATCTTCCACTTGTATTAGAGTCAATTATGCAAGTATCTAATACCTATAGCTCTTGTGTGCGCCTCATCTTTGGCTTTAGAAGAGGCTTTGTCAATGGATCAATAATATTTAAATCCATATGCTCTCTGCATATCTTAATATTACCTCTATCTATAATATCATGAATTAGGTGAAAATGTTGAAGTATGTGCTTGGATTTTTGATGTGATCTAAGCTCCTTGGCATGTGCAATTACTCCACTATTGCCACAATAGAGATTCATTGGACTAGAAGCACTAGATACCATATCTAGCTTAGAGATAAATTTCTTTATCCAAACAACCTCCTTTGCAGTTTCGAAAGCCACAATATACTCAGCCTCCGTTGTAGAATTGGCAACCGTCTCTTACTTGAAATTTTTTCAGCTCACAAACCTAAATTGCGATCATAAATATAAAAATGATACAATCATCTACATGATTGTCTCTAGGGTATATACTACTAGAGCCCACCAAAACACGTGCTATGGACACCCAAATAATTCCATTGTGGTTTCTACCAGTTTTGATGTGCTTCGGCTTCTCAAATAAGTGATGTCTTGCATAAGATATTATCGCCCCTCCTCCTGAAATATCCTTCCTCTTCGGATTTTTTGTTTATATGGTAGTCTATGGACATTGCTGACTCACTCCATTGAGAGTGCCCTACATGCTTTGTTTGGAAATGTGAATTCAAGAGAAATCATATTTAATGTTTGTGTTCTACATGGACAGTTAAGCATAACGTCTTAGTAGATAACACCGAACACCGCACGCGAAATATGGTTATGTTTCTTCAACGAAATGTATCTAAAAGAAATGGTCGAGATCAGGCGCCACTAGAACGCTACAAACTAATGACTAGATTTCGTGAGACAAAACACCGGCTCTCCTTTTGACGCAAACCCTTCCGATTTTACTTCCCCTTTCTGTTTACAAGCCCATATCCTTCCAACCTTGCATCCCTGTGGGTCATAAATTCTTTCAACAGACTCGTCAAATGTCAAAAATAAAACACATGGTCAAGATGGACTCTACTCGACCATGCCAAACTAGCCACATAAATAAATTCTGAACAAGAAACCGCATTATCCTGCTCCCCTCACCCTTGTGATGCAAACCCATCCAAACTCCCTTTCTTACGCAGCTCAAATCCTTCCAATCTTGCAGAGCTATTGCCCACAGAGGCTTTCTTCTCTTCAACTTATATTTTCTTCTGAACAAACAAACAAAATAACTAATACACCATCTTTTCAAAATAATTTATTATAATAGCCTTTTCAAAACGGTTTATCACTTATCAATATTCGATTCATTCGCGCAAACGTCCATGCTAAAATTAAAATTCATCGGCCGCTGTAAAAAAACCCAGCCAAAACCCTCTCCGAAAAACTTGGCAACAGTCGAAACACAAAACCCACCATGGAAGACCGACTCTACTCAGCCGCGACAAACAAAACCAGTGGCATAAATTCCTTGGAAGGAATCGCATTATCCTACTATCTCTAGTGATGCAGCAAATCCATCCGATTTCTCTTTAAGCTCTTATGCAAAGCACAACAAATCCTTCCAAATGTCTGCATCGCTGTAGACCATGGGCTCCACCCCAAGACCGATGTCGCACGTAAGCCTTTTAACTCGAGCTTTGTCTGCACCACAGCACGGACGCCTTTTAATGACGTGAACCAGGAAGAGGCCACGGCGCGCGCGCAGGGATGGCGATGGCGTCTCTACCCTTTTCCGTCGGGTAAACCGCGTGAGCCGCCGTGACGTTGACACCGCCGCTCGAACCTTCGCCTAACGGCGGCATCGTGGAATCATGCGCCCGTCGCATGGCGGGGCCAGCTCTGGTCACCGCCTCGCTGAGTGACCGGTTTATCGATATAACTTTTTTTTCTTTTTTTAATTTTTCTTAAAAAACTAATAACAGTTGTAGTGTAATTTTAGTTATAAAATAAAAGCCACAGTTAGAAACTTAAGTCATAAATCAGTTAGAGCGGAGTCTAAAGTTGTGGCTACGGCTTAAAGTCACGGCTGCGGCACACAAGATTTCCTTGTAGATGATTTATTGATGGGAGATGTGTCCTGAAGTTTTCTCCTCATCTTTCCTTAATTTGGGATTTTTGCACATTGTAAATCAAATTAACTCATTGTTGTAGGGGTGGCCCCCACCTAAACCCGGCTAGCCTATTGAGAAAGCTATAAACCATGTACTAAGGACGTAGTTGCCCTCGGTCGGAGGCTTCGGTGTAAGGTTACGATTGTAAAGACGCTCCTTACGAGGAAACATATATATTATGACCAGCCCTTGGGAAAGACCCAAGAGGACACTTGCTCACCTAACTCTCCACTATCATACACCTATCTCTCTATTTGGTCTGTAGCCACAACAGTTGGCGCCGTCCGTGGGGAAGACGAGAGCAATCCTCAAGATCTCAAGAAAGATGGCACCGAAGAAAGCTTCATCATCGGCGGTGAAGAAGAAGGAGGGGGTCGTGGCGAGGCCCCGCGTCAACACCAGGGCTTCGGCATCGGCGGTCGGGGTTGAAAATGACAACGCTCATCGCGCGACCATCGACCCCGCCACCACCGACACGACTATCGACCCCGCCACCACCGACGCAACCATCGACCCTGCCACCATCGACGCGACCATTGACCCCACCGCCACCGACGCGACGGCCGACCCCACCCTGCGCGTCACACCCCACCCCGCCACTGGTGCGACAGTCAGCCCTGACGATACCGGCCGGGTGCTAGGGAGCGGTAGCCCCGACGCCCGCCGAGGCGCGACCACCGTCCCTACTACATCCGGTGCAGGAGCACCAAGTGGCCTCGCTAGCGACAGGGACCCCGCCGTCGACGCCGGAGTCCACCGTGTTGATGTGATGAGCAATCCAAGGACACAAGCGGTGGTTGTGACTACCTCGACCATGCGACCGGACACGCCCATTGCCCCATCTACACCCGTAGTGGAGAACGCCTTGCTGGAAGCCCTCGGCACGCTCCAGCAGGAGCTGGCGGATCTCCGCGGGGCTGTGCGGAGAATGCAAGAGACTCGAAGTCAGCCGACCCCGCCGGTGGTCGCACCGGAGCCCGCGCCCGAGCGCACGGACAGCCGGGACGCCCCCACCTCCAGCCGCAGCGACGCATGGACCCGGAGTCCCCGCTATCGGCGGGCCTACAGTAGGCAGCGTGGCCGGAGGATTTTAAATTCCCCTGCTCCGTCACATCGTACAAGGGAAACACGGATCCTAGAGAGTTCGTACGCATGTACGAGACCGCCATCGAGGCGGCAGGCGGAGACGATACCACCAAGGTGAAGGGGCTCCCGCTCGCGCTGCAGGGAGTGGCGCTCTCATAGTTCTTCACCATAGAGCCAAACTCCATATACGTATGGCAGCAAGTTCGCGACCGCCTCTACAACAACTTCTAGGGGAACTACGTCGAGCATGTCGACGCGGATCAACTCTTCGCAATCAAGCAAAAACCATTGGAAAGGCTCCGCGAGTACTTCAAACGCTTCACAAAGGTCCGCTGCTAGGTCAAAGATGCCAACGAGACAACAATCATCAACGCGGCGGTACAGGGTCTCCGCCTGGGGCCGCTAGCCGAGTACAACGCGCGGAAGCCAATCAAGACAGTGGCAAAGCTCTTCGATAAGATGAAGGAGTACGCCCAGGTAGAAGAAGACGCGAGGTGGCGCCAGGACAATGGAGCCGATGCCAATCCAGCGGAAGCTGTCGCGAGGAGCGCCGACCCGTTGAAAGCTAGTTCCTTGTGGAGCAACCGTAGACAGGAGTCGTCGAAGGACACCTCCCAGCACAAGGACGCCCTGGCTGACAAGCCTCAGCGTGGCCATCAGACGTTCAGGCGAGCCCGTTACGTCTTCGACATCGAGGGCGGCTCGGAAGACAACGCCCCCGCCAACCGCGGGGCCAGGGCTTGATGAGGCCGGGGCTGCGATGGTTGGGCCCGCGTGGAATATGGCGACCAACACGGCCCACAGTGGTGCGAGGTGCGCGGCCAAGGCACTCATGACACTCGCTCCTACATCACCATCACGGCACTTCGACAAAGCGTCGCCAGAGACTGGGATCCTGAGGCGCGCCCACCCGTCGTGGCGCACGTTCGCAGCCACTAGACGGTCCCCTAAGGATTTGGGATCAGGAGCCGCAGCCCCAGGAGAGCCCCCTGCGGATCCATGCCCTTGAGGGCGCTCCGCGTGAGGTCATCAACGTAATCTCCGGAGGCTCCTCCTTGGAGTTCGCCTCGGAGCGACAGCGCAAGGCCTACGTGCGGAGGCTACACCATGTGGCGGCGTGTCCGGCTCAGGCACCGCCAGATTGGGCACAGCATGCGATCACCTTCACGCTCACCGACGTCGAAGGCGTGGAGTTCCCTCATCAAGATCCTCTAGTCATCCAGGTCGCGATTGCCGGGTGTGACGTCCAGCGCGTCCTGGTTGATAGGGGCAGTTCCGCGAATGTTTTGTTTGCACAGGCCTTCGACTAGATATCGATCCCCCGAAGCCGCCTAGGCCCCTCAAGAATTCCGCTGCAGGGCTTCGGAGGTTAGCCGCTACTAGCGCTGAGCCAAATATGTTTGCAGGTCTCCTTCGACCAGGATGACAACGTGGTGAGCAGGGACGCCACCTTCGATGTCGTTGATTTCCAGTACCTCTACAACGTCATTTTGAGGAGACCGACCATCAATTCCTTTGGCGCAGTACCACACCATGGCTTCCTCTGTGTGAAGCTTCTGGGCCCGCGAGGTATCATCACTGTCGTCGCGACCAGCACATGGCTCGGCGCATGGAGCATGCAACCCAAGGCCCATACCTGGGAGTCCAGTGAGGCCCCTAGGTCAGGTGCGCCCCTACACACCCTACGGCAGCCCAAGCACAAGAGGCTCCGCATCTCACCGTCACGACAACGAGTCCTAGTGGTTAGTCCCTGACCTTTTGTACTCCCTTACCCGCGCAAACGGGAATTTAATAAAGTTCACCATTTGCGAAACTCCTGCTCGCCACCAAAAACGTGCGGAGGCCTGCCTCCGCACGCACTCTCCGGAGTATAAAAAAGACGCAGACATTTTTCCTGCGCACTCTACTGAGTATAAACAAGACGCGGAGTCTCGCGCACGCGTCGGTCACTACCACGCGTATTCTCCGGAGTATAAAGGCGTGGTCGAGGTTCCCACGCACTCCACGGAGGTCCGCCTCCGCACACGCACCCCACGGAGGCCCGCCACCGCACACGCATCGCACAGAAACTCCCCAACTGCACACGCACCGCACGGAGACTCACCTCCGCACACGCACTTCATGGAGGTCCGCTTCCGCACGCACTCTACGGAGTATAAATAAGACGTAGTGTTGAGGTCCACCTTCGCACGCACTCTACGGAGTATAAATAAGACGTAGCGTCGAGGTCCGCCTCCGCACGCACTCTACGGAGTATAAATAAGACGTAGCGTCGAGGTCCGCCTCCGCACGCACTCTACGGAGTATAAATAAGACGTAGCGTCGAGGTCCGCCTCCACACGCATTCTACGGAGTATAAATAAGACGTAGCGTCGAGGTCCGCCTCCGCACGCACTCTACGGAGTATAAATAAGACGCAGCGGGGGGACGCCTCCGCGCGCACTTACGGAGTATAAATAAGACGCGGATGTTTTCCCTGCGCACTCTACTGAGTCTAAACAAGATGCGGACGTCCCGCGCGCGCGCTGGCGTACCCTCCGGAGCTTAAGTAAGCTGTGGTTGATAGTCCCACGCATTCTCTGGAGTACAAACAAAGACGCGGATGTTTTTCCTGCGCACTCTACTGAATCTAAACAAGACACGAACGTCCCGCGCATGTGTTGGCATACCCTCCAGAGGTTAAATAAGCCGTGGTTGATAGTCCCATGCATTCTCCGGAGTACAAACAAAGACGCAGATGTTTTCCATGCCCACACGGGTGCGGGCTCCCGGCGCAGGGAGGTGCCCCAGCAGACGTTTGGGACCGCGGGCGTTCGAGCCCGTGACGCAGTATCGCCCCAGTAATGCGGCACGGGCTCGATATCAAACCTCCGTTACCAGCCAAGCCGAAGGAATGGGAGCGCCCGTGCAGGCGCCCCCCTCCCCCTCATCCGAAGCGTCCCACAGCTAGGGAAGGAGAGTGGGGGAGAGGACAGGCGCCTGGACGGGATAGCACGGCGGGGTGCAGCCTCGCTGGCGCGACGTAGAAGTCTACTACCAAAGTCAGAAGCTGCCTTGATGAAGTAGAAGTGAATTTTCCACCACCCCGTAGCAGCCGCGGCCGGGAACATACATCGTGGCGTCGCACCCACCTTGTATGGGCGGGATGTCTCACCCCACGGTTGTCCCGGCGGCATCAGCTGCGCTGCGCCGGCCATCAAGCAAGAAGAAGCCGAGGCGCACTAAGGACGGCGAGTTCGCCAGGGGTAGTTGCAGGGGCGCGATGTCTGGGAAGGCGAGTGCCGCTTCACTTGGCCGCTCGCCCCTTTTAAAGAGCCCTGGAAGCAAGACCGCGGACATTACGCCTCAAGAGTCCCATCGCCTGCCCCAGAGGCACGTGGTGCAATAGTGTTGCCCCACTCCAGGTACAGGGCTCCGCCGACTACACTCCACGCGTCCCCCTATCCTGGGGGGCCCGAAGCAAGGGACGATGGGCAAGGGACACCTCCCTCGCAGCCATACGGTGCCATATGCAGAGCCCCGTTGATCTCGCCTCAGCTGTTCCGTCAGTGTCTGGGACTGCAGGGAAATAGTGGCGCCCGTGAGGTCCCCCATCTCTGCCATTCCTCAGGCCTACTTCATCCTTATCCTGCCCAGCAGAAGGGGACGGAGCGCTCGCGCGTCTACTTCGACTAGGCGCCAGCTCCGCTGCGACCACTTCGAAGGGTAGGGGACGGAGCGCTCGTGCGTCTACTTCGACTAGACGCCAGCTCCGCTCCCACCACCTCGAAGGGTAGGGGACGGAGCGCTCATGCGTCTACTTCGACTAGGCGCTAGCTCCGCTGCCACCACCTCAAAGGGTAGGGGACGGAGCTTTTGTGCATCTACTTCGACTAGGCGCCAGCTCCGCAGCCACCACCTCGAAGGGTAGGGGACGGAGCGCTCGCGCGTCTACTTCGACTAGACGCTAGCTCCGCTGCCACAACCTCGAAGGGTAGGGGACGGAGCGCTCGCGCGTCTACTTTGGCTAGGTGCCAGCTCTGCTACCACCACTTCGAAGGGTAGGGGACGGAGCGCTCGCACGTCTACTTCGAGTAGGCGCCAGCTCCGCTCCCACCACTTCGAAGGGTAGGGGACGGAGCGCCGCGCGCCTACGCCGACCAGGCGCCGCTCGCCGCCACCACTCGGCGTAGGGGACGGAGCGTTCACACGTCTATTTCGCGTGGGCGCCCGCTCTGTGCCTACCGCAAGCGTCTACACCAACTACCCAACACACTTTACAACAAGAGCACAAAGCGGATGCGCCCAAAAACAACGGCGAGGGCAAACGTTTCGGCTTATCATCACACTACTACATAGTGATTACGAAGCCCACCAGGCCAACGCTACTCGTCCGGCTTCATCTGGATGACCTCCCGCGCCAGAGCCTCATTCGTCAAGGGTCGATTCGCCCAGAAGTTCAACGAGTTCTCGGCCCGCCACCAGCGTCGTAAACGGCACCAGGTCACGGCGTCAGAAATCAGCAGCCGGTCCCCATCGGGCAGCTGCTCGGAATAAAACGGCGTGGTTGGTTAAAGAAGAACAGCAATTCCCACTTCATTCGTAGCATGGGTACATAGGTTACAACACACACCGGCGCACAAGAACCTCGAGGTCACACCTGCTTCGAGCCGTCGGCCCCGTCATCGTTGCGCTGGGCAACTCCATCCAGCCACTCGCCAAGGTTCCCCTCGTTGTACATGTTCCGCCGCAGCTCCACCTTCGCCGCGGCCTCCCCGATGTACTCCTAGATCCGTTCGTGGAAAAATCGAACGGCGGGCCAAACAGCGCGCACGGCACTGGACATCACGCCGGCCCCCGCAGGCAACTCCAGCTGAGGGTCACCCAATTCGTCGACATAACGACACCCTCGGTGTCGGAGAAGCACACACGTCAGGCATGCAGTCACGTACGAGCAGTGATTGCCAAAGGACGTCGCGGCGGCCTGAGTAAGATTGGCTGCTTCCCCAATTCGTCGAAGGGTCCGCGAAAGCTCTTCGGGTCCGAATGAGCGGGGCGGCACCTCGGCCACAAGGTTTTCGAGGGTATCCTCCAGGGCCAGCATAGCCTCCCATGCCATCGCCGAGGCGGCACCCAGCGCCTGATCCCGCTCCTGTAGAGACGCAGCAAGGCGGCCGTTCTCCTCCTCCAAGACGCAACTGCGGAGCAGCCGCCCCGCCTCCATTGCCGCCGCCGAAGTCGATGCCACAAGCCCCGTGGCATATGAGACGGCCCCCGCGCGTTCCACTTCCAGGAGCCGCACGCGTTTGTCCTTAGCGAAATGCGCCTCCTCCGACGCACGAAGGGCCCCTTCGGCGACACGCAACCAAGGCCTCCCGTTCCCGGACATGGGCCACCTGCAGCGCCCGGCTAAGGGCGAAGGTCTACGCGATAAAGCAATCAGTACACCTCCCAAGGGCCGCGTGCTGCTTAGGGTCAGGCACTTACCCTCAGTTCGGAGACCTCTACCACTCCCTCAAGCAATCTAGGCCTGTAAATCTGCAGCGCATCACAGTCCAGGCTCGCGGCCGTGCTATCCGCGGCCCCCCGCCACGCTGCCAGCCCCTCTGCTCGGGGGATGAAGTCCGCTAGACGTCAGGCGACATCCGCGGCGATAGCGTTGGCGGCGCCGGATGTCCCTCCCAAGTGACCGTCCTCAGACTCCGGGGGCTCCCCATGTTCGGGGAACCATGCTGCCAAAAGGGAATATGGCGGTCAGCCCTATGACGGCACAGTGGGTCATACCCAACCAATGTAAGTTTACCTTCAGCCCCGCCCAAATCCGCAAGGATCTCAGCATCCCAAGCCCCCCCGTCAGGTGGGGGGCCTCTGTGTCGGAGCTTAGCTCCACCAAGTCCTCGCCCCGGCAGCTGCAGACCTGATTGGGGCCGCGGGGACACCGAGACACTCGGTGTCTGAGTCTAAGTCCCATAGGGCTCCGACCTTGCTCGCTACAACGAACCCTCCCGCCGAGCGAAGCGGCGATCGTATGCGGGGCCGCTTCGCCTTCGGGAACAAGAGGGCGGCCCCGCCTCGAAAACCGCCGCAGGAACAGATTCCGCACCAGCACCTTCTGCGGGCGACGGCTCCGCCTCAATGCCGGTTGGCAGCGAAGCAGCACCCGTGCTCGCCACCAAGACGACATGCTTCGCCGAGTTGGAACCCGCGCCCGCTGGTACTCCCTCCCCCGCGGAGCCGCGGAGAGGTGGACTTGGGGCCGGGACAGCGCGCTCTGACACCCTAATACCTATGGCTTCGCACACGCGGTTCAGCCGCCCCAGACCTGCCACTGCGGTCGCAGCTACGCGCAGCCTGTGCTCCCTGGCCGTATACGGTCCGAGGAACGCACCCACTGCACGCTCCACGTCCTCCAGGGAAGCACCTGCGAGGGGCACAGGGGCACGTAGTAAAAACAACAGCCCCAAGGAATAGCACACGAAAGCAAGCTCCAGCGCAACTTACGCGGACCAGAGGGTTTCGGCAGCGAACACACGGACGGGCGGACATTGTCGCGCTGAAGCTTCCCAGGGGTAATACGCCACTCCGCGGCAAGTGGCACCACGCCATACATGGCGAACTCCTCAGCGAGGTCGCGCATGTTGAAGCGGGTGGTGATCCCCACAAGCCTCCGCGCTATTCGCTCATCCTCATCATCTATCGGTGTGCCGGGCGTGGTGTTAACCGCCACTGGCCGCCCCGAACATTCGAGGCCACTACCGCTCGCAACGTGGTGGTAGAACCACTGCCTCATCCAGTTCGGCTCCCACTCCGCCCAGCTCGCCTCCGCAGGAAAAATCTTCCCGCATTGCGGGCGTAAGACGAGGTCGACGCTGCCGAAGTCGCCCAACACCCCGTCCTGCTGATCCTCCGACGCACACCGGACATCGTGGAGAAATGCAAACAGTGACGCAGTAGGCCAACTTGCCTCCGTGCGCAGCGCCCAACTGTACACGGCAAGACGGCCTATCACATTCGGTTTTGTCTGCGCTAGCTCAAGCCCAAAGGTCCGCAGGACGTCCCCGACAAGATTGGCGGCCGGAATGCGCAACCCAGCCTCAAAATAGGCGACGAACACGACCGCCTCTGACGTTTCGGGGTGCGATTCGGTCTCGTCGCCCGCGGGCAGGCGCATCTCTCGGCGGTCTGACCGCTTCCCTTCGCGCAGAAGGCCACGAATCGTCTCTTCCGTCACCAGCGTCGAGCCCAGGACGCGGGAGCGTGGACCCCCTACTCTCTCCGCCGCCGTCCACCATCTGTCCACCGGTGCAGAGTCACGCCCCTCGAGTGTGTACCCCACCTTGAGCGGCGACGGCCGCTGGAAGACGGCGCTGCCATCGGCCGCCTGGGCGCGCGCTCCGTCGTGTGCCATCGTCCCCCTAGAGCTCTGCGACGCACGAGACAGCAAGGAAGATAGGAGATTGGGGCGTGTGACCGGGAGCTAGAAGGCAAGGCGACAACGTGCAAGCGGCGTAACGCAAGGGGTATTTAAAACCCCTGTGTCTCCCACGCTATCGATGAAGCATAACTGCTGGGAGGTGAACCGCCCACCTTCCCACGATCGCCACCATAGTGGCACACCAACCCATGCGCGCCACGCCCGGTCAAGCGGCGGTCGCACCAAGGGGCCTGACAACGCACGACGCGCCAATAGCGCCACGCCAAGTGTCCGCTCGGGAATCTATGCAAAGCAACCTGGCTCCGCCTTCGCTGACATCTTCGCCTCCGCACAACAGTCCCGGGTCTGCCTCCGGCTTCCACACGCACCCACACGCGGTCGCCTATGCGCGGAGAGGCGCAACCGGCGGAAGTCGAAGCGACACGAACGCCCACGCATGGAGAGGCGCAACCGGCAGAAGTCGAAGCGACGCGGTCACCTACGCGCGGAGAGGCACAACCGGCGGAAGTCGAAGCGACGCTGTCGCCTACGTGCGGAGAGGCGCAACCGGCGGAAGTCGAAGCGACGCGGTCGCCCACGCGCGGAAAGGCGCAACTAGTGGAAGTCGAAGCGACGCGGACGCCCACGCACGGTGAGGCGCAACCGGCAGAAGCCGAAGCAGTACGGCCGCCCATACGCGTGCGACGTCTCAACTTGATTGCACCTACGCACAATAACCCCAGCTCCGCCTTCCGCAAAGCCTTCGCCTCAGCGGAACAACTCCGGCCCCGCCCTCAACGAGACCTTCGCCTTTCGCTCCGGTGGCTCGGGACAACCCCGGCACTTGCTGCACATCATCTATCTTCACTCTTAGCACAACTATTTTTGCACCCTAATGTTCCATGCCTTTCCATGGATGCTAGGTTGCAGAACGCGCTAGCGCAGTAGGTCAGTCGGAAGGAGTCCGCACCGACCAACGCGAAGCCAGCCACTAGAAAGGTGCGCGAACTCGCGGTCGTCCGATCGCACACAGCGCCCCGGCCACCGTCACCTCGGGAAGCGCAACTGACGGAGGTCCAAACGTCGCGGCCGACCACACGCGCCCAACCGGCGGGAGTCAAATCGGCGCGGTCGCTCACGCGCATGCGCCGCCCCAACCTCCACGCCTGCCTGCTCCCCCCGCATCAACGAGGTCTCTGACTCCGCAGCGCGGATGCGACTCCACCTGCGACCACCCAGCGCGAGACTTCGACGTCGGCTCCGCTGCGGA
Source organism: Melocanna baccifera (assembly GCA_036346265.1). Lineage (NCBI taxonomy): Eukaryota > Viridiplantae > Streptophyta > Magnoliopsida > Poales > Poaceae > Melocanna > Melocanna baccifera. Next base: position 13,062,672 of record CM070683.1, read on the forward strand.
CCCCCCGCTTCGACTTCGCGGAGCCACGCCGACCTACACGCACCAAATCATCTTCGCCCACAACCACACAACGTCACAGGCTGCAGGGACGGAGGGGGCCAAAGGGCTCGGCAACATGGCTTTGGCCTGTGAAGCCCTTCACCATGAGAGGCTCCTGTTGTAGGGGTGGCCCCCACCTAAACCCGGCTAGCCTGTTGAGAAAGCTATAAACCATGTACTAAGGACGTAGTTGCCCTCGGTCGGAGGCTTCGGTGTAGGGTTACGATTGTAAAGACGCTCCTTACGAGGAAGCATATATATTACGACCAGCCCTTGGGAAAGACCCAAGAGGACACTTGCTCACCTAACTCTCCACTACTATACACCTCTCTCTCTGTTTGGTCTGTAGCCACAACACTCATCTTTTTACATTAAGTGACTATGAAAATCTAGCTTTTTCTCAAACACAAAGCCCTTTTAAGTGCTATTAGTACATTTAACGCAGATATAACATTCTTACCTATGTTGTTGAGATGTATGCTGTTTCCTTTGTTCTCTCAAAAGAAATGTATCCATGCTTCGTCTTTTAGAAAAGGTATATCCACCTCGGCCTCGTAGGGATCACACCTAGGTCAAGGCCCCCATGCCACTCGTGCATCACCACCTCAATAATATTTGCTGTATGGAATGTATTTTGCGTCATCAAGAAATTTTAATGGTAGAATTGGCACCATCGAATTGTCCACAGTAAATAAGTGCACCACGCAAACCAATTCCTTTGGTTGTCATGTGTAGTATAGGGTTGTCACGTGCGGTATAGAGTGCAATTTTTTAGGCTATGGTTCTTTGTTTAAATTTTTGAATTTGGACTGTTTGTAAAAGAGATTATGAAGAAGAAGATAGTCACATGAGATTTTGGTTGATATAGCTAAAGTCAGTATAATACATACTATAATTGACTAGTAGATCATGTCTTTAAAAAATACATTGTTTAAAAGCTAGTTACTGTAGTAAAAAATGAAAAGCAAAATTTCTGCCGAACCCAGTCATAGATGCCAATTCAACTACCAATCATTGTCTAGCTTGTTGGAAAAACACGTCCTTTCCCTGCAATCATGGCCTTCGAATCATCCACTTTGAAATATTAATTGCATATGACATGCAACCGATAGCATCGCCATCGCGCTCTGCCTTCTCTAGAGTTCTGGTGAACAGTAGAGAGAGGCATTTTTTCCTCCCAAATTCCACCTCAAAAAAGCGCAAATTTGTGATGGGATTCAAATCTACATACGGTTGATCTGATTGTGTTGCTCTAGTTCCACATCTTGGCGGCCTTCAACTGAGCAAGATTCAAGAATCTGGTGGTTCGGGTAGGTGCTCTGGAAGGGGATTCTCTTGTCTCAGGCTGGAGCTTCTCCTGGAGTTGATTTCATCTCTAATTTGGGTTCCCAGGAGTTGATTTCATCTCTAATTTGGGTTCTTGGCTCTGAAGTTCTAAGAAAACAGTTTTTGTAGTTTGGTTTATTTCTCTTCCAGAAGTGCTTTGTGCGGTTGTGATTCGGGGCGATTAAGGGGAAACCCTAGCGTTTCTGCCCACCCTTGATTGTGTTGCGTGAACACTCTAGGAGGGATAGTAACCTTGTCAAAATGGCAAATGAGATTGTCAGTCCCTCATAATTGGCAAAGGAGAATACAGTGGAGATTGGAAAGGATTTTAATCATGAAAGAGAAGGTGTTGCTGATCTTCTAAGCCGGTTAAAGTTGGCCTCAGAGGATACAAAGTTTGTTTTGGAAGATGGAGAAGATATTGACAAAGTTGAGTTAGAATGGGCGATAATAGGTAAAGTTCTAGCTCCAGGAGTCTTGCATGTTAACACGATAATGGCAGCAATGAGGCAATCATGGGGCAACCCACACGGTCTCTCCGCGAGATTGGCAAGAGAAAACCTTTTCATTGTGGAATTTAAATCGAAGGCAGACAAGGCAAGAGTATAAGAAGGTTCACCATGGATGGTGGGGAAGCATGCTGTGGTTCTTCAGGAATATAATGCTACTCTTCGCTCTTCGGATGTAAAATTTCTTAGGTTAGCAATTTGGATTCATATTCTAAACCTTCCTTTTGGCGAGATGAATGAAAAATGGGGAAGAAGAATTGCAAGTATTGTGAGAAATGTCCAGAAAGTGGACATAGATGAAAGTGGTAAGGCAAGTGGTCCGTTTCTTCGAGTAAGGGTGGAAATTGACATTGGAAGACCTTTGCGCCATGGTATTTATCTTCGATCAGAACAACAGGATCAAAAAATTTGGTATGAAATGCAATATAAAAAGCTACCTTTCTTTTGTTTCTTGTGCGATATTATTGGACACTTAGAGCTGGAATGCCCAAATCCAGCAGATCAGGATGGACAAGGTAAGCTCCCGTATAGTAACAAAATCCAAATCCCAGAAAAAGAGAGGAAGAAGGTGATTGGACTAAACCAAACAACTAATTCTACTTCTAGAAGTGGAGGATCTTTGGAGAAGGGGGGTTCCTCCTCAATGAAATCAAGGACAAGGACATCTGTTGTTTCTCCTACTAAGGGAGAACAAACTCGGATTGATGAAGGAGGGGTTGAAATTGGTGAGGAGTAGTTTCGCTGTTGGCACAAACTGAAAAGAGGGTGATTCCAGCAAACATGGGGTGGCTGAGACACAAAATAAAGCTATTATGTGCCAACGTTTTCCTGAAGAATGTGTGCTATCACAGCTAGCATCGAAGAAGAGGAAACATAGTCATGCTCACAAAAATATTAAGAATGTCTTAACTTTGATGCCAGCAGAGAAAATGGAGGGTGCTAGTGACTGAACAAATGTGGCCTCCTCACATATCCTTTTGGACTGTACAAACGAAGGATTTGTTGATGGTACTGTTGGGGGTAAGAATTTACAAGGAAAAGAGGTGCTAAAGAAACAAAGAAAAGAAAACATGGGACTACCAAAGCAGTCCCGCGAGCAAAGATGAAGATTATAAGCTGGAACTGCTAGGGACTCAGGAACCGGTCGGTAATTCGTGGGCTTCTGAATCTACAGAAGCAAGAGGATCCCAACATCCTTTTCCTCTGTGAAACTAAGCTTCCGAAGGGAAGGATGAAAAAATTGAAGTGGCTGATGGACTTAACTATCATGATTGTGAGGAATCCTGATGGAAGAAGTGGAGAGCTTGCCCTTTTTTGGCGTAAGGACATAAAACTTGATCTTAGGAGCATGTCAAAGCTTCACATAGATGCTGAGGTCAAGGAAGAAGACGGTTTTGCATGGCGTTTCACTGGAGTATATGGTGTTCCAAGACAAGAAGAAAAGGTCAAAACATGGAGGCTATTGAGGGTTTTATAGAACCAGATGGATAGTCCATGGTTATGTATGGGTGACTTTAACAAAATCCTATTCAATTATGAAAAGGAGGGTGGTTTGGCTAGGGCACAAAAGGCTATGGATGATTTTAAGGAGTTTCTTGATTTTTGTCACCTCTCTGATTTGGGGTTTGAGGGTGATCCTTTTACTTGGAGGAATAATTGCCATTTGGTTGCATGCTATATCCAAGAATGTCTTGATAGAGCTGTTGCAAATCAAGGCTGGTGCTACAGATTTCCATATACTAGATTAATCTATGGAGAGCCTCATCATTCAGATCACAGCCTAGTTATGGTCCTGGTAAATAGTGAGAAGTTTCGTATGCCAAGGACTCACCAAGGCCAACAATTTCAGTTTGAAGCCCATTTGTTGGACGTAGCTGAGTGTCAGGACATAGTAGAAAAGGCCTGGGTCTCGGCTTGCTTGCAAAAGCCAAACTCAATACGCGATGTACTAAGCTCTGTGGCAAATGAACTAAAGGTTTGGAACAAAATGTTTTAGGCAACCTAGAAAAGCGAATTAGAAAAGCAAAAAAAGATTTGGAATAGTGTAGAAGGGAACCAATATCGTAGCAAAGAATTGATATAGAGCACATTCTATGGTTTAAACTTGATCACCTAGAAGATCAGTAGGATACCTATTAGAGACAACATTCTCATGTTAATTGCTACAAAAAGGTGATAGAAATATAAATTTTTTTTTCATGCCTTTGCATCAGACCAGAGGTGAACAAATGCAATCCAGAAGTTGATAAACTCATAAGGGTGTTGGGTGGAAGGTGAGGAACTTGTTAAATAGCATGTGCACGAGTACTACTCACAACTTTTCACCTCTAATGTTGAATCTCCTTGAGGAAGAATCATTGGAAATATTCAGTCTAAAGTGACACAGGCAATGAATAATATGTTGATGGCTAATTTTATAGATAAGGAGATTGAAAATGGTTTGATGTACATGGGAGATCTAAAGGCGCTAGGCCCAGACGACATGCCGGTAATTTTCTTTAAAAGATTTTGGGATGTAGTAGGCGTCAAGATCAAATCTGAGGTGCTGAAGATTCTTAAGAGTGGGCATATCCCAGATGGGTGGAATGACACTAACATAGTGCTAATCCCAAAGGTTAAGAACTCCTCAAGCTTGAAGAAATTCAAGCCTATAAGCTTGTGTAATGTCATCTACAAGTTGGTGGCGAAGGTTTGGCCAATAGATTGAAAGCCATCTTGCCTGACATCATTTCCTCGAATCAGTGCTTTTGTACTGGGCAGTATGATTACAAATAATGTGTTAGTTGCTATAACAGCCCAACTGTTTATTTCAAAAAAATATTTAATTTAATTTAAAATAAAATATTTACTTTTGGTTGTTGAAGTTTTTAAAATTTCTTTGCCTGCTTTTCTGCTTTTAAAAAGGGTTTTTCTTGAGAAAAGTAAATTAAGTAAAAAATAATAAAAATAAAAATTTAAAATAAAATAAAATAAAATAAAAATTAACTTAGTTTAAAATAAAAATCAAATTTATTTGGTTGCTTAAAATTTTAAAATTTTAGCTAACCAGATCTTCTGCTTTAAAGAAAAGAGTCTATATGTTAAATAAAAAAATATTTTATAAAGAAAAATATCTAAATTTTAGTTGAAAATATTTTTATTAGTTAAAAATAGCTTTAGAAACTTCTATGAATTTTTCTAAGATTTTTAAACTTTATTTGTTATTTATTGTATTATTTTCTTCACCTCGCCACCCCTCCGCCAAGCAATCCCGTCGCCGGAGTGTCTCTTCCGCCGACGTCGACGCCACCACCACCAAATCTTCGACGGGACCGCGTGCACCTCCTTCACCCCCTTTTCCCGAGCCAGAGCATGACCGGAGTACCCCGCCGCTGGTAACCTTCCTCAGGCCCGCACGAACCTTCGACGGCTCTTCTCCGAGTAAGTCGTCGTCGAAGAGTCTCCGTCACCGATAATCATACCCGCCTCCGCTACACCCTCGCTGCCAGCCATCTCTGTGCAGCCCGAACCTTGCACCAAGGGAATACCGGATTCACACTCCTCTCCCCCTTTTGTACATCTCACCGGTCTTCGCTGCCGTTGGATCACTCAGATCTTGTCACGTGAAGCCGTCTGACTTCTCCCAACCATCCAATTCTTAGAATCTGACATCCGAAGGCCCATAAGACTCTGTTATCCGGAGGCTCTTTAGACTCTGCCATCTAGAGGCACTTTAGACTTCGCTTTTCGGAGGCTTCTTAGACTCCGACTGCTCGGAGCCTTCGACTTCGACCTTCGGAGACTCCAATTTTGGCTTTGACCTTTGGAGACTTCGACCATGTCTTCGAGTATGGTTTCAACCATACACAAATATTGTAACTTCCGACCACCTTTCCTTTACAAAGAAAAGATTTCCAATAATTTCTTTTATTCATTTCTTTGGAATTCAAACTACCAGAAGTTGTTCTTCTTCACCCTAACTCCGATTGGAACCATTCAGATTCCTAAATTCATCTAAAGTCATATTCTATCTCCCAATATATATTTTCTAATTTTTGGATTTTGTTTGAATTTTATTTGAGTTTAGTTTCTTCTAGCTTTTCGCGTGTAGACTGCGACTAATCCGGAGAGTATAACTTCAACGAACCTCAGCAAACTTCGAAGCAAGGCAAGTTACACCTTTGATCATGTTGCTCCCAGTAATTTAAATTATTTATGTTGATTTTAAATTATTATGCATACGTACTTTTATTGAAATCTAGTTTAAATTCAATTTAAATTCTAGTTACATCCAAATTATTTGTGTATGGCCAAATTTGATATTGAACCTCCTTATGCCTTGTCACCTTAGATAAAAACCTAGTTAATACAATAGTATTGACTAGAAATTTTATAGAATTGCTTAGCCATATTTAGAATAATTTAAGTGGGAATACTTGTTTCACTTCAGAACAATGATTTTCTAAAATGTATTCTTGACTTCGGTGAGTCAAGAAGATATATGAAATGTTTCAAAATACAAAAAATAAAACTTGGTTTGGACCTAGGCTAATGGATAGGTGGTGGGTGCTGGCATGCATTGTTGTTCGATGACACAATGTTGATTGTCAGGCATAAGTGATATGTGGTTTGAGCCTAAGTCAAGTTAAGGACCGGTCTGTGAGCTACTGTTGCAAAGCCATATTGTACTACCACAAGACTGGTATGAGACAGTCCTGGCTAACTAATTTGTGAAGTCCCAATTTTGGTCTCGCTATAGGTTGAATATGAGCGTGGTGTAGGCCATGAGAAGTCTCACATGGCATAAGAGGGGGCTCCAACTTGTGGATTCAAGTTGTGGTGAAACCTTAGTGGCGGCGTGACCAAGTTGAGGGCTTAGCATTGTAAATGTCTTGTTATGATTTTCTCAGCCGCACGCCTATGGAAGCGTGTAGTGGCCGACAAAATGAGATAATCATATCTTATGGGTAAAGATGTACAACCTCTACAGAGTGTATAATCTATCCTGGATAGCCATGCCCACGGTCATAGGCAAGCTGAGTAAAGTTTTTCATGGATTAGATTTTGGTTTTCAAAATGATTTCTGAAAAAGCTTGTGATGGATGGAATCCATGTGAGATCTTTTGAGAAAGATGGACCAGGTGGGATATTTGTGAATAGGTTAGTGTTTGGTCGAAGCCTGCACTAATAATGTTAAAAGCCTATGGATGGATGGAATCAATGTGAGATCTTTTGAAAAAGATGGACCAGGTGAGATATCTGTGAATTGGTTAGTGTTTGGTCGGAGCCTGCACTAACAATATTGTTTTGTTAAATTACTCTTTTTATCTATTGTATTAAATTCAGCTTTTAAATTTATTTACTGTATTTACTTGAATTCTGCTTTTACGCACAAATAACATATTATGCCTTCCATTGACAATCTTTATGCATACATGAACTCTGTTAAACCTCCTGGTATAACTTGTGGAGTACTTTATGTATTCATGTTACTTCATTCACTATTTTCAGAGAAGGACATGATCAACTTCGGTGAGAATAACGACGAGTAGGCCACGTCTTACAGTCATTCGCCTGTGGGCAGGCAGGATGGGCTACTGCTTTATGGTTCTTTTTCCGCTGCTTATATTTATTTTTGGTTTATGAACCATAGATATAAACTTTGGCCATCAGGCCTATATTTAGTTAATGAATAAATGTCATTGTGTATGATATGAATCTTTGTTATCCACTGTGTGCACTAGTTTGATCCTGGACTAGTGCGATTTACACAGAGGATCCAGGAGTCGTTGCTCCGGAATCCGACAATTGCTTATGAAGACATTCATCAGTTATGAAGAAAAAGGATAGGTCAATCGGGCTTTGCAGCTATCAAACTTGATATGAATAAAGCTTATGATAGAGTAGAATGGCCATTTTTAAGACAGATGCTCCAGAAGTTGGGTTTTTGTGAAGAATGGGTGAACCTTTTAATGAAATGTGTTAGCATAGTAAGATACAAAAGTCAATAAAACCTATACTGACATGATTATACCGCAGAGAGGGCTTCGTCAGGGGACCCCCTCTCACCTTACCAATTTTTTTATCTACGCCGAGGCTCTTTCCACAACTTTATATGTAGCTTAGATGAACAGGGATATTCAAGGCTTGCGAATTTGCCAGGTTGGTCCAAGCTTGACAATTCTTTTCTTCGCAGATGACTCTTTGTTGTTGATTAAGGCTAATATGCAAAATGCACAAACCATAAGGCATATTCTTGATGATTATGAAAAGTGTTTTGGCCAGTCGATTAACAGGGATAAATCAACATTGATGTTCAGTGCTAACATGAAGGACCAAGCAAAATTGGTTTTCAAGGAGACCTTATAGATTAATAAGGAGGCGATGAATGAGAAGTATTTAGGTCTTCATGTCTTTACTGGGCACTTGAAAAACAAAATTTTTGAATATATGAAAGAAAGGATGTGGAAATGTATTTAAGGCTGGAAAGAAAAGTTGCCATCTAAGGCAGGCAAAGAAATCCTGATCAAAGTTGTAGCCCAGGCAGTACCTACATATGCAATGTCATGCTTTTACTTAACAAAGACCTTCTGTGACCAGCTTTCAAGTATGATTATGAAGTTCTGGTGAGCACTGTTGAAAATGTAGGCAATATTTTAATTCCAAGTTTTAGTAGGAGACAAAAACAATATACTAGTGATGCACAACTAACTACTAACAGTAGGCTACTCATCATACTTCGGAATAAACACGAGAAAAATATAGTATCAAAGTCGCATGCGATCACACGAACGACTTCATCGTTGGGCTTGATGAAGAGCGAGAAGCAAGCGCAGCGTGATGCGATGAAGACTTGACGCATGCAGGATGTAGTAGGAGCGGTCGCGCGATGCGCTGCCCGAAACCTTATTGCCGCCCGTGCGAGTTCTCTGCGACAATGGTTCGAGATCCCGCTCTCTCTCTTCCGGTGCACGCCGAGAAGAAAGGTCGACGAGGTTCGATAGCTCAACACTTCGTACAAGAGTGGAAGAAGACAATGGGAGAAAGGAGTGAAGGAGATCAGTTCAAACCTGGACGTCTCCAGGCCTTTTATAGACGTCTCAATTACTCTCTAGTAACTGACGCTATTATTCACCGGTAACTGGCTCTATTATTCACCGAATCGACTCCATTATTCACGATAATCGACTCCATTATTCATCGTAATCGCCGTATTCAAACCGAAAAATAAACAGTCTCATGACCAGTAAACAAGAGAGAGACGGTACAAGGTTTAGCAAAAACAAGGTGGATATGGTCTGCCAAGTGGCGCACCACGTCACGGCGCGGTCGCGCGTCGCAAGTCACAAGTCACGCGATTTTCACGCGAAAATACGCGAATACGCGTGTGCGGCGCGCGGCGCGCGCGTGTGTGTTTAGCCAAAGCCACCATCCACTTCCATAATTTAAGGAGTGGGATGGACTCCACCTTATAAATTGGTCTCCCCCACTTTGCCTAAGCAATATGGTACTAAACCTTGCGTGCTTTGGAATTATAGAAAATAGGCCTTGGGCCTAATTTCAACAGTCCCCCACCAATTCCAAAGCAGGAAGCACAAATATGTCAAAAAAAAATTGTACTTAAGTGTTGTTTAATATACCAGTCTTATAATGTAAGTCCCATATGGGTTGAACTTACACCTAGATTAGCAAGATTCATCTTCTCACAGCTAATGAATGGACTATGCCTTGAATTCACACTTTTAGAATCGAGACTTCACTTGAAACCTCAAGCGATACTAGGCTATCAATGAACCACGCCTAAACGGAGCGTTATATGGTCATGCTCCTTATCTGCTCATGAGCTTTCTAGAGAATGCCCTGTTCTCGTGAACTGCGACCAAACAGTTAAGCTCAAGTAGGTGTATTCTTTCTAGGTATCCTGCAGGCCAATACCTTTCCCTCATGAATACATTAAGGTTTTATACCAACCTTCCATACAGTTGAGAGTACTTTATTTATTTTGGATATGGGTACAATTAATATGTACTCTCTTGTTACAATATCAACTTGTTTTTCCCATTACCTAAGTCACGGATCTCCGTTCATGAAGGCATGGGTTACCATTGTGATGTAACTAAATGGGCCTCATTCCCATATCCATAGAAGCAACGAAATCGCTCTCGTGCTAATCCCTTGGTAAAAGGGTGCGCGATTTTCTCGGTGTTAATATAATTCACGGCTATTACTCGGAGTTTCTCAATTTTACGATGATTTAAGCTACGCTTCACATGTCTAGAGGACTTCATATTATCCTTTGTACTTGTGACTTTGGCCAACACGGTTTGATTATCACAAGACATCGGGATTGCGGTATTGGTTTCTCAACCAACGGTAAGTCCATCGAAGCTCTCTTAGCCATTCGGCCTCAACGATGGTTTGTGTCAAGTGCTACAAGTTCCGCTTCCATGGTTGACCTCGTCAATATAGTCTGCTTACAAGACCTCCATGAAACCGCACACCAACTAAAGTAAACACATAACCACTTGTAGCTTTGATCTCATCAGCATCGAGATCCAATTGAGTCACTGCCCTTCTAATACGAAGGATATCGAGATAATGAATTCCAAAAGATGTTGTGCCTCTCAAGTAGCGCAACACTCTTTCAAGTGCCTCCAGTGATCATCTCCGGATTAGAAGTAAACCGACTTAATTTGCTCACAAACAAATGAAATGTCGAGTCTTGTGGCACCACTAAATACATAAGTGACCCAATAATTTGTGAATATTTCAATTGATCTTTTCCTAACCCTTGATTCTTTGAAGCTTAATACTCGCATCATAGGGTGTTGGAGAAACTTTACAATTTTCAAAGCAAGCGGCTCAATATTTTCTCAAAGCATAATGAGATTGGCTCAAAGTAATCCCATTCTCATTCTTGATCAATTTAATATTCAAAATAACATCTGCCTCTCCTAAATCTTTCATATCAAAACATCGGGATAGGAAAGATTTGACCTAAATCAATTACGGTAGTGTTTGTTCCAAATATAAGTATGTCATCTACATACAAACACAAAATTACTCCTTGACCCCACCATAGCGGTAATATACACATTTATCGACTTCATTCACAATAAAGCCAGCGGTTGTCAAAGTCTTATCAAATTTTTCGTGCCATTGTTTAGGTGCTTGCTTTAAACCATACAAGGATTTTAATAGTCTGCATACCTTATTTTCTGTCCGAAATCACAAAACCATCGGGTTGATCCATATAAATTTCTTCCTCCAACTCTCCATTAAGGAAAGCTGTCTTTACGTCCATTTGATGAACATAGACACATAGGAAGATGCTAATGCAAGGAGTACTCGATGGTGGTTAATCTAGCGACAGGAGAATAGGTATCGAAGAAATCTTCTCCCTCTTTCTGGGTGTAACCCTTAGCTACAAGTCTTGCTTTGTACTTCTCAATAGTACCATCGGACCTCAGTTTCTTTTTAAAAATCCACTTACATCCAACAGGTTTGCACCCAATAGGAAGATTGGTGATCTCCCAAGTCTCATTAGCCATGATTGAATCCATCTCGCTCTGGATTGCCTCTTTCCAATACTCAAGATCGTAAGATGCATAAGCTTCCAAAGAGTTTTGGCACATCATCCACGAGGTATACAATAAAGTCATCACCAAAGGTTTTCTCAACCCTTTGTCTCTTGCTTCTTCGAGGAGCTTCTGTGACTAAATTGTTGTCCTCCTCAGGGATATCATAAAATGGTTCAGAAATGGTGGAAAGTTCAGAAGTTTGATTGTTCTCATTTTGATATTATCGATGTGAACATTCTCGATCCGTGTTGAAGTCGCGCCTCTGTTCTCATAGGAAAGATATTCTCAAAAATGAAGCATCTCTAGACTCCATTATTGTATTAACAATAATCTCGGGAGTTTCGATTTAACTACTAACAATCTATAGGCCGTGCTATTTTGAGCATATCCTAGAAAAATACAATCGATCGCTTTTGGTCCAAGTTTTCTCTTTTACGCAATGGTATATTGACTTTTGCCAAACACCCCAAGTTCGCAGAAAATTAACATTAGGTTTTCTCCCTTCCATCCCTCATATGGAGTAATTTCACTCCTTTTAGTGATTACTCTATTTAGGACGAAAGTTCTTTGTCAATATAGCTTCCCCACCATGCCTTAGGCATCTGGAACTCTCTAACATGGCATTGACCAAGTCCGTTAGTGTCCGGTTTTTCCTCTCAGCTATCCCATTTGATTGGGGTGAGTATGGTGGTGTGAACTCATGGATTATTCCATGCTCGTAATGCAATTGGGAGAACTCATGAGAGACATATTCTCCTCCACGATCGATCTCAATCTTTTTATTTTCTTTTCTAGTTGGTTCTCAACCTCACCTTATAAGTTTTAAAGTAGTTTAAAGCTTCATCCTTAGTTTTTAGCAAATACACATAGCGAGAGCGTGTTGCATCATCAATAAAAGTTAGAAAATATCTTTTGCCTCCTTTTGTCAATAGTCCATTCATTTCACACAAATCTGAATGAATAAGATCTAATGGTGCAGATTCTTTTCATCCTCTAATCTCTTAAAAGGTTTTCGAGGCTGTTTTGCTTGCACACAGGTGGCATTTTGATCCTTTGATAATTTCACATTTTGGAATTAAATCTAATTTGGACATTCTCACAATACTATCAAAACTAATATGTGAAACGGAATACCAAATATTTGCCTCACATTTATTTAAATTTGTTGCAACATTGATTATAACAATACTCTAAAGTACTTAGGCGGAACAAGCCTCCGCTCTCATAGCCTTTACCAACAAAATTTCCAAACTTAGACAATACAATTTTATTCGACTCAAAAACTAGCTTATAACCATTCCTACATAGAAGAGAACCACTAATGAGGTTCTTATTTATTGTAGGAGCATGCTGCACGTTCTTTAAGTGGACAATCTTCCCAAGTCACTTCAGATCCACCGTGCCAACACCAAGAATGAAGCATGCGAGCCGTTTCCCATTAGGACGGAGGAAGCCCCTGCTGCCTGGTAAGAAGAAAACAAGGAAATATCAGAACATACGTGAACATTAGCACCAGTATCCACCCACCAATCAGTGGATTGACATGCTGAAAAAACAACAGCGGATTACCATACCCTCCACGAAGTTGAGGCCTCGCCTATGATCACGTTGATGACCTTCTTCTTTGGTGTTCACCATCTCTCGATTTTGCGGAATCGGCGATCCTTCGCCATATGACCATCTTTTCCGCACACAAAGCGGTGATGTCCTTGAAATCCTTTTTCTCGATTTTCTTCTTCTTAAAGCTAGTTGTCTTGTTCGGTTTGTTGGATTTGTACTTCTTTGCTATAGTCTTTTCTCAATGAAGTTTGCATTGTTCGGCGGATGTGCTTGGTGCATCCTTTGCTCTAGCTTTTCTTCCACATCGAGGGCAGCAATGAGATCTTCAACAGAAATCTCTTCCTCTTGTGTTTCAGCTAGTGGCAAAATCCCGCCAAGAAGGTGGGAGTTTAGCAACAATGCTCGCAGCCACAAACTTAGGAGGTAACACACGGCCAAGGTGCGCAATCTCACCGACTAGTAGCCGGAGGTCATGAGCTTGTCCAACTATAGACTTAGCCTCATCCATGCTAAAGTCGAAAAATTGCTCACACATGTAGAGCCAACGACCACCTCTGCCTCTGCATATTTGTGCTCTAGTGCATTCCACAACTCGTGGCGGACTTATAGTCCATGTACACATCGAGAGCGATCCGCGAGCAGTCAAGATGCAACCAAGAGCGAGATTGTTTGCACTATCAAATTGCATGTCTTGCTCAATCGTAAATGGATATCTGCGGATGGACAACCCACCACAGTCCCAAAGACATGAGCCAAAACTTGACTCTAGTCCGCCATCTACGAAAGTTCGACCACAAAACCTCTCGGGTTTCATCGCATCGAAGCGCTAACCATTTCGTATTGCAACAAATTCCACAATAAGGTTTTCGGATTGTTGTAAATGTAGGTAATATTTTAATTCCAAGTTTTAGTAGGAGACAAAAACAATATACTAGTGATGCACAACTAACTACTAACGATGAGGCTACTCATCATACTGGAATAAACACGAGAAAAATATAGTATCAAAGTCGCATGCGATCACACGAACGACTTCATTGTTGGGCTTGATGAAGAACAGAAGCAGCGCAGCGTGATGCGATGAAGACTTGACGCATGCGAGGATGTAGTAGGAGCGGTCGCGCAGATCGCGCTGCCGAAACCTTATTGCCGCCCGTGCGTGTCTCTCTGCGACAATGGTTCGAGATCCCGCTCTCCTCTCTTCGGTGCACGCGAGAAGAAAGGTCGGCGAGGTTCGATAGCTCAACACTTACAAGAGTGGAAGAAGACAATGGGAGAAAGGAGTGAAGGAGATCGGTTCAAACACGACGTCTCGGGCCTTTTATAGACGTCTCAATTACTCTCTAGTAATCGACGCTATTATTCACCGAATCGGCGCTATTATTCACGAATCGACTCCATTATTCTCGATAATCGACTCCATTATTCACGGTAAGCGCCGTATTCAAACCGAAAAATAAGCAGTCTCATGACCGATAAACAAGAGAGAGACGGTACAAGGTTTAGCAAAACAAGGTGGATATGGTGCGCCAAGTGGCGCACCACGCCACGGCGCGGCGATCGCGTCGCAAGTCACAAGTCACGCGATTTTCACGCGAAAATACGCGAATCACGCGTGTGTGCGCGTGCGTCTTGCGCGTGTGTGTTTAGCCAAAGCCACCATCCACTTCCATAATTTAAGGAGTGGGATGGACTCCACCTTATAAATTGGTCTCCCCACTTTGCCTAAGCAATATGGTACTAAACCTTGCGTGCTTTGGAATTATAGAAAATAGGCCTTGGGCCTAATTTCATGATCCCCACCAATTCCAAAGCAGAAGCACAAATATGTCAAAAAAATTGTACTTAAGTGTTGTTTAATATACCGGTCTTATAATGTAAGTCCCATATGGGTTGAACTTACACCTAGATTAGCAAGATTCATCTTCTCACGGCTAATGAATGGACTATGCCTTGAATTCACACTTTTAGTAATCGACTTCACTTGAAACCTCAAGCGATACTAGGCTATCAATGAACCACGCCTAAACGGAGCGTTATATGGTCATGCTCCCTTATCTGCTCATGAGCTTTCTAGAGAATGCCCTGTTCTCGTGAACTGCGACCAAACAGTTAAGCTCAAGTAGGTGTATTCTTTCTAGGTATCCTGCAGGCCAATACCTTTCCCTCATGAATACATTAAGGTTTTATACCAACCTTCCATACGCTTGAGAGTACTTTATTTATTTTGGATATGGGTACAATTAATATGTACTCTCTTGTTACAATATCAACTTGTTTTTCCCATTACCTAAGTCACGGGATCTCCGTTCATGAAGGCATGGGTTACCATTGTGATGTAACTAAATGGGCCTCATTCCCATATCCATAGAAGCAACGGAAATCGCTCTCCGTGCTAATCCCTTGGTAAAAGGGTGCGCGATTTTTCTCGGTGTTAATATAATTCACGGCTATTACTCGGAGTTTCTCAATTTTACGATGATTTAAGCCTACGCTTCACATGTCTAGAGGACTTCATATTATCCTTTGTACTTGTGACTTTGGCCAACACGGTTTGATTATCACAAGACATCAGATTGCGGTATTGGTTTCTCAACCAACGGTAAGTCCATCGAAGCTCTCTTAGCCATTCGGCCTCAACGATGGTCGTGTCAAGTGCTACAAGTTCCGCTTCCATGGTTGACCTCGTCAATATAGTCATTTACAAGACCTCCATGAAAGCAAAGACACCAACTAAAGTAAACACATAACCACTTGTAGCTTTGATCTCATCAAGATCGAGATCCAATTGAGTCACTGCACCCTTCTAATACGAAGGATATCCAAGTATAATGAATTCCAAAAGATGTTGTGCCTCTCAAGTAGCGCAACACTCTTTCAAGTGCCTCCAGTGATCATCTCTGGATTAGAAGTAAACCGACTTAATTTGCTCACAAACAAATGAAATGTCAGTCTTGTGGCACCACTAAATACATAAGTGACCCAATAATTTGTGAATATTTCAATTGATCTTTTCCTAACCCTTGATTCTTTCAAGCTTAATACTCGCATCATAGGGTGTTGGAGAAACTTTACAATTTTCAAAGCAAGCGGCTCAATATTTTCAAAGATAATGAGATTGGCTCAAAGTAATCCCATTCTCATTCTTGATCAATTTAATATTCAAAATAACATCTGCCTCTCCTAAATCTTTCATATCAAAACATCGGGATAGGAAAGATTTGACCTAAATCAATTACGGTAGTGTTTGTTCCAAATATAAGTATGTCATCTACATACAAACACAAAATTACTCCTTGACCCCCACCATAGCGGTAATATACACATTTATCGACTTCATTCACAATAAAGCCCGGTTGTCAAAGTCTTATCAAATTTTTCGTGCCATTGTTTAGGTGCTTGCTTTAAACCATACAAGGATTTTAATAGTCGCATACCTTATTTTCTGTCCGTAAATCACAAAACCATCGTGTTGATCCATATAAATTTCTTCCTCCAACTCTCCATTAAGGAAAGCTGTCTTTACGTCCATTTGATGAACATACGACCATAGAAAGATGCTAATGCAAGGAGTACTGATGGTGGTTAATCTAGCGACAGGAGAATAGGTATCAAGAAATCTTCTCCCTCTTTTCAGGTGTAACCCTTAGCTACAAGTCTTGCTTTGTACTTCTCAATAGTACCATCGGCCTCGGTTTCTTTTTAAAAATCCACTTACATCCAACAGGTTTGCACCCAATAGGAAGATTGGTGATCTCCCAAGTCTCATTAGCCATGATTGAATCCATCTCGCTCTGGATGCCTCTTTCCAATACTCAGCATCAGAAGATGCATAAGCTTCCGAAAGAGTTTTGGCACATCATCCACGAGGTATACAATAAAGTCATCACCAAAGGTTTTCTCAACCCTTTGTCTCTTGCTTCTTCGAGGAGCTTCTGTGACTAAATTGTTGTCCTCCTCAGGGATATCATAAAATGGTTCAGAAATGGTGGAAAGTTCAGAAGTTTGATTGTTCTCATTTTCGATATTATCGATGTGAACATTCTCGATCCGTGTTGAAGTATCGCCTCTGTTCTCATAGGAAAGATATTCTCAAAAAATGAAGCATCTCTAGACTCCATTATTGTATTAACAATAATCTCAGGAGTTTCTGATTTAACTACTAACAATCTATAGGCCGTGCTATTTTGAGCATATCCTAGAAAAATACAATCGACTGTTTTTGGTCCAAGTTTTCTCTTTTTCTGCAATGGTATATTGACTTTTGCCAAACACCCCCAAGTTCGCAGAAAATTAACATTAGGTTTTCTCCCCTTCCATCCCTCATATGGAGTAATTTCACTCCTTTTAGTGATTACTCTATTTAGGACGAAAGTTGCTGTCAATATAGCTTCCCCCCACCATGCCTTAGGCATACCGGAACTCTCTAACATGGCATTGACCAAGTCCGTTAGTGTCCGGTTTTTCCTCTCAGCTATCCCATTTGATTGGGGTGAGTATGGTGGTGTGAACTCATGGATTATTCCATGCTCGTAATGCACTGGGAGAACTCATGAGAGACATATTCTCCTCCACGATCGATCTCAATCTTTTATTTTCTTTTCTAGTTGGTTCTCAACCTCACCTTATAAGTTTTAAAGTAGTTTAAAGCTTCATCCTTAGTTTTTAGCAAATACACATAGCAAGATGGCGTGTTGCATCATCAATAAAAGTTAGAAAATATCTTTTGCCTCCTTTTGTCAATAGTCCATTCATTTCACACAAAT
This sequence comes from Melocanna baccifera, assembly GCA_036346265.1. Lineage (NCBI taxonomy): Eukaryota > Viridiplantae > Streptophyta > Magnoliopsida > Poales > Poaceae > Melocanna > Melocanna baccifera. The sequence goes on from CM070683.1 coordinate 13,080,432, forward strand.
CTGAATGAATAAGATCTAATGGTGCCAGATTCTTTTCATCCTCTAATCTCTTAAAAGGTTTTCGAGGCTGTTTTGCTTGCACACAAGACTGGCATTTTGATCCTTTGATAATTTCACATTTTGGAATTAAATCTAATTTGGACATTCTCACAATACTATCAAAACTAATATGATGAAACGGAATACCAAATATTTGCCTCACATTTATTTAAATTTGTTGCAACATTGATTATAACAATACTCTAAAGTACTTAGGCGGAACAAGCCTCCGCTCTCATAGCCTTTACCAACAAAATTTCCAAACTTAGACAATACAATTTTATTCGACTCAAAAACTAGCTTATAACCATTCCTACATAGAAGAGAACCACTAATGAGGTTCTTATTTATTGTAGGAGCATCTCGCACGTTCTTTAAGTGGACAATCTTCCACGAAGTCGACTTCAGATCCACCGTGCCAACACCAAGAATGAAGCATGCGAGCCGTTTCCCATTAGGACGGAGGAAGCCCCTGCTGCTGGTAAGAAGAAAACAAGGAAATATCGAACATACGTGAACATTAGCACCAAGATATCCACCCACCAATCGGTGGATTGACATGCTGAAAAAACAACGGTGGATTACCATACCCTCCGAAGTTGAGGCCTCGCCTATGATCACGTTGATGACCTTCTTCTTTGGTCGTTCACCATCTCGATTTTGCGGAATCGACGATCCTTCGCCATATGACCATCTTTTCCGCACACAAAGCGGTGATGTCCTTGAAATCCTTTTCTCGCTTTTCTTCTTCTTAAAGCTAGTTGTCTTGTTCGGTTTGTTGGATTTGTACTTCTTTGCTATAGTCTTTTTCTCAATGAAGTTTGCATTGTTCTGGCCAGATGTGCTTGGTGCATCCTTTGCTCTAGCTTTTTCTTCCACATCGAGGGCAGCAATGAGATCTTCAACAGAAATCTCTTCCCTCTTGTGTTTCAGGCTAGTGGCAAAATCCCGCCAAGAAGGTGGGAGTTTAGCAACAATGCCTGCAGCCACAAACTTAGGAGGTAACACACAGCCAAGGTGCGCAATCTCACCGACTAGTAGCTGGAGGTCATGAGCTTGTCCAACTATAGACTTAGCCTCATCCATGCTAAAGTCGAAAAATTGCTCACACATGTAGAGCCAACGACCAGCCTCTGCCTCTGCATATTTGTGCTCTAGTGCATTCCACAACTCTGTGGCGGACTTATAGTCCATGTACACATCGTAGAGCCGATCCGCTGCGAGCAGTCAAGATGCAACCAAGAGCGAGATTGTTTGCACTATCAAATTGCATGTACTGCTCAATCGTAAATGGATACTGCGGATGGACAACCCACCACAGTCCCAAAGACATGAGCCAAAACTTGACTCTAGTCTGCCATCTACGAAAGTTCTGACCACAAAACCTCTCAGGTTTCATCGCATCAGAAGCGCTAACCATTTCTGTATTGCAACAAATTCCACAATAAGGTTTCTGGATTGTTGTAAATGTAGGTAATATTTTAATTCCAAGTTTTAGTAGGAGACAAAAACAATATACTAGTGATGCACAACTAACTACTAACAGTAGGCTACTCATCATACTTCGGAATAAACACGAGAAAAATATAGTATCAAAGTCGTACGATCACACGAACGACTTCATCGTTGGGCTTGATGAAGAACAGAAGCAGCGCAGCGTGATGCGATGAAGACTTGACGCGATGCGAGGATGTAGTAGGAGCGGTCGCGCAGATGCGTTGCCGAAACCTTATTGCCGCCCGTGCGGTTCTCTCTGCGACAATGGTTCGAGATCCCGCTCTCCTCTCTTCCGGTGCACGCCGAGAAGAAAGGTCGACGAGGTTCGATAGCTCAACACTTCGCACAAGAGTGGAAGAAGACAATGGGAGAAAGGAGTGAAGGAGATCGGTTCAAACACGACGTCTCGTGCCTTTATAGACGTCTCAATTACTCTCTAGTAATCGACGCTATTATTCACCGAATCGGCGCTATTATTCACGATGAATCGACTCCATTATTCACGATAATCGACTCCATTATTCATCGTAATCGCCGTATTCAAACCGAAAAATAAACAGTCTCATGACCAAGAAACAAGAGAGAGACGGTACAAGGTTTAGCAAAACAAGGTGGATATGGTGCGCCAAGTGGCGCACCACGCCACGGCGCGCGGTCGCGCGTCGCAAGTCACAAGTCACGCGATTTTCACGCGAAAATACGCGCGAATCTGCAGCGCAGCGCGCGTGCGCTTGCAGCGTGTGTGTTTAGCCAAAGCCACCATCCACTTCCATAATTTAAGGAGTGGGATGGACTCCACCTTATAAATTGGTCTCCCCCACTTTGCCTAAGCAATATGGTACTAAACCTTGCGTGCTTTGGAATTATAGAAAATAGGCCTTGGGCCTAATTTCAACAAGCACAACAAGAAAAGGAGCACAAAATTCACTGGCTTGGAAAGGAGAAACTAATGAGACCAAAGAAGGAAGGAGGACTGGGATTTTGAGACCTCAATGGCTTCAATTTGGCTATGCTTGCGAGACAAGGCTGGAGAATGAGCTTTTACCCATATTCCTTATGTGCGCAAGTCTTCAGAGCTAAATACTTTCCTCATTCTAACATTGTCCAAGCTAAATCTAAAGAGGGTATGTCTTATGCTCGGAGAAGTATCCTGAAGGGTATCAAATTATTGAAATAGGGAGTTATTTGGAGGATTGGTGATGGCTCTAAGGTATATATTTGGTCACTTAGAGAGAGCTCCAGACAGGTTTTGTCGGTGAGGGGAAATAATTTGATTTATAGAGTAGATGAACTAATAGACCCTATCACTAGGCAATGGGATAGTATACTTCTAAACCGAACTTTCTATAACGAAGAAGCTAAGATTATACAAAAAAAATTCCTTTGAGGGATAATATGGAGGATCAGTTGGCTTGGTTCTATGATAAGAAGGGACGTTTTTCTGTAAAATTGGTTCTATGATAATATGGAGGTCAATTGGTTTGGTGCTCATTTGGGCTTTTGAAACCTGAGCTTCTTGCTTTTTGATACTGTAGTATTTTTTGTAATACTGTAGCTGCTAGTAGCTGTTATAGTGCAATTAAATGTAAGAAAATAAAAAATTATATCATCATAGACAATACAAAGAAATAAAAGAAAAAAATAAAATAAAAGAACTCAAAAAACCAAAAAACTAAAATTAAAAGTTCGGAGCTATAAGCAAACTTAAAACTCTAACGAGCTCCACCTAAGAATAACACTTGCACTGAGGGGAGAGGTGAGTGCAGCTGACTGAGGTGAGGGGAAGCGGCAGCCGACTTGTGAGCGCATGACACTCGCAGACACACACAACACAACGGAAACACGCACTCGCACAGCCTACTTGCATCCTGCCGTGCGTCCAGCGTGCCTTCCTCCCGTTCCGTCCCCTACCAACCCCACCTTTTTTGCCGTATAAATTCGCACCCCTCAGCCCCCTCATCATCAGCACTACCTGAGACGAGAGGGCCAGGACTCCCGTCGAGCCCCCCGAAAGTTTTCGTTATTTGCGAACAGGTCCTTATCCATGGAAAGGAGGCAGGCCTTCTTCGCGGCGCTGCGGGAGGAGGTGGCGCGCGGGCTGTTGCCGGCGAGGGCGCGCCGGAGGTCGGAGGCGGCCGCAGCGACGAGGCTCCCCGGGGGTGGCGCTGGGGGCGAGATGCTGGCGCCGCTCATGGAAGGACCCGAGCCGGAGTCCGGCGACGGCGAGGGCGGCGGTGGCGGCGGGGCGCGCGGGCGGAGGGAGGGGTGGGGGCAGTGGATGCGTGGCCAGCTCGCGCGCTCACCGTCCTCGGTGGCCGCCGCGGCCGCCGGCGCCGGCGCGGCGCGCAACGACCTCAGGCTGCTCCTCGGTGTCATGGGCGCACCGCTCGCGCCCGTGCATGTCTGCACCGCTGAGCCGCCCCCGCACCTAAGCATCAAGGACACTCCCATCGTAAGTGCTTCTTCCTCTTCTTGATGCTATTATCTGTATTTCCCCTTTCATAGCTCTAGATTTGGTCTAGTCGAGTGTTCGACGAAATGGTACAGTCAAAAGTTATCTTTCATGTTTATGTCTGACTTCTCTTAATTCTTGAATTCATGGTCCTGTATACTGTAAAAATTTTTTACTTATGATTACAGTGCTGTAAAAAAATGTTTTTTCGTTAGGGGAATAATAAAAGGAGTCTGGATGTCATCACTGATGTTTATATCTATGGTCTAGTAATCTTGCTCGTTATTTAGCATAAAGATGTGCGAAATGCTGTCACTGAGGTGTTTGATTCAGGGATGCTGACCACGTGCTGTAAAAATATGGTTATTTACTGTAAAGATGAGTGTGAATTTTGGTTCTTAATGCGGTTCTCCACAGGAGACCTCGTCGGCACACTACATCCTGCAGCAGTACCTGGCGGCCTCTGGTGGGCAGAAGCTCCTGGCGTCCGTGCGCAATGCCTACACCATGGGCAAGGTGCGCATGGTGGCCACTGAGTTTGAGACCGCTGGCCGCCTTGTCAAGAACCGCGGTGCCGCTCGCTGCGCCGAGCCGGGCCGCTTCGTGCTGTGGCAGATGGCTCCTGAGATGTGGTACATCGAACTGGCTGTCGGTGGGAGCAAGGTGCATGCCGGCTGCAATGGCAAGCTCGTGTGGCGCCACACCGGGTGGCTCGGCGCCCATGCTGCCAAGGGCCCTGTTCGCCCGCTCCGCCGTGCCCTTCAGGTATTATTACCAGCTCACGCCTTGTACGCGACTCTCTCTGCCCGTACTGCCATGGAAGAAGCTTAAGTCTTACTCAAATGTTTTGGTCAATGCCTTTCTAGGGCTTGGATCCATTGACCACAGCAAGCATGTTTGCTGGTGCTCGGTGCATTGGGGAGAGGAAGGTGAATGGGGAGGATTGCTTCATTCTGAAGCTGTGTACTGACCCTGAGACCCTCAAGGCACGCAGCGAGGGCCTTGCAGAGATCATCAGGCATGTCATATTTGGGTATTTCAGCCAGAGGACTGGCCTTCTTGTGCACATTGAGGATTCACATCTGACCCGAATTCAGTCAACAACTGGAGGGGATGCGGTCTACTGGGAGACTACCATCAATTCGTTCATTGAGGACTACCGACCAGTGGATGGTATCATGGTTGCGCACTCTGGGCGCTCGGCTGTGACCCTGTTCCGTTTCGGCGAGGTGGCCATGAGTCATACCAAGACTCGGATGGAGGAGGCATGGAGCATTGAGGAGGTTGCGTTCAATGTCCCTGGACTGTCCATGGATTGTTTCATCCCACCCACTAATATCAAGTCTGGATCTGTTAGTGAAACTGTTGAGCTTCATCATGGTGAGAAGAGCAAGGTTGTCCCTCCTCCTGGCCATCGTGCCAAAGTTGCCGCATTGGAGAAGGCAGACGATGAGAAACTAGCATGTAGCGGAACCATACCTGAAGATCGCAATTGATTTGTAGCCTGTCCATACTTGCTTGTACATTGGAATTTACTGACTTTGATGAATGTAGTGTAGGAGAGAAACAGGTCAAAGGAGGATTTTGGAGTTTGGAAAATCCAAATGCCCTCTTTGTGTAGGAAGCAGCATGAGACATTCACAAGGTCTTGCATATCCTTGAGGAGGATCTGTGTGAAGAATCCCTTTTAATTTCATCCAGAGACATGGGTAGTAGGCAGCCTTGTTTTCTACTTCAGGCTTTTTGTCAGTACCATGTCGAAGAAGGAACTTGGTGCGTTCTCCATTCCAACCACATGAGAAAGGTCATTGTGGTGGTGCTGTTTGTTCTCCCTTAGCAATACTAATTAGTCATTGGAGTCAGCAGGGAAGAAGGATTTCCTCGCGGGCGATCGACAGTGATTTAGTTATCGCATCCAATTGGCTGTTCAGTGTGCTGTGCTTGGTGATGCTTCCTGGTCAAGCTAACTTCTCAGAAAAGTAGAACCTCTGGATGGTTGTTACCTCTTAGGTTTTCAATAGTAAGTTTTTTTTGTTCCTGCACCTTCCTTCGCATCTCTTATTATCATGAGATGAAGGTTGTATTCAACAGAAGTTTGATGTAATGGAAAACATCGCCATGGGTTGAACTGTTTTGTGATGTCTGCTCAGTGCTCACACCCCTCTCTGTCTTGCATACTCCAGAAATGATTTTGGCTTTCTGGATGTTGAATTGCAACAATGTGACATCAATGTGGCTTTTTGGCCTGCTTGCATTTCACTTTGGTCTGCACTATGTTGGAGGTAATGATTCATTACTATGATGGCATGGGCCCCATGTGCTGCTTCTATTCCACCGCCTGCAGGTGCTGTCATAGTGTGATACTGTGATGACACAGAGATTTATCCTTTTTATATGCAAGCTGTAACGAGCTTCTTTAACCATGATAGTAGCATCCTTTATTTTTCTTCTGGTGTGCTCCACTCCCTGAAGCTTCAAAACCATGCTGGTGCCATCTTGCCCTTGGCATTAATGGCATTGCACTCCCTTTCTTGATGTGAGGAATAGTTTTATTCTTAGGGCTGTGTGTTCTTCCTGGGAAGAAGGGACCAATGTCTACGCTGAATAAATACTAATATCAAGTCCACTGCCTTGGTCCTTCCTCACCTATTGGGAACTTGAAACTCACGCGCCAATCCTCCAAGGTCAAATTCTTGTATATTTTGGAGGTTGGGCTGTCCAAGGATTGAAGACTAGGGTTTTCGAGTTGTTTATTGTCCGTTCCGTAGACGCCTTTTGTTGCTGTTTTTTCTACTTATTTTCTACGGAATGTGGAGCATGCGCATCCGTGCAGCGTCTCCTACACAAGTGGTGTGCCCTAGCATTGTAGAGTGAGGTATTTTCAACTTTTCATGTCAATGTTCAACCGGCACCTCATTGCCTTGTGAGCTATCTGAGCTGCAGTTCAGAATAGAGAGACCAAAGTTATTAAGTCGACAAGTCGATACTATCCTTCTAGTGTCCAACTAGTCGACTAGTCGTTGACTAGTCGACAGACACTGTTTATACTATTTATACGCTATTTATATGAATATGTATATATATAGAAAGATTTTATTGTAATTTTAGAAACTAAGAGGACTAAATAGTAAAATATTGATTCTTTATAACCCCACTGCTGCCGAATCCTTGTAACTCCCAATGTTCAAGAAGGCGGTATTAGGCGGCCGCTTAGGCGGGCCTAGGCGCTGGGCGGAGCCCCGCCGCTGCGCCTTGGCCAAAATCGGTGAGCTAGGCGGCGAGGCCGCCTAAGCGGCCGTCGGCGATCAAAGGCGGCCATCGGTGGGGTCAAAGGCGGGGTCTAGGAAGATGGTCCAGGGCAGACGGATCAGCTCACGCGTTGTTGGACGTCGTTGTCGCCGGATCCACTGCCTCTGCCGTCGTCGCAGCCGGATCCGCCGTCGCCGCAACTGGATCCGTCGTCGCCGCAGCCGGATCTGCTGCCTCTGCCGTCGCCGCTGCTGGATCCGCCGTCGCCGTCGCCGGATCCGCTGCCTCCATCGTCGCCGCAGCCGGATCCACCGTCGATGCCGCGGCGACGACTTGATAACCATGAGAGAGATCATATGAAAATCATGATTTTTGTTCTATTTCAGTCTTCCAGCGCAAATTGATGCATAACAAGAGCTGGAAATGAACCGAACTCGAACTGAGTTTAGCTACGAAGAAATTCTACTGGATTCCATATAAGAAAACTCAAATCAATAAAAAAAATTGCATTCATTTTGCCGGATGTCCTTACTCCCTGAGTACGAAATGAAATGGAACAAAGTGAGAGATGTCCTTACCATCTCATGCAGTCAGAGCTAGTTTGACAATGGTGCCTACCTCTTGTGCACAAAAGGCTACAAAAGGTTGCTAGTATTAAGAAAGCAAGCAAGAGCAGCCTCAACCCTACTCGCCATGCTAGCAATAGCAGCAAGAAAAGCAGGCCAAATTATTGCTATTCCTTGTGCACCGCCGCACGGCCTCACTCATGTCAATTGGACCTACATTACCTAAAACGGAGGTTAAAAAATACTACAACTCTGCACAGAAGCATTGCTGATGACCTATATGATTTATCCTGCATTTTGCAGCTTTCTGAGCCATTTGGTGTTGTCCCTAAGGCTAAGGACCACACACCATACAAACAGAACCACCCTAGCATTTTTAATCGTTTTTAAATAGACACTTGAAATGACAACCAATCATTGTGTGTATGTGTGTGTTTTGTGATAATTTTGGAAGGCAAAGCTTATACACGTACATTTTTCTTAAGTTTTTAGAATGAATTTGTTGGTTCACGAAACTCAAATGTATTCCAAGACATTTATACAAAATAAAATTCAAGCATTTCTCATGATGGAAATTCACTTGTAAAAAAACCTGAACTTTTCTGGCACCTAAAAATTGGAGTTGAAGGCAAGAAGCTCTCGAGCACAAGGATCCTAGAAGCAAAGCTAGCCAAGGGTGAAGAAACATCTGCTGAGTTGCGCGCAGTCTTGTCTGCGATGTACACAGAGTTGCTGAAAAGCTGCTGCTGTTTAACAGAGTGATTGTTTCAGAGGTGTTGCGTTGTGCTTACCAGTGTATATGATGGAAGATGGAAGACGTGCGGGAGTTGCAGATGGAGCCATGATGCATTCGCTGCGTGCTGCTGCTTGTTTAAGCTTAGCTAGCTGCATCGCAGGCAGCAAATTGAACGGCTGACATGAGCTGAAAGAATGATTAGGGAGCGAGTCGACAACGAGGCGATTCAGAACCGGCTGACAGGAAGAGGTTAATTACCACTTTACGAAGTGGGTGGCATGCATTAGCCGTCTGCCAGCATCCAATGCAGGTGGCGGCAGGCATTGGTACAGTTGCTCTGCTTCTCTTGTTATTTGCATAACTGGGTGGTACCACCCTGCAAAAATATGCTGCTCGGTCTGAAAAAGGATAAAGTAGTCACTACAGAGTAATGGTCAGACATCAAACATTTCCAAACCCTTCAAGACAAAACCCCAAGTTAAAAAGCACCGGACAACCGTCAAAATAGTTCAACGACAACATCTCCAGAAGATTAAGGGGTGATGTTTCGGCTTTTTTCGGCTTCAGCTTCTAGCTTCAGTTTTTTTTTCACTATTCACTACACTATCCACTAACTCAATTACTGATGTTTTTCACCACTACAATGTCTTTTTTTCACTATTCACTACACTATCCACTAACTCATTCTACATGGTGTTTTTCAGCTATTTCTGTGTTTTTTCATTAAAAACCAAAAGCCATCGCTATTCCGATCACCCCCTAAACGCCCTCTCTTCTTCATAAGCCTGATTTTCCGTTAACGACGAGTCCAATTTTCGTTTATTGGATCAATATCCAATAGCTGAAGCACACACATCTCTACGCACATTTATGGCTAGAAAATTCGACTTACATCTATTACATAATATAAAATCTGACGATGGATGTTTTTCTAGAAATTATAAGAAAATAATCTCGCGCGTAATTTGGTGTACCATAATCATGGGTAATAAATCAAAACCACCGGATGTTACTAACAAAAAAGTGATGCATGCTAGCAGTTTTTATATAAAAAAGAAAAGCATCCTACACTTAATCTAGTGGACCCTAATTTGGATTAAATCGCATCCACCCAATGTTATTAGAGATATCCAAACCCAAAAGATTTGAAAGAATTCAATCTCTACTGTTTGGCCTATAAAAAAAATTCATGGAGTTCAAGTCGAACCAAGATGATTGTAGCCATGATGTGTGCAAGTCGAAGCTTGCCAGAGGCACCGGCAATCCATGACATACTTTCCAATTAGCTGGGATATTTTTAATTATCCCCTTTACCACTACAAAAATAACGACTAAGAATGCATGTGCTCCATTTTCTTAAAAAAATGTCCAGTACTATACACAAAAGCATTTAGATTGATCTTGTGGAAACAATCTATTAGTATATTTGTGACCAAAAGTATTGACACAATTATATTTTATGAAAATTTTTAATAACACTTTAGTAGAAATATATGCGTATTTTAATGGTAAAATATCTTTTTGTTCTGTTTTTTAGTAACAGACTACCAATTGTCAATCATGTATATTTGGTTCATACCAAACTAATGCTATAACATTTCGATGATTTACAAAAAATATGGGAAAGTTGATTTATAGAAATTGAGAAGATTATCATGGAGGAAACTTATTCTAACCATCGGTTCAGGAAAAAAAAAGTAAGGACTAGACGCACAATTGCACGGGACACTCGACTAGTTTTTCGAAATATAATTATATAAAACGCCCCCTTTTTTTAAAGAGGACCGAGCACACTCTTTTTTTTTTTTTGGGTAGAGCCCAATCTCAGGTCCACCTTCAAGGAGACAAATGATGGTCTTGGCCATTACCAATGGGAGAACCGAGGCCCAACGCAGCCGAGAAACGTGCTCCTGCAGGAAGAGACCGAGCCCAGACGAAATCAGCCAGCCAGCACAGGCGCAGCCGAGGAGCCGGATTAGGACTCACTCGGCGGCGAGCGCGGCCCCGTACGCAAACTGAGACCAGGTTAGCGACGGTGGTCGCGAGATCCACGGCGTGCAATGGCGGCCAGCAACAAGGAGAAGGCCCAACATCAGCAGCACCTTTCCTCTTCTTTAGTTTCCGTACCTTTGCGCTTCGAATAGCAGCACATCCCGAGTTAAAACCATTAAACTTTCTGACTGAACAAGAGGCCTCAAGTGAAGCACCAAAAACACAGTAATCTCCAGTGCACTGAAGCCCGTGTGCTTTCCTAATACTCCAGGTCACTCATCCTGCGTTAGCACAACGCTGGCCCTGCATGACGGGCAATCGCCAAGAGAGCGCAGCCATCGCTCCAGGAAGGCCGAGTGGAAGATGTGCCTGCAGCGCAGCTGGATCAGCTCGCCTGCACCATGCCATCCTTCCAGGCATACCGAACAGTCCACCGAAGATTCCACGCTGCCACCTTCTATTGTTCCTCCGAAGATTTCTTGGCCTAGTTTGAAGAAAGGTTCCGGATGCGGTGTTGCCGCTGCCGTATCCTTGCCGGCACTGCTGAAGGCTCTGCTGTGATTTCTTTAACTGTTTGGGTTAACAGGGAGATGCTGGAGTTGAAGCAAATAGTTAGACTATCCGATCTGCCATCCTCCGATGTGCAGATAGCAACTTCAGAAGGAAGTGAGTGTAACATCCCATTTTTGAGTATTCAAAATTTTTGAATAAAATTTGTTGATTTGTTCTCTTTTTCAAATGTTGGCAAAAATAAAATTCCTTATTTAGAATTGAAACTCAAAATAGAATGCAAACTCAGAATTAAAAAATAAAAAACCGAAAGACAAAATTCAAAAAATCAAGCCCAAAACCCACTAGCCCACTGGCCTTGGCCTAGCTAGGACGGCCCACCTTTTTTCTCCCCTCCTCTTCTCTCTGCCCTGTGTCGCGCCCGACACGCCGTGCATGCGCACACCAATAGTGCCGCACGCGCTCGCACTCCTATACCGTGCCCACCGCTCCCATGCCATGCCCGACTCGTGCCACGCTGTGCACGCCTGTGCCGGGCGCTCCTGTGCTAGCAGCCATGTCGCTAGCCGTTGCATTAGTGCTCTCCCCCCCCACTGCTATAAGTAGCCTCAAGCTCGCCCTTGCCACCCCGTGCCTCGCCATCCCCTCCCTCCCCACCAATTTCACTCGTGAAAGCTCGGAGCCGAAGCTCCAATTCTGGCCGCCATGCTCGCCCCGCTGTCTTGGGCAACTCTGGTGAGCTTTTCCATAGTCCCATGCACCATGCCACGTTCCAGGCATCCAACTTTATTTTCCATCCACTAATTGCGAGTTTCCACCACAGAATCATGCCGTCGCCGTCATCTCCCTCTCTTTCGTGCCAATCTCGCTGCTGCCGATGCCCTTCTCCCTCTAGAGCGCCTCTGCCCAATTCCATGCTCTCAGAGCATCCCACGACCTCCCCAAGCTAGCCCCAGCCCCACCTCTTGCTCTCCTCCCCTTCGGCGAGCTGTTGAAAGTATCTAGACCCCTAAAAATAGTTTTGGTAATTAATGACAATATGTGAATATGAGACTAATGCATTTGCTGAGTATCACATAGGTTTAGTCGCTAATAATGAATGTGACAAATTGGAAATGTATACTAAAGATTAACATGAGGATCAAGATGGTTCAAGACAAAGGTACAAATAGTCTAGGATCCCTTTTGGCTTTACCTGCCTTGAGAGAAAGGTTTGAAAACCAAATTATATGTTAATTACCATATTATTAAAAGAGATCATAGAAAGTATCTTGAAAGTATATTCTTATGTCATTTAGATCAAGTATCTTGAAAGTATATTCTTGTGCCATTTAGATCAATTTAGGATCATGAATGCATTTAGAATTAAATGTAAAAGCCAACTGTATTCTGTTGAAAAAATCAGAAGTACTAGAGTGTGTTTAGTGGAACTACCGGACTCTAGAAGTAACTCGGAAGCACTGGCACTTTGAGCGGTACGTTTTTTCCAAAGAGCACTCACTTGAACACTTACACTCTTTGATATCGGTAGTATCAGAAATTGAACGACGAAACTACTGCAAAGTGGTACGACTGTACTCTAAAACGGAATTACCGAATCTCGAAAGTATCAAAAATTTAGGCAATATGTTTTTTCAGAGAGAACCATCTTTTGATCTCAAAGCAAACGATAGTAATGTGCCATAAATTGGAACTATCGAAAATCAAAACTACCACAATTTCAACGGCGGTAGTACCATGCCGACTTTCAAATGGCTAGTTCTAATGCTCTAATATAGCCGTTACTATTTGCTACAATACAATGTGGTAGTTTCGTAAATTGTACAGTGGTGCTATCGATTTTTCTAATTTTTAAGATTATTTTATACAATGGCTATATTTGGTTATGGGAGTATAAATACTTTCCCACCAGCTCAAAGACAGGTAGAAGAGACTCCATTGAACATTCTTAAGCATTGAACATTCTTCCCACACCGTTATTTCATATTATGCATTCATTTGAGATAGTTGAGCCATATCAAGTGTATTTCATCTTTATATTGATCCTTGACACTTGATCGCTGTCAAGCAAATCTGTGATCTGTTACTCTTGGTGCTTGTCGACACCTAGATAGTTTGGTGAAAGATTACAATGTGATCTCTTCAAAAAGATTATGAATAGGCCCGGCATCAATTTGTGAGTGGTTTGGTATCCACTATCTCAAGAGTGGATGAAGGATAACTACTAGTGGATGAGGAGTTGAGGCTTAATTTATGAAGCCGGTCCAAGTCACTTGGGCTTTTCTCAGTATGAATTATGGGAAACCGGCAAATTTTTGAACACCACGGTAAAACATCATGTGTCAATTGGTTATTTTTTGTCTCTCTTTCTGCACTTATATTTCTAACATATTATGGTAATCGTGATTGCTTAATTTGCTTGTGTTAGAGATATTTGTAGAGACTAGTACTTGTGGTGTCTTAGGTTTACTAGAATTATGTAGGTTTAATTTGTATTGAAATCTTGCCTAGCTACAAATTATAGTTATTAGCTTCAGAAGGCAAGAATTTTTATAACCTCCTATTCACCCCCTCTAGTTGGTTATCATTGATCTTACAACTTTCACGCTTCCCAGTAGCCAACCCTCTACCGCCTCGATCTACCGCTACCCACCACTCTAGCAAGCCTCCAATCTTGCCGTCACGGTAGGTACATCCCTTGGAGGCCCCTTATGCTCGTACGTGCCTTAACTGGCCATCTCCCCCTCCTCCTCAGTGTTGCCTCATTCTGCCCTCATTCTTGGCCGCCTAACACTGTCGTCGGTCACCACCGGGCTCAAATTGAGCCACGCCACTCCACCCACGGGTGCGGCTTGGCTCCAGCAACCCTTTTTTTGCATTTGCTGGTGGCCACTGCCGTCTGCTCCGCTGGCGACGAGCACGACAATGCCGTTGCCTTGTTCAGTCGGGAGGAACACTGTAGTACATTGATTAATTAAGGCTATGATTAATTAGTAGTTAATGTTAGTCATTAGTTTAAAACTAAATATTCTATGACATGTGGGCACAGATCATTAGAAAATTTAATTAAAACCAAATTTAAAGATATGTGCGACTGACAAGGGCCCCCCTTTTTCTATGTCTGGCACAGTGCCATGGCCCACCTATTAGTTGCTCATGATTTCTTTAAACAAAATAATTCAAAAAATAAAAACCTTGTTGACCCCATAGGTCAACCTCTATTGATTTTTCTAGTAGAAAAATAAACCAAAAATAAATTAAAACCCTTATGCCCCACCTACTAGTGAGAGAGTTCTCTCTCCTCTATTTATTTTGAGATTTAATCCTAATGTAAACTTTAGATGGCTCGTTCTCACTCATTTTAAATCTAAATTAAATTAAATTTATTTTTAAACTCATTTAAATTCAAGATCTTTCTAATGTAAGTAAAATCAGAAAATTTAGAGTTCATTTAGATTTATTGGTATGCTTGTGTATTTATTTGCTTTTCGTCGCTATCGTCGAAATAGAGTATGAAGACCTAGAAGAGTCGTAGTTCGAGCCCAACCAGGACTTTCAAGACCGACCAACTTGTGAGCCAGGTGAGTTAATATTTGATCATGTTGAGTCTACTTTTAATGCAAATTATGTTGCTTTTAAATGATCAAATTGCATGCTTTAATTTGTTATGCAAATTTATATTCATCATAAGGTTTTGTTACTTGCCTATTAATCATTGCACTACTATACCCCCACCTCTTGGACATTTGAATAAATAATCCTTGTCACCCTAGATTTAAATGGAAAGTATACTAGTTAAGTTGTATCTTAGCGTCACGCTTAGCCTTGTTTAGATACCCGAGGGTATTAGATTGCTGTCATCCTTTCAAAACATGAAACTTGGTTTCGGACCGCCATTGGAGGGACATGGCTGATATATTGAGTTAAAATATTTTATGCTTCTCAAAGCTCTAAAACTTGCTTTAAATATCTGGGCAGCTGGTAAAAGGTGTTGGTGTGAATGTAACATGAGAATTGAGTTTGTGGTAGAACTGTCCAGATTACGCTAAGGACTTAAACTTGTACCCCCCTTCCCAATGTAAAACAGTGCAACCTAAGTCTATAATGGGTATGACCTGGCTAAATAATTTACATCATCTCAGTGCGGTGGTGCCAAAAGGGTTGAATATGATTCATATCATTGGATGTAAGCCATGTTGCGATGCAAGAGAGGGTCTCTAGAGAGGGTGAATGTAACCCCACAGAGGTGAAAACCTTACCATGTGTGGCCCGTTGAGAAGATACATTGTAAATGCCTTGTGGTGATCTTCTTAATTCACATGTCCAAGAAAATATATGAAACATAATAAGTTAATTATTTCTTATAAGTAAAGTGTGTAATCTCTGCAAGTGAAGAGTGTTCGAACAACTATGCCTACGGTTATGGGCGAGCATAGGAACTTAATTGAGTTAGTGTCTATTTCTAAAACTTTGTGGGTGGGATGAAAAAATTGTCGAGTGGATGTAACCCTGAATTGATTTCCCCTGTGTGGATGTAACCCAGTGATAATAACGGGTGGACGTAACTCTAAACTAGTATATGACGGATGAAACATATACTACTATTAATATTACACACTCACATTCTTTAAGGAAAACATGATTTAGTTAAAAATGTTAAGTCTCATAAAACTTTCTATTTATTGTAACTGTCAACTAATGCATTTAGCAAACAAAAAAACCTGAGTTCCCTTTATTAAGCTTTGCATCTATAATATTGTATTTTATGTGTTAGCACATGGAGCATGGTTTATTATGCTCACCCTCGCCTAAGTAAATCCCCTTAGAGTATAAGGACCAAAATCGCTACGCCTACTATGCCGTTCCAGGACCAGATGGAGGAGAAGACGATGGAGATTAGAATGTTCTCTAATAGTCTAGCTCTTATCTCAGATAGATAGACTTTAATGGTGATTGTGTGTACATTTATTATCTAGACTCTAGAAAGTTGTAAGGCATCATTACCCTCAGCTGCTTGCCTATGACAAGATGTGGTCTAATCTTTTGCTATCATTTTTGCTTTTGTAATTTATCTATTTGATCTAATAAGTCTTTTATGTAAATTCTACCCGATGTAGGGTCTTTAAAACTCTGATATGTATTATTAATTAATGGTATTGTTCATACGATGTATGAAATGAATCGGCAATGTATCTATGAGCACTATCTACCGATTCAGGAAATAGTACAATGGAATCACAAAGGATTCTAAATTGGCAAAATCCGGTCCGACAATTAGTTCCAGCGCAGAAGGTTCCTGAGGCTCTTGTTGTATGCCTGCAACAACAGGAAATTCAGGGTTAGCGCGACAATGCGAATCTAATAAAACTTCAATATAATGCTTATGATCAACAACCTCTGTGAGCTGAATGTTGATGCAGACCTTCTCCCCGGTGATAAGTCTACACTTCGGAGCCTTTGCCGAAGCCTCTCCTTTGCTTGTTGAACTGCATCAGAAAGTCGATCATTTGATGTGGTGGTGCTTTGCCTTGAGCTGAAAAGCCTGTTACTTGTGGATTCAATTATGCTTCCACTAGATGCCCCACGCTCTCTGTGACTTCCTCGAGCAATTTCATAGCCCTGGGTTTTATAAATTGACAGCTGAATCAACGTTCCAGAGTTATTGAAGAAGTTTATACTGTAAATATCAGTAATTCACGTAAAGTTGTCACTGCTAAGGAAAGTTGGAACTGGAAGTGTCCTCATTTCTGTATGGAAAAATGAAAATATTGTATCTTGTATTGCATATGTTGGTTTAATCATGCATTTTACCAAAGTGCATACATAAGCAATAGAAAGTACTTCAAGCGATAGTGACAAAACATGTTTAGAAGAGCTTTGAAAGAAGCATTTTGTAGCACTAAATTTGGTTCTTTGCAATCCACGGCACCCCAGTGGTTTTTCAAATCTAACACAAAACTCCTCTGCAAAATATTTTAACAATAACTGAACTTTTCTCACAGAAGCAAGTTGCACATATTTACAACCAGTTGCAGTTTACCACATTCTAATGGTCATAGCAACCTAGGCTATACATCAGCGTAACTCACATAAATTCCCCTAACTTTAATTATACTAAATGTACACTTCAATTTTACCCTTGCCGCTATACTGGTAAATGATAAGCAATCCAAAATGCCATCACCAGGTATATATTTTACGATATCAAAGAAACAGTTAGTTACATAAGATTTGTGCTTACATGCACTGACAGTTAAATAGTAGGAGATACGAGTAACAGTTTCCTCTGAATGAAAGGCACATAGTAGTAACTAGTAAACAGCATGAGACACTTTCTTCTCCACAAACACGATTTGAATGTGAAGAAAGGGCACCCTCTAGTTTTATTAAACCATGACATTTGGCACTAATAATTTAAGACTATGTTACACGTGACTAGTTTTGGATTCAGCATGAACCGCACACTGTCTCCTTCCTAGAAAAAATGTTGATTGAACCAAATAAAACATATCACCAGAACAAATTATTTGGAAGCTCTGTTTCAAATGTAAAATCGCACCCTTTTACGGGCACCACGAATGCCATCACACGACTTATTACACCTTATTTTTCCGAGGATATACCTTATGTTCCCTTGCCAAAATGTTTTCTAAGCGAACCTTGTCAAAATGTTAAACAATCTAACTAATTAGCCGAATCACCATAACTACAGAACTTAAAAGTTTGTAATTCTGCGGTCATCAATTAATCGGCGAGAATGCACCATTTGGAATCTCCTCAGTCTTCATTTCTTATTTCAAAATATCGTAGTGATTAAGTAGTGACATTTTAAACACAACAAACCCACCCACGAGGAAACATTATATATTACTCCGTGGTTAAACCATCCACAATCCACCAATCCATTGTGCCACAAATTCGGGGGACTCTTTGGATACAGCAAAAATCGACCATAACATGCTCATGCTCGCTAGCTACCCCGTAACAATCAAGCGTAGCGTTTCATCAAGCACAAGGCACGCATCTCGCTCCTATGTTGAACTGTACTAGGCCAGCAAAGAATATCAAAAGGAGTTTAGAATATCAAAAGAACTGTACTAGAGGCGGAGGGGCCGCGGGCGAGGGGGTCGACGGGTTCGGGAGCCGGCGGCGGCGCTGAAAGTAGAAGAGGTTGGCGGCGATCGGCATGCAGCCACTGGGAGAGAGCCGCCGGAGTCCTCGATGACTTCGCTTCGCCCTTCGCTTTTCTTTCTTGGGCCCTTCGCTTCGTCATGCTTGCGTGTGTTAGGATTATGCACACTTTTTTTTGAGTCCGGACGGGTGACTTAGCAGTAAAATTATCAGTGATTAACAGCAAAATTATTTATAACTGATAGTAAAATTACTTGCAGCAGTAAAATTACCTATAACTGACAATAAAATTATTTATAAGTGGCAGTAAAATTACTTATGACTAGTAATAAAAATACTTATAATTGATAGTAACAATTAGTTGTAGTTTACAGTAAAATTACTTGCAATTGATTATGTTCCCTCACGACTTATTGGCAGTAAAATTAATTATAATTGATAGTAAAATTACTCTGTTGGGCTAAACGAGTCCAGACCAACTCCGCACAGCTTAACCTTTCTTCATGCCATAACTGACTCGAAGGGTAGATATATAGATTGATACAATATAATATGATAATTTATTTAGATCGGTCATATCGGATCTAAACGGACAGTCCATTTGGCAATATAATAAGGATTGCACGACACAAAATAATTGCCATTTCTTTTGGACCAACGCAAAATCCACATCTTTGTTGCTCACCAAAATGTATGCCAGATTTCTTTCAATCTCAATCAAACCCTTTGGATCGGTCGATCCATGGAGATCAAATCTACAAAAAAAAAGAAATTGTCTTTGTTTGTTATGCTGTCAAAGCTAAAAGGAGACATTTTGATACGAGTGCAGAGTGCGAAGTGCAGTTGCAACGCTATCAAGTTCCTCGTCCAATTACACGGCGGCTACACGCTTCTATCACGTGAATCAACGCTGCGTAGGTTCACGTGCTGACTTGGTAGTTGTCAAAGAGTGATTCAGCCGTACTTATCAGCTAGGACGGTGTCCGATCCAGATTTTATAGATTTAGAATTTTTTATAATTTTATCATACTATTCCTTAGATCAATTGATAGTGTTGGATCATATGAACCTAGTTTTCGATCAATTATTTATTTATTGTATTTTAAATTATCATACATTACTAATTTATTACAAACTCTTGTACTTGGTAGTTACTGTCCTAATTGAATAATCACTCTTTTAATAATTTAAATATCATGATACCATTATCACCTTAAGATAGAAAATTTATTTAGTGATATAATACTAGTTGTCAGATAGGTTGTACGATTAATTTGCTTAGCCATGCTTATAGTCTCGTTGGGTTCATCATCACATGTGATCAATTAATTAATTTTGATTTAATGAGATATTGAATCATGGTTGACGTCATAATTATAAAATTTGTGTACCATAATATTGGTGTGTCATTGGTGATGGTTATACAAAAATTATTATTCACTTAGATGAGTAATCGTGCAGTAAAGGAAAAATTGTAGTTAGCACTTCGAGAGATGTGGAAGTCTTGACTAGATAATGTCTAAGAACTTAACTTTGTGCGCTATTGATATGAGTCTTATCGTACAAATCACATGTCTAGTATGGGATAGACCTGACTGATCAATTTGTGATATTTCAATTTCAATTTCGCTATTGAGTTGAACATAGTTGCTGATTTTCATAAAGCGCAAGAGGGGGGCAATGATCGACTAGATGGTTAACCTACTTGATGGTGAAACCATAGTGGGCGGAATTTGGTTGAGGTTGAACATTGTAAAGGCCTTGTTATGATTTTCTTTACCGCGGTGATGATCACATCGTGTGGGTACAGTTGTGTAATCTCTGGATAGTGTAAAATTATTCGAATAGCCGTGTTCCCCGTAATGGATAGTGCTTGGTAATTTCACATGAGGGGTAGTTATTTCATAAAATTAGGTTGAATAACTTTAAAAAGTGGACATGTATTTCACTAGTGGTTTATTAAGTGGATGATTAGTTCACTCATGGTCTATTTAATTCTTTTAGTTATGTATTTATTATTATTTTATTTAAAATTTTTTTCTAATCTATTTATTGTATTTATTTTAAATTATTGATTTCTGCAAAATAATCTTTCAGCCATCTATTGGTAAGCCTTACATATTATATTACATCTTTGTTACAAACGACTTGCTGAGTACCAATGTACTTACGACTTTATACCTACTATTGTTCAGTTGAAGAGGAGAAATCATATCAGTAGGAGGTACTAGAAGGAGGATGCTTCGACGACTTTGTGGGTTAGGACTTCGCTTCTCAGTCGATTTCCTGTGAGCATGTCGAATGACTACCAAGCTTATTTCTATTTTCTACTGCTAGTTTTTTAAGCCCTTTAGGCTATTAATTGTAAAATTGGCCATAAGGTCGTACTCTGATAATTATTAATATTTGAGTCTGTCCTTTATGTAATTGTGCATATGGTTGATATTTCATTTATATTTATACTGTGTACACTAACGTGATCCTAGACTAATGCGGTATACACAAAGAGTCCAGATTTGCATAATCAGGTCTCGATAGAGGTGGTATAAAAACCATATCAACTGCAGGACAAAGCCCTAGTTAGAGTGGTCGCCTTAGCCAAATTTTAAAATTTATTTTCTAAATCAAATCAACCAAATTGGATATTTAATAATCTCTCTACTTTCTTTCCCCTTTCCTAAGATTCTTACTCTCCACTTTATTCAAAAGTTTACTTTTCTGAAATTATTAAATTTACTTCTTTCCTTTATAATGCCTTAGATATCTCAAGCTTCCTACAGCTAGACTGGAGGATGGCGATGACTTTTCCAAGTTTTGGGCCTGTTCTTTGCGGCTTCTAAAAGCTGTTTTTGACTTTTGCTACAGTAACTAACTTTTAAATGGAGTATTTTTTTTAAGACGGAGTCTACAAGTTAATTGTAGTACATGTTAAAAAAACTAATATCTGTACCATAAAAAATCGCAAGCGAGTATCTCTCTTTCTGCAATCTCTGTCGCAAACAGTCAAAAAGCCATCAACCGCAGCCAAAAGCCATCAGCCGCAACCAAAAAGAACAGGCCCTTTGTTGTGGAGTCTTGGATTGAAGAGGTTACCAGTTTACTTCACCAAGAATAAGTCAAAAGGCCAATGCACTGGATGCATCACCAGATTGTACTTCACCACAAAGATTAGCAATCAAGTTCTATACCAAAGTTTCAAGTGCACTGTGCTTGTGGAGAGTGGTCCACGCAAGGAACCACACATAAGGCCATCCAACGTCTTTGCAAGCTATACAAGGTCAGTATGCCCAAGCTCATTCGGAACAAGGAACAATATGTAGTTACTTTCAGTGTAGCAGAGTAGGAGGGAGCCATAAATGGACCTCAACTACAACTACCAACACTTCTACCCTCGCCAACGCCGCCGAGTCTGGAGGAGAGGCATCGCACAGCAGGCAACCGTCAAAAGTATCTTTGGCACTTCATTTCAGCCGTAGCAAAAGAGCAGTTGTCGTAAGTTCGCAACTTGTGGGTGATCTATAGTGACTCAGAAGAGGAGTCGAGCAAACCCTACTTGGGAAGACCCGAGTAAAAGCCCTTAGATTAGACCCTTGTATAATTTGGAAAGTGCGATTATAACATTTTGGTTTTTATTTGCAATTGCTTATGATGTGAACTGCAGTCTTACCCTTAAAAGTATTATGTTGCAATCATATCAACACCTTTATTTGAGTTATTTAATTGGTTCTTTTGTTAGCCTCTCGGCTGAATGTTTGTTTAGTTTAAGTTTGCCTTTAGAAATCCTCTTAAATGAATTTACCTCTTATCTATACTTTTTCCTCTCTTCTTTTGAGCATCGTGAAGTCAATTCTCAGCAGTTATGTTTTCTTTCAGAGCAGTGAAAAAATGGTTGATACCCAAAACTCAGCTGGTCGTAGTAAGATGAACCAAGATCCAGGAAGCAGCATTGCAGATCTATCAGCTCAGGGACTGCAAGCAACCCCAATGGGATTGAATCCAGCTTTTAGCCAGCTCATGGCGGCCCAAACAAAGTTGATGCACACTATGATACAAAACATAAATGCCACGATGAATCGACAAAATCAAGAAGTAGTTGCATCTCAGCCAGCTAGATAGCAACTAAGTTTACAGAGTTTATGAGGATGAGACCGCCCACCTATTCTCGGTCTTTTGAGTCTTTGGAGATGGACGATTGGATTCATTTAGTTGAGAAGAAACTAAACCTTGCTCAGTGCACTGATCGCAAGAAAGTGCTCTATGCTGCCCATCAGTTGGAGGGAGTCGCCGCAGAGTGGCGGGAGAACTAGCGTATCACTCATGAGGACCAAGATAGCATCTCTTGGACTGAGTTCACAGTAGCGTTTCATCACACCCATATCTTAGATGGGGTGATTGAGATGAAGAAGAAAGAGTTTCATGAGTTGCAGTAAAAGAACATGTTAGTGAGTATCTCAACAAATTCACTTAGCTTGCTTGCTATGCACCAGAGAATGTTGCTGAAACAACCTGCAACCTCATTAGACTAACAACAGTTAAATAGTAACTAAAACATGATTAAGAAACAGTAATAAATTGCATTAGGATTTACTAGAATTGCATTGCCCAAAATTTCACATGAGCAAAATAAAAGTGTTTACAACTATTAAGCATATACAAGATTGTTTTGTACAATTAAAAATAAATGAACTACAATTATTGCATTAAAGATAAAATAACCACAATTGCAGTTACATGAATTTCTGGATTTTGTTCTCTCCTGTGCATGCTTGTTGAAGAATAGCCTTCTCATAATAAACCAAAAACCTGCTTTTCTTTTGCAAACCAATTTAGGAATATAAAAGCAATCCAAGGGAGAATAAAAATAATAAACAAGTTTTGCCATCAAATTAGTTCGGCTTTGGAACGCCGAATCATTAGAGTGCTCATCGAGGTACCCAGACCATCCAGGGCCAGTCGGCTTCCTCTCACGAGTATGGGCCTCATCATTTGGCAAAAAAGCAATCCCACAGTCCATTTCATTCTGTCTTACTTACCTTATGCCGCAGAAGATCGAGTGAGCCATTTTACCAAATAACCTTTTAACCAAGGGGGTAAAAACCCATTTTCACCGAGCCAACAGCTGTGCACGGCCGCGTGAGGGGACAAGAACGAGCCAAGGCCAGCTGTGTCCAGCCAAGCGAGAGAGCAAGAAAGGGATAAGACCAAGCGAGTCCCTCCTCTCTCATTCTCATTCACTGTCTCAACCGAAGGCAAGCACCAAGCCTCAGGCAAAACCCACACCCAAAAGCCACTCCATATACATAGACCCCACAGAGAAGGGGACCAAGAAGCAGTAAGGAGGAAGGGGAGCTCCAGAAGCTAGGGAGGATGATGGCGCAAGGGTGATGACAACGACAACGTAGAGCTGTCGGCGACCACGTCAAGCCAACAAAGACAAGGGGGCGACCAAGGAGCAAGCCAAGAGCACGTCACGGCCACCTCGACCATCGTCAGCACCCCGCCCTTTTTCTGACCCGACACAGCAAGTAGGTCCCCTCATCCTCTTCTTTTGCTTCCAGCTCACACGTAGGCACATCACAGAGCAATAGGGGGAGAGAAGAGAGGGTAGCAAACCTCTGCGAGCCGGGTGGCAAGCGGTGCAGGGGGTCGACGCAGGGGGGACCAGCCGGAGAGGAGCCGAAGTCGAGGAGCGGCTGGTCGGCGGATCGGGCGACGCGGCACCAAGGACCAGCGGCGCGCCGAGGAGCAGTGGAGACCAGTGGCGCAGCATCAAGGTGAGGCAAGGGCGGCGCGACAAGGGAGGCGGCATGGCGGCGCGGCACCAAGGCCAGGGAGGCGCCGGACCAGAGGGAGCCAGGAGGCGCGGCGCCTGGGGCGAGCTGGAGGTGGCAGAGCGACAAAGGGGAGCCAGGGGGCCGGCGGCACAAGAGATAGGTGCAGGGGGCCGGCTGGATCTGGAGGTTGTGAGGAGGAGGTGCAGGAGAGAAAGGATTTGGGGAAAAAGGGATGAGGATTTAGGTGGAGGAGGAGGAAGAAGTAGTGGCGTGAGAGGAGTTGTCAGGCCAATGAAACAAAAAAAACAAGGAAGTGAGAGGGAGGTGAGAGATTAAGCGCACAAAAAAATTTGTTTTCAAGCGAGTGTTTAACTAGGAGTCTCTCATTGAGTGCTAGATTAATAAATAAAAACTTGCTAAAAATATTAAAATTTGCCCAACCCCATAAAGCAGTGTTTTTGATAAAATTTGTGTCACCAGAAGATTAATATTTTGCATACTGATTAAATTCATTTCTTGTTGTTTAATTCTTTCCGATGCAAGTTCAAATGCTAAATTAATTTTGTTAATCACTTAAAAATGGTAGAAACCATTTATCATTATTTGTGTTTTTTTGAATAAATTAATTATCATTTCAAGAATTAAAACTTGTGCTTTGATTTAATTAAAATTGTGCGCATCAATTAAACTTCCTCGCGAGCAATTATTTAGCCATCAAGTCGTAAAAATTTGGCCAATTGCTAAAATAAAAAAAACCCTATAGGTTGCACCGGGGCACTTTTGTGTAGCTTGTGCGTTTATTCGCCGTATTTTTAGCACCAGCTTATTAAGTGGTAGCACGTCTACTATTGCAGAAAAGGATCAGGGTTTGGAGGGTGGTTTTTATCCGACTAATCCTGGAACCCAGGGCTTCGCTCTAAACTCAAGCAAGCAATTCCTTTGAACATCTAGTTAGAATATTTTGGTACAATCAGTATTTACTTCTTAAGATTTATCTTTATGCATAAAAATGAAAACGATGTTTAAATTGGAAGAATGAGGATGAGAAAGAAAGAAAGAAAAGAGATAAAGGCAGACAGTGGGAGAAGCCCCTGTCAGGCCGATAATGAAGGGGGTAGAAGGTCCCCCAGGGCAGGTAAACAGAAGGGCAGGTACGGGACCTTCTACATAGGGATAAAATATAAGGACTTATAAACTTCACTTGTGTATTGGACCGTATAAATCGTATCAACCAATGTTCCGTCGGAAGACGGACAAAATTAGTAACTCTGTCGAAGTTATGATACTCTCCACATGGGTAAGTAATATATTAGATGGAGGAACCCAGATCTGGACGAGCCCAGTATGGGGGATCCTGTGCGCATATATTAGCGCAGTGGAGTGTTGGGAAAAGGGAGATGACCCGGCTCAATTGGGAAAGGGTGGAGGAAGCGGGCCTAATCGGGTAAGGGTGAATGCACCAGCCCAACCAACAGCTGTATTGCTTCCGGTGAGCCAGGCTGCCGGTTGTGATTAGCTGGGTGGAGATATTATATACTAAGACAGTAGTAAAAGTTTTGTACTCTGATCTGGGCATCGCATCTAAGGAAATGCGAAGATCCATGTGCTACAAGGATCAGAGTGAGTGGTACAAGCCTGCGCAGTGCTATTTAAATCATGAATTCATGCCTGTCTCCTGGACTGGAGGCTATGGAACCTATGGAGGTGTTATCCACTATACGAGTGTTCAGTAGATTATAAACCACTAATTTCAAAAGTATTTTAAAGTCTGAAAATATTTATTTGCTATACAAAGTGAGAAAAAGAAAGAGAAAAAGATGAGAAGGAATTGATGATGAGAAAAAAAAATGAGGATGAGGATGATGTTTTGAGAGGGTTTTATTTTTGACCATATAGTGTATCCTTGCTAATAATGCTTGCTGAGTACGTATGTACTCACCCTTGCTATTACTTCCTTTGTTTAGAGAATAGCCAGGCTGGAGTTTCACTTAGTGCGGATGCGATCAACCCTGAAGAACCCTATCCTAATAGAAAGTGGGAGGGGTGTGAGGACCTGACGTGTGGGCTTGACACGTCTTATGAGACATGGGACGACTAGAAGATCACCAGTAGTGCAGGCACTACCCCGAGTTAATGTAAAATGATGTATTATTCTCACCTCACAGACTCTGTATAAGATTAGAAGCTTGAACTGGAAGTTTACTTTTGGTATTGTATCGCTATTTCAGCCCTAGAGGTTTGTATCAGACTTTAGCCCTACGTGGCTATGTTTATGTAACAAAGACATGAACCGACTCTAACTATTGTTTCGCTGCTACACTCTGATGGGTTTATTATTCGTTGAAGCGGTGTTTTACCGGTCAGACGAATAATAAACCGTTGACCAGTGTTATTACCCCTGGGTAATGACGCGGGTCGCCACAGTTGCCACTAATGATGCTGTCAGGAAAGGTTCAAGAAAGGATTGAACCAAACACTTCAAGTTCAAGTGGTGGGAAATGATTATGCTAGTTTTTAGAACATAGTGGATAAAGCAATGCTTATGGAAGAAGGTCACTGTGAGTTGGAGGAATATCGCAAGAGAAGGATGATACAACAAGGATCTCATATGCATAAGTCCCAGAAAGCTTGTTTCAGCAAATACCTGACAGCTCGAGTGCCACAGTAGTCAGTTTTCAGGACGCCAACCCTAGCGCTATGTCAGTTCACATCCGGACCCCGTCCCATCAGGTCATGAAATCAACAACAGAGGAACACCAACCCTGCAGCATCAGTTATTTGTTTCAAGTGTCATGAACCAGGACACTACGCCAACAAGTGCCCTCAGAGACAAGCCCCGACACTAGTTCGTTTCAACTTGAGAGCTATGCCAGATAGGACTCCTGCTTTAGGACCAGGACATGGAGCGCCCCAAGTGTCTGGTCAAGCCAGTCAAGTACCCGAGTCAATTGTGCATGGTCAGGTGAACCATGTCACTATAGAGGAGGCTCAAGCATCACCAAACGTTGTGATCGGTAAGTTTCTAGTCAAGTCAGTTTCTGCTATAGTTTTATTTGATTCTAGAGCTTTACATTCAGAGTACAAACCTAGGTTATCCTGAAGTCAAGATAGCTATTCAAGGAGTGAAATTCTCAGCTGGTCTTATTGTATTGGATATCCAATCTTTGGATATGATTTTGAGAATGGATTGATTTAAGAAGCAACAAACAGTGTTGGATTATGGAAGCAAAGTCATTACCTTGGTCAGTTCAGATAGAAGAAAAGTGATATTTGCAGCTAGCATGAATCAGCCAGAGAAGGTTACGGTTTGCAAGAGCAAAGGGATCATGTTAGAGGACGTGCCAGTTATCAGGGAGTATCATGATGTGTTTTCAGATGATCTCTCCAAAATACCACCTGACTGAGAAGTCAAGTTTTTGATTGAGCTTGTCTTCGATACTTCACCAATATGCAAGAGACCGTATCAGATGCCTGCCAATGAGTTAGTGGAATTAAGGAAGCAAATTTAGGAGTTATTGGACAAGGGTTATATCAGACTTAGCTCGTCTCAGTGGGGAGCGTCAGTGTTGTTTATCAAGAAAAATGATGGTAGTCAGCGTATGTATGTGGATTATCGAGCACTCAATGAGGTTACTATCAAGAATAAGTATCCTTTACTCAGGATTGATTATTTGCTCGATCATCTTTAAGGAGTTGGAGTGTTCTCCAAGATTGACTTGAGGTTAAGATACCATCAAGTAAAAATTCATCAAAAACATATACCTAAGAGAGATTTCTCAACTCGTTATGGTCTATACGAGTTCACAGTAGTGTCCTTTGGTTTGACTAATGCCCCAGCCTATTTCATGTAGCTGATGAACAATGTGTTTATGGAGTATTTGGACAAGTTTGTCGTCATGTTCATTGATGATATTTTGATCTACTTCAAGGATGAGAGAGAGAGTATGAGGAGCATTTGAGACTAACTTTGCAAAAGCTTAGAGAACACAAGCTATACGCCAAGTTCAGCAAGTACGAGTTTTGGATGAAGAAAATCGCTTTTGTAAGCCACGTCATGTCAACAAGAGGAGTTACAGTTGACCTTGAAAATGTTAAAGATGTGCCAGATTGGAAATCACCGTTATCAGTGACGCAAGTCAGAGGTTTTCTTGGAATGACCGGTTATTACCGCCGCTTTATTGAAGGATTCTCTACTTTAGCCAGGCCGCTTACACAATTGTTAATGAAGGAAAAAAAATTTGTTTGGATGTCAATGTGAAAAAAGAGTTTGCAAAAGTTAAAAGAGAGAGTTTGACTATAGCCCTAGTGCTAGTATTGCCGGACATTAACAAGAATTTTGAGATCTATGGTGATACATCCCGTATAGGATTGGGATGTGTGTTGATGTAAACCAAAAGAGTAGTAGCTTATACTTTGTGTTAGTTGAGGCCACATGAAGGTAATTACCCCACTCACGATTTAGAGTTAGTAGCCGTAGTGCATACTTTAAAGATTTAGCGTCATTACCTCAATGGTAACCGTTGTGAGATTTATATGGATCACAAGAGTTTGAAATATATTTTCACCCAGATTGAGTTCATTCTTGGGCAAAGGAGGTGGTTGGAATTAATAAAGAACTATAATGTTGGAACACATTACCACCCAAGAAAGG
This sequence comes from Melocanna baccifera, assembly GCA_036346265.1. Classification (NCBI taxonomy): domain Eukaryota; kingdom Viridiplantae; phylum Streptophyta; class Magnoliopsida; order Poales; family Poaceae; genus Melocanna; species Melocanna baccifera. The sequence continues at coordinate 13,109,029 of CM070683.1, forward strand.
CTAATGTGGTAGCAGATTCTTTGAGCAAAAAGGTTTATTGTAATATAGTGATGATCAGGGAGAGCTGTCGAGACCCGAATATGCAAATTCGGTCTCTCTGTGTAAACTGCACTAGTCCAGGATCACGCTAGTGCACACAGTCAAACATAGATGTCATCACAGTCATACACACGACAATAATAAGGGAAAACTAGAATATCGATAAAATATCAAAGGTACGACCTTATGGCCAAGCTTACAATATCTCTAGCGGAAGGGCTTAACAAAATAGCAATGAAATCCAAAATAAAGCGCAGCGACCAATCGACAAGCCACAAAGCTATCGAGTGGAGAACGAAGCCTAATCCGTGAAGTCGTCGTAGTACTCCCTTCCGCACCTCCTGCCGATAGTACTCCTCTCCTCAATCGAGCAACATAGGCGTAAAGCCGTGAGTACATTGGTACTCAAACAAGTCGCTTGTAACAATAAATGCAATATAATATGCAAGGCTTACCAAAGGAAGGCTGAAAGGTTAATTTGCATAAAGGCATTTATTGATGAAATATATTAAATAACTTGAAAGCGAAAGTTAACTGAAAACAGTAATAATAGATAATCAAAGGGATAAACATGAACCACTTGTGAACACCAATTCACAAGTTAAACCAATAGTGAACTACCTGTCCACTCCCAACATAAACCACCAAGTTATAAATGTAACACTAACCCTCGTGTGAAATCCCCGAGCACTGTCCATGACCGAGGACGCGGCTATTCGAATAGTTTTACACTCTGCAGAGGTTGCACAACTGTACCCACACGATGTGATTAGCCTAGGCCTAAGGAAATCACAACAAGGCCTTTACAATGCTCTATCTTAATACAATCCTGCCCGCTAGGGTTTCGCATCACACCCCCCCTTGCGCCACATGGAAATCAGCAACCATGTCCATCACGATGGCAGAATTGAATTAAAATATTACAAATTAATCACCAGTCCATCCCATAATAGACATGTGGTTTGCACGATTAAGCTCGGATCAATGACGCACAAAGTTAAGTCCTTAACATTACCCGGCGAGACTACCACATCCCCAAAGTACAACCGTATTTCCCCTTTATCGCACGATCACTCGCCCGAGTGCAAAACCAATTTGTATAACCAAGCCAACGTCACACCAATGACGTGGCACAAATTTTAATACACGTGGCACCAACCACAGTTCCATATGTCATTAAGTCAAATTAATAATTTAACCTGTGTGATGAGATCAATCGTAAATATAAACTGGCTAAGCAATCTAATCGTAACAACCCATGTGATAAATAAACTAGCATCACTAATAAATTTCCCAACCTATGGTGACAAAGGCATCATGGTATTTCAAAGTGTCAAGGAGGTATATTTGCAATTGGGTCAATAACTACCTGTGCAACAGTTTGAATAAAAATAGCAATGCAATGTAATTTAAAGCAAAATAATTAAATAATAGTTTGAAAAATTGGGTTCAACATGATCAAGGGACACGACATGCCTTCGTTATGCTCAGCGGGGTACTCCTGGTCTTCTGGCACGAAACCTGCTCCTCCGGAATCCGAATCTAACGAGAGAGAAAACGACCGGAAACAAAGAAACACATGAAAAGACAAGAAAAAGAACTCTAAAATTTACAAAACTAGAACCAACAGCTAGAGCTCGATTTTAGATGAATTTAGAAAAAAGAACGGGGTCAATCGGAGCTAGGACGGAGGAGAACGGGCTCCCGGAAAATTAATTCAAAATTAATTCGGGAAAATTGGAGTTATTCTTGTCTTTGTGAACCCGGTCCACGAGATTCCGAGTCCACCGTGGACGCGTCCACGTAATGCAGCACGGGGCGGCCGACGCGCGGGCGTGGCGACGCGGCATAGATATGCCGCCACGCTTGGCGCCGACGGTGGCGTGGTCGCCACGTGGCTCGGGGCGCTAGGGCCGACGTGGCGCCGACGTGGCATGCCACGTGTCATGCCACGTGGCCTAGGGCTGACGTGGCACGCGCTGGTGCTGCCACGTGGCTAGGCCGAGCCGGGCGGCTCAGCGCGGCGGCGTCGGCGGATCCGACGGCCGAGGGTTGGCCACGTGGCGCGATCGCGCCGTGGATCCAGACCGATCTGCGGTCGGGATCGGCGGCGGCGTGTCGGTGGGTGCGCGGATTGCCGACGCGTGGCGGCTCGGCGCGCGGCGCGCCGCCGGCGGCGCGGATGGAGCGGCGCGCGGCGGCGGCGGCGATGCGCGCGCAGCGTGGCGGCGGCGGCGCGAGGCGCGCGCGCGCGCGCGCGCTGGCGCGTGAGTGCGCGCGCGCGCGCGGCTCGGGACCGAGGGGCGGAGCGGGGTGCGGCGAGGGCGACGAGCGGGCGACGCGGGCGACGGCGAGGGGAGGGGCGGCGAGGCTCACCGGCGAAGTCCTCGGCGACGGCGACGGGGACGGGCGCACGGAGGGGTGCGCGGGCGGCGGCAGCGCGACGGCGGAGCGACTCCGCGACGCGCGCGCGAGGGCGAAGGCGAGGGCGGCGGCGACGAGCTCGGGCGACGGGCACGCGAACCGAGGGATGAACGCGAGTTTTATCACGCGAACCGAGGCAATCCCGATCGGTTACGGCACGGGGCGAACGCGGATTAGGTTAGACGGCTAGGATTGGGCCACGCGGCGAGATCGGACGGCTGGAAATGATTAGGGTTAGGGTTCGCGCGGGCGCGGGGTGAACGGCTGGGATCGCGCGGCGCGCGATCGGGCGGCCGAGGCGAGGCGAGGGCGGGGCGTTGCTGCCGCCGCCGCCGCCAGCCATGGATCTGCGACGCGTGGCGCGCGCGGATCGGCGCGGGGCGAAGCGGGTGCGCGGAAAGGGTAGTCTGGCGGCGCGGGGCGCGGATGGGTGACGCGTGGAGGAGAGAGGAAGATCGGGCAGCGGGTTTATTTTCTTTTCTTTTCTTTTTCCGAAATTCAAATAAACTTCTAAAAGCTCTAGAAAATAGCAAATAAATCCGGAAAATTCACCAAAATACGAGAAAATTCCTTGTGACACAAGGAACTCAAATAAAATATTTTCCACTTATGTTAATGTTTATTTTAATCACATTAAATCATTTAAAACTTTGAAAATTCATTTGAAGCTTCAATTAATTTCAGAAAATTCCAGAAAATTAATTTTTGAAATCCAGGCTTAAAAATCTCGAGAAAAACAGGATGTTACAAACCTTACCCCTTAAACGAGATCTCGACCCGAGATCCGGGCCAACTAAGAGAATAGGTTGGAAACTCGCTCGAGATCCTCCTCGCGCTCCGTGTGGCTTCCTCCTCGAATGGTTGCTCCACTTGAACTTTGCAAAAACGGACCGCTTTATTCCGGTGACTCGCTCGACACTTCCAAGATTTTGGTGGTGCTCTTTGTATGACAGATCCTCCTGCAGTCAACGGCCTCAAGCGGCACAACCTCCTGTACGCGCAGCACTTCTTGGTGGGACACATGGAAGACGTCATGTACCCCATCAAGGACGCAGTAGCTCCAAGCGATAAGCAACCTCTCCCTGCGTTTGAGAATCTGAGCGGACCAACATATCTCGGTGCAAGCTTCCCTTTTAGCTGAAATCTCTTCACACCTTTGAATGGTGTGATCCTCGAGTACACAAAATCATCGGCTCAAAACTCGGCTCGGCGTCTCGTATCTCGCATAGCTTTTCATGTCGGCTGGCAGCTTTCAACCTTTCTGAATCAAGCGGACCTTATCCTCGGCTTCTTTCAAACAATCGGGCCAAAACTGTCCTTCCCCGTCTCTTTCCAATTGAGAGGGTCCGCATTTCTGCCGTACAATGCCTCAAACGGTGACATCTCGCAAACCGGCACGATAATCTGTTGTTGTATGAGAACTCGCAAAGGGTAAACAACTGTCCCACTTAGACCCATGATCAAGCACACGGGCTCTCAACATGTCCTCCGTAACTGATTAACTCGCTCTGTCGACCATCATGCAGGGGTGATATGTCAGATCTTGAAATTCGGTGAGTTCCCATAGCCTTATGGAAACTACCCCAAAACCGAGAGGTGAACCTGCGATCCACGATCTGACACAATCTTCTTGGGCACACCATGCAAACTGACAATCCTGGACATATATAGCTCTGCCAATTTGTCACCACTGTAAGTCGTCTTAACTGGAATGAAGTGAGCAACCTTGGTCAAACGGTCCACAATGACCCAAATTGAATCATGTCCCTCTTTGGTTTTAGGCAAACTGACTATAAAGTCCATACCAATTTCTTCCCACTTCCATTCGTGGACTTTTAATGGTCTGTAGCAAACTGCAGTCTCACGGTGCTCTGCCTTTACTCTCGACAAACATCACAAAGGGCAACATACTCAGCGATCTCACGCTTCATGCTTGGCCACCAATACTTATCCTTAATGTCCTGGTACATCTTGGTACTGCCTGGATGAATCGAATATAGTGACTCATGAGCCTCTTTTAGCAACACATCCTTTAGTTCTTGCTGTTGGGCACACACAAATATTTGTTTGAACCACAAGGTTCCCTGGTCATCCACCAAAATCCCGACTCTTTACCTTCACTTAAATTCTTTCGATCCATTGAAATGCCTCATCATCCGACCGAGCTCGCGAATCGACCATCCAAAGTAGGTGCATCTCCATAGCCGCCAAAAATCCTGGCTCAACCAACTCAAGGCTAAGCTTCTGAAATTCCTCATGCAAAGTGGTGACTCTCTCGAACCATCACTGAATTACAGATACCTTTCGCTCAAGGCATCTGCAACAACATTAGCTTTCCCGTGATGATAATGTATGCCCACATTATAATCCTTTATCAGCTCTAACCACCTCCTCTGCTCGAGGTTAAGCTCGGATCGGGTAAAGATGTATTTCAGACTCTTATGATCCGTGTAAACCTCACATCATTACCCATCGATAATGACGCCAAATCTTTAAAGCATGCACTACGGCCGCCAACTCCAAATCATGGGTAGGGTAGTTCTCCTCATGCGGTCTCAATCGGCGTGAGGCATAGGCTACCACTCTCTTGTCTTGCATCAAGACACAACCCAAACCTTTGCGCGAGGCATCGCAAAATATCTCAAAATCCTTGTTAATATCAGCAACACAAGCTTTGGGCTGTGGTCAAACTCTCCTTAAGTTTCGAAAACTCCTCTCGCACTCTGGCGCCCAAGTGAATTTCTTTTCCTTTTGAGCAAGCTGCGTGAAGTGCCGCCACACCGAAAATCCTCAATAAAGCGACGGTAGTATCTGCCATACCAGAAAACTCGACGACTGGTAATCAAGTGGGTGATTGCCAATCCAAAACATCACTTACTTTCCTGGGTCAATCGCAACTCCTTCTGCTGTCAACACATGCCCTAGAAAGGCGACTTTCTTCATCCAAAACTCACATTTGCTGAACTTTGCATACAAGCGATTATCCCTCAATTTCGCAATGCCACCTCAGTGCTCTGATGTTCCTCCTCGATCTTGGAATATATCGAATATCGTCAATGAACACAACGACAAACTTGTCCAAATATTCCATAAACACCTTATTCATCAAATACATGAAATATGCTTTGGAGCATTAGTCAAACCAAATGACATCACTTTGTGAACTCGTATAGACCATAACGAGTCGAGAAGGCTGTCTTGGGTATGTCCTCCTTACGTATCCTCATCCGATGATATCCCGATCTCAAATCAATCTTGGAGAACACTCCTGCTCCTTAAGCTGGTCAAACAGTCATCAATCACGGGCGGAGGGTACTTATTTTTGATAGTGACCTCATTAAGTGCTCTGTAGTCCACACACATGCGCCGACTACCATCCTTCTTCTTGACGAACAACACCGGCGCGCTCCCACGGGACGAACTCGGTCTCGATGTAACCCTTATCCAAAAGCTCCGAATTTGCTTCTTCAACTCGCTAAATCATTGGTGGCATCCGATAGGGTCTCTTGGAAATCGGAGCGGTACTGCACAAGCTCAATCGAAACTCAACCTCCTCTCTCGTGGCATACAGGAGATCATTCGAAATACGTCGGGTACTCTCGACAACCGTACACCCTCCAACTGGATTACCTTACTCGCAAATCATGGTAGCTCTGGTGGCACTCACCGATCGCGAATCGCACCTTAACTCCGTCAATTGGTTAAGGTCATCGCTCGCTCCCACAGTCTAACAACGCTTGTCGCTTCGGCCAATCCATTCCCAAGATTACATCTAGGGATCGCATATCCAACAAAATCAGTCGGCCACGAACTCAACTCCCTGAATGGTTATCTAACTCTGGACAACCTAGGTTGGACCTCAACTCGGATCCGGGATTGGATTAAAAGAACAGATCCAAGAGCAACGATTTTCAATTGTTGCTTTAAAGCAAAACTCCAGAAACAAAGCGAATGCGAAGCTCGTAATCAAATAAAGCGGTGGCAGGAATCAATGTACGAGAAACGCGTCGATCACAACGTCTGGCGCTGCTGGGCATCCTCTGCAGTGGCGTGGTTCACGACCTCTCACCACCGGCGCCCTGCTGGCTCGTCCCGGCCGGGGTGCTCGCTCGTCTGCTCGAGGTAGGGGTACGACCGGTGTGGCTCCCAAGTCAAAGCGAATCGGTGTCGGGCTCGCCTCGAGGGCACTTGCTAGCATAGTGTCCCACTTCATGGCACTTGAAGCAAGTGATGGATCTGCTGGATTATTGCTCTTCTGCTGCTGCCGCTGTCCATCTGGAACCACTAGGGCCGCCCCGATCAAATCGCGCGTGTCGGGCCGGGTCCAAACCTCAAGATCGCTCTGCTGCTGTGGCGCTCGTCAGGTGGTAGGAACCAAAACGAGGCCTCGAGATCGGTGTGACCGTGATCCCTGCTGGATCAACCTCCTCTTGCGAGACTCCTCGAGCTCGCGCGACTCTCCTCGATAAGTATGGCCTTATCCACCAATCGCTGAAATCGGCATAGTCGTTGCCTCACGACTTGCACTTTCAAAGCCGGGTTCAAGCCTTTCTTGAACCTCTTCTCGCGAAGCTGCATGCGCCGCTACATCCTCTGCGCGAAGCGAGCCAACCGAGTGAATTTATTGAGATATTCACTCACCGATGAGTTCCTCTGCTGGAACTCCCGAAACTCATCCTTCTTCATCTCAACCACTCCTCCATGACATGAGCGGTGTGGAAAGCCTTTGCGAATTCCTTCCAGTGATGTCGTCTTTGGTTCTCATGGGCGGCGCGAGAGTTCTCCCACCACTCTGCTGCTGGTCCCTCAAGCCGATGTCTGCATACAAAACCTTCTCCCGCCGGTGCCGAGCCAAGTTCGATTTCTTCTCAATCGAACGGACCCGATCGTCGGCCTCCAAAGGCTCGAGGAACTGGAGAAAACAGCGGTCTCGTTCTCATAAACTCTGCATAGCTGGTCTCGACGATGTCTTTGGCGGTGGTATCGGCTCTGGTCTTTGTCGCCGCATCATAGTCTCGCATACCCGCATCATAGTCTGATCATCATCGTGTGCAGGCCATCAAGAATCGGCGAGGGCGGGTCCAAGGCAGTGGCAGGCGGCGCGCGCATCGTTCTCTGGGTCCTGGTTCCCCTGGTTGCGGCTGGAGGAGTTCCTGGTGTCAACCATCTTGCTCTGAAAGGAAAACAATTGCTGACTGACCAAAGGTGAAAGACGAGAGGGAAAAGCATAGATAAGAGGTAAATGCGTCTAAGGGGGGTTTTGCTTAATGGAGACCTAACTAAACAAACACATAGCCAAGAGGCTAACTAAGAAACTGAACAAAAATAAACTCCAATAAAAGATTTGACATGATCGCAATATAATGCTTTTAAGGCAATATTTGCAGCTCACATCGCACACAACTGCAAATAAAATCCAACGTGTCTACTCGCTATATCTACTCTGAAGGCTCCCACTCGGGTCCTGACAAATAGGGTACACTGCTATCGTCCTCAGAATCGCTGTAGACAACCCACGAGTTGCGGATCGGCGGCGACTGCTCTCTGACTGGCGCTGGAGTGAACCGACTGAGGTAGGCGCGGCGATCTCCAGTGATACGACGTCTCTCCTCTGGGCTCGGCGGTGTAGGCGACGGTAGAGGTACTGGCGACTGCGGCCGGGGCTCCTCCCAGACTGGCTCTGGTAGTCTCGGGGTGGCTCCATACTGCTCCTTGAATTTCCGGACGAGTCTGGCCATGTTGATCTTGTATAGCTTGCAAAGTCGACGGATGGCTTTATGCGCAACTCCTGTCCGACATCTCCCACCGCACCGGTGTTCTTGAAAGCGTGATGTAGCACCGCTGCCGACTCGGGTAGTGAAGTATAGCCCGAGATGCTCCCGATCGTTGACCTTTTGCTTCTCATCCTTAGTGAGGTAGACGGCGATCTCTTAAATCCGAGGCACCGCAACAAAACGCGTAGAAGTGACCTCCATCCTCTGTCTTGGTCAGAGGAAGTTTGGGACATCTAATGCATTTATAAAGGAAAGATCGGTTTATATCTTTAGGAAAAACAAATTTTGCAAGAGTTGGGGCGAGAGACAGAATCCTTAAGAATGAGGTAAGAAGATAGAGATATTACTAAATATCAAGTTTAGTTGGTTTGATTTAAAAATAAATTTTTGGGCTATCGACCAATTTAACTTAGGGCTTGTCCTCTACTGATCGATATGGCTCGATACCATCTCTGCCGAGACCGAATATGCAAATTCGGTCTCTCTGCGTAAACTGCACTAGTCCAGATCACGCTAGTGCACACGATCAAACATAGATGTCATCACGATCATACACACGACAATAATAAGGGAAAACTAGAATATCGATAAAATATCAAAGGTACGACCTTATGGCCAAGCTTACAATATCTCTAGCCGGAAGGGCTTAACAAAATAGCAGCGGAAATCCAAAATAAAGCGCAGCGACCAATCGACAAGCCACAGGCTATCGAGTGGAGAACGAAGCCTAATCCGTGAAGTCGTCGTAGTACTCCCCTTCTGGCACCTCCTGCTGATAGTACTCCTCTCCCTCAACTGAGCAACATAGGCGTAAAGCCGTGAGTACATTGGTACTCAGCAAGTCGTTTGTAACAATAAATGCAATATAATATGCAAGGCTTACCAAAGGAAGGCTGAAAGGTTAATTTGCATAAAGGCATTTATTGATGAAATATATTAAATAACTTGAAAGCGAAAGTTAAGCAAAACAGATAATAATAGATAATCAAAGGGATAAACATGAACCACTTGTGAACACCAATTCACAAGTTAAACCAATAGTGAACTACCTGTCCACTCCCAACATAAACCACCAAGTTATAAATGTAACACTAACCCTCGTGTGAAATCCCCGAGCACTGTCCATGACCGAGGACGCGGCTATTCGAATAGTTTTACACTCTGCAGAGGTTGCACAACTGTACCCACACGATGTGATTAGCCTAGGCCTAAGGAAATCACAACAAGGCCTTTACAATGCTCTATCTTAATACAATCCTGCCCGCTAGGGTTTCGCATCACACCCCCCCTTGCGCCACATGGAAATCAGCAACCATGTCCATCACGATGGCAGAATTGAATTAAAATATTACAAATTAATCAGCCAGGTCCATCCCATAATAGACATGTGGTTTGCACGATTAAGCTCAGATCAATGACGCACAAAGTTAAGTCCTTAACATTACCCGGGCGAGACTACCACATCCCCCAAAGTACAACTGTACTTCCCCCTTTACTGCACGATCACTCGCCCGAGTGCAAAACCAATTTGTATAACCAAGCCAACGTCACACCAATGACGTGGCACAAATTTTAATACACGTGGCACCAACCACAGTTCCATATGTCATTAAGTCAAATTAATAATTTAACCTGTGTGATGAGATCAATCGTAAATATAAACTGGCTAAGCAATCTAATCGTAACAACCCATGTGATAAATAAACTAGCATCACTAATAAATTTCCCAACCTATGGTGACAAAGGCATCATGGTATTTCAAAGTGTCAAGGAGGTATATTTGCAATTGGGTCAATAACTACCTGTGCAACAGTTTGAATAAAAATAGCAATGCAATGTAATTTAAAGCAAAATAATTAAATAATAGTTTGAAAAATTGGGTTCAACATGATCAAGGGACACGACATGCCTTCGTTATGCTCGTGAGGTACTCTGGTCTTACGCACGAAACACGCTCCTCGGAATCCGAATCTAACGAGAGAGAAAACGACCGGAAACAAAGAAACACATGAAAAGACAAGAAAAAGAACTCTAAAATTCACAAAACCAGAACCAACAGCTAGAGCTCGATTTTAGATGAATTTAGAAAAAAGAACGGGGTCAATCGGAGCTAGGACGGAGGAGAAGCGGGCTCGGAAAATTAATTCAAAATTAATTCAGGAAAATTGGAAAAATTCTTGTCTTTGTGAACCCGGTCCACGAGATTCCGAGTCCACCGTGGACGCGTCCACGAATAACGATGCACGGGGCGCCGACGCGGCGGGCGTCTTGGCGACGGCGGCGGCATATCGCCACGTGGCACATCGCGTGGCGGTGGCGTGGTCGCCACGTGGCTCGGGGCGGCTAGGGCGACGTGGCGCGGCGTGGCATGCCACGTGTCATGCCACGTGGCCTAGGGCTGTCGTGGCACGCTACCGGTGCTGCCACGTGGCTAGGCCGAGCCGGGCGCTCGGCGCGGCGGCGTCGGCGGATCCGACGGCCGAGGGTTGGCCACGTGGCGCGATCGCGGCCGTGGATCCAGTCCGATCTGCGGTCGGGATCGGCGGCGTGTCGGTGGGTGCGCGGATTGCCGACGCGTGGCGGCTCGGCAGCGCGGCGTCGCCGCGGACGGCGCGGATGGAGCGCGCGGGCGGCGGCGGCGATGCGCGCGGCAGCGTGGCGGCGTCGCGGCGCGAGGCGTCGCGCGCGCGCGCGGCGAGGGTGCGCGGCGCGCGCGCGGCTCGGGACCGAGGGGCGAGTGGGGTGCGGCGAGGGCGACGAGCGGCGACGCGGCGACGGCAGAGGAGGGGCGGCGAGGCTCACCGGCGAAGTCCTCGGCGGCGGCGACGGGACGGCGCACGGAGGAGTGCGCGCGGCGGCGGCAGCGACGGCGGAGCGACTCGGCGACGGGACGGCGCGAGCGGCGGCGGCGCGGCGGCGGCGACGAGCGGCGACGGCACGCGAACCGAGGATGAACGCGAGTTTTATCACGCGAACCGAGGCAATCCCGATCGGTTCACGGCACGGCGAACGCGGATTAGGTTAGACGGCTAGGATTGGGCCACGCGGCGAGATCGGACGGTGAAATGATTAGGTTAGGGTTCGCGCGCGCGGGTGAACGGCTGGGATCGCGCGCGCGCGTCGGGCGGCCGAGGCGAGGCGAGGCGGGCGTTAGTGCCGCGCCGCGCGTCAGTATGATGATCTTGCGACAGCGTGGGCGTGGCGTGTCGAGCGCGCGGCGCGAGGAGTGCGCGGAAAGGGTACTGTGGCGCGCGGCGGCGGATGGGTGACGCGTGGAGGAGAGAGGAAGATCGGGCGGCGGGGTTTATTTTCTTTTCTTTTCTTTTTCCAGAAATTCAAATAAACTTCTAAAAGCTCTAGAAAATAGCAAATAAATCCGGAAAATTCACCAAAAATACCAGAAAATTCCTTGTGACACAAGGAACTCAAATAAAATATTTTCCACTTATGTTAATGTTTATTTTAATCACATTAAATCATTTAAAACTTTGAAAATTCATTTGAAGCTTCAATTAATTTCAGAAAATTCCAGAAAATTAATTTTTGAAATCCAGGCTTTAAAAATCTCAGAAAAACAGGATGTTACAAGAGCCAACCAGCTCTACATGAGGAATTTCAGAAGTTTAGCTTGGATTTGGTTGAGAAAGGATTCTTAGCCACAATGGAGTTGCAGCCAACTTTGGAAGGTCAGATTCGCTAAGCTCAAGCAGATGATGAAAATATCCAGCAGATCAAGATTAATATGAGTAAAGGTAAAGCATCAGATTTTATAAAGGATGATAAAGGAACCTTGTGGTTTAAGGAGCGATTGTGTGTGCCAAATAAAAAGAAGTTGAACGAGTTATTACTCAAGGAAGCTCATGAGTCATTGTACTCAATTTATCCAGGCAGTACGAAGATATCAAAGAACTATTGGTGGTCAGATATGAAGCGTGAGATAGTAGAGTATGTTGCACTTTATAATGTGTTAAAAAGTAAAGGCTGAGCGTCAGAGACCAGTAGGTTTGCTACAACCGCTGAGGATTCTTGAGTGGAAGTGGGAAGAATTTGGTATGAATTTTATTACAGGATTACCTAAGACCAAGGATGGTTACAATTCAATTTGGGTAATTATAGATCGATTAACAAAGGTTGCTCATTTTATTCCAGTAAGAACAACCTATGCTGGTGATAAATTGATAGAGTTATACATGTTTAGGATTATAAGTCTCCATGGAGTGCTTTCCAGTTGATTGCCTGTGGGCATGTCGAATGACCACTTCATTTCGTTGTGTCTCTTCTGCTAGTTCTGTTAAGCATTTTTTGCTGTTAAAGTATAAACTTGGCCATAAGGTCGTAACTCTGATAATTAATAATATTAGAGTCTTTTTCTTGGTTAATCATGAATATAATTGATATTCTATCTATATTTTCACTGTGTACACTAGCGTGATCATGAACTAGTGCAATATACACAGAGAGTCCGGATTTACATATTCAGTTTTTCACAATTGGGGACCCTTAGGATATGCTCATAGGCAACCAACTGGGGCTCGCAATCTAGTTCTTGGCATCATCATCTTTCAGTCTTGTTAACATCCTTAAATGACCACAATACTTTTCTTCCTCATTCTTACTTACTAAATAATTGTAATTAAGCAACAGTGAGTACAAAAGTACTCAATAAGCCAACACACGTAATGCAATAATAATAAATACAAAGTTGACAAAAGAGGCTTAAGGTTCTTTTATTTGCTAAAGGTTTTAGTTGAAATTTATAGTAAGTAGAAAACTTGAGACTTAGTATTTTAACTAAATCGTGTTTTTAAAGAATGTAAGAGTGTGCAATAATAATAGTAGTATAGGTTTCATCCACCTTTTACAAAGCATGGCTCCGTCTACCATATGTTATAGTTACTTCTTGGGTTCCAACCACCATTTATAATCACTGGGTTCCAACTACCCAAGGGAAATCAAATTCAGGGTTCCCACCACTCTTTCTATTTTTCATCCTAACCACAAAGATTATTTTATAAATAGACGTACTTGAGTAAATTTTCATACCCGCCCATGATCGTGGGCATGACTGCTCGAATAGTTTTTACTCTGCAGAGGTTGCACCTTTACCCACAAGAGACAACTAACTTATTATATTCCACATATTTCCTTAGACATGTAGATCGAAGGTCACCACGAGGCCTTTACAAGCATCTTGCCAATGAGGCTACGCTCTCTGAAGTTTCCATCGCTATGGGGTTCCAACCACCCTCTCCAGAAGCTCCCTCTTACGCTGTCATGCAGGCTTCTATCCAACTTACTTGACTGCATTCCATCGGGTGGCGCATCCAACTCTGGATTGATGCAAATTAATTGGCCAGGTCATGCCCATTATAGACTTGTGGCAACATTGTTTTACATTAGGAGGTCGTTATTTAGTCCTTAAAGTTATCTGAGCGGTTCTACCACAAACCATACTCTCGTGCTCCATCCGCATCAGTCTCTCATACTATCTGCCCAAATATTTTAGTCAGTTTTACGGTTTTTGGAGGCATAAAATAATTGAGCTTAACATACTAGCCACTATCCACCAATGACTATCCAAAGCAAAATTTCATGTTTGAAATGATGTCAAGGCATATTAAAGCCCCGAGTATCTAAGTAAAGCTAAGCATGGCGTTTAGATACGAACTTATTACTAATATGTTTACCATTATGTCTAGAGCGACAAGGTTTTATGTCCAAAGTCAAGAAGTATGGTGTATTATCACAATTTATAATTGGGACTTAACTACGAGCTTACATGAATATAATTTGCATAATAAATTGAAGCATGCAATTTAATACTTTCAAATAAAATAACTTGCATACAAGAGATAGGTTCAATATGATCAAAGTGATGACTTGCATCGCTCAATTTACTATGACCTTAATCTTACTCAGACTTCTTAGTCAATGGTCTTACACTCTTGGTCTTGATCTTGCTCGATCCGTTACTTCTCTAAAACTCCAAATTCTAGTTACATGATAAACAATCGAATCAAAATAAATTCAAATAACTCTAGAATTGAAATAAATTCAAATGAACTTAATTAAATTTTATTAATATTTGGATGGTGACAAGAGACAAAGTATAGTGAATACGGGATGCAAATAGGGTCAAACAAAGTCTGAGTGAAAGGGAATAGTAGGGAGAAATCTACCAAAAAGGATATCAAAGAAGATTCGGTGAGGATGAAGGAATATTCATGGAAATATTATGCTTTGGGGTCAAAGATGGTTGGACATGGTCGATCAAAGGATACTATTGGCTGAACCTTAACATAATGACTTTTTTTATTATTTTATATTTATTAAAGAAATTCCATGAGTTAGATAGGACCTATGGAAGATATAAGGGTCTACACACGATTTGTATAATTTTAATTAACCATATTAATCTTATATTCCACATTTTTGGGAAGTTCATGATGTATTATTATTTGAGGTTTAATTGATAATTAATTGAATGATTAATTAAATGATTAACTAAAGTGTGGGATTATTTATTTAATAAAGGGCTACTTAACTATTAACTTTAGTTATGCCACTATTTACTAACAAACCATAGCTGATAATTGATTATAGGGTTTCAATGCATTTGCACAAAATGCAAGTCTCAATTTTGTTTGGGCATTACTAGAATTCGGACTACAACCCACTGATATGGTGACGGATTATTTCAATTAAGGTCTAATTAATTAGCTAAGCTCTTATGTAGTTCATTAATTTGTAGTTGAGCCAGATTATTTTTAATGACCCCAAGGGTTATTAATTATGTTTTAATAGACATACAAAGTTATATTTTAGCATGATCTCTAATTAAAAATGTCCTTTGGATTAAATACAGTTAATATTCTAATTATCCTTTGTTATTATCTAGCATAACTTCATTTTAGTTAGAATCTATTTATGTGGGGCCAAGCTTATTATGTACCAATATCTTTCAATGTCATTTTTAATTAAATCTATTATTAATATTTAAGTGTTGGCGGTATGCTAATGACAAGGATTATATTTTAATAGGGTCTTCGGTTAATGTTTGAGTTTCTAAAACAAATACTATCGGGGACATATTTGACTTTCAATTCTATATAACTATTCTCTAGGAAAACTCTTAATTTAAAGTGGATACTCTAATTAAATACTTATTATATTTAAGGACATTCTTCAATTAAATCCTTGTATTTCCATTTAAATATTAGTGACCTAATATATAATTTAATTACCTCAATTATTTAACTATTACATAGAAATAACATTAATATTCCTGCATGGCTTATTCTCACACTAATTATTCTTATATAATAATTAACTTGCTAACCCTTGTTGACACTCACTTAATCCAGATTTAATCCTCAATATTTTTAATTTGCACAAACCTTTATTCTAGTTTCATAATTAGTTTTATTCTTATTTTTACTTATATTTTGTCAAATTTCTATTTGAATTTTTCTTAAACATTTGAATTCAAAATTTGATCATATGCTAATTGAATAGTAGTGACATACTAATTTATTAGCTGCCTTATTTAACCTTTATCTGAGTTGGGCCCACCTGATAGATAATGACAGAGAGCGACCAAGAGAAATAGAGAAGGGGGTGAGTTTGGTTAGAACCAAAACAAGGGAGGAGGGAGAAAAGCGACGACAGTAGCAAGAGAGGGCTCACCGGAGGCGGAGGAACGACGGCAGAACTATGGTGAGCTCAAAAATGGGTCTTCGGAGTGAGGGGCAAGCTAGGGAGACACTGGCATGAGCCAGGGTGAAGCAAAGGTGGATTGGAGGTGGCTTACAATGGCCGGAGGCGGAGGAGAAAGAGGTGACAATGTCAGAGGGAAAGAGGGGAGAAATTAGGGCATACATGAGCTAGAAGGGCTAAGGTGACCTCATCAAAGCAGTTGGAGAGGCCAGAGAGGTGCTAAGGCATACCGACAGCGTGGGCCGGAGGCGATGTGAGGAGGCTAGTGGTGGCGGCTCACTAGAGGTGTGGAGGGAAGGAGCTAGTACTTTGGTTAGCTCGAGGGGGTCACTAGGGTGCCTTAGGAGAAGGGAAGTGGAGTGAAGCCCGCCGGGGAGGAGGATGATGTGGTGGTGGCGGTGATGGTCAAAAATGGGAAGGATGGTGGCATCGGTAGTTTCCCATGGGGGAAATGAATATCGCGGTCAGGAACACATTTTGACGTGAGGTGTTGAGAGGGAGAGTTACCTAGTTGGCTAGAGCGACAAAGTGAAGGCAGCGACCAGAACGGAGCTCTAGGTGTGAATTTGCCTCAACCAAAATGGTGAGGGGAGAGGGGTGCCGTGGGGGCGAGAGCCAAACAAGGAGGCCGGGGATGTTTAAATAGCTGACAAGGGGGGAGTAGGAGCCTATGCACGTGTGATTCACGACGGTGACCATACGAAATAGGCCTGGCATGGGCGTCGGCGTGGTGTTGACACAACAGTGAGGTGACATGAGTTGTTGGCAGCAGGGCATGGGCATGGCAATGCTAACGTGGGAGCGGTGGTCAAAAGTTACGCTTGTAGGTGACGTTGTCAGGGCGGGCTCACATGGTCAAACCTTGAAGCACTGTGGGCAGGGCACGTGGCTGGGTGCAAGGGCACCTGGCACCGTGCAAAGCTATGCAAGGGTGCGCATGACACGGGAACATGCGAGGCTAGGGCACAATGCAAGTAGTTCATCAAGCGCAGCGCATCATGTCGAGGGCACGGCATGGCACGAATGGGGCACAGGTATATTGCGTTGGGGGCACGACATGGCGCATGCATGGCACACAGGCGGGCATGGCACACAGGCGTGGGGCAAGCGCGCAGTGGGCGCACGATGTGGCTAGGCAGAGAGAGAGAGAAAGAGGGGGGAAAGACAGGCCCATATGCCAGTGGGTCAAGAGGAAATGGAGAAATCGGTCGGGAGAAAAGAAAGACTAAAGGGCCGATCCCGACTTGGGATTTTGAGTTTTTATTGGGTGTTTGAAATTGAATTATGTTTTGGATTATAGTTCAAATTTGAATTTCTCTTGGCCGAATTTTGAAAAGTCTATAATTCCAACTGTATTCCATGTCTTTTCAATCTTAGGTTTGGCTCAAGATTTTTAGGTTATGTGTTTTGAATTCGAATTTGAGTTTTGAATCTGTATTCAATTTCATTGCCTCAATTTTTTCATTCTTTTATCATTATTTATATTTATTGTATATTATTCCTTGTTATATTTTTGCATACACAAATTTCAGAAAAGCTCAAATAAAATTTTAGAAGAAATTCGAATGTCAACAAGATGCACTCAAAAAGTTTTTTAAAAAAATTCACATTTTCAACCACCCAAATTGTGGGATGTTACATATGAGCATTCATGGGCCTATCTAATTCGTCACCGTTAGTCCGAGACGCATGAATTTAGGGGGTGATCATTTTAGCGATGGCTTCTAGTTTTTGGCTAAAATTTCACTGTAGCTGGTTTTTTTTACTGTAGCTGATTTAGCTTTTTGGGCATAATTAAATTTAAAAAAAATGTAAAAATAGAAAAAATATATTAATGCAAAGGAACACAGGAAAAAAAGAAAAATGCAAAAAAAATCAAAAAATCTAAAAAAATTCAGAAAAAGATAAATTACTGAATAGTAAAAAAAAGCTGAAGCTGAAAAAAAGCTGAAACGAGCGGGGCCTTAGTCGGTTACATTTCAATTTCGTGTTTGAAAACGGTCTTAATTATCCTGCTAGGTTAGGCTGCAAACTGAAACAACTTTGATCATCTCACTTAATTTGTTCTAAAAAATAATCATATCACTGTGTCCACAAGTATTGCTTTCTGAATTTTTCGAATGATCAATCGGTATGCCTGCCCGAGGGGATCTTTATTCCTTTGGAGAAAGGGATTATTTGTCTAGGTGGGAACAAGAGGTAAATGCTCTTTTGTGAGTTTGCCTCCCCACTATATGTCGGCAGATGTATAAGCGTGGAAGCTGGTTAGTGGTTACCACGGCAGGTGAACAACATGTGGATGATTCTCGCTAGTGTAACACCACGGCACCTAGAGAATTTCGTAGAAAGAAAACATCTAGTATATGTTTTCAGAGTAAAGTCGTGGAATCACACTATCTTAAATAAGACTATCACAAAATCACACTTTTAAACATCAATATTATATAACTACATTTACTCTGTATAATATTTCACAAAACCGCACTTTTAAATAACTAGTAAGGTGCCCGTGCGTTGCAACGGAAAAGAAAATAAAAGTGATGCATACTATCAAATATGATCTCAAACTGAATCATAAATATCAACTTTTTCTTACGTCATTATGTATCAAACAAAACATACATGTTCATACTCGTAAATAAATCAAGCATCATATTAACGAAACATGATAGAACAAGCATAACATACTACAATATGTACAGAAATAATAGTAAACAAACGAGTGTGTAGAGCAGATAGAAAACAAAAGGTTGGTAGCATTTTGCAGCAATATCTTTCTTCTATTTCCATGAGAATGAATGCACACACACACAAATGGTACACATACAGTTCCAATGTCAATAGTACAATCACTCACGCCAAAAACGGCATGAGGTCCACAGTTTCAGAAGCTGAAAGGCAGTTACTCCGATTTGTTCTCAGAGTTGATCTGTTGGGCTAGTAACAGCAGCCCCGACGACGCAACGACGGATAGGACAGTAGATGCGTAGCCAAGAACAAGCAGTGCTCCCTTGAGTGACTGAGTTGAATGAAAGGCCATGACACGAGTTAGCAGGAGGGCGACAGAAACAGAATTCACATGGAACCTTGTAATATTCAGATTCTTATGTCATTACCTTGGCTAGCTACACTACGTTGTCATTCGTGTACTGCACCGAGCTGTCTGGAATGTTTTGCACGCCTTGGGCTAGTTGCCAGGAGAGAAACCTAGATCAGCAAATAAATGTGAGATGTTAGTATCTTCAAACGCTAGACCTATATTGAACTATCTCTTTGGTTGAGCATTCATATCTCACAGAGGAGTGTTTGAAATTGAATTATCTAATGCACATGCTTATGAGCCGATCAATTTAATGTCTGAAGCATAATGTGCATGTATCTTCATTAATTGGGTATCATCAGAATGCCTATTTTTAAAACGATATTGGCTAACAGCTCGTATGCTCATATAATGTTGGGTAAAGATAAGATAAAAAAAATCATCCAACATGGAATCTAATCAGTATGAAATATGCAGTATGAGCAGCGTGCAACTCAAATATGAGAGTTGATAACTATATTGAACCATCTACTTATTTATTGATATTGACCAAGTGTCATTCTGGAAGTGACATACAGTAGGTTCTTTACCATATATATAGCATGCACAACAACCGATAAAAAAGCAATTATCCTTATATGATCGTTTCAATAGAAGAAAGAAGTGCTGTATGGGCAGTATGGTCTGGAATTTACCCAAAAACAAGTCCAAGTGCAGCACCAATATTGGCCTTTTCTACTGTCAATTCAAATTCAAGTTCTCCAAATTGGCAAGATAAGGGCACGAGGATTATACCATGTGAAAAGTTCACCAAAGGGCGATCTAAGTGCAGAGGGGCCCTTACCTTCAGCTTTCTTTTTTCTTTCATAGCCTTAACTTGATTGAATTATGGGCGTTTGATAGCAGACTTACCATTCCGATCATTGTTTGACAACCTACAAAAGTACAACAAAACATGTTACATTTGCACATACCTGTGTGGTTCAACCTTTTGACAAATTACTAATGGCTAGATGCAAGGTATTTTAGCAATGACACAGAACAAGAACCCATATTGAAGCATCAGGACACAATGAATTTGACAGTTTTTCTTCTGCATCCATAGTTTTTCTTCTGCATCCATATAATGTTGGGGACGTTCCCCAAGGTGACAAATTGGCATTTAGTTTGGTTGATACTTGTCAAGTAGATTCCGTATCTAACATGTTGACCGTTAGAATCTAGGACTATCTGTTGACCTGGGGGAGGAGGGAGAGCTGCAGATACGCGCGGTGGAGGGAGCCGCGGGGTGCTGCTAGTGGCTACTGCACTAAATGCAAGAGAGTGCAGAACCAAGCACAATCAAGTGAGAACTGCATGCTTAACTATCAAGCAATAAATGCAGTAGTCTGAAACTCTTAACCATTCAATAATAGAACAAAATATTAATATTTGTTGTAAAAAATGGCATGATTTGTCAGAAGTAGCTGGTTGTTAAAATCATATTGCAAAATCAATGGGAATCCATCTGATTTTCTTCATCACCCAGAATCATGCACATCTTAACCAACAGAATACAACAAGAATATTCTAACGGTCTACACTACGAAATCAGTGATAAACAAATAACGTCATACAACAAAAGATGGACAATCACAGACATGCACAAGTCTGATACTCTTTAATCATTCAATAATAGAAACATCATAAAGCACTGTAAATGAACAAACAAAATGTTCTCATTTGCTGTGAAAATGGCATGATCTATCAGAAGTAGCTGGTTGTTAAAATCATATTGGAAAATCAATGGGAATCCGTGTGATTTTCTTCATCACCCAGAATCATGCACATGTCAACCCAACAGAATCTCAGAATATTGGAGTGAAATGATTGCAAAATTAAATAGAAATCATAAAGCACTGTAAATGAACAAACAAAATGTTCTCATTTTCTATGAAAAATGGCATGATCTGTCAGAAGTAGCTGGTTGTTAAAATCATATTGGAAAATCAATGGGAATTGTCTAATTTTCTTCATCACCCAGAATCATGCACATCTCAACCCAACAGAATCTCAGAATATTACTGATCTCAGAATATTGAAGTGAAATGATTGCAAAATTAGAGCATTACAACTGGTGACAACAGAACAACAAGCGTTATCAAACACGACAAGTAGTAGCAAAATAGATAGCTTGACCACATGTAATAGCACAAGGGCAGGTCAGCTCAATACCAGTGTCATTTTCGTTTAGAGTCATAGAAACATATAAATTTTGCTAGTGATACCTCAACCAGCTCGTAAAGTCTCATCGCAACTACGGAGTCGTGCACCAACAAGAAACGTATTGAAGGCATATGTAAGGGGAAGGGGAAGCTTACCCTGATGGTGTCGTAGTAGTTCCATCCGAACTCCTTGGATAGCTGGCCGAGGAGGCGTGATTTGTGCCTGTGTGCGACCTCGAACCCTACAAAAACACAACAAGCAAACCCCATCACAACCAAACCTCCTTCCCAATAGACACCGGGATATAGACGAGCGAGCAAATCCCACGTACTTGAGCGCGTCGGGGATGACCATGCGCTTGGTCCTGTCGTAAGGCGGCGGCACGCCCTCGTACGCCTTGAGCCTGGCCAGCGCCGCCTCACACCTCTTCGTCTTATGCGGAATAATCCTGCCAAATACACCATGCACGCCATCAGGAACGCAAATCGAAATGGAACAACAAAGCAAAATGAAAACACCATGGATTTGCGCAGTGTTCCCTTACCCGCGGACGATGCGCCAGAGGATCTTGGAGGGGGCGCGGAAGTGGATCGGCCCGTGCGATGGCTTGGTGTTCATCCGCTTTCGGAAGAAGCGGAGGTATTTCATCTTCTGCCGGACCAGCCCGCTGGACATGGGATTGGAGGAGACAGAGGTGGTGGGATTGGCTGCGTCGGAGGAGGAAACAAGGGAGTGATTGAGGTGGGCGAACATGAAGCGGCGGGAGGGGCGGGGGTAGGCGGGATGACCTTGCAGATGCCGTAGCCGGCGGCCTCCCGCTCCACTCGGGAGAGGAAGGCGATGGGATCGGTGAACTCCGATTCCGTGGGGCGGTACTCCGGGGCGCGTGGGAGGCCACGGAGCCACACCAGACGGGGTCCCGCGGTGGCAGCTGCGAGGCGGCATCGGGCGAGCCACGCCGGACGGGGTCTCGCGGGATCGCCGCTGCGGAGGCGGCATCGGCGAGCCACGCCGGACAGGGGTCCGCGGATCGCCGCCGCGGAGGGCGGCGAGGCGGCATCGGGCGGAGCCACGCGGACGGGGTCCCACGGATCGCCGCTGCGGAGGCGCGCGAAGGCGTATCGGGCGAGCCATGCCGGACGGGGTCTCATGGATTAGCGCGCGCAGCGCGCGACGAGGCGGCATCGGGGGCGGGGCGAGGGGCTAGAGTTTTCGAAGGCGGAGATGGGGAGCGGAGGGAATCATGGGGGATGCAGGCGGTTGCCCCGCCCGCAGGGAGGCGCGGCCGTCGGCCCGTGGGCTCGCATCGCAGCGGTAAATCATGAACGTTCGTTGCTCTGGCTCAAATCGAATGGCTAAAAAGGAGTGAGAGAGGACGGACCAACCACCAACTCCTTCTTTTATAATAGTAAAGATATCATCATATGCAACGGACTTATCTAGACCCACTGATCAGAGTAACAAAGCTATCCTATTCTGCTCTATGCCATTTCTGCACGTCGCCTCTTGTTTCCCACCACTTCTTCGCGCCCAGAATGCCGCCCTCTGCATGTGTGTGCCTCCCAATGGCTTCCAGGAGGAGCCCAAGCCTTCGGTTAGCCCCACCGCGACAACAACCATGGTAAGTCAACTGTTATTTACCATGACAATTATCTCCACATTGGCATACGGATATGGGATGGTCTTGTTACTCTGACGAGTGATCCTAGATGTCAAGCACATTATATGTAACGGCATTGTTTAAAAGCATGATTTTGTGAAATATTACGTAAAAATAAGTATGGTTCTACAAAACTGATGTTTAAAAGTATAGTTTTTTTTAGTTTTTTCGAAGGAGGAGTTGTTCTGCAAAATCAAGAAAACGTCAGGTTGGGGGAAATGGATCCTCATTGAAGCAGAGTGTTGTGCATTAGGGATGCACGCCCACCATCCGATCTTAAGCCAACGATCCAGATCGGCTATTACAGTGTCAATGCTACAGTGAAGCTATAGAGTTTTACCGCTGCAGTAAAAAAAAGAGCCGTTGCTACATTGTCGGGCATTAGAACGCTGTGGTAGACCCATATTACCGTAGCTACTGTGCCCCCTCTGCAGTAATGCAGAGGATTCGGATTCTAAATGTTGAGAGCTTCTTTTCGATCGTGTCTGATAGCTTATAATTATTATTAGTATATTTTGACTCTACTATAAGTATTTGTGTAAATAAACTAGATATTGATAAATTGATAGTCCGTCTCAAAAAAGCTGTTTCGAAATAGTGACGAATAAATCGTTATATTTATTTGTTCAGATAAAGTCATAAGTTGGAAGAGCTGAACCATTATCTTAGTTTTGTACAGAACATTTGAATTTTATGTATAATTTTTCAAGGTAACCCGTGGAGTTTGCCCTTGGTGCTTTGTGTTCTTGGCGAAAATTTAATAGAAAAGTCTAGATTAGGGCAAGTGCTATCGTGCGGGCGTCATAGTCGGTTGATTTTGTTAGTGGCGGACACTACCAACTGTATTATATCGAGCACAAACTTTCTCCCCAATTAATGAGAAATGCTTTTATATTTTTCTCTTTAACAAGAATAATATTAATCTCAAAGTACATAAAGAGGTAAGTAACATCTATCCATTATTTATCTTGTTTTAAAAATTATGCAAATCATTATTGAAAAAAGTATATAAACACCTTTCATATCTTTTAGAGGACATTCAATTTTAGCTACATTATGAGATTCTGTCACCTGGATGAACCCAAAATCATTAATTGAGGTCTATGATACAAAATGACCGGCTTTGAGCAGATAAGTTTTCAGAAATGTTTTCCCATTAGTATAGCTACTAGTGGAATGCCTTGTATTTTGCTATGGATAAAAAAATCGAATTATCATAGCATGCCGAGTCAATATTAACAGGAGCAACCTACCTGGCCTACACCCTTAACTCCGCCTCTGCGCTCAGCCGCATTATGCCTCTGCGCCCTCGGTTCTGCCATGCATGCAGTAGAACTATATTTTTTTTCTTGTTCGTGAATTTTTAGGGTGGTGAAATTTGTTTTATTTGGTAGATTGCTTTGTTCTGTTTTTGTTAGAGATTTCTTAGGAAAGTGCAAGGAGAAGTTGTGAGAGACAGATAAATCATCACCACCAACTCTCTCTTTTTAAGTAGTAGAGATACACATATACTACATCATCATCAAATGCATCTTGAGATTGCTGCAAACTTTCAAAATTCAAGCCATCTTATGACCTGATCATCGTAATATTCTTGCACAAATCACCGAAACGGGCTAAAATGTCATATATATACCTACACACATAAATGATTTTGCATTTTTTTTGTAAGTTTTCCACTCTTCTGGTTCTTGTCGGCAAGAAAATTAACCAACCTAACAAAAAAAAATCCTCTCTAGAAGGGAAGCAAAAGGCACAACAACATTAGGCCAACTGGAACAAGAAAAGCCCACATTATTTGTTGTTAATTCACGGGCCCATGGAGATGCCAAGCACAAGATCGTGAGGAACATATTTTTTTTCCTTCGCTTTATTCGTTTCCATCTTTATTTTCTCTTCTTTTCTTTCTTGTTAGGCGGTAAATGTCACGAGGACGCCCCCAACTTTTAGGCTTTATTAAAGTGACAATACAGATCAATTGATCCTTTTCATTATAACTTTCTCACCACCAGAACCAGCGGTCTTCTTTTCATATCCCCCTGTTCTGCTCCTGCCTCTCTTTAGCTTACACATCTTGTTTAATGGTGCGCTTAAGTAGGAAGGGCACGATTATTCACTGAGATTAGATGGAGTCATTTTTAATGGCATGATTTGTTGATTGAGAATACATGTAGTCAGGTAGGGCTTCATGCATAATGCATCTAATAGAAAAATGAACGTTTATTTTGCTACGAGTTCCAAGTGCACAGAGAGTAGTGCAAAGTTCTGTTCCTTCTATGCTACACCATCTCTTTGTTTCCTTCTTTTTTTTCTTTAGTCATTCATTCATGCAAATTGTGCTTTTCAAATGTTGATGCATTTGTGGTGCTTTCAATTATTCATTCATTCATCAGACTTTTCCCACCAAACACCCCTATTAAGTGCTAATTGGTGCATAGCTACAGCTTCAAACACACACCTTGATTATTACTTTTTTCTAATGAAATGCCGGTAAAAACTGCTAATAATGTAATGGTATTAACGTACTTTCGGCGACCAATCTACTGAATAATATAATTTCTATATGACAAATCTAAATAATTGTGTATATTACCGATCGAAATTTGAAATTTTTGATTGTACGTATTTAAACTACCATCTATTTAAGAGCACAGGTCAGGAGTATAGAATAAACAATAAGGACAAAATAGGTCACAAACATAAGCGTTGTCTCACTCCTCGCTTGCAATTTGTTGGGTAGGGATCCTGGTTCAATCCCCGTAGGTAGAAGAAATCCATGTAATACGTTTTCACAAGCTTCAGCAATTAGCCTATTCCCAATTCAATATGAACAGAACTGAAAAAACATCACAGTGCTTACAACTGAATCGCACTGTTGATACGCGGATCAATGATTTTGATAAGAATAACACAAACTCATCACGTAAACAAAACAAGCATCTCCCCGTGTTGACACTCCAGGTGATGCCATGGAAGAAACAATAATTTAGATAAAACATTTGTCAGGGAACATTGCTGATAGCCCCCACAAGTTCCATCCGGTTGCAGTGGAGTGGAACTGCCCTTGCAATCTGGTCCAGCCCAGGCCCCAATCTATCCAAGCTGTTAACTCTAAACAATTTGATTCCAAGAAGGCAACATCCATCCAACCATCAACATTTCACCCCCCAAATCACCATCTAAAAATTAAGATTGACCTTATTAACACTTAAGATACCAACGATTTTTCACCCCTCCAAATCTCCCGTTTTTACACCCCAACCCTTTGCCCCGCACACTTCGTCGTTTAGGCGCCAATCGCATCATGTCCACGTAAACGCTATCGTACTGGCCACGCTGTGCTTGCCGTCCGACCAGACGAGCCGGCCGAAGCCGGCGGTGCCCGACGGCTGTGATTTGGCCGTGAAGCTCACCGTGTAGCTCTTCTTCTCGCCGGTCGACGTGAACGCCAGCTCGGTCGGCTGGACGGCAACGGTCACGCCGGACATGGCGACGGAACTGGACACCTTGTATGTGCCCGCTGCGCCGACGTTGGTGAGCGTGCGCGTGTGCGTTACGGTGGTCGCATCAGAGTCCCCGGCCTCGCCGTTCGCCGTGGAGTAGGCCACGGAGAAGGACGGGTAGTTGAGGTTGGCCACAGAGTAGGTCTTGTTCTCGGCGCACGCGTAGCTCCTGCTTCGCGACACGGCGGCGATCATGGTGGGCGTGTACTTGAGCGCACAGAGGAAGTCCACGTAGTCGCCGGTGCCGAGGTCATACACGAGCCCCGGGTCTACCGCGCGGGTGGGGTCCACGTGGCCAGCACCGTAGTCGAACGGCGTGGCGGCCGCGCCGGTCGCCGCGTCAAGGAGTGACCCGGCGCCGCCTGTGTACGTGGAGTAGGCAGTGGTCATGAGCGCCGAGCGCACGGCGGCAGGGCTCCACTCCGGGTGCGCGCTCCTGAGCAGCGCGGCGAGGCCGCTCACGTGCGGACATGACATGGACGTTCCCGAGATGATGTTGAAGTTGACGCGCCGCGTGTCTGAGGCGAACCCCGTGGGCCCCGCCTTGCCGGTCCACGCCGCGAGGATGTTGACCCCCGGAGCGATAACGTCCGGCTTGAGTATCCCCGGCGTGACCATGTTCGGCCCGCGCGACGAGAACGCGGCAACCACCGGCGACGGGCGCACGTCCACCTGCGTCCCGGCGACAACGATCGTCGCTGTGGGGTTGGGGTCGGACGCTAGGTAGGACTTTATCTCGGTGCCTTCTTTCGCGCCCACACCGGCGGCAGGGAGGAGGTGGGCGTCGGCGACGAGCTCCTGGCCGTTTGCGGCAGTGTTGGAGATCACCATGCCAGCGCCGCCGGCGTTGCGCACGACGAAGCCCTTCTGGACGCGCGCGCTGACGCCGCGGTCGCAAACGACGATCTTTCCGGCCGCCTTCTCCGGCGAGAGGGTACCTGGCACGCAGAGGTTGCCGCTGGTTGAGTTAGAGGCGTTGGCCGCGTAGATGATGGGGAGCGGGGTGTCCGGGAGGGCCTTCCCGGCGTAGAGAGATACGCCCGTGTAGTTCTTGCCGTTGCCGAGCACGACGTACGCCGGGAAGTCGCGATCGAGGGTGCCGGCACCCACGGTGGTGATCCAAGGTGCCACGTTGGAGAGCGTGGAGCTCCCGGGCCCGGCGTTGCCGGCCGAGCAGGAGACCAGGACGTTCTGCTCCATCGCGGCGAACGCACCGATGGCGACGTTGTCTCGCGCGTAGTCGGCGGCACCGCCGCCGAGCGAGAGCGACAGCACGCCGCAGCCGTCGCCGATGGCGGCGTCCATCCCGGCGAGGATGTCCGAGCTGAAGCAGCCGCCGAGCCAGCACACCTTGTAGACGGCCACGCGCGCCTTGGGCGCCATGCCGCGCGCCGTGCCGGACGCGAACCCGAACAGGCTGGCGTCGGCGACGGCAGCGCCGACGGCCGTGGACGACGTGTGCGTGCCGTGCCCGTCGTCGTCGCGCGGGGAGCGAGACTCCCTGGTGGTGTCCATGGGCCCCATGGCCGCCTCGTACCCCCGGTTGAAGAAGCGCGCGCCGACGAGCCTCCGGTTGCAGTCGGAGGAGTTGAACCCGGTGCCGGCCATGCACTCGCCCTTCCACCAGGACGGCAGCTCGCCAAGGCCCGTGTCGTCGTAGCTTTTGCTCTCGGGCCAGACGCCGGTGTCGAGCACCCCGACGACGACATCGCCCGCGGTGCCGGACTGCGGGAACGTGCCCTCGCTCCCGGTGAGCCCCAAGAACTCGGGCGTCCGCGTGGTGTGCAGCTCGTACCGCTCCTCGGGGTTCACGGCAAGCACGCCCTCCATGCACGCCATGTCGCTGGCCTCCTGCTCGGTGAGCCGCGCAGAGAAGCCGTGCAGGACCGTGTCGTACGCGTAGAGCATCTTGGCGGCGCCGGCCGCGGACACCGAGCGCAGCGACGCGCCGTACCACTCGCCGTGGTCGGCGTACTCCGCCGGCATCGCCGACTTGGCCATGTGGACTATGTACGTCTCCCTCCGCTCGGCCGCCGCTGCCGCCACGGCCACCACCGCGAGCACCGCCCCTATCAACCTCATCAGCATCTTGTTACTGCACGAGGAGCAGTGCATCATGCTTCTATATATCGTGTGTAATTTCTACAAGAACGTGTACATACATCTCTCTCTATATAAACATGTGCATATAAACAAGCAATTGCAATACAATTATATAACCTGCTATGCCTGACGTGATGATGCAACCAACCTTGTGGACCTCGCTCGTAGCTAATAGCTAGGCTGATATAAAATCGGATAACGAGGGCAAAATGCAGAGAGAGAGAGTCCAACCGGCAACAATAAATCAACATGGAATCGATCGGAATTATAAAAATTTTTCCATCAGCTTGTGCATGACATCTCGATCGCATTCGTAAACTAGAACCGTTCCTTTCATTAATCCTTTGGTGTGTAGAACACACTGATGACCTGTACATGAAGGCTGAAGCATATATAATGGAACAGCCTGACAGAAGTTTGATAGCTTTAGGGGGTGTTCAAAATAGCGTTAGTTTATAATTTTTTTATTATAGCTAGTTTATTTTTTACTGTAACTGAGTTGACTTATTTGATATAATTAAATTTAAAAAAAATTAAAAATAGAAAAAAAACATGTTAGCTCATCACAGATAATGCACAGAAATATAGAAAAAAAGAAAAGGCAAAGAAGCTAAAAAAACTAAAAAACAAAATTAATAAATAGTAAAAAAAGCAGAAGTCAGAAACTAAATTGAGCGGTGCCTTAATAAAACTGAGTTGACCAGCGAAATGCCAAAATGTAATTTAATAATATAATGTAATACAATGTAATAGTTCTCTTCATCCAATAAGCTGGTATGTGTACGACTGCCATATTCTTTTTTGCTCTCTGTGGTTTTTAGCTTTGGTTTTTTGGAATTCAAAACAAACACAGCGTTTTCTTCAAATAGCTTTTTAAAGTTACTTTTCTAAATAATTTTTTTAGTCCAAAACTATATATGCAATCCGCGTTGACATTTTTCATCATTCACTATTATCTTAAAAATATAAATAAAAACTATTAGTTATATCTAAAAAATATCAGTTACGTCCTAAAATGAACAAGAGATAGAGCTAGCACTTGCTAGTTGGAGGACAGTGGCCCCAGCAGCAAACGAAAAGTAGCGGCATGATGAGCCCAACATGGTGGAGGGAATCCGTTCCCTGTTACGAATTGGGCTTCTAAAATGTGGTCCTGGAATCTCACTCACGGGTTTTTTATGTGTATACAGTGCTTGTGTGGTGATGATAAAATGTATTGGGTATTGGAGTGAAGATGCCAACAAGGACACTCATGATTTAGAGTTCGTTTACTTTTTTTCTTTTCCTTTTTCTTTTGTTGTTTCTGGGGAAAATGTCAAGAAACCTTGTAATTGCTTTTGGCCCCGCTCATATCCACTTCTTCCGCTTCTGCCTTCGCTTCTTGCTTCTGCGTTCACTTTTTTTGCCCCATTGTTTGTTGTTTTGTTTTTTTTCTGTTTTTTTTGGGATTTTTTTGTTTTTTCGTATTACTTTTTATTGTTCGTGATGGGCTAATATATTTTTTTATTTTTAGTTTTTTTAAATTTAATTATGCCAAATAGCTAACTCAGTTACAATAAAAAAATCATAAGACACCGCCATTCTGAACACCTCCAAAGTATATGATATGGGAACTAATTTTTCTCTAGATTATGTCGAGATGTCTCCCTAGCTATAGTTCCCACTAGGATTCCTCTAGCCTTTGCCTATATCCCTAATATAAGAATTATTTAGATACATGCTGCTCTAAAGTTCTCACTTTTGATATATGCACTATAAATTTTTTTCGAGATATACTACTACAAAATGTCAATTCTTTTAAATATGTCATTATGGACAACAATACCCCTATCTTCAGCCCCCACTCTTCCCATCCCCCCACCTCCTTTACCCTTCCCATGGCAGTCGACGTTGCACCACCTCTAGTTGACTTATGACATTCACACGTGGGTCTCTCTAGCGTAGCTCTCCTACGGCGTGTGTCCATCAGCCTTGTCCTCCTCTATAACCCCAGTGTACCGTGTACGCCTCCTTAATAAGCCAACCTCCAACCTCAACTCCTTGGCACACGTGGTCACTGGCGAACTCCGCACCGTCGTGGTCTCCCTCGGAACGACGATGGTGCTTTCCATTCACTAGCCAAGCGCGCCTCCTCTCTGCTATGGACTCTCTCCTCTTGTGCGACGCTGTCCTCCACCATGGTTCTGGCCAAAGAGGGGAAGAAGGCGTCACCTCAGCGAGGTTAGCGTTATCTCCGGCCTCCGCGCTGTTCGAGTCGCTCGTCGGGGAGATACTGTTATGCGGCGCAGGAGCGATGAGCAGCAGTGGTGGTTTGGGGGATCTAGAGGGGTTGGTGTGTTGGTCATGGAAGGCACCGTAGATCCTGTGGGATGCCATTGCTGAGCGAAAGGGAGGTGGAGAATGGAGGAGGAAGGAGGGGCATATGATCTTAAAATTTTTATAATGGTGTATTTCTAATTTCTACATGTTACCAGTGTCATATTTCAAAGAATTTGTTTTATAATAACATATCTCAAAATTGAGAACTTTATAGCGACATGTATCTAATTAAATAACCCAATATATCAAGCATATATTATACCGGCCTTTGAGATCAAACTAATAAAGTTGTCTCATAGCTAGTCGTCTCTCTCACAAATCTTTGTGTGTGCATTGCATGACTAGCGTGTGGATTAATTTTGTTTGATCTGTCGGTACCGCGGCGACTACATCGATCGATCATGCATGAGTTACAAAATTCCCGTGCCGGCCTCCACTCCCCAATCGCCTGAATCGCCCCCTCCACTGTAACTAGTTGTTAATCCACCACCATTCATGAATGGTGCGCTGCATGCATCTCGATCTCTCCACCTTACTATTTTTGAGTTTCTTAGGTGGCATGCAAGCATGATGTGCCCCTGCTTGTTGGTTTTCTTTGTGCTTGCAAGGTTTATAGTTGCTTGCATTGGCGCTTGCAATGCAAAATGAAGTGTTATCTACGCATTTGATTCTGTATTGTACATACATAACAATGAGTAATATTTTCCCATAATTTTTACTTATGTTCAGATACAATGCTCTTGAAACTTCCATGGCTCAATGGTTCTACTTCTTGATTTTTGCAGACTAACACTAAGAAGATCTCAACAATTTCAGTATTCTTTGAGACAATGTCTTACCGATTGGATGAACGCACTAGCTTGATCGATTATGACCAGGTGGATTTTCCTCTTATTTGTTTCAGTTTGTGTCATTAGCTTATTCAGCTCTCTTGATCATCCAGTTTGTGTCATCAGCTTATTCAACTCTCTTGATCGTTCCTAAGCTTCATTTGCTACTTCTGTGCAGTTGGAGAAAAGTGTTGTTCTTTTTAGGCCAAAGTTGATCGTTGTTATGCAAGTGCATATGCTCGCTTTTATGATTATACCCGAATGCAGAAGGCAAGTATTATTCCTCAATAATGAACATTGAATCTTTGTCTTTTCTAATTAGTCAAATAAATCCATTCGTGTTGTGCAATTGGCAGATATGTGACAAGCAGAAGGCAATCCTTATAGTAGACATGGCACCCAAAACTTTCGTTCAGCATAGAGTGACCTCTATATTTTGATTATCGAAGGAACAATTGCAACAAGGTGTTATGAAAATCTTCGTAGACCAGTTGGTATGGCATTAGTTTAGATGACATATATACGGAAACAGCTTGCATGGAAAGCAAGTACCTTTTGTTTCCATATGCTACATTATTTCCATGCCAACACCTGCTAAAGATACAAGCATGTCTTCATGCATGCTTGTTTTCATGTGCACCTGTTTCCAAATGATTCTTTCCATAAGTTACACTATTTCCATTTAAAAAATAGTAAAGATAGAATCTACCATATGGAAACAACTGGCATGGAAGGCAAATTTCGGCTAGCCTGTTCCATATACTAGAGTATTTCCATGCAAAAACCTGTTGAAGACACGCACCTATTTCCATATGGTTATTTCCATAATATAGATTATTTCCTTGCAAAAAAAAGGTGGATGATAAATCCATACGTCATTTAAGCGTGTGGCTATAAGTAACATGTTCTACATTACGTGCGACCCATATCAACAAAGTAGAAGTCTCTTGCTCTGGTAATATTTTTGGTTCAAGATTTCTACCACTGCAGTATGTTCATTCTCCTTCACACCCTACATATCAATTCGTTCATTTTTGTGTACTATTTTACTTGAATTTTAATACAGGTTCTTGCATCGTAGATTTTCAGAATGTCAATCTGGACCATTAACTCTTTCCCTGAAGCCTTCAACAGCCCGATGGGTTCAATCATTAGTATGCTATTCTTTGACGAAACTAGAGTTATGATACATGCCTATTTCCATACGCACCTGTTTCCATGTGCGCCTGTTTCCAAATGATTCTTTCCATAAGTTACATTATTCCCATTTTAAAAAATAGTAAAGATAGAACCTACCGTATGGAAACAACCGGCATGGAAGGCAAATATTGGCTAGCCTGTTTTCGTACACTAGAGTATTTCCATGCAAAAACCTGCTGAAGATATGCGCCTATTTCCATACAATTATTTCCATAATATAGATTATTTCCTTGCAAAAAATAGGTGGATGATAAATGCATACGTCATTCAGGCGTGTGGCTATAAGTAACATGCTCTACATTACGTGTGACCCATATCAACAAAGTAGTAGTCTCTTGCTCTAGTAATATTTTTGGTTCAAGATTTCTACCGCTGCAGTATGTTCATTCTCCTTCACACCCTACATGTCAATTCATTCATTTTTACTGTTTTACTTGAATTTTAATGCAGATTCTTGCATCTCATATTTTCATAATGTTGATCCGAACCGTTAAGTCTTTCTCTGAAGCTTTCAATAACCCGATAGGT
Source organism: Melocanna baccifera (assembly GCA_036346265.1). Classification (NCBI taxonomy): domain Eukaryota; kingdom Viridiplantae; phylum Streptophyta; class Magnoliopsida; order Poales; family Poaceae; genus Melocanna; species Melocanna baccifera. The sequence continues at coordinate 13,142,370 of CM070683.1, forward strand.
TCAATCATTAGTATGCTATTCTTTTTCATATGACAAAACTAGAGTTATGATGCCTTTTTCTTTGCCTAGAGTGATGATCCTAGAGTTATGATAGTAGAGTTGCCTAAAAGGGTAATAAAAATAATATGTTGTTGGTTATTCCTTTTTTCTATAAAAATTACATCTATCAATTCTGTTGCAATGTCTCATGATTTAGTATGTGCTTAAAACGATTCATTTTTTAAAAATTCTGGAATAAAATGAATTTCTATCTTCAATGCTTTTGACGTGGATTCTGTGTGCACGCTTACTAGTAAATCATAACTATCATGTTTTCTTGATATTGCAGTAGACCTTGAGAGTTCAACCTCTGGCTTAATATTAGTTTGAGTCTCATGTACACTAATCAGTTCATACCAAAAGCCTTTTAAGATATCATGAGAAAGAACAATCTCTTCGTACCTCAATATCACATATATATATATATATATATTCTTAAAGCCTACTCAATTGCTCATCAATTGGATTTTATACATTAATATAAAGGAGGACTAGCATCTATACATTTGATAGGGATTTCATGCATAACCAAGTGGCCAATATGCAAGCCACAAACACCTGGCCGACATCCATCATGCAATTGCCATGATTATCGGTACTACGATTAATTAGAAACTCTTTTAGAAAGTGATCGATATGACAAGAAAGTGGCTACTGCACCTACCACCAGCATCTCTCACCAGGCGATCAAGGGGTTTCTAGCACCGCAACATGTGTTGGTATGAACTTGCTAGACGTACAGTGCCTACTGGCTAGTGGGTAAGACGTCGAGGTCTTGACCCACGCGCTTTTCATAGGGGTGATCGTTTTAGCGATAGCTTCTGGTTTTTTGTTAAAATTTCACTGTAGCTAACTTTTTTTTACTGTAGCTAATTTAGCTTTTTGGGCATAATTAAATTTAAAAAAATGTAAAAATAGAAAAAATATGTTAGCCTATCACGGACAATGCAAAGGAACACGGGAAAAAAAAGAAAAAATGCAAAAAAGCTTAAAAAATCTAAAAAAATTCAGAAAAAGATAAATTACTGAATAGTGAAAAAAAGCTGAAATGAGCGGGGCCTACTTTCGTAGGTACGTGTAACTGTGCGTGTTGTAAGTTGGTCGTACGTCGAGTTTAGCCGGCCGCCGATCGCATCCTTGGACACAAGCCACATGACATCCTCTAGACTACGAGTCTAGAACTCTAGATTAGTTGCCCGCATCAAGCATTCAAGCAGTGCGATGCAGAATCTTTTCTCTCATGGGGTTTATGTATGTTTTCTGCTTAGGTGGGCTACACGGGTACTAAAGCAGAGCCACTCGGTGGCGAACGAGCGCGGAGCAAAATAACCACGAGACTATGCATGGTAATACCTAGTTACAGATAACAGATATAGCAACCGCGCTGCTCTACGGTAGGTCAGGCGGTCATCCAGGCCGCTGGAATTTCCTATATAGGTCCGGCCTCTGAGTCCTATTCAAGCCGAAGGACATGAATAATGCATAATGTTTGATCTAAACATGTGAAATATTTGGAATCCCGCGCTCAATCCTTGGTCATTGTTGCATGCATACAAGTCATTGCACATATTGCCCTACCTTGATTTTTGTCAAGGAAGCAACTACTGCGCTTCTAGTAGTGTTACCTCTTCTCTCTCACCTCCGACAGCCTTCCTCCATGACCGGCATCTGTGGCCGCCCTCCGCACCTCCACGGTCACTCCTCTTCTCCGGGCTCAGACGTACCTCCATCGTCGTAGCTGCTACTCCACTTATCCATGTGCTTCGCACACCTCTACCCTTTTTTCGCTTCTTCCACCACTAACGGTTGGTGGCACCCATGCCATGACTCCACCTAGATTAAAATTCCTCACTCCATCGTACTGTGCAGCCACCCACCGCCCTTCTCTGATCCCGAGATTGATTGCACCACCACCGCTTTGCCACACCGTCACCGCTGTTGCCCACCACCAAGCCATCCCACCCATCTCCCTCTATACATCGGGCTCCTATGAATCCTCTATCTAACTCGAAGATCTCTAAACCTAAGGTGGTCACGCGACGAATCCCAGCTATGAACTCCCCGCCCAATAGATTGGATGGACGCTCATCTAGCCACACGATAAGCCTAACACAGATCAGATGGATGTGCACCTAGACGCGCTATAAGCCTAACGCGTGCCTAGGCAGTAGATTTGGCATTTTGTCAAGCGTCTGCCTTATCATTTGGTCCGTATCCGTCCAGCCCTTGTCAGGCAGTTAGCTGATCAACAGCACCACTTATTTCAGTTTAAAGCTAGCTTCTGTTTTTTTTACTATTCAGAAAATTCATCTTTTTTTTGGTTTTTTTAGATTTTTTAGACTTTTTTACCTTTTCTTTTTCCTATATTCCTTTACATTATTCGTGATGAATTAACATGTTTTTTTTAAAAAAAATTTAATTTAATTATACCAAATAAACCAACTCCGTTACAATAAAAAATAAATTAGTTACAGTAAAAAATCTATAAATTAAGCTTATTCTGAACGTCCACTAAAGCACTCGCTAGTTAACTACCATACAAAAACTACGGGGGTGATCGGTTTAGCTTTTTTTCGGCTTCAGCTTCTAGCTTCAGCTTTTTTTTCACTATTCACTAACTTAGCTACAGTGTTTTTTCAGCCAGCTACAGTGTTTTTTCAGTCAAAAGCCATCGCTATTCTGATCACCCCCTACAGACCGCACGCTGCGCCTCGGTACTGGCAGTCCGTACTTCTAGCACTGTTGTGCCTTTTTGGGCACGTGATTCGAATTAATTGAACGCCGCGAATGCTAGCGTGTGGGCATGAGCCATGCATGGAGAATACATTCACATGAGCACGCATGTGTAAGGAGAACTTGTGGTTAAGCCTTTCAATTAACAACGACGACTGATTGATTAGCGTCTGGGGCTATGCGTCCGGCTGATCGATTGACGCCATGAATTAATTCGTGTGGTCGATCGGTCTTCGCCAGGTCGGTGTTTTCTGTTACGTGTTAGCTTTGCCATTAATGGATTGATAAGAGCTTGCACGAAATGGTGATGCGTGGTTTGCAAGCATCTCCAATTAGCTTGCTCCGGTCCAGCCTCCTCTAGTACATGAGCGCAGGTTATAGGCACTATTTTCTTTTTTTTTGTTTTTCAGTGATTTTTAATTTTTTATTTATCTCAGTAATCATTATTTATTAAATTAGTAATTTATAACTAAAAATTATAAGTGTAAACCTAAAAAAATAGGCATATACATGGCTCCAAAGAGGGTTGAGACCTTGCTGACTACTTTGTTAATTTATACTGGCGTTGACTAGAAATATCCTTCCTGCAGGTCCTTGATTTTTCCAAGTGTATGTATGGCTCGTTCTCGCCGTCAGTTGAACGGATCCGCTCGTTTCAATTTTTTTTTTCAGTTTTAGCTTTTTCTTTCACTATTCAGTAATTCGTCTTTTTCTGAATTTGTTTAGATTTTTTGGGCTTTTTGTAATTTTCTTTTTTTCCTGTGTTCCTTTGCATTGTCCGTGATAGGCTAACATATTTTTTTTTCTATTTTTCTATTTTTTTAAAATTAATTATGCCCAAAAAGCCAAATCAACTATAGTAAAAAAAGCCACCTACAGTAAAATTTCAGCCAAAAGTCAGAAACCATCGCTAAAACGAATGCCCAGCTAGCTAGCTCCTGGTATGTAATGTTTGGTTCGGGATAAGATCGGAGCTGTCAATTTATCGAAGTAGAATTTCTAAGGGCAGTCGATTTCTATGGTACGTTGACGGGTAACATTGATAGAACTTCGCAGGAACGGCCTGGCCCGCTCGGCAAGTACGGGACGACCAGCCGGAATTTGGCACCATGCGCACGTAATTGTCAATATAATTATATTTGATGAGGAAACTAAATAGCATTAACAATAATTTTTTTAAATATAAAAATTATAGTATAAATTTATTCAACCATAAAGAGGTCTGGCCCCTATCAGCACCCCTTCTTCCGCCCTGCTTGGTGGCCACCTTAATTCCTTAACATCAATAGCAAAGTGTTGCTTTTATTTTATATGGTGAATTTGAATTCAATGGCATATATTTCTTGACTTTTTCATTAGTTTGTCATTGACTTCTCCATCTGCCACTTGAGATGGGGAAGGAGGCAGTAGGGGTTCGATGAGTCAAAGGTGTGTTGAAAGACCCTAACTTTAAATCCCAGCTAAGTAAGTATTTAGGATTAAATATAAGTATATGTATATATTCCATTAAGATTTATTGCAATTGAGATTACAAAACTGAATTATATTGTTGCATTGCATCAACGATAATACTTATAGAATCCTTTACAAAAATAATTGTACAAAAAGGGAAAAGGGAAAGATTGCGTTGTCTAAGTCTTCTGCTTGAGAGCGAGTAGTTGCTTCCTTCGCGATCCCTGCAATTAGAGTTTCGTTTGTAGTAACCCAAACCCAAAATTCCTTTAGTAAATAGAAAGTTACATAATTAGCAATCCAAGGGAGAATAAAAGAAAATAGTTTTTGATTGCCGTCAGTGTCCTTAGGCTGCTAGGGCCAATTTGAGAACATCTTAGAGGTTCCCAGACCGTCTCGGGCCGGTCGGCGCCTCTCGTCTCTGTGGGCGTCATCATTCGGCAATTTAAAGAGTCGGAAGCCCACAAAACTTACCTCAGCCCAAAACCCACAAACCATATAATTCATTTCAGCCGCAGCCTACCATCATTTAATTCTTTTCAGCCCACAAAGCCCACAAGCATGTCTCTTAAATTTCAGCACAAAGCTCACAAGTTATTCCCCTCATTTCAGCCCCAAAATTCCACCAGAATTTCTCAACTCTTTTCAGTTAGCCCACAGACATAGTGCTCGAATCATCCTTAGGACTGAAGGTCCTTCGCCACAGAAGCACCAGGAAGGGGTAAGCACAAGGACAGCTAGCTGCCTACAGTTGGCCACAACCCCAGAAAAGGCCAGCCTAAAAACAACCTTTCCCCCAGCAGTTCAATGCATCCAACTCACCCTATGTATTCACAAGAACCACAAGGGCAACCGCAACCACAGAGAGCTCACACAGCCAGGAGAAAACCATTGTCCCCTACCTTCAGCACAACCACATTCCTCCAAACTTGCCCATAAATGCACCTTCGATCAAAGGCCAGAAGGTGAATACCGAACCCCCATCGCAGCAAGAAGAAGGAAGGGGATCCGAGGAAGAAGAGGAGGTCATCACAAGAGTGAACACCAACCAGCGGAGACCAAGGGGACAGAAGAGGAACATCACAGAAGGAACCACCACGAGCCAGTCCAACCCTACAAAGATCCGCACACACGTTTTCTTCCCCGATAGCGACCACGTGAGGACGATCCTGCAGCCCTTAAACCCCAACCTTCCTTTTTCCAGCCCGACATCAAGTAGGCCCTTTTCTTCCTCCTTTTGTCTTTTTGGGGTTTTCTTTCTTCCATCCGAACCCACCCCTTGTTAACGTTACTCTCCCCGGCTCCCTGGTTGAGCAAAGAAGGGAGGAAGCCACCCAACCCAACCAGCTCCTACCGCAACGATCGGTGACCGCCTTAGGTTTTAACACGCCCTTGAGTTAGGTCGACCTCAAAAGCAAGACCTCCTAAAACCTCTAGTACCGCTGCTAAAACTTCAAGGCTACCAGCCGGGTGTAGTAGACTATCTTGAGTAATAGTAGCATAGACACAGGGTGCCAAAAGGAAGAGGAGTAAATCAAAGCTCAGTAAGCTAGCACCGTTGAAAACCGTAGGGCATTGGGAGCAGCCGGGGTCGCTGACGAGCGAGTCACTGAGTGACCACACAACCTCTTGCTCGAAGCAGCCCCATGCCATGGAATCCGAAGCCGTCGAGGAGCAGCACCCATCAAATCCCGTGAAACTGTACTCGATCCGACCCACAAGAAGACCAATCACCTCAAATCTGCTCAGATCGAGGCTAAGCTTGGCCGATCCTCTCGGATCCAAGCGGGGGGGGGGGGGGGGTTGAGTACAGCCGTGAGGACAAGAGGAGAAAGGGAGAGCCCTGGGCCATGGGGGTGATCGAGAGGGAGCAAGATGCAGGCCATAGGAGGAGTTTCGGTTGAGTGGGGGCGGGCGAGTTAGGAGGCAGCGACAAGGAGGAGGAGCCCTATAGGGGGGAGGCGGCCGATTTGGGGGAAACGGGCGGTCGGGAGTAGGACGGGAGGGGTTAAGAGAGAGAGGTGGGTTGCCGGGCTGCCGTTCGACCATGGGCCACGGTGGGCCAGGCTATGGGGCCGAAGGGAGTTTGGGCCAAGTTTTCATTTTGTTTTCTTTCTTTTTTTTCTTCAGGAGACCTTTTCTTTCATTTTGGGTTAGATTACTTTAAAGATTGATTTAACTAGGTGAATTCAATTAGCTGTTGTCGTTTATTGGAGCAAAAAATGAATGAATAAATAAATAAATAGAAAAAAGGGGGAAATAGTCTTAAAAAAAAAATTAATTATTATTATAACTACGTATTTTACTATTAAGTCAGGCATCGGTATTGCAGAGTCCGAGCAAGTGCAAGTCGGGGACACAGAAGCGATTTTTGACAATTCCGATTTACCCTACGACTCAGGCAAGCTTAACTTTGATCATGCACCTAGTTATGTTCCATGTATGCAATATTTTTGGCAATAATGGTGAATATATCTAAATGCATAAAAATCCCTTTGCTAAAAAGAAATCAATGAGTAAAATAAGATGAGTTGAGAAAAGAGAGGAGAAAAAGAAAGAAAAATAGGAAGAGCCAATTGCCATGGTACTGTTGAAAGGAGCAGCAGGCCCACGAGCCAAGATGTATACGGTGGGTAAAGGGATTTTGGGAAAGGAAGTAGAGAGGCTAGGCGGACCCCTTTACATAGGGTTATAATATAAGGATCTACCAAGTCTTCACTCGGATCGGAAACAGTAAATAACGTGCCAACCATTCCTCCGTCTCGGACGGGCAGAAAACAGTATCCCGTTACGTTATCCATCTCACCACATAGGGTAAGTATTTATGTGTGAGTAAAGAGATGGATAAAGCTCAGGACCAGTAACGCAAGTCTGGATGTGAGTAAGTCCCAGATGCTATATGTGTTATGCAGAGTGTTGGGTCGGGAGCCGGTGCCAACCAACACTATTGAAAATCGGTTGAGCCCAGGTGAGTGACCCGGTACACCGATGGACGATAGATGGGCTGGTGAATGGAGCAACGTAATCGGAGAAACATTCTGTGCTCTGACCCTGATTCCACACATAAGGCAGTGTGGAAAGCCTAGTTCAGAAGATTCAAAATAGTTTTGGGTACAGTGGTACAAACCTGCGCAATGCTTAACAAAATCATGAATTCATGCCAGTCCGCTGGAGTGTGGATTACAGTGATCACTAGGGATCTTACCTCACCAGGTGGAAAATAGAAAGTTTTGTAATTAAAAGATGACAGCTATTTTTTTGTAAGTTACTTTCAGAATAAAAAGGATTAGAAGATGGATATAATGACATGAGAGGCATATCAGTGCATTTGCTATTATGCTTGCTGAGTACCGTAGTACTCACCCTTGCTATTAATTTCCTTTGTTAGACCTTACTCCGCTCGAGGAATACTACGAGCAGAATAAAGGGGCAGTAGGATCCGCAGAGCTCGAGGGAGAGGAGGATGGTGATTCGGAGGAGCCAGATGAGGTGGACCCCATATACTTCAGCTGGGACGAGTAGGCGATCTAGTGGAGCGAGCGAGAGAGCCCTAGGGTACATCGCCGTACCTTCTGCTTACTTACTTTTGTAGAAACAGACTTTAGCTGTGTGGCAACTGCTGTAATAAATGAGATAGTATCTATCTTATTGCTCTGCTGCGCTACTCTGGTAAAGGCTTGTTATTTGTCGGAGCAGTGCTTTACTGATCAGGTAAATAATAATCCGTATGCCGCCGCGCGATTATCCGAGGGATAATGGCATGGGATCTCACATTTGTGTGCTGCTGGTGACACATCCGGGTGGATATGTTGATGCATGCCAATTAGGGTTATGGCGAGAGGCTACCAGAGATATGGAGGGTTTTTCTAGATCAAATGAACTAAAAATTATACTGAAATTCCAAAAAATTTTAGCTATGCATTGCATTGACAATCGCAATCCTAATTTGTATTCGCAGGAATTACTCCCATAGATCCAACAGATGGCATGCGTCATTCTAGGAAAAAATCTCAGGGAGGCCCCTGGACCCTTCCTTGGAGGCTCCATCTTAGATTTTTGCCACCTAGCCTAACTAACATAATCTCAAAGCAATCCATTCCCATCTTCTCTTCTCCATCCCCATATCGCAGCGACGGTAGGCGGCAGAGGTGTGGCCCCATGGTGTGGGCGCTAAGGAGGTCGGACAGAGCGGTGTTGATTGTTTTGAGATTCGCATTGGCTAGGTGGTAAAATTTGGAATAGGTTCTCAGAGGGAATTAGCGGCCTCCCCAGGAGAATGTTTTTCCATGGTTCCACGTCTGACGTGGCACCGCAAGCCCCACATCAATACTGGCGCTTCCTGTCCTAATCGCACCCGCATTTCCGTTTCAATCTCATCGGCGGCAACGGCTACTTTCTCCTCCCCTGATGGCATAATCCCCGCCCCTTCTTCCTCGAGATCTCTCACCATCCCCGACCACGCAGCTCGCCATGCCCACCTCGCCTCCCTCCTCGTCATCTCCTCCCACGGGCGGAGGGGCCCGCTGCGCCTCGCCGACGGCCTCCCGCAGGAAGTGCTCCCCCAACCGCAGCGGCGGAAGCGCCCGCAAGGTAGCTCGAGATCGCTTTCCCCTCCATCTCACGCTGGCGCTGGTGCGCGCGCTCTCACTTTGCTTGTTCCGTATGGGGTTCGGTTTGGGGCTGGTGCCATCCTTTGCGCGCGGTAGACATCGAATTTGCAGCTTGGTCTATGTGTGGGGCGGCTCTGGTCTGAGAATGTCGGATCTGCTCGGAAAATTTTGGGTGGGGCTTCGGCCGGTGGTTTGGTGCGATGTAGAATTTTTTTTGTTTGATTCGGTCTAATTTCTCTGCGTTTAGTGCTTCGCGGTCCTGATCTCTTCATTTAGTTCTTCGTAATCGCTACTGCCAAATCTCTAGTCAAAACCCTAGTTCTGCTTGGGCCCTTCCGTGATGATATCGTCCAATTACTCGGCATCTCTGACACATGTAAAGTAGGACTATGTATGATTTGATGTATTATACGGATCACCGTAACTTCGACCCGGTGGGTGTTAATTTCATAAAAATGATTGCAGTGTGTTAACTTATATCCTGCCAATGTGATTAGGTTAATTCGCAAAACTTCTTGCAGTATGTTAAACTGATGCCATGTTGATGTGATTTCATATTTCTCATCCTGTAGTTTGTGGAAAGTAGAAACGCTAATTTATGGTTGGTTCAGCGGAATGGGATTAGCGTGAATGCATGATTCTTTGTTGATTTCAGTTCAAGTTGATGTCCGACACATGCTGATATGAGCTCTGTTGGTGGTACGTGCCATTGCTACTTCTTTCTTACAAATAATGCAATTACCTAGTCTGATCATCGTCCTATTCCTTAGCCCGTAACGTGATTAAGGTGTTTGGAGATGGATATTCATATTGGGTTTCTGTTGAGTTGACTGATGAAATGGTAGTGTCTGGTTCTGCTTCTTTTTTTTTTTTAGTTTCAGCTTTTTCATTGCTAGGGGTCAACCAGTAGAATAGATCATATTTATGACGCCACCAAAAGATGAAGGTGTTTCTATTATTTGAATTGTCGCCAAGAAGTGGTAATGTTAGCAACTAGGAAGGTGAGAATTGTTTCCTTGTTGCTTTGTTAGATGTAAGACTTAATGCCACGTGTATTTCAATATTGCGAACTGACCTGATATTCTGACTTAATAGTGCAACTTTAATTGCTGTTGGCAAAATTGCAGGTATTTCTATTTCATTTATAGCCTATCATAAGTCAAATGAAATAAAATCTCTCTTCTGATTTGAATTATCATCATCACAAACCTTAGTTCACATTTGTATAGGACAACTTTCTTAGCAGACAACCAATGGTGATGCTTTCTGTACATGGGACAGTGAGTGTTAAACTTAGCCCTGTAAATTACAGAGGTCTGTCTCCATTATGTGTTTGTGACATAACATCTAAGTTCAATTTATAAAGCTGGGAGAAAACCCAATTAAGCATGGCAAGCATCTGTTTTTCCACTTGTTTAATTTCCTGCTTGCGAGCCATATCTTTATGATGAATTTAGCTAACATAAACGTTTGCATTTGTTTCCTGCAGAGTTCAGGCTCAAGAGAATTTGTAAGTTCAATTTTGAATTCTGTGAATAAGTCAACATCCCAGTTCAAGAAGTCCATGAGTTGCAAAAGTGGTTCCCCTATCGATTGGTTTTCTTGGAAGAAGACTGAATCATACTTGAAGAGAAAGATAAAGCGTCTCAGGTACTTCATGCATAGTACCAAATGTTTTGCTACTCTATGGGAGTTGTTTCAGCATGGATTTATAAGATCTTAATCATGGCCTTGAATGCATTTTATAGCAAGGAATTTCAATTTGATGTCCCTTGCTACCTTAATTTTCTTCTCTACCTGGGATAAGAAAAGAGGGCGATCGGGTTAAGGATTATAGTAGTTATACCTTTTGTCTTTTGTAGGAGACTGATGGCATGACCGCATGCCTTCATGAGACACTACAAAATGCCAATCCTCACTATACTAGGATGGCAAGGGAGAAAATTGCAGCTAAAGAGGCAGCTGGAAAAGGCAATGGAAGCTCGCAAAGCTGCTATGGTTGAAGCTTCATGGTGTAGAATTCTGTAGGATCGAATACCTTAATCAGAGGGGGGGGGGGGGGTGAATGATTGCCTCTGCTTTTTGAAACCTAAAACACAATATAATACCAGAATTAAAGCAATCTAAACACAATTACATCTACTGGAACCAAAGCAAATAAACCCTAATAAAAAATGGCACAAAGCAGAAATCAAATCCTTGGGCCAGTCAGACCACAATGAAGGTGGTGGTCTAACTGGTCTAGGCTGGTGGTTAGATAGTGGTCAGACTGCCCGACACTGTACATTGATTGAAAACAGAAAACCGATGTGAACGAAAATCGATCTAACTTCTACAAATCAACTCCAATTGACCTCAAATTTGACACACGTAATGTTAAAAAATTGCAACAAAAATTGCATGAATCATCAACTAGATACGAAGAAATTCAGATTGCAACACGAGATAGTCAAAAACTAAATCAAAACCTAAAATTGCAATAACTTTCAAACGACATGGAGATTTCCAACAAAACTTTGCAGATCTGTTACTAGGCCTATTTGCAATCTATTCCTAAAAAATAATCGAATAAAAAATACATAGATCATGAAATCACTCGAATCCACAAAACGAAGTAAAAACCTAAGATCGGATGCAAGATTCCAACACGGATTGGATCAAAAGTTGATTTGCTTTGCTGGATGATGATGTTTAGTGGCTACAAAGTGCCCTCACGACACCCCTCAAATCCTAGCACAAAAATTTTAAAATTTTTCTCTCCAAAAGTCTTGGTTAACACTTAACCTCTCCCTCCTTTTATGTGCTAGTGCCTAAAACGTGTCCTTATCCACTATGGACACGAAAATCTATCTGATTCCAAATACTAAGGGACCTGAAACCCTTCCAAACACAGGTTTTTCTAAATCTCTAAAACCTTCTAATTATGGACACTTTCCATAACTCCTTCGCATATCATCCACCTTTGATCTCCATATGCCATAGCGTGAGCCTAACTATTTCATGACATTCTTGACCACCTGAACCTCGGATCTCCCCTTCTTAGTTTCGATCCATCTCGTCATCGACCATGGTCGCCTCCATGCTCAATGCACATGTAAAGACCAAAGAACGTTTTTTTCTGGCACAAGTTCTCTCCAACTTGACCAACATCTGTCCACACATGCATATCACACCCTTATCCATCAATAAGCATGAACTAAATCATCCAAAATCTCAATTTCCACGTTTTCCAAAAACCAACTCGAGACCACCCAAAAAAACCAATTTGACTGTCATGCACTGGCCGGTCAGACCGCTGGCCGGTTAACAGAGGAAATACGAGCACTCGAAGTTTACGAGTAACTGTTGCACTCGGAGCCTACGAATACCAATTGTGGTCGAATCCTATGAGTGCCGATCGTGGTCGAAGCCTACAACTGCCGATCGTGGTCGAAACCGAGTAGTCGAAGCGGTCATCAGGTATCACCGGTTAGACCGCCCAATACATGGCGGTCAGCCGCTTAACCTGAATATACCAGTTTTACAATAGTGTATTGACCGAAACTTTCACAAACGCAAATTTCAATGCAACCCAAATGTCAATTATTCATCATCACTGTATTCACGATTTATCCACATGGTCTAACAATTTCTCCTTTGATGAGTACATTGACAACATTTCAAAATCTCTCGAATGAGTTGTGTTTTGAAAGAAAAGCGAAATTTGTGAAAAGAAAGTTTCAAAGCTACAGAGAAAAGAATTTGATAAACCACAACAGCAAACTCTCAACAAAAACTCAGAAGACTCCATGAAAACTCCCCTTCAACACAAGGGAAGCATGGCAAATTTCTCTAATTTTCCAAAATCTTTCCAATCTCTCCAATCTCTCTAATTTCTTCCCCTTTGGCAATGTAATCATCAAGAAACTTTAGGGAAGGAATAATTCTAAGGAGCCATGAGAGTAAAAATCAAGAAGCTTTCTAGATTATCTAAGCCACTTTGCATTGATTTAATAACCAAGCTATTCTTTTGTGTAGAGCTACCTTAATCATATAAACTTATATATTATATAGCAATGTCAAAACAAGTTTTTCAACATTATTAAGCAATTTATATCAATGACATGTATCTCAATAATAACTAAACCAATTATAAAGAGTAGAATGAGATATCACAACGAAAAGTGCAAATCTAAAAGTAAAGCAAACATTAAATCTAATAAGCTAGCAGTCTCAAATAACAACCTATTGCTCCACACTCAATATTTAAGTATGTGACATGCTTGTAGCATACTTCTTTTAAATGGTAGCATGCTTGAAGCACACTTCTTTTCATTTGTGCACTTTTTTGTGTCCTTTATGTATGTATGTATGTATGTACGTACGTACGTACGTATAGCATGTTTGAAATATACATCTTTTCAAATGTTTCTTTTTAATTTTCTTAACATGCCAAATTGAGTGAACATAAAAAGATTGCAATATGAAACATACGAGCCTCATAGCCAAGATTTAAAACAAGATTCACAATCAAGCTAATCCTTTTAGATAAACATCGCAAAGTACTATCTATAATCAATTTACTCAAAATATTTCACCATGTCATATTTTAGTTCAAGTATAGCGAATTAATTACAACCAGTTATGATCAAAGCTACATAGCATATGAGTAAATATGATAAAGAGAGATGTACAACTCATTTGATTTTAATGACTTGAACTTAATAAATTATTTGATAAGTATAATAAACAAAACTTCTGAAATTTTTTAGCAACAAGCTCCTCGGAATAATTCTATAGGATGCAACACACTCAACTCACTTCGCAAATGAGCAAAACAAGAAGAATCAAGTGAGTTTGTCAGAATATCAGCAACTTGATAATCTAACTCAATGTGTAGGACATCCCTTTTTTAGATGGGAAAGTGAAATATCTTGAAAGCCATAAAAAGAGTGAAGAACCATCAAGTGTTCCAATCAAACAATGATGTTGACGAGGATATAATAATCCTCAAATTATTATTTAAATGATATTATTATATCATTGTACTCCTTGAGTATACCTCTTATTTATAAAGGAGGGATTTCATGAGATAGTCATAAGCTCTTCTACGACCATCTCTGTTATGGCCATACGAGTTTACACATGGTGCAATAAACAGCAGACCTCGGCTACACAAGGAGTCAGGGAACTGCACGTAGGGGTTGCGGACGTGCCGGACGGACTACTGTCCAGTTCCCAGGCAGACAGCCTTGCCGACTCGGAGCAGTAGGGGTTTCCTAACAGTAGCGATTACTTGCTAGTAATAGAGATAATACTAGAATTCGTTTCCTATTCGGTTTAGTTGATATTTGTTAGGTGCTAGCCCATATATAGAGGCAGCCGCAACTTTTGACAAATCAAGAAGAGAGTTTGTTATCTTTTCTTCCTCTGCCCACCTTCGGTGCGCACGGGTGCACGAAAACTCCCGACCAGCTGGCGCCCTCTCGCCACCGGTCATTCAAAGTCTGGCCTCCGATGATCCACTCCTACAACTTCCGTCGCTCCACCATAGCCCATAACAACTTCGTATCAAAGCCCACCGTTGCTCTCAACATCATGTCCAGTGGCGGCCAGATCAGTTCCACCGACAAGAAACTTCATCAAATCATTTCTCAGCTGGCTACTCTGATAAACTGGCTTGACCGCCATGACATGCGACTCATGGCACTTGAAGGGGCAAGCAGCAACAGTGCGGACGCGACCTAGCAGCCGCTAGCGCCACCACTGTAGCTGCAAATGACACCAATGGCCGTCTCCAAGCCACTGTGTTTCCACCGCCTAGAATTCCCTATGTTCAATAGCGAAGATGACCTGCTGCTGTGGCTCAATCGCTGCGAGCAATTTTTTCAGGGGCAACACACACTCGAGGAGGAAAAGGTGTGGCTCACATCATATCACATGATTGACGCCGCACAACAATGGTAACGTCACATCGAGCGCGATGAAGGCACACCCAGTTGGTGCCGCTTCTCCAAGATGGTGCATGCTCGCTTCGGGCCTCCTCTCGCCATAACCCCTTGGTCGAGCTCATGCATCTCCGCCAAACGGTCATAGTAGCCGACTATCTCAAGCAATTCTTGGCGTTATTGACCCGGGCAGACTGCACTCCAACGTAACAAATCCACATCTTCACGGCTGGCCTATCCGAGCCGCTATGCACTGATGTGGAACTATTTGCGCCGCACAGCCTAGAGATCGCGATGAGTTTGGCTTGCGCGTACGAATGCCAGGCTTCAGTGATTGTTGATGCAGCCAGGGAGACCCTCCTGTCCAAACCGTCCTCCAAGAATGGCTTTTCGCCTCGCCCTTCTGCGACATCGCTACCATCAGCACCTCACACACCGGCGGCTCCCAGCAGCGGCTTGGCAGACAAGACTTGGCCACCTACCAGCCCAAGTCAGCGATACATTCACAAATTGACATGAGCACAAATGGAGGACCACAAGCGCCTGGGGCTCTGTTATAATTGCGACGACAAATACACACCACAACATGTGTGCAAACAATTGTTCTACATCGAATTGGCCGCTGACTCTTCTGACATGGGGGCCGACACTATGGAGTTTGGTTCAGGCGATCGAGAGATATCACTACACGCCTTAACAGGGATCAACACCACCCACACCATGCGCCTCAACATCACCATAGGCGAGCAGCAGCTGGTGGCTTTGGTGGACTTGGGCTCGACACACAACTTCATTGATGACGCTGCTTGGACACGCCTCAGCCTTCCCTTGTAGCCGAATAGCCAGGGCACTATGGCTCCATCACTACCCCCTAACTCACCTCCTCCGCAAAAAAAGCCTTTAGCTAGTCAGAGGAGGCGACCATGGCGTTCACGGAGCTTAAACGTGCCTTATCTTCGGCGCCTGTCCTGCAGCTACCTGATTTTAGTCGCTAATTCATTGTGGAGTGTGACGCCTCTGGCTCGGGATTCGAGGCGGTACTCCACCAAGGCGCGGGGCCAATTGCCTTTTCCAACCACCCAATAGCTGCCTACCACACCAAATTGGCCACATACGAGCGGGAGTTGATTGGCTTGGTGTAGGCCATTCGCCACTGGAGGCCATACTTATGGGGAAGTTTGTTCCTCATTTGCACGGATCATTACAGTCTCAAATTCCTCCTCGACCAACACTTGCCTACCATACCGCAATATCAGTGGGCGGGCAAATTTGTAGGCTATGATTTTTCCGTGGAATATCAGCTAGGGTGACTCAACACGGTGGCGGATGCGCTGTCACACCGAGATGGGGACTTGCTTTCGCACTCAACAGCCGCCAATCTCCATGCCATCTTCAGCCCTACTCTCTGTTAGTCGCTCGATTCTTGCTCTTGGTGATAGCAAGATCCTTACTCTCATCGAGAGGATGACACTTGGAGATGGGGCAATTTTCTAGGATTATTTCTCACACAATGCCATGCCAACCTGAGGGGTTGGGGATACAAATTTATAGGCTGCTAACCAGCCAAGCATATGCTAAGATGCTAGTCTAAGATGCTGTCCTAAGATGCTAGTCTAAGATGCTGTCCTAAAGAGATGCTAAAGCTAGTCAAGGATGCTGTCCTTGAAAGCAAAAGCAAAAAGCTAAGATGCTGTCCTAAAGAGATGCTAAAGCTAGTCAAGGATGCTGTCCTTGAAAGCAAAAAGCAAAAAAAAACAACACACTAACTTATCCATCACTCTCCCCCTAAGTCTTGTGTGTCTCCTTGTGGGGAATCTGAGCCATCCCGATTCTGGCGCGAAGCTCCTGGAACTTGATCCGCCCAAGAGGCTTGGTCGAAGTCGTCGGTGGTCTTGGGTGTTGATGTAGTTGGCGGACACTCCTTCATCCAGTGCTTACCGATGAAGTGATACCTCACCCGGATGTGCTTGCTGCGCTCATGGAAGATAGGGTTCTTCGCCAAGGCCAAGGCGGACTTCTGTTCATCCACCGAGCTCCACCGCCTCCACGTCTCGCCAGGAGATCGCCAGCGTACCGAGCCACCCACGAGCCCGAGTAGAAGCGGTAGTGGCTGCAATGTACTCGCCTCGCTGACTAGACAAAGCCACCACCGCTTGACCGATCGCCGGTGATCGGACATTTGCGAAAACAAAGACATCCGCCTGGTGCTCTTGCTCGTGTCGATGTCGCCGGCACGTCATTGCCGGGGTGCATCCAATGAAGTGCGCGCCACGGGCACCTTGGTAGTGCAAGCCGTAGTCTGAGGTGCCCACGACGTAGCGGAGGATCCTTTTCACTTTCTTTGGTGCTCGTCGTCGGTCATTGCATGAAGCCGGCCGACGAGCCGACGGCGAACGCCAAGTCCGGCCGGCGTGTGGACAAGGTAGCGAAGGTCGCCCCCTGTAATACGCCGATCTTGCGTCGCGTCCACCTCCTCCGCCGTACTCACGACTCGGCTTGGCCTCTCCTCCATAGGAGTGTGGGTCGGGTTGCGATCGGTGAGGCCGCCGATTCACGATGCGCTTGGCGTGGCGATCAGCGAAGAGAGATGCCGGAGCTGTCTCCGGTGGACCTCGATCCCGAGGTAGAAGGAGAGGCCCGAGGTCGCTCATCCGGAAGGTGGCCTTCATCTCGCCTTGAATGCCTCGATCTCCTCTTCCTTGGTACCGGCGATCACAAGGTCGTCGGCGTGACGCCTAATCGCCAGGCATAGCCTCCTTGCCCCGCCGGTGAGACCGCGGCCTCGTGGAGCGCTCTGAAATCCCATTTGCTTGAGGGTGGAGTCCAGCTTGGCGTTCCAAGCTCGCGGTGCCGCCGCAAGCCGCAGAGGGCCTTGCGCAGCGGAGGACCTTGCTCTCCTTGCCGGGATGATGAATCCGTGGTGGCGGGCGTGACGACCTCCTCCTTCAAGTCGCCGTTGAGGAAAGCGGACTTGACGTCCATGTGATGGACGCACCAGCCCTCCCGGGCTGCGAGGGCAGGAGGAGGCGACGGACTCCATCGCGCAACAGCGCCGAAGGCATCGTCGGGTCGACTCCTCCTCCTGAACGAAGCCACGTGTCACGAGGCGCGCTTTGTGCTTGATCACCTCTCGGCCTCGTCTTTCTTGAGCTTGAAGACCCACTTGAGAGAGATGGCGTGGTGGCGGGTGGAAGATCGGCCAGCTCCCATGTCTTGTTTCGCCGACGGCGTCCATCTCTCGCATCGCGCACGCCATGCCGCGTCTCTCTCGCCTCGGCGAAAGAACGAGGCTCGCCGTCGTCCGCGAGTGCGAGCTCCGCCTCGAAGTCGCGCTGCGCGATCCGAGGCCGGCCGCCGAGGAGGTCGCCCGGTCACGTAGTAGCGCGAGGCTCACCGCCGTGGTAGGCGTCGTCGCGATCCTCGTCGTTGGGGGCGGAGTGGCGAACTCCACCGTCGCCGCTTCGTCGTGGGCCGGTGCCGCCGAAGGCCGAGCCCGTGGGAGTAGGCGCGGGTGTAGGAGAGCGGCGTGGCGGCGCGCCGACGGTGGACTCGCCGGAGCCTGTGGGCTTGCCGGAGCTGGTGGTGGCGGTGGTGAAGGACTCGCCGGAAGTGGTGGCGAACGAGGTGGTGGGGTAGGCGAGCTCGGTGAAGACGAGCTGCTGCCCCCCCCGCCTCCTCGAAGTGGACGTAGTCGACGACGAAATCGCTGATCGTCGGAGTCGAGCCATCATCCACCATCTTGCCCCACGTCTAGCCTCGAAGGGTTCGTCGAACACGACGTCACGCGTGATGCGCACGCGCCGTGTCGCAGGGTCGAGGACGCGGTAGGCCTTGGCGCCCTCCGCGTAGCCGATGAAGACCCCTGGCGTGCTCCGGTCGTCGAGCTTGCCGACGTGGTTGAGCTCCTTGGCGAAGGCCAGGCAGCCGAAGACACGGAGGTGGCTCACCGCGGGCTTGCGCCCGTGCCAAGCCTCGTATGCCGTCTTGCCGTTGAGGGCCTTGGTGGGGGAGCGGTTGAGCAAGTGGACGGCAGTCATCACCGCCTCACCCCAGTAGAATGCCGGCATCCCTCTCTGCCGGCATCACCGTCTGGTTGCGGCGCTCGGCAGCCAGTTTCTGCTGCGAGGGTGTGCTGCAGATGATAACCGCCGTCTGGGGCATCACGAGAGGAGGAAGCGATCAGAGGCGAGCGCGCGATGAAGCGTCGCGCCGCCACGAGAGGCGGCAGTGTTCTGGAGGAGGCACGCCGGCGGCGGCGTCGACGGTCGACGGAGAGCGCGCCTTCACGAGCGGCGTGACTCTCTCCGGTTCGATGCGTGGTCACCACGAGTACCGGTATCGTCGAGGGCGTCGGCCGGCGGCGAGTGGCCTACACTCACCAAGACCAACTACGTCGAGTGGGCTGCGGTGATGAGGTAAAGCTCCGTGCGGCATATGTGGGATGCGTCCGGTCGGGCGGCGTCGACTACGACGCATGTCGGCCGACGCATCGGATGCTCTCATCGCTGCGATCCGCCCGAGATGCGCTTCGCTTACCAACAAGCGGATCGCCAAAGAGGCTTGGGGCGCCATCGCTGCGCAGACGACGGCGGCGGCCGCGCAAGTCTACATTACGGGCACTACGCAAGGAGGAGAACGGCCTTCAAGCGGTGAGGACATTGATGACTTTGCTCTCTATCTCAACACTCATTGCGAGAAGATGGTGCGATTCGGCGACGACACCTACGGCGAGGAGAGAGAGTGGAAAAGCTCTTCCGCTGCGTCCCCGAGAAGTACAAGCGGATGGCTCGCTCTATCGAGTCTCTGCTGGACCTTCCACGATGACGATCGAGGAGTTGGGTCGCCTCAAGGTCGCGTTGGCGGCGCGAGCCCGCAGCGCCTCGGGACCGTCACCATTGGCGGAAGCTCCTCACTCGGGAGCGGTGGTGCCGGCCAAGGTAGCGAGGAAGAAGGGGAGCCTTCTTCCACGACAACGGCCGCAAGCGTGGCAGCGGCAAACCGCGCAAAGACGCTGACGCGAGGACGCGTCGAGAGGTAATGACCGTGGAGGCGCTCAGGCGGCGACACGGCAAGCAAAAGCCGACGCGAGGCGGCGATGCTACAAGCTGCGGCAAGCTGGTCATTGGGCCAAGGATTGTCGACCACCACAGCGGCGAGCCCGCATCGCGCAGCGAAGGAGGAGGAGCGGCCGGCTCTGTTCATTGCTCATGCGAGCATGGAACTACCTCCAGCGGCACCGCCGCGGCGACTCTCCTCCACCTTGAGCGAGCCAAAGCACGCCCTCCTGCGGCGGCGATTCCGGCAACGACAAGACCGAGCGGGTGGTGCCACGACACCGGCGCCACCCACCACATGACCGGCGGCGGGAGTTCTTCTCCGAGCTCGACTTCGAGCGCTCGAGGCACGTCTGTTCGCGACGCCTCGCCGCGTGGAGATCAAGGCGTCGGCTCTGCGTCGTCTAAATCGCCAAGATCGGGCGAGCCATTTGCGCCACCGGTGTCTACTACATCCGTGTTTAGGAACTCCATCATCGACTTGGGACGGTTTGGATGAGAACGGATCGCGCGTGGAGATCGAGCACGGTGCCGCGTGATCTGGGATCATCGCCGCGCGCCTCGTCAAGGTCAACAGGAGCAACGCCTCGTCCTTCACGCGCAGTGGCGCAACCTCGTGTCTTGCAGCCCGCCGCGGCGACGACGCTTGGAGGTGGCATGGCGCTGGGCACCTCAACTTTGAGGCCCCGAGGCGGCTCGGCGGCAAGGAGATGGTGCGGGGCATGCAAAGACGTCGACCACGTGGAGCGATTCTGCGACACTGCGTCCTCACCAAGCTGCGCGGCTCCCCTTCCTCGCCAGCGAGCTCGCGCCAAGGAGAAGCCGAGCTCAGACACGGTGACCTCTCAGAGCCCGTGACACCGGCTACACACGAGGCGGCGCTACTTCCTCCTCGTCGGCGGCGTGTCCCGCTACATGTGGGTTGTCTGCTTTCGGCGTCAAGGCGGCCGCGACGCGCCAAGCGCCTTCAAGGCTGCTGCGGGGCGAGTCGCGGCGCAAGCCGGGTCCTACGACGGACAACGGCGAGTTGAGTAGCGCGCCGCGAGTTCGCGGCGCGCTTTGCGCCCGACGAGGATCCATCGTCACTTCTCGCACCCCATACACCCCGCGGCGAGCAGCGTCGTCGCGCGCAACTGACGGTGGTTGCCACCGCTCGCGCCCTCCTCAGCGAGAGGATGCGGCATTCTACCGGGTGAGGCGGTGATGGCCGCCGCAATCCACTTGCTCAACCGCTCCCCCACCAAGGCTCTCGGCGGCAAGGCGCCATACGAGGCGCGCACGCGCGCAAGCGCGGTGAGCCACCTCCGTGTCTTGGTGCCGGCGCCTTCGTCAAGGAGCTCAACCACGTCGGCAAGCTCAACGGCCGAGCACGCCCGGTCTTCGCCGGCTACAGCGGGCGCCAAGGCCAACCGCGTCCTCGACCTACGACACGCGTCGCGCATCACGACGTCGGCGGAAGGCGGTGGGCGTGAGGCAAGATGGTGGATGGCGGCTCGACTCGGCGACGGCCGATTTGCGTCGTCGACTCGTCCGCCGAGGAGGGGGGGCCGGCTGCGTCTTCCGCCGAGCTCGCCTACCCCACCACCTCGTTCGCCACCACCTCCGCGAGTCCTTCGCTCGCCACCACGGCTCGGCAAGCCCACGGACTCGGCGAGTCCACCGCCCGGCCCGCCGCCACGCCTCGCTCTCCTACACCGCGCCAACTCCTCAAAGCTCTGCGACCGGCGGCTTCGACCCCACGGCGGCGCCAAGCGGTGGAGTTCGCCACTCACGCCCAACGAGCGAGGATCGCATCGGCGCCTACCATGGCAGCGAGCCTCGCGCTACCGTCACCGTGGACAACCTCCTGGCGGCGGCGGTCCTGGCGAAGCGCGGTAGCGACCGAGCGGAGCGCACCTCGCACGGGGCGATGGCGAGCCTCGTTCCTTGCGAGAAGCGGAGAGAGACGCGGCATGGCGTGCCGCGATGCAGAGAGAGATGGACGCCGTCGGCGAAACAAGACATGGGGTGGCCGATCTTCCACCGCCACCACGCCATCTCTCTCAAGTGGGTCTTCAAGCTCAAGAAAGGCGAGGCCGAGAGGTGATCAAGCACAAGGCGCGTCTCGTGGCGCGTGGCCGTTCGGCGGGAGAGTCGACCGGCGATGCCTTTGCGCTGTTGCGCGGATGGAGTCCGTCGTCTCCTCCTGCCCTCGCGGCCCGGGAGGCTGGTGCGTCCATCACATGGGCGTCAAGTCCGCTTTCCTCAACGGCGACTTGAAGGAGGAGGTCTCACGTCGCCCACAGCGGGATTCATCATCCCCGGCAAGGAGAGCAAGGTCCTCCGCTGCGCAAGGCCCTCTGCGGCTGCGGCGAGCAGCGCGAGCTTGGGCATGGTCGGACTCCACCCTCAAGCAAATGGGATTTGTTGAGCGCCACGAGGCGCGGTCTGCCGGGGGCAAGGGGGAGGCTATGCCTGGCGATAGGCGTCACGTCGGCGACCTTGTGATCACCGGTACAAGGAAGAGAGATCGAGGCATTCAAGGCGGAGATGAAGGCCACCTTCCGGATGAGCGACCTCGGCCCCCTCCTTCTACCTCGGGATCGAGGTCCACCAGACAACTCGGCATCTCTTCGCGATCGCCTCGTAAGCGCATCGTGGAACGGGCGGCTCACCGATCGCAACCCACCCCGCTCCTATGGAGGAGAGGTCGGCGCGAGTCGTGAGAGTACGGCGGAGGAGGTGGGCGACCACGCGATCTGACCGCGTAGACAGGGCAGCCTTCGCTATCTTGTCCACACGCGGCCGGACTTGGCGTTCGCCGTCGGCTCGTCGGCCGGTTCATGCGGTGACCGACGGCGACGAGCACCGGCGGCCGTGAAAAGGATCCTCCGCACGTCGTGGGCACCTCCGACCACGGCTTGCACTACCAAGGTGCCCGCGCGCACTTCATTGGGTACGTGACAGCGACCGGGCGGCGACATCGACCACGAGCAAGAGCACGGCGGATGTCAGTACTTCCTCGGCAAATGTCCGATCGGCTAGCGATCGGTCAAGCGGCGGTGGTGGCTTTGTCTAGTCTGCGGCGAGTACATTGCGGCCACTACCGCTTCTACTCGTGCTCGTGGCTGGCTCGGTTGCTTGGCGATCTCCTTGGCAGAGACGTGGAGGTAGTGGAGCTCAGGGTGGACAGCAAGTCCGCCTTGGCCTTGGCGAAGAACCCTGTCTTCCATGAGCACAGCAAGCACATCCGGGTGAGGTATCACTTCATCAGTTTGCTGGATGAAGGGAGTGTCAGGGCCAACTATATCAACACCCAAGACCCATTTCCCGACTTCCTAACCAAGCCTCTTGGGCGGATCAAGTTCAGAGCTTCGCACTCAGATCGGGATGGCTCAGATTCCACAAGGAGACACACAAGACTTAGGGGGAGAGTGATGGATAAGTTAGTGTGTTGTTTTTTTTGCTTTTTGCTTTCAAGGACAGCATCCTTGACTAGCTTTAGCATCTCTTTAGGACAGCATCTTAGCTTTTGCTTTTGCTTTCAAGGACAAAGATCCTTGACTAGCTTTAGCATCTCTTTAGAATGACATCTTAGACAAAGCATCTTGACTAGCATCTAGGAATGACATCTTAGACTAGCATCTTAGCATATGCTTGGCTGGTTAGCGACCTATAAATTTGTATCCCCAACCCTCCTGGTTGGCATGGCGTGTGTGAGAAATAATCCTAGAAAATTGCCCCATCTCCAAGTGTCATCCTCTCGATGAGAGTAAGGATCTTGCTATCACCAAGAGCAAGAATCGAGCGACTAACAGTTATAACATGTCCTATAATTCTGCGCTTCAGACGATGCCATTTCGAGTGGTCTACGACCGTGACCCCCTGTGTTTGCGGTCTTATGGAAAAGGGGATTCTCGTGTTCCGGCTATTGGTAACATTATGTTGGAACGGGATACTCTTTTAGCAGAGGTCCGAGACCGTCTTCTTCAGGCACAACAGACCGTCAAGCAACACTACGATAAACTTCATTGCGAGGTGGAGTTTGTAGTTCATGATTGGGTGTGGCCGCGTCTTTTGCATCACCCTGTTGCATCCCTTTTGGCACCTCCCTCTAGCAAATTAAGTCTACACTTCTATGCACTGTATCATATCACCCACTGTATTGGTTCTATGGCCTATCGTCTTCGCCTTCAGCAGGTGCGCGTATTCATGATGTCTTCCATGTCGACGTTCTTAAAAAGTTTCATGGGGCACCGTCGACTACTCTACCACAGCTTCCACCGATGGTCCATGGCCGTGTCATTCCCACATCGGCCAAAGTTCTCCACAGGCGGCTAGCGCACAGTCCGTGGCAGGTTCTTGTGTCCTGGCACGACGCTTCTCCCACTGACTCCACTTGGAGGACATCGCTGATTTTTAAAACCTATATCTCGATTTTCAGCTTGAGGACAAGCTGTTTCATGAGGATAGGAGAGATGTTATGGTCGGACGGGTTTACACACGACACAACAAACAACAGACCTCTGTCGCGCAAGAGTCGTGGCGCACGCGGGGGCTACTGACGTGCTTGAACAGATCGCCATTCGGTTCCAGTGAGCAGCCAACTCGCGATTCATAGTAGGGGTTGCCGATTCGTAGTAGGGGTTTCCTAATAGCGGTGATTACTTGCTAGCAATAGAGATAATACTAGAGTTTGTTTCCTATTCGGTTTAGTTGAGATTTGCTAGGGGCTAGCCTATATATAGAGGCAGCATCAGCATTTGAGAAATCAAGAAGAGAGTTTATTATATTTTCTTCCTCTGCCCACATTCGGTGTGCACAGGCGCACAAAGACTCCCGACCGGCTGGAGCCCTCTCGCCCCGGTCATTCAAAGTTTGGCCTCCTGTGATCCACTCCTACAACTTCCGTCGCTCCACCATAGCCCATAACAATCTCATAGTCATAAGTTCTTTTTATGACTATCTCATAGTCGTAAGGCCTTTCTATTAGAATTATTAGATAACTTTCCTTGTATGCGCTTACCTTGTATGCGCCTGCCTTGTATATGCTTTCCTTGTATGCGCTTACCTTATATGCGCTTTCCTTTTATATGTTTTCCTTGTATGCCTACACCGGACCATATATATACAAAGCTACCCCAGCCCTTTAGCGGTGTGGTGTCTGTGCCAATCCTTCTCTACTCTTCTACATGGTATCAAAGCGATCTTGAGCCCCTTCGCTGTCACCCACCCTCAGACGCTGCTGCTTCTCCCTCAGGCCGCCACCTCCCCTCCGGGCGCCGCCACCTCTCCCCCGACCGCCTCAGTCGCGCCTCCAGACGCCGCCGCTGTGTCCGCCGAGCGCCACCGGCGCCGCCTCCCCGACGCCCCGGGCGCCGCCACCTCTTCCGCCGCCTCTCCCGGTTGTCGCCTCCGTGTGCCGTCGCCCACTTCAGGATGTCGCCGCCTCTACCTCAGGCCGCCGCCACCTCCCCAGCGCCGCCGCCTCCTCCGGCGCGCGCCGCTTCCCACGCCTCGCCACAGTCGCCCGCTTCTCCCGGCCTTGACCGGAGTAACCTCGCCGACCGCCGACGCCTCCCCTGCAGGCGCCACCGACGTTCGGCCGCCGCCTGCCGCTCCCTCACCAGCGTCTGGTCGTTGCTCGCAGGCCATCCGCTCCGGCCGAAGTCCCTCCTCAAGACTTAGATCCAGACATGAGATCCAGATCTGAGAGTGCCTTATATAGGTTTAAAAAATCCGGTCTTACGCCGTGCCTCCCCGACCATGGTGGCCCCTCTCGCCGATCCAATTGCTGCCGCCGCCACCACCGGTGAGATCGTGCCTGTCGCTCCTCCGATCGTCCTCAACCCCTACTGCACGGTCGTCGTCAAGTCTCATGTGCCGACCACCCTCGATCTGAAGACACCGAATTACTCCCAATGATCCAAATTCTTTCGAACCATATGCGCGAAGTTCAGCCTCCTCTCCCACATTGATACCGACACGGCGCATCGCGACGAGGCCAACTGGGCACTCGCTGACTCTGCCATACTCAACTGGTTGTATGGCTCCGTCTCCGATGACATCGTCGACTCAGTGATGACTGATCAAGAAACTGCACGTGACCTTTGGGTCACGATCGAGGCACTGTTCCGCGACAACAAGGAGTCCCACGCGATCTTCCTCAACAACCAGTTTCACTATCTCATCCAAGGCGATCTGTCCATCGCTGACTACAGTCAGCGGGTGAAAGTTCTCACCGACGAGCTACACGACATCAGCTACCCCGTTAACGACACGCAGCTCGTCCTCAACCTGCGTTTCTCCACCACCGCCGACGACATCGCCAACTCTGTACCGTTCCCTTCCTTCGCCAGGGCGCGTTCTATGCTCGCTCTCAAGGAGACTCGCCTCAGCAACGAGGCAAAGATCACCACCACCACGTCCCTGGTCGCCTCCAGTGGCTCCTCCAGCTACACGTCATCGACCACCACTCCGGCCGCCAATGCTTGTGATGGGCGTCGCGGCAGCCGCAATCGCCGCGGCAAGCAGGGCGGGTCCGGCCGTGGTGCTAGTGCTGGTTTCCAGGGTGGCCGCATGCCACCATCTCCACCGACCGGTCCCTGGTTTTGCTTCAACCCGTGGATTGCCCCTACTGGCCGTCAGTGGCGTCCCTCGCCCGCTCTCGGCCTCCTCGGCGCTCCACCTTATGCTCATACCGCCTTGACGCCGTCCCAGCCCTTCACCCCACAAACCTGGGATCAGCACTCATCACCGGGTTGAACCAACTGGCTGTCCAAGGACACAGCGACTGGGTCATGGACAGTGGCACCACCTCCCACATGACGACAAACGATGGTATACTCCTCTCTTCCCACCCCCCTCTCATTCGGTCACCACTGTTGGCAACGGTTCACGCCTCCCTGTCATTTCTCGTGGTCACACGTTCCTCCACACACCGTCCACTTGTTTTCTTCTTCACAACACTCTAGTTGTTCCTAATCTAGTTCACAACCTTCTTTCTGTTAGACAATTCACTCGTGACAACCATTGTTCCATCGAGTTTGACGCTTGTGGTTTTTCTATTAAGAATTTTCGGACGCAGCGTGTGATGCTTCGCTGCGATAGTGTAGGCGACTTCTACACTATTCCTCCAGTCGCCACCCCTGGTACACCCAGCACCCATCTCGCCATCTCCTCCCAGCTATAGCATCAGCGTCTTGGTCATCCCGGCGTCACCTGTCTCGACGTTCTCAATAAAAACTCGCTCATCTCTTGTAATAAAGTAGACCGCACTCTTTGCCAGTCCTGTCAACTTGGCAAACACATGCGCCTCCCTTTTGTTACTTCTTCGCGATCTTCTGCGCCATTTGAGCTAGTCCATTGTGATGTGTGGACATCTCTAGTTCCTAGTGTATCTAGTTTTTTATACTATTTAGTGTTACTTGATTTCTCTTATTATTGTTGGACTTTTCCTCTTAGAAAGAAATCAGAAGTTCCCCAACACATAGCAGATTTTACTGTCTATGCTAGCACACAATTCGGTCTCCTTCTAAAATCCATACCGGCTGACAACGGCACCGAATTTGTGAACCACACCAACACATCTTTCCTTGCTTCCTGCGGCATTACCCTACGCCTCTCTTGCCCATACAGCTCCCCGCAAAATGGCAAAGCCGAGCGCATCATTCGCACCCTCAACAATGCGGTTCGCA
The DNA here is from genome assembly GCA_036346265.1 of Melocanna baccifera. NCBI lineage: Eukaryota > Viridiplantae > Streptophyta > Magnoliopsida > Poales > Poaceae > Melocanna > Melocanna baccifera. The sequence continues at coordinate 13,169,861 of CM070683.1, forward strand.
CGCTCCTACTCCACGCCACTATGCCTCCCAAGTATTCAGCCGAGGCACTAACAACTGCTACCTATCTCATCAACCGTTGCCCATCCTCTTCTGTTGGTGGTGACGTTCCCTATGCCCTCCTTCATCGCTCCCCACCGCAGTGCAGTCATCTCCGGGTTTTTGATTGTTTTTATTTTCCGAACCTTTCTGCCACTTCTGCTCATAAACTTGCTCCACGTTCCACAGCCTGTCTTCCTTGGTTATCCTTCTGACCATAAGGGGTACCGTTGTCTTGATCTCGCCACCAAACGTGTCATCATCTTCCGCCATGTTGTCTTTGATGAGAGCATCTTCCCGTTTGCTAGTAGTGACTGATCTTCATCCCATCCCTCTCGCACCGACTTCGATTTCCTCGACGTCGATCTTACCATGCTTGATTGCCTCGATCTGCGCAAATAGCACCCTGCAGTACTGATGATCGCTCCACCATCGCATGGTGTCGGCGATCATCTCCTCAGTCCATGGCGCCATCCATCGCTCCACCGCGCGTTACTTTGTGCATCTGGTTTACTCGGTGCTACGCGGCGGCTCTTCCGACCAGTTTGCATCAAAGACCATTGCCCGCGCTGGCTCTAGCTACCCCAACTTCTTCAGCGCCTGCACCTCCCTGATCGGCCGCTCCCTCGGGCCATCCGATGGTGACACGAGTTCGGTTTGCCGCCGATCCCTCTGTGGAGTTTTTTTCCTAGCGGCCGAACACTCTCTAGCTTCGGCCGTTCTTGTGAACTATCGTAGCGCCCTCGTCGATCTCAATTTCCGCACCGCGATGGCCGAGGAGTACAAGATCCTCATGGACAACGACACCTGGCGACTTGTACCGCGCCTACCAAGTGCTAACGTTATCTCCGGGAAGTGGATCTTCAAGCACAAGTTCCACTCTGATGGCGGTCTGGCCCGCTATAAAGCACGCTGGGTTGTTCGAGGTTTCTCTCAACAGCACGGTGTCGACTAAAATAAGACATTCAGTCCGGTGGTCAAACCGGCCACCATCCAGACTGTCCTTTCCATCGCCGCATCCCGCTCTTGGCTGATTCATCAGCTTGATGTCAAGAATGACTTCCTCCATGGCACTCTCAATGAGACCATCTACTGCTAACAACCTTCCGGTTTTGTGGACCCTGCCCGTTCCACCCATGTGTGCCTTCTCCAGAAGTCCCTCTATGGCTTGAAGCAGGCTCCCCAAGCATGGTACCAACGGTTCGACTCCTAATCCACGGTATCAGTTTTGTCACCTCCTCCAACATGTCTTTGTTTGTTCTTCGTCGGGGGACTGACATGGCCTACTTATTGCTCTACGTCGACGACATCGTCCTCACAGCTTTCACCCGAGGTCTCCGACAGCACCTCACAGGCTTGCTCCACTCGGAGTTTGCCATGACGGACCTTGGCGACCTACACTTCTTCCTCGGCATCTCCGTCGCATGCTCCTTCGACGGCCTCTTCCTGTCTCAATGACAATATGCCGTTGATCTCCTGCGATGCGCTGACATGGCTGAGTGTCACCCTACAGCCACACCAGTGGACACTCAAGCCAAGCTATCCGGCCACGACGGAGCTCTAGTGGCCGATCCGTCCAAGTATCGCAGCTTTGCGGGGGCTCTGCAGTACCTGACACTCACATGCCCTGACTTGGCGTACCCCGTCCAGCAAGTGTGCCTTTTCATGCATGATCCACGGGAGCCCCACCTCGTGTCGATCAAACGCATACTGCGGTACGTCAAGGGTACTCTCGACGCCGGTGTCCACATCGGCCTCTCCCCGGCGACCTCTATCACCACCTACTCCGACGCTGACTGGGCCGGCTGCCCAGACTCACAGCGCTCTACCTCCGGCTACTGCATTTATCTTGATGACAACCTTGTCTCTTGGTCCTCCAAACGTCAGACAACTGTGTCTCGATCAAGTGCAGAAGCCGAATATCGTGCTGTTGCCCATGCTGTAGCAGAGTGCTGCCGGCTGCGGCAACTTCTCCAAGAGCTTCACACCCTAGTTGCTTCGGCGATCGTTGTTTACTGCGTCAATATCAGCTCTATCTACATGTCGACTAATCCAGTCCAACACGGGCGCACGAAGCACATCGAGATTGACATTCACTTCGTCCGCGAGAAGGTTTCACTTGGTGAGGTTCGTGTTTTGCACGTGCCATCCTCTCATTAGTTCGCAGACATCACGACAAAAGGCCTCCCGACCCAGCTGTTTCAGGAGTTTCGATCCAGTCTTTACGTCCGGACTCCCGCTACGACTGCGGACGGGTATTAGATTTATTAGATAACTTTCCTTGTATGCGCCTGCCTTGTATATATTTTCCTTGTATGCGTTTTCCTTATATATGCTTTCCTTGTATGCCTACACCGGGCCATATATATACAAAGCCACCCCAGCCCTTTAGCGGTGTGGTGTCTGTGCCAATCCTTGTCTACTCTTCTACACATTCTACGACCATCTCATTGTCGTAAGTTCTTCTATGATTACGTCATGGTTGTAAGTTCTCCTAGACCCTTCTGCGACTAGTCTATCTCCGACTAGCTCGTCCACAACAGCATACTCCATCGTGGGTCTGTCTGGTAAGGTGGTTAGAACGTGAGCTTATTCTTTGGAATAATTGCACATATCTTCTCTCTGATAGCAACCGCCACACAACGAGCGGGATACTACATCTCTTTGACAATAACTTTTGTCGGACGGTTATCACCCGAAGTGCTAAGGCATCTTTTTGGCACGGAACAACTGCCGATGCTTCGCAGGCTATATAAAGGTGGATGTCAGAGAGGAGGATAGGGTGATGAATCAAGAGAGTGCAATGCTTTTCGCATTACTTTCCTAGTTGTAATCAATTCATCTAGCAATAACCATACAGAAGTAGGGTTGTTATTCTCGAAGGAGAAGGCCCAAACCTGTATAAAAATCCCTGTGTCTTCTCTTTGCGTGATCGTAGCCAAATCGTCAAGAGTTTTCCCCAATCCAATAAATCATACGTAAGATCGGTATTAAAAAGCCGACAGTTGGCACCATCCGTGGGGAGACTTCTTCCAAGACTCCGGTAATTCCCTTGTCGGCAAGTTCTCTTATTTCTGATGTCATCATGGCAGGAGTGGAACGAGGAGAATTGGTTCAACCTAGCCGACTACGCAGGTCTCGACATGATGCCTGTTACGACTACGAGCAGACCATGCTTGCTTCCGACGGTGAGACTGTCTCTAGAGATCCATCTCGAGATCTCGGAGATTGCACCACGAGAAAGCCTGAGGAGAGATCCTTATCCCCACAGTATTACGCCCAACATAGGAACGAGATTCCCCTAAAGGCAAGGGTCAATCCAATCACAAACAGAACTCGCAACATGACAATGGGCATGTCCCTAAGTGTTTGAGTTCCCCAGCGGCTGTCTGATCAGGCTCAACAAGTCCTGGAATCCTGCATTCCAGGGATCCCTCACCATCTGGTGGTTGTAACTATCCGGTTATCCCCACAATGAACGTGGGTGGGCTCCTTGCAAGTTCGCCCATACTCTCGCATGGTTCTGCTGCAATGGGAGACAGTTATAACCCGAAATTCTCCTTTCTGACGGGGTTTACTCCAGGTCACGATGCGCTCTCGTTGGAGGATTCTTCAAGCGAGGGGGCCTCTGACGGAAGTGGAAATTATAGATGGGAGGTCTTTGCCTTGCCCACAGATACTGATCACTCTCTCGAAGGAAGGCCTGAGGGCTCTCTCCGCCGATCACACACTGCCACCCCTTGTGAGGATGGCGAGGAGAACTCCAGTGATGAGCTAGGTGAGTTCTCTGATAAGCACGGGAGAAATCCTAGAAATATTCGCTCTCTTTTAAGGCGGCCTCAACTAGCCTCGGACATTGAGGATCTTGAGACCATTCGAAGGGGACGATTGGCTGCCCAGAGGTCTTTGCCTGGGCATGTCCAATACCGATCTGAAGAGGCTCGAGAGCTTCAATGCATCAATGATTTGCTCGAGAACCCACTCAGGAGCTTGCTCGAGTACCAGGCTACGACCACTTCGCTGAAAGGATCGTGTGAAAACTCTGAAACATGATGGTCAGACTCGAGCAGCCTCACTGACATAACTCCAGGAGTTGCGTAGGTATGACTATGTCTAGTTCACAGAACTCACCTCAAGGAAATCAACATGATGAGAAGTCACATTGGTCTCCTTACCGGAACTCCAGTTGGAGGAGAGTTCCTCGAAATTCCTTTATATTTACACGACCACGATTTGGGCAATAGGAGAGCACGAAATGGTAAATTATCTTTCGACTGTGCTCGAAGGTTCTACTCGATCGTGGTTGCTCAATCAACCACTCGAGTCGATCCATTCATGGCAACATCTCCGCGATCTTCTGTTAGCCAATTTTCAGGGCACATACAATTGCCCTGGGAAGGAAGATGACCTGCACCAAACGATGTAGAACAGCTATGAGACCCTATGGCAATTCATTAGATGCTTTACTAAGGCTCGTAATTCCATTCCGGAGGTCTCTGACACTTTTGTTGTCTGGGCATTTAATCACGGAGTCCGCAATAGGAGGTTCACAGAGGATATCACCCTGAATTCTCCAATTACCGTCGTCGAGCTCTTCGAGATGGCTGATCGCTACACGACCGTTGCTGAAGCAGTCGAATGGAGCAAAACCATCGATCAATCCAATTGAAGTACCCATGAGGTAGGCGAAGGTAGCCAAAGGAAGGATAAGGCTAAGAAGCCCAAGAACAAGGCAAAAGGTCAGAAGCCTCAAGCTGGACGTTCAAAGGTGTTGGTCGTGGTCGATAAGCAACCACAGAACCCCAAGCAATACTCCGATTGGGGCAAGGGCAAAGCCCCCAAGCGGAAGGACAATAAGCTTAGATGGTGCCCTCTTCATAAGAGGGAAGGACACGACTTTCACAATTGTCGAGTTTTTCAACGAAAACTCGAGGACTACTACTCCGACAGAGGGCCATTCCCTACTCTCGAAGAGTTAGGGCAAGCGAGTGGTCAGAAGCAATTGGAGGATGATGACGAGATGCCGTTCTAGGATCCAAAGTGCACCATCGAGCACATCTATAGAGGATCTTCGGCATACGAGTCAAATTGTAAGATATATCTCATATAACTGTGTAATTACCCTGTTGTATGAAGGGTTTCCTGCATATATGGCATACTTGTACGTGTATATATATTGGTCCATTGGCCTCATGATGAATACAAACGCTATTTATAACATGGTATCAGAGTGTAATTACTCTGAAGATCCCGCCGACGCTGGCCCCGCTCTAGAGTTGGCCGTCATTGCTAGTGAGATCGGTCGTCGCCACCGTGAGGCCGCCGGTTCTTCTCGCTGCGCTTCAGACGTCGGTGGGTGGGGCTCTCCGCCGGCGTCAGCCGCTCGGGTGGGCTCTCTGCCGACGCCGCTTTGGTGGGCCAACTCCTCTTGTTAATTCACCGCTGCTCGCGTTGCCCAGTGCGCCTCCACTGACGCCACTCGGGTGGGCCGACTCCTCCCGCCATCTGCTGCCGCTCGCGTTGCCCAGTGCGCCTCGCGTGCCTAGGCGTGGAGCGGGTTGGGGACGGAGGCCGGCAGGTTGACGCGGTCATTGGGGAAGAAGCGCGGCCTTGGGAGGCTGCTGCCATAGAACCGGCCGGGACCTAGTGACCGCCTGCCGCCGCTTGGGTGTGACTCCACATGGGTGTGCTCCAGACCTGAGTCTGGTTAGTTAAGTCACGGCTAACCCGAGACTTTCGGTTTTGTCCAAAGGTTACTTTTAGCTCCGTTCATAAAAAAAAAGAAAGAAGAAAAAATAAAAAACAAGAGAAAAGAAAAAAAAGGAAAAAATGTCTTCTTTTGTAGACACCGTCTCTGTTTCTCGTTGCCTGGTGATCTTCAATGGTCTCAACTATCAAGATTGGTTTCAGCATATGCGTCTCCACATGCGTGATCAGCACTTATGGGAATTTCTTACCGGTGAGTTGTCTTGTCCGTCTCGCCCTACTCCACCTGCTGCTCCTGTACTCCCGAAGGATGCTTCCGAAGACACTCGTATAAAGGCATTTGAGGCTTTTGAGGTTGCCATGAAGACTTTTCAATCTCAGTATGCTGCTTACAAGACATGGATTGATGAGGATGCTCGTGCTTCTGCTATTCTGATTGCTAGCATGGAGGTGCACCTCACTGGCTATGTGTTGGTCTGGCTTTCGCCTAGACGATGTGGGCATATCTGCGCACCCGCTACGAGCCATCTTTTGATTCTTTGTATCTTGTTGTTGTGCATCAGGAGCAGTCGCTGCAGCAGGGAGATGCCACTGTGGACGAGTTCTATGCTCAGCTGTCCGCGGTATGGTGTCAGATTGACTCAGCTGTCCGCGGTATGGTGTCAGCAGGCCCAGAACTCAGGTTGGAGGTCCGAACGTTCTTCTGCAGTTTCTCGGTAACTCCAATGGAATCTGACGGTGATTTTGGATCCATTTGAAAGTAGACATCGAGATCTTTGCCTTATGTCATCAAACACAAAAAAGGGAAGGAAAATATCATTTCTGATGCTTTGTCTAAGCGTGACACCATGCTCTCCCAACTTGACTTCAAAATATTTGCTTTGAAAACAATTAAAGAACGTATGCACATGATGATGATTTCAAAGATGTGTTGCTGCATTGCAAAGAGGGGAAAACATGGAACAAATTCGTTCTCACTGATGGGTTTGTGTTTAGAACTAACAAGTTATGCATTCCAGCTAGCTCCGTGCGTATGTTATTGTTGCAGGAAGCTCATGGAGGCGGGTTGATGGGAACTTTAGTGTAAAGAAGATGGAGGACATCCTTACTGGCCATTTCTTTTGGCCAAAGATAAGGAGAGATGTGGAGCGGTTCGTTGCTCGCTGCACGACATGCCAAAAAGCTAAGTCACGACTTAATTCTCATGGTTTCTATATGCCTCTACCTGTTCCTAGTGCACTTTGGGAGGATATTTCTATGGACTTTGTTTTAGAACTGCTTAGAACAAAGAAGGGGAGGGATAGTGTCTTTATTATGGTGGATAGATTTTCTAAGATGGCACATTTCATATCATGTCATAAGACGGATGATACTACCCATGTTGCTGATTTATTCTTTTGTGAGATTGTTTGATGGAGACGGGGTGCCCGATCTTTTGATGAAATTGATAACTATCGATTTTGATGAAGGTGACTCTCGCGATCCGACTACAACCGTACGACGACGCTTGCGCCTTAGCAATCGTTGAACCAACTCCGAGATGCTTTTGACCAAGCTGGAAGCGCGATCAACCTGAACACGAAGTTCAATCCCTGTGAGCAATCGAAGAACTAGCAAGAATAAGATGTAGGCAACTGATATTGTGAATAAGATTGATGGTATTGAAAAACAAAAGTGGGATCCCGAAGGCTGTCTTGACAGGAGGTCGTCTGATACAACTGAGGAACAGAAGTTTGCGCAATGGCTAAACCTAAACTCAACGAAATCCAGGTCTTGGAGAAGGGAGGCGGTGGCTCCTTTATAGGGAGACACGTCCCTAGGGTTACATGGCCCACGGGCCCGAATAGAGGTGGCGCAGCACCTTTTTCAATTCGGACTCAGAAATAGACGTGGATTCTTTTGATGATTGTGATTAGCTCAGATGGAATTTGAGGATGAGGTTGGATCCGTTGGAAAGTAGACTTGATAAGCTTTCCATGAAGTCCAAGAACGTCCAAAACGGAGTCCGTATGAAGAAGTTACGTCCGTTTGAAATTGATACTGTCGCTGCAGTCCGAATCTGATTCCAAAACGGGTCCAACTCCAACTCTTGCTTGACTCAGCCCCAAAGTGACGTGGTGACCTTCCTTGTGCCTTCCAGGTATGTCCATGACTCCACATGCCTCTCCTTTATCCTTTCCCATGTTACTAAGCACAATTAAATCACTTGCATTAGATAGCGGTTTATTCTTAGTAATATACAAACCTAGGAACGAATTCACCTGGCATTTAAGTTGGCGAGCACGGGCTCGAGTAATTGGACCTTGCAACACTTGCTGTGGGTGAGTTGTGTGTGTAGATACGGTTGTATCCGTGGGAGGGATGTCCTCATCATTGTTCGATTGCATGGTGTGCCAAATACCATAGTTTCTGATCGTGATGTAAAATTTTTTAGTCATTTTTAGAGAATTTTGTGGGCTAAGTTGGGAACTAATATTTTATTTTTCACTACTTGTTATTCCCAAATTGATGGACAAATAGAGGTTGTGAATAGAACTTTGTCTACCATGCTTAGGGCTGTTTTGAAAAAGAACATCAAAATGTGGGAAGAATGTTTGCCTTATGTTGAGTTTGCTTATAACCGCTCACAACATTCTACTACCAAGCAGTGCCCATTTGAGATTGTTTATGGATTTGTACCTCATGCACCCATTGACTTGCTGCCTCTCCCATCTTCGGAGAGATTGAATTTTGATGCTAAACGTGCTGAACTGATGTTAAAAATGCATGAAACTGAAGGCAATAGATATGCAAAGGAATAGTAGATTGATTTGAGAAAGGCAATACAAGTCATATATATAGGCAAGGATGTCTAGGGTTATGGCTAATAGAATCAGAAACCAACAGGGAGATCCTTGCCTAATATATAACTAATCAACCACACTAAGCAGGCATGGGCCCAAAGGGCCGGAGGCCAAGGTGCCTGTCTAACATGCCCCCGCAGTCGGAACGTCCGCACCACGGACATTTAGACTGGACCTGAATTCACTGAAGACTGAAGACGGAAGGCCCTTGGTGAAGATGTCGGCATACTGTGAAGTGGTAGGAACATGCAGTACACGAATATCGCCAAGAGCCACTTTCTCGCGAACAAAGTGTAGATGAATTTCAATGTGCTTGGTGCGCTGATGCTGGACTGGGTTCGAGGACATATAGACTGAACTGATGTTGTCGCAATACACCAAAGTAACTCTTTGAAGTGGAGTATGCGATTCGAATAGGAGGTGGCGTAACGGGATGCCTCGGCAATGCATTGGCCACTCCGATATTGACCTCGGCCTTTGGAGGCGGGACACCGTGTTCTGGCGCTTGGAGGACCAGGAAACTAGGTTATCGCCGAGGAAGACGGCATAGCCTGAGGTGGACTTGTGCGTGTCCAGGTAACCGGCCCAATCAGCATCAGAATAAACCACGAGATCAGACACCGAGGATGGCCGAAGAAAGAGTCCCAAATGAGGAGTTCCACGAATATACCGAAGAATCCGCTTGAGAGCAGCAAGGTGGGGCTCGCGAGGGTCATGCATATGAAGACAGACCTGCTGAACTGCATAGGAGATATCGGCACAGTGAAGGTGAGATCTTGTAGGCGCTGCCAAACTCCACGAAGTCATTGGGATCACTAACAGGAGCACCAGTGGAGGTTGACACTTTCGGATTTGTGTCAACAGGGGTGGTGCAGGGCTTGCAATCCGTCATGACTACTCGGTCTAGGATGTCCAGTATGTACTGACGTTGTGAGAGGAGTCCACCATGACACGGTTGCACATGCATACCCAAAAAATGATGAAGCTCACCAAGATCCTTCATAGAGAACTCCCGCTGCAATGCAGTGATGATGCGCCGGAGAAGCTCGGCTGATGAGGCGGTGAGGACAATGTCATCAACATAAAGGAGCAAGTAGATGAGCTCAGTGCCGCGGTGGTACACAAACAGGGATGTGTCGGACTTGGTTTCAGTGAACCCAAGTGATAGCAGATATGTGGCAAACCGGCTGTACCATGCCCGTGGAGCTTGCTTGAGACCATAGAGTGATTTGTTCAGGCGGCAGACAAACTCCGGATGAGTAGAATCCTCGAACCCAGATGGCTGTGCACAATAGACAGTCTCAGATAAAGTCCCGTGAAGAAAGGCGTTCTTCACATCAAGGCGATGAATTGGCCACTTCTGGAAGAGCAAGAGATAGCATTTATGCGCCTTCGCCATTGGCTTCACAAGCGGATGAATGTCTCGCGAAATCCACTCCCGGTCATTGCGTAAAACCACGTAGCACCAGCGCTTTATAAGCGCTCGAGAGACCCATCTGCCTGGAGCTCGTGCTTGAAAATCCATTTACCAGAGACGGCGTTGGCCTTGTGCGAGCGAGGAACCAAATCCCAGGTATTGTTCTGCATAAGGGCACTGTATTCCTCCACCATAGCAGCTCGCCAATTTGGATCGGCAAGGGCACCACGATAGGTCTTCGGGAGCGGAGAAAGCGGAGCGGCGACAAAGAGTGCAGGCATCCGGAAACCACGCTTGGCCCGAGTGGTCATGGCATGGCTGTTGACCACCGGTGGAACAGAGACTGCACCCGGTGGGACTGTTGGAGAGCCGACCGTCGGGAGGTGAAAGATGCCCGCGAGCGGTGGAGGTCCGATGGCGCGAGGAGCACAGAGCCGTGGTCGGGGCGTCGCGATTCTTTGTGCGAGGCGCTGGAGTAGACAATGCGGAAATCCCTGCCTGCAGGAGGTAGCGGCATGGATGCAGCCGGCGCGGTGACAGCCGTAGGGGACGTGGAGGCAGCCGGCGTAGGAGCAGCCTGTTAGGCGGTCGAATCTTGCTCTTGGTGTTAGCAAGATCCTTAATCTCATCGAGAGGATGACACTCTTGGAGATGGGGCAATTTTCTTGTTGTTATTTCCCACACAATGCCATACCAACTGAGGGTTGGGGATACATATTATAGGCCAAGATGGGCCAAGCATATCTTTGTCCTAGAGATGCTAAAGCAAAGATGCTAGTCTAAGATGCTAAAGCAAAAGCACTAAAGCAAAAGCAAAAAGCAAAGATGCTAGTCTAAGATGCTAAAGCAAAAGCTAGTCTAAGATGCTAAAGCAAAAGCAAAAGAGATGCTAAAGCAAAAGCAAAAAAAACAGCAGACAGCACAGACTTATCCATCACTCTCCCCCTAAGTCTTGTGTGTCTCCTTGTGGGGAATCGAGCCATCCCGATCTGGCGTGAAGCTCACGGAACTTGATCCGCCCAAGAGACTTGGTGGGAACTCGGCGAGTTGGTCTTGAGTGTTGATGTAGGTGGCGGACACTCCCTTCATCGAGCGACCGATGAAGTGATACTTCACCGGATGTGCTTGCTGCGCTCATGGAAGACGGGGTTCTTCGCCGAGGCCAAGGCGGACTTGCTGTCCACCGAGCTCCGCGCCTCGCGTCTCGCCAAGGAGATCGCCAGCACCGAGCGACCACGAGCACGAGTAGAAGCGGTAGTGGCTGCAATGTACTCGCCTCGCAGACTAGACAAAGCCACCACTGCTGCTTGACCGATTGCCGGTGATCGGACATTTGTCGAAAATCTGACATCCGTGGTGCTCTTGCTCGTGTCGATGTCGCCGGCCGTTGTCGGCGCCCACCCAATGAAGTGCGCCGCCGCACGCTGGGTAGTGCAAGCCGTGGTCGGAGGTGCCACGACGTAGCGGAGGATCCTTTCACGGCTTTTTGGTGCTCGTCGTCGGTCGTTGCATGAGCCGGTGGCGTAGCCGACGGCGAACGCCAAGTCGGTCGGCGTGTGGACAAGGTAGCGGTGCGCCCAATACGCGATCTTGCGTCGCGTCCACCTCCTCCGCCGTACTCTCACGACTCGGCCCGCCTCTCCTCCAGGAGTGTGGGGTGGGTTGCGTCGGTGAGGCCGCCAGCTCCACGATGCGCTTGGCGTGGCGATCGGCGAGAGAGATGCCAAAGGCGTCTGGTGGACCTCGATCCCAAGGTAGAAGGAGAGGCCCGAGGTCGCTCATCCGGAAGGTGGCCTTCATCTCCGCCTTGAATACCTCGATCTCCTCTTCCTTGGTACCGGTGATCACAAGGTCGTCGGCGTGAGACGCCTATCGCCAGGCATAGCCTCCCTTGCCCCGCCGGTAGACCGCTGACCTCGTGAGCGCTCTCTTTGAAATCCCATTTGCTTGAGGTGGAGTCCACATGGCGTTCCAAGCTCGCGGTGCTGCCGCAAGCCGTAGAGAGCGCTTGCGCAGCGCAGGACCTTGCTCTCCTGCCGGGGATGATGAATCCCGCGGTGGCGAGCGTGAGACCTCCTCCTTCAAGTCACCGTTGAGGAAAGCGGACTTGGCGTCCATGTGATGGGCGCACCGGCTCTCCGGGCTGCGAGGGCAAGGAGAGAGGCATACGGACTCCATCCGTGCAGCAGCGCGAAAGGCATCGTCGAAGTCAACTCCCTCCTGCTGAACGAAGCCACGTGCCACGAGACGCGCCTTGTACTTGATCACTTCTCCAACCTCGTCTTTCTTGAGCTTGAAGACCCACTTGAGAGAGATGGCGTGGTGGCCGGCTGGAAGATCGGCCAGCTCCCATGTCTTGTTCGCTCGACGGCGTCCATCTCCTCCTGCATCGCGGCATGCCATGCCGCGTCTCTCTCCGCCTCGGCGAATGAACGAGGCTCGCCGTCGTCCTGTGCGAGGTGCAGCTCCGCCTCGAAGTCACGCTGCGCCAGTCGAGGATGGTGCGCCGCCGAGGAGGTCGTCCACGGTACGGTAGCGCAGAGGCTCGCCGCCGTGGTAGGCGTCGATGCGATCCTCATCGTTGGACAGCGGAGTGGCAAACTCCACCGTGCGTTGCGCGTCGTGGGCCGAAGCTGCCGGTGCCGAGCCTGTGGGAGTAAGCGGCGGTATAGGAGAGCGGCGTGGCCGCGGTCTTTGGCGGTGGACTCGCCGAGCTGTGGGCTTGCCGAGCCTGGTGGTGGCGGTGGTGAAGGACTCGCCGGAGGTGGTGGCGAGCGAGGTGGTGGGGTAGGCGAGCTCGGTGAAGGCAGTGCGCTCCCGCCTCCTTGAAGTGGGCGTAGTCAGCGGCGAAATCGGTCGTCGGTCGGCGGTCATCCACCATCTTGCCCCACGTCGGCCGCCGCCTTCGTCGAACACGGCGTCACGCGTGATGCGCACGCCGCCGTGTCGCGAGGTCGAAGACGCGTGAGGCCTTGGTGCCCTCCGCGTAGCCGATGAAGACCCTGGCGTGCTCGGTTGTCGAGCTTGCCGGCGTGGTTGAGCTCCTTGGCGAAGGCTAGGCGGCCAAAGACACGGAGGTGGCTCACCGCGGGCTTGCGCCGTGCGGGCCTCGTATGGCGTCTTGCCGTCGAGGGCCTTGGTGGAGGCGGTTGAGCAAGTGGGCGGCGATCATCACGCCTCACCCGATAGAATGCCGCATCCTCTCGCTGAGGAGGCGCGGGCGGTGGCAACCACCGTCTCGTTGCGGCTCGGCGACGCCGCTTACTGCGCGGGGTACTGGCGCGAGAAGTGACGATGGATCCTCGTCGGCGCGACGCCGCGAACTTCGCCGCCGTGAACTCACCGCGTTGTCCGTCCGCGTAGGACCCGGCTTGCGGCCGCACTCGCCTCGCGGCAACAGAAGGCACTTGATGGCGTCGCGCCGCGGCCGCCTTGGCGTCGGCGGGACAGCCCACATGTAGCGGGACACGTCGTCGGCGAGGAGGAGGAAGTAGCGCCGCCTCCGGTGTAGCCGGTGTCACGGGCCAGAGAGGTCTCCGTGTACGAGCTCGGCTTCTCCTTGGCGCGAGCTCGCTGGCGAGGAAGGAGCCGCGCGGCTTGGTGAGACGCGGTGTCATGAAGCGCTCCACGTGGTCGACGTCTTGCATGCCCCGCACCATCTCGCTGCTGCCGAGCTGCCTCGGGGCCTCAAAGTTGAGGTGCGGCGCTCGTGCCACCTCAAGCGTCGTTATCGCGGCGGCTGCAAGACGAGGTTGCGCCACTGCGCGTGAAGGGCGAGAGGCGGTTGCTCCCTGACCTTGGCGAGGAGCCGCGGCGATGATCCCAGATCGCAACACCCGTGCTCGATCTCCACGCGCGATCCGTTCTCATCCGGTATCCCAAGGCGATGATGGAGTTCCTCAACACGGATGTAGTAGACACCGGTGGCGGCCGTGCTCGCCGATCTTGGCGGCGAAGACGCAGCGAGCCAGCGCCCTTGATCTCCACGCGGGCGTCGCGAACTTGACGGTGCCTCGAGCGCTGAGTTGAGCTCGAGAAGTACTCCCGCCGCCCGGTCATGTGGTGGGTGGCGCCGGTGTCGAGCACCACCGTCGGTCTTGTCGTTGCCGGCCTTCGCCCGAGAGGCGTGTGCTTTGGCTCGTCAAGGTGGAGGAGAGTCATTGCGGCCGTGCGGCTGGAGGTAGTTCCATGCTCGCATGAGCAATGAACGAGCCGGTTGCTCCTCCTCCTCACTTCGCGCGACGTGGGCTGGCCGCGTCGTGGTATCGACAATCTTGGCCCAATGACCGGGCTTGCGCGATTGGTGCAGCGAAGTCTCGTGCCGACCTTTGCTTGCCGTCGCCGCCGCTGGCGCCTCCACGGTCATTACCCTCGGCACGTCCTCGCGCCCTGCACGCCACGCATGCGCGCATCGTCGTGGAAGAAGGCTCCTTCTTCTGTCACCTTGGCGGCGACCCACTACTCCCGAGTGAGGAGGAGCTTCCGCCAATGGTGGCGGGTCGAGAGGCGCCGTGGCTCATCGTTATCAACGACCTTGAGGCGACCGCGCCTCCTCGATCGTCATCGTGGAGGTCAGCGAGACTCGATCGGCGAGCCATCGCTTGTACTTCGGGGGCGCAGCGGAAGAGCTTTTCCACGCTCTCTCCTCGCCGTAGGTGTCGCCGCCGAACTGCACCAACTTCGCAGCGAGTGTTGAGGCGAGAGCAAAGTCATCAATGTCCTCACCGGCTTGAAGGCGAGTTCTCCCACTCCTGCGTAGTGCACGTAATGTAGACTTGCGGCGCGATCGCCGCCCATGCGTCTTTGCGGCGATGGCGTCCCAAGCCTCCTTAGCGATCCGCTTGTTGGTAGCGAAGCGCATCTCGGCGGGATCTGCGGCGATGAGAGCATCCAGTGCCGTCGATCCTGGTCGTAGTCGACGTCGCCGTACCGGACTGCATCCCACATATGTCGCACCTAGAGCTTTACCCTCATCACCGCAGCCCACTCGACGTAGTTGGTCTTGGTGAGTGTGGGCCACCCGCCGCCGGGGCCGACGTCCCTGACGACAGCCTGGTACTCGTGGTGCCCACGATGCCGGCCGGGAGAGAGCCGCGTCGCTGTGAAGGCCGCGCCTCCGTCGACCGTCGCACGCCGCCGTGCATGCCTCTCTCGAGGCGCCGCTGCGTGGCGTCTTGCGATCGCCATGCGCGCTTCGCCCGCCGCGCCTCCTCTCCAGCAGCTCAAGGTCCGCGTCAGCGTTGTCATCAGCAGAGACGAGCTTTATTGCCTTGTGTAGAACCTCGACCTCGGCTGCCGCGACGCTGCATCTGCCGCCGCCGCCGCCGCTTCCACCTCCGCTCGCCTGCTAGCTCCGCTGGCCGCCAGCCTTGACGCTTTCCGCGCGCCGCTCGTGTCGCCTCGCCGCCTTTGCTCGAACAGCGGGAGGAGTGAGCGAGGCGGCAATGAGCTCCGCTGCGCTAGTTGGGGCTGCTGCGAGGTTGGAAGGGACGCTGGAGAAGGGATTGAGCAGGAGATGCTCAGGCTACAGGATAACCTCGCTCTGATACCACTTGTTAGGCGGTCGAATCTTGCTCTTGGTGTTAGCAAGATCCTTATTCTCATCGAAAGGATGACACTCTTGGAGATGGGGCAATTTTCTTGTTGTTATTTCCCACACAATGCCATACCAACCTGAGGGGTTGGGGATACATATTTATAGGCCAAGATGGGCCAAGCATATGCTGTCCTAGAGATGCTAAAGCAAAGATGCTAAAGCAAAAGCACTAAAGCAAAAGCAAAAAGCAAAGATGCTAGTCTAAGATGCTAAAGCAAAAGCAAAAGAGATGCTAAAGCAAAAGCAAAAAAACAGCAGACACAGCACAGACTTATCCATCACAGCCACTCCTAACTGTGCGGGGGGGCGGTGTGTCCGGTTGGGAAGAACCGGAGCCGCACGTGGCGGTGCGGGCGTCGGAGCCGCACGTGGTGGTGGATGCTCCGATGTGGCAGTCGGACCTGTAGAAAAAACAGAGGTTTGGCCTATGGGAGTAGGCACATCATCATGTACAGTATCAAAAAACGCAAGCTCTGCGGGTGATGGCTGGTGTTGCTTGGCAAGTGGAAAAACGTTCTCGTCAAAAATGACATGGCGAGAAATAATGAGCTTATTGGAAGAAATGTCAAGACAACTATATCCTTTGTGGTGAGCAGAATACCCAAGGAAAACGCACAACACTGAGTGCGGAGCAAGTTTGTGTGGGGCTTTGGCAGATAAGTTGGGATAGCATGTGCAGCCGAAGACACGGAGATGAGCATAGGATGGTGGTTGGCCGTGGAGGGCAAAGTGGGGTGTAGAAGAACCAAGAGTCTTGGTCGGAAGAATGTTGAGGAGATAGGTGGCGGTGTGGAGGGCTTCTACCCAGAAAGAAGGAGGGCAGCTTGCCTGAAACAGGAGGGAGCGCACAATGTTATTAGTTGAGCGAATAATTTGCTCAGCTTTACCATTCTGGGAAGAGGTATAGGGGCAAGACATGCGAAGGTGGACACCGCGTGTGAGGAAGAATGTGCGCGCGCTGGAATTATCAAATTCGCGGCCATTGTCGCATTGGACAGCTTTAATGGTGGTGCCAAATTGAGTAGTCACGTAGGCAAAGAAGTTAGCAAGGGTGGTGAAAGTGTTGGATTTGAGTCGCAAAGGAAAAGTCCAAAGGTAATGCAAGCAATCATCCAGAATGACCAAATAATATTTGTAACCCGATACACTGACAATGGGTGATGTCCAAAGGTCACAATGTATGAGGTCAAACTTATGAGTAGTACGCGAGGTGGACACAGGGAAAGGAAGACGGATGTGGCGACCCAATTGACATGCATGACACAAAGAGGTGCTAACAGCTTTATTACATGACGGAATGAAGGAATTATGTATGAGAGTATTGAAGGCCTCCTGACCAGGGTGACCGAGTCGACGATGCCAAAGGGAGGAAGACTCGGTGAGGAAGGCGCTAGGTAGGGAAACACCGGCAAGTAGGCGAAGAGGGTACAAGGGGTCGGTACTATTGCATCTGACGATCACGTTCTGGGACTGGAGATCCTTCACAGAGCAACCAACGGGATCAAATTCAACAGAACAATTGTTGTCAGTGGTAAACTGGCGAACGGATATAAGGTTCTTAATAAGACTTGGGGAAACAAGAACATTATTAAGTCGAAGAGAACTTGAAAGAAGAGTAGCGCCAGTGGTGGTGACGGGGAGTAAAGACCCGTTTCCGACAACAATAGACGAAGGATGGGATTCCGCGAGAAGGTGTGAGAGAGGGTACCAGCATCGGAGGTCATGTGTGAGGTAGCACCAGAGTCGAAGTACCAGTCGGTCGGCAAGGGCGGTGTGAGGGACATGGTGTTGAAAGATGATGCCAGAGACTGCTGATCCCAGGAGGGCAGGCCACCGGTGGGGTTGTAGTGGTACGTCGGAGGGAGGGCCCACTGTCCCGGTCCCTGGCCACCGGCGAGCAGGGCTTGCGGCTGCTGGGACAACGGAGCCTGGTGGTGAGCCAAAAAGGTCTGCTGCGACTGCGACTGACCACCGACGGTGGGCTGCTTGACGAGAGCGAATAGAGGTGCGAGGGAGGACGCCGCCCGCCACATGTAGATGGAGCCAGTCCAGGGATTGTGGTAGGAGGGCCAGTGTCCGCCGGAGGAGCCCTGACCGCCCGGCCCTGACCGCCCGGCCGTGGCTGCTGAGGCGTGCTGCCGGCAGAGCCGCCAGGACGTCCGTGGTGTTTGCCCTGTTTGCCACGGGCAGCAATCCTAGGGGCCGCACTGGGGTTGGGCCCGCCGGTCAGCTGCTAGTGGGCGCCAGCGGCGTGAGAGCGCGGCGAGGCGACAAGGCGATGGAGAGTGCCGTTTGTCGATGAGCCGTGTTGAGTTCCTCCGGGAGGAGGTCGCGCGGGCCTCGAGAAGGTGGGAAAGGGCGGTGCGGCGAAGGTGTAGGCCGATGGCGGAGAAGTTCTCGTTGAGGCCGCGGATGACATGGAGCACCAGGGTGTGGTCGGAGATGCGTTCACCGAGGTCGCCGGCCATGTGTTTCAGCTTCTCGCAGTAGTCGGTGATCGACAGAGCACCTTGAACGAAGTTGCGGAAGCTAGCCTCGAGGAAGAGAGCGCGTGCCTCCTGATTGCCGAGAAATTGAATCTCGATGGCAAGCCAGGTAGCACGTGCGGTGGAGCCGCGCTCCATGACGATCTTGGCGAGGTCGGCGGACATGGTCCCGAAGATCCAAGAACGAACCACGCAATCCATGCGGAACCAATCCGGGGAGAACGTGATCCTCTAGAGAGTATTTGCCCAAAGTAAGAAGAAAGACTTCTCGCCACTGGGCGAAGTTGCCGGAGTTCACGTCGAGGGCGACGGGAACCACGGATCGGATGTTGTGGATTGCAACGGCCTGGGCATGAAGGTTGAGGACAGCGGTGGCCTCATGGAGCAGCATGGCGTTGTGAACGGTAGGAACGGCGGAGACGCTGGAGTTGGTGTCGCCGACGTCTTCCTTGAAGAGATCGGCGGCGGCGCCCGGGCGCGAGCAGCCGCTTCAGCGCATCGCGGACACGGCCGTAGCCGCATCGCGCTCTGGTAGCCGCGGCGGCTCGCGTTCGGCCTCGGCGGCGACCGCGAGGGCTTTCGCCCGCGCGGCTTGGGCGGAGCGGACACGGTCGAGCATCGCAGCGGCAGCCGGGTCGACATCCTCCTTCGCGGCAGGGGAGGAGGCGGTGGAGTTGGTCCAGCCATGGGAGGTGGGCGCGAGCGAGGAGTCGCCCGCGAGATGCGCCACGACGGAGGGCGGCCGGCGCGGAGTGGGTGCGAGACGAGGAAGTCGTCCGCGAGGCGCGGCGGCGGCGGAGAGGACGGCCGCGCGGAGACGGCATGGTGGCGAAGCGCGCTAGGGCGGCGTCGCTCGGGAGGGGAGCGGAGGCGCCGAGGCGGGCGGCTCGCTCAGGAGGGGAGCGGAGTCGCCGAGGCGGGCGGATTCGCCGAGGCCGCAGAGAAGAGGCGGAAGCGATCGGTTGGATCGATTAGTCTGATACCATGAAGGCAATAGATATGCAAAGGAATAGTAGATTGATTTAAGAGAGGCAATACAAGTCATATATATAGGCTAGGATGTCTAGGGTTATGGCTAATAGAATCAGAAACCAACAGGGAGATCCTTGCCTAATATATAACTAATCAACCATACTAAGCAGGCATGGGCCCAAAGGGCCGGAGGCCAAGGTGCCTGTCTAACAGAAACCACAAGAGAAAACATAGAGTGCATGAATGCTAAGTATAAGCTTGCTGGTAGTAAAGGAAAGAAACATGTCACTTTTGAACCAGGTGATTTGGTTTAGCTACATTTGAGAAAAGATAGGTTTCCTGAACTGAGAAAATCTAATTTGATGCCAAGAGCTGATGGTCCTTTCAAAGTGTTAGAACGGATTAATGATAATGCCTACAAGCTTGAGCTGTCTGCAGATTTTGGGGTCAAATGGATGTTGGTGAGAACAAGAGAAAGTTCGGACCAAACGTTCGGACTGAACTTTCGGACCTCCAAGAAGCACCATCTTGTTTGGGCCATAACTTTTGACTTCGGAGTGTGTTGGAGGCTCATGAGTACTTGTTGGAAAGATCTCGATGTCTACTTTCAAATGGATCAAAAATCACCATCAGATTCCATTGGAGCTACCGAGAAACTGCAGAAGAACGTTCGGACTTCCAACCTGAATGTTCGGACCTCCAACCTGAGTTCTGGGCCTTATATCTGAAGAGCCCATTAAGGGAGCGTTCAAGTTAGGGTTTTCCACTCCCCTGGCTGCTTTTCCCCTATATAAACCAGCAGCAGCCGCCAGGGAGGATGGGTTTTGTTTAGATGCAAGTTTAGCTTTTGCTACTTCCTTGTAAACGTGTGTGTCGGCTAGACCACCTGTTTTACTTGTTTCAGAACCCCACTTGTGATTCAAATTCACCCTTTGGGTAGAAACCGTGTGTTTATGACTGTTCATCTTGTTCTTGATTTGTTCTTCGATTGCTAGCAGGTTCAAAGTTGTTCTTGGCATGGCAAGAACAGCAACACATAGGAGTCGGTGTAACTGTCGCTAAGGCGCAGCGCCTGTTGGCCGTTGTAGTCGGGCAGTCCAACATCGACCCTCCACCAAATCGAATTATCCCCACTCTCATCGAAAGATCGGGGACATTTCCTTTGCTGGACCCCCATCATCTCCCTATCCTAATCCCAGTTCACTTTGTCATTGACCATAATCGCCTTCACGTTCAATCTGCATATGTAAAGACCAAAGAACATTTTTTTCCTAGTATAAATTCTGTCCAACTTAACCAACATCAGTTCACACAGGCATATCACACCCTTATCCATCAATAAACACGAACCAAATCATCCAAAATCTCAATTTCCACGTTTTCCAAAAACCAACCCGAGACCACCCAGAAAAACCGGTCTGACCGCCATGCACAGGCCGGTCAGACCACTGGCTGGTTAACGGAGGAAATACAAGTACTCAAAGGTTACGAGTAACTGTAGCACTCGGAGCCTATGAATACCGATCGTGGTCGGAGCCTATGACTATTGATCATGGTCGGAGCCTACGACTGTCGATCATGGTCGATGCCTACGACTGCCGATCGTAGTTGAAGCCGAGCGGTCGAAGTTGTCATCGGGTATCGCCGGTCAGACCACCCAATACACGGCAGTCAAACCGCTTAACCTGAATATTCCTGTTTCACAATAGTGCATCGACTTCAACTTTCACATACGCAAATTTTAATGTAACCTAAATATCAATTATTCATCATCACTATATTCACGACCTATCCACATGGTCTAACAAATTCTTCAAGCAGCAAGGTGAGATTATATTTATGATTATCTTATTCCATCATGTCCACCCTTAAGCTGATTGCCCTTGATGCATTCTTTTGTTATTCCGTGCAACAGGATCCAAAACAAAGAAGCTTAAGTTATGGAAAAGTCCAACTTGCGTGCGGCTGAAGAATTTGAAGCAGCTAGAGTAATAGGTGTGATGATGTATGACAGACCAGATTGTCCAAATCAGCAGTATGAGGTGGAATCATCATCACATACTGGAGGACAATCAACTCACAAGGTCACTGCTTCCTTTCAGACTGATTTTGAGGTTGATATGGTGGTTGCTGCTGCAGTTAAAAAGCATTTGTTCAACTTGCAAACTCTCCTGATTCGTCGAACAAAGAAGAGTTTAAGGAGCTATTATGAAAAATTAGCCAAAATCCTGATGCAACTGAGACTGATGTGAATTCTGAAGCTGAACAGCAGCTGGGTGACTGTAACAATGAAGAAACAAAGAATTTGAAATTCAACAAAGAAACCTTCATAACTAGCATCTTTCCATCTGATACCAACACCACTAATGTTCAACAATCCACTGATCTCGTGAGCATTATGCTTGAAAGGCTAAAATCTCTTCATGAAGACGAGCTTGCCTCTCTGGTAGTCATTGTTGCTACATCTGGCCTATCT
The DNA here is from genome assembly GCA_036346265.1 of Melocanna baccifera. Classification (NCBI taxonomy): domain Eukaryota; kingdom Viridiplantae; phylum Streptophyta; class Magnoliopsida; order Poales; family Poaceae; genus Melocanna; species Melocanna baccifera. The sequence goes on from CM070683.1 coordinate 13,191,393, forward strand.
CTTCAAAGTGATAGGGGCAAATATCATGGAATGGAGCATGTGAACAGCATTGCTGCTGGATCACACTGATCACAATCAAGAAGGTATTCCACTGCAACCTGCTTTGTTGATATCCAAGGGACAAAAAAGAATTCTCATCTGAGTTACCAAGTCTGGAGAAGTTCTTGGTCAAGCATCTTTCAAAACTCAGAAAGAGAAGTTCAGGAAGCAAGAGAAGCTGGCAGAAAAGCCAGTTCAGTAAAATCTGTTGCACAAGGTGCCCAGGGCCAACTTACAGCTAGCAATGCGAAGGCACTAGAATCTTCTTCAGACCTGGGCAGCATTCTTGTGAAGCATGTGTCTAAACTTGAGAAGGAGATCCTGGAAGCCAAGAAGAACAACCAACGCATTCATCCCTTGGAAGGAAGCCGGAAAGAAGTTGAAGTGTATGCTAAGAAAGATGTGCAGGCCAGCAACGAAGAATCAGAATTTCACAAGGCTCAATCAGAAGCCTTGTTTAACAGCTATTTAAAGAGGAGCTGTGATTCCAGCGGAGCAAGTGAAGAAAGCAATTGCATCCAAGATTTTTCTGATTGTTCACAAGAAGATAAAGAGAACAGAATTTTAATTTCTCATTGGCTAACACCCTCTGGTGCTAAGGGTAACCAGGGTGGTGAAAGATTTACTCGAATGGAAGCTGCTAAGCTGGAAGCACTTAAAGCTTTCTGTACGAAAGATGGCAGTACATTAGATGTTGACCTCAGTAATATCTTTGTCAAGCCAATCCAAATATTGGAGAAGAAAAAGCGGAAAGCATTCAAACAAGGACAAACCAATGTGCAGAAAGATCCACATAAGCATGTTCAAACTGTTGAAGTATAAGTGAATTGCCTACATTTTCTCATCAGTTTAAGCTTTTGGGTAAACTGGCTGGTGCATGCAACTCAATATGGTATCAAAGTCAAGAGATCTTGAGTTCGAGACTCGGTTAGCACAATTAAATAAAAATAATTGCAGCTCACTTCTATTCCACGTCTTAGGCCTGAGAGAGCCTACACGTGAGGGGGGTGTTGAAGTATAAGTGAATTGTCCACCTTTCCTCATCAGCTTAAGCTTTTGAGTGAACTGACTGGTGCATGCAACTCAATAACAACACAACTGTGACAGAGTTTAGATGGCATCTTAGTGAAGCATGTATCAAGATCCGAAAGGGAGAAAATGGAATTCGAAAAGAGAAATGCATTGGGAGAAGGGCAGACCAACGTCCACATGATCAGTGAAAGCATGGTATCAATTCCACAGCATCTGAGAGTTTAGATCAAGTCTTAGTAAAGCATGTGAGTCGACTAGAAAGGGAGAAGATGGAATATGAAAAGCGGAATGCATTGGGAGAAGGGCAGACCAATGTGCCTCAGCGAAAGCATGGTAATAATGCCACAGCAGCTGAGAGTTTAGATCAAGTCATAGTAAAGCATGTGAGTTGACTAAAAAGGGAGAATATGGAATACGAAAAGAGGTATGCATTGGGAGAAGGATGAACCAATGTGCAGAATGGTCAGCAAAGGCAAGGTAACAATGCCACAGCATCCTATGGTTTAGATCAGATCTTAGTTAAGCACTTCTCTAGACTTGAAAAGGATAAAGATGGAGCATGAAAAGAAGGGTGATATGATCTTGCCAAAGAAGAGTGATACACAGTGTACAGATGGAGCAGCTGGAGGTTTGGCTGACATCTTTGTCAAGCGTCCAACGATGCTTGAGCAAGCCAAGCTGGCTGCTGCTACCGAAGAAAGATCAACAAGCAGCTTCAACGCTGTCGAAGAGTGCAGAAGAGCAAGGGAGAAGGAAGTTCTGGACGTTTGGGGAGGAGTGTGGCTGGGAAACTCGATGAAGCCCCATCTCTCCAAGATTGAGAGGGACAAGGCAAAGATTCTGTTACACTAACCCATCATCTAAAAATACCAAAAGAACCATGCGTTACAACGTTTCTACTGCTCCCCAGGCATGGAGAAAAGCAGAGGAAGAACAGCAACAAATGTGTGCTGCTAGGGAGCCGTAACTTTGCTGAATTCGCACAAGTATATCCAATCTACTTCCTGTTCTGTTTGTTTGTTGTTTCACATATACACTTCATGCTCGGAGGGAAATTCATGCCAATCAGAATATTCCTATATATTCTACTGACAAGGCAAACGTTGGAAAACTTCCATATCACAAGACAATTAAGATCTGCAACTTTCTGCCAAACATTTGTATTTTGCTACTGCTCTCTGTAAGTCAGAAAACCAGCTAAGTGATGTGCTCTCTTCTTAGCTTCTTTCTTTCTTTTTGTCGTGCACTATCTTGGCATATCTTGAGCTCGCATGCTTATCCGCGGAAGCATATGCGAGGATCAGAACATACAGGGCTCCTTGACTTCTCTCCCGCCGCAAAGTTTGACGTTGCCATCAAAATCATCAGCTCGATCACCAACAGGTTAATAGATGGTATACGTGATAGATATGCTCTAGCCTCTGCTACTATCTTGTCCCCCCGCTTGCAATGCTGTCTTTGTAGGTCCATAATTGCTGCTATTTTCATGCTTTATTGTCTTGCTGCAATACAGGGGCAAGGAGCAATTATACATGAAACTTACTGTTTAGGAGATAAGGACACTTAAGGCTAGAGGTGGTCAATGGGCCGGGCCTTAGGTGTGCCGGCCTGTGGCCTGGCCCAAGCACGGCATGGTCCAATAACGGCCGCGGGCCGGGCCAGCACAGCATAATTATAATTTTCTACAATTTTTTTATATTTTTTTAATTTTATAATTCTATATTGATATTTTACAAGTGAATAAAGCTCATTATGTGACATTGCTAATATTTATATTGATGATTGATAATGTCTAAAATTTTTCTATAATTTTCTGTAATTATTTTTAATTTTCTATAATTTTTTTGATTTTTTTCTCTTTTCCCAGCTTAATAAGCCAACCGTGCCCACACGGCCCGTTAAGCCTTAAATCGTGCTCATGCCGACATAACATGGTCGTGGCCATGCCTGGGCTCGGATCACAGCACGTGGGCTAGTACGGCACGGTCCGTTTATTTTCCGTGTCTAAACGAGTTGTGCCTACTCGGACTGCATCGCGTCTTTGGCTCGGCCGACCGGCAGTGCGCTAAGGCCCAATGGAAAAAGCTACTGATCCAAATAGGAGACTCTCTCTAGATATATATATATATGTATTAATTACTACCTAGTTGTATACTGACAGTAACTCTATATGTATTTGGTAATAACTTCACTCGCACGGTAGTAACTTTTTTGGTGCGTATTCTACACCTGCACGCATAATAGCGATTATATTCCGCGCGCCAAGTATAGAATGCGCGCCAAAAAGTTACTGCTGTGTGCAAGTGAAATTACTGGCAAATATATATAGAATTATTGTCAGTTGTAATACTACACAACTGGCAGTAACTCTACATATATTTAACAGTAACTTTACTCATGCATGATAATAACTTTTCGGCATGCACAGTGTGCGCAAGCGCAGAATAGCGCAGCGTATGTGTATATAGGGAACATATCTAGTGCTAATGGCTATTTCAGTGCTAAAGTGCTGATGATGATGTGGACTGTCCAATCTAGATTGTGTGGTTCAGATAAAGGTGGATAAGAACCATCCCACTTGATATGGACGAATCAACTGCGAACGAACCCCTTGATTTTATCTATATTTTTTCTGCATTTCCATTGTGCCCTCGAGATATTTTTCCCTTTGATAATTGTTTACATCACACTCTTCTGTACAACCTTCTTGTAGTATTGCTGCAACATTCTTTCGTCAGTTGCCTTAGCATTATTCATCCATGTCGAAGATAATTAGTCTAGAGATGCACGCAGCGCGAGTTACTCTTTATGTTAGTAGTGTTTTTCCACAGTTACACGGCCTTGTGGTCAGATATCTGATGGCCTCTTTGAAACTTTTTTAACTGTAACCATTACTTTTCCTCCAGTAACTTTTTTGCATGCATGCACTCTGCCTCTGCTCTGAAAGTTTGGTGAAAAGATGAATGATAACAAAGACAGAGGTGGACCTAGATAGTGTTGGATAGAGAATACAGAGAAGGGGAGAATGTGAAAAGTACGGGGTTTCAGTAGACAGTAGTCTCAGACTACATACTAACTGTATAAGAACCGAAAACTAAGATAGTTACAGAGTCAATTGTCCATTTCGTAAGGTACACTTCCTAGCTATGCAAAATAAGGTCACCCTTGGAACGCCGGAATTTTCCTACGGAAATTGAATTATTTTCTATAAAATTACTGTTAAATTTCTACGTTCCCATGAGGGCCTGATAAAGTTTATTTTAGACAATCTAATGCAATTCTGGAGCATATTTATGGTGCCTTTTGCCACTCAGTGACTCATACCGTCTGCGGTTACTTTCTACTGCAACTCGATCCCTTTTTCCCCAGTCGCTTTTCCATGCACACCATATGTAAATCATGAACAAGATCAAGTAAAAACACTGGTCTAATTCACCAGCAAGCACTCGGTAACTAGCAATTTAGAAAGCCTACTGGTACTACGTACTGCTGCTAAGCTGCATGTTGATCTCCTACATCACAACCATACAAGAACTGAAGAACCTACGAGGATCTCATCATCTCATGGCTCGATCATGCCATCCTAAGGCTGAGGCACTGCACGAGCCATGGCGGCTGCTTCATCACCATCCCTTCCTGGAGATCAAACGCCATTGCTCTCTGGTGGTACGGCACCGGCTGGAGCGCACCGTCGGAGTCGGTCGACGACGACGACGTCTGGCTCCCGCCCGAGCAGTCCGACGTGCCCTCGCGCAGCTTCCTCCGGCTGGCGCTGCCACCGACGGCCAGCGTCAGCTCCAGCTCGTCTTCCCTCGATGTCGGCGTCGCTTTGCCGCCCTCATCGGCGCCGACGACTATGTACTCGTTGTCGGGGAGCTGCAGGTTCAGCGCCCGCCGGGGCTGCTTGCGCCTCTGCCGCCGGCAGGTCAGCTCAGACGGCCTGTTCAGGTCGCTCATCAGTTGCTTCTGGATGCGGTATAGCCGGTGCAACTCATGGACCTTTTGAGGGATTGCGATAAAAGAAAATGTCAGTTTTAGGTTGAAATTCCAAGAATTTGCAATGGCAAATTGATTAAGGATTTTTTTTTATCTTTCTTTGCGTTTGCTCTACCTGCTGTCTGAAGGTCTCTTCATGTTTGAGCATGGCCATCTTCATGACCTCCATGTCGCACTGCTTCACAAGCTTCTCCATCTGCACCATCTGATTCTTGTCCTTGATTGAGAATTTGAGTGAGATCAACAAGTAGACGGTACCCTGCAGAAAAGATGCAAAATGGAAGCTTAAGATAGCAGTTTTTCAGTTGCTGAAATACATGTGCTCCTAGGATTTAGAGCTGAACTCTTAACAGCACTCGGGTGGTCATAATAACAAGGAAATTAAGCAGTAAGCAGTAGCAAGAACAGCATCTCAGGGCTGGGCATTCTAATCATACGAGTAATGAAACAACTATCTCATAATGCTACAGGGGACTGAAACCACCAGATAAAACTACAGAGAAGCAACTGACCTGAACCTAGCACCCTATGCAGCAAGGAAGCATCAAAAGATGCTTGTCCCTTCCCTTGTCTTCTTCTTCTTCTTCTTCTTCAGTAGATTCCTCAGGGATTATACTTGCAAGAGACAAAGGAAAGAAAAGGATAGCAAAGATGTTGGCTTCCGCTGCTGGAACTGGGAAGTGCTGGGTAGGGGGGGTTATAAACATTGCCACAAGAGAACGCAATGCAATGCTTGCAATGATTCCTCGAGAGAACATTTCACTTGGCCCCTTTTTGCATGCCAAACAAAGACCCCAGTGCGGCAGCGCCCTAGCCAATGGCAATGCGGTGCATCCTTTCCATGAGGTGCCCCTCCCAGAGCAGACAGCTTGCCAGGAGCCTAGCTCAGGCAGGCCCTGCCCCACCGCGGTGTGGGGCCCCAGGCCAGGGCCAGCCAGCAGGCCAGTACAATTCTCTGTGTGGCCAGACGGTACTGGGTACATACATGTGCGCCCCTCCAGCTCCCTTGACCGCCATCGCCGCTTGACCTGACACTAATTTGCGTCTTTCATCTGAGGTTCTCGGCTCGTTTCTTGGTTCCATCCATCAGGATGGCTGAGGTCTAAGTTTGCCCTCCTCACTGATGCTATTTTGGAGAGCAATGCTTTTTTTTTTTTGAACAAATATGGGAGCAATTATTGCTATAGACAAACTTTTGTTGAGTGGTGGAGATCAGAGATAGATATGGACAATGAGTGGGATGGGGGTATGTGAAAGTCATAGATGGTTTAGATTATATGTTAGTACGTACTTAGTACAAATTTTGTTAGTGTGCGAGGAGTTTTTCTTTTGGGAAGGGTTGTTCGAACAGGGGGACTGGAATTTGTTCGTAGTTCATACGCATTTAATTTGTACGAATTTCGCATGAAATCGCACAGGAACGAATTCGTTTGCTCGCGTAGAAGAGGTCAATGCTGGTTAAACCTAGCCATATGACCTGGCTAGTTTTTTACTGTCTTCCTATTCCTTACCATGCACACCTGACAACATCTACAATGATCACATGCCTTGACTGCTTTTTCATGGCGTGGCTGGACCGTTGGTATGGCCCCACCAACAGTCTCCGTACGTTCTGAGCGTCCACCGACCAGCTAGATCAGTGTCACCGTTACATGTATGACATATATATAGCTTGAGATAACGACATCGACATACAGTACTAGTATTACAGAATCAGGAACACACACAAATTAAAATTAATTACTCTGAAAGAATTCTCAAAGAAAAATAGCTAGGCAGGGGGATCAGAATTCAGCTAGAGGAGGGGAACAGGCTAATGAACAAAGCACTGTTAACTACTCTTGTCAGTTGTCACTGAAAACAAGCGAAGGCGCACACACTGGTGTGTGTGGATTGATGATACTCATTGGACAACACATTCAGAGCCCGTTAATTTGGGTTAAAAATAGTGATTTACATCTAAATTTATACTATAGTTAATATATCTTGTACTATCACTGATAGTGACTTATTTAATATAATTAAATTTTAAAAATTAAAAATAGAAAAAATATGTTAGCATATCACGTATAATGTAAACGACTAAAAAAACTGGTAAAATGATAAAAAAAATAATAAAATATATATATAGAAAGATAAAATTTAAAATTTATAAAAAATAAATTAAAAGTCAAACTAAAATAAGCGGGCCACACGCACAGGCAAGGATGCGTAGAGCCATATAGATGCATGCATGAGTCAGAATGATCCAGCGAGTTTGGTGTGGCGTGTGCTGACAAGCGATCGACCCTTTTTAGGGCTAGGAAAAACTGCCTGTTTGGAGGAAAACCACGCAAGAGGTACCAGAGGGAAAAGGGGCAGATGCAATCATCCCTTTGAGAGCAAGCGAGCAAGCATCTGCATGTGTCCTCCTTGGCCGTTGCATATTTTAAGGATCATTGCTCCATCAACCAAAGTTTAGCTCTCGTGTGAACGTGACGATGGCATAACCACACGCATGGACATGGCAACTTAAGAATATATGCTTACGCTGTTTCAAGATTAGGTTCTTCTGGGATATGGTTTTGATTTTTGGTTTATGATTTTTTGAATTCTGATTATTTACGAGAGATAGTATGTAGAAGAAAATAGTTGTATATAATTTGGATTGGTATAGCTAAATTCAGTACAGTGTCTACTATAATATACTTGTAAATCCTACCTTAAAAAGACGTGCTATTTAAAAACTAGTTACTGTAGTAAGAAATGATAAACCAAAGTCAAAAAGAATATAGCCATAACAGCTCACAACATTTTCCTTTGGTTGGATAATTTAGATAACCTACCCCAGAAAACTAGCAACGGCATACACGTACACAGATGAATGGATAATGTGAACTTGACAGAGATATACAGGCATTCACACATTTACATCTTACAGCCCGCTCAGAACGGCTTCTGCGTTCGGCGGTCGACGATTTATTCACTGTAGCGCGCACTATGCGTGCTACAGTGAATTTTTTTTTCGTTTTTTTTAAAATGTACTGATACTTTTTTTTCGTTTTTTGTTTTCGGTTTTTTTATATTTTTTTACATTTAATTATACCTAATAAACTAACTCAGTTACAGTATTTTTTCAGCCAGCTACAGTGTTTTTTCAGCAAAAACCAAAAACCATCGCTATTCCGATTACCCTCTTAATCTATTCAATCATCCAAAGTAATTCTACATCTGCATTATTATCATACATAGCTATTCAGTTAGATCACATGCTTCGTTTATAATACAAGATTCTCATAGGAAGGATTCATATTGTTTTGTGCAAAATTCCTGTAAGTAAAATTCCAGTGTTCTACATAGACCTTGAGTTTTGTTGAAGTATAGGCAACATAAAATGCCTTCAATTAAAACCGAAATCAACAAACAGACAGAAGAAGACAAAAGTTGCACTAGTGTGGAAGCATCTCATATTAGGCCATGATTTCTGTTTAGAAAAGCTAAAAATTAATACGAATATCCGGTTTATTTACTCCCTCGCTATTATTATGATCTGAGGATAAACTAGGGGATCATGGATACATCATCTACCCTACTCTTCTCGCTCATGTCACGCATACATATCTTCTCATCACTCTTTACACCGCTCACTTTCTCCTTTTAAAAATTATTTTTTTAACTACTACTATTTATTTTTAACTAAAAGTTATATATGTATGATGTACTAGTTAGGAGCAAGTAGATGCAGAAAGATGAACTGGGAAATGCCAAGGCATCGAAAGAGAAGAAAAGGAGCATTTGAATGGGAACGGACAAGTAGCAGAGGCGCTGGGAGCAAGAGAGTCCAAGGGACAAGACTGTGGCGCACGCACTGCCGGCAATGGGAGGCGCAGCCGTACGGGGTGGTGGGTCACCACACGCGCATAGAACCAACCTTACCGTCCTCTCCTCCTTTCTCGGCTCTCTCCTTTCGGATAAAAGAAATGATGCGAAACTAAAAGATGCCCTTGCACTGAGTTGCCTCTCATGGCACATTGCCATGCGGTTAAGTGCGTACTCCTACATTACTACTACCCCTCAATTCTTTTTCAAATAACTAGCAAAATAGTCTACACAATTGCACGACAAATTCTATTACTTCTTTTTAGTTAGTTATTGAACTTTTGCTTTCTATATAGTTTCTAATATGTAATTATGTAAGCAACTATCAATATTAAAGCCACCCCACACATATGCTAGAATGTAGATGTTGTGCACATATATTACTAATCTTTCCGACTTTGGTTTTGCATGGTTTCAACACGTTTAATGAAAAATTTCTAAGAAGTTTCATTTTATTTTGAACTTGATGTTTTAAGCAGGTTTCAGTATGCTTCGTGAAAAGTTCTATGCAAGTTTTAGCATGTTTCAAAATATTTCGGAAAATTGTTTGAAGTTTCAAGTTTTTAACATGTTTCAAGAAGTATTAGAAAAAGTTTGAAGCAAGGTTTAACACATTTTAAAGAAGTTTTAGTAAGTTCAAGAAAGGTTTTTGTAACAAAAATTTCATCGAAAAGTTTTAACAATTGAGCAAAATTCGAGCACGTTTCACCAACTTTCAGCAAATTTCTATTTAAAATTCAAAATTAAAGCATGTTTCACATTTCAAATTCGAAACAAAAGAAGGTTTCACCAAGTTCCAGCAATGTCGGACCCCGGAGCAATGACTCCTGGATCCTCTGTGTAAATCGCACTAGTTCATGATCAAGCTAGTGCACACAGTGAATAACAAAGATTTATATCATGCACAATGATATTTATTCATTAACTAAATATGAGCTTGATGGCCAAAATTTACATCAATGGTTCATAAACCTAAAATAAATATAAGCAGCGGAAAAAGAACAATAAAGCACAGCCCATCCTACCTGCCTACAGGTAAATAACTGTAAGACATGACCTAGTCGTCGTTATTCTCACCAAAGTTAATGAAGTCCTTCTCTGAAAATAGTGAATGAAGCAACATGAGTACATAAAGTACTCCACAAGCTACACCAAGAGCTTTAATAGAGTTTATACATGCATAAGGATTGACAATGGAAGGCATAATAGATTATTTGTGCGTAAAAGCAGAATTAAAGTAAATACAGTAAGTAGATTTACAAACTGAATTTGATACAATAGAGAGATATAGCAATTTAACAAAATAATATCGTTAGTGTAGACTCTAACCAAACACTAACCTATGCACAGGACTTATACGGGTTCTATCCATTCATATACTTTTTAATATCTCATAGATTCCATCCATCCAAAGGCCTTTTCGGAAACCATTTTGAAAATCAAAGTCTAATCCATAAAAAATTTTACTCGGCTTACCCATATCCGTGGACACAGCTATCCAAGATAGATTATACACTCTGCAGAGGTTGTCTAAGCGACACTGGTCGGATGGCTGATGTGGCACACCTCGTGGCACTGACGTGGCTGCCACATGGGTGGGGTACGGACAAAACTTGCCAAGTGGGTAAGAGAAGGGAATGGCTTAGTAGGGCCGTTAGATGAGAATCGAATAGTGATGATGCATGAAGAAGTTTAGACCATCTAAAAATTTAGAGGAATTCGAATAGTCTGATCGGTCCTGTGGGACGTTTGGACCATCCAAATGGCGACAGACAGGGATGGCGGTGCGACGCACGAAGCCATGGGCTCGCTGACGGTGCGGGGGGTGCAAAAGAGAGAGGGGCCTGTGAGGAGTGTGTTGGTGATCTTGTGCACTACTGCAAGTGACTGGAAGACGGTTGGCGGCAAGGTGAAGCAGTGGCGTAACTCAGGCGGCGGTGACGACAGTGTTCCAACGGTGAAGAGGTTTAGTCAATGGCCAGTCGAGAAAATTCAAAAATTACAAAATATATACTGGAAGATAGATTATGAATTTAGATAAATTTAGAAACTTGAATCACTTGATTTGGAGTTCGGACGGAGGAGAACGAGCAATCGAAAAATTGGCGAATTAGAAAATTCTAGAAAAAGGAAAAATCAGGAATATTCCTGGAATATTCTGCATAAATAGTAAACAGTGAGCAAATTTTGGTGTTTTGGCCGTGGCGCCAGTGAGGAAAGACCTGCGAGATAAAGCCAACTAGCAAAATGAGTTGCTAAGGACCCGAGGCACAAGTAGAAAGTGACGGCACGTCCAACGGAGCACGGTGACGACACGGACGGCGACAACGATATAGGGTTGGAGATGGGAATATTTTTCGGGCATGGAACATGGATAAATAAGGTGAGCATGGCCTAGAACGCAGCGAGGAAAAGCTAGGAAAATTATCGGCTAAGCCGAAAACTCACTGGAGGCGACGCAATCGTCGTTTGAACAACGACGATACCGAAACACAAAAAACTCAATATCTTGGTGCTCGGTGGAATGAATCCAAAACCGTCTAAAAAGTAGTCACCTGGGATGGTTTGGCACATTTTGACGCGAACAGATTGTTGAAAGCATCCCCAGACAGATGGAGACGCGAGGTGCCATTTGCGGCTATGATTAGGTGGGACGCGAAAATTTGTGGAAGGTCTTTGGACAAACGGAGGGAAGCACGACGTAAAACGCATCGAGACGAACTCAAAGGCGCAGACGGCTCGGCCAACGGTCTAGCGGAACATGGTGGAGAAGCCTTTAGGCAGCCGATGAGCTGACATCGACGTTCCAGGCAAACGGAGAGGAGATAGCATGCAAGAGTTACGGCGAAACGAAGAGTAGAGCATAGGGAATATGGTGCTCACCTTGGTTTTGGTTGGGCATGCACGGTCGGCTGGTGGCGACGTGAGAAACAGCTACTTGATTTGGCCCACAGTGGCGACGATGCTCCGGTGAAAAGCTCACTTCGATCAAAAAATTCAGCCCACTTTAATTTTTTTTTGAGATTTTGCCGAAATCTCGCTGTATTCAAACTGTATTTCTTAAATTCAATTTGCTTGTTTGAATTTTTTGATCGAAATTTTTTCATAAAAACTAAAAATTTGAAATTTTCTAATTTTGGATTTCTCGGAGGGGTCTAAAAATTTTTTAAAATCGAAATTATTTTCCCTGCTTATAAGTGAAATGGAGTGAGAGGTAGAGAGTGTGGCGGTACAAAAAAGATGTAATATTTTATTTAGTTATTGATTTTGACTTGGAGAGACAGGCAAATCTAGCGTATGTGTGATGTGATAGGGAGGTAAAGAATCTAGCGCCGACTATGCTATTGATTGCCTAAGGGGTGTTTAGAATGACGTTGATTTATGATTTTTTTACTATAACTGGCTTATTTTTTACCATAACTGAGTTGGCTTATTTTAACATAATTAAATTTAAAAATATTTAAAAATAAAAACGCATGTTAGCCTATCACGGACAATACAAAAAAATACGAAAAAGGAAAAAAAAGCAAAAAAGTCTAAAAAAGAAAAAATAAAATTAATAAATAGTGAAAAAGTAGAAATCAGAAATTAAATTGAGTGGTGCCTAAGTTCTATACGTAAAAGTCATTTTTCTTTGTGCCTTTGTCCCCCGAAAAGCTTCCGTCCATCTCAATGGACCTCCATTCGAAATTTGAACCATTGAAAACGCTTTGAGATTTTGTCTACGTCGCTCCTTGCTGGCCGCCGCCGGTGTCGCCGTCGTGGGGGACGACTGCAGAGAGGAGATGGATAATGAAACGGGGGAGGAGAGAGACGGAGATGGTGTGAGTGTATTGTGCGTACTGTGCAGGCGGGGCCTACTCACGTGGTGTATATACCAGTGTATGTATTTGTGATTTCGTCTCGCACAGCTCTCAAAGCATAGCTGTACGGTCCAGATTTGGAGTGGATGTCAATGTCATCCAGGTGGACCAAATCCTCGTTCCCCCCCGGAAAATCTCTATGCTTATAACTTCTCTAAAAAAGGTGAAACTTGGAAGCTCTAGAAGGAAAAAAGCTACTTTTCCCATGGCTTTGGCTGTTAAAAAAGCACATGATTTTCATTTTTTGGCAAGAAAAACGGGGATGACTCAGGGTTTTCAAGAGACTATACAAAGAGACGTAGTGGTGTACGAATGTACTATGTGTATCTCTACTACCGACGGTTAGGTCACGCACGCGTAGTTGGAAATTGGAGCATGAGCTCAGGCCCAATTACTTTAGAAATTCCAAAATATATATGATTTAATACTATATAGTCTAGTTAAGTAGAAGGAAGATAATTTATAAAGTAGAGTTCTTACTACTCCTTGCAATATGTGATGTATGACGTGGGATGGTATGAGGAGGATTTTGGCTAAACACACATTTATACACGTGCATATTAGACATTTTTGTATGAAAATCACGTGACTTATGACTTGCAATGCGTATGCCGTGATGCAATTGCATCATAAACCAAGTTTAGCTTTTTTGTGAACTATGCATTTCTCTCTCCTTTTTGCACCGTCCAAGAGCTAATAAATACTGTATAAATATCATTATGTAGTTTGATAAGATAATTACCAGTGTTTTATTATATTTAATCATGGCAACCACTAGTGAGTGATTGCATTATCCTTAAAACGATTCGGAGACATCTAGGAGAAGACACATAATTTCGCCTCTATTCTTCCACCTCTTTTTGGAAGCTGTGCTATAGTATCGAGTTGCTCAATCACGCTGGCCTTTCTTTTTGGTGTGCATTGGAAAGGAAGAAGAGGGGGAATTCTGAACCATTGTTGCAGAAAGAACCTGTACAGGGTAGCAATAAGTTTTCTTGGTAGTGCGACCTACGCAACTGCTTGGTTTCTTCCTCGACGTCGACTACTTCCACGACTGCTCGTTTCTTTGATGCTTCTTATTTTCTCCATCAACTCCACTGTAAGTCGTTTGCGTGATCGATTGACTCTGTTATAATATTTTTCTTGTGTATTTTCTGAACTATAATAAGTTATCTGCTATTAGTTTTGTTTATTGCATCATTAGTTTTTTTACTGTATTTGTCTCCTAGTAAAATTTAGAATTAAAATATTGCCCACATTTCCAACATGTGCAATCATGGCTATGGGGATTTGAGTTCAAGTAAACTGATGCTACCTCCATCGCGGCGCATTTGCTACTCCCCTTTGCTTTAGGCTATGTTTAAAAGTGTTGTGGCTTTTGATTTTTTGGCTAATTGCAAGAGAGAGTAAAGGACACTTGCGTTTATGAGCCACTTCATTCAAAATGGCTCTTACAATGACCCCTATAAATAACTTATAGAAACCACATTAAGAAATCACTTCGTTCAAACCGGCTTTTAAAACCTAAAAGCTAGAAGTTGTTTAGAATAGTACCTTACATTGACATAGCATCGTTCCTGATGCTGCTTTGCTTTCCCCTAGCACTCCTCCATGGCATCTTCGTATTTCCCCCCATCTGTCAATTATACTAGTAGCGGAATCGTGGCGCCACGCTGCGCTAGCTACCACGTGGACCGAAGCAAAAATTTCATAGGGATTTTTTCTGGAAAAATCGATGATATATATGTATTTCAAAAAAAGTGGAGGACTTTTCTAGAAAAACGGAGGACTCGTGCGTAATTCCCAAAAATTTATCACGTAGAAATAGGGCATCTCTAACAACATCAAGAACCTATATGTAATTATGAAAAGTAGAGGATCTTTTCAAAAAACAGAGGGCCTCCTCACGAAATGACAGAGATCTTTTTGTAAGAAATAAGTATTTATACATAAATTTAAAAAATTGAAGGTTTTTTTTGCAAAAACCGTGCCATGGCAGGGGGAGGCCAGGAGTCCTCCCGACCTTAACATAGGGAGAATTGCCATGAGATCACTTGATAACTTTGTTGTTCACTTTCAATCTAAACCAATTGAGTTGGTAAACAATTAGGGTTTTTTAAATTTCTACAAGTGTATGCTTTGGGATAGAGACTAAAGGATCCAATCAGATCTACAAAGCTAACGAAAAGCAATGAGCTAGCGTCGGTGAATTTAGACTGCGGTGGCACCGTCAATGGAAAAGGGGGGAGAGAGAAGGGAATACGGAGCAGCACCATCCATGGAAGAAACGAAAGAAAGAGATATGGAGAACGAGACAGAAACCAGAGGTGTCAGGAAAATCAGAGGGGGTGGAAAGAAAATAGAGGAGAAAAGGAGAAAAAGTGCCACATGTTATCTTCCACGTCAATATCCGATTTTATCGTTTAAGCAACCATAATATTACATCCAGAAAGTAAAGTGAACTTCTTCCTTGAAACAAAGCTGGTATCAACAAGTTTATAGCGATGCTCATTTCGGCTTGAGCTTTTGTCTTTGTTCACTATTCTTAAATTTCATCTTTTTCTAGTTTTTAGCCTTTTTGGGCTTTTTGCAACTTATTCCTTGAAACAAAGCCGGTATCAATGAGTTTATAGGGATGCTCATTTCGGCTTGAGCTTTTGTCTTTTTTTACTATTCTTAAATTTCATCTTTTTATAGTTTTTTGGCTTTTTTGGGCTTTTTTGCACTTTCTTTTTTCATTAACCGTGATAGGCTAATCTGTTTTTTCTATTTTTAATTTTTTTTAAAAAAATTAATTACACCAAATGTCAACTAACTATAGTATAATTTTAGCTATAAATCAGTTTATTTCAACCGAACCGACCGACCTTATAATGATTTCCATTTTGCAATACGAGAGACGCATGGGCATGGCATGCCCTGCTGGCCAGTACGAAAGCGCATGTCCTAAGCGTTAGCTAAATTTTCAGGGGTTGCCCCTCTTGAATTCATGGGTGTTCATTGAACATCTATTTTTTGTTATAAAAAATACATTATAAACTAAGTATATTTCACATATATACTCTTAATTGATCCAAAATATTACATATTTGTATTCAAAAAATATAAATCAGTCAAATCCAATCCACACCTCCCTCTCTCAGCCCATTAGAGCTCCTTCTACGCCCACTGAACTCACCACAGCCTAAATTTTCCAAGGCTTCAACCGGCCATCCAAGTTCTAACCCTAATTGGCTCATCTCTCTCTCGACCGGCTAGACGGGAGGCACGAGGTAGTACAACAGTAGTGTTACAAATAGGCTCATATAAGTGAGGTATATTTTCTATAATTCCAAAACATGCATAGTTTAGTATCATATTACTAAGGTAAAGTGGAGGAGATCAATTTATAAGGTGAAATCTTTGCCACTCCTTGAATCATGTGATACATGAATGGGGATGGCATGAGGAGGACTTTGGCCGAACACATACATGTGCACGTATTTCGCGTATTTTTGCATGATAAATTATGTGACTTGTGAGCTCTAGGAGCAATGAAATGAGGGCCACAGGTGCGCTCTAAGAGCGAAGTGAGGGCGTGAGACAGTGCGGGTGAGCAGGAAAGTGATGTGGTGAGTTGGGTGGTAATGTGGCGAGCAGAGAGCTATGAAACGCACGACGTTGCGGCAAGGTCTCATTCTCAGGTGAGTTGTGTTTGATCTCCCACTCTCCCTCCCAATTTAAAAATTGGCAAATCCTAAGTAGTTCATTGAATGATTATGCCTTTGTGAAATGTAGATCGTATAATCTTTAAAAATGAAGAAGTTTGCATATTTAAATTCTTTGTAGACAATGTTGGTTAGATAGCATAAAAATTTGAACAAGTTGGTAAGATAGTTCTAAGGAACAATGAAATGACTATCCCTAAAATTACATGAAGGATCATAGAGTTAAAATTATATTTTTCTTAATTATATTATAATTTTTCTACATTATTTTGAGATTTTTTTTGGTAACATCCTAGATTCCAAGAAATGCAGAAATGAAAAAATTTAAAACTTTTTTGCATACATATTATTTTCTTGGTCTTTATTAGGGTTTCTTTGGAAAAGTAATTTGCAAACACAATTTTTTGCAAAAGAAATATACATTAGATATAATTCAATTTGAATTCAAAATCGAATATGAAAAGATGATCCTAACGTGGCCTAGGATAATTTATAGTAGAAAGAAATTCAAAAACTCAAAAAATATATTCATGGCTCTGGAAATAATGTTTTGAATATATTTGAACATGTTCTTTAAATTCAAATCAAAAGAATGCATAATATACGTAACAGTAGCCTTCCAAGATTTTTTGAAAAAAAATATAAGGAATATAAATTGTAAAAAATTAACAAAATGATTCGCATTGTGTCAAGAGGCTCCCATAAGGAATTTCCAAATTTTTGGAACTCATTTGATGCATTAACAATTTTACAAAGTTGTCAACCGATCAAAACCCGCTTTAATCACTTAACCTTTTCCGCCTTCTTCGTTGTGAAGGCGTAATTCTCGAAAACCTGCTTTAATCTCTTAACCTTTTCCGCCTTCTCTATTGTGAAGGTGTAATTCTTGAAAACTCGCTTCCTCTCTATCACTTAAAGTCCTTATGCCAACGAGTTGGACTGGACCCCACCCATCAGGTCACCTTGCCTCCTCTCGCCGACGAACCAAGCCCAACCACAAGCTTCGTCTTCCACCTCCGCGCATCGCGCCTGCACTGCCATGACCACACCGTGCCACTGGTTTTGACGGGCACCCACTTTTCATGCCTGTTGCTACCAATCCCCACCAACCGGTCATTTCGTTGCGCTAAGTTCCCTCCATCTTTGTCCCTTCTGCGTGTTGTACATTGCCAAGACAAATCAAGCTGCGCAGCTCCGCCATGCTCCTGAGTTCTCGTGAGTCAATCTCAACCCTACCGTCCCTATAAATCCCTCTCAACTATGCCATGATCTTTCTCATCTCTCCCTCACTCCATTCCCATGAAAAACTGAGACTTTCCCTCCTTACCTCGCCCAAAACACACTGTCTCCCTCCGCACCGTTGAGCATGCTCCACCGAGCCTTGCTATGGCCCAAGCTCTCCAGTGGACCTTATACTTTTCTAACAAATTATTACTTATTGATATTGCAAAATAAAATTTACTTCATATTGAAAATAACTTATAGCATAGAGCATTCTTATTGTTAGCCTCGCTTTTATACTTATGTTGCGATACACTACAAGTATTGCTGAGTACACAACATACTCAACATTGCCTAAATTATTGTTGTTTAGAGAATAATGATGATAACATGTCCGACAATGTGTATTTTGCCCTGGCACTAGGAAATTCAACGATGAGTCTTTTCTATGGCCTAATTATAGTCAGTTGTATGAGCTATGGATGCACACTGCTGGACTATTTTGCTTACTTACCTTTTGTTGCATATTACTCTTGATACTTATATTTATTTGGCCAATCGACCATATGCTGTAAATTTTATTATACATCACTTACATAATGCCCATATGTTGTAAATTGATTGTATGCGATGTATATGGATGTGATCTTGATGTTGTAAATGTGTGCATTAGCGACTAATCATGAGAGTAGTATGGAACATATATGTCGATTTTGGGTATTCAACGCTCAGAGTCCCCATTTTTTTTGTTGGGACAATTTGTACTTTGATTTTTTCCATCGATGGTCTTTCTTTTTTTCTTTGAGTAATATTTTATTAATTCCAAACATTCATCTTAGAAATTATGGATCCACCATCGCTGGTCCTATTGCTACATTTACTTGTTGACAACGCACTATAGTTCGTCTTCACTGGATTAACGAAAACAAGTAAAGAAACCACTTTCATACATCTCAAAGAAAACTAATTAAAAGCACTAGGGCAACCACTCCAAAAATCCCAACAACTCATGTATAACAAAAAAAACTAATTAAGTCTATCTTCGGTATTCCAGCAGCCGCCTCCGTTTGGCTGTTGTGTTCTTCCCCCTTCATTCTTTCACTGTGGATCAAACAAAGTTCTACCATCATGCTGTTCTTGCACCATCGAAGAAGCCCACGGAATTGCAGATCCAAAAATCCCTTGTTCCCGGCGACATCATAGTGGATCCTACCGAGTGATCTCTGTTGAACTAATCTTGTGGTATTTGAATTGATCGTGTTAGGGTTGTTTTTGGAATGCATTGTTTTTTTGGTAGTAAGTCCAATTATGACATGATTTGTGGTCGGATCATGGTATGACATGATTAGTATTTTTATATATTAGTTCCTTTCCATGTACAGCCAAAACTTCTATACAAATGCTTTCCACTCTTGTGTATAAATAGTAAAAGAGATTGAACAAAAAAGTCATAGCAGAGAGTTCAAGCGATGCAAAACTTGTTGCGTTATCATTGCTAGTTCTTGAGTTCTAGGTTGTTCACATTGTTGTGTATCAGCTTAGTGCCAAGAAGCGAGAGCAGGGCGACTTCTCTTCAAGCGGAGGCAAGAACAACGGCAAGCAAGTTTGTGGTCATGGCAAAGAAGGTGGGCAAGGTGCTGCTCGTGATGGCAAAAAGACCGCTGGGTCCATCGGCAGTCACGACAAGTCCAAGCTAAAGTGTTACAATTGCAGAAATTTTGGGCACTTCTCTCGGGACTACCACAAGCCACGATGAGTGCGTAAGGTACAGGCATATCTCATTCAGGTGGAGGACGATGAGCCAACGCTACTGAGGGCCCAGGCGTGTACACTGGAGGAAGCCACACTAGTGCACCTACTGATGTTGTGCTGGACGAGGTGCATGTGCAAGTGCACCTTGGCCGGGAGGAGGATGAGCACGATAGCGCTTGGTACTTGGACACGGGAGTGTCCAATCAAATGATCGGGTGCAAGGCTGCGTTCATTGAGCTGGACATCGACGTAAAGGGGATCCTGAAATTCGGTGATGGCTCCATCATCGATAAATGTGGATGAGGAACCGTGTTGTTCATATGCCACACCAAGAAGCATCACACGCTCATCGGGGTGTATTATATCCCATGACTACGAAGCAATATTATCAGCATCGGATAGCTTGACGAGAATGGCTGTCAGACGTTGCTTAAGAATGGGATGCTATGGCTTCGTAATCAACAGTGGCACCTACTTGCTAAGGTAAAATGCTTCAGGAACCGCATGTATGTGCTTGATTTGAATTTAGCACAACCAGTGTGTCTGGCGGCAAGTTGTGGTGAAGAAACATGATGCTGGCACGCACGATAAGATGGTCCGTGGGCTACCACATACAATCAGGTGGATAGAGTATGTGATGCCTGCCTGGTCGGGAAGTAACAACGTGCTTCGTTCCCACAAGAGGTGAGTTACTGCGCTTAGGATCAGCTTGAGCTAGTGCATGGTGCCTTATGAGGACCCATTATGCCGGTGACACTAGAAGGAAAACGATACCTTCTCCTGCTGGATGATTTCAGTCGCTACATGTAGCTGATGCTCCTGACATCAAAAGACGAGGCACCGACAACTATCAAGCGCTTTCAAGTCTGTGCCTAACTGGAGGTTGCATGCAAGCTGCGGGCACTGCATACTGATGGTGGTGGTAAATTCACATCCATAAAATTTGGCGAGTACTGTGCAAACCTAGGTGTCAAGTGACAGCTCATGGCGCTGTACTCACCTCAGCAGAACGGTGTCGTGGAACGCCGAAACTAGACGGTGCTCGGCATGGCACACAGCCTGATGAAGGCAAAAGGCATGCTAGCAAGGTTTTGGGGTGAGGATATCACAATGGCAGTCTACATACTCAATTGTGCACCAACGCGGAGCGTGCACGGCATGACGCTCTATGAATCATGGTATGGGTGGCGCCCGAATATGGATTATTTACGCACGTTTGGGTGTGTCATGCACATGAAGGTGGTGAAGCTAAGCCTGAAGAAACTTGATGACAGAAGTGTGCTCATGGTCTTTTTCAGCTATGAACCAGGGTTCAAGGCATACTGACTCTACGATCCCGTGGGCAAGCTGTTCATGTATCTGTGATGTAGTGTTCGATGAAGAAGCAAAGTGGGATTAGGGCACACCAGAAGCTAAGGATCCACTGCATGCTTTTGATGAAATCTTCTCTGTGGAATACATTTATTCTCTGGTGACAGGTCATGGATGAACCAGTGCACTGAAGCCTAGGGGTGACGCCGTAGTGACATCGGCTACTTTAGTGTTAACGCCCAGCCCGAAGTCACCGACGTTGGCCTTTTCTCTGGCCACACCAGCTCTCGCCGCACCTACCAGAGTGGGGTTCGTGTCACCACCCAATGACACGACACAACCGTCAGATGAAGCCCTGCGCAGGTATTGCTCTATAGCAGATCTCTACAACAACACCAACGAGATCATGGATATGTACAGTGGACTATGTCTCCTGGCTATAAAGGAGCTAGTGACCTTTACTGAAGCTGAGTAGCACAAGTGTTGGTGCCTAGCCATGCTAGAGGAGATGAGATTTATTATTGAAAACAACATGTGGGAGCTGTGTGACCTACCTCCTGGACATTGGCTGATCAGTCTCAATTGGGTGTACAAGGTTAAGAAGGATTCATAGGGAACCGTGGTGAAGCACAAGGCATGTCTTGTCGCTAAAGTGTATGTGTAATATCAAGGATTAGACTATGAGTAGGTCTTTGCACCTGTCGCCCGGATGGAGTCTGTGCACCTGCTAATTGCACTTACGGCTCATAAGGGCTGGTGGTGTACCACATGGATGTTAAAATGATGTTTCTAAATAGCGACCTTAAGGAGGAGGTGTACGTCGCGTAGCCACCAGGTTTCATTGACGACAATAATGAGCACAAGGTGCTTAGGTTCCGAAAAGCTCTCTACGGTCTCCGTCAGCACCAAGATCATGGAACGCCAAACTTGATAATAGCTTGCAGTCCCTCGAGTTCGAGTGAAGCCTGTCAGAGCATATTTTGTACACACGAGGAGCTGGTTCATCGTATCTACTCGTGGGTGTATACATGGATGAACTCATCATCATCGGCTCATATCCTCCAGAGATCGCCAAGTTCAAGGAGGAAATGATGAAGGTGTTCAAGATGAGTAATTTGGGATTACTTGGCTATTATCTCAAAATCGAGGTACACTAGGACAACGGTGTCACCACACTGAGCCAGGCTTCTTATGCGCTCAATATCTTGGAAAAGAGTGGAATGATGGACT
Organism: Melocanna baccifera; assembly: GCA_036346265.1. Taxonomy (NCBI): domain Eukaryota; kingdom Viridiplantae; phylum Streptophyta; class Magnoliopsida; order Poales; family Poaceae; genus Melocanna; species Melocanna baccifera. The sequence goes on from CM070683.1 coordinate 13,213,402, forward strand.
GCAATCTGTGTCAGGTGCCTATGGAGACATGACTCAGGCTGAGCAAGACCGGCGGTGGTTCTCCTGTGGATGCTACTTTCTATCAAAGCATCATTGGGAGTCTTCGGTATTTGGTTCACATTAGACCAGATATCAATGTTGTAGGCTACGTCAGTAAGTTCATAGAGACACCAACCATCGAGCACCTTGGAGCAGTGAAACACGTACTCTGGTATATTGCCGAGATGCTCAACTACAGTTGTTTCTATGCAAAGGGCGAAAAGGAGCTACAGCTGACGGGGTATAGTGACTTCGACATGGCGGGAGACATGGATGATCGCAAGAACACTATAGGGGTGATGTTTTTCCTCGGACGAAGCCCGGTCAGCTGGCAGTCATAGAAACAGAAAGTGGTGGCCCTATCCTCATGTGAGGCCGAGTACATCGCAGCCACCATCGTAACGTGTCAAGATATATGGCTCGGACGTTTGCTCGGTGATATGATGAACAAGGAGCCTAGCCGTCCAAGTCTCAAGGTGGATAACAAGTTGGTAATTTCTCTTTGGAAGAACCATGTCTTCCATGATCGAAGCAAGCATATTGACACACGTTATTACTTTATTCGTGAGTGTGTGGAAGAAGGAAGGATCAAGGTTGAGTACATCAGTACGAATGATCACCTCGCTGACATATGTACAAAACCACTGGGGTGCATCAAATTTCAGGAGTTACGAGTCAAGATTGGCCTAGTCAAGGTCAATAAGAAGAAAGAGCCACAAGATTAGGTGGGTGATTTGTTGAACTAATCTTGTGGTGTTTGAGTTGATTGCGTCATGGTTGTTTTTGGTATGTGTTATTTTTTTGGTAGTAAGTCCGATCATAGCATGATTTGTGATCGGATCATGGCATGGCTTGATTAGGTTCTTTTCATGTATTAGTTCCTTTCCATGTGCGGTCAAAACTTCTATGTAAATGCTCCCCGCTCTAATGTATAAATAGCAGAAGAGATAGAACAGAAAAGTTATAGCAGAGAGTTTAAGCGACGCAAAACTTTGTATTGTGTTTTCGTTGCCAGTTATTAAGTTTTAGATTGTTCAGTGTGTTATATATCGGCTTAATGTCAACAATCTCCGGTGGCTCGTTCCTGTGGTAGATCCTCGGACCACTGCCTCGACCTCCACTGCAAGAGGCCATCTTCCATAAGCCGACCTACGACCTCCACTGCGAGAGGCCATCTTCCATAAGCCGACCTAGTCAGCTAGTTTCTGTACGAGGCGTCCATGGCAAAGGGACCATGTGAGTAAGACTTCAAGAGCCTATTTATATTTTTTGTTTTCTTTCGATCCCTCAGAATTTGTATCAGGGACCGTTCTGCAACGTTCTAATTCCTCAGGATCCTGTCTGTAAACTTACCAGTGGTTGTGCCAACCTTGTGATAATCCAGAGTTAAAGCCCTCTAGGCCATGTTTTTTTTAAAAAAATCCTAAGCCGACACCGCCATGCTCTGCTCGTAAAAGCTGTCTGGCGATGGAAAAATTTGGCACGGGCTTCTCAAAAGGAGGGCTTGCGTCGCTGCGTGGTGACCTCACTCACACTCACATCCGCGCGCTTTAGTAGTAGTAGTAGTTTTTTTTTTTCTTTGCAGCGATAAAGCGGACACAGCAACACACACACTATGCAGCCATCTTCTACTACTAGACAGTCAGCTCTTCCCTTTCGTCTCGTACTAATCTTCTTTAATCGCATCTCTCTCCTTTTTGTTTCCTACCCCTTTGGGAACCGTGATTTGTCGTAGTGCCTACGGTGATTGGTGCAAGTGATCACTGACTGGTGGGTCCACCGAACCTGTCCTGCACGCAAGGGCTGAAGATGTCGGTCTTTATGTAAGGAAGTGACATGGAGCTCTTTTACAGACAAGAAACACATTTCTCTTTTGATTCGATTGGCAACAAAGCACACTGTACCTCTTGTTGGAAACTTGGACATATGGTACTACCAGGTCACGCTATTACAGGTTTGCAACTACAGCAAAGGACAGGCATATTCGTCCTCTCCCGGTTGTAGGTTGTGAGAGGTGTAGGATGTGTTTGGTTTGAGTCTCAAGCAGCTTTATCAAAATTTAAGTGTGACTAATAGAGCATTCAGAATGATGATGATTTATGATTTTTTTTACTGTAACTGATTTATTTTTTTATTATAACTGATGTGATTTATTTAACATAATTAAATTTAAAAAAAATAAAAATAGAAAAAACAGGTTAACCCCATCAAGAACAATGTAAAGGAATATGAGAAAAAAAGAAAAAGACAAAAAAAGCTCTAAAAATTAAAAAAAACTAGAAAAATACGAAATTAAGGAATAGCGAAATAAAAGTAGAAGTCAAAGCCATCGTCAAAATGAGTGGGACCGCATAACTTAGGGTGTGTTTGGTTTGAGTCCTAAGGGGGTGTTCAGAATAACATTGGTTTATAACGTTTTTGTACTGTAACTGGCTTATTTTTTTTACTGTAACTGAGTTGACTTATTTAACATAATTAAAATTAAAAAATTAAAAAAAGAAAAACTATGTTAATCCATCACAGACAATGCAAAGAAATACAGAAAAAAACAAAATAAAACCTAAAATAAAACAAAATAATAAAAATAAGATGAAAAAATAAATAGTAAAAAAGACGAACGCTACCGTCGAATGCTGAGTTGAGCGCGGCCTAACCAAAATTTAGGTATGATCAAAGTCAGGGCATGACTAAAACTTTGGTAGAGTATACACGTTTAGACATTTCAGTTTCAGCTTTTTTTTCATTATTCAGTAATTTTGTCTTTTTCTGTTTTTTTAGATATTTTGAGCTTTTTTTGTATTTTTTCCGTATTCCTTTGCATTGTTCGTGATGGGCTAACATATTTTTTTTCTATTTTTTTATTTTTAAGAAATTTAATTATGCTCAATAAGCCAATTTAGTTACAGTAAAAAATAATCCAGCTACAGTGAAATTTCAATCAGAAGTCAGAAGTCATCGCTATTCCGAACGCCTCCTTAACTATACTAATAGCAACAAAGATTGCCAAATTTTTTTTAAAATGTAAGTATGGCATATGGGTCCTATATAACATCTAATTTTTTTTGCACAAAAATATAGCCAATATGTATCTTATTTTGTTGATTAAACCGCAAGAAATATAACGATGCAAACAGATCATAAATCAGATATATGGTTTAGAAGATATTATCGTTTGAAGTGAGTGCAATTAATGCAACCAATTAGACGCTGCCATCAGCATGTAAGGCTATGCAAAATTTTAGTGAGCAAATTGCTTGTCCAGAAATTGTCTTTGCTTTGCATTGGTGCTGAGAAATTGCCCAGTATTTGTTATAATTAGTTGTATTTGGTGCTGAGATGACATGTGGTGGGGTCCTCTCTTTTGAAATCTGAATGGATTCTCACATTTGAAATTTGAATGGATTGAGCGGTACATGCACAACATACAGGTTTATACATATTTTTGCATAAAAAAGTACAAATATACTTGCACTGTTGCACATATATTTTTGCACACAAAAAATCTTACTACTTTTTGCATACAAAGAAATTGCATAAAATACAAGCTAAATACGGGATGTCAACGGTGAAGTGCAGGTTAGCGGCAAGGAAGAAGAGGTGCACGGGGGAGATCAATACAGGTTGCCGACATGGTGCATGACGAGGTGCATTTGTGACGGTGAGCAGCAGGGTGGCGTGGTGCACAGGGCGGTGGATGTCAGAGGTGGGAGTGTAGAGAGGGAAAGTGAGAGGGGGAGGAGACAGGGTGCATCTACGGCAGCCAGTGGCGTGCGGCTCTCGCCGCCGGAGACAAAGACGTCGATGGCGAAGGGGATGCGAATCAGATTCTGGCAGATCCCATCGTCAGGCAGAATATAGGGAACGGATCCGATGGGTCCCATCGCGGACAGCAGCGAGAGCGAGCGGATCCTACTGCCGGAGACGAAGACGACGGCTGGCGAAGGGGATGGGGACCGGATTCCAGTGGATCCCATTGCGGACGGCGGTGAGGGCGAGCGGATCTCGTCGCTGGAGACGAAGACGACGGCTGGCGAAGGGGATGGGGACCGGATTCCGACAGATCCTATCGCCGGGGAGAAGATGTGGACTGGATATTTTTCGATTTTACTTATGTGGACTTTTTCGTTCAATCTAAGTTCCGCTAGATGTGTGACTAAATCTTTTCCTTTTTTTTCTTATTAACATGCCTAATTAGTATCCGTATAAATTTAGTTCCGTATTTTCATATTTTTCAACTTGGGGTTGAGTTCCTTTACAAATTAATTTACAATTTTTTTTATTTTACTCCGAATTTCAAATATTCTTTTTATTGTACTTGCCGTGACTCTTTCTCGTCAACGCAACCACTCGTGATTGATTTTTATAAATGCATCCATCTTTGATGCTAAGTGTCCTTTTATGGTTGCTTGGACAGAACATGATCGGTGTTAATCCGGAGAACAAACGACGGCTCACATGAGCATAAAAGCCTTTTTTTTATCAAATTGAAGAGGCAAGCAGTATGAAAAAAAATTAGACCACTGAGAGTCATAGCCTTTTTGTGCTGTGGAGAGATAATTCTGGAACTTCAGTTGGAGACAAAAAAAAAACACCTGAATTAGAAGAGTATACAATGTATGTAGCAGCACTTGAGGGGAAAAACAGCTAATCTGGAACAAAGTGTATTTGTTCAACAGTGTAAGTTATATCTGAAGAAGGAGCGCAGCAGCAGCCACCACCACCATCAATCACACACACACACACACACACACACACACACACACACACACACACACACACACGGCTCAATGTCGTGGGTTCATGCTTCCCTCGGCACAAGCTCACACACACACACACACACAGCTCAATGTCGTGGGTTCACGCTTCCCTCGGCACAAGCTCAGGCTCGGCAAAGAACATGTTTCACAAAACAAAATTTGAGAAGCAATTAAGCAAATTCAGGTAACTAGAGTAGATGACTTTTGAGTTTGAACCACAAGAAAATCACTCTGAAAAGGATGTACATCTTAGAACAACAATGTATAAGATTTATTTCTCGACTGAGGAGCGAACAGTCAACAATTTCAGAAGCACAAGCTGTAAACAGACACTGACATTATATACGTGTAGGAAGTGGTAATACTAGCTGTAGAAGAAGCAAAGATGTAATGAGAGAACTTTTCCACGTGCACAAATACACTAGTTATGAAAGTTCACTTACATATACTATCTCTAAGAATATATCATTCTGATCAAACCATGGATGTCTCATCCGATCCTAGTATTCTAAGTTCATTCATCTCATCTTAATCCTAACTAAATGCAGTTTCGTTGCACGATCAATGGCACCATAACGCAGGCTATACCGGTCAAGGTAGTATTTGCTAACAGACAACAAAATTGCATTTCTGACATTTATTTTTCCATAAGACGAAAGCTAATCTTCTCATGCTGCTTGGCAAAATCGCAACCCAATAATTGAGTGTTGGATTCCACTGCTACCTGAAGATCTTGTAATGAAGCTTGGTACAACTGGCCTGATTCCAAAGGAAAGCTGTGGTTCAATCCACCACTGAAGGAAGAAATTGCTCTTCCATTTGCTCGATGTATCCTTCTTCCACTTCCCCTTGCTTTAGCAACATCCAAACAAGACTTAAGCAACTGACTTAGATGAGCATTCAACCCAGAATTCAGTGCATGAGCACACTCCATGGATACGTTTAGACCTTCTGCATGCAACTTATGCTCAAGTAGCTTCCACAAGGAATGAGTATCGGGCAACTCTCCATTAGTATGACATGTTTCAGAAGAGTAAGATGTAGAAGGCTGAGGAGTGTGAGCCTTTGGGATCCCCAACGGAGCCCTAATCGGGCTCCGACTCTGCACGCATGCTAGACTACTCCTCACTTGCTCAACCTCCTCCCCATCCTCTACAGACACCACTTCCAACATAACCTTGCTCCCCGCCGACACAAACTCCAGGGCACTCTGCTGCTCCCTAGACCTTGGCACGTCACAGGAATTGCTCACCTCGCCTGCATGACCATGAGGTGCCTTCCCATGGGGATCAAGGGGGCTCGGCCTATCAGCCAACTTCCTGTCCCTACTAGTGATAGACCGCCCCCTCTTATCCAGTGGAATGCCGTTGCACAATGGCCCATTGGACACCATGCTAGTCTGTGAATTGCCCGTTGCTGTCTGCTTGCTCGGTGGCCCAAGGGACAAGCAAGCATTGCTGAGGATAGACCGGATGAGGAAATTATGAAGCTTGATGTTCTCTTTCCCCAATACACCCGTGCAAATCTTGTCAAACTCATCTTTGCTGAGCTTAAAGCTCAAGAATTTCTTGAGACTGTTGAAGTAATGCTCGGCGCGCTGATGGCCAAGCTTCTTGATGATCTGGGATTTCAGCTCCTGGGTGTCGACACGAGAAAATTTCTGTTGAGGCTGCATCTTGGCGCACCACCTCCAACCCAACCACCAGAAATGCAGCTCCCTAAAGCAACCCCCAAGCCCAATAAAAAATCTACACACAGAACAAACCCTAGATGACAAACTCCCAGTGGCTTCACTAATCGATGCCGAACTCTCCTCGAGTGATATTTACACAAGATTCGAAGAATCGACCTGCGAAATCAGATCAAGAAGTGGAAATTTAGGCCATCTCCCTCCAAGATTGCTTCCCGATCTGGGAGCTCGACGGATGCAGCAAATTGAGCAATGAATCTGCTCGGAACCTGATTCCGAGCAAACCCACTGGGGAATCACCAATTGGGATCGAAATGAGCTCGAATTTTGCGGAATTTGGACCAAATCGGCGATGCAAGTACGAAATGAGCGAGGAAAAACTGGGGGAAAATGGAGTGAATTTGGGGGGGGGGGGGGGACGCAAGGAGACTAACCTCGAATCGGCGAGATCGAACTGCCGCAGCGAAGAAAATTTGGCCGATTAAAAGGTAATTTAGTAAAAATCAAAACCTTTTGCGGCGGCTGCTCTCGGTGTTTCCCCAAATTATCATTTGGCTGCGAAGAACAAGTGTTCTTCGAGGCTCCCACGAGCAAATAGCACACCTTACCCGCCCGCTGCTGCTGGGCTAATGTATCACTGACGCGTGGGTACAGAGGGCGTGTGAGAGGGTGGGCCCTGATGTAAGTGAGTGGAATAGAGTGTGCTAGGTGGAAAAGGTACCGGTTTATTACGGGGTCAAACGCACGTGCTGGCTGCGACGCACTTGCCGCAGGGACTTGTCATATGGTCACATCCGAGGTAAGCTTAGACGGAGAGTGGTTTTTTTTTCCGACTATACTAATATCTTATAAATATGATTTATGATTTTTAGTTTTACTATAAATATTTATGTGAATGTATCAAATATTTATAAGATGTTTTAAAAAAATTATCGCAATAAATTGTTTAAAAAAAGTAACGAAGAAATCATCCTATTTATTTAATCTGTAAAAATCATAAGCAATAAGGCTTCTCATCTTTTTTTTTGTTCATCACGTAACAAGTAGAATGAAATTAACACCAAGCAGTTGGATAATTCATCCATCTCCATGAATCTTTGTATTTTCTTAGTAAGATAGTAACGTATATAGTGAGAAGGATTGTTGCAATGCAGGGATAAGTTGGCTCAATTTTGCTTCATAACTTATGAGTTGGTGGGCAATGGCCGGGTTTAGAAGGCTCACTACCTATAGCTTTTGTATTTTACTTTAGTAATTAGTTTTTAAATAATGATTGTAGTAGACATTGTACTGAGTTCAGCTGTACTGGCTAAAATCTCATGTGACTATCTCTCTCTTCGTAACCTCTCCTGCAAACAGTTAGAATTCAAAAGTCAAAAGCTACAGCCCAAAAGAACCAACCCAATGAGTGACGCAATCAGACGCATGGCTCACATATCTTTTGCTACTCCTATACCATGTACTCGAATGCTCAAAGTTCTGTAGGACTTGAAAGAATTCAAACTATTCACACATGTAACCCCTAGCAACGTTTTTTTTCAATCTTGACCTCTAGCACTTTTTTTCAACAAATGGACCCCTCCCAGAGCTCAGAAGGCACGTCAGGCGACACGTGTCACCTGTCGTGCAGCCTTAGCTCAACAGAAGGGGTGGAGCGCGGCTGGACGAGGTGGCATGACTAGCAGGCCAGCCTAGCTGGCCTTACGTGGCAGGCGATCAAAATTAACGTAACTCACGTGTTGGCACGAGAGCAGATAAGCACGCATGGGCACAGGGCCAGGGAATCTCATGGGAGCTCATCCGCATACGGTTAATTATATGATGTGACATTATATTCTTATTTAATTACCATGTTAATTACACTGTGTTCATGCATGTATAAAACATAACCCGTGGTCGCATTGATGCCGAGCGAGAGAGAGCGTAGGTAGGGGAAGGGCTGGCCTCTCAACAAGTAGTACGTTCTAGTTCTACAGTACACCAGGTTGCTGCCCATGGCAAGGATGATGGACATTGGGTGGTCCTTCGCACTGCACTCACGCTTCTATTGGCACTCGTTGATCAGTGGGGCCAGAAAACCACACATTTCACTTTCGTTGGGGGAAATGACTGTTACCTTGCAAGATGTTGTGTACCTCACTAGTATGCTAATATAGGGTCATCCCATGGTTCCGCTCGATAGATCGCCTGACTAGGAGGCACTTATGGTGCACTTGTTTGGTCAATCCATTCCGGATAAGTCCTTTGGAGTGCCACATTCATGGCTATGATGTTCAGGCAATGCCTAGTAGACGCGCTTGCACATTTTGTGAGGTCCCACCTAGTGGTTTAGTTGCTATTCATGTTTGGGCAGATCACATTTTCTATGACTAAGGGAGACTTAGTGTACTCTAGCTAAATCCATATCGCTGAGTCCCTAGTCGATGCTGAGGATGATGATGATGTCCCGATATATAGCTAGGGCTCGACTATTTTGTATGTGACCTACAAGGCTTTATGCGACAGCTCATAGCTGCTGCTAGTGTGCCAAACCTTGTTGGATACTAAAACTTGTTAAAGCTGTGGTCATAGGAGAACTTCCCTATTAGTTAGCTGTACTTTCAGGTGTAGGTGCACCCGTACTAGCTGGAGGTGCACTTCTACGATGATGGGTACTTGCTAGACTACCAGCGAGCTAGGATTGTCCAAGGAGAGGTCACGATGTTCGTACCTAGATTTTCACAACGTGTTCGTGACTTTGGACGAGGGTAGCATCATGTGGATAGTGTGGATCACACAGTTCATCTCCGAGATAGCTCCTTTCGGACTGCCAGAGCAGTGTGAGTAGGATAGGGAGTACTGGCTCATGACCTACCACCTCGTCTTCTCCCATATGGTGGAGCCATATGCCCTGCAATGAGCATGAGACAGTTCAGTCTTCACCAACATGTGTGCCATCGGCACCATGTCGACCACTATCTGGCCACATACACTTGTAAGTAAAGTTATTTGTTACCTCATGTCCGCTTTATTTTTGCACTGAAGTAACAGTTGCGTACTCCATTTTTCCGCAGGTAGTCATGTAAGGGATAGAAGAGCGACGAGTGGAGGCCGATATAGGCTCAATGGACAAACTTCTAGGAGTAGTTGGTGAGGACAAAGGTTGAGTAGGAGCAATGGGCATACGACCTAGACTCATACCGCTTTGTACTTGGAGTGGTATGTCCCATGAACCCATTGCATACTTACACGTCTCCCTGTGCAACCCCCCACGTAGGCCATGCACACTAATAGGCTAGCATTTAGCTCGGACCAATACTGTGCGACACGACAGGATGAAGTGGTACAAGACTTAAAGTTTGCATCTGTATCCTACTGTTCGAGCATGCAGGCCAACATGTTTCATCTGTCGTTGCAGATCGACTGACTATGCCGCATCATGTCTGAGAGTAGAGCCGCACTTCACCGCATATGGTCTAGCACGATGGAATGACTACTAAGGTCTTTTCGCAACAGATACGTGGACGCCAAACATGCACTAGGGGCCATCCATTGCAGCAGTGCTAATAACATGTTTATCCTGAGGGCCGACGAGTAGTTGCATCATCTGTCGACAACTTTGTCCACATGACCTAACTTGTTGGTGCACCCCCCTAGACTCAGCCGCTCGCAGGCCGCACGTCCTAGCTCATCTACTTAGGTTTAACGATTTCATAATCTGTTGCAATCAACAAGATACCTTATTTTTGTTGCTTTTCATAAATGTCATCTTCATGCAGGACGTTCACACTGACGCTACTCTACTCTTGTGTTCGTCATGCAGGTAGCCTAACCCTAGACTATCCTTGCCACGGGGATGGGGACGTGGGAGCACTCTACTTCTATCCTTGTCACAGAGACAACCTAACACACAGGACACCACAGGCACCAATATCTAGTCCCCTGTCCTAGACAGCGAGGTGCAGTACGGCATGTACGCACCCACAGGCCACCCGCATCTCTAAGAGCATGATGAGTGGTACGATTGGACATATGATAGCTACACAGTCCAGTAGTACGATGTGGACTACTCGGCATCGGGCTTTGCTTCAGCCGACTACCATGGACCGAAGTACCCGGGAGGTTCATTGTCCGCACAACACGCGACAGCAGTGCTTACAATTGTGGGTTTCACTTTAGTTCTACTGTATATTAGCCTAACAAAACATTTTTTCCTCCATAGGATGCCAACAATTTTGTGGATGACTAGGTACAACAGATGTTCAGCACTCAAGAGATTAGGCCCAGTCAATTGTACAGTGCACCTGCTCCCACTTAGCCTTCATCGTAATACAAGTTGTATGATTTATGGTGCTCTCCCGATAGGCTAACCTTCCCTTAGGACCAGCTTCATCGCCAAAGGAAGCGGACAATGAGCAACCCTCGATCAGCTACCGCGTTCAGTCATTTAAAATTACAAATTTTCATAAGACAAATCTACTGATGAAAAATTATTGTCTCTCATCTTATTATATGGAGTTTGGCATATTAACATATTTCCATGAAGCATCTACATACCTCATGATCTCAATTTAGGGCATGTACATAAAGAACTTCATAAACTAACAAGTAACATCCATGATATGATATCTAGCTAGTGGAAATCAAGCTAGGTAGCATCAATCAAGTAGATAAAATTAACACAGAGTGATAGTTAGACATGATAAGTAAAATAAATGTACACTAGCTAACTGCACTTCGAATTCACATTCATCATCGCCATCGTGCACATCTCATATATGCACAAAGGGATCATGCATGACTACATGTTGTCCAAACTTTAGCCAAAATTTTTAACAAAATACACACACACACACACACACACACACACACACACACACACACACACACACACACACACACACACATATATATATATATATATATATATATATATATATATATATATATATATATATATATATAGAGCTAAACATAAGGCAAATAAGCAACAGATATGACACATGCATGCATGCATTCGCTAGCCTTGTGCCCATGCATGGTTGTCAGCAAGGCCGTCTACCATGGAAGGCCTGTTGCCACACAAGGCCAGCTCAGTTGAGCCTGCCATGCCACATCGCCCAGCCATGCACCACCCCTCCTGTCAAGCTAGGATAGTGCGGTAGGCAACACTTATCATCTATCACATCTTTCAAGCTCCAGGAGGTATTCATTTTTGCAAAAAAAAGTGCTAGGGGCCAAAATTTAAAAAATTTTACAAGGGTGAGTACAAAATTATTCAACAAGCATTAATAGTGTCGGACCTAGATTTTTTCAATCCAGAATCCTCTGTAATTCCACCGCACTATTACCTGGATCAGTAGATAGTATTGACAGATACATTGCTGAATCATCTCATTCATCTCATGAACCATACCGTACATTAGTAATATCCAACAGAGTTATAATACGCCACGTTGAGCAACAATTTCCATATGGGCTGACTAGGCCAAATGTTTACATTACACAAAAGTGGAAGTAGAAGTAGTAAGCATGTAAGACCATAAATATCCACAGGCAAGTCACTAGGGGTAAAATGTGAACAACAAATATTATCAAAATGTGAACAGCAAATATTATCAAAATGTGAACAACAAGCATGTAAGATCGTCCCAATTTCCTTCATCAGCTCCTCCGTCTGGACCGGGTGCATCGTCATAGGCATAATGGTCTTGTTCGCCTATTTCTGATGTTATTATGTGAGAGTAAGCATAAACCACTTTGCTCAATGAGCCAATACATAAGATGCATTATGATAGATGCAAGGCTAAACAAGGTGGGCTATGGTTCATGTTGCTAAAAGGCCTTAGTTGACAAATACCAGTAATAGTACATTCCTATGACCTAGCAGATCTTTACTGAAATTGATTGTCTAAAATGTGTAAAAGATTGCAATATTAATAATAGTGTAGGATTCATCAACTGTTACATGGCTCCAGCACCCAATGCTGCTTTCATAGTGTTACACCCACCAATTATCATCACTGGGACCAACCGCCCAGGGCAACGCAGACCAACTTTGTTTCCACACCAACTACAAAGTTTGTTTTATAAATAGAACTAACTCCCATAGGTTCCCAACACACGCCCTCGATAGTGGGCACGATTGTTCGAATAGTTTTCACTCTATAGAGGTTGCACACTTTACACAGAAGAGTCAACCCTTTTGTTATACTCCACATGTTTCCGTAGATATGTTGATCAATTAGGTTGCCACGAGGCTTTTACAATGCATCTCCCCATAAAGGCCACACCCTTTAAGGTTTTCACTTCTGTAGGATGTGACCATCCCTCGAGAAGTCCCTCTTTCACTGTTACGCCAAAGGGATATGACCATTACCTTTGAACATGGTCACACCTATGGTGTAACCCACATTGGGGCGATGCAAATTAGTCAGCCTAATCTACATTTTGCTGACTTGTGATTGCGCTGTTTTACACTAGGAGGTCATACAAAATTCAATCCTTAGAGTTATCTGGTTAGTTCTAGCACAAACCAACACTCTCGTGCATCCCCTGCACCAGTCCCCCATACCATCCGCCAAGATAGTAAAGCAAGTTGGGATTTTTGAAAGCATAAAATAACCATATTACAACATACCAACTACTTTTCACTAAATGACTGCCCAAGTTATGTTTTTCTTATTGAAAGGATGCTAGGTCAAACTAATGCTCCCGAATTTCTAAACAAAACTAAGCATGGTGTTATGGATATGACGTATAGCTATTGTTATCATTATAGCATCTAGGGTGGTAAAGGTTAAATGTTCAATTAATTCAAGTAAGGGGATATAATAGCATCACAATGTACCATGGGCGTGTATCTAAAATCATAATGCGAACATATATTTGCATAAGAATTAACATCACACAGTTTGATATTTTAAATAGAAATAATTTGCATGAAATATAGGATCAACATGATCAAAGTATTGACTCGCCTTAGTCCCAAGCTAATTGGTCTTGTAGGTCTTGGCTTGCTCTGACTTCTTCTTCTTCTTGGGCCATGTACACTAGTTTAATATTGTGCAAAAATTCAAATAAAATTAGCAAAAATTGCATTAAATTCAAATGAACTCCAAAATTCATGATTTAGGTTCCATTGGATATATCTTGAATTTAGATAAATTTAAGAAATTGTTTCATCAAATTTGGACTTATAATGAATAAGTTATGCCCTTTCAAAGTTTGAATTTGAATTGATACCAGAAAAAAATAAAAGGGAGAGAGAATTTCTCTCTTTGACAAGTGGGTCCCACTGGGATTTTTTCCTTTTTTATTTATTTTCTTTTACAAATTAGCACACTGTATTATAGGTTGGTCCCACGGCTTTTATTTTCTGTTGGATTATTTCTTGATTGAAAAATGGTGTTGAAAAGTGGTGTTGTGACTGACACGTAGGGCTGACTGCTGTGTAAATAGTGAACTCGGTCCCATATGTTAGTGACTTATGTGTGTTTAACTGATTTAAATAGAATTTTTAATGATGGGAGCCATACATTAGGGACTCATTAACTTAACTAAACATGGGGGCCCACCAGTCAGTGATAATTTAGCTAATTAAGTGATGATCATTAGTTCTAATTAACCAACATTTAAAGTAAACACCTAGCTATAGTTCACCCTCTTCTTGCTAGTGGTTGTGGTGCTCATCACCGGCAGAGGGAGCTCTGGCGATCGGTGAGCGTGGGCGAAACAAGACTACCGCTACGATGCGCACCTCCATGCAAAATCTCACGACCTTGGGTGGCCGTTACGGTGGTTGGCGGGGTGCTCGGGCGGCGGCGGAATAGGATGGTAGGGGATAGGGTGATCTACAGCATTGTAGAGCAACTCCTTGCTAAGGGAGCATTAACAGGGCACCACAAGTCTACTTGGTTGGTCATCGGGGCTCAGGGATAGTTGGAGTAGGGTGGCGATGATAGACTGGGACAACAGAGGTTGGATCATGACACCATTGAAAGCATCTAGATCTCTAAAAATAGTTTTGGTAATTAATGATAATATGCGAATATGGGACTAATATATTTGTTGAGGATTGCATAAGTTAAGTCCCAAAAGTACGCATGTCAAAGCTAAGATGCATGCTAAAGGACGAAAAGAGGATCAAGATGGCATAAAACAAAGGTACAAGTAGTATAGGATCCCCTTTGTATTTTATCAGTCTTAGGAGAAAGGTTGGAAGACCAGGTAATAGGATAATTACCGTACTATTAAGAGGGATCATAGAAAATAACTTGATAGCATGTTCTTGTGCCATTTGGATCAATTTAGAATCATACATGCATTTAAAATTAAATTTGAAAACCAACTGTGCTCTGTTGGAAAAATCGAAAGTACCAACATGCATATTGCAGAACTACTAGAGTCCGGTAATACCGACGTGTAAACTGCGGAACTACCGGAACTCGGTAGTACTGGGATGCTGAGTGGTATATTTTTTTTCAGAGGGCACCCACTTTGAGACTTAGGCTTGCCGAAATCGGTAGTATTGAAAAATACACGGTGGAACTACCATAGTGCGGTAGTACTGCATAAGAAATCAGAACTACCAGACTTCGAAAGCACCGAAAAAAATCCAGCGGCACGTTTTTTCCAGAGATGGTCATTTTTTGACCCGAGGAAATCGGTAGTACCACACCAACAAAACGGAACTACCACATTTACAACAGCGGTACTACCGCACCGACTTTCAACGGCTAGTTCTGACTCTTTGACAAAGTCGTTGCTGTGTACTACAGTACATTATGGTAGTACTATAAATTACACGTCAGTAGTTCTGATGTCCTTGATTTTTCAAAATTATTTTTTGTAACGGCTAGTTTTGATTGGTAAGAATATAAATACCCTCCACCAACTCAAGGATATACTGCTGAACTTGCATTGAACATCCTAGAGCCTTGAGCATTTATTTCACACCTTCTCTCTTAGTGTACATTCATTTTAGGTGTTTGAGCCAAAATCAAGTGTATATTCATTTTAGATTGATCCTTGGCTATCGAGACCCGAATGTGCAAATTCGGCTCTCTGTGTAAACTGCACTAGTCCAGGATCACGCTAGTGCACACAGTCAAACATAGATGTAATCACAACCATATACACGCTAAAATAAAGAGAAACCTCAAATAATAATAAATCTCAAAGGTACGACCTTATGGCTAAGCTTATAATATCTCTAGCCGGAAGGGCTTTAAATCTAGCAACCAAAAATCCAAAGTAAAGCGTAGCGGCCAATCGACAAGCCCACAGGGCTATCAAGTGGAGAACGAAGTTCTAATCCATGAAATCGTCGAAGTACTCTCCTTCTGGAATCTCCTGCTGATAATACTCCTCCTCCTCAACTGAGCAACATAGGCGTAAAGTCGTGAGTACATTGGTACTCAGCAAGTCATTTGTAACAAATGAATACAATATAGTATGCAAGGCTTACCAATGGGGAGCTGAAAGGTTAATTTGCATAAAACGATATTTAAAAGTAAATACAAGTAATAGATTGAAAGCAGAATTTAAATAAAGCAATGATAAATAAGTAATCAAAGGAATTGAAATAAACTACTTGCGGACCTCCCATTCACAAGTTAAACCAACAGTGAACTACTTGTCCACTTCCAACATAAACCACCAAGTTTTCATGAAATCACTAAACCCCGTGTGAAATCACCGAACATTGTCCATAACCGCGGATGCGGCTATTCGAATAGTTTTACACTCTGCAGAAGTTGCACAACTGTACCCACACGATGTGATTAACCTCGGCCTAAAAAAATCACAACAAAGCCTTTACAAAGTTCAATTCCAATTTAATCCTGCCCGCTAGCGTTTCGCATCACACCCCCCTTGCGCCACATGGAAATCAGCAACCATGTTCATCTCAATAGCAAGATTAAAGTTGAAACATCCTAAATTAATCAGCCAGATCTATCCCATACTAGACATGTGGTTTGCACGATAAAGCTCAGATCAATGACGCACAAAATTAAGTCCTTAAGTCTACCCGGACGAGACTACTATATCCCACGAAGCGAAACCACACATTCCTACGATCATTCGCCTGAGTGGAAACCAAGTTTGTATAACCACTGCTAATGACACACCAATATCACGGCACAAATTTTATAATTGTGGCACCGACCACGATTCCATATATCATTAAGTCAAATTAAATATTCACATGCGATGATAAACCCGATCGTAAGAATAAGCAAGGCTAAGCATTCTAATCGTACAACTCGTGTGATATTATGCATAGCATCACTAGTAAATTTCTCAACCTATGGTGATAATGGCATCAGGGTATTCAAATTTAACAAGGAGGGATTAGTCAAACTAGGACAATAACTACCATATTCAAAGGTTTGTAATAAATAGCGATGTATGGTAATTTAAAATAAAATAATAAAATAGTAGATTGCAAACTGGGTTCAACATGATCAAAGGACACGACTTGCCTTGGTTTTGCTCAGCGAGGTACTCGGGGTCTTCTTGCGTAACTCTTACTCCTCTGGAATCGGAATCTAACGAGAGAGAAAACGATCGAAACAGTAAAATCACATAAAATGATAAGCAAATGAACTTCAAAAACCTTGAAACCAGAGCCATAAGCTACAGGTTGATTTTAGATGAATTAGAAAAAAATGGGATCAATCGGAGCTAGGACGGAGAAGAACGAGTCTCAAAAAAGAAAATCTAAAGAAAATCCCTAAAATCGGAAATTACACTGTGCTGTGGACCCGGTGCATGAAAAAGCAAGTCCACGGTGGACCCGGTCCACGAAACAGTGCGTAGGGGGGTCGGTGCTGACACGGTGGCCTAGGGCTGACGTGGCGCTACAGGATGCTGACATGTGGCACCGGCTGACGTGGCGCTGACATGGCACCCGAGGGCATTTTTGGCTTACGTGGTATGACACGTGGCATTAGGGCTGACGTGGCTGCTGACGAGGCTAGGGCTGACGTGGCTCGGTCGGGTGCGGCAGCTACGGCTTGATCGGGCGGTTGAGGATCGACCACGTAGCATGATCATGGCCATTGGATCCAATCTGAGTGAGCGGTTCGGATTGGGCGGCCGGGCCGACAAATCGACGACGCGTGTCCGGCCAGGCCAACCGAGGCGGGATGCGGCGCGGCTGAGGCGACGCGGCCGTTGCGGGGTCCGACGGAGCAGCGGTGGGGTTTCGGCGTCGGCGCGGGCGCGAGTGGACGTGACAGGCGACGGGGACTCACCAGTCGGTGGAGGGGCAATCTTCGGCGGCTTTGAGGACGCGGTGGCGGGGACAGAGGCGCACGGAGCGGTGGCGGAGCGGGCTCCAGTGACGGCAGCACGAGGCGAGGAGGGCGGAGGCGAGGGTTCAAAAGGCGGGGCACACGAATTGAGGTGGCGGCGGCTTTATATCGCGCGAACCGAGGCAGGAGCGGGGGCGGCGACGAACTCATCTCCGCTTCAGAGACGAAGACGGGGGCGGTGACACGTGGCGGATCCGACGGCGGGGAGGGAGTCCGGGCGAGATGGGGGCACGCTGCACGAGATGGCGTCGCATGGCAAAGCGAACGAGTCAGAGCGGAGTGGGCGGTACGGCGCTAGGACAGCACATGCGTGTAGGGCCGGGCGAGGGTGCGGGCAAGGCGGATGACTGCCGCGTGCCAGGCGGGCGGATCGAGTGGAGCGGAGCGGTGCAAGGCTGAGGGAGGTGGGCGCGGGCGCTAGGCCGGGCCGAGGTCGGGGGGACGCGCGACGCGGGCTATGGCCGACGCGTGGCAGCGGGCTAGGCCAGTGAACATTGTTGGGCTCAACCCGACACTGTTCATCAGGTTTTTCCCGAATTTTCTTTTTCTAAATTCAGAGAAATTAAAAATGAGCTCCAAAAATAGTAGAAAATCCCAAAAAATCACTAAAAATACCAGAAAATTCCTTAAGACCTAAGTGACTCAAATAAAATATTTTTAGCTTATGTTAAAGTTTATGTTAATCATGTTAAATCATTTTAAATTTTGAAAATTTATTTTAAGCTTATTTTAATTCTAGAAAATTCTAGAAAATTTATTTTTAAATTCAGGGCTTTATAAATTCTAGAAAAACAGGATGTTAAAAACCTTACCCCCTTAAACGGGATCTCAACCCTGAGATCCGGGCTCACTACTAGAATAGGTTTAGAAATTCGCCCTTGAGGTTCTCCTAGCGCTCCCAGGTGGTTTCCTCCTCTGAATGGTTGCTCTACTAAACTTTGCAAAAGTGGACAACCTTATTCCGGGTCACACGCTCTAACACTTCCAAAACCTTGGTCGGGTGCTCTTTATAAGATAGATCCTCCTGAAGGTCAACGGCCTCGACTGGCACAACTTTCTCTAGCACTCTCAGACACTTCTTCAATTGGGACACATGAAACACGTCATGTACCCCGCTGAAGGATGCAGGTAGCTCCAACTGATAAACAACTTCTCCTCTGCGTTTCAAAATCCTGAACGGTCCAACATATCTTGGTGCTAATTTTTCTTTTAACTGAAACCTCTTCACACCTTTGAATGGTGTAATCCTGAGATACACAAAATCATCTGACTGAAAACTTAGCTCTCGACGTCTCGTATCTGCATAACTCTTCTGCCGGGCTTGTGCAGTTTTCTACTTTTCCTGAATCAAGTGGACCTTGTCCTCAGCTTCTTTTAAACAATCTAGACCAAACACCTGACCTTCTCCCGTTTCTTTCCAATTGAGTGGGGTGCTACATTTTCTGCTATACAATGCCTCAAATGGTGATATCTGCAAACTGGCCTGATAACTGTTGTTGTACGAGAACTCTGCAAAGAGCAAACAACTGTCCTACTTACCTCCATGGTCCAATACACATGCTATCAGTATGTCCTCAAGTATATGATTTACTTGCTCTGTCTGACCATCTGTCTGCGGGTGGTATGCTGTGCTGAAATTCAGGTGGGTTCCCATAGCCTTATGGAAACTTCTCCAAAAACGAGAGGTGAACTGCGATCTATGATCTGACACTATTTTATTTGGCACTCCATGTAAACTAACAATCATTGACATATACAGCTCTGCTAATCGGTCACCACTGTAAGTTGTCTTGACAGGAATGAAATGAGCAACCTTGATTAAACAGTTCACAATGACCCAAATTGAATCATAACCATCTTTGGTCTTTGGCAGACCGACTATAAAGTTCATACTAATTTCTTCCCACTTCCACTCTGGGATTTTCAATGGCCATAACAAGCCTGCTGGCCTCTGATGTTCTATCTTTATTCTCTGACACACATCACAAAGTGCCACATACTCAGCGATCTCACGCTTCATGCTTGACCATCAATACTTATCTTTAATATCTTGGTACATCTTAGTACTGTCGGGATGAATTGAGTACAACGACTCATGAGCTTTCTTTAGCAACAAATCCTTTAGCTCTTTCTTATTAGGCACACACAAATGCTGCTTGAACCACAGAGTTCCTTGGGTATCCTCTGAGAATCCTGACTCTTTTCCTTTACTCATGTTTTTCCTGATACGCTGAAATGCCTCATCTCCTGACTGAGCCTGACAAATCTGATCATCCAAAGTTGGCTGCAACTCCATTATGGCTAAAAATCCTTCCTCAACTATTTCCAAACTGAGGTTTTGGAATTCCTCATACAAAGCTGGCTGACTCTCTTTTACCATCACTGTATTACAATAAATCTTTCTGCTCAAAGCATCTGTAACCACATTGGCCTTTCCAGGATGATAATGTATGCTAACATTATAATCCTTTATTAATTCCAACCAACTCCTCTGCCTGAGGTTGAGCTCGGCCTGAGTAAAGATGTATTTCAGACTCTTATGATCCGTATAGACCTCACATCTATTACCCATCAGATAATGACGCTAAATTTTCAAAGCATACACTATGGGTGCTAACTCCAAATCATATGTGGGGTAGCTCTCCTCATGCGGTCTCAACTAGCGTGAGGTATATGCTACCATTCTCTTATCCTGCATCAAAACACATCCCAATCCTTTGCGAGAAGCATCACAATAAATCTCAAAATCCTTATTTATGTCAGGTAACACTAGCACTGGGGCCGTGGTCAAACTCTCCTTAAGTCTCTGAAAACTTTTCTCGCACTCTGGCGTCCATGTAAATTTCTTTTCTTTCTTGAGCAACTGCGTAAGGGGTTTGGCTACACTGAAAAATCTTTCAATGAAACGATGGTAATACCCTGCTATACCCAGGAAACTTCTGACCTAGGTCACTAACGAAGGTGACTGCTAATCCAAAACATCTCTCACTTTTCCATGGTCTACTGCAACTCCTTCTGCTATCATCACATAGCTTAGAAAGACGATTTTCTTAATCCAAAACTCACACTTGCTGAACTTGGCATACAACTGGTGATCCCTTAATTTCTGTAATGTCATCCTCAAGTATTCCTCATGTTCCTTTTCATTCTTGGAGTAGATCAAGATATCGTCAATGAACACAACAACAAACTTGTCCAAAAATTCCATGAATACCTTATTCATCAAGTACATAAAGTAGGCTGGAGCATTGGTCAAACCAAATGACATTATTGTGAAATCGTACAGACTATAACGAGTTGAGAAAGCTGTCTTAGGTATGTCCTCTTTTTGAATCCTTATCTGGTGGTATCCTGACCTCAAATCAATCTTGAAAAAAACTCCAGCTCCCTTAATGTGATCGAACAAGTCATCAATCCTGAGCAAATGGTACTTGTTCTTGATGGTGATCTGATTAAGTGCTCTGTAATCCACACACGTGCGCTAACATTTTATTTATATTAATTATTTTCATTTCTAAAAATTCTAATTAAGCTTTAATTAATTTGAGAAAAATCCAAATGATTATTTTTATTTTAAAAGCTTTAAAAAATATCTGAAAATCAGGATGTTACAGGGAGCCACCGGGGGTAGGGGGAGGGAATGGGGAAGGTGTGTACGGTAGAGTTACCAGGAAAGTACCCTGAGCTAGGAAAGTACTCGTAGTTGTTGTTTCCTTTGTTGTTCTCTTGTTTCATGGTTTGAGTAGTTAGATTCGAGGACAAATCCTTTTTAGGAGGGGAGAATGTAATGTTCTAAACATCATTTCGGCATTCCTAGAAATATTTAGCGGATTCGTGAAATTCTTCATTTTCGATGATTCGCGGGAGACGATAATTGTCTAAAGAGAAAAATAATAATAATAATAATAATAATAATAATAATAATAATAATAAGTGTTGTGAGCTATTTTGGGCTCAGAGCAGCCCACCAGGCCCAAGCCGCCCCTTCCCCCTTTTACCCCTAACGCTAGCCCATGCGCCCCCACCCCTACTTCTCCCCCCTTGGTGACCGCCACCCCCTTGCCCCATGCTCCCCTCCCTGCTCTCTCTGTCTCCCCATGGCTGCCATGGCTAAAAAGAAAGGAAGAAAAAGAAGAAGGAAGAAGAAGAAGAAGAAGAAGAGAGGAAGAAGGGAAGAAGAGGAAGGGGGAAAAGGAAGAAGAAAAAAGAGTGATCTTGTGGGATCAACTTAGGAGGTGACTTGGTTTTCCATAATTCTATTGTTTACCACTAAGAGGTAACAGTTTTTTCAAATCTTAATAACCTAAAATCCTAATTTTTAAGATCTAAACCATTAATTTATGAGATAATTTTAGAATATATAAAATTCTAAAAAAATATGAAATCATGTCTACTATTTGAGGATCCTTGAAAAAATATTCCATAATTTTTAGAGCTCATATTTATATTAAAAAATTCCTATAATTAATATAATTAAATAAATATTTGAATAAAATTTAGAAATGATAAAATTACAAAAACATTATATAATTAAGTACATTGTATCTGGAGTCTCTATAAAAAAATTTGTAATTGTTTGAGCTCATTTACTATATCTAAAAATTTGTACAATTGGTATGCCTAAATAAATTTGCTAATTACAATTAAGAAACGCTAATTAACCGATCTAATTGGCTCGTGCACAGCCACCGGGCGGCAGTTCCATGTGTCAGTTGCACGGGCGTTGCCGCCTGGTGGCCGGGCGGCAGAAATGCTATTTTTGTTCTTCTCGCATGCGTATAGCTATTTTTGCAAATATAAAGTCAAAATGTGCTATATGTGCCAAAAATTTGATAGAGGTTACAACTGTTGTATAGAGAGAGGGGAGAGAGAGGTGTGTAGAAGATGTGTACATGTACTGTACATGTATGCGCATATGTACTCTACCTGGAGAGAGATTGGGAGAGGGAGAGAGTACATAGTGTACAATACAGATGCATCGAAGACAGGGACCAGCTAAACCGGCGATGTCAACGATGGGCGGTGCACCAATGACGATGATGACGAGGTGGCGGAGGACTGGCGTTGGAAATGCATCTCAAGACATCGGCAAAGGTGGTGCACCGGCAGTGGCGGACCCAGAATCAAATTTTAGGGGGGGCTAGTAAAACATGACGTACGAAAAATAAACGCATTAAACATAAAGCGAACTATATTTTGTAATCTAAAATCACATATAATTATAATAGGGACATAGTAAAAATAAAAAAATACAATAAAGATTGTACCTTGATAATGGATACTATGCCTCCCAAAGCCCATAAATATATATAAGCAGTTATCTGTACACAAAATTAGCAAACTTAGTGATAAAAATTAGAATGATAATAACAAAATTAGCAAACTTAGTGATAAAATCAGAATGATAAACTTAGTGATAAATGATAATAAATAAAACTAAATTATCAAATTAATCGCAATTACATAAATTAAAAAGAATAAATCAAAGTTAATAGCTTAATATTTCATACCTATTAATTCTGTACCTGAGTCTTCACTTCACTCTCGGCCAGCCACAGTACTCAAACTCAGAAATTCTCCAACTCGCTGCTCAAACTCAAAGCCCACTGGCTGTCTGGCTCAATTACTCAAACTCAAAGTGCCACTGCTGACCACTACCAGGCCCTTCTTCAGAGAATCATTCCTCCCCCATTCTCTGCCCTTCTAAAAAAATGCATTCCTTCACACTGTGTTTTACTTTAGCTCTTATAGCACCCTTTTTCTTAATGCCTGTTTAATGCCTATTGGCTCTAGCATAGTAGCACTGTGCTCTTTGCTTTTAGTCTCACACTGTGGAAGCTCAATCAATGGTCTGGCCAGTGGCCACTACCGACTCCCTCTCCCTCACAGCCTCACTGCCTCACAGGCGCGCCCAGCCTAAGCTCCCTCCGTGTCCGCGGGTCGCGGCTCTGGCCTCCCCTCCCGCCTCCGGCCTCCCCAGTCCCCACCCGCCTCTGGCCTCCCCTCTTGCCTCCGGCCAGCGGCCTCCCCTCCCGCCTCGGCGCCTCCCCTCACGCCTCCGGCCTCCCCACTGCGAGCTCGCGCGGCGCTCGAGCGCTCCTCCGGCCCTCCTCGGCCTCCTCCCTCTCTCGCCACGCCTCGTCGCTTTGCAGCGTGGCGCGCGCAGCGCGTGGCGCCCATTCCTCCAGGCTCCATATCTGGCGCTAGGTGGCCGATGCGGTGCGATGGTGGTGTGGCAGTGTGGTACTGTGGTTGGATCTGGGTGCTCGCTCGCTCGGTATGTATTTCTTGGTGGGCTATTGGGCTTTGCCGATTACACCTCTACACTTTGCTGCGGCCTGCGATGTTGTTTTAGGCCCAAATTGGTATTTATCGTTGCCTCGCCTTTTGCCTTCACGGCCTCACTGTCCCAGCCCCAGCCAGTGGCAGGCATGGGTGCATGGCGGTGGCCGCCGCCGGCGGCGTGGTGCTCCAGTTGGAGGTAGGGGGGCTATGGGGGGTACCTACTCTTCGGCCAGAGGTAGGGTGGGCGCCAGCCCCCCTGACCCACCGGTCGGTCCGCCACTGTGCACCGGTGTAATGGACATGTCAGACGAGGTACATAGACGGCGTACACCGGTGATGAGGTACGCCAGTGGTGAAGACGAAGACAAGGTGAAAGAGTTGCACCGACGGTCGGGGTGCACGGTGCAAGTCGGACGAGGTACACTGGCGACGAGGTACACCAACTTGTTTAAGATATGTCAATTCTACCACATTGTACAAGATGGATTCATTCTCCCTTGATGGATTCAATTCTTCATTTTGCGTTCTACTTTTGTCTACTTGCTCAAGTAGATCCTAGTTTCAGCAACTATTTTACGATTAAAATTGGTTGATCTGATTTAGCTGGGATAATCTGATTCAAGTCTTTGATTGGATGAAATTATCATATGACCAATGGAAGCAGTTCATGCATCAGATTAACACAACAAGGTACTAGTTTTGTTGAGATGATGCAGGTTGCGGTCGTGGGTGAAAAAACAGTTGTATACCATTGAGTTATCTTATAAGAAGAGAGCGTGAAGAATTTCAGGGGAAGAAAATTGTCAAATTTGGAAGGTGCTTGTTACGCCTTCTTCGTTTTTCTAGTTTATCTAGATTTTACTTGGTTCCTTTTCCCTTCTATTTTTTTAATTTTTGGGAGATTGACCTGGCCAATTTTTTCCTAAGCAAAAACGAAAATCGTATTAAATAAATGATCAAGAGGAACTAGTATTTAGATGTCTAAGCACTTCTAGGCCCGTTTTTTTAGATGTCTAAATACTTATTGGCCCGTTTTTGGATCCTTGTGTTAGTCAAATACTCGCATTGTTTTCAAGTTGTGGGCCCGTTAGTTCACACAGAGCACGAAAACAGAGGCTTGTTGAAATTTACAGAATACAAAACGTGAGGGGTTTGGGAGGTTTGATCCGACGGTTGGTTGTTTGGATTCTAGGGTTCAAATTTTGGCTAAATTTCAGGGAAAAAACATCCTAAAGATTCCTAGAGGACCTAGACACACCCAATTCCCAATTATATATCTCGGTGTTCATCTCGGATTGTGCTAGGATTCACTTCGGATCCTGTTACTTGCCGCCTCTCGATCGGTACAGGTTTGCAGCACAACCAGGGCACCGTGAAATCGACGGTCGACGCCATGCACGGATGCATCGGGATAACCTTTGCCGCTCGATCAATGCTCTTGCTGATCCACAACGCATTCGGTCGTGGGCGATGGGCTTGGGAGGTTCTCAGTTAGGCTGTTGATGTGCGCGTGCAGGCCCAAAGAAGCTTTCATATCCTATCGCCAATGCAGACCCTGCCTGAGTTCTTTCAATTTGACCGCAGCGGCCCTGAGGGGACCAATACGCTCGTGCGCGTGGCCGCTAGCCGTCTCGCGGACGGTCAGATCGTCTGTCGCCTCATTACTGGACGGCAGGCATCTGCCACCTACGGCAGGTGGGCCTGCCGCCCCACCCCGGCAGGATCACCTACTTTTTTAAATTTTGTTTAAAATTTGTATGATTTTTTTCATATAGTAAATGAGTTTAAAAAATTACAAAAAATTATGCGCAGTCTTCCGACACAATGTAGTTAACTTTGTAATTTTTCTGTAATTTTATCCACTGTGAATGTTGTTCAAAAATTCATACGATTTTGATATTCGTAGGAGCTGTTACATATAGCAAACGAGTTTAAAAAATTACAAAATTTTATACGAAGCTTCCCGACACAACCATAGTAATTGCATAATTTTTTGAAAATTTTGTATGCTCTGAATTTACCACGTTAATTCATGTTAATTTAATCATGAAATTAGCGATATATGATTGCATCTATCTTTTTTACCTACCGCATCCTTCGTAAATTTGTGACTCCTTGTTGTGCTCCCTCGCATGCTTCCTCGTCCGTACTAATGTCATTACGTTCGTGTCGTCCCCCCTCGTCGGATGCCTCGTCTGGACATTTGTCAGTGTTACCATGACGTCCCTCTCGCCGGCTCTCTCGTCTGCACATTTGTCAGAGTTACCATGTTGTCCCCCTTGTCCACTCCCTGGTCTGCACATTTATCAGTATTACCATGTTGCCCCCCTCGCCTGGGTGATGCACATCGATAATGAGTTCTTAATTTGCAGGGTGAGCGCATCGGGTTTCCTTTTCGCTCGGCTGTAAATACGAACCTCTCGTAATTTGTCATCGCTCATCTCAGTCTCTGTTCACAGAAGCTCATTCTCGCTTGTAATTGTTTTGGACGGGTGATCAAATTATCGGTAATTAATGAATTATTCGTATATAGTTACATTCATGTAATCACTAACTTGTATGCCGCTTATCATGATTCTGTGTTGTCATATTTATTGCAGATCTAATTGTTGTGGCTTTAGGTAGTCATAGACATAAAACACTTGACAATGTTCTATGGCGATGGTCTTGTACGGGCTGGACCTGATGGGTTGGACTTATCGACATGCCAATACAAGATGCTCTGGACGAAGGGGCTCAACGCCATGAATATTCACAAGCTACAAAGCTGCATCCGGAGGGAGTTTGCCATCGAGGCAATGGGGATGAAACTTGCAATTGAGGGAATCACCTGCACGAATGGCATGTGGGAGCTCATGAAGGTGAATGGCACTGAAACATGGAGGTAGTACACGCAAATTGCCTCCCAGCTAGAGGTGATCATTTATGGGAGGCCGATGGTATACCTTAGTTTCATGTGCCGGGCGTCGGAAAGCGATGATGAGCTTGGCCCCTTGACACCTGGGAACCACTGGTGGAGTTTCAAGATGATACCACTGAATGTGATGTATTGGAGGGAAGACTCGCCCCTTGATTTCGTACGAAATGATGGGGCGGGCATGTGGTTGTCAGCTCGCATTGACTGCCATGAGTATCTACCGGACCATACTCTCGGATTGGAGTCTGACGAGGACACTGACCCAGACTCCGATAATACCAACGATGACGCACAGTAGGCGGCTGGTCCACCAGGGGGAATTGTGTCATCGAAGGTGCTCTATATGTCCTCCAGACTCAGTGATGTTACGACGTGTTCGCTCGTACTACCGCAAGAAGAAGGGCCCCAGTGGAGGTTTTAAGCTGACACCCTCCTAGTTAGGCAGCGCTTCCCTAGCAAGGCGGTTGTGCAGCAAGCTATTGCACGGTACGCCTTGTCTATCAGCTATGTGTACCGAGTGCAACGGTCTAGCCCAACCAATTACGTAGTGAAGTGCGTAGTGGAAGGATACGCTGCAAAGGTTAGCGCTCAATGAGCTAAGATTTTTGGCTCGGTCTTCTTGATCCAAGCGATGATTGACCACACTTGTGTTCTCAGTGAACCACAACACCATCATCGGAATGTGACTTCTGTATATGTGGCAAGCATCATCATCCACCTAGTTGCGGCAAACGTGTTCGTCTCCCCGAAGATGCTCATGTCGGAAGTCGCCAGTATGGTTAGCTAGCCAGTCAGCTACAATAAGGTCTGACGAGGTAAGCAAAAGGTCATCGAGTCCATATACGAGACGTACGAAGAGGCGTACAACCTTGTACCGAGATTGCTTCACCAAATAGCCGAAGCAAACCCCGGCACGTACATAAACAAGCTTGAGCATCCAGATGCTGACGGAGGGCCCAACTGCTTCATATTGGATTGGTTATTTTGGGCTTTTGTCCAGACCATTGAGGGCTTCAAGTTTTGTCGTCCCGTGCTCACAATGGATGTTACTTTCCTAACAGAGAGGTACGAGGAAATCATTTTCACCGCGGTGGCGATCGACGTGAATGACCAACTTCTCCTAGTGGTATTTGCCATTGTGGAGAGCGAGAATACATCCAGTTGGCTCTAGTTCCTGACAAACATGAAGCAAGCGGTGGTTGGTGACTGACCCAACATTTGCGTCATCATGAATCACAATGCTGGGTTGATGGCCGCGCTGAACACTATGCAGCATGAGACTGAACCCCCTCAGCAGTGGAATGATGTGCGAACCTTGTGATGCATGAGGCATCTTACATCTAACTTGTTCACATGGTTTCGCAGCCAGGAAGTTGTGAAGATGTTCAAAGCATTATGTCTGCAAAACCAAAGGCAGAAATTCGAGTCCATCTGGGCAAAGCTAGAAAGACGAACTACGGAGGGAGAGCAACCGTACGATACCATAGGTTTCTCGAAATGGATTCGTCGCCACTCTCCTGAATTAAACAAATGATCCCTTCTCTACGACACGGACGGTGCAAGATATGGGATTATGGCGACTAACATGTCTGAGGTATACAACAACGTCCTAAAAGGCGTGCGGTGCCTCTCCATCATCACGATCATGGAGGAGACATGGACCCGCACTGTCAGTTATTTCGTCAATAGAGCCACCACAGCCAAGCGACAGATAGACGAAGGCAAGAAGTGGTCGGAGAACATGCACAAACACATAGACTAGAAGATGGAGAAAGCCTGAATGCACGACATCCGGGTTATCGATGGTCTCCGGAGGAAGTACGAGATCAGGCTTTGGCAAAAATATGTGAACAGTCAAGCCAGGGGTGAAATAAAACAGACATGCATCCTGGGTGATGTGGCAACATGCACCTGCAACAAACCGAAACTCGTACATAAGCCATACTCACATGTGTATAAGGCATGTGCGCAAATGAGACAGATGTCTGAGTCGTACACTTCTGAGTACTATGACATACAACACCTTTTCAGTATATAGAGTGTGGAGTTTCACTCCTACGACCTAGACATGCACTATAGGGATCTTTGGCCCGACATGTTGTAATGGACCCCTAACAAGGAGTTGAAGATAACTGCGAAGAGACATTGGCAAATGCGGCGCTTCCAGAATGACGTGGATGTGAGCCAACATACCAGTATTAGTCACATAGTAAAGTGCAGGATATACAAGACCTTCGAGTACTCAATGAGAGATTGTCCCAACAAACCGAGCTCGCCTGCTCGCTATTCCATGTCATAATTTGATATATCTTTTAGTGTATCAATGGAATTTATATTTGTACCAATTTAAAAAGTAATTGACAATTAATCAATTGATTAGTTGAGTGATTAACTCCACAATCTCTCGACTTTGAGGAGTAGCATGTCAAAAGGGCTTGTGAGATCTAAGAGGAGGAGCGCCGCAATGACGAGCAAACTGAGCATATACGTTAGGAGACAAAGGCTCATCTCGAGGCATGCACGTGCAGAGAGCGCGAAGCTCGTAAGAGGGAGCACGAAAGAAAGAGAAAAATGGAGACCAAGGCAAAAGAGGCCACTGAGGAGTTCAACGCTGAGCTCATAAGGAAGGAAAGATAGCCTCGATCCACACAGTAGGTCGCACTGTTCCAAGCTAGCCCCCTGAAACTCGAATTTATTTTCATTCAAAAAAGGCGCATATGTATCGCGCATATGTATCATAGGAGTATTTCGGTTTGTTCCATCATGCATGATATTGTTTCTTATACACAACCAAACTCTGTGCATCATGTTATTTTTAGCTTTATTACAAAATCTATTTTAATTTGCAACATCAAATGTCATCACCTTTTCGAGTTTAATTCTTCACAAGAAGTCACTATATTACCATCTTATCACCAAATACTAAGGTTCCAAATTCATAAATCAAGTCTGAACTAAATTAAATCATTATCTTGATTTATAATTTACAAATCAACTATAATCATACAGGCTAATTAAATTAGCATCGCATATCACTAATTTCATAATTAAATTAACATGAATTAACGTGACAAATTTTTGAGCAACATTCACTGTGGATAAAATTATGTAATAACTCCTACGAATATCAAAATCGTACGAATTTTTGAGCAACATTCACAGTGGATAAACATATGAAAAAATTACACAGTTAACTACGTTATGTCAAGAGACTGCATGTACATTTTTGTGATTTTTTTGAGCTTATTTGCTACATAAAAAATTGTACAAATTTTAAGTAAAATTAAAAAAGATAAGTGATTAGATCGGCTAATTAGCCGGTCTAATCACTTGCCGTTTGGGGGGTGGGGCGGTAGGCCTACCTGTCGTCTACTGTCCAAGTGACAGGCGCCTGTCGTCCGCCCGCAGGATAGCAGGGGCCACGTGTCGCCCCTACGTTGTTGTCGCCTGCGCACCGGCTGGCGAAAACGCTATTTTTGCCAATACTATTTTGTAATTTTGGTTACAAATAGTACCAAATCTGGCTTTTCTGCGTTTCGAATTTCACTTCTTGTCTGAATAAATATCAAGTATACACGTATACATATTAGGTGGGATAGCGTGTTTCTGTGCTTCAGAGAGCGTTTAAGCCATTAATTTTCTAGCATATGTAATAAATATGCATGCTTTGTGTGCAGGCTAGTGTGGTGTATGGTTTGTGTGCACGTCTACCTTATATTTTAAAAAATATGGTAGATCCATGGTTGTAACGACGGAGTTGACGACCACAGTGAGCGAAGAGCGCTTAGATGCCTAGGTGACACGTACTGCTGTATAGCCAACCATACTCTCCGCGTACAGCCGTAGAGCCATACTCTGCAGCCAGATTTAACTTCTGTTGACTCCTCTCCCGCACTCCTCTCTTTGTCTTCTCGCTGCCTCCTTTGGTCCTCTCCTCGTCGCCTCCTCTAGCTCTGTCCCCACCACCTCACCTCTCCCCGCCGGCCGCCGCCTCCTCTCCCAGGTGCATCTCCCTCCCCGCCGCTTCCTCCACCCGCTGCCTCCTCTCCTAGATGCATCCCTCCTTCCAGCCGCCTCCTCCCCCGTAGCTTCCTCCCCTCCCGGCTGTCTCCTCCCTCTAAGTCGAGGTAAGTGTGCATAGTATCCACCAAGCATCATCGTGACGCCTAGGCGACACCGTAACAACCATAAATAGATCATTGTTACCAGCAAGTATATGGGTTTACTAATGCGATTTTTTGAGAGGGTATGATTTTTTTTGTGGTGGTACTAATGCAATTTTTTAATACGCCTAACTGATAGCAAATCTGTACAAACGTAAAAAATTCAAGCTGTACGAATCAAGTTTACTAGCCGGGTATTTGTTGTCGCACGGATGATGCTTGTTAGCTCGGTTTTTTTGATTTAAAATTAGTGTATATTTATACTGTCTATAATAATTAGATTTTAAATATTTTTTAAGATAAAGTCAATAGGAAGATTATAATAAAAAATATATTAAATTTAATTATACTGACCAAAATCGTATACAATTATTTCTCTATACATACCGTCTCTCACAAATAACTAGAATTTAAATATTTAAACCATAAATCATTAATCTAAAAAACCCACTTACTCGTTCTTAGAAGAAACAACTGGCCGGGTTTGTTCTCGCACACGGATGATGCTTGCTATCTACCCGTCACGCAAGTATATGGGTTTACTAATGCGATTTTTTTGCGAGGGTACTAATGTGATTTTTTGCGATGGTACTAATGCAATTTTTTAATACACCTAACTGATAGCAAATTTGTACAAACGTAAAAAATTCAAGCTGTACGAATCAAGTTTACTAGCCGGGTATTTGTTGTGGCACGGATGATGCTTGTTAGCTGGGTTTTTCTTGAATTTAAAATTAATTTATATTTATACTATCTACAGTAATAAATTTTTAAACTTTTTTAAGACAAAGTTAATAGAAAGATTATAGTAAAAAGTATACTGAATTCAACTGTATCGACTAAAATCGTATATAACTATTTTTCTATATATACTATCTTTTACAAACAGTTAAAATTTAAATATTTAAACCATAAATTATTAGTCCGCTCGTTTCAGCTTTTTTTTCAGTTTCAGTTTTTAGTTTCAGTTTTTTTTCACTATTAAGTAATTCATCTTTTTCTAAATTTTTTTAATTTTTTTAATTTTTTTAATTTTTTTGTATTTTTCTTTTTTCTCGTGTTTCTTTGTATTATTTGTGATGGGTTAACATTTTTTTTATTTTTATATTTTTTAAAAATTTAATTATACTTAAAAAATTAAATCAATTATAATAGAAAAAATTAATTACAGAAACCATGGCTAAAACAACGCCCAAGTGGCCGGGTTTGTAGATAGCACATGGATGATGCTTGCTATCTACTCTTTCTTAAAAATAAAAGAACGGCACTTTGCCCATCCTCCTCGCCTCCTCTCTTCCCTCGTTCCCCTCCCTCCCCCTCTGAGCCTCGCCTCCCCGCGCGCTCGCCGGCCGCCGGAGGTCCACCCGCCTCCCGGCGCAGCCTCCCTCTCCTCCCCCACCTCCTCCCCACGCCGGCGGCGCCGTCACTTCCTCGCAACTCGGTCGCGTCGTCTCGGAGCCGGCGCCGCCACGCTCCACCCCTACCCACTTCAGGCAGCGCCACCTCCACCTCTTACCCAAGCCGCCGCCTCCGAATCCGCCTCCCGCAGGCCCCCTCCACCGCCACGCCGCACCGCCCTATTTCCGCCGTGTGGTGCACCGTTGCGGCCAACCTGCCTTCGTGTCGTGCCGTCCTAGCCCCGTTGTCCCGACGACTGTCTTATCAGCGTCGTTGCGCCGCGCCGTCCACACCGTCAGCTCCCACCACCGGTCGCGTGGGATGTTCGGGGCGAGGCGGAGGCCTGGGACGGCGAGGAGGCTAGCGGTGGGCAGGCCATCCTTCACGCGGTTTCCTTTGTCCTCTCTCCAGCGCCTGTCCCTAACCCTAGTGGCAGCAGCGAAGTTGCAGCAGTGAGTGTAGGCGGGCACGGGTTGCAGCTTGGCGATGGCCGCGGCATGTGCGACAGCGCCAGGTGCCAGCAGCAGCCAGTTCGCTGCTGTAGCGAAGCCGTGGCAGCGGCAATTGGGAGGTATCATTTTTGGTCTATTGTGCCCCTTGTGGATGAAATTTTGTTCCTTACGTTAGTCTTCTTAGTGGCACTGATATCAAATTGTTGGCTAAAGTAACATTGCCATTTGTGAACTATTGTGTAAGAGCCTAATGTATGGAATCGGTAACATGGATAGACTACAATGTCTAGGTGCTATTTCTAATGTTGGGAGAAGATAAAATTTGCTTTGCATATGTTTGGAATAGGCAAGGCGTAAGTAAATTTACGGTGACAGCATGACTGCTTGGAATTTTGGTCTCACAGTAATAAATTTGGTAATTTGGCAAATCTGGTGTACATGAACCTTTCAGAAAATTTGGAATACATGTTATGATTCTTTGCTTTCTTCCCTACTGTTTGACATTGTTCATCCCAATGTTTCTCATGATTTATTTTTTATACTATTGATTTACATCATATTATATTGCCACCGATTACTTCTGGAATAAATTTCCTTTCCTCCCATATTATCTCTTGGTTAAAACCAATCAAATTATTGAAATTGTAGGGTCACATGGTCAGGCTGTACTTTTATCATGCAATCTATAGTCTAACAACATTTGATGATGTGGTCAACAATCTAACAAATTTATGTTGTTCCCTGCAAGGTGGATGGTTGCTACAAAGTATCTGACAATGATGTATACATGGAAAAAAGGTAATCTCTTGCCATTTGGGTCTGTTATACGTGGGTGCATTATTACGGTACCATTTTTCATATAGATGAGCTCACTGAGTGTGTGCCCTTTCCTATAGAACTATGTAAAAAATACATAAGTGCCAAAACAAATATCTAAATGTACACCATCATTTGGGTGACAGGGACAAGTAATATCAAACCTGTTCGCTGCTTTGGATAGTTTAATATGTAAAATAACATACTTATTGCCTACCATAGTTATTAAGAGTGGTTGTCGTACACTGAGGTCCACAAGAAGTGCCTTTTGGCAGGTTTTGGTGTAATTTTGCTTTGTCATGATGTGTAGGACAGGATACAACAACAACGCCTTTTGTGTCAAACATGTTGGTGTCTACTACGAATGAAATATCTTTAAGATCAAAGAAACGAGAGCCTTGTAATAAAACCTATAAGGCTGAAACCCTAAGCCCTACATCCTACCATCTGAATTGAGAAACTAAAACACCGCCCCTAAACGTACTTCTTATATCATGTGTAGGACAGGAATAACTACGAGAATATGGTTCTCTTGTGTAGTTTCCAACATTTATCTATTAGAAAGATCATGAGCCTATGAACTTTCTGATTCAACAAGGAGTTACCACTGTTTTCATCTTCTTTCAGCTGTAACACCTGTCAGTTTTGAATGAACTTCGGCAATAGTGTTTCTTCTCTGTTTTGAATGAACTTTAATAATAGTGTTTTTAAGTCAAATTCTTGTCTTTGTTATGCACCTACCGTACAATTTTACATTCATGAAATTGACTCTACAATTGATTACTCCAGGTCATTTGCTTCTTCACATGTTTCAGAACATGGAACTAATTTACCACGAACAGTTTCAAGATCAAATGAATAGACAGGTACGCCAATGAATCTCTATAGAGATTAGATAAATGGAGAGGCATATGTCTCCAGCTTTTCATTATATTTGAAATGGAAAAAATTAGTTTGCATAGCTAGATGTGTGCATTTACTTTGTAGCTAAAAGATGTTTGGTTGAGCACTACTCGATGGCATCGGAGGAGTAGCCGAACCGTGGCTGCGGCGGCATCTGACTGGCGATCGCCGCACCATCCGCCTTGCCTTGTGCTCTTCCTTGGCCTTTCTCTTGTATTGAGAGCAGCACGACACGAGATACTTTTCCAGTTAGCAACAAGTTGGAAAGATCACCAAAATCGAAGCCACTCTCCCGTTCGTGATAGATGCTCTCCTTTATGGGCCTAAATCCTTTAGCTTCACAAATTGTTACCATCAATATTACCAATCTTTCCTCAAGCATCTATCGTCAGCAGCAGAGGAAAATACATAATTTAGAAAATACATAATTTAATAGCTCCTGTATGGCATCTAAGATGATCTCGCACTAAGGCGTAGATCTCTTAGCTTAAGATAACTACCCCTCAGTCACACCCATTAGACTACTATAGTCTCCGCCAAACCCCAAGACAATTGTCCCATAAATTAGGTTCAGACCATTCTTATTCGAAAACTCATGCTAGTATCTTGTCTTATTTGAGAACGCTATAATATATAGGTTATCCATGTGTACTACCACCATAC
This sequence comes from Melocanna baccifera, assembly GCA_036346265.1. NCBI lineage: Eukaryota > Viridiplantae > Streptophyta > Magnoliopsida > Poales > Poaceae > Melocanna > Melocanna baccifera. Next base: position 13,248,785 of record CM070683.1, read on the forward strand.
TTTCATCAGTAGCGCGTCCATTTAGCTTTATCGTAAGAAATATAAATAACTTCTGATTTACATTTTGTATGGGTAGAACTGGCCGGTCAAAGATCGTGTTCGTGCCCTAGGGCATGAGCTAATAGTTCATTCTCCACATGAATTGCTGGTAATCCCGTTTATTGACGTTGAAAGCAACTAGGTCGTACGGTGAGTGCTAGTCCCTACGACCTAATTTAAACATCGATCCAACATTTTTTAATAAAGCATGCACATTTTTAATTGTAAATTTGTATGCTTTTTTTTTAAAAAAAATGGATTGATATTTAAATATAGTTGTGGAGACTAGCGCTCACCGTATGGTCTAGTTTCTTTCAACGTCGAGGAACAGGACTGCCAGCTATTCATGTGCATAATAAACTACTGTCTCATGCCTTGGAGCACGAACAGTCTTTGGGTGTCCAGTTCTATCCATACAAAATATAAATCAGAAGCCATTTAGATTTCTTATGATAAAGCTAAATGGTTGTGCTACTGATGAAAGTATGGTGGCAGTACGCACGGATAACCTATATATTGTAGGATTCACAAATAAAACAAGATATTAGCACGTGTTCCCGAATAAGAATGATCTGAACCTAATTCCTGGGGCAATCGTACTGGGGTTTGGTGGAGACTATAGTAGTTTAATGGGTGTGACTGAGGGTGTCTATTTTAAGCTGAGAGATCTACGCTTTTGCCGTGAGACCACCTTAGATGCTATACAGAAGTTATTGAATTATGTATTTTCCTCTATTGTTGACGATAGATATTTGAGGAGAGCATTGCCAATATTGATGGTAACAATTTGCGATGTTAAAAGATCCAGGCTCATACGGGAGGGCATCTATCATGAATAGGATGCGTGGCTTCCATTTTGGTGATCTCTCCATGCTTGTTAACTAGCGAAGGATCTCTTGTGCCGTGCTACTCTCGATGCAAGAAAACAGCCAGTGGACTAGCCCTCAAGTGGTTTGCAGTCTTTTGGTATTTACAACAGAGCTCAAGCGTTTAATTTGGCGTACCGGTTCCTTTGGCCAGCAGGCACATGCAAGAAACCAATTACGGTTCTTGGGTAATGACCGAGAAGGAGGTTATGTCTAACTTTTATTATTCCCTATGTTTTTTACATGCAAACTTTATCATGTCCCACAGATTATGGAGTATGAGTGAAGTTTTTTTTTGAACTTTAAGTTATATGTGAAGTTAATGAAGAAGCGGTTTGGTTAAATATTTGACTTGCATTCCCTAAGTGTTTTTTTACATGTATTATTCCCATAATTTTTCTCAAAATTTTTTCGTCCGATTGATGACTAGATTTCCTAAAAACAAACAAAGATGGCATCTTCTGCCCACCCTCCTCGGCTCCTCTCTTCCCTCGTTGCCCCCCTCATCCGAGCCTTGCCTCCCCGTGCGCTCGCTGGCCACCGGAGGTCCACCCACCTCCCCGTTCTGCCTCCCTCTCCTGCCCCACCTCCCCACGCAGACGACGCCGTCACTTCCTCACACAGCGGTCGCATCGTCTCTGATGTACATAGGCTTTTACTCTGTGTGTGGTGGAGATGTCATGTAATTGAAAAGACGGACAATATTATTAATAGGCTCGTGTCGAAACTGTGAACTCTTATCTTGATGACAGTAGACTAGAGAGGGGTATTATGAAGCTCAATCAATGTATCAGCAGAAACTACCAAGTACTGCAACTGAGACTCTTGAATTATGGCAGTAAATGAAGATTTCTAGGAGATACTTTGTATTTATACGTGTGAGACACTTTCTCTCTTCTAAATATCCAGAATTGTGCCTGGATGAGAATATATCGCTCCACTGTTATATTACCTATTTTTTTCAATCTGCCGTTTCACATGCCAAATGTTTTGTCAATTTCCTCTAATATATGGCCTTCTTCCTCTGTGTTACCTTGCAAGGTCATTTTCAGCCAATCAACCGCACTGTCTTACCTGATCAAGTGCCGGTGCGCTGGGGTGTTTCAGATCAAGTTGTACTCAGCACAGTTGGAGAAATTCTTGATATTAACCCCTTTGATTTTCCAGTTAGCAGTTTTGTACAATCATCTATCAATTTTTTGAACAAACAGATTTTCAATGCTTGTTGTGATTACCGGGTTTTCTTCCCTATCCAGTGTGCTGATTTCAAGTGCACTGTGACAATTGCTAGGATAAGCCCTAGACAACCTTGGTGTTTTGCATCTTGCAACAAGCGAAGTGAGAAAGCCCTTCCAGATGATGCCGGTTATAGATACGTCTTGCTCATGTATTCTGTTACCGAAGCAACAATTCCCCCCGTGTATGCTTACTCTGCAGTGTGTTATTTTTTATTGATTTCCTTCTGCATTTATCTGTGTAGGTACTAATACTATCTGTGTGATTGGCACCGATGGAACAGAGAAACAGAGTTTATAATGTTCGCAGACATAGGACACCGTATAGTCAGCAAACAAGTAAATGCTGTGCTGAGATCAAACCTAGGAGATGACCTCACACCAGATACCTGGACCACTTACTCTCTTTTTCCTAGTGCTCAGCGTATTTTGTTGAGTCGTTGCTTTTCCATTCACCGCCTCTACCAAACACTGAAACACATTTTCGCTCCTTTCTTCTTCTACGCGCGCCAGGCGCGCGCCAGCCTCAAGTTGATTTAACTAATCTTCCAAGTAAATCCTGGCTTTTAACTTTTAGAAGTCGATTTTTAAATGGAGTGATTTCTCAAGATAGTTTCTATAAACTATTTATAAAAGTTATTGTAAGAGCTGTTTTAAACAAAGTTACTTTTTAATATAAATATCTTTTACTCTTTTAATCCCTCTTGTTATCTGCCAAAAACCACAATAAAAACTAAAAGCAACACTACTTTTGAACAGAACCTTTTATCTTGCAACTCCCACTTAACAAACTGAAATATTGTCATTGTTGTTTGCATGCATACGAACAAATTTAAATGCTCCCTCCGTTTCTTAATATACATGATTCTAGATTTCAAAATTTGTTTCTAAATACATATAATTCCACAGTTTCAAGAAAACTTCTCATCATTCTTTCCTTATCTACCCCTTCATAATATATGGTAAATTACCTTCACAAGCATAATAAGATTATTTTAGAAGGACATGCACAGCTCCAAATAACAATAACCATCCAAATGGTTCGTCCATGGATGCGTACTAATATTGAATGTGCAGCCAGCTACTCAATTCAAGCATGGAATTACTTACGCTAATGAATGGATTGAGTGAGGGCGATTTGATCATTTCTACATTCAGGTAGCTAGAGATGGAAATAGATTCAATCGAATAATCTCAAATACGAATATAAATCTATATTTTTAAAACAAAAATAAATATGAATTTAAATATTCTTAATTCGAATCAAATATTATAGTGAATTCGAATCGAATATGTACTTAATTCGATCAAATACGAATATCATTCTGTAACTTTTGTAACAAATCTCAGTAAAACAAATTTATGTAACATGATTACATGACTACAACGTTTACACTACACATCTACATAGGAAACAGATCGAAAATGAATCGAATAGTCTCAAATATAAATACGAATACAAATGTTCTCGAATATGAATATTCTCAAATACGGATACGAATATTATCGAATATGAATATGGATATTTTTGAATATAGATTTTGTTTTACCATATTCATATTTTCTCATATATAAATATCAGATAAAACGTATTATTCATTATTGTTTTCCACCTCTACAGGTAGAGAGGGAGTATTTGCTTCTAGCGCGCCAAGCTTGCACAGTTGCACTAGGCCGCCTGACCGTGGCGCACTTGCACGAAAGAGAGTTGTGCCACGCATAGCTACCTCATGCTGCTTACGTTTGCTCTTTATATGCTGCTATAATTTATCATTGCACTTGTTGTCCAGCTATCAAGATAACTGACTAAATAAAATTTGTATTGGAAAATATTTGTATTCGTATCTGTATTTGAGAATATTCATATTTGTATTTAAGAACATTTGTATTCATATTCAAGACTATTTAATTCATATTCGATCTGTTTCCTATGTAGATGTATAGTGTAGACGGTATAGTAATGCTACATAAATTTATTCTACCGAGGTTGTTACAAAAGTTATAGAATGTTGTTTGTATTCGACCGAATTAAATATATATTCAATTTAAATTAGTATTCGTTAAGATATTCAACTTGTATTCATATTTAAAAATATTCAAACTCATTTATTTTAAAAATATAGATTTATATTTATATCGAAAACTATTCACTGCAGCGAGGCCACCGCGTGAGGCCTCTGAGGACGGAACCGCCTCGCCTTGTTGCACGGGGCTAACGACAATCGTTCTTGTGACCCATGTAGCATGGCAGTTCGGCTTCGCAGCCCACCTTGTGCTGAGAGGCCTATGCCTCGCGCCGCGATTGGGCAGGCACGTAGCCCAAATTTCAGGTGGACGCAGCCTACCTCTTACGCAGCCGACCTCGCGGTAATGAGCTTCAATATGCATAGTTATGCATAGTAGGGTGAAAACGGATCGAATTTAATCGAATATTACTCATTTTATATCCTATCTTATATATATATTTTAGATTTGGAGTCAAATACGAATAGTACCAAATAGGAATACGAATTCGGGTATTGTCGGTCATAGATACGAAACGAATACAGAGCAGTTGCGAATACGATAACGAATATCTAGTCAGATATTTCGCAGAAATACAAAGGGTATATATAGTATGTACGACACTCACCATGTATTTCTGAAGAAATTTTTGATAGATTTCTGGTAGGAAATATTTCAAAGGCGGCTCCACCAGATTTTTTGCACTTCCAGAAAACTTATTTGGATTTGTTAGAATTTGTTTGGATTTTCCTTAAATTTATTTGAAAGCACAGAGCAAGAAAACTTATTTTAACTATTTTCTAAAAGCTAAAATAGTATATATTATTTTTCCAAAGCTCTCCTAGATTTATAGTTTTTTGTGAATTTTTCAGAAAAATTTGGAGTTATTGGCATTTTATTGGGTTTGTTGAAATTTATTTGGATTTTTCTAGATTTTATTTGAAAGCCTAAAGCAAAAAACTTATTTTAACTATTTTATAAAAAGTTAAAAATATTTTATGTTATTTCTCCAAGTTCTCCTAGATTTATAGTATTTTTGTGAATTTTTTGAAATTTTTTGGAGTTATTTGCATTTATTGGATTTGTTGAAATTTATTTGGATTTGCTAATGGGCTGATGGGTAGCTTGGGCTGAAAATGATGATTTGGCTGATGGGCCGGATATCCGATAAATATATCCGGGTATTATCCGATAAAATCTCGGATAGTATCTGTATCCGTCGGATAGTCTGCTCCCGATTCTGATTCCGTATCCGAAAACAACTATCCGAATTCAACTCCGAATTCGACAATTATCCGACATGACTACCTGAATTCGATCGAACTCAGATTCAGCGGTTGGTCGGTCGGGCGATATCTGGTCCATTTTCACCCCTAGTTCGTAGGAATGTTAAGCTGATCTAGATTTTTCATTTAATGTGGTATGTGTATTCAGTAAGACTTTAAATTTGTCTAATTTTTCTTTTTTATTACTCTTAACATAGAATAAATTTTATCTTAAAATTTTATATATAGGTGGACCAAGTTTAGAGGTACATGTGGATCAGAATTTTTGGTGACTTTTTTAGTTGGAGTGTACCAGGGTGTCATGATGTAGGAGGTTAACCCCGGCTGTGTCCTCTAGGCCAAATGTGATTAGGGTGTTGACCCACTATGGGAGCCTAGTTGGTGGAAATGCGCAGATGTGGTGCGCTTGGCGAGCATAGGCTCAGCGTTGTCACTTTGATGCGAAAGTATGTGAATTTCTACTGGTGATTGCATGTACTATATGACGCAGGATTGGCAGCTTGCCCCTGCCCCCCAGCTGGAGTGGAGCGGCTAGGGCGGGCAGCGTGGGTGCCATCACTGTGCAGGAGGCGGGTTCACGTTGGCCATGGCTCAAGCTTGCTGCCGCTGAAGTTGTCGGGCCAATGCGATGAGAGTACACCCTGAAGTCTCATGAAAGCTCCACCTATGTAAAGCACAGAAGTGGCAGTTACCACCGTGGTTAGGACGTTGTTTCTCCCACCTTCGCCTACCCTTCTGTTCATGCCCTTTGCGACGATCTTGGTGGCCATCACGACGATCGTCATGGCAATCATTGTTGTAATCATCGTTATGGTCATCATTGTGGCTGGTGCGGTGACCATCATCAGCCTCGGGGTCAGGTGGGTGTGCCAGGGTCATGACGAGCGAGGCCTCCACCTCCTGACGAGCCCTTCCCTCCTCAGACTTGGAATATTTGTCCATGATAAACAATAACACTGCTATCATCTTTGACTCCTTTTGATCTAACTTGTTGGCCAATTCCCCCTTGTGTAGAGCCCACTATGCCGCCTCAATGGTGCTCGTGTAGGAGATGCCCTAGACCTAGCAATGGATGTGAACAAATGAGCGTATGAAGTCTCGAATGGACTCACCCAGCATTTGCTCGAGGGCATGCAGGTCAGAGGACGTGACAGGCTTATTTTGACTTCCTTGGAAGTGGTTGCTCAACTTCTCGCAGAGTTGTTCCCACAAGTACATCGAGCATGGTGGAAGGAAGAGGTACCAGGACTGAGCGACTCTTGAGAGGGCCAAGGGTAGACTTTTCTCTATGACGACTTCTCCCCCTCATACCACTGCGATGGCAGTTTCGTACACACAAACAAACTCTACTGGGTCAAAGCACCCTACATACTTGGTGACTTCGGGCATCCGAAAGCGCACGGGCCACAGGGTGGCATGCAAGCTCGGACTCAGCAGATTCAAGCGGTTGATGAGGGGGCTGCCCCGTGGGTGGGGGCCCCTTGAGGTGAAGAGGCGCGAGGGGGCGGTGTAGGGTTGAGCACGAGGTGGTGCGCCTGATTGGCCTGAACAAGGTCATCCCCTTGGTGCCCGTGGCTTGTTCCTACGCCCCCGTTGGGACTAGGGTTTCCCTCCATACTTGGTTGATTTGTGCCCATAGGTCACCAGTTTCTTAGGCTCCAGCCAACGGTTGCAGGTTCACCCAAGCTCGGGCTCTGGCTAGCTCAGCTTGAAGGGCTTTGACCTTGGGTGCCTCGGTGCGTCGCCCCGCGTGCCGTTATGCGCGCTTTCCTCCAATTGGCTCCTTAGCTCCCCGGCTTCTTGTGTCTCAATAGTCAGTAGGGTCATGCCTTGGCTCGTGTCCTCTCGAGTTGTGCTCAGAATTCCCCCACTTGATGGGCTTCGACCGCAGACCGCATGGCCTCTCTCAGCTACTTTCGATGGTCCTCCAACTCTTTCTCTAATTCCTTACGTACCCTTGGGAGGTTGGCCACTTGGGAGGCCATGGCCTCACCGGTGGCTCGAGCCTCCATAGAGTCATTTGGCCCTGGGGCGGCGTGGGCAACTAGCTGAGCCGACTTTGACCTTGGAGGGGGGTTTGCTCCCCTGACCTTGGTGGCCTTTCGCGCCTTGCTCTTCTTGGGCAGTATGGCTTCTTGTTCAAGCTCTTCACAGACGGCGTCAACTGTTGTCGATACGAGTCTAGATGGTAAAGTTATAAGCATCCCTGGGTTGGATGCGAAGACCGTTGCGGGTGCGAGGAGACCTCGAAGTAGCACAACCACTAAGTGAATTCAAGAGAAGTGTATTAGTGTTATAAGAGTGGTCTCCTCTCTCCCATTACAGCTTTGCCCTTAGGGTTTGGTCTACTCCTGGGAACATTTCGGTCATTTACGTCGCGCAGTTTCCGCCCCACCCGGGGCCCTAGGGTCGGTCTTACATACTTCGCTTAGGGTTGGCCCAAGTCCTCTTAGGGAATGTCTTGCTTATTTCGCCTATAGTTGGTTTTGGATCCTCCTAGAGACGGTCTTGCGTATTTCACCCGAGGTTGGCCCAGAGTAAAACTTCTGTTGGCCTGAGGTGGCGCGGAGACCTTTCCCTAACACCACCTAAATGAATTTAATATACTCCTTTATCATTTTAAGTATATTCGTATACTAATTCTAAGATACTCCAATGCCAGCCACATGAAAAAATTGTAAGAAAGCATATGGTTTTAGGTATATTTTGCTAATGCATTTATATTTGTACATAAAAAGAAGTATATTAAAAAATTGTACATACCACCTTAAAAAAGTGATCTTATATTCATATACTAAATGTACATACCCTCTGTTACGTTAAATACTTCTTTGCGGGATACGATATAGAGAGCAACTACATCCAGGAGTAGAATGTATTTTTTCTATATATATTCTACTCCTGGGTGTAATTACTCTCACCTATGATATGCCACTAAACGAATTTAACATACTTCTTTATCACCTTAGATATACAAGGTATATTTGTATACTAATTGTAAGATACTCTAATTTTAATCGTATAAAAAAATTACAAGGAAACACATGTACACCGATTATTGCTGCCTTGAGATGCGTGCTGCTATCTATATTTCCTTCGCTTTTCGTATTTTCCTCCCCACTTATTAAATCCCGATTGGTACAACATAGCGAGTAGAGAGAGGGCAGGTTATGAACACCGAGTCTCCTGAATAGCTCACCTCGCCATCCTGACTGTCTCACATGTGGGACCCGCCACCTATCTCGCTTAGCCTATACTTATTACGGCTTAAACTTCTGGCTTATTTTTTATTATTTATAAATTTTGTTTTTTCTGTTTTTCTTTTTTTATTTTTCGTCGGTTCCTTTTTTCATATTCGTTTGTATTATCCGTGATGAGCTAACATGTTTTTTTGTTTTTTTAAATTTTTTTAAAAAATAATTACATCAAATAAACTACTATCAACTATCGTGTAATTTTAATCAGATATAATATAATTTTAATCATAAACTATCAAATTTTAACCTAACCAAATGACCTCTTATTCTTAGACAAGCACCACGCCCACCGAGTTCTCTCTCTCCCATTAGTGTCCCCACGGCGAGGCAGACAATGAGACATCCGCCAACTGCATGAGGCGGAGGCGCCATCCTCTGGTGAATGTACCCACAGCCCGCCCCAGAACCATATGCTACAACTCCAGAAAATGTACCCATAGTCCTGCTTGACAAACACTTTACTATGAGGAAAATGAAAGAGTACGAGGGCGCTCGTTTTAGCGATGGCTTCTGGCTGAAATTTCACTATATCTGACTTTTTTTACTGTAACTGATTTGACTTTTTAGGCATAATTAAATTTTTTTAAAAAAATGTAAAAATAGAAAAAACATGTTAACCCATTAGGGACAATACAAAGGAACATGGGAAAAAAAGAAAATACAAAAAAGCCTAAAATATCTAAAAAAATTCAGAAAAAGATGAAATACTGAATAGTGAAAAAAAGCAGAAGCCGAAAAAAAGCCGAAACGAGCTGGGCCGTACAGCATGAGGGGGGAAATTCAATGCACAACCTTCTTCAACCGCGCTCAGCTTCTGCTGACGCTGCATTTGGCATTTACGATGGATGTTTTATTTACTATTTATATATTTGTTTTGTTTGATTTTGTGTTTTCTTTTTTTTTGTATTTCTTTGTATTGTTCATGATGGGCTAATATGTTTTTTTATATGTTTAAATTTTTTTAAATTTAATTATACCAAATAAACCAACTTAGGTACTGTAAAAAAATCAGCCAACTATAATAAAAAAATCATAAGCCATCGTTATTCTGAACGCTACCTTCAAATGTTGTGAAGCATGACGGAAAGAACAAGATGTGCTTTAGTACAGTAGACAAGTAAACGTAAAGGAGGACCATCCGCCTATCAGAGCAGCAAGAAAATGTCATCGGTGGGGAGAAGAAGAGGGGAAGTTCATACCGGCGATGGAGCTCAGTACAAATGCATGCAGATGCTATAGGTACATGATGCGCCTGATAATGGCCTTGCTCTTTTGCGGCTTTTAAAAGCTGCTTTTGGCTTTTGCTACAGTAACTAATTTTTAAATGGAGTATTTTTTTTAAGATAGGGTCTACAAGTTAATTGTAGTACATGTTAAAAAACTAATATCTGTACCATCAAAAATCACAAGCGAGTATCTCTCTTTCTGCAATATCTGTCACAAACAGCCAAAAAGCCATCAGCCGCAGCCAAAAGCTATCAGCCGCAGTTAAAAAGAACAGGCCCAATAAATGCTCTGTTCAAATGTTCAAAAATCGTTGAGGCCGTCTCGCTCGGTGCTTACGTGCTAGACCTTGAAAGAAGTTGGTTGATTTGACAATTTTAAAACCGACGTGGACTAAGAAATAGACAGAAAACACACAACGAAAATTGTTGGCACAAATCTCAAAGATTACAAGGACGGTCAGGATAATATGTGGAGATCCATATGTGGGCACATACTCCACCTCCTCTATATATATAACACTGAAATGGAGCACTATGATGTTTGGGTATCAGACCTTCCTGTTTTTAGATTGCTTCTAGATGTGTGCAAGTATAATGGTATATAATATATCAGGCAAACCTATTAGCATTCATTAATTTAGAAATACATCGATTTTGAAAGAAAGTCATTGATTTAGCATGCCGAATCAATCATTTATGGAAAGTATCAATCATGGATGGAAGGTCGATCACGGAGTCTAGGCACCATGGTGCTCTTGATATTTGTACATATATGTATATATATGTATGTGTATATATATATATATATATATATATATATATATATATATATATATATATATGTATGTATGTATGTATGTATGTATGTATGTATGTATGTATGTATGTATGTATGTATGTATGTATGTATGTATGTATGTATGACTGTGCATACGCGCATGCTATGCGCGGGTCGCTGGTTGGATTCTTAGTGCGGTTGGTGCATAAATCGGTTGGTATGCAACTTCATAAATTATAGATGCTAACTTTTGCATGAGATAGTAACTTTGTATACAAATATAAGTAACTTAATTAATTACCAATGATAACATTATGTTCAGAGATAATAACTTTCCATAGTATTGCAATGTGAAAGTCATCACGTGAGAACTGTAAGTAACTTCGTAAATTATAGATAATAACTTTTTGTGCATGAGATAGTAACTACGCACGGGTCTCTTACGCCGGGTGGTTACGGTCTGAACATGCATGCATGTAGCAAGAGAGAGAATGGAATAAGTACACTTGACGTGTGATTTTTTTATCTTGTTTACAAATTAAAAAAAAACTCTTTCATCGAAAGTCCGATATGCAATCCGTTTGTACTGTTGTATTCGAAATTACAATCTTAACAAAACAATATCTATGTTGAATATATTTCGACGTTGCGAAATTCATGTCATTTTTACTACTTGGCTTCCTAGTGCATGAGATAGTAACTTCGTGAATTATAGATGATAACTTTATGTGCATGAGATAGTAACACGCGTGAGAACTGTAAGTAGCTTCATGAAGTACAGATGATAACTTGATGTGTATACGATAGTAACTTTACCATAATTAATAAATCCTAGTAATAATCCGTGGGATAGAATGGTAGGGCGATTAGTTGGTTGGGTCGGTCAGGATCATGTACTTAGCCAATTAGATAATCGCCCCACCAACCTATTACACGGATGATTATTAGTGAAGTTGTTAATTATAGAAAAAAGTTACTATCGCCTGCATATAAAGTTATCATCTATAATTGAAATTATTATCGTCTACACATAAAGTTGTCATCTATAATTCATGAAGTTACTGTCGCCTGCACATAAAATTATCATCTATAATTTATGAAGTTAGTATCACTACACGTAAAGTTATCATCTATAATACAAAAAGTTACTATTGCCTATACATGTAGTAATTTCACAGCGTCAAAATATATTCAATATGGATCTTATTTTGTTAAACTCGTAATTTCGAACACAATGATGCAAATGGATCGCAAATAGGACTTTTGGTGAAAGAATTATTTTATTTTTTAGCTTGTAAACAAGATAAAAAATTACAAGTCAAGTGCACTTATTTTCTTCTATCTTCTGCTGCATGCATGTTGTTAGTTATGAAAAGTTACTATCTCCTAAATATAAAGTTATCATCTATAATTCATCAAGTTACTTACATTTGAAAAGTTACTATCTCATGCATAAAAATTTATCATCTGTAATTCATAAAGTTACTATCCAACCGAGTTACCACGAATTGCACTAGCTGGCCAGATTGCATGCGCGGCTAGCGACCCACATGTAGCGTGCGCGCACACGCTTGCTAGCGCAGCCGTATATACTTTTTACTCTCGGTTGTAATTATTCCCACCTATAATATATTAATATATATACGTATATACTATATACGTATACGTATACGTATACATATACACACAAGAGGCTAGTAACAACAATCACCAAAGGAACTGCCGATCCCCACCAGTCCCAAATTAGTATGCAAGAACAACCACACCCAAAAACGAAGCAAGAAACAAAGTAACGAGGAACTAGAAAGAGCCAATGGCATATTAATACAGTGGATCAAATATCGAGTGTTCGATCAGTTAATACAACGGTCAAGAGCTTGGGTTAAAAAAACTACCCTTTATATTATGGGCTATTCGAATCACAACCAGTCATGCAATCGGTGAAAAACCCTTTTTTTTAGTTTATGGTGCAGAAGCCATGCTTCCTCTAAAACTCAAGATTGATTCTACTCGGACCGATCATTATAATGATAATGATCAAGCCGAACAACAGATTGATGACATCAATTTCCTTGAAGAACGACAAAATGCAGCCTTAATATGACTGGTGGTCTACCAATAAGCCACGTGAAGGTACCATAGTTGTAAGGTGTAGTCTCTCAACCTAGTTGTAGATGATCTGGTTCTTAAAAAATACAGAGCCAGACAAATCACAGCAAGCTTTCCCCTAAATGGGAAGGTCCATACACTGTGGTCGAAGTCACCAGACCAGGTTCAGTATGACTGGCCATGTCAGATAGGCGTGTTATGTCTAATTCAAGAAACATTGATCAATTACGTAAGTTCTATGTGTAATGTACTTTGTATTTCAATATTTCAATAAAGTTGCATTATATTCTTTCTTTTCCGATGCATAATTTTATTTGTATTTCACTATCCCAAATTTGGTCACATGCTATTGTTGTCTGAGATACTCGGAGATATTTTGCTCCAAACCCATTCTTAGGGATGTCTTTTACTTTATTGGCTTTGATATTTTCATCAGAGACTATGTGTATTCCTATCATGACTTTCACATAAATGGTTCTCACAATAATCTGCACACTTTCTTTAAAGAAATACAAGTAAAACAGGAGTCACATAGACAACTAACATAGTTATTTAAATGCTCGAAGGTTTGAAGGCTTTCTTTCTCACTTTAAAATTCTATTTTTCTCCTTTTTAAACCTAGTCGAGACACTACATGTGGTCCTATCCATTGGAAGGAGTTTTCTAATGATGGCCATTTTCCTATGATCTTTGCAACCAGTCGAAACTTGAGCATGAATACATTTTAAGAAGTATTGTTCATGTCTTCAATTCTTAGTGATCTTACGACCAGTTCGGATAAAATTTACAAATAAAAGCACTTATCATTCTTGCATACATTGTTGCATAGCTTTTCTTATTCTTTATATCAATAGGCTTATGTCATAGTTTTATCTGATCACATTTTGGACTATCTCGATTACTGAAATATTATCTAAGTTTAGTAGAAATCATTCAGTGGTCCTACCCAATATGATTTCCTAAAAGTTAGTAGATTATTTCTACAATATAATCAGAGTTCATCAATCAGAATAGAATGCATCCTGTCTTGGTCTACTACTTCATTAGTAAAATCTACTACCAAACAAGTAGCGAGGAGCTAGAAAAGATATAAAAACTCATTAAGTTGAGAATGTGACATGAACTTTATTGATAACAAATGTAAGTTTTTACAAACAAGTACTTCCTATTTACATTTATGCAATGCCACTACTTGGAGCCACCAGACTAGTCGCTATGCGATGGAGACCCGACTTTCATCTCCTCTGCTACTTGGCTTCCGAAGGGTTTCATCTCTTCGAACAACTTAACAGCTTCTTCCTACAAGCAGTCAAACTTCGCTCCGAGTGCTAGAAGATCAAGAGTGGGGTTGGTAGCTTTAAACTTTGCTAATGAAAAGCTTACTGTATTAGCCATGGTATTTCTTATTGTCTGCTCGTAGTTGTTTCGACAAGTAGCCAGAAGTCTTTGAAGCTATTCAAGTTGTCAGCCCAGATAGCTTACCTTCTTAGTCACATCCTCTAAGGAGGACACAATTGCTTCCAAGTCCATCTTGAAAAGTAGGCCATTTAAGAGAAGGATCTTGTCTTGAAGCACTCATTCGATTTCCTTCCTTTTCATCTCCTTAGAACTAAGAGATTTCTCTAGTTCTTCGACTTTGAGAGCTTGCTCCACGCAAATTAAAATTAAAAGTTAGGCATAAACAACTTATAACCAAAATAGGATTGGTCAAGTTTTCGATCAGTTACTTAGTTTTTCTTCTCGAGCACTTCAACTGCTTCTTTATGTTGAAGGGCGTTGTCTTTGAACCTAGTCGACCAATCTTCGATTGACCGGTTCTTGGCCTTAAGCATCTCCTCGAGCTTGAGGATGACGACAACCTTCACCTTCATCTATGCTTCATAATCTTCTAATTCTGTCGATCATGGCAAAGAGATAGAAGTGAGAAAAAGCAAGGACAAGGAAGCAACAAGAATGAGAAGAAAAGTACTTCTCAGTTGCAGGCTCTTTTTCTCAAGAGTTTTGAGGAGTTACTCGTTCTCTGTCACGGTTGACCTAAACAACACCCTCTCCTTTTTTAGAGTTTCTTCTAGCACCTTAATAGTTCTCCTTGACCTATTGCAAACGAGAAAAGACTAACATACAAGAAAAATACTAAGTATAAATGCATAAATCCATGACCAGAAGGTAATGAAAAGAAATATTACCAGTCATCGACTTCTCAGTAGAGATTAGTCCTTTCCCTTTCCAAGGCTAATGTTCACTGGTCATCTCTCCGACTAAAGCGACGCTCTCCACCATGTGCTATAAAAGAAAAAAAGGAGAAAAAGAAACCTAGAAAAGTTTCTAAAAACTCTCAAAAATGAATCCTAAAGTGGTGTTGAGAACTTACCTAGATTGCTTTAACGACACAAGCAAAATATAGCACCTCGGGACCTATCCTCAATTAACAGTTGAAGATCCTCCTCCATCAAAGCTCCTCGAGTCTGTTATTGTTAAAGATTCGAAGCCAATCGAGGATGTCTCTTGGGTGCAGAGACTTCCTGATCAGACCAGAGCTCTCCACTTGGGACCTCCAAAGAAAGGAGGAAGCATACCTGCTCTCTCCTCTTCGACCACTTGTTTCCCGACAACAATAAGATCCTGTCGAGACTTCTTTTTTGCCTCCACATACTTTCTTTTGCCTCAACATACTTGGATGGGGTCGAAGCCACCAAAGAATCTTGAGCAGCAGTAGCAGTTACTGATTCCTCTACCTACTTGGAGGCTGCCTCAACTACTCCCTCCTTAGGAGTTTTCTCATGAGGAGTACTCGCATTAGGACTGATTGGAGTACTACAGGTGTTACAAAGAAAGAAGAATGAATTTTTACTAGTACATACCTAGTCTTTTTCATTTTAAAGTTAAAACACCCTGTATTATAGTCTAGAGTACTTGCTTTCCTTTTCTTGTTTCAACCGACTTTACTAGTATTGCACTGGTAGGATTGGTCAGACCCTTTGAGTCATCTGACTGGATAAGCATATCCTTAGTTGGATCCTCCATGTGGCAGTCAAAAGCAACTTCTCTGATCACCTACTCAGAGGCTAGAACTCCCTCGACTACCAGAGCAGTCGTTTCCTTCGGTGCTTGATAGACAACTGTAGGATCAAGGATGACCGACTAGAGGGGGGTGAATAGGAGGTAATAAAATTTTTTGCCTAATTAAACAAATATGGACAATTGAAAACTAGGCAAGTGCTCTAAATAAACCAAACCAATTTAATTCTAGTCACCCTAAGTAATTGATATAACAATTCAATTACAAATATCAAATTGCTCAAATATAAAAACTAAAGGAAGGTAAAAAATGATCACAATGAGATGCGCGATGTTTCTCCGTAGTATCGAAGACTTGCCGGTCTTCACTAGTCTACGTTGAGGATAGCCCAAGCGCACTTGGACCGGATCCATGAATTAAGCTTTCGCTTCTCGATCACTAGTGGTACCTTCTGGAAAAAAAAATGTACCGCTTCAAAAGTCGGTACTACCGAAAATCGGTAGTTCCGCAGTACCGTGCGATACTACCGCACTGCGATAGTTCCGTCATTAAAATTCCGGTACTACCGATTTCTATGGGTCGAAGTCCCCTCCGAGGGTGCTCTCTGGAAAAAACATACCGCTAAAAATCTTGTACTACTGAAGGCCGGTAGTTCCACGATTCTATATTTCACGTACCTTCTTTTTTGATCCTTCTCGATGTCCATTTTTCATGCAACTTGATCTTGTCCACTGCTTACATATGGGACTTTGTCTATACAATTCTTAAACAAACATATTAGTCCCATATTCATAAATCGTCATTAATTACCAAAACCCAATTTTAGGGGCCTAGATGCTTTTAATCTTTCTCTTTTTGGTAATTGATGACAACACTCGAATTTTAAGTGAGAAGAAGATTTTGAATGTACTACTTGTATGAGAGCAAGTTGCACATTCAATTTTTGACAGTTGAAGGGAAATTGAATTTTTCATTTTGTTCCAAAGTTTAATGTAATTTAATTTTCTTCTAGAGTCAATTTTGAAAACTCCCCCTAAACATGTGCATAGATGAAATGAAGTATAATTTGCACATATGAACAATAATATTTGGGAATTTCTAAAGCAAGAATTTTGAAGCAAATATATGATATGCAAGAGACAATTTCACTTGAAATTTAACATAGCATTGATAAACATAATCTGAAATTGTAATTGCATAACATAGAGTGTCATTACATCACATCACATAAGAGTTCATCACACATATAGATAATTTAAAACGACATTACATGGTTCATGCACCATAGTTCTATTACATAATAGATAAGATAGCAAAAGATGCAGCTTGATTCTTGTTCTTCCCCTTCTTCCTTCTTCTCCCCTTCTAAACACTTCCCCTTTGGCATCAAAGAACCAAAAGGGTTACTCCTATGGATCCTGAGGAGAAGCGGCGCGGCGGCGATGATGACCAAACCGGACAGGAACGACCTCTTGCTCAATATTGGCCAGACGGTCGTCAAAGGTGGAAATGGCAACCTCAAGAGAAGACATCCGGTCGCCGAGGGTGGAGATATCACCAGGAGAACTACTCGGTCAAGGAGGTGACATTGCCGCTCATGGTGGTCATGTTGTCTGTCAAGGTAGTCATGCTACCACTCAGACCCATAATCGCAGAGTAGATCTGGGCAAGTGTTGCCTCCTCCTGCTGCTACCCCTGTTCCTCCTGCTGCTGTGATGAGGAAGCTCCAGCATGCGCTCTAGGGCACAGAGGCATAGGGATCAGGGGCTTCTCTCGTGGCTTGTATAGCTTGTGCACTCCCCCTTTCCCTCCTCCAAAGGGACCGGTCTTGTGAATGATAAGAGCCATGATTTATGGTGCATAATTGATCTGTCAGCTCTTGTCATTCTTCGAGACATCCATCTCTCAAATAATGAGATCAATCACATCAAATTTTGTGCCCCTCATGATGTAGTTGATCAAATTTCAAGCATGCCATCTGATGGCATCAAAGTTGAACTCTTGGGAAGAATGGTGTGATTGATTATTCTATTCACCAAACTTGGAATAGGAAGCAATCCATGAAGTTTGCTTGGCGTATACCTCTCATTTTGGCTGTAGAACTCTGAGCAAAGTTGAAGTGGGAGAGCGGGGCTGTCAAAGACTTTTTCATATCCACTGGAGAAAGTGTTCAATGCAGCCTCAAATTCTCTCTTGTTGGAGTCAGGATACTGCCCTCCAGTCATTCATGAAAGATGCTCAAAAGTGGGCGAAATCCAAAGAGTAGCGTAGAACTGGCGGATTACCTACTCATTATAATCTAACCTGAGAGATACCAAGTGGTGAATCCCTGCTTGCTGAAACAGGTGCCAAGTCCCCTCAAACATGTCCAGCCTATCTATGTGATCCCAATCCATGTACTTGTGATCTGCAAACTTGGTGTTGAGGTAAATATCTTCATACACTTGCTCCTGAAACTGTGTATGGGACTTGGGATTTGTGCTGCTGTGAGGGAGCACGAACTGATTACGGTGCCTGAGAATAGCATAATCATCACAGTGCATGCGACGGATGTCCCTCCGTTCACTGGCAGCTATTCCCATGTCCGCATCCTCTTCTTCTTCCTCAACTGCGGCCTCAGGAATCGGACTCCTTGACGGACTACTCACCCTCATGTCAGACTCTGTCTCGGAGCCACTTGGGGTGCCATGGCCACTGACTTCTGGAGTCCATTGAGTCGACTCCTCGTGAGCCGTCTCGACTGTGGGAGAGTCGGGAATGTGTGACCCCTGTTGAGAGGAGCTCTATCCAGAACCACCCTCCCTGCCGGCATAGATTTTCCTTGTTGCATTTCTAATTTTCTTGAGCGCATTCCTTGTCTTGGGAGCCATCTTGAAATAAGATAGTTTTGAAGTTAAGGATATGATATGAAGATAAGAA
Source organism: Melocanna baccifera (assembly GCA_036346265.1). Taxonomy (NCBI): domain Eukaryota; kingdom Viridiplantae; phylum Streptophyta; class Magnoliopsida; order Poales; family Poaceae; genus Melocanna; species Melocanna baccifera. The sequence goes on from CM070683.1 coordinate 13,267,523, forward strand.
AATAGGTTGAAATTGAAAGGAGACAATATACTGAAATTTCAGGCAAATCGGTAGTTCCGTCGTTTAAGGTGCGGTATTACCGACGTGCGGTAGTTCCGCTATACATTCTATTGTAGTACCGTATTGCAGTAGTACCGGTGTACAATTAGCGGAAATACCACCCTACGGTAGTACCGCGCCCTCGAGCGATGGTATCGATTTTCCTAAAATTTTCTAGGGTAATTAATCTATGATTTCAAATGATATTTTTGGTGGATATGATCCAATGAAAAGATGTTAAATCATCTAACATCACTAAAAACAATATTTTGCCTGAGATCTAACAACATGCATGTCTACATTTCAAGATTAACCCTTTTGCACTTAGAGTTCAAAAAGAGAGAAGAAACTTGTTTTTGATCCTTCTCGATGTCTATTTTCCATGCAACTTAATCTTGTCCACTACTTACATATGAGACTTTGTCTATACAATTCTTAAATAATCATATTAATCCTATATTCATAAATCGTCATTAATTACCAAAATCCGATTTTAGGGGCATAGATGCTTTCAACAATTACTAGAGCTTAAACCTGGCCAGTCACGACCATCGGATCTTCAGTCTAGTCAGTCATGATCGGTGGACTCAGAATCACCATTGATTCTAAGGTCGTAGTGGCTCCGATCAGTGGCTCTTCCCTCTCTTTCACCTTGTCACTAACCGAAGTGAGCTCAGCAACAAAGTCCTTCATCTAAGAAATATATTCCTATTAGTGCCTTTTCTCTATCCTTCTTATAAGAGAAGGGGTAGAGGCTTATAAGAAAAAATCTCAAAGTCATAGTAGAAGCCTACCACCGAGGGGACTTTGCTCTTAGAAGCTTGCATGGTCATTGGAGTGGTTGCAAGAGTGGTCGCAGGGGCACTCAGAGGTATGGTCAGAGTAGTGGTCAACGGAGCAAGGTTTGATCCCGAGGCTTCATACGACTTCCTCATGCTTCACTGCCTCTTGGGACTTAGAGGAGCATCCCTCGAGCTTTTAGACAACCTGTCACTCTCCGACCCAACCGTCTACATATCATAAGAAAATTACAACACACCGATTGAAAAATATACAATAAAAAGGGTTATCATTTTTACCTTAAGCCTTTCAATCATGTCTTCTGGAGAGGTAATAGCGAGGATCAAGGACACCTTGGCCTTCTAGCTGGGCTCCCCCTCATAGATCATTTTGATCCTTTCTCTCACCTCAGTAGGGGATAGGGCTATGAAATCATAGAAAACCTTAAGGTAAAAAAGATTCAACCAAATAAAAATAAAACTCGACTTGTTGGATTTTTTGAGTCATACCTTCTGAAGAATCCCTAGTCAAGTTAGTCGTGGCTATGTACCAAACAATAATGTGGTCGTGTGACTTCAGAAAACTTATCCGATGCAAGGAGAGATTTTTCACCACATGCCATGAAGTAAGACCTCTCTCTTTGAGATGGGCAATAGCATCGACCCATCGCCCTACCTTTCCCACCTTCTTTGAGGAGGACCTCCACCTTGGGTTCTCGACGGCAATCCAACAGGTGAAAGAAAGGTTGTTGTCTTTGCTTAGCATCATATAGAACCATAATTTCTTCCATTATGACTATGAAGACGTAGAATACATTAGAATATATTCTTTACCCTTCCCATCATGGAGATGCAAAACACAACCTTCGGGTGACGTTCCTAATTTCCCAGATTTCATCATCGTGTAGAAGTATCGAAGGAGTTCCAAGCTTGCCAAAATCCCTAAATATGCTTCACAGAGGTAGATGAAAATGCTCAAATTAACAATCAAATTTGGGGCTAGATTTACCAATTCAATTCTGTAGTACTCTGAGACTTCTGAGAGGGTGGGTGCACCAGTAATTGAAATCTGCACTCAATATATGCCCAAAAGATTGGGATTTTGCTCTCATTCCCACTCGAAAAATTCTCTCTGACCGCTAACCTCCACAGGATCAGAACCTTGTTGGGAAGAATCCCTTCCTCTTCCATGGCCTTCAGCTTCTTTGATCCAAGCTCAGACGCTAGCCAATTAGTGATTAAATATGATATTTTGGCTAAGTGATAGAAAATTGAAAGGGTTTGAAATATTCGAGGCTACGGGCGAAGAGTGATAGGATGGAGAACAAGATGACATGTTTTTCTAAAAGTGTGAAGCCAACAGAACACATGCTAGAGATTTTACAAGAGTTTCTCTCCAACTACAAATAGGGGTTACCTAATCTGAAGCCCAACGGACATAAAACCTTTTAGTTTCCCGGTTAGTTTTCTCAACTTTAAAGTAAATAAGAACCGCTTCTTTACCCTCGTTGTTAAAGGAGTAATTTCTCGATTAAAATCTAACTGGAAGGAATTCATATCATAAATTCACTTAAAAGTTTGGGGCTAGCTGATGAGGGTTGAATAAATATCTAAATATAGATTTAATATTTAATAAGGCAAAAAGACCCCTCGTGGTCATAAACCACTAGAGGATGCTCCCCTATTACCCTAGTCGGAGAAACATTGTGTGTGTTACCCGACCAGATGACTGTTAGGAGATTATATGAACTAGTATCTAAACCCGATTCTAGGATATTCGTTCTACGCAGTGGACAAAATATTTGCCTTATCCACTCCAAACAACATGACATTTTAGCCTTGAGTCTCTGACAATAACCGTCGTGCGGTTGTTTCCCAAGTTCGTTTCCTACTGACAATAACTAACGATTATGTGTCCTCACTTTGACAATAACTATCTTCTTGATTGGACACGTTGGTTCCATAAGGCGTCTTCTCTAGTGGACGAGAGAAGACAGATAGACAATTCACATCCCATTCAATTCAGTGTAATTAAGGCTAGTCTTATGCCTTCTTAAAGGCATTCTATAACCAGTTTATAGTAATAAAAATCATTCCTATTCTCTTCCAAGCATCTCTATCATCTTTCTCGTATTATTTCACAAGATAGGTGACTCAATTGTTAACAAACACATTGGTAACCACACCAAAAATGCAAATATAAGTTGGTTTTAGAAATTGGAGAGAGGCAAAATAAAACTCAACTTGGTCCAAGAGATGGAGAAATGATTGAAAATGACCAAGTAAGTTAGAAATAAAGTAAAGTAACTAGAAAGAGCAACTTTTTCACAAAATACTTCAACTCCATGAAGAATTGGAAAATTTCTCACTCTAAGTCCATATGATAGAATAAGTGCTCAAATGACCTTGGTAATGGTGAGGAGATAGCAAGAAGCTCAAAATTTTAAAGTAAAGCTCAAAAGACAAAAAAACACATTTCTCCCTCTTAGCACAATTCATGCATTTTTGCCACAATTTCTTTTTCATATTTTAGTTGGATTGGCAGCTTTGAAAATTACCCATGAAGGATCGAAAATGGCAACAGAGGGGGCTGAATGATGCCTTTAAAAAATTACCCCGAGTATTCGTACACATACCATGTGGAGCAGCTGTCCCGGTGCATCGGTCATAGTCACTGTAACCAGAGGATGAGAAGCGGCAACCATCTTATCGTGCCGATAAGGAGCGCAAACTAGATCTTTGACCATCTTGAGTTTAGGCAGACCACGAATGAGGTCGTGGCCGCTAACTCGGGTCAGTGATCGAATCCAATATGACCAAGTCGCCTATACCAAAAGGTGAGGTCACGGGACTCAGAAGCAACTAAACACTTGAGAGGATCACCAGAAGACTCAACAAAATTAGCACGAAAAATCCTCCCATATCTAGAAATCTCGCAAACCAGACTCCCTAAAGAATCAAGAATTTTGCAATTATTTTTTTTAAAGTTCACCTCGAAACCGTCATCTATAAGTTGGGAAACTAAAAGCAAATTGTACTGCAGCTTACTCACTAAGGCAACATCTTTTAAAATAAATGAATCATTAACGCGCACAGTACCTTTAGCGATGACGCGTCCAGATGAGGCATCTCTGAAGGTGATCGTCTCATCACCTGGAGCTCGGGCTAAGGAAGAGAACCAACGGGAGTCTCCGGTCATGTGTCGAGAACAGCCGGAGTCAACAAGCCAAACCTCTCCCTTTCTTGTCCGGCGAACCTGAGTCAACGAGAGGGAGATGGCTCAGTACTGGGATAAATCAAAAGAGATTTTACAACCCAATACTGAGTCACACGATGAGCAGAAGAAGTAGTCACACACGACTGACCTTTAACTACCCTACGCTCTCCGTCGCTCAGAAAGCCAGAAGGTCTATGCACAGACCTGAAGCTGTTGTTGGGCTTGACTGCTATGGAGGAGCGAGTTAAAGCATCAACGACATGCTGATCTCGCCGCAGGTAGCTATCTTTTTGGAGAAAATGAGATCTACCTTCAGGACGGCGGATATCACGAATCGAGGCAAATCGAGGATGAAAATCAGAAAACATGAAAAAACCAAGTCCTCGATGCAGCCCAAACACATCAAAGCTAAACCTCGTGTTGGTCTTATGTACACTTAAGGTCTGGGGCTGACCCTGAATACGCCTAATAGCCTGAGCACGATCTCTCCGCGCAATCTTGGCGTGCCTAAAGCATCTCTCGATCTTGTGTCCATCCTTCTGACAGAAGGTACAATGATACTTCACCTTCTGAGAGGTAGAAGTAACATTATAGGGCTTCGCCTTCTGAGAGGTCGAAGCAACAGGCGGAACCACCTTACAATCAGAAATCCCTTGTACAAAGCCCACAGATTTAAACTCAACCTTTTCGGTTCTAGGCTTGACCTCGATCACACCTGCTGCTATGGGTCTGAGAACAGCAGGTGGATGCTTCCTAACATCCTCAAGAAAATCATATCCTAGACCTTGATTGAATTTGCAAATCTTAGATTGGTCCAGAATAAGATTTAGCTTCTTCTTACCTCCAACAAATCTCTCAAGAGTGTTCATAAGATACCGACACTCCCAAAAGAGAGAGATGTAAGAAGAGTAGGGGGAAGAAGAGACAGCAGAAAGTAAGAGTGAAGAAGAACCAACAACAGAAGAAGGAATGGCATGTGCACGCACAGCCGCCTCAACTTTGAGGTCTTCGCAAGAAGCAGGAGGGACAGTCCTACTTCTAGCCGTTTGGTCCTCGAGCGTAAGCGTCTCTACCACTTCCTTATGCTTCTCCCCCACCTTAGCACACACAACACAACATGATTGTGGCTTCTCTAATAGATCCTTAGTTAGCTTCACACATTTGTCATTCAAAGCAACGAGTTCAAATTTTAGTTTTTCACAATTATTGTATGGTGAGCTAACAGGGTCCTTAGATGCATATTGAGCCATTTTCTTGTTATGATCAACCATTTCTTGAAATTGCTTGGAGACAGATTGAAGTTCGGTAGTTAATTTAGGACAGTTCAAATATGAAGTAATAGGTTCAAGCAAAGAAGCATGCAATTCAGCAATTTTATGATCTTCCATTTTTAAGTTTATTTTTAAGTTATTGTAATTTTCACAAGTTTCAGGCAGATCAATAAGAATAGTTTAAAGACCTCTAAAAGCATTGTCTTTATCCTCACATGAGGTGCAAGAAGTAGTCTGAACAGTAGAGGAAATAGAAGCAACCCTACTAATCTCTAGTTCAGCAAACAAACTAACATTCTCCACTTTAAGCAAATCAAGCTCAAAAGTCAAACTATCATGAGAGGTCCTTAGCTTCTCCATATCTCCAAGCAAGGAAGAACATATATCATATTCGTCACGAGAGGGAACAGATGTAAGTGAAATAAGCTCTCGTGACAACTTCTCTACTTCCTTCTCAAGATCAACAACCCTAGCTCTAGATCTAGCATAAAACTTTCCTAGCTTAAGAAATACATCATTGAGCTGATCGTAGGAGGGGCATACCTCATCGGAGTCACTGTAGAGCTCGCTGTCGCTGACGTCGGTCTCGTTGGCCATGAAGCACATACCGATGAAGTCGTCGCCGTCCTTGGGATCTTGATCATCCTTGCCGTCATCATTGCTCCACCCCTCCACGTCACTGAAGTCGATGTCGTCGAAGGCGATGAGGACACGGTGGAAGAGCTTCTTGGCTTTGCCAAGGTTGCGGAACTTCTTCTTACCTTGAGCATGAGCTGGGGGTTTCTTGTTGTGGTTCTTGTCGATGTAGTCGTTCTTGCTCACACCGACGTAGTCGTTCTTGCCCTTCTCCAGCTTGGGGCAATTTGCCCGAATGTGGTTGGGGCCACCACACTCGAAGCAAATAATCGGGCCACTCCTCTTTCGATCCCTCACTCTTTTGTACGCGTGGGAAAACTTTCTGGTTGAGAGAGCGAGTTGGTTTTTTGGAAGCTGCTCTAGTTGATCATCGAAAATTTCACATAGAGCAGCAAGAGAAAATCCAGAAGTAAAGTCAGAAGATCCAGAAGCAGAGCTGGGATCGGTGACTAAGGCCATCGACTGCGACTTCGACTTTCGGGAGACGATGTAAATCTCGTGAGTCTTTAGGCGTGAGTACAACGCATCAAGAGTCAGAGTTGAGAGGTCGGTCATGTCTTTAATCGTGGTCACCTTCATCTCCCAAACACGCAAATCAAGAGCAGAAACCATCTGACGAGCATTGTCCGAGTTGGGGTATGTGAGACCGACCACTCGGAGGTTGCTCAGAATCTTGTGAAATCTTGAAAAACACTCATCCAATGACTCACCGGCGAGCATTTCAAACTTGTTGTAATCTCGCTTTAATAGGTCCTGTCGTACAGTCTTAATCTGGGTGGTGCCCTCATGGTATGCATCGAGAGTCACCCAGATGTCGTAGACCAACGAGAGATGATAAATGTGATCAAATTCGCTTCTGCTCAGACCCTGAATTATGATGTTCCTTGCTTTAGCATTTGCCTCCACATCAGGCATATTATTCACATTGATGTGTTCATCGACAGGAACAATAAAACAGGTTTTTACTTTTTGCCAGATCGCATAGCCCTGAGCCTGTATATAAGACTCCATCCTACTCTTCCAAAAGGGATAGTCGACTCCATCGAAGATAGGAGGCTTGGTGGAATACCTGTCTGTCGTCATGGCTCACAGACCGGTTAAGATCTATAGACGAGAACTAACCGGCTCTGATACCAATTGAAGGATCGAAAATGGCAACAGAGAGGGGGTGAATGGTGCCTTTAAAAAATTACCCCGAGTATTCGCACACAAATCTTTCTTCCCCAATAGCAAGGATAGCTATGAAGAAGGAAACTGAAATACTGAAAGTAGCACACAAAAAACTGAAATCTGCAGCCAAAGAACAGCCCAAAACATCAGAAGAAACCTAACATAACTGCTGACCAAAAATGCAAAGAAAACAAAACGGGAACTACTGTCCAAAACAGCAAAGAAAACAAAACGGGACAGTTGCACTAAACTGGATTAAAAAGAAGACTTAAAGCAGTTAAAAAGGCAGAGATTTGGAGGCAAAAGAGAGCACCTAATCTGCTGAAAACTGTAGCAACAAGCAGACTTTAAAACAGCAGAAAACTACACCTAAAACAGACTGAAAACAACAGCAAAACTGCACCTAAAACAGCAGCAAAAGAGGGTAGCCTGCTGTCTAGAACCTGCTGGCCGAAACTAGAGAGCAAAGGTGACAAAACTGACAAAACAGCTGGCCAAACAAACTAAAACGATTACTTCCTGCTGGCTGAAAAACAGACTGGACAAAAACAGCAAGGACTGCAACCAAAACTGACTAAAAGATGCACAAACAGCAGCTGCAAATAGCAGATTGAAATGTAGAGCTGCTAGCCGAAACTGTAGCAGCAGCAAGAAACCCAAAAATAGCAGCCAAATTGACCAAAAAGAGCAGAAAACCAACAGCCAATCACACAGCAAAATGCAGATTTTCAACTTCCTAGAACTTTGCTTTTGGAAATAAATTAGCCAAGGGGCTTTGAGGCAATTCCCGGTTCAAAGCAAAGATTTTGCAGCATCAAGAACAAAAACTCCAACCCAAAAGAAGAGAGACAAAACACAGGAAGAACAACTCAAGAAAATGAGGAAAAGAGATGAATGCTCTCGGGTATGAACTAACCAAAATGACCCTGATGAAATACCCCATTCTGAGCAACAACAATCTGCAATAACTCGACCAAACCAAACTCCATAAAAAGAAGAACACTGGAATCAATCCTTTTGCTTATGGAAATTAACCGGCCAAATGGTCTTGAGACAAATTTCCACCATAAGCACAAATAAAGATTACTCTCTCAAGAACTAAAAATCAAAGCACAAAAAGGGCCAAAACATCTCAAACAAAAAGATTCCTTAGAAAGAGACAAAAAGAGATGAATTATTCATATAGATGAATGATTACAAAGATTGTTTACACCTATCTCTCCTACTTCTCACTCAAGAACAAACACACACACATGGAGAGAAACAAAAACCCTAACACTTCACACACTCTCTCACAAGAACATAGCCCACACATGGAGAGAAAACATTAACACTTATAGAGCACAAGCATTAGAGAGAACCCTAACACTCACACCCCTCTCACTTTCTCTCTATCTCTCCCACTAGAGAGCACATCTATTTATAGCCTCCACTAATGGGTTTACAAGCCACTTTACCCATTAGATCACAACAACTCATAGCACTTTATCCATTATCCCCTAACCAAATCCACTTCCTTTTGTGCAGCCCTGCGCATTTACCAAAATACCACTCCTGCACCTTCCGGGAAGCTTCCTCCTTTCTTGTCGTCCAAGTTTTGCGCAACCACTTCGAGTCCTCGCCGTCTTCGACACATCCGACCGTTCTGACCTCAGCACCGCCTGTGCCTAGTCCGGTCACCCCCGTGTCTCGCCACGACTCCATCTCAAAGTCCTACAGGCATCACAGATAAGAAAACATATCATAGCACCGCACAAAAATATTCTAATTAAAAATTAGCATCCGTAAGTAGCACAAACTACCCGAAAACAAACTCAAACTTTTCAGAATACGTGTCAATTACTCATCACATAACTCATATCTACTTTCCCATTTCAAAATTATTTTTCAACAAAAATTACTTAAGTCTATCATACCAATCTCTAGAGGCTTGCTTAAGACCATACAAGACTTTGGACAGTTTGTAGACATGATTAGAGAACTTTGGACTCTCAAACCTAGAACATTGCTTAAGATAGATCTCTTTTTATATGAAACATTAAGAAAGGCACTCTTAATATTCATTTGACATAGCCTAAAATCCTTAGAAGCTGCAAAGGCTAAGAGTATCATAATGGCTTCTAATCTAGCTACAGGTGTAAAGTTATCATCAAAGTCTAAGCCCTTTACCTAAGTGAACCCCCTGAGCAAAAAGTTTGGCATTATTCTTAATAGCTACCATATCCTCACTCTATTTGTTCTTGAAAATCCACTTGGTTCCTATGATATTGTGACCATTGGGAGCCTCAACTAAGGTCCGAACTTTCTTTCTCTCAAAGTTCTCTAACTTCTCATACATGGTATTGATCCGAGACTCATAACTAAGTGTGTGGGTGATATCACAGGGCTCAAAAGAAGTAATAAAAGTAGAATGAATATGTGAGTCAGGAGTGATGAATCTGAAGTGAGTAACTCGCTCATAAAGACCTCCAAACAAACATACATGCATGCCTGCATGCTGACATATGTTTCCTTGTGTGGTGTATGTATCCTCTCCGATGCATGCATGTGTGTTACCAGCGGCTTCGTAAAATACCTAAATAAGTTTGTCAAATTTAGATGGCAACAACGACTTTGTGAATCATACGAGTAACTCGGGTCAGGCCAAATATGTCCAACTACATTGTGCTTTCTGTTGGGTTTCATATGGATATACTTGGATAGTATCCGCAATCAGAAAGATGTGGTAAGAAGAAAGTACTTGAATAATAAGCCTTGCAAACCTTGTACATATTAATTTTTATATACAATATTTAGAAAGAAAAAAAAGAAGATTCAACCTTGTATGGTTTAATCAGTATAGCAGTTGGCGTGAGTATAATGAGTCTAAATATACAAAATTTAGAACGTATTATAATCTCTTATATTATTAGTGAATGCATGGATAAGGACACGTATGAAGCACAAGACCTCTACCTCATTTTTGTTTTACCTCTGTCACTGCGCCCACATGCAATCTTCTCTTCAGACACCGATCCAAACAAACATGCATGCATGCTGACATATGTTTCCTTGTGTTGTGTATGTATCCTCTCCGATGCATGCACGTGTGTTACTAGCGGCTTCGTAAAATACCCTAAATAAGTTTGTCAAATTTAGATGGCAACAGTGACATTGTGAATCCAACGAGTAACTTGGGTTAGGCTAAATATGCCCAACTACATTGAGCATTCTGTTGGGTTTCATACGGATACTTTGGGCAGAACAGAGTGTTCTGCATGTGTGTACGGTATTGGTAGTAAGTGAAAGGCAGTGTGCAATCGGGATGATTGGTTTGATCATGTTAACTAAGACCCACGTGACAAACTAATGATAAATACAAGTAACTAGGACTCACGTGACAAACTAGCTGATGAGACTAATAGGAGCAAACAAGGATATAGTGATTGTACTTGTAAAAAAGGATAATTGAAGATGTCCACTCTAATTATTTCGTAATAGGAATTAATATGCATGTATACAAATTAAAAGAACAACAACTCAAACGTGAGGAGGCTATTGTTCAATTCTTCAAAAAATGTTGCAACCAATGTATGCTAATCTTGACAGTGAGCTTCTAAATTAATTAATTTCAGGAGACTGTTCCATCCAGCAAGGAGTGTATGGAAAAGACGCTTCTATAAATTGCTCGTGGGCTAGAGCTGAATAAAAATTTGGGTATATGTTGCCTAAGTCTTGAACCTTTGTGGTATTCAAATGATAGGCCAGTCCTCTGCTCAGTGATTCATTTAGGAATACAACCTCTTTGTAGGGATGAAATCCAAGAAAAGTATAGCCTTTGCAGCGCCCTCCAACCGTATATTTGGTGTTGATAACATCATCATTGTCGGAGTCCCAGTCAAATTTCTCTTCCACTACTGTTTCGCTGTTTTCATCTTCATCATAATCTTCAGACCCATGGCAACGTTGGCGACATTTAGAATAGTTAAAATGTGATAAGATCCAAGGTCCATAATTCTGTTGATGACAGTTTCGACATGCTCGCGTAATGTAATTGCGATGCTTCAACACCCAGTCCATCTGGCCATACGATTCATCAAGGATCCAAATTTGCAGGTACCAATGAAGTAGTAATGCACAATACACCCCCTCCTCTGATTTTCCTAGATAAATTTTTGAATAATCGCTCGATTCAACATCTGTCGGCGGTTTAATCACTTGGTACTTGTCATTTGACAATGATATCCTGAAAAGAAAAGGCCAAATCATTGAAAAGCATTACAAAAAATATTAATTGAATAATCTTTTCATTAAGGAAAAATTGAAATCTAGGAGTGAGTAACTACCTCAAAATAAATTCAGGTTGGGAATGTACGTAAAGTGCTCCCCGCCAGTGGACTCCGCAGCGTTGATTTTCTAGCCAAGTCGGCTGCATGTCAGCGACAGTCCCTATAGCCTCCCCGTCACGAACAAATGACCTCTCCTCCCACCGATTTGTCCTTGACGAGAACACTTGTAGGATGTATGGCGACGGTGGCCATTCTGATCCATCTATTTTGGGGTCTGATCCGACGAAGGGCGGAAATAAACTTGCCTTATTAACGCAGGGGGGACCAGGAACACCTCGTAGTGCTGCGACAAGGTAGGGTCAAACACGAGGTACTCATGATCATAGAAGTACACCATCGGCCTGGTTGGCTGCGGGCGTGGGCAGGGGCGGATCTACTGTAAGTTATGGGTATTCAGCTGAATACCCATTTTTTTTGAACAAAAAATCAATGTATACTAGTAAGGTGTCCGTGCGTTGCAACGAAAAACCAAATAAAAGTGATGCATACTATCAAATATGATCTCAAACTGAATAATAAATATCAACTTTTTCTTACATCATCATGTATCAAAACAAAACATACATGTTCATACTCAATAGCGACAGCTCCTCAGCAGCGAAGGTATCGTGGATCTTTGCGAGTTGAGAGCAGCGGCACGAGCACTCGCTAGAGACCTCGCCGGTGGAAACTCGCTGACGAGAAGTCCGCGACGGAAGGAATAGGAGCAGGAGTACAAAGGCTCTGATACCATGTTAAAGAGAGACAAGCTCAACTCTATTCCCAAGCATATGACACACACACACACACAACACAACACAACCCTAAGTTTATTGGGCCTAATGGGCCAATATACACATACTTCATACACTAAACACTTTACAAAAAGAAGGAAAATGCATTTTGACACAGAAAGCGCACTACTTGATAAGGACTCAGAAATGGGAGTAATAAATTGGTTTCATATTTAATCAGCCCTATAAAACAGTAGTGCTGGAGTGCAATGTGCATTGCTACATCTCCCTGATCTGGACGGTGAGTCAAATATATTATGTGTTGTCTTAAGGAACAATAAAGTGATGCACCTTTGCAGGTTTTCTTTGCATAGACTTGTGTTTGTCTTAGGCCCGGTATAAGTGCACTACAATATGGGTTGAGAAATATCATCTTGCAAATGAATGAAAAAGTTTGAAAGATTACAATATGGATACTGGATCTGCTTCGTCTCCTCCTCAGCTCTCGTGGTGCCCTGCGCGAGGGGGAGGCGGGGGGAGAGCGAGGCGGCGGGGGGAGAGCGGGGGGGTGGGAGAGCGAGGAGGCAGCGGCGGCGGTGCGGGGTGCGAGGCGGCGGGGGGAGCGAGGGGGAGGCGGGGGTAGAGCAGGGGGGCGGCAGGGGGAGAGCGAGGCGGCGGGGGGAGAGCGGAGAGCGAGGGGGGGAGGCGGCGGGAGAGCAGAGAGCGAGGGGGAGGTGGGGGAGAGCGTGGCGGCGGGGGGAGCGTGGAGAGCGAGCGTGGCGGCGGGGGTATAGCGAGGGGCGAGGCGGGCGGGGCGGGGTTTTCTGTGTAAACGGTTGAGATGCTATCTCATAACCAAATCGAATGGCTAAAAAAGAGTAAGGAAGAACTCATCAACCACCAACTCCTTCTTTTAAGTAGTAGAGATAAGGTATAATACATATGTATATATATAACTGGGCTGAAATAACTATTTTAGCACCAAAATGGCCACCCTCTCAAATCCCGGCCCAAAACACCCCGCCCGCGCCCGTGCCCCCACCCCGCGCCCAAATCCCCGCCGCCCCTCCAGCGCGCGCGCCCGCACCCAAACCCTAGTCCTTAGCCCCGCGCCCCGCAGTCCCGCGCCCCCACCCGCGCCCAATCGCCCCGCCCCAACGCCTCGCCGCCTCCCTCCTCTCTCCCGCCCACCCCCATCCTCCGGCCTCCCCGCCGCCTCTCTCCCCGCCGCCCTCTCGCCACCCCCCGCCGCCCGCTCCCCTCCCTCCTCTCTCACCCCGGCGCGCGCCTCCTCGCCTCCCGCCGCCCCTCCACCCCGTCCCCCTCCGCCCCTCTCCCCCGCCGCCCCCGCCGCCCCTCCTCCCCTATCCCCTCCTCTCCCGCCGCCTCCTCGCCCCGGCGCCGCCTCCTCGGCCCCACCGCCGGATCTGCCGGATCCGGCCCGCGCCCGCCACCAAGCCTCGCGAACCAGTGCCGACTTGGCGCGGCGCCTTCCTCCTCTCGGTGCGGCGAGCAGCAGGCGGCGGCGTGGGTGGTGGGGCGGATGGGGACGGACGCGCACATCTACGACGCACCCGACGACGCCTCCATCCCCACCTCCTCGACTCCCGCCGACGCCGACAAGGTCGACGCGACGACGCCTCAGCGCCTCCTCGCCTCATCGCCCGGGCGTCGATGTCGCACACCTCTTCCCGCAGTCACCACACCTATCCCTTCCTCCCGTGATGTATCCACCCAAGTGTTTGTTCCTTCGAATTCCTCCTCCATGTCGTGGATCTCGGATTTGTTGTGCCCGATCGATTTGCGGCGCACAGTGGTCAAGAATGTGGCGTCGCAGTCGCTGGAGGTTGAAATCTGTGGAGAGAACTGAGAAGAGCAAAAAAAAGTAGGATAAGCAAGGTATACAATTGCCATTAATCTTTATAATTTGCTATTTAATTTATATCATTGTGCTAGCATTATGTCGCCCATTTTCTCATAAGAAATCATTAATTTCTATATTTTTATTATATCTATATACACGTATCGTTATATCGGTGTTTTAGAGGAAATGTGTGTCGCGGTATCAATGTATCGGTATCGATCTAACTCTAAAGTCCGAATACCTATTCTAAAAATCCTGGATCCGCCACTGGGCGTGGGGGCACCTGCGCCCACCACCGTGTGGTGGGGTTAACCACTAAGTTGTGAAGCAAGAGGAGGCCATTGCGGTGGTCATGGACGCTGTCAGCGTGAGGCAAATAATCGAGATAGGCAGATGCTGTGGGGCCCGTCGAGGGGCGGGAGAAGAACTCGGAGGAGGGCATGTCGTGGTAGTTGATGATGATGGCGCCCAGAGAGCGCGGGAGTAGGTCTTGGCGCAGCAAGCGGCGGGCGTCGATGATGGCGCGCCAGGCCCTGCAGACGGCGCGGGACGCCGCGAGGTAGCGCGGCGCAAGACGGCGTAGGACGTCCGCGAGCACGTCTTCGGGTAGCAGCTGCGCCAGGCCGCCGTGGTGTTCCATCGTCTGTCGTTAGGGGCCCTTGCAGCTCGCAGGTCGCTCGCAGCCTGGCGCTGTGCACGGCGAACGATCGAGGCGGAACGAACGTCCTCTCGTCCTGCATGTCGGCGGCTGCGTGCATGGGCGCTTCTTAAGGATGGGATGGGATCACTGTTGGAATTCGTTTCGGTTCTCCACCCCGATTCCGCGTGGATATGATCCTTCTGCGGAGTCAGATAGAGATGGAGTCCGAGTGGGACTCACTCCTAGTTGTTGCAGATGGATTCGGATCGGATCGTACTGGAGGATTTGCTTAATTCAATCTTTGAGCACTAGTGTGCTACATATCGACTCTATCTTCATATACGAGAATCCTAATAGTACCAAGAATAATGTGTGTGGAATTTCAAATTCACACATAAATTACACAATTGAGGAGAAACAACAAATAACAGAGAAATACAAAGTAGATACCTCAATAATAGAAAGCGCATACCCAAATATATATAATTATTCTGCCATAAGTGCGGAGTAGCGATAAGTCACCTGTGTATAAAGCATATCAAAATTAGTGATTAATAGAAAATTGTGAATCACAATGAAAATTTAAATAGTATGAAACATACCACAAATCAACTAATTTGAATCATGTGACAAATTTGAATCATGGGGCAAATACATTCTATGGGACTTCATGCCTTAGAAGTGGTTTATGATTTTATCATCATCAATGCTTTTAAAGATTTCTCGCTCGGTGTAGCACATAGGGGTAAGAAGTGGATATAAATTATCTGTATTATCTGGTTACCGTATTCGATAGGATGTGAATATGGTATAGATTTTTCTATCCGATTAACAATTTATATCATATTCGTATTCGAATTTGAATTTATATAAAAAAAATATAGATGCGTATATGGTATGGACTTTTAATATCCGAAATGTTATTTTATCTAGACTATCTGTATATGTATTTGTATTCAACGAAGTAATATGCATATTTTATTACAATACAACCAATTAGTTGGACAAGTTTTTTTAATTGAACGTGAATTTGTGTTTCTTTATGTGAAGTAAATGAATTAGAATGATTAAGTGTGATTATATGGAAATAAAATGTTATTAATGTCTTCACACTACATAAGTTATGAGGATATCCGGATCCGACCAACTTGAGTATATATTCAATTTGAATTCATATTGATTACATATTCGATTCGTATTTGAGAATATTCAGATTCATACTTGTATTCGTTTACAAAATTCGAATATGAATGTGTTTAGGGCATTATTCGATCCGTTTTTACCCCTAGTAACACACCATCAAGTCGTTGAGCCACTCATACGCTATCTTATTACGCAAATCTATTTTGATAACATTCATTGTCGAAAATATTCTCTTAACAGATGTCGTTGCCACCAAAAGAATTAATGTCAACTCGATGAGGCGATATACCAACCGGATCGACAATAATTTTATTTGGATTAAACTCTAGTAGAAGCTTCTTTGGTTGAGTTGTACAACAGTTGCACAAGAACTACTTGAATTACTTGTGAAATAGTTACACAAAGTTCGTTTCTCTATTATATAGTTAGCCTGGTAGTCATTTATTCTTGACCATCATTGTTTGGTACATGTTTGATACAGGATTATGCATTCCATGCAAAAAAGAAATAGTTGAAACCGATTAATACAAGGCTTTGTTCAGTTTCCGCCAGTGCTGAGTTTCGTCCCAAGGTTTGAAAATAGATAGTAATATTTTACTCATATTCTAATCTCATTACAGTACTCGATATCAATGCTTACTTAAGGAGTCAATTTCACGGAATTAAAATTGACCTACAAACATTAGTTGAATGTGGCCATTCAACCTATCCTTCTCACTGCTGTCATGATAGCTAATCAGATCAACCATTTAGTTCATATTTGTCTGGTTCCTTACTGTGTTTATTTCATTTTTTTTCCATGCCTTTTCTGAATTGTTTGCAATGCAAAACTTATTACTTTCTTTTTTTTTCATGTTCTATGGAATATGTAATACGTATTTCAGCTATCTACGTGTGTAGGACCTCTTGTTTATGTATGGATCCTCATGAGGTTTGCTTCTAAGTTTCTTCAATCCTATATATGGCTGTTGATCAGAATTACTTGAATATGCAAACATATCCGAAGTCTGTAGTGTTCTAAAATATGCCCAACTATCTCTATGACATCAATTTTGTCAGGATGAATATAGACATAGAAATAAAGCATTCGATGAGCCAACGGGGCGCCTAGATCACATATTCACATGAACTGTTCAGCTGCCGAACTATATACTACCATGTTCAGACTAAATGAACATCAAGATAATACATTGTCCTCTATATACAATTCTCTTACTCCAACAAAAAAATTGTTTGTAATGAAGTTCTTCCTTTTCTTCAGTGCAGTACTTTTCCGCTTTCTGCAATATACTGAATTTACTCATACATAGGACTCTTGTTTGATCTTAGGCATATACTCTATTCAGCTAAAGAAGGCATAAATCTTATTATCCTATTGCCAGTGTCTCATGAACATTTACCTTGTGTCTAATAGATTATGTATTTACACACTGCTTTTGTATTGATAATAACTCATATTGTACGTTGTTGGATCCTTGTGTGTCAGTTACTGTCACAATGCTACTGGCATGATGCGAAACAGAGTGAGTATTTAGCTTGTGCATTACAAGAAAACTTGCCTAGGAAGCAAATACCTAATGAAATTCTCTCGTTGTTCCTAGGTAGAAACTGGATGTGGCTTGCAGTAGCCCTCTGCTAGAAAGGCCTCATAGATCATATTGCCGTAACAGCTTCCACCAGCTTCTATCATGGAGTCGGCTTCATTGTCAGTCCACTGATCTAATGTGCCTGCCAGGACCTGAGCCAAATAAATGTTGACTTTATGGTGATTACTCTCAAAGATGATGTGCCAATGAAGATAAGTGTTTTCTATCTGAGAATTATGCCTAAATGATCTTTTAGTGGTATGGGACAAAGTCTTTGCTTGTTCCAATAATATGCTGCTAAATAGTGATGAGGAATACAGTTTTTGGATTTTGTGTTCAGCTAGAGGGCCATTCATTGCAGCCATGGCAGTTTCTATGATTCTTTATGTTAGATCGTCTTCGTTGGCTACTAAAATCGATGTCTCTTATCTTAAGAGATTATTGAATTATCTGACGAATGTTGATGTGCTGGAGCTAATTGAAAAGGCCAAATCCTCAGTCTATTTCCATTGATGCGAACACTTCATCCTCATCTTTCCTATTAAAGAGAGAATTAATACTTCTACGCAGAAGCAATGACTGCACGCGACGTAGTGCCTGAATCCTATCTAGATACCCTAAAGTCTGTCAAATTTAGATGGCAACAGTGGCTTTGTGAATCATACGAGTAACTCGGGTTAGGCCAAATATGCCCAACTACATTGAGCTTTCTATTGGGTTTCATATGGATATACTTGGATAATATCCACAATCAGAAAGATATGGTAAAAAAAATAGTATTTGAATAATAGGCCTTGTAAACCACGTACATATGATTTTTTTTATATACAATATTTGGAAAGAAAAAGAGAAGATTTAACCCTGCATGGTTTGATCAGTATGGTAGTTGGCGTGAGTGTAGTGAGTCCAAAGATATAAAATTTAGAACACATTATAATTTACTATATATATATATATATACATACATATATATATATATATATACATATATATATATATATACATATATATATATATATATATATATATATATATATAGAAAAATATCTTTTACACCCGGGTGTAATTATACCCACCTCTTGAAATACTCCTTTATCACTTTGGATATACTCGTATACTAATTATTAAATAATTTAATGTGAACCACATGAAAAATTATAAAAGAGACCATAGTTTTTAACATATTTTGTAAATACCTTCATATACGCACATAAAAATGAGTATATCAAAAAAAATCTACATACCACTTTTAAAAAATTGTTCATACAATCTAGACGGTCTTAAATACTCGTATACTACACGTACATATATACCCTCCGTTACTTGAGATACTTTCTACGTTATGAGATATGATATATGGTGTAATTACAATCAGGTGTAGAAAAGAGACTTCCATACAGTTCTATGGCGCTAGTGATGTTACATACTACTTTTTTCCTATATACTACTGCATACATACTACTACATACATACTACTTCTCCTGTTCTTTCTCCTATGGAAGTATGTACATAGGAACTGTATGTTACATACAGTTCACGTGGGGTGTAAAAAAATTATACTTCTCACGTGGGGAGTATGTTACATACTACTTCTCGCGTTGTTACATACTACTGTATACAAGTGAGTAGTAGTCAATTGCACCCGAGATAGTATCTGTTAATGAAATACTATAATTACGCCGGCCAGTGCATGCGATACTTACGGCATTACTGTCTTCACCCCGTTTAACAAGTACATTTGCAGTCTATTAGGAGGTTTGGGTGGTATTAATCTTGAAGCCGACCCAATAACCCAAATCATCTGATGGTATCTCGGGATAGATGAACGATAGATACTATACGTGTAATTACAACCGAGTGTAGAAAATATACTTCATACATACATACATACATACATACATACATATATATATACACACACACAGGGGCGGATCCAGGATTTCACATCAATGATGTTACCATAAACTTGTTAACTAACGAGACATCAATGGTCCAAATAAAAGGCTGCCTTTAGAGAGACATTAAGGTCACATGGCAGGCTGGACTGCTGTCATCAATACAGAATGAGATATGGGTACAAAGATCTGGTCGAAAAGCATTGCTGTCCTGTGACAGCACTGCTTGAATGTTGAATCCGTCCATACACACACACACACACACACTCAGATGTAATTACACCCTATATCGTATCTCATAACGTAGGGAGTATCTCGCGTAACGGAGAGTATGTACATGTAGTATACAAGTATTTAAGATCATCTAGGTGGTATGAATAATTTTTCAGATACGGTATGTATATTTTTTTTAGACATACTACTTTTTATGTACGTATATGAAGGTATTTATAAAATACGCTAAAAATTATAGATTCCTTTGCAATTTTTTCATGTGGTTCACGTTAGAGTATCTTATATTTAGTATATGAGTATACCTAAAGTGATAAAGGAGTATTTTAAGTTTATTTAGATGGTATATTAGATATAGGTGTAATTACGTCTGGATGTAAAAAATATTTTTCTTATATATATAAACATGGCCTCAGTGGCGTAGGATTCTCACCTCGGCACACACGTCAGAACTCTCCAAGCATCCGTCCGCTCCATCACGTCTGCCTGGCAGCACCGGAGCCGTCCGATCAAGCGTGGATCCAACCAATCGCGTCGCGCCTAGAAATGTTTCCCCGTTCCAGGCTTTGCCTCCAAGCCTGGCTCCTCCCTCCCAAAAGCGGTAGCTCGTCAAGGACGCCACCGCCGCGCACTACACACGCAGCTACCACGAGAGGAAGCTGCCGATTTCTCCCCAACGTTCCGAGAACCTCCTACCGATTCCCCGTCCAGGTCTTCCCCCTCGAGCGGCCAAGAAGCCGGAACCGAGGTTATTGGAGGTGGGTTTTCTAGTCTAGTCTCTGCACGAATTTTGGATTTCTTGATTTGATCGCCCCGTGGTAAAGCACTAAAGTTGCTAGCTTTCGCCAAGAATTCGATGGAACCCTAGCTGGGTTATTGGATGATGTTTGAATCTGCTGGGCTTGATGAGTGATTCGGTTCTTTGCCTCTGGTTAAAGCGGTGCACCATTTCTTGCGTTCTGGGTTTGTTTTCCACGAGTAGCAAGCTCTTGACTTCCATCGGCAAGCTAATCGAATAATCCCCATTCACTTGTCAGTGGAGCCAAAATGTCCGAAACTTTAGGTAAAATTTCTACCCATTCCCCAATCTAAGACCGAACTGAGTTTCAAAACTAGAAGGGTTTTGCCCAAATTCCTTTTCCGCCACCAAAAAAAGAACCTTTTTTTGGGCAAAGATTGGTCAGATGGAACTAAATTTGTCCGAAAATGCTTCAAAGAATCAAGATTAAGCTATCCCCAAGCCCGTCGCTGGGGCTAGGCGGCAGGGGCGCCGGCCAAGGGCCCAAGCAAGAGGGGGGCCATGAGCCCATGAGCAAATATAGGATGAATCTGTATATGTGTTCCTTCATCATAGTATATGTGCTCCAGCCCATCTGAAAGCGTAGAATACGCAATTGATTGATTAACATCTTAAATTGAGGTAACCATAATAGTTATTTTGTTATTCCTTAGTTTTTCTTCTATTGTTATATTGACATTGTCTTTCATGAACCAAATACATGCTGCAAGTTAATTTTACTAGTACTATAATACATCTTTTATCAATTATTATGTTAGCCTATAGGGCCTATAGTATTGCGCTCGCCCAAGGGTCTCTGTAACTATAGAGACGGGCCTGGCTATCCCTGTGTAGCATTTCAATTCTTGCATGCATACTTGCCCCGATCATCTTCTTGTGTCCGTTCTTACTTCAGTTCTTGCTATGATTCAGACATGCCACCGAGGGGAAGGAAGCACTGGTGCAAGCACTGCATGAAGAGCTTCCCTTCTTCGATGTCACTTGGGGGACACATGAACCTCCACAGGGGCAGGCGCAAGAAGCAGCCGAGGAGCACGCCAAGCCCTCCGAGCATTGGCGCCGGCGGCGGCAGGTACGGTCTCCGGGAGAGGCGCCAGAGTACGTGCTGGCTGTCAGATTCCACTTCCAGCGACGATGAGCCCTGGACGTTGGTCCCCAAGACTGAATGCCAGTTATGCTTCAAGGTTTTCGCCTCCTGCGATGCCCTGTCGATGCACATGAAGGCGCATGCGCACCAAGAGAAGACGGTGGTGGAGCACAAGGCATCGGGAAAGGTTGCTGCTTGGAGCAATGGTGATGGCAATCGCCATGGGCGGTTCTAGAGGGTATTCAGTGTATTCAGTTGAATACCCATTTTTTTGAACAAAAAATTAATATATATAAGGTATAATACATATGTATATACATATTTGGGTTAAAATCACTATACTAGAGCCCAAATAGCCCACCGGCCAACCCCTCATCAGCCAATCGGTTCGGCCATTCTCCATTCCGTAATCCGCATCTCCCCTACTCCCCCCGTCCCCCGGCGGCCCGCCCGGCGACTCATTCCCTATCCCCATTCACATCGGCTCATCCCCTTGACCCCTCCCTGCGCTATTCACGGATTCACCCTGAGCGGCCGAGCCCCACCCCTCTGCCCCAGTCCCCGGACGCCCTCTCGGTCCAGACTCCAGTCTTCCCCGTCGCCCCGTGGTTTCTAAGCATTTCAAGTTCTTTGTGCATATTTTATTGTTGTGTTTGGATAAATCAGTGTCTACATGGTTAATTTATCTTCTATTCTACGTGTAGCAAATCCTTGTAGATCTTTGAGCTTTACAAAATGAAAAAGTCTGCAAATTTGAAATCTTTATGTTTTCTATTGTATAATATTTTTGTAACTTCGAATACCTATTTTAAAATTCTTGGATCCGCCACTGGCAATCGCAATGTTTCAGTATCTGCTGCTCCAGGTAAGAAGAGGTCGAGAAGGAGGATTCTGGACACTGTTTCTACCCCAGTGATGATGACATATGGGATAGAGGAGGTGGACGCCGCATGCATTCTTCTGAAGCTTTCAGCGGATCCTGACAAGTACTCAACTTCCGTGGATTGTCGTGAAGAATGTGAGATGGATGGCAACTTGGCCTACCATATGCACATGACAGAGATGGATATGACGACTTCTGATGGTGGAATAATTTGGGAGACTGAGTTGATCAAGCCAGAATATTCCAGTTCTGATGAGGAAATGAAGTTCGGAAGTCTTTCACATATGTTGAAGGCGAAGACAAGCCATGAATGCAAGCTCTGCGGCAAGGTCTTCATTTCGGGGCAGGCACTAGGAGGCCACATGAAGGGTCACAATTATCCTGATCATGAAACGGTTGCAACATTTCCCAAACCTGCAGTGTCTCAACCAAGGAAACAGCTGCTTGAGGTGGATCGCGAGTCGCTTAATCTCAGCCTTCCAGCTCTCAGTGACAGAGATTACAGCAGTAGTAGAAAATCTGAAATTAATCCATGGTGGGTTGCCAGCAGCCTTCGGACTGAGCGAATGCTGAGTGTTGTCTGAGCAAAGTACAGTTTCCTCATCAGTCAAGTGGCAGCTACTACATTTTGGCTACTTACAGACAGTTGAAGAATATGACACCACGAATGCTTTCTACACATTCGCTATGCACAACTCTGTTTCTAGGAAGGGGGGTTTAGATCATATACTCTCCCCTTAGTTGGGAAATTGAGGATTTACCCTCCCCACTCAATGACATGTGGGGTCATCATAGGTCACTGACACGTGGGCTAAGAGGGTAAATCCTCAATTTCCATCTAAGTGGAGGGTATATGATCAATAAATCCTTCTAGGAATGGTCAGTGCTCTTACATCTGGCACTGCCTTTTTTGTTTTTTCAACACTCCAATGTATCCATTGACAATGAGAGCCATGGTTCTAGTTTTGGCTGTTTCTAAGGAAAGAGCAGTTTTGCTCAGGTTGTAGCAATGCGTTTTGTTTTGTATCCCTGGCTCTGTAACAAATGGTATGGTCTCCGTATTCGTTCAGCTCACTGCTCATTGTTATCTTTCATTAGGTTCAGCTGATATGGCTTCCAGATTGGTTCAGCTCGTTGCTCATTTTTAGCTTTGATCAGTACCTAGTTTTGTCGGCAGTTGTGCAGATTCAGTGCTATAATTTCTTGCTATTCGAGTGTGTTTTGATCTGTATGAATGATTGTTTTTATTTCAGACTGATATTTTTCTCAGGGCTGAAACCAATTCACAGAATCCATGGATTGATGCGGACAAATCAGTTTATGCTATCAGTGATTACATAGTCAACTTCCTTTATGATTCTGTAACTTCAAATAAACAGCCTATTGTCGAAGTTCAGCAGTTATGAAAGAACTGGAAGTTTAAATGTTTAAGGTTGGTACATTGCAACTTGTTTGTTGTACACTTATGCAGTTGTTTGCCAGGATACTAGGAGGAATTATGCTGAGAAGTGCGTATAAAGTTTCATGCACACAAAAAAAGGCACTGGAATACAGATGCAAATGTAAACTAGCCACTCAATTTTGCCCAAATCAACTAGGACAGTTGGTGGTGCTTGATATCATTATTAGGCACCAATTTTTGAGCAACAGGATGCTCGCCGAATTATGCAAAAGGTGAATGCTGATACGTGAGCATTTTCTGATCCTAGGAACATGGTATATTAACCTCCTGTTGCTACTGTATCAGCATAGTAGTAGTAGTATCAAGTCCTTCAAAAGTAAGTTTCTAAGTCTCCTTAATTCTCCAAATCCAAAAAAGGTTGCAGGCGTTAGCCAGATCAGGTCAAGGGTAGAACAGCTCGAAGATCTCTAATTTTAGTTCAAATCAGCTACAGTTTACTCATCAATGTCACTTTAGATAAGTTGTGATTTGGAATGACTAATTCATACAGATACTTAACTGTAAATCTGTAATCAGACACAAGCAAAGCGGTAGGGTGCAGGCTTGTTACGGCGTCGCCATGGAGCGCAGTGGACGACAGGGCTGCTCGCCTCGACTGGCAGCGGTCTGGGAGAGAGGGGCTCAGATATGGCCTTTGGGTTACCTGAGAGAGAGGGGGAGAGATGGCTCAGGCCAGGTCCCTGGGAGAACCCGAGCCGCCTCCGCCACCCGTCGTTGACCCTCTCCAGCTTGCATCCGCTGCCGCCCGCCGCCTGGAGCACATCGTCGCCTCCCTGCCTTCCGCCTTCACCTCACGGTTACTCCTCTCCCTCTCCTTTTCTCTCTGTTTCTCCCTCTCCCCTGCTCTTTCCTCTGCTCCGCTGGCCGCTGCTCTGCTCTGCCACTCGCCTCTTTCTCTGACGTTTTGGTGGTATGATTAGGGCACAGGAGGAGGGAGGGGATGACTTATATCAAGATGACAGATGGCGCGACAACAGATTAATGACAAAAGTGCCTTCTTCGAGACATAAGCAACAATTTCCGTACTGTAAAAATTGATAGAAATGCTAACTAGCTAATCCATATAATTTCATTTTACGTGAACCAACAGAGTAACAGTTTCACAAAAACCCAAACCTAACGAACTGGAAGAGGTTTGGATTTTGAACTACAATAGCATACAAATATGCAATGCTCCATGGCTGCTAAAACATCAGAAGATTTGTGGAGCACTGCACGACAAAGGTCTCAAGCAATGTTCTCGTGAGCACATAAAACACAGCACCGAGTGTGATGGACACCGGTAGGGCAGGCAATGCCCTGCGGTAGAATGCCAGCAGGAGCAGAGTGACACCTAGCCCTGCAATGATGGCAAGATAGCACGCGTAGACCGTCATGTAGTCGTACATAGCCGCCCTCCCGACGAGCACGCTGTAGAATATGAAGTCCCCCAATCCAAGCTTGATCGCCCCTGATGAGCTCAAACCAATGCCATTTTCATCTTCGCCTTCTTCCCCGGTTCTCTCTGGTGGTGGCTGGATCAAAGGTACCCTCATTTCAGCAACAGCAACTCTTGTCTCCGGCAATGCCAAGACCTCACCATCCTGTGGATTGGCAGAATCATAGCTCAGATCGGGCACTGCTGTCTCCCTGTGCCTTGAATTACTAACAGCTTGGGTTGTCGAATTGGCCGAATTGCCACCTGAATTGACATCAATATTCCTCCCCAACACCTCACTAATCACCTCAACTGTGGAAATGGGATCCAAATCACCAGCAGGCTGCCTCCTTTCCCTCCACAGCCGCCAATTCTGGCCGTGCCGGGGATCCACGGGCCTCGCCTCGTAGACCAACGCCGGTATCTCCTCATTCCTTTCTATGGCCAGTTCAAGAAGCACTCTTAAAGGGCCACCCGGGAGCAGCACGGCCGCGAGGTCGTATACGGCCATGGCCACGAGCAGCGCCCAGGTGGTCCACTCGGGAAGCAGCGTGAACCAGAACGCCGTGAACACGGCGACGGCGACGAGCGCCGCCTGGTGGAGCGCGATGGGAACGGATGCCGGCGAGAGCGCGGCGAGTGCAAGCGCCGCGGCGGAGTTGGGGAGGAGCAGCGCGAAGGAGACGGCGTCGAGCGGGAGGCGGAGGCGAGAGAGGAGGAGGAGGGAGATCTGGCCGCCAAGGAGGAGGAGGACGGCGAGCGCGGAGAAGCCGAGGTAGGCGCGGAGGCAGGGCGTGCAGCGGAGGTAGAAGAGGAGCGCCAGGAGGAAAGTGGCGGCCGTGATGGCGACAACAAAAGATACGGCGGTGATGAGGGCGGTGGGGAGGTCGTCGTCTCCGCCAGCGCTGCCGCCGGTGGCGGCTGCAAAGGAGGCGGAAAGGGGGGATGGGGAGGAGGGGGAGGAGAGGAGGGAGACAAGGAGGACGACGAGGAGCATGCAGGCGGAGACTGGGGAGACGATGCGGGTGATGTCCTCCCCGAGAGAGTCGAGGATGGTGGGAGAAGTCTCGCCGGGGACGGCGGCGGCCGCGTCCGCCATTTTCCTGGATGCGAAGATGGGGAACGTTCCGTGGGGTTGGGCTGTGGTATTCTTTTTGGAATTATTCGTCTTAGATTGAGATTTAAGATTTACTTTTTGACTCACATGTTAGTGACTTATCCCAACCCTATATATCATTGAGTGGGGAGGATAAATTCTGAAATTCTCAAATATAGAGAGGGTATATGATGAAGTTCCCCATTTTTTTGTCGAGGGAAAAATTAGACATACCGCACTCTAAAATTATGTCATTCTCTAGTTTTCTCCCTTTTTGGTTTTCTTTTCTATTCTTTTCCCTGTATTCTCCAGTGAACTCCCGATTTGCCTCCGGCATTGATCCAAACCCATCCAGCGATTGAACTACATTAGAATTATCTGTATTATTTAGTTATTATATCCAATAAGATATAAATATAGTATAGATTTTTCTATTCTATTAACAATTTCTATCATATTCATATTCGAATTCGAATTCACATAAAAAATATGGATGTAAATATAGTATAGACTTTTACTATCCGAAATATTATTTTATCAGTACTATTCATATCCGTATTCATATTCGACGAAGTAATATGCATATTTTATTACAATACAACTAATTAGTTGGATAAATTTTTTAATTAAATGTGAATTTGTGTTTTTAAATGAAGTAAATAAATTAAAATAATTAAATGTGATTGTATAAACATAAAATGTCATTAATTTTTTCATACTACATAAGTTATAAGGATAACTAGATTTGACCGAATTGAGTAAATATTTGATTTAAATTCATATTCATTATATATTTGATTTATATTCAAAAATATGTAAATTTATATTCGTATTTAATTATAAAATATGAGTACGAATAAGATGATAACAATATTTAATTTGCATTCAATCCGTTCCCAACCCTATCCTGTTGTATCGAACTAAACCAACCCCATGATGCAACAGAACCAACCCCATCTGTTGAACTCGACCAGCCACCAACGAAGCAAAGAAGAACGAGAGGGAAAGGGACGGCGCATCCCAGCCACGGCGCAGCGGCAACTCTTGGCGACGCACCTGGTACGCGATCTCCCAATTATGCTCCCTCCCCGACATCCATATTTCTTGATTTGGGTGTGGTTTCGTTTTTTTTTTTTTTTGTTGCAGAAACGTTCAGTTCAGTTCAATCCTTCCTGTGGTCCGCACATTTGCTACAATTCACAAGATGGCAGATTCACTTCAGTCGGCCATGCGCCTATGGACCCGAGGGGCGGGGGCAGCCTTGGTGTGGACATCGGGGGCGGAGCAGCGAGCTCGGAGTGGACGTCGGCGGCGTCGAGCTCAAGATATAGCAGCAGTGGCCTTGGAGTGGACCATGGTGGAGGCGGCGCGGCGAGGAGCTCGAGGGGCGGGGCCTGCCTCGCTTGGAGCTCGCGTGTGGTGGCGTGGAGCTCGGTTGGGAGGTCGCCGCCACAGGGATACCACGTCGCCGCTGCCGCCGGGATCCAGGATGTCTTCGCTCGGTTTGTGTCCGTTCGAGGCAGGCGTTTGATCGGTTCAATCGGTGAATGGGGTTGGATCAATCCAAAATAGACTACGGGCAAAACATTTGGGTTCACTAGAGAAATGGGAAAAGAATAGAAATGGAAAGGAAATAGAAGAAAAATTGAGAAATGACATTTCAAAGAAACAAAAAAACTGAAGATGCATATATCCAATTTTATGGAACTGTGTGGTATATCTCGAAATAACATGTTTTAGAGTAGCATATATCTAATTTTGCCTCTCTTTTTTAAGGTGATGGGTTGTGGTGTTAGTGACTGTTAAGGTCGTCTTTGTTTAAGCTTAGATTTTTTAGGTTATAGTTTAAAGTTAGCCTTTTGGTACAAACAACTTATAGGTAGTTCGCTTTTAAGCTAAGCCAGACTATTTGGTAGTTTGACTTTTTTGGGGCTTTTGAGCTATGGCTTATTGTTGAAATGGCTTAAATACCCTTGTTTCTAATACATCACTGATTTCATGTATTTCACTCACAATATCAAGTAGAACAATTGTTTACAAACCAAGCATGAGGAAGTTTATATCGATCCATAGTTTGCGCAATACAACACTTTTTTTTTACAGATTTTGACCCTCTCATATATCATACCAAGAACCAACTACAAAAAATTTCAACATTTATTCCTAACATCAACAATCAATTATCAATAATGCATTGCATTCTTCTGTTTCCAAGCATTTTTTTAAAAGAGACAGAAATGGTCAATAAAGCTGAATTAATAGACAATTCAATTTTACAATCAAATCTAAATACTCAATTTTACAACCAACTCAGAGGGAAGCTGAAGGGAGGCAATGTAGCAAATACAGAACTAGATCTGAAGGAAGGGAGATTATGAGGGTGTTGGCGTGTGGAGGATAGCAGCGCGGGGAGAACAGTGGTGTCGTCTAACACATCAGGAGGACGGCGGCACGAGCGACGAGGACGACAGCACCGAGCAACGGATCATGAGGACGACTGAACGTATGAGGAGGATGGCTGCGACTTCTCTAGGGGGAGGATGCTGGAGGAGGGCGGCAACCTCTTCAAGGGAGGAGGTCGTCGGTTGGGGGAGATGTAGTCGCCAGCAATAGCCACCACGCAAAACCCTAGCAGGATGTCTGCACTGAGATGGGAGTAGGATGGTGGCAACCTTCTCGAGGCAAGACAGCGGTGATAGGGGAGGATGATGGTGTCAGGAGATAGGGCCACCGGTGATGGCCCAAACCCTACAAGGCTTGCAAGTTGCGAGAGAGGAGGCATGGCCTTGTATGGGTTGGGGAGGGGGTTGAGGAGTAACTGAAGAAGAATTCACTTATATAACGATGGCATTTGCGGGTGATTTCAATGAATTTAGTGGCAAAAGGTTATTTCCATCTCATAAAATAAGCACCTTTTGACTGGCTTTTGGTTTATGTTATAGGGTGGCTTAGGCTTTTTTAAAAGCCTAGTTAAAATCCATTCATTTGTTTAGACTTTGGTTTTTTTACCTTTTAAGCCAAAGAAAAAGCTTAAACTGGCCTTTTGAGGGGGAGCTTTCTCGCTTACAGTGGTGGCTGGTGGTGACGAGGTTGACCAAGAACAATCTAAAAGAGCATTAGTAGTCCACGTTGGCTAGTGGCATCAAGTCTACATGTCAAAGCTGAGCTGCCAGCTGGGTCTGACTGGTGGCTTGCAGAGTCTCGGAGCAGCCTGCAGAGAAATGTGGTTCGACTAACAGAGCAGAGGCAATAGCTTTGGGAGCTGCACTGTGGCAATCATAGCTGCTAATAAAAGGACTAGTACTACTGATGCTGCACTACTAGTCTGATCATCACTACAGTCTACTGATGCAATCAAACACAATAATGCAAAATTTGACATATTAGCAGGCATTTCACAAGTGCATCCATCTGGCATCGATCAGGTGGCTAATGCGCTCAACATGGCTTTTTTTCCAGCTTGAGCAATGGCGTTTTTCACTGTGCAGCTTATGTGCACTGTTCATAGTCTTGTCTTCTAGTGAATTTTTTTTGTTTTTTGGTTTTTTTTGTGTTTTGTTTTTTTTTCTCGTATTCCTTTGCATTATCCGCTCTAGACTAGCATGTCGTTTTTATTTTTACATTTTTTTAAATTTAATTATGCCCAATAAGCTAACTCAGCTACAGTAAAAAATAAGCTAGTTACAGTAAAATTTCAGTAAAAGCCAAAAGCCATCGCTATTCCGAACACTACTTAAACACTAAACAGTAGATAGAGTTTGCAGAAAAGATAATAAATGACGTTGCAATAAAGTATATTACGAAACAAGGAAATTATGGTCCTGTTCTTTTCAGCTTTTGGCTTCTGCTACAGTACCTAACTTTTAAACGGAGTATTTTTTAAGATGAAGTCTACAAGTTAATTGTAGTACACGTTAAAAATCTAATATCTGTACCATCAAAAATCACAAGCGAGTATCTCTCTTTTCGCAATCTCTATCGCAAACAGCCAAAAAGCCATCAGCCACAACCAAAAACCATTAGCTGCAGCTAAAAAGAACAGGCCCATACATTCACCTATCATCCTGCATCATTAAAAAGTGATGATGACACACGTTTTTAGGTCCACTTTGCTAAGCAGCCATGCTCCAAATTGTCTGTTAATTTTAGTCAACCTCAAGTCAATAATTCCATTAAATCCTATTTGCCGAATTAGCTCTTTCTTCTTGTCATCAAAATCCTTGATCATGTTAACTACGAACTTTGGTTGGCATCTGCAATTAATTTTGAAATTCCTATCCTTGTCTCTAGCTATTGATTTCAGAGCCCGGTTCTAGCAGTATTTGCTAACCACACGTGCAGCGCTCAAAGACAAAATGCTCCTTTTTGATGACGATAGAAGAATTGGTGATTTTGCATCAGTATTATTTGGAGCCTTGAATCCCTACATACAAGTGTAGGTATTATTAGGTAATAACAGTCGAGCGATCATATTTGTGCTACGATGCTGGGGAACTCTTACATATTGGATTTGCAAAAAAACCTATGAACAATTACATAACCAGTAAAGGCAGATCAAAACAAACAGATATGTCTATGTTAATTCACATATACCCTGTTAAATTGAAAAAAACATAAACATGGCATGACGTACCATTTGCACAAAATAGTGTGTCTACTTGTAAAGCATCCTTACAAGAAAAAAAGGCAATCTGTACAGCATTCTTACAACAAGAAAGCTACTAAGGTCCTTACCACCTGTAACAAAAATGAAGGCGTACATGTTGATCCTACACATCATTAGATTAATTACTGATCAAAATTTACTTTTCTTTTCAATTGAAATACCCCCTTCCCAATGCATAGGTTAATAGAAAAATGGGGTATGATTTACAAGGTGAAAACCATTATGTAGTATGCCGGTGAATCAATTTGAATTCGATATGGGACTGCCAAACGCAAAGTTACAGTTCTGTGCATAGGTGCCAAGTATCTTGTGGAAAAAAAGAAGTAAATGCTTCAAAAATGTATTAGTAGTATTCTAAGTACAAGAGTGCCCAGCATTTACAATTTAGATGCACATGAACCGTGGTGGGCATAGGAGTACACAACTAAGCAGCAAGTGTAAATACATAGGTAGAAAAGAGTAGATTTATTATATGAATGTAGACCTTGTTCCAGTAGGAGTATGCAGCTAAGAAAAATGGGTACATGAAAAGAATGAAGCATATTTGTGAGTACAATCTAAACACTGGTTTTAGTCTATGTTGCATGGACACGGACACACGTGTCCGACACGACACAACACTGATACTGGAATTCGCCATTTTCCCAAAAATACCGATACGGCGACACGACTATATATATTTAAATAATAAATAAATTACATATATGTATTATTTTCTATGTTTTCTCATGCTTGTCAAACTGAAATAATGTAAACTTATAAAGTGTACTCAAAATGTGCACCGGCACAGTAGAAAGCTGGTGGCGCAATGGAGGAAGCCGGCGACGCATGGGGAGAAAGCTGGCGGTGCACGGTGAAGATCTTGAAGCCGGTGATGCACGGGGAGCAAGCTGACGGCGCACGGCGGAGATCTTGAAACTGGCGATGCACGACGAGCAGGGCGTCGTCCAGGTCACGGTGAAGATCTTGAAGCTGGCGGCGCACGTCAAGGATCTTGAAGCCGACGGCGCACGGGAGGAGATGGGGGAGACGGCGGTGCACGAGAGGAGATGGGGGGAGACTGCGGCTGGAGGAGGCGATGTGGGAGCCGACGAGATCTGGGACGTCAGGAGCCAGCGGGCGACGGTGCCAGCAAAGGAGGACCGGGCGATGTAGGCGTCGGCGAGATGCAAAGCCAGCAGGCTACCGTGCCAGTAGGGCGATGGGGAGGAGCCCGCCGGCGAGATGCGGGAGAGCGGGCGGCGTTGCCAGTAGTATAGGGTTAGGGTCGATGCGGGGAGGAGCGATGGGGAGGCAGGGCGACTAGGGAATGGGTGGTCGGGGCAAGGTAGGGTTAGGGTAAGCCGGCCGAGGCCATCTTCTGGCCAGCCATCTGCTGGGCTGACCGTGTCCTGGGCCGTGTCCGACGCGTCCATTCGTTGTGTCCGACACGTGTCGGAAATTTCAGTAATTAAAATTAATTCAAAAATCGGCCGATACGTCGCCGACACATGTCCACGCCGTGTCCGTGTCGTATTCGTGTCGGACACGGTGTCCGACACGGATACAACGGTTCAGACAAGTGTCCGTGCATCATAGGTTTTAGTACCAAAAAATTCAGAAAAGCATATGTCTGAATATAGTCCTGCATACGAACCGTGTGAGCGTAGGAGTAGGCAACTAAGCAAAAGAACTAACTTAATTTTCAAGTTGGAGTTGCTCATGTTAACATCGTCTGCTTATGAAAACTGATGACAAAAGAGAGAGCTCAACATAGAAATACTACTTCTTTACATATGAAATACTACATTCATATCAAAAGTGCTCAACAACTAAGCAATCCGTGATGTGGTTGTATACCACATTTTGGTACTAGTTAATGTAGGCATTAACATTCTGTTAACTTCTAATTAACAAAAAAACAGCACCGCAATGCGTACAACGAACTAATCTTATGTTTGTGCACTGAACCAATTTCCAGGAGTATATACTGAACTAATCTTATGTTTGTGCGTATACTGGAAAGGATCATATCACAGGATTAAAGTATAGTAGTACCATTTAACTAGTGAGCATTTTGCATGATCGTGGCAGGAAGTAATTGTCCCAAAAAGAATAATGGATGCATGAATTGGCAACAAAATACTTCCCTTTTGACAAAAGAGGAGATTGAAGTACATTCGTGTAAGCAGAGAGTGTAAGCGAAGATTGAAGTATCCTACTTCTTAACAGATGTAATACTACATTCTTATCCAAAGTGCTCATGTAGGAACAACTACGAAATCCGTGATGTGGTTGTATACCACATTCTTATACTGTAGGCATTACCATTCCGTTACCTCGCAATTAACGAAAAGAAGAGCACTGCAATGCATACAACGAACTAATTTGATGTCGTTATACAGCATAGTTTGAAGGAGTACCTGGGTTGAGTACGGGATGATACTCCAAATACGGTCTAGCGAAATCGGGATGAGGTTGAGGACTCTGCCGCCGTACATCGCCGATTGGGGATGGATCGGAGGCGCACCCACGGCCATCAAGAGGATGCGAGGAGCATGGGGGAGTCTCCATCAGAAATTGACTAGCAATAGGTGCAGATCGCTTAGCTCGTCGCCGCCTGTTGAGATTCGTGGCGAAGCACCGCCGCACCGGCGTAAAAACGCGCGTCGCGCTTGACCTACTGTGCAGAGTACGCCGCCAGCTAGATTATCCTTGTACAGCACCGCGGCACCACACCGCCGGTGGGACTGGCGCGTTGCACCTCGACGCCAAAGATCGCAACGCCAGAGGAAATCTTGTGGCGCCGACGACCCGGTGCGAAGAAGCCTTCGCCTCGCCTAATCTATCCCTAAAAAATCAGAGACGGTCAACTAATTACCAAGACAGGTAATGTTTTTGTTGATTACCGGAAGCACCGGAAGCACCGTAATGTTTTTGTTGATTACCGCTGGACTGAAACGGGTTTACACCGAATGTACGTTATGTCTGTATGTATATATGTATGCATGCATGCATGCTGAGGAGATGAGGAAATGCAATAAACCAAGACAGGTAGCAACAACTCAGCTTGAATCAAGATGGTCCTCGCGTGGTGCAACTCAAAAGGTGTTCACAGTGGTGTTAGTTTATTTTTTTTATTGTAATTGAGTTGATTTATTTGATATAATTAAAATTTAAAAATAGAAAAATATATATTAACCTATCACGAACAATGCAAAAAAATACAAAAAAGACAAAAAAGCTTAAAAATAAAAAAAACCAAAAAAGATAAAATTAATGAATAGTGAAAATAGCAAAAGTCAAAAGCTAAATTGAGCGGTTCCAAACATGGCTAAACTTGGCCTATGGAGTTGATTCCCCCAGTGCATCTATATTATACGATGCTATACACTAGGCTATTATACATGATTACAAGATGACGTCTCTACAACAGAGGCATACTTGGCCCCACTCATGTTCCATCGCTGGCGATGGGCGTTGGGCGGGAAAAACACTATAGCATGTACCTACAGTACCCGCTACAGTAAAAAAAATTTTCGTTGGGTGGGAAAAACACTGTAGCAGGACTAGTGGGCCTATATACCATGGATGGCACATGCATATGACAAGTAGGGCCCACTGGGAGATGAAGGAGGCAAAGACAAACGCAAAGGAAGACAAGTTACTGCATCCTACTCCAGATTATATCCATCTAATTCCCAGCTAAACTGATATTAATTTAGGTATCTTCCTCATGTATAGGGTATTAGTGTATGTCCTAGAGGCAATCATGGAGATGATTGTATCACTTCTATGTTTATGATATTTTGAATAATATGTTATTTTGTCCTTCGAATAAATGTCTTTCATATTGATCAGCAAGTATGTGACTTATTCGTGGAACTCTTTATTTATGTTTTGATATTATTCTAAAATATCCCTAATCTTATATTATTATGTGGGACAATTATGATTTACAGATCAGCATATGTATTGATTGATGA
The DNA here is from genome assembly GCA_036346265.1 of Melocanna baccifera. Lineage (NCBI taxonomy): Eukaryota > Viridiplantae > Streptophyta > Magnoliopsida > Poales > Poaceae > Melocanna > Melocanna baccifera. Next base: position 13,302,410 of record CM070683.1, read on the forward strand.
TCATGCTTCACGGATCATGAATATTAGATATCAAATCAATAATGTGAACACATATTAGAGAACATGATGTTGCTTTGACCTATCATGAGACACTGCAGGAATTGTTATATTCTTAAGTGTCATCAGTTGGTCTCATACTTAGTGTATATAGGATTCTTAGACCTGAGATCGTTATTATTTTCTACATGTGTAATAGTTTACTTAGAGGTTACCAAATACTGCTTCGTGACTAGATAGTCATAAAGGTAGCTTTCAGGTTTACTATGAAACATACGAAGAAATATGTGCGATCAAGATAGAATTTGCCCTTCCAATATAATAGGAGAGATATCTCTGATCCCTTCGATGTGGTTGGATTAAAAAAATGCATGGTCATACCGAATGTGGTTGAAGGGTCAATCACAGCTGAGTAATCTACTACAGATTCGAGTGAATGATCGAGCTATCATAGGATGTCACGCTTCTCGTTTTGAGTTCGATCTGATATTATGAGGCAAAGAGATCGATACAAAAAATACTATATAGGTTCGTCCGATATGATCTTTATGTATGTTTAGGAATCGTTATGTCCTGCTAGGAACCGCTACCGACTTATAGACTGGAAAGGAGTTTACGGTTCATGGCTAAATATACATGAACCTATAGGGTCACACACTTAATAGGCTGGAACGATAAGAATTCGGATGATAGTCTTCAAGTGGGATACGATCTCTACTCGTATCGGATAAAGATCCGATTGGAGGCTATATAAGGAGAGGTGCGGGGGGCTAAGGGAGGTATCTCAAAACACACCCATCAAAACTGTAGCCACCATCTCTTATAACCCCCTGCCATGCGCGCTAGCACACCGACGCACGGTGTTCCCTCCCTAAACATATGGACCTCGGTAGAGGCGCTACTATGACTGCGGCGCTGATCGAGATGATCGTAAGGAGGAAACGGTTGGCCAGAGGACGATCGACTGCTTCCACTACACCGACGCGCTCTTCGTTGAATCGGCTACTTCAACTCTACTTTCGCTGCACTGCATGTCTAGTGATAATGATCCATGATCTTTTACTCACATGACTTCCTAGTTTACGCGGTAGAAAAATGTTAATTTGCGCTGGTATAGCTTACCTGTATCCCAACATAGGGTATATGGATGGAAAGCTTATCAAATCTACTTTCAGGCACAACAAACGGTGCACCATTTGGAGGCCTAAGTCAAATGTTAGGCTTATTCTTTTTAGTTTTGGTTTATGATTTTTGACTACGACTTATGATTTTTGGACTTTTTGTGAGAGATAGTACGAAGTAATAGAAATTTGCTTGTGGTTTTGGCCAATATAAGTGAAGTTGTTACAGTATGTGTTACAATAAACTTGCAGATCTCGTCTTAAAAAGATACCCTGTTTGAAAACTAGTTACTGTAGAAAAGTTAAAAAGCAGTATTTAGAAGCTGAAAAAAATACCTATTATAGCAACTTTGGCGAAGACTGTACATGTTGTCGAAGTTGGATATAAAAATTGAATTCATCTCAGCTTGCTTTGCACACCACTTACCTGTTCAACTTGGCTTACATGGCATGCCACCAGCTTTGTGTTCATGGAGAGTTGTTTCTAGTATAAATACCTATGAGTACCTCCCTTACAAAAGGGAACAAGAATTTGAATAGAAATAGAGAAGCCAATTTCTCTTGTTCTAAGGGTTGCCATCATTGCTCCCTTGGAATAGGGAGTTGTTCTTTACAGTATTATTCTTGTGAATCGTCGTGATTGTAGAAACATATCTACCTCTATGTGGTCCGTAGATATCGATCAAAACATATGGTTGGACGAATTCATTTGTCGTAGGTTGTTGTTCTAATAATGATTGACACTAACCCATTAAGCTGCATGAATCAATTTATCTTGGCTACTTACAGCTAGATATTTCCAATGATCCATCGTCAAGGAGATCGGACAAAGACAACCCCCGTATCACTTCATCAACAAAGTATACCCCGTCAGATCACTGTTCCGTTGAGATTTCTGCCCGTCCGATGTTTGGCATACTAATATCCACTGGACAGACTCGACTGTTGCTACATTCTGGCGAGTCACGAAAATTCCCACAGTCGAATCGCGGCGCTTTGCAAGGCAGCAGTATCTTAAGGTATATATAATTATATAGACAATTATTATCTATAATATTATTTATATCATCTATAGATAGCACTAAAGACAATTTATACAATATGTTGTTGTTTTGCATGTTTATATAGATAATTTCTTCATAACATAATATGTGTTGTTTATCATGTTACAGTCGATTACTGTATAAGAAATGATCTAATTCTCTATTTTTTCTTTTTTTATATTATCTTGTATTTTACATGATAAAATTTCTAAATAACTGATATGGTACTATTATACGTTGCCTTAATTCGAAGCACCCTGCGTCTATGCCATTAGCCACAACGCGCGCGCGAGTTCCGCATGCCCCCTACAGTGAGGAGAGGGACAGTTCCTTCCTAGATAAGATGATAAAGGAGGGAGGACGCGCCTGCCGTCGGCAAGGATGCGGAATTATGCGCAGTTGCCAGGAGCAGGCAGATGGATGATGAATATCTGGCCGGCATGTACTCCTCCATTTTTCTTCCACTTGCCCCGTTGAAAAGAGTTTTTTTTTCTTCAGTTTTTTTTCACTATTTAGTAATTCATCTTTTTCTGATTTTTTAGATATTTTGAGCTTTTTAATATTTTTTCCCGTATTTCTTTGCATTGTCCATGATGGGTTAGTATATTTTTTCTATTTTTATATATTTTTTAAATTTAATTATACCCAATAAGCTAATTCAGTTACAGTAAAAAAACTAGTTACAGTAAAATTTCAATCAAAAATCAGAAGCTATCGTTATTCCGAACGCTCGGGCATGATGTGAGCAAATGGTACTATGGAACTTGGCAGTCGATGACGACATTGTTTTGTTTGAAGTGAGTACTATTTAGTTGCCTTCGCCGGAGAACTGCGCGAAAATATTTGAACTAGAGTTAGATGGATTATAGATGGCCTCAGGTTAATTGCAGGATGGCGTCGATGGATCGTCTCCTCTGGCATTAAGTTTTTTTTTTCAAAAGTCTCCTATGGCGTTCGGGTTAACAAAAATAACCTCGCTACCCTTTCTGACCAAGGGATCAAACTGAGTTTCTAATATTATTTTCAAAGAATTTGGAGTCTTCTCCTTTTCTTTTTGCATATTACTTGCATATTACAAATTAACAAGAGGAAAAGTTCATTGGGTGCGTCTCCAACAATTGGTACACGTACTAGATGTAAATTGTCTAGCAGTCATTACGGGTTGAAAATCAGTAATTCATAGTTCTTTCATGATTGGTGGCACTAGGAATTGCGCAAGAAAATTTTACCCCTGTTTACGCACAAAAAAACTACCTTTTGATACTACAAATAAATAAATAATGTATTTCACCCAGGTGGGTACGTCTCCCAAGAATTTGTACACGTACTAGATGTAAATTGTCACCCTGATGGCCTTGAAAATGGCAATTTTTATTGTTCATGAACGTAGGAACACTTGGATACTGGATTGGCCATTTTCTATATCCAGAATAAATAACGACTTGAATGCTAAAATTGATGCAGGGATATTTTAGCAAAATTAGATGTTATTATGGTTATTTTGAAATGTTTTTTTAAAGGGACATTGCTTTGTAGCAAATATATGTTTTCAAATCGACATTGCTTTGTAGCAAATATATGTTTTCAAATCATTAAGGACGTATTATTTGTAACTGATCTTATAGCATTTTGCGTGCCATAAAGAAAATGAAGTTCGTTTCATGAGAGTGAAACATATCGTGCCTTTTGCATTTCACAAGTCTCGTATAGTTCCAGAAAAAAAATATAGATGTAACACGTTCTAAACATATAGTTTCGCAATAGAGCTATAAAAAAAAACTTAAGACTCGCGAGCTGCTTAAGCTTGACTCACTCTAAACTCAAATTGAAGTTTGGTTCAAACTCCAAACGAGCCGAATTTAAGCTTGATCTCAAACTCGCGAGCTTGAGATTTTTTACATAAGTAGCCCAGGCCCAGCTCCTGAGTAGCACCCGCCCGGCCACCCCTCGTCCGCCTCCCAAAGTCCCACCTCTCCTCCCACCCGCCGCCCCTCCTCTCCCCCGCCGTAGGCCCCCTTGGCCCTCCCCCCGCCGCCCCTCCTCTCCCCCGCCGTAGGCCCCCTTGGCCCTCCCCCCCGCCGCCCCTCCTCGGCCCCCGCCACTACCCCTCCTCGCCCTCCCCCCCGCTCCTCCTCTCCCACGCCACCGCCCCTTCCCGCCCCCACACCCTTCTAGCACCACCCCCATCCTCCTCGACTCGGATCCAGCCAGATCCATGGCCGGCCTGCCCCCTGCAGCTCGGCCACGGCTCCCCAATGCCTCCGGCTAGCTCGACCTTCCAGTGCCACCTCCTCCCGGCTCCCCCAACCGCCAGCAGGCACCAACTCTTGATACTTCCTCTCTACCCCCTCGGCATCAAGCCTACACGAGCCGAGCTTGAGCGAGCTCGAGCTCAGCTTAAAGCTCAATGTCAATCTCAAACTCGCTCGAGCTCGGCTCATTTACAGTCCTACTCTACAGCAGCACGCAGGTGGGACACCTAGTATAATGTCTATTGCTACATCCTAACATCCGTTGTCCTGATAGAAAACTTCTCCATCGTTGCATATACAGATATTTAGAAAGTCCATAACAGATTCGGAATAGCTCAACTCGTGATCCCTAATCTATATGGACAGTAAATCACAGAATAAAAAGTCTAAACGGAACTCTTACACTGCATAAGGCCTCACATACACATCAACCATGGAATATGAAATACCTTAATGAAGGGATCCCTATTCTTCGTCCAAAAATCTAAACTGAACTCTTATGCTGCATCAGACCTCGCAACGTCACATACACTTCAACCATGGAAAATTGAACACCTTAACGAAGGGATCCCTGTTCTTCGGCCACCTTAGTTCCCAAAATGCTCCAGTCGACGGCTTACACACACTCCTGCACATCAATCTTTAAACAAATCAAAGAACCCACGAAGACTGAAGTAACTAAAGCACACACCCCGGGGTAAAATCCTCCTTAGCTCACCTCTAAAACCTCATTTAGGATGTGGGAAAGGTGGCAGGACCAAGCTCATGAGGAATTTGTGGAGGAGCAACGGCACCCACGATCCGGATGCCAAGTCCCAGCCGCTGACCGCGCTCCACATTGACCCAGACCGAGCCGCCATGTTGGAGCTTGGCCTCGCCTTGCCCACTGCACGTATTTAACATATTTACTCTAAAACATTGTTTTATGAGGAATCTGAAAAAAGAAAAAAATGAAACGCATAAAATAGTTCTTAAGCATTGTTTGACAGTGCACAAATCAGGAAACAAAAAACATAGAGTTGTTAGCAACCAGGAATCATTTACTTGCCATCCTGCGTGGGCGCTGGAGGAAGCTGATGCCCTGCAGCTCACACCGACACTGCGATGAGACGGCTAGATGCAAGGGACTGGGCGAGATTGGACTAACCAAACAACATGCGTGACGTGGACACCTCCGCGTGCCTCCTAGCCGGCAAGGAGCGCTGTGGTGCGAGGGAGTGGGCTGTGGATTAAATGTGTTAAATTACCTGGAAAATTTGCTTGGTGTTGAAAAACAGCTATACTAGTTCGATAGCTGTCGAGCTTTCAACCCTACATGCCAGAGAGCAAGAACTGTCAGCAGAAGCCCTTCCAAAAAAGAAGTGGTCCATAAGAACATTAATGTACACACGAATATATGTAGATAAAAAAACGATCTAGTAACATTCCCTTGCTATGCGTGCATGCTTATATCTGCTTACCTGTGAGGCTATGACCACTCAAAATCCCATTCATCGTCATTCATCTCCCCTCAGGCTCCACTTCCAACATATGGGAAGTTCCTTACTCAGGTTAACTTTTTGCCTTTTTCTGCACATACCAAATTGATTGTAAAGTGAAGAAAAAATGTTGTGAGAGAAAGCAGAGGAAAAACATAAGATAACACCTGAATTAGCTGTAGGAGGCAAAGCACATCCAACATATCTAGAGATGGATCCCTCGACGGTTGAGCACCATGAAATAAGGTTTCACAGGCAGAAACCAGAAAAATACCCATAGTTTTATACCAACCATATTGATCAAATGCATCAATTCCTTTGCTGCAAAAGTTAATTGAAAGGATTTCAGTCTTCAGCAGCTTTATGCATGGATTCATGATCTGCTTGCAATAGCTTGACCTCATTCTTAAAAGTTATTCCTTTTCTGCAATTTCTTATCATGTTTAATCTTTTCATTGCATTTTCCATTCTCTTTTCGAGACTTTCAGGATGCTTATACGAGGGAACAAGGCCCCTATCTTCTATATCATTCAGTAGTTTCTCTCCCTCCCACGTGCTGCCTGTTGCATAGAAAGCTCCAGTGAGTGTGGTGTATGTTGTAATGTTCGGCCAAAGTCCCTTAGATTTCATCTCTTCATACAGATCGAATGCATCAGACACGCACTTATTGTTGCATAAACCTGTGATTAGAACATTATATGTGACAACATCAACCTTCAATCCACACAACTCCATCAACCTCTTCAAATCCAGAGCATCAGCAATCTTGGCTTCTTTACAGAGACCATGCATTAGGGTAGTGAAAGTAGCAGCGGTAGGTACCATTCCTGCACGTATTATGCTACTAAAAACTATGATCCCCTCTTCAACCTTTCCACATTTACTAAGGCCTCTAACAATTGAGCTGTCAGCAACTGCAGCTGGCACAACACCAAGAGCTTCCATTTCCTCTTTAAGCCTGAATGCTCCATTAATGTCTCCAAGCCTGCATTTTGCATTGATCAATGCAATGAAGTGCGTATGCTTTGGTTCAAGCCCACTTTCCACCATCTCACGTAAAACTTCATAACTCTGCTGCAGCCAATTTTTTCTGATTAATCCATTTATCATAGCACTGTAGGTTTTACTGCTGGGTGACATATGTAACCACTTCATACAGTTGAAAAGCTGTAAAGCATTGGACATCTTAGATTTCTCACTAAATGCAGTTATGACTATATCAAAAGCTAACCTATCAGGATAAATGCCTTCTAAGACCATTTTCTCCAAGAACTTAACCGCAATATCAATCATACCATGCTCAGAAAGCCCAAGGATAAGCAAACGATATGTCACATTGTTTGGTTTGATCCCTTTCCTTACCATATCTTTGTAGAGATAAATAGATCTTGACAAATGTCCCTTCTTCATGTGCCCACGCATAAGAATATTATAACTAGCTGGGTTTGGATAAACCTCATTGTCCTGCATATCACAAATCATCCTTTCTAATTTATTTATCCTTCCTGACTTTAGGTACCCAAGCATCATTGAGTTGTAGACAATACAATCTGCATAAAGGCCTTCCTTGCATATGATCTCCTGGAACAGATAAGAAGCAGCCTTCACTTGGCCTTCCTTGATCAACCCATTCAACAAACAGGTATATGTAACAGTGTCAGGGACCAACCCTTTCTCCAACATTATCTGCAACAAGATGACTGCAGGAACAATCTTACCTTTTCGGCAAAAACCACTAAGAAGAACAGTGTAAGTATGGATGTCAGGTAAAAAGTTACTTGTAACCATTTTCTCACATAAATCCAAAGCTTCATCTAGAGTTCCATGTTTGCAAATCCCTAGAAGTAAGGCATTGAAGGTTTGCTGATCAATGGCAGAAGGTATGTCAAGAAGGAAGGCCATGAACTCCTTTGCTTGTACCAAGTGGCCTCCTTTGCATAATCCTCTAAGCAAACTCCCATTCGTGCAAACGTTTGGAGAATGACCACATCTAACCATATTGTCATAAACTGAAAATGCCTCAAGTATGTTACCTCTGCTGCAGTAACTATCTATTATACAGTTGAAAGAGGCAACATCAAATGATATCTTCATCCTAGACATGTATTGTTTGAACTGCTCAGCCTCTGCAACCATTCCCTTTCCATACAAAGCACATAACAACACATTATGGATGACTGGATTGGCAGCGAACCCCCTTCGATAGATATCCACAAAATACTTCAGTGCTTCTGCGACAAGTCCAGCCTTACAACAGTACCAAACTAGAGTAGTATAAAGCACATCATTAGGCAAAACTCCACTTTTTTGCATCCTTGACAAAATCTCTTTCGTTTCATCCATCTTACCCATCTTGCACATACCATTGATCAATGCTGAATAAGTAATAACATCTAGATCAACCCCATCCACAAGCATGATCTTTAAAATCTGTTTGGCCTTAGAAACCTCTCCTAGCTGACAAAAACCATCAATCAGGATAGTATACATAGTCCTATTGATTGTTGTGCCTCTTGATTTCAGAACTTCGATAAGATTCAGTGCATGTCCCAGCTTGGAAGCTTTGCAATAGCCATTCAGCATTGCACTATAAGTTAGTTCACTTGGTTTCACACCAGCAACTTGCATTTCATAAATAACTCCTAAAGCTTCATCAGTTCTCCCATTTCGGCAGTACCCATCAATCAACATAGTGTAAGTAGCTAGACTCGGTTTCAAACTTTGTCTCAGCATTTCATTAAAGATATGGATAGCAAGTTTTATCTTACCTTCGTCAAAGAATCCTTTGATCAAAGTATTATACGTACATTCATCAGGTACTAAGTTATCTTCCCTCATTCCTTTGAGCAAAAGGTAAGCACGTGCACTCCTTTTCATTTTACATAACTTATCTATCATGATGTTATATGTATACATATCTGCCTCTATACCATTCTTCTCCATATCTTCTAGGACATGCAAGGAAGCCTTGAACCTTCCCTTCTTAACATACCAATACAGTATTGTATTATAAGTAACAACGTTTGGTAAGCAATGACTCTTCATCTTCTGTAGCATAAGGTTAGCCTTCCTAAGGTTACCCTGAGTGCACAGAGAATTCAGCACAATATTGCAAGTGGTGACATCCAAAGGGAACTTCCGGGCCAAGCTTTCTTTCAAGAAGAACCAAACATGTTTTGGTTCCCCTACCTCCATAAGAGCATTAAGAACAGTATTGCAAGTATGAGCTGAAGCCTTAAAACCACAGTCATCCATAAAGAAAATTGCCACACTTGCATCAACAACTTTTCTTTCCTTCAAATATGCATTGACAAGAAGGTCAAAGACCATCGGATTGCAATCACAACGTGAGATGGTTCGGAAGAGGGAGCTAAATATAGCACTGCGAGAGAAGCCTGTCACAGCAAGATGCCTCAACACTGACATTGCTTGTGAATGCATTTGAGCTTGGATGAGGATATGAGCAGCCATGCAGTAAATATGGGTAATTCGGTCCAAACCTGATCGTTGCACAATAGAACCCAGTATCTTCAAGGCCAGTTTTCCATGAGCCTTGTCAAGCTTCCCAATTTTGTATGCCATTTGATTCAAGGTCTCCCACCGCTGCATAGTTAGGATAGTGATGATGTTGGTCTCAATTCCATAAGCTGAAAAAGATAACCAAATCAATGGAACAGGAAATTGATGCCACCCCAAAAGAGGCAAAACTACAGTAGCTTATGTCAAATACCACTAGTAATTGCACATGAGAAACAACCAATAGAAGCCAAACAAGTTAAACCTGCATAGAATCAGCGGAAGGCAGCAAATTAATTTATTGAGGCACTGGAAAGTTGTAGGGGAGTAGCTTGCTTTGCTAAATGCCAACAGGAAATCAGTATCATGAGACATTGGAAAGCTGTAGGTCTTCGATAGCTAGGAGTGGAAAGTTATATTTTGCCAAAACAGAACATTTCTTGTTCGGTTGTAACAAATTTTCTTTCTATTTTCCTTTTACTACTTCCGATTCACATGTCACGCACAATAAGTACAAGAACAACACTGAAATTCATTCACACATTATCCGCCCTAGTAATTCAGCACAACCACTTGCCTAGAATTGTTGCAACAACTATGTCAATTGTTGAGAAATTGGTAGGTTACAAGTATCTACCAACTTATCGTGTCAAACGCACACATCTAGTAACTAATTTCAGCAGGAGATTAAGAAACTAAGATGAATGCTCATAACAGAGTAATAGACATTGCCATAAGCAACTTAAGTACATTACTTAAGTCAAATGCAGAGATAATTTGCACTTATGACATTTATTCTAATACAGAAAAAGGGAAAGGAAAAATGATCCTAATTCTGAGCATTGCATATTCCTACTTCTATGTTCCCCAATTATCCACAATTTGCAGAAGTAGCCACAAATCGATCAAGATCGCATCACGGCAGCAAGAAAAATAAACTTATATGAGAACCAAACCACAAGCAGGCTGCATACTTGCACAAAAACAGGACCAATTCTTCTAGAACAACTAATCCAGACATTATCATTTGATTATGTAGATACCTTGGCCCACGATTCCATGCATTTCAATCTGCACGTACTTTGGCGTACACTTGCTAACTAGTTACTGAGGGAAACAATGAACTCAAGATAACATGTATGAACCCATTTTTGTACTACAACAACCAACTGTATTAGGGAAAATCCGATTCCCCTAATTCTTAAACATGACCGAGCCCTGCAAAGGAAACCAGAAACGCACCAACTCTCCTAAGAGGCATTTCAGCAAACAGCATCAGTGCGTTCCACGGGTTAGACACGACGCAGAAAAGCATTAAAACGCGACAGCCAGTTGCTTGTGAGCAAATGCTGGTACAGCTCTGAAGTAAACAGAGCACTGCTGTTCCTAGTTTTTGGTACTGGAATTAATTAGATTCCTTGCGGAAGTTTTTACCTGAGGTGGTGGTGGTGGGGAGCACGCGGGCGCCGATCCTGGTGTGGGCGGGCGGCCGGGCGCGGGAGGGGAGCCGAGAGGAGTAGAGCGCGTGGGAGGCCGCCGCTTTGAAGTCGACGATCCTGCGGCGGTAGGAGGAAGACCCCAGCGACGACGACATGGTACCAGGCAGGCAGAAGCAGACAGGGGCGAAGCCACCGTCGGTGCTAGTCGGGGCTCGAGCACCGGCTCCGGACGCCGGGCGCCTGGTACACCCTAGAACCGGCAGGTTTGGGGTGGCTGGGAGGCGCATGCAGCACCCTGTACGGCAGCTCGGAAGGAAGGTTTTCTAAGCAGAGGGAAGTAGTTGTGCGGCTGAGGAAGAAGAAAGAGTCGTATCATGCGTCTGTGGGCTGGCATTGGTTGGCGGCCCAAGCCCAACTTCCGTATCCTGCGACTGCGAAGCTGAGACAGAGCAGACAGGCAGGCAGGCGTCGCGCGTGCGGCGGCACGGCATTCCAGGCGTCCAGCAGGGTCACGGGTCACGGACAGGGGTGGACATATGGCTCACGGCTTGGCTCGATTTAATACAGGTTTGGCTCGGTTTGACTTGGTTTGTAGCATTTATGAGCCGAGCCGGAGGTTGAGTTCGGCGTCCTAACGAGTTGAGCCCGAGCTGACTCACGAGCCGCTCGTCTGGCTTGTTTGGCTCCGTCGGGAGGGTGGCTCTGGCTTAGGTCGGCCCCCATCTACGCGACTACGCGGCCTGCGCTCGTCTCAGCTCGGCGCGAAAAACAATACTTGAATTTTAAATACAATAATGTAAGTACAAAAGCTGAAGTTTAATACAATATACGAAATAATGTTTGTAACAAGTAGTTTCATTAGTGTAGGCTCTGACCTACTCTAACCTAACCACAGGAATCCACCCGGACCATTATCAAAACCACGGTTACCAAGTTTTATAAAACAAAGTCTAATCTATGAAGACTCTACTCAGTATGTTCATGACCGTGAACATGGCTATCCAGGATAGATTTTTAACTCTGCAGAGATGTACAGCTTTACCCACAAGACATTCCCTCTCACTTGAGCCACGCGATAAACACACTGCCTTAGGTGTGCGGTGGAAAGTTTATGACAAGTCTGTTCCAATGATCCATAGCCAAAATAATCACATCGCCACTAAGGTTTCACCACAACTCGAATCCACGAGTTGGAGCTCCCTCTGGTGCCATGTGAGACTTCTCGCGGCCTACGCCATGCTCACATTCAGCCTATAGCGAAACTATATTTGGAACTTCACAAATTACTTAGTCAGGTCCGTCCCATACCGAACTTGTGGTAGTACGAAAAGACTTCGTAAAATGAATCATAGAAACAGTCCTTAATCCGACTTAGGCTCAACCACAATCCCATTTTGGCTGAATTGTTTTTAAACGGAAAACATGGATTTATGACGTCAGCTCTGGGATTAATTTAATCGGGCGAGAGGCTGACAGGTGGGGCCCGGCCTGCTGACGTGGCCTACGCCCAGTTGGAAGGCCGAGGTGGCAGGGCGAGGGGTGCTGACGCACATGTGGCTGCCACTAGGCTGCCACCCGGGTGCCATGTGCGCGCGGGCGTCCGGCGTGGCAGGGCATCCGGCGGTGGCGCTCGGGGCCCAAAGGCCGTCGGCATTCCGGTGAGCGGCAGCGCCAACCGAGGGCACCAAAATGTAGAGGAGAGCACGGGGAGTCCAACGGTACCTTGCGCAGTTTACGGGGACGACCGGAGAGGATGAACGGTGGAGAGGGGTGGCAGGCGGAGGAGGGGTTGACGGCGGCGATGGGGTTCTGGCGGTGCAACGTCTCGAAGGAGGGGTGGACGACGGTCGCCTGGGCGCGGGGAAGGTCGGAGTGACGTCGGCGGGAATCAACGAAGCCTGGGGTGGTGGCAATTCCTCGTCGGAGTCGTCGAAGCCGGCGGAGAGGAAAAACGGGCTCAAGGAGGCTTCGGGCTCAGATTTTGGAATTAGAGAGCGAGGGGGGAGGCGGTGTGTCAAAGAAGAGCTCGGGGTGGTCTTTATATAGGCTGAGGGAAGGGGTAACGGGCGCATGCATTAACGCCGGAGTGAAACGGCGGGGAGGATTAGTGCAACGGCGAGTGGGGCTTTAACGGGGGTGGAAACCGTCGGAGTGAGTGCGGCGGTAACGGGCGATTTAATTTGCAATAGCGCGGGGAGAAGAAACGGAAGGAAACCGAAGATACGAGACCTTCGGTCTCGGTGCTAATGGCGGCAACGGCAGGCGCGAGGAGGAAGAATTGGCGGAGACGACGGGTCCGACAAGGGGGGCCCACTGGTCAGCGAGAGAAAGAAAAGGAAAGGGGTGAGGGCGGCGGCTGGATTTGCAACAGATGGCAAGGGAAGGTGATCACGGCCGCTAGATTGCAGGCGAGGGGGTAAGTGAACGGGGACGGTCGGGATCCGATTTGACAACGGTGGTTAAATCCGAGCCGATCAAGCGCCTTATGTGTCAGGGAACGACTGAGATTTAAAACGGCAACGGGGAACGGTGTGGATTAGGACACACGTCGATCGGAGGGAAGAAGGAAGTGGATGAAGCGGTAAGTCGTCACGGGTGGCGGGGATCAGACCTGGCGGGGTGAGGATCGCCCGATGGGTGACAAGTGTCAACGCGAGGGGAGGGGAAGACGGGTTGAAGGGGTAAGTGGGATCGGACGGCTGAGTTTAAGTCCGACGACGGGGGTTTGCCCGATGGGCGACACTTGTTAGGTCCGGGAGGTTTTGGAATAATTTCTTTTTAAAGATTTTCCAGAAAAGCTAATAAGCTTTAAAATGCTCAGAAAAATACCAAATAAATTTTGAAAATTCCAGAAAAATTCAGAGAACCTTCTGGAACTAATTTAGACTTAATAAAAATATTTTCAACCCATTTTGATATTTAGGTTTTGCAAAACGCAAATTGAGTTAAAAGGGAGAGTTTTAAATCTTTATAAATTCCTGAAAATTATTATAATTACATATTTGACTTAGCAAAGTAAAATGCATTTAATTTGACCTTTATAATCATGAAATAACTTTATTTTGGTTTTTATGAAATGAACATTTTAACTTCTCTCATTTCAGGGCTTGGAAATAAAATCCAGGAAAATCCAATAAATTTCATAAAACACTTTAACAATAAAATAAAATTTTTGGGATATTACAAACCTACCCCCTTAGAAGAAATCTCGCCCACGAGATTTGCACTGGCTAGCAAAAGAGATGGGGATGGCTGGCCTTCAAATCCTCTTCTCGCTCCCAGGTAGCTTCATTTTCGGTGTGGTTGCTCCACTGAACCTTACAGAATCTGATGGTCTTCCTTCTGGTCTGACGCTCTGTGGTCTCGAGGATCTTGATCGGCTGCTCCTGATAGGTAAGGTTATCTTGAAGATCCAAGGTTTCCAATGCAGCTTGCTCTGTGAGTACTCGGAGGCACTTCTTCAGCTGAGAGACATGGAAGACGTTGTGCACTCCTGACATGCTTGGCGGCAACTCCAACTGATAAGCAACTTCACCTCGTCGGTACAGAATTTTGAAGGGTCCCACATATCTTGGTGCAAGTTTTCCTCTGACTTGAAACCTTTTGACCCCTCTGAGTGGGGATACTCTGAGATAGACGTAGTCCCCGACCTCAAATGTCAAGTCTCGACGACGTTTGTCTGCGTAACTCTTTTGTCGAGATTGGGCTATCTTCAGTCTGTTCTTGATCTTTCTCACTTTATCCTCGGCGTCTTGAAGTAGATTTGGACCAGCTTCCTGAGGTTCTCCTTGCTGTTCCCAAAGCAAGGGTGTTCTGCACTTCCTGCCATACAAATCTTCGAAAGGTGCCATCTGCAGACTAGCTTGGCAGCTATTATTGTACGAGAACTCTGCATAGGGCAATGAACGGTCCCAACTGCTTCCAAAATCCAGAGTACAAGCTCTTAGCATATCCTCGAGTACTTGATTTATTCGTTCCGTTTGACCATCTGTCTGGGGGTGGTAAGCTGTACTGAAACCGAGCTTACTCCCCAGCTCTTCGTGCAGTTTCTGTCAAAATCGAGAAGTGAACTAGTTTCCTCGATCTGACACTATCTTCTTGGGAACTCCATGCAGACACACAATCTGAGACATGTATAGCTCAGCCAACTTACTTTCGGAGTAAGTGGTCTTGACTGGTATAAAGTGAGCCACTTTCGTCAATCGGTCGATGATTACCCAAATCGAATCATAACCCGATTGAGTCCTCGGTAGTCCGGTTATAAAGTCCATACCAATTTCTTCCCACTTCCAATCTGGGATTGGTAATGGTTGTAGAAGTCCAGTAGGTCTCTGGTGTTCTGCCTTGTCCCGTTGACAGGTGTCACAGGCTTCAATGAATTTTGCTATTTCTCTTTTCATACTAACCCACCAGTATCTTTCCCTCAGGTCCTAGTACATCTTGGTACGACCTGGGTGAATGGAGTATGGAGTGTCATGAGCTTCTTTCAGAATCAGGGTTTTAATTTTCTGATTATTTGGTACACAAATGCGGTTCTCGAACCAAACAGTGCCCTGCTCATCTTCTCTGAATCCTGGTGCTTTGCCTCTTCTCATATTCTTTCTTATTTCCTGAATATCCTCGTCAACCTCCTGAGCTTCTTTGATCTGATTAGGCAAGGCAGGTTGGATTTCCAATGTTGCGAGAATGCTCGGATTCACTGGGTTCAGACTTAGACGGGCGACTCCCTTCTGAAGTCGGGTCTGGTCTTCTTCCGATAACACCACATTCGCATAAGACTTCTTGTTCAAGGCATCGGCCACAACATTTGCTTTTCTGGGATGGTAGTGTATACCAATATCGTAGTCCTTTATCAATTCCAGCCATCTTCGCTGCCTCAGGTTGAGTTCTTCCTGGGTGAAAATATACTTCAGGCTCTTATGGTCCGTGTATACTTCACAGCGGTTACCGATAAGATAGTGGCGCCAGATCTTCAAAGCATGCGCTACAGCTGCTAACTCCAAGTCATGAGTAGGATAATTGCACTCATGAGGCCTTAGCTGGCGCGATGCATAGGCTACCACTTTGCCTTCTTGCATCAAGACACAGCCTAAGCCGAGACGAGAGGCATCACAGAAAACCTCGAAGTCTTTATGCACATATGGCAAAATAAGCATGGGTGCTAAGACTAGCCTTTTCTTGAGGGTCTGAAAACTCTGCTCACAAGCTTTCGTTCAATTAAACTTCTTTTCCTTTTTCAACAACTGAGTCATTGGTTTGGCTAACTCTGAGAATCCAGCTATGAACTTACAGTAATAACCCGCAAGTCCAAGGAAGCTCCTGACTTTCGTCACTAATTTTGGTTGCTTCCATTCCATCACCGCTTCTATCTTGGAAGGGTCCATAGCTATTCCCTCAGCTGTCACAATATGTCTGAGGAAGGCAACCTCCTTTAGCCAAAATTCACATTTATTGAATTTGGCGAAAAGCTGATACTCTCGAAGCTTTTCCAAAGTTATCCTGAGATGTTGCTCGTGTTCTTCTTCATTCTTGGAATAGATGAGAATGTCATCAATGAAGATCACTACAAACTTGTCCAAGTATTTCATGAATACACTGTTCATCATGCTCATGAAATAGGCGGGTGCATTGGTCAGTCCAAACGACATGACAGTGAACTCATAATGTCCATAACGGGTGGAGAATGCAGTTTTGGGAATGTCCTCTCCACGGATCTTCAACTGGTGATATCCTGACCGTAAATCAATCTTGGAGAAGATACCAACTCCTTTTAGCTGATCAAACAGGTCGTCGATCCTGGGCAAAGGATACTTATTCTTGATTGTGATATTATTGAGAGCTCGGTAATCCACACATAGCCTCAAACTTTCATCCTTTTTCTTGACGAACAGCACAGGTGCTTCCCAAGGCGACGAACTAGGTCGGATATATCCCTTATCTTCCAAATCTAGAAGTTGTTTTTCAACTATGCTAACTCGTTAGCGGGCATCCGATATGGTCTCTTAGAAATTGGGGCAGTGCTTGGAACTAGGTCAATCACAAACTCGATTTCCCTATTCGGCGGCATCTGAGGTAACTCCTCGAAAAATACATCTGGGTATTCCTGTACTACTGGCACTTCTTCCAAGACTTGAAGGTGAAAGAGGGCACATTCTTCGTCAACAGGAATTTTCAGGGAAAAGACAACTTCTAATCCTTGGTCATTGGTGAGGGTGATGGTCCTGGTAGCACAATTGATCTGGCCTTGATTTTTGGCTAACTAGTTCATCCCGAGAATGACATCTAACCCTTGAGATTCCAAAACTAAAAGATCAGCTAGGAATAGGGTTCCATTTATGAGCAACTCTACTTTTGGGCACAAAGTCCCTACTCTCATTTCTGCTCCAGGGGAGTGAACTATCATAGGGTTGCTAAGGGTCACCATGCCCAACCCACACTTATCCACAAAAGCCTTTGACACAAGAATGCGAAGCTCCAGAATCGAAAAGAACTGATGCTGGTACTGAGTTAACAAGGAACATACTCAGCACGATGTCCGGTGCAGTCTGAGCTTCTTTAGCCGTTACATGGTTCACTCTCCCCTTGATGAAGGTCTGCGGTTTCTGCTGCCCCTGGTTCTAGCTTCCTGATGCTCCTGAGTTGGCCACAGCTTGCATCTTCTTGGGGCATACCTTGGCATAGTGCCCTGTTTCCTTGCAATAGAAATAGGTCACTCCGTCCGAAGGGGGACTGCTCTTCTAGACTTGACCACTGACAACCGGGGTGCGGTTGGCCTGGAACTGCGAGCGGTTGGCTTGAAACAGTTGACGGCTGGCGGATGGCCTGAACTTGCTTGACGAAGTCTTGAAGTTGCTGCCTTGGGGCTTAAACTTGTTCATATGAGGAGGAGTGCTGCGAGCTTTATGAGAACCTCCAGAGTTACCCTTCTGATCAGACATCCTTCTCTTTTGGTTCTTCATCTCCACATGTTTGCCCTCTTGGCGGATGGCCTTGCTGACTAGCTGGTGGAAGTCAGCGTAATCGCCTGATATCAGCTGAACTGACAAATTGTCATTCAAGCCCTCCATGAACCTTTCCTTCTTGGCCTTATCGGAGGCCACATCTTCTGGGGCATAGCGAGCTAGCTGGTTAAATTTTTGCACGTACTCGTTGACTGTACGGCTTCCTTAGCGAAGTGCTCGAAATTCCTTCTTCTTCAGGGTCATGATGCCGGTGGGGATGTGAGCTTTGCGGAAGCTCTGCACAAACTCATTCCATGTCACGGCCTGGGGGTTGGCATGTGAGGCCGTGAAGGTATCCCACCACTGAGATGCCGGGTCCATTCAGCTGATGAGAGGTGAACAGGACTCACTCTCGATCAGTGCACTACAAAATGTCCAGCTTCTTGCCGATTGCCTGGAGCCAGTCATCGGCGTCCATGAGCTCCGAGCTGCCTGCAAAGGTTGGAGGCTTAATCCTCAGGAACTCTGACAACCTGTTGAGCGGAGCTTGAGCCGGTTGGTGATGGGCTTGATGAGCAGGGTTGTTGATGGCTTGAGCCAGCAGTTGGATCAACTGATTCTGGTTGGCCATCAGCTGATTCCAATCCGGTCCTGCTGCTGGCGGGGGTGGAGGGATGGGAGCAGACTGACTTCTCTGAGCTCCGGGGTTGGCATCGTCGTTGAGGTTCCTCCTTGTGTTTACCATCTGTCGAAGCTTCCAGTTTTAGAGGAGAGAAAAACTAAAGGAGAGGTTTTCTTGTAACAATCCCACACACAAGAGCACACAAAAGCAACGAAGAAACCACAAATAAGAGCCAATAAAAACTTCTTTTATAATAGTCTTGCGGCTGTTAACAAAGGACTACAGCTCGTAGATAGCGCTTTAAACTAAGACTCAGGGTTTTCTAAACACTGGCGCTACGCTTGAGCCTCTTCGAGGGTGGCTCGGAGGTAGTGGAGTTTTCATCCTCTGCACGAAGGTCGGCCAGTTCTTCTTCCGCTGCACGGAGCTTCTGAGTCGCGATGTGCAGCTTGTCCAAGGTGGTCTGGTACATGTAATCCATAGACTTAGTGAATTCCACCTGTCATACGAGGCGAGGGTTGCTCTCGTATTCTATGGATGAGAAGTTGCTGGCAGCACCAAGAGGAGTCTTCATGGGATAGTAGCGAAAATCTGTGCGTTGTAGTTCGAGCGTGTAGATGTTCCTTAACTGGCGAATGGCCTCCCGGGCTACATCCTGTACACCGTCGAAGAAAGTCACTCGTGGTATGGGGGCGTCGAAGGTGTGGATGGCCGCTTCAACTACAAATCGATTGAAGATCTTCACTTCGACCCTCCAACGCTCCTCATCTCTGTACAGGCCTAAGTATCCTTGGTAGAGGGGATGAGGTCGGAAGTTCAGCTCCCGCATGAGGTTATAAAGGTCATCAGCGAAGAGTCCGGCGATGGTTCCGCGGGTGACGCGGGTAGGTTGCTCCATCTATAATTTTGAAGAGGGGAAGAAGTTAGTAAACAGTTTTGGTAAGAGATTGAGCAAAGAAGGAAATGATTTTTAGAAGAGATATTTCTTATCAAAATATATCCTTAAGGTTGGTCTCTATCTAGGGTTACGTCTTAGGGTCAACTTGCTCTGATACCATTTCTGTCGGGACCCGGAACAACAACTCCAAGTCCTTATGTGTAAATCGAACTATCCTAGGAAAAGCTAATGCACACAGGGTCAACAGTAATGTATGTCATGCAAAATTACCATAGATATTATTAATCAAAGGTACGGCCTCATGGCTATGTCTTACAATAAAATGGCACAAGGCCAACTGAAAAAAAAATAAAAGCAGTGGAAAACAAAAGAGGTAGCAGATCAGCCCATCCAGCCTTCCACAGGCGAATGACTGTAAGACGCATCCTACTCGCTGAAGTAGTCCTCACTGTCGTAGTCGCCGTCGAAATCTAGTAGCAGATTTTGGCAAGGTAAGCACATAAAGTACTCCCAAGATAAGCACATTAAGTACTAATGCAAGTTACACCAGGAATTTTAACAGAGTGGATGCATGCATAGGGATAACAAAGGTAGGCTTAATAAGTTATTTGCGCAAAAAGTAGTACTTGAATTTTAAATACAATAATGTAAGTACGAAAGCTGAAGTTTAATACAATATACGAAACAATGTTTGTAACAAGTAGTTTCGTTAGTGTAGGCTCCGACCTACTCTAACCTAACGACGGGAATCCACCCGGACCATTATCAAAACCACGGTTGTTTTGTCAAAACAAAGTTTTATAAAACCAAGTCTAATCTGTGAAGACTCTACTCAGTATGTTCATGACCATGAACACAGCTATCCAGGATAGATTTTTAACTCTGCAGAGATGTACAGCTTTACCCACAAGACATTCCCTCTCACTTGAGCCATGCAATAAACACACTGCCTTAGGTGTGCGACGGAGAGTTTATGACAAGACTGTTCCAATGATCCATAGCCAAAATAATCACGCCGCCACTAAGGTTTCACCATAACTCGAATCCACGAGTTGGAGCCCCCTCTGGTGCCATGTGAGATTTCTCGCGGCCTACGCCACGCTCACATTCCGCCTATAGCGAAACTATATTTAGAACTTCACAAATTACTTAGTCAGGTCCGTCCCATACCGGACTTGTGGTAGTACGAAAAGACTTCGTAAAATGAATCACAGAAACGATCCTTAATCCGACTTAGGCTCAACCACAATCCCATATGCACGAGAATCCACTAGGTGTCTCCAAACACGAGGCATGCCGACACCCCACCACCTAACCAATAGCCTAAGTCCAAGTCAAAATTTTCTATTTTCATTTTTAAACCATTTCATAAACCATACTTGACTCACCGAAGTCATGATTTAAAAAGGAACTGTCATTTCAGGTGAAATAGTGGATCCCACCTAAAATCACACTAAGCCAGGCTAAGTATTTCTATAAAATTACTAGTCCATACTATGGTACTAACAAATTTTTAGCTAGGGTCATAAGGCATAAGATGACAATATCAAGTTTGGTTATATTCAAAGGATTGTGGGTATAACTAACATTTAAATTGAACTTAAATTACATTTGAACAAAAGTACGTATGCATATACAGTAAACCAACATAAATAAATTTAAAATAATAGGTTCAACATGGTCAAAGGTGTAACTTGCCTCGCTCGAAGTCTCGCTGCGAATCGTCGAATTCAAATTCTCCTGAATCATTGAAATCTAATCGTAAAGAGCCAAACAAAGAAATTCAAATACAAAATTAAAATAAAATTCAAAAATTCCAAACAATTACAGAAATGGAAAGTTCAGGATTTTAGAAAAATTTAGAAATTTTAACGGTTCAATTTGGAGTTAAAATGAAGAAGTTATGGCCTTCTAAAGTTTTAATACAAATAAAAGAAAAATACTCATTTTCTGGATTTATTTTTATACTGAAAATGAATTGTGACGTCAGCACGAATTATTCTTCTAAAGGAAATAAAAAATTATGACATCAGCACAGCATTTAAATTTCGGTCGAATTGTTTTTAAACGGAAAACTTGGATTTATGACGTCAGCTGACGTCAGCTCTGGGATTAATTTAATCGGGTGAGAGGCTGACAGGTGGGGCCTGGCCTGCTGACGTGGCCTATGCCCGGTTGGAAGGCCGAGGTGGCAGGGCGAGGTCTTTGGCGCACATGTGCTCGCCACTGGTCGCCACCCGGTGCCACGTCTTGAGGCGGCCGACGTGGCACGGCGGCCGGCGATGGCGCTCGGGGCCCAAAGGCCACCGGCGTTCCAGCGAGCGGTGGCGCCGGCCGAGGACACCAAAATGTAGAGGACAGCACAGGAAGCCAACGGTACCTTGCACGGTTTACGGGGACAGCCGAAGAGGATGAACGGCGGAGAGGGGCGGCGGTCGGAGGAGGGGTTGATGGCGGCGACGGGGTTCCGGTGGTGCAACGTCTCGAAGAAGGGGTGGACGACGGTCGCCTGGGCACGGGGAAGGTCGGAGTGACGTCGGCGGGGCTTGAGGAAGCCTGGGGTGGCGGCAATTCCTCGCCGGAGTCGTCGAAGCCGGTGGAGAGGAAAAACGGGCTCGGGGAGGCTTCGGGCTCGGATTTTGGAATTGGAGAGCGAGGGGAGAGGCGGTGTGTCGAGGAGGAGCTCGGGGTGGTGTTTATATAGGCTGAGGGAAGGGGTAACGGGCGCGTGCATTAATGCTAGAGTGAAACGGCGGGGAGGATTAATGCGACGGAGAGTGGGGCTTTAACGGGGGTGGAAACCGTCAGAGTGAGTGCGGCGGTAACGGGCGATTTAATTTGCAATAGCGCGGGGAGAAGAAATGGAAGGAAACCGGAGATACGAGACCTTCGGTTTCGGCGCTAATGGCGGCAACGGTGGGCACGAGGAGGAAGAATCGGCGAAGACGACGGGTCCGACAAGGGGGGCCCACTGGTCAGCGAGAGAAAGAAAATGAAAGGGGCGGGGGCTGGATTTGCAACGGATGGCAAGGGAAGGTGATCACGGCCGCTAGATTGCAGGCGAGGGGGGTAAGTGAACGGGGATGGTCAGGATTCGATCTGACAACGGTGGTTAAATCCGAGCCGATCGAGCGCCTTAAGTGTCAGGGAACGACTGAGATTTAAAACGGCAACGGAGAATAGTGCGGATTAGGCCACGCGTCGATCGGAGGGAAGAAGGAAGTGGATGAAGCGGTAAGTCGTCACGGGTGGCGGGGATCAGACCTGGCGGGGTGAGGATCGCCTGATGGGTGACAAGTGTCAACGCGAGGGGAGGGGAAGGCGGGTTGAAGGGGTAAGTGGGATCGGACGGCTGAGTTTAAGTCTGGCGGCGGGGGTTTGCCCAATGGGCGACACTTGTCAGCTCCAGGAGGTTTTGGAATAATTTCTTTTTAAAGATTTTCCAAAAAAGCTAATAAGCTTTAAAATGCTCAGAAAATACCAAATAATGTTTGAAAATTCCAGAAAAATTCAGAGAACCTTCTGGAACTAATTTAGACTTAATAAAAATATTTTCAACCCATTTTGATATTTAGGTTTTGCAAAACACAAATTGACTTAGAAGGGAGAGTTTTAAATCTTTATAAATTCCTGAAAATTATTATAATTACATATTTGATTAGCAAAGTAAAATGCATTTAATTTGACCTTTATAATCATGAAATAACTTTATTTTGGTTTTTATGAAATGAACATTTTAACTTCTCTCGTTTCAAGGCTTGGAAATAAAATCCAGGAAAATCCAATAAATTCCAGAAAACACTTTAACAAGAAAATAAAATTTTTGGGATGTTACACGATCGGTCATGGATGGTCTGATCGCAGGGAAAGTTCGGACCGTTCGAACATAAGCAAAGGTTTGAACTGTCCGACGGCGATGGGCAGGGGTGGTGGCTTGGCGCTCAGATCCCAAGGGCTTGTCAGTAGTGAAGGGCATGGCGACAGCTAGGGAAGAGTGGAATATGGAGAGGGGAGCGAGGGGATTCCAATGATATACGAGTGCATTACCAGAGGTGATCGGAGGATGGCCAGTGGCGAGGTGAAGTGGTGGCGCGCGTGGGTCTCCAGCGTGGATGGCACTCCAGCGGTGCTCGAGCTCGGCGGAGGGGTAAAGAAGGATCGTCGTGACATGACAAAGCTCGAGGTAATGTTAGCTTAGCTCGAGGTAGCTTGAATGACCGGCGATTGCTCGCTGGAGGGCGACTATGGCTTGGATAGAGGGTGGCACGTGCAGGGGTGGTGTAGAGCCCAAGAGAGGGAATTGAGGTGGGGAGGGGGTAGTACAATTAGAAGAGGTGCTCGGGGCCTCCTTTTATAGGGCCAAGGGGGTGGCTGGGCACGACAATTTCCCACCAGAGATCGCAGTGGGGCAGATGGAAAGAGGGAAGGAGGAACATGGCGCGGGACGGAAGGTGAAGCTTGGGATTTGGGGCGGATTGACTCCGGTTTCCAACATAAGAGACGGTAGGGAAGGAAAGTCGAGGTTTCACTGGATTCTACGTCGCCAACATGGGAAAAGGAAAGAAGAAGATGAAGAAAGGAAGGGGGGCGAGCAGTGTTGTGAGGAAGAAGAAAGGTAGGGAGAAGAAGAGGGAAGGAGAGGCTGACGAGCAGTCCCGAGGTGGCAGAGAGAGGTGGGAGGAAGAGAGAGGCGGGCGGGGAGGCAATAGATCGATGACGCGTGTCGGGGAAAAACATCCGACGACCGGGAGAGGAAGAGAGGAGAGAGAGGGAGCAAAGTGGGAGTGAATGGTGGAGGATGAGTCGGGAGGTGACGGGGGCAGAATCTGGCCATCCATGTGTCGCCCGGGGGAAGGAGCGGGATAATTCAAATTTTATTTTCGGTTTTGATTTTCAAAAAAACCTAAGAAAGAGGATAAAGGCTCAGAAAAATATCAAATAAATTATGAAAATTCCAGAAAAATACATAGAAATTTCTGGTACTATTTTGGACTTAATAAAAATATTTCCAATCTATTTTGATATTTAGTTTTTATACTAAAATACTTTTTAATCTTTAAAATTAATTTTAAAATCCACAAAACACAGAAAATCCAGATAAATGCCAAATGAGTTCAAATAATTAATTTGAATTTGGATTTTTATAGAAATTCAAAATATTTTTTATTTGATAATATCTTTATGTTTTTACTTACATTAAGTTTTAAAACAAAGACCTTTTTAAAAGTAGAAAATTAGGCAACAAAAGGCAATTATTTTATTTTAAATTAAAATTTTACCCTAAATTTTAAGATAAACAGCTAGACTGTTACATCAAGTTCGTGGCAAATATGGCTACGACGTGTTGCGATGCTACCATTGGTTCAATCATGCCTATCAATCTAAAGAGTGAAGAACCGCTACCGCTATTGCCACTTCGTACAAGGTGGATCAGAATTGGTACATCAATACTGGAGCAATGGATCATCTGAATAGTGATCAAGATCGGCTGACTGTGAAGGAACACTATCATGGAGGAGATTAAGTCTAGGTTGCCAATGGTATTGGTTTGTTGATATCTCACATTGGTCACTCTTCTATTGATGGTAAAACAAGTCCCTTACATATGTGTAATGTTCTCCATGTTCCTCGTATTAGCAAACACCTTTTTGTCTCCGATAACAATGTTTACTTTAGATTTCATCTGAACTATTATCTTGTCAAGGATCGAGCCATGAAGACAATGTTGTTTCATGGGCAATGTGAAGGAGTGTTGTATCCTCTCCCTTCAGCTCATCGCACTCAATTATCCTTTGCCATTTCCAAGCCCACAATTGAGCAATGGCACAGGCAACTAGGGCACCCATCCAATTTAGTTACATCGATTTTTCTTAGATCAAATATTTTAGTTTGCTCAACAAATAAAGAATCCCATGTTTGTGATGCATGTTAACAAGCAAAGATTCATCAATTGCCTTATCAATTATCTACTCATATGTCTTCTAGTCCCCTTGAACTTATTCACTCTAATGTTTGAGGACCAGCTCGTACCTCAGTTGGAGAATACAAATACCATGTTAGTTTTGTCGATGACTACAATAAATTCACATGGGTATTTCTTTTGAAACATAAGTCTGGTGTCTACCATACTTTATGCAATTCCAACAATGTGTAGAGCGTACTTAACAAGTTTTTTTTAACAAAGTTGGTATAGTACATCGAGTATCCTGCTCTCTCTCTCTCACACACACACCCCAACAAAACGGTGTAGCCGAAAGAAAGCACTGTCACAATGTTGAAACTGGTTTAACTCTTTTAGCACAGTCTTCTATGCCTCTCCGCGTTTGAGATGAAGCTTTTGTTACTACCTACTATCTCATAAACTAGTTGCCCAGTTGTGTCATCAATAATTTCACTCCCTTAGAATGCTTGTTCAAAACTAATCCTAATTATTCTTTTATTAGGATATTTAGGTATGCATGTTGGACAAACCTTCGGCCATACAATGCCAAGAAACTCGATTTTCATTCTCACCAATGTGTCTTTGTTGGCTACAGCCCACTACACAAAGGATACAAGTGCTTAGATAAAAGCATTGGTCGCATCTATGTCTCTCGTGATGTGATATTTGATGAGCAAATCTTCCCCTTTGCCAACAAGTCCTCTATTGTCCTAGTTCATGCACTAGCCTACAACCCAGCAACCATCCTCACTCCCATTACACTCCCTAGTTAGGTGCCAAATCCTCCTCCCTCTAGTGAATTGGCAAATAGAGTTTAATCATTCTGAGCATAAATGCACCTGCTGCTAAAAACACTGGTTAAGATTTTGTCTCCCATGCAGGCACGTAACAGGAGGGTCTCTTGTCAGATGATGAATAGTCAACTCTAGCATAGACAGGGGGAAACCACCCAATGCAAACCCATTTAAAAGCTGGTGTGGTGAAATCAAAGCAATAAACTGATGGTACTGTCAGGTACTCATTGAAAAGGCATGCATTTCTAGTTGAACCAGCACTTGAGCCAATGTCACACACTGAAGCTTTCCATGACCTGAAGTGGAAAGAGGGTATCAGCTCAAAATTTCAAGCGCTTCAAAGAAACTCAACATGGTATCTTGTCCCATATCATTTTGGATATAATGTTGTTGATTGCAAGTGGTTCTTCAAAGTGAAATTGAAGGCTGATGACTCGGTTGAGAGGTCAAGGCGCGACTTGTTGCAAAGGGGTTTCATCAGAGATACAGTGTAGACTACTCAGAAACATTTAGCCCTGTCGTCAAAATGACAACAATACGAACAGTTTTGTCTATCACTGTGGTCAGAAGATGGAACTTGAGATAGATTGACGTCTAAAATGCATCTCGCATGGCAAGTTAGAAGAAGTGTATATGCGATAGCCGCTCGATTTTGAGGATCAAACATGTATAAGTTATGTTTGCAAACTGTCCAAGGTGTTTTACGGCTTGAAGTAGGCACCTAGGGCATGGTACTCTCAGCTAAGCACATGGCTACAAGAACTAGGATTTGTTCCTTCCAAGGCTGATACATCTCTCGTTGTGTTCAATGCTCTATGAATAACCATGTATATGCTAGTGCTCGTGGATGACATTGTCATTACAAGTTCTAGCTTAGAAGGTACCACCAAGTTGTTGCAAAAATTGCCAAAAGACTTCGCCATAAAAGATCTTGAGAACTCAACTATTTTTTTTGGGTGTTGAAGTCAACCAAACAAAGGAGGGTATTCTCCTAACTCAGAAGAAGAACATCGCTAACTTGCTTCAGTGCTTGAACATGCATCACAACAAGCCAATCAGTACACCAATGTTAAGTACATAGAAGCTGAGTCAAGCTCAGGGCACACCTCTTATCAATAGGGAAATTTTCAGTACCAAAGTGCTATTGGAGTGTTACAGTATCTAACACTCATGAGACCAGACACCTCCTTTGTTGTAAATCTTGTAGATGCCAACCAATGTGTGCTGGGCTGCAGTGAAAAGAATATTGAGATTTGTAAAGGGGATGTCGATGATCAGGTTGCTGATAGAGAAGGAGAGCTCATTTTGTGCTAAGTGCATTCTCTGACTCAGATTGGGTTGGATGCCTAGATGATCGTCGGTCGACTAATGGCTTCACAATATATCTTGGAGCAAACTTGGTGTCTTGGAGCTTGCAAAAGCAGTCTACTGTTTCACAGTCTAGCACTGAGACAGAATATAAGTCACTTGCAAACGCAACAGCAGAGCCGATATGGTTGCAATCACTTCTAAAAGAACTAGGAATATATCAACAGTGGCCTCCTGTCTTGTGGTGCGGCAATTTGGGTGCCACATATCTATCAACAAATCCAGTTTTTTATGCTCGCACAAAACACATTAAAGTTGATTTCTATTTTGTGCAAAAATGAGTTGCTCTGAAACTGCTTGAAGTACGATTTGTTTTGACTTTGGATTGGCTAGCAGATATATTTACAAAGCCTTTGGCACAGCAACCATTTGAAAAGATCAGCCGTAATCTTAACCTTCTATCTAGAGGTTCAGATTGAGGGGGGCTTTTTAGGAGCGGCAACAGTGGCATGAGAGGAGGCAATAAACCCATGCAACAACATGGGAGGAGATGGAGGAGGGCAGATAGGCGTTAGGGCATGTACAATACAAGATGTTTCTATAGCCATATCATCAAGCACCCATGTAAAAATCATTTACTCTAATGCAAGCATCTTTTTTTGTGGGTACTTAGATGTTCTTTTATGTATTAATTTGATATAGTTATACACATAAGCACTTCTTATGCACCAATGCTTACTTAAACATTGGTGCTATAAAATAAACACTTTATCTATCTTATGGGTAAGTTCTTTTGGACTTATGGCTTTATTTTCTATAATAACTAGCTTTTAAACGAAGTGTCTTTTTAAGGTGTGGTCAATAATTCGATTGTAGTAGACATTGTTCTGACTTCATCTGTATCGGCCAAAATCGCACGCGGGTATCTCTCCATATTTTGTCACGAATAGCCAAAATTCAAAAATTTAAACAAAAACCATAGTCGCAGCTCAAAAAAATCAATCCTATGTAACAAGAGAAATCACTGTTTTACACCCAACGTATCTCTAAGCGCTCAAACTAGTCAGAGCCACCATGTAAGCGGTGGGCTATGCAATGGTGGGCCGCGCCAGGATTTTCAGTGGTGTGTGTGGGTAGGGATTGGAGGCTAGGGAGATTCGTGGCATCTATATCTAGCGGTCGAAAACTAGACTGACTCGAAAGAAAAAAATAGTTTTTTAGACGAAAAAATATAGCCATATATAGGGGTAAGATAGCTATATCATCAATTGAAAGAACTCCCGCACAAAACACATAGGTTATCACAGCAAAACTGGTCCTTGTATCTTAGATTATATATCATCATAGCACTAGTCTAGTATATATATCCATGTACCCCGTTCACGTCAAGTAGTTTGGCTGGATTCAAGTGAGAGGAAGCATGGTGGAGGCGTGGTTCAACTCGGCCTGGCTATATTTCTTCTTCATGTGAACAAAACCCGATTCTGATGTGCACATACTGCGGTTCAGTGCAGCTGGTGCAACGCCTCGGTGCACTCCTTTAGCTCGTCCAGGGGCGTAGCCAGCCCGAGGTTGGGCCTCAGGCCCAGCCCACTAGAAGTAAAGATGGCAAGCCTATATTGTTCTAGCTACAGTAAAAATACTAGAGAATTTCTCAGCTGGGCCTCGGGCCATTGCCCTAGCGGCCCGAGGCCCATCGTGTACCCTGTCACGGCTTCGAGCGCGCCCCCCACAGGTGCTCGCATGGTGTCGCCGTCAGGCATGCAACGAACATGCACTACTACAAAAGTCATTATCATAGACGGTTCAAAAACATCATCACAGACGATTTTCTGAACCGTCTGAATTTATGGGTCAGTGATAATCGAAGGTTATCACAGACGGTTTTTGAACCGTCTATAGTGTAAATATCACAGACGGTTTTTACTTAAAAACCATCTGTGATATTCTTTTCTATCTCTAAATCTATTTCTCTTTATTGGCTAGCCTCAGAAAATGCTAGCCATCCCTTTGAAAGAAGCAGATCAACATGTACCGTCTGTGATAGTTCATTCTATACCTAAATTTTTTTTCTATTTTTGAATTAGCCTCAGGAAATATTAGCTATACCGTTTGAAAACAAGCAAATACGACAACAAACAAAGCAGAGAATATTCTATTTATATTACAATCCACCATTACAACATCACAGGATTACAATCTACCATTACAATAGCAGAGAACATAGAAGAGAATATTCCATTTCCAATACAATTCGAGCAACAGAGAAGAAAGAAAATAGAAGAATCAGAATCAAATACTACAAACAATAGAGCAATAGAGAACAACAGAGAAGCTCATCCCTGATACAGCTTGGGTAGGCCATCTTAGTGGCCGCCTCACTGTAAACTCCCAAGTAGCAATGGAGGCTACGATGGAGATGTAAACCCCACAGAATCAAATATTAGAAAAAACAATGGAGAGAGAAAGCTTAAGACGCATTTGAAGGGAGGAGCGGATGGGTTCGGGTGAGTATTTATAGAGGGAGAGTTACGATCCGTGAGGTGTGAGTTGGTCGGTTTCTATTGGCTGAAATTGGGTTGAGGAGGATTGATGGGCCCAGTGGTCAGGGAACAAAATATCACATATGGTTCTTAATTAAGAACCGTATGTGATATTGGCTATATATATACCGATATAATATAAACAACTAGTCTCAAAATATAAAACAATAACATTTTATATGGCTTATATATACTCATTTGAAAGGTTTCGACGAGATCTACAACTTTGCAGATGAGATGAACCCCAAATTTTGAAGGGAAGATCAAAAATTTTGTCAAAAACAGAAATAAAAAACTTGTGATTCAAATTTGAGGCTACAAATGGCCGATTTTGGGGGTCTTTGAAGGTGACTAGTGCAAGCGGGTCATTTTTTGGATCGAACTCGTTGTTAGCTTTCCAACGAGTATAAGAACGTCAAAAACGGACACCGTATGCAAAAGTTATGTCCGTTTTACTGAAAGTGTATCGGAATGGAATCCTACTCGGCATTAGGTGGGAGATTATAAAATTTTGGAGGATTAGAAGGTGGGAAACATATCACAGATGGTTCTTAATTAAGAACCATATGTGATATGGCAATATCGCAGACGATTTTTAATTAAGGACTATCTGTGATATTGCCAATATCACAGACGGTTCTAGTTTAGAATCATCTGTGATAATATCACAGACGATTTTTCTCAAGAATCGTCTGTGATTGCATTTAACACTGGCGGATTTTAGGAACCATCTGTGGTGAGGCATCTAATATAAACGTTTTTGTAGTAGTGTTGGCCGACGCCACCATGATGGACGGCCGGAACTGGAGGACGCCATAGTCTAGAAGGCTCAACTCAGAGATGTAGCTCGCCAGGAATGTCGAGTCATCATTGGAGTCCGTGGCCTTGGCAGACGCTGAAACAAAACCAAAAATTGAAAACTTTTGAATCTTTTTGTTTGCATTTGATTCTTGGCTCTCCCTAGCCCAATCCCGCACCCAGCCCAACACATCCCAGCCCAAATCCATCACCAAACCACCCCTAATTGTTGTTTCTGCGGTCGCTGCTCTTCACCGTTCAAATATCTCACCGCCGTCGCTGAATTTTCCCACCGCCCGCTCTCCAACTGCCTTTCTGCCGTTGCCACGCCTTTGCCCCCGGTCAAGAGACTGTACGCCTCGCCTGTGACACCCTTGTTACTCCCTAAATGCCCCCTGGCCGCGTGTTGCGCCACCCCGGTCAAAACCAGCTCCCGCCACCTGATTTTCTCCCCGGTCGACCACCTCTCACTCACAGCCAACCTGATCAGTCATGACACTACTTGATCGCCGCAATTCAGTCCCCAATACTGTCAGAACCTCTCCTCGGCCAGCTAAGCCATGCCTTCCCGTGAATTCCCGAAACTCACCGGATCACCCCCGCCGCCAGTACCAGGGCACGGCCAAAACCGCCCTTAACCCCTATATAAACCCCAGTACTCCCACCATAGCAAAGCACACACTCACAGCAAGTCCCTCGCACGACCAATTGCCCGTAGTTCGCCACAATACCCGTAACCGCTAAGGAGCCCGAGGTAAGCCCCTTCCGCCCATCTCACAATTTCGCCGATCGAACTTCAATTGCATTCGACAGTAGCTTCATTAGGCTCCCAGAAACCTCCTGAACAATCACCTTGAAACCCCAAAACCCCCTCTGGCCTGGCCACAATCACCGCCACCAACCCGTGAAGGACCGCTGTGGACAGCTCGACTCCGATGTTCCCCAGCCAAACCACCACCTCTTCGACTTCCTCTACCTCTAGAGATGTTCAAAAGCTAATGCAACCGCCCCAAAACCCTATTTATCATCCCTGTGCCATTAGAAAATTGCGCGGAGCAAAAGCGCCGTCGCCGGCGATTGCCGAAGTTACAGCCACCACCGAGCACAAAAATGGAACCCACATGACCCCAGCAACCCGTTCATTCCCTCAGAACTCGTCGCAAATCTCGCCAGCCCCACCGGCCACCGCCACTTCCCCTCTCTGCTTTGCGCGCATAGAAAGAGGAGGAAGAAGCATTGTAGCAATGGGTTCGAATGTGAATAGTGTTAAACCCACGATGAACAGTGCACCTCAGACCCGATATTGTTCACAGACCTGTTAACACACACATATATATATACCCATTTTGACCATTTCGAGCCTGTAAACCTATTTTTGAGGTTCGTTTACCCATACCAAGCCCCTAAAAACCCAAAACCCATTTATTTAATTTTTTGTTTGAGTCTTATTTTCTTTCTTTCGGTCCAAATTCAATCCTTTGAATGTGGACTTCAAATATTTCTTTTATTTTTGTGATAGTCTTCGACATCGCCGACCAACCTACACTGGAGGGAGAAGCTCTAGCTCACGTTCAAGATTCCGAGGAATACAAATTAATTGAAATCACTGATTCACAAAGCAAGTCGCATGTTTTTGTTCATATTAAACCTATATCATTTTAATTATTTATTATGTGGTACTTTTATTATGTTACTTTTACATTGTTATTTTGTGTACAATGATTGTTTAGAATGATATGATGTTAGTTATGTCCTACCACCCGATAAAAGGCCGATGTTAATTTGATGGCCACATTCACCTTGACAAAACTTAGTAACATAAAATATAGTATAAAATTTATCATGGTAGTATAGGTAACTCACATGTTTTATACTACTAAGTAATCCAACGCTTGTTGATAGGATTTAAAAATAAAAATGATTAGAGGATAAGGAGGTACCATGGGAAGCCACGAGATGGTTAGGTCCCTTGACCTTATCCTAGAAGGAGGCATGAAATGGAGACAATACGGTTCGTGCTGGCCTAGTATTGGAAGATACTAGTGTAGGTATTGGAAGTGCCTTGGCAAGATATAAGGACTAGACCCTTATGCTAAGTAAAGAACATAGTGAACGTTTAACCACAAGTGTTGATTCGTCAAACCTGGATTAGTAACCGCTCAAGAGAAAAGAAATGATGAAAGTAGTATGGTCTTACTACAATGGTAGATCCTCACAAATCAGGTCTAACTTTCTGACTTTGGCCCGTCAAATCCCTGAGTTTGTGTAGGTTAATAATCTATCGGGTAGAGACTATATAAAGAATTGAGCGGTGAAAATATTTGTTTTCTTGATTCAGTCAAGAGGATTAAGAAATCTTGTGGGTAAAGCTGAGTAGCTTTGCAGAGTCAAATACAAAAGGTATTTAAATACATCGTGCTTCCGGTAAATGAAGCTATGTTTATTGGGTGATACCATGAATGAAGCCGAAGTAGATTTAGAAAGATTGTGGCAATACTGAAGTTCTATAATCAAGTTTGAAACCCCATTCATTAAGAACCTTTTGATTCTCTTGTTTTAAACTCCAAATGTTTGTGAAATAAAACTGCATCCACATAAAATAATAGAACCACTATGACCCCTATTTGTTGAAATTCCTTGCATATAATTATTTAGCGTTTACTCATGTGACTTGTTGAGTATGGTGGTTTGTACTCATACTTGCAAATAACATAAACAGACAACACGTCGCAAGATTATGAAGAAGTCTATGGAGTTGAAGACGAAGGCTTATTTAACGAAGGCGCAAGATTAAGGGTTGTTCTGCACTCAGGCCTACCTGTGGTGCTCTTTTGTTATGTGTATTGTAAGGGCCGCTGCCCTGCTATAAGACTTCGCTGTTAAGCCACTATATTGTAATAAAGTTTGGTTTTTTACTTTGAGCATGTGTTGGTTATGATGTATACTAGACTACAATGCATCGCAGCTGAACAGTCCTGGGCAGCTATGAGATGAATAGTAGAACCATCCCTGGAAACGGGGGCATTACAAACGCCAATGAGCTGCACCAAGAAGTGCTTCAGGAAGGTGTGCGCCGTGGGCATACCCAGCTTGTGCTCGAGCGCCTTGAGCATGGCTTGCTCTGTGGCAAGCTGGTCATCCCTAGTGCAGCAGTCGTCGGACTCCAGGGTGTGGCGGGCCTTAGAGCTCGCCCGCCTCAAACGGCCAGAACATCTAGTGATATGTCCTAGAGGTAATTATAGAGATGATTGCATCACTTTTATGTTTATGATCTTTTGACTAATATGTTATTTTGTCTCTTGAATAACTGTCTTTCATGTTAATAAAAAAGTATGTGACTTATTCATAGAACTATTTATTCATGTTTTAATGTTATTCTAAATTATCCCTGATCTTATATCATTATGTGGGGCAATTATGGTTTATAGATTAGCACATTTATTGATTGATGATCATGTTTTACGGCTCATAGATATGGGATATGAATTCAATAATATGGTCACATGTTAGAGAACATGATATTGGATTAACTCACCATGAGACACTGTGAAAATTATTATATTCTTAAGTGTCATCAGTTGGCCTCATATATAGTGTATATAGGATCCATAGACCTGAGATCGTTATTATTTTCTACATATATAATAGTTTACTTAGGAGATACCAAACACTACTCTATGACTGGATGGTCATAAAGGTAGCTTTCGAGTTTACGATGAAACATGCGAAGGAATATAAGCGATCAAGATGAAATTTACCCCTTCTATATGATAGGAGAGATATCTCTAGGCCCCTCGATATGGTTGGATTGAGGAAGTGTATGGCCATACCGAATGTGATTGAAGAGTTAATCACAACTGAGTAATTCACTATAGATTCGAGTGAAGAATCGAGCTATCATAGGATGGCGTGCTTTTCGCTTTGTGTTTGATCTGGTATGATGAGACAAATGGATTAGTACATAAGCACTA
Organism: Melocanna baccifera; assembly: GCA_036346265.1. Taxonomy (NCBI): domain Eukaryota; kingdom Viridiplantae; phylum Streptophyta; class Magnoliopsida; order Poales; family Poaceae; genus Melocanna; species Melocanna baccifera. Next base: position 13,337,072 of record CM070683.1, read on the forward strand.
TTTAGGTTCATCTGATATGATTTTTATGTATGTTTGGGGATCGTTATATCCTACTAAGGGCTGCTACCAACTTATAGACCAAAAAAGAGTTTTCGGCCCATGGCCAAATGTACATAAATCTACAGGATCACACACTTAATAGGTTAGAACGATAAGGGTCTGGATGATAGTTTCTGAGTAGGATTCGATCTCTGTTTGTATCAGATAAGGATCCGATTAGAGGCTATATAAAAAGAGGGGTGGGGCTGAGAGAGACATCCCGAAACACACCCATCAAAACTCTAGCCACCACCTCTCATAACCCCTGCCCTGTGAGCTGGTGGTAACACACTGATGCATGGTGTTCCATGCATGGACCTGTAGACCTTGGTAGAGGCACTACTATGACTGTACGTTGATTGGGACGATCACGAGGAAGAGACGGTTGACCGAAGGACGATCCGTACGGAGCCCGAGCGCCAATTGAGGCTGGCACTCAGCTTAGTAGGCTGTTGGGCATTGGCGGGCACGGCTGGCTGTCGTGTTGAGGTGCCGAGCATGATGTCGAGACCCGAATCTACAAATCCGAACTCTCTATATATTCCGCACTAGTTTAGAATCACGCTAATGCACACAGTATAAACATAGATAGAATATTAACCATATTAACAATTAACCAAGAAAAAGACTCAAATATTATTATTTATCATAGTTATGACCTTATGGCCAAACTTACAACTTAACAGCCGGAAGTTTAACAAAAGCTAGTTACGGAAAATGGAAATAAGCGTTGTAGCTATTCAACATGCCTACAGGCAATTGACTGGAAAGTGAGACCCTAATCCGAGAAGTCGTCGAAGTATCCTCTTTCAGATACCTCCAATTGATATGGTTCATCTTCTTTAACTGAACAACAAAGGCATAAAGCCGTGAGTATATTGGATACTCAACAAGTCATTTGTATCAAGGATACAATATAATATGCAAGGTTTACCAAATAATAGCTGAGTGGTTATTTTGTAGAAAGTAATAATTTAAAGTAAATATATTAAATAGATTGAAAGCGAACTTTAAAAAATAATAATAAATAAATAACCAAAGGAATTGAATAAACTTCAAGTGAACTGATCATTCACTCAATGAACCACCTGTGAACTAACCATTCACATAATGAACCACCAGTGAACTAATCATTCACTTCCTAAACTTAACCCAATCATATTTTTATGAAAACTCTACCTTTAGTGTGAAATTATGGAGCATTGTTCATAACTGGAGACATGACTATTCAAATAGTTTTACACTCTGCAGAGGTTGCACGACTTTACCCACATGATGTGATCATCTCTTCGTAAAAGAAAATTACAACAAGGCTTTTACAATGCTCAACCTCAAACTCAGTTTCGCCCGCTAAGATTTTGCCATTGAGTAGGCTGACCACCTAGTCGATAATTATTCTCTCCTGTGCCTTGTGGAAATGTCTAGCCAATACCCACGTTTATCACAATAGTAAAATTGAAATTGAAATATCATAAATTAATCAGCTAAATCTATCACATACTAGACACGTGGTTGCACGATAAATCTCATATCAATGGTGCACAAAGTTAAATCCTTAGATATTACCCAAGCGAGACATCTGCATCCTTTGAAGTACTAACCACACTTTCCCCTTTACTGCACGATTACTCACCCAAGTGAAAACCAGTTTTGTATAACCAATACCAATGACACCCAATGCCATATCACATAAATTTTATAATAGTAGCTACAACCATGATTCGATATCTCAATAAGTCAAATTAATCAATTAATCACATGTGATAATGAACCCAACTTAATTATAGGCATGGCTAAGCATACTAGATGTCCAACCCATATGACAACTAGTATTGCATCACTAGATAATTTTTCATCCTATGGTAATAATGAAATCACGACATTCAAATTATCAAGTGAGAGATTAATCAAATTGGACAGTAACTACAAGGTACAAAGGTTTGCATTAAAATAGCAATGCATAATAATTTAAAATAAAATAATAAATAAATAGATTTAAAAACTAGGTTTATCACGATGAAAGGATATGACTTGCCTTCGTCTTACTCAATTAATGGCTCTTGGTCTTCAGATCTTGTTTCAGCTCCGTTGAAGGCGTGATCTAACAAGAGAGAACATAAAATATGGCACAAACGAAATCAAAACAAAATTCAATTGAACTTTAAAAACTTCAAAACTAGAACCAAAAGGTATACCTCAATTTTAGATGAATTTAGTAAAAAGAATTGGGTCAAACGGAGCTAGCCAGAAAAGAATGGGCTCTCAGAAGATTTAAATCTAAAGAAAAAAAAGGAAAATATGATTTACTGAATTTATTTTTCTAAAGAAAAATCCTAATTATTATGTCAACATCTAATTTGTTTTTTGGCTGAATTATTTTTCTAAAGAAAAATAGAATTTATGACGTCATCAGCTTACGTGGCAGCTGTCTGGGCTACTAGGGTTGACGTGGCACTGATATATGGCTTGCTGACGTGGCACCGAGACAGCTCGGTTGGCTGATGTGGCATACATGTGGCATCTAGAGCTTGCATGGTAGGTGACATGGCGGTTAACTCGGCTCGGTCGGCTCATAGGTCTACAGAACAGTCCACGCTGATGTGTGGGGCCCACTATCAGTGATGCGGTTTATGGTGGATCGGTTTCATGGGAATTCAAAGGGGCGCGGTTGGCGTTAGCACTGATGTCTATGAGCACGCAATGTGAGGTGACGCGGGCGACGGTGAGCTCATGAACAGGGGAGCAGTGCAGCGGACTGTACGGTGGACAGAGCGGAGCGAGGCGGCATGGTTCATTGGCAGGAACTCCCCAACAGGTGGGTGAACAGCGGCGGAGATGATCTGAGCGACAATGACTGCTTGCGCACGACGGGGACGGTCATCGTCGAAGAAGAAGACAGTGAGGATGATGATGGTGACGACTTTCGGCGGCGGTGGCTCGGCGAGAACGTTGAGGCGCACAGCAAGCTCGATTGCAGGTCTGAAAGACGAGGGGGGCAGCGCGCTTATATAGGTGCGGGTGTCGAGGCGACCGCGTCATGCATGCCACAGACACCGAGGCCAGACCGGATGCGGACAACGGCGGAGTTCGAATTGAGAACGACAATGAACAGTGCACGACTACTCAGATGGATAACACGTGGCTCAGTGAGAGATCAGACAGCCAGTGGTAGACGACACAGATGAATAGTGTTGGCAAAGCCAGATGCTGGACATGTGGCAAGGGATGAGACCAAGCAGCCGACGGAAGACTCGGGCTGGATGGTCGACACGTGGCAAGGGGATCGGACGACTGAGGATTAATGGGCTAGAGAGAGAAATGGGTTTTAGCCCATTTACCCTTTTGGATTTTTAAAGATTTTCTAATTTTAGAAATAGGAAAGAATTTAATTAAGCTCTAGAAAATAGTAAATAAATCCAAAAAATCTTTAAAAATTTCAAAAAATTCCTTGAGGCACAAGGAATTCAAATAAGATACTTTCAGTAAATATTAATATTTATTTTAGTTATATTAAATTAATTTTAATTAATAAAAAATATTTTAAGTTTGAATTAATTTAAGAAAAATTCAAATGGTGAATTTTAATTTTAAAAGCGGAGAGCATGGCAGGTGTGCTAGGCGACACCGAGCAGGTCGTTGAGCGCGAGTGGATAGGTTAGTAGGGTAGGTGCTAGGCAATTTGTTGTCTCTTAGTTTATGGTCTTACCAATGTAGTAGCTATTTTAGTTCTGCATTTTACAAGTGATATGTTGCTAAATTGCTGGCATTTGCTAAAAGGGAAGGACAAGTAATTGAAATTTTCTTGGAAATTGAAATTTTAATGAACAATGTTTCACTAGATCACTAAATGCTCCATCTTTGTTCTTAACTTGGGTGCAACTTATCCTAGTTTTTTTCCAATGGTTTTGTATCTTTGTGGAAGTGGAAGAGAACATCACATATAGTTCAGAGAAACTTTAGAAGTAAGGTTGGACCCTTGGCTATTTGTTACTTGCAAGTTGCAACCTCTTTTCTGATTCATGTACGCAGTGAGACATAATAAGCTGGTGTTATTTTGTTTGTGTTATTTTGAATTGAGATTAGTGAATCTTATATTTTTATGATTTTGTAGATCTTTGAGCTTTAAAATATGAAGAAGTCTGTAGATTTAAATTCTTTGTGAGAGGGAGCTAGAAAGACACAGAAGGTAGCTTCCACCTCGACGCTAAAACCAATTTCTATTGAAAGCCATGTTCAGAATCAGACGAATTCTCCTTCCAATGACAATGAGCTGCAACTTGTAGTGCACACACACGATGATAGTGGCACCGCAAGCACAAAACCTGAGGTAGGCGCAAGCATGAAACATGAGAAGGGCTGCCCATTGTTCCCAATCACAGAAGATCATGGATTAGATGATGAAGCCATTTATGATGCTGATTTGCTTCCGCATGATCCTAGAAAGAGAATTCCCATCATAGGCTATAATGCCAATGAACAAGATGCAGTGAGAAGAGGATACATTACATTGCATTGTAATAGATTAATAGAAAGCATCTCAATCAATAAAGAAAAAAGAATTATATTGTATACCTTCACTGATAAAGACACTGATGTAGGCTGCATCCCCTGGCTAGTTGGCCACCGCCGTGCCCCTGGCTGCGCTCCCCTAACCAATGGCCATCGCATCATGCCGCTCACCGCCGCACCACGCTCCCCTAGTCGTCGCGCCGAGCCTGCTGGTCACCGTGCTACCTTGCTTGCTCTATGCCTCTAGGGTTAGGGTTGCTTTGCTAATTTGCTCCACGTGACTTCTCTCTTGGGGATAGGGCTTGGGCCTTTGCTTCTAGGTTCCACACTTCTACTCGTCTCTTGGGCCGAACCATCGAATGGCTTGTGGTCTCAAGTCCAACTGGTGCGGCGCTTTGTGACTTTGTGTCTTCGTCGATTGACTCGTTCATCTTGAGAAAAGAAGCTGACCAATCGCCATGGTGCGGTGGTGTCGCCGGTAGGTGCCGCTCTGGAGTCTGGAGGAGGAGGGGGTCCAACCAGCAACTAAGCTTGAGTGGCTACCCGACCTCTCCTTTAGAGAGGGTCCACCCTGATAGAGATGACTGGTGATCTTTGTCTTTATCGAGGTTAATAGTAGTATTTAGAATACAAAAACATGCAAATTCTTTCATTAACTTAATAACCTATTTTATTATTGAGGAAGAGATAGATTATGAAAAGATGAGTGATACCATTACATTTGTTGCTCATAATGCTTGCTGACTACGTTATATTCACCATTGCTATTAAATTTACTTGTTAGATCATAGTCCAACCAGGGAATACCTCGAGTGGGACATGTGGTTTATAGGCTCAAAGGATATCGTGTGGGACGAGGGTGATCATATCAAGGACCAGGGTAAGATGGGCATCCTATTCAGTAGTTGAGATGAGTAGACGACCTTTAGTGCCTCATCTCCAAGAGTTATAGTGCATAAATAATATGTATCTCCTTTGTATTTGACTTTTTGTATTAGATACTTTAGCCCTTCATGGCTAGTTATTGTAATAATGCAAAATCTCTAATTATTATTTTGCTACGTAACTTTAGTATGGCTTATTATTCCCTAAGGCCTTGATCTTAGTAAATAATAATCTATTGTCTGATGTCATGTTCTGAGGATATTGACATGGGGCATCACACCATTTGACCTAAAAGAATGGTTTAATTATTATAGCACACAATTGATTAAGCAAATTATTCTTAGTAATTCATTTTTATTGTACTAACCTTTTGGTTGATGAAATAGGATTCTTGATCTCGGGGTACATTCCCACAACCCTATCGGCATAGAGTGCGATCAATATAAATTCATCAAATGTGTAATCTGGTATTTTCCTGCAGTCTAGGATACTGTTACGAACTATGATCAAATACAAGGTTTTGTATGTTTAAGGGTGTCAATATGGTGATTAACAAGCATAACAACATGTTCATCAGTTGTTATTTGGACACTATGACCCTATTCAATTTGTTTTTTCCTTATGGTTTTTTTTATTTTTGATTGAAATGACACTGTAGTGTCTATAAGTTTTTTCTAATGCATTCACTTAAAAGGAAAATGAAGAAAAAGAGAGAGAAACTAAAAAACACTATTATATCTTCATGGACAATGCAAAAGAAAAAAAGAAAGAAAAATATTCTAAGAAGTCAACACATTCCAAACTGCTTTTATCTTTCTAGAACCTAAAAGGCAAAAACCAAAAACTATTTGAAATGGAGCCTATAAAAGCATGATAACTAAAGCGTTGCTCTCTGTAGGTTCCGGAAATTGAAGCGTTGCTTTACCCTTAGTGATTTCAATTCTTTGAGGGAAGTCTTTGAAATGGAGCCTATAAAAGCCTGATAACTAAAGCGTTGCTCTCCCTTAGTGATTGTGCTACAGGTCCCGAAAACTGAAGTGTTGCTTTACCCTTAGTGATTTCAATTCTTTGAGTGAAGTCAACTGAAAGCAAAAAAAGAAGTCTGATAGGTGACAATTTCAGAAACTGGACTGACTAGATGATATATTTTTGGATAATGCTATGCCTGAATGTCTGATACAGGCGTCCAGCTTCAAACGCTCGGTTACAATATTTTTCAATCATATTTACAACATCAGATAACCGAACGCTAGCATTCCCCTAAAATTTTTTTCCTACCTACAAATCATCATGTCACATTTACCCCTTCAGCTTCATATGTCCTTCTGTCAGCAAATTCTGTGCGGTTAATGACATCAATTGTGGCATCCAATGTTACATCGTGAAAAGTTTGTCGGTCTCTATGAAGTCTGCACCTTCTTTGATAGCCCTATGCAAGAAACCAAGAACCAAAGCAGATCTTTGAGTTTGCACCGAGATCTGTGATGAAGTATTCCGAGTGTGATCTGTGAGGTACTGGTCAAGCATATCAAGTCTTTTTTTACTGGCCAAACACTTTCTAGCCTTTAACTTTTAGAAGTCAGCTTTTGAATGGAGTGACTTCTAAGGTGATTTAAGCCGTTTGTAGGGAACACTATAGGAGCCGCTTTAAATAAAGTGGTTTCTCAACGCGAATGTTTCTTAGCCTCTCAATCTTTCTCGCAATCAATCAAAAGCCATAGCAAAAAACTAAAAACCATAGCACTTAACAGGACCTTTATCACGCATGTGTTTGTGTACTTTCAACTTGTATTTTGTAAATTAACAGCAATGTAGTTAGTCTCAGGTGTCTTTAAAATATACAAACCATACTTGAGAGAAAAACCAAATGCTAACAATTTAGAAATGGAGTGTAAATTACCAAGTAGGCTGCTGCGGTTTCTTTAGGTATTTGACCATTTGATCCCCTATGGGCAATGTTGTAAGGTCTAATTGTCTGCATGAAGATCTACGGGTAGGCTATGCAAGCAAAATTTCAAAAATTCTATCGCGTAAAAGGAACCTCCTCTAGTAATAAATCACGGGATTACCTCTAGACGCGCAGACTCGTAGCGAAAGTAGAGTCGATGTGGCATGTTGATGCAGTTGTAGTCGTTCTAGCAGAACGTCTCCTCCTTCAGGTCCTTGTGATCGTCACAAGTTGCGGATCGTCCTAGTGTTGAAGCTTCGCGTCAACACCTCCAAGGTATTCACACGTACGGGGTAGGAACACCACGCGCCGGAGTGCTAGCGCCGGCTGTGCGGTATTAGATGAGGAAGGTGTGGTAACAAGGGCTCTATTTATAGGTATCCATCATAATGGGTCTCAAAATAGAGGCCCATTAGAAACTCATGGCCCACAAGAATTCGGATCACTATCCGAATTAAGTCCTAACCCTTTAAGTGTGCGACCCTATAGATTCACATACATTTAAATATAGCCCGAGTACTCCTACTCGTCCAATAATCGGCAGCGGCCCGTTAGCAAGACATGCCGACTCCCAAGTATATGCAAAGATCATATCGGACGAACCTCAACAAAACTCATGCATTTCCCTTTGCCTCACGATATCGGTTGAACTCAAGGTGAGTACGTGTCATCCTTGTTTGGTTAGCTCAACCACTCTTTCTCGATTACGTGACTTGAATTCCCTACTACGGTTAACTCTTTAACCGTGAATAGCATGGTCATGCATTTCTGGAATTCAATCACTCGAGAGGCCTAGAGATATCTCTCCTGTTGCTTGGAGGGGCAAATCCTATCTTGATCGACCATGCCTCAATGCACACACCATGACAAAACCCGGAAGCTACCTTTATTACTACCCAGTTACGGAGTAGTGTTTGGCAACCCCTAAGTTAGTCATTATGCATCTTGAGTACGTGCGACGATCTCAAGTCTTAAGGACATAGCATACGCATTGTGAATGAAACCAACTGATGACGGTAAGAATGCAACATTCTCGCAGTGTTTCATGGTGGGTCGATCCAACCCCATGTTCGCTAACATGTGTCCATATTATTGGTTTAATATCTTTATATCTATAACTCGTGAAACATGGTCATCAACCAATACATATGCTAGTCTATTAATATGTGTCCTCATATGTTTGACTAGGGATCATCTAAGAATAATCATCGCAGCAATATAGAGTTTCACAATCAAGTCACACACTTGATAATAAATATTGACGATGTTATTCAAGGAACAAAATAAATTATCCAATAAATCATGAACATAATAAACATAATCATCTCTATGATTGTCTCTAGGGCATATCTCCATCAGTCTCCCACTTGCACTAGAGTTAATCATTTAGGTATCTAATACCAATAGCTCTTGTGTGCATCTCGTGTTTTTGCTGTGTGAGAGGTTTTGTCAATGGATCAGCAACATTTAAATCTGTGTGTACCTTGCATATCTTTACATCTCCTCTATCCGCAATATCGCGAATAAGGTGATAGCGCCTGAGTATATGCTTGGACTTTTGATAGGATCTAGACTCCTTAGTCTGCGCAATGGCTCCATTATTATCACAATAGAGATCCATTGGGCTCAAGGCACTCGAGACCATACCCAACTCAGAAATAAAATTCCTTATCCAAACACCTTCCTTCGCAGCTTCAGAAGCCGCAATGTACTCGGCCTCCGTTGTAGAATCAGCAACCGTCTCTTGCTTGGAACTTTTTCAGCTCACTGCTCCTCCATTTAAAATGAAAACAAAACCAGATTGCGAACGATAATCATCTTTATCAGTTTGGAAGCTTGCATCGGTGTAACCATTTACAACGAGCTCTTCATTACTGCCATAAACTAGGAACACATCCTTAGTTCTTCTTAAGTACTTAAGAATGTTTTTCACAGCTGTCCAGTGACCTTCACCGGGATCAGCTTGGTATCTGCTTGTAACACTTAGAGCATACGATACATCGGGTCGAGTACATATCATGGCGTACATAATAGATCCAATAGCTGAAGCATATGGAATACCATTCATATGGTCTCGCTCTTCAGTTGTCGAAGGACACTGATTCTTGCTAAGACTTATGCCATGTGACATAGGCAAGAACCCTTTCTTGGCATCCTGCATGTTAAACCGTTTCAACACCTTGTCAATATAAGTACTTTGGCTTAATCCAATCAGCCTTCTCGATCTATCTCTATAGATCTTTATCCCTAAGATGTATGTTGCCTCTCCTAGGTTCTTCATAGAGAAACTATGTTTCAATGAGACCTTAACAGATTCCAGCATAGGAATGTCATTCCCAATCAATAATATGTCATCTACATATAAGATTAGGATTACGAGTGCGCTCCCACTAACCTTCATGTAAACACAAGGTTCTTCTTTGTTCTTGATGAAACCAAACGTTTTGACCTCTTCATCAAAACGTTTATTCCAACTCCGAGATGCTTGCTTCAATCCATAGATAGATCTCTGAAGTTTGCATACTTTTCTAGCATTTTGGGGATCAACAAAACCCTCAGGTTGTGTCATGTACACATCCTCACTTAGGTTTCCATTTAGGAAAGCCGTTTTGACATCCATCTGCCATATCTCATAATCAAAATATGCAGCTATAGCTAGAATGATCCGGACAGACTTAAGCATAGCGACGGGCGAGAAGGTTTCATCATAATCAATACCTTGAATTTGTTTGAAACCCTTCGTCACCAATCGTACCTTATGGATATGAACATTTCCATCCATGTCTATCTTTTTCTTAAAAACACACTTGCATTCAATGGTTTTTACACCATCAGGTAGATCAACAAAGTTCCAAACTTGATTATCATGCATGGATTGAATTTCAGATCTCATGGCTCCAAGCCATTTCTCAGAGTCTGAGTCCATCATTGCTTCCTCATAAGTTTTAGGCTCGTCATTGTCTAACAATAAAATGTCATGTCGATACCTTATCGGCAATTGACGTAGCCTTTCAGACCTACGTGGGGCTGGTGCCTCTTCCACAGGTTGTACAACTTCTTGTACACTCTGTGGAGGTTCAGTAGGAGTTGAAACATTTTCTGATGGCTCTCGAATTTCTTCGAGTCTAGCCGTGCTCCCACTAACTCCTTTTGAGATAAACTCTTTCTCCAAAAAGATACTATTTCGGGCAACAAACGCTTTATTCTCATCCCTTTTATAAAAGTAATATCCTTTTGTTTCCTTAGGATACCCCACGAAGAAGCATTTATCTGATTTAGGTGTGAGCTTGTCAGACGTCAAACGTTTTACATATACTTCACATCCCCATATTTTGAGAAAAGACAAACTAGAACTCTTCCCAGTCCACATCTCATATGGTGTCTTATCCACAGATTTAGATGGTACTCTATTTAAAGTGAAAGCGGCAGTTTCTAGAGCATAACCCCAAAAAGACAATGGTAGATCAGATTGGCTCATCATAGACCGAACCATGTCAAACAAGGTCCGATTCCATCGTTCAGACACCCCATTCCATTGAGGTGTTCCCGGCGGAGTTAGCTGTGGAACAATTCTACATTGTTTTAGATAATCACCAAACTCATGGCTCAAATATTCACCTCCACGATCTGATCGTAGGGTTTTAATTGTCTTGCCAAGTTAATTTTGTACTTCGTTCTGAAATTCTTTGAACTTTTCAAAGGATCCAGACTTATGCCTCATTAGATAGATGTAACCATATCTACTAAAATCATCGGTAAAAATTATGAAGTACTGAAAACCACCTCTGGCCATTGAGCTCATTGGTCCACATACATCTGAATGTATTAAGGCCAATGAATCATTTGCCCTCTCACCTATACCAGTGAAAAGCGCCTTAGTCATTTTGCCAAGTAAACAAGACTCACATGTTTCAAATGATTCAAAATCAAATGAGTTCAGTAGACCATCTTTATGGAGTTTCACCATGCGCTTCTCATTTATGTGACCCAAACGACAATGCCAGATATAAGTGGGATTCAAATCATTAGGTCGAAGCCTCTTAGTATTAATGTTATAGACAGACACATCCTCAAGATTTAAAACATACAATCCATTCAACAATGGAGCATTATCATAAAGCATATCATTCAAATAAATTGAACAACAATTGTTCTTTATTCTGAACTCATAACCTTCTACTCCCAAACATGAAGCAGAAATAATGTTTTTGCTTAAGGTAGGAACACAATAACAATTATTTAATTCCAAAACTAATCCTGAAGGTAAACATAATGGTAAAGTGCCAACAGCTAACGCAGCAACTCTTACTCCATCGCCGACGCGAAGATCAACTTCGCCTCTTGCTAAGCTCCTACACCTTATCAGCCCCTGCATCGAATTGCAAATATGAGCAACCGATCCGGTATTAAATACCCAAGAACCAACATGAGAAGTAGCAAGATTGATTTCTATAACATTTATACCTGAAGTTGAAGTCTTACTTCCCTTCCTCTTTTCTAGTTCTGCCAAGTACTTCTTATAGTTCCTCTTCCAATGTCCAGTGCCTTGGCAATGGTAGCAAACAGTATCAGGTGCAACGCCAATCTTAAGCTTCTGAAGCTTGGATTTGACACTCGAGATCTCATCTTGAGTTTTACCCATACCCTTTCTTTTGCCCAAAGCCTTAGATTTCTTCTTATTGAAGTTGATAGTCTTTTGCACCATCATCACATGATTGTTGCTTTTCTTAATGCTATCTTCTGCAGTCTTGAGCATCATATGCAACTCGGTGAGATTCTTGTCTAAGCCATTCATATGAAAATTCAGAATGACCTGCCCAAAGCTTGCAGGAAGCGATGCAAGAATTAAGTCAATAGCCAACTCTTGGCAAGGGGAAAATCAAGTTTTTCCAAGCTCTGTGTAACCAACCATCTTGATCACATGAGGGCTCACCGGACTACCCTCAGCTAGTTTACTTCCAAACAATTTCTTTGAGATCTCATATCTCTCAGTTCTTGCTTATGTCTCAAACATGCCTTTGAGTGCTACGATCATATCGTAAGCCTCTATATTCTCAAACTGCTTCTGAAGGTCTGAGTTCATGGCAGCAAGCATGAGACAGCTAACATCAAGAGACTCATCACATGCCTTTCTATAGGCATTTTTAAGAGCAGCAGTAGCATTTTCAGCAGGCACTTCTGGAATCGGTTGCTCTAGAACATGTTCCTTTTTATCTTGCCTAAGAACGATTCTTAGGTTGCGGGACCAATCCGCAAAGTTTGTTCCATTCAGTTTTTCCTTATCAAGTATCGAACGTAAAGCAAAACTGGAAGTAGGTGCAACAGTTGGTGCCATGATCTACAACACAAAATACGCAAAACTAAGATATATGTTCAAGAAAGGTAACTTCTATTAAACAATTTAATAAAGATACTCCCACTAAATACCATCTCTCTCTTATGGCATTTAGTGATTCAAGATCCACAATCAACTTATCTACTAGTGAGCTTTGGCATCACTGCTAGAGGATAGGTAAATTTGGTAAGCAACCTTTTGCTAATTATATCTCTATATAACTCTTGTTGTTGGGCAACATCTCTATGTTCCGGCACCCAACCTTATGCCCCAAGGTCCATAACCGTTATGATGACCTTGTCAAGTTAAACCAATACTTTGCACGTGAGTGTCCGACACAAACCCATCTAGTCAAGGAGAATTAATGGCACTCTGCTTTAGCAAGACCTACCATTAATATACATGGCTTTAGATGGTGCAGCTAATTGGGAGGGCATCAATTTAGCTTAATATTATGTGAGAGAATTTTATTTCTACTATGTTAAAAGCATTTGGAGCAATTAAATAACATGCATAGAAATAAATGAACAGAAAAATAAAGCCATTCACAAAACAATCACATTGCATCGTGATATAGTATGGCCCTTTCACATGGTGATCTCTATCGCGGTGCTTCTTGTTCACCATGTCTCCAAGTGGCGAAAACCTCCAAGCACTCCCACTAAGTTATTACCATATGGCATACTAGTAAAGTTTACAAGGAGTGAAGAAGCAACACAAGTCGACACGCAGGTCGTTATACAAATATAAACAGCCTTGGGCTGCAATAATTATGACTCGCAGGCTATGATTATTACATACATATATGCATTTCATACATCATTCACATGCATAATGGGCCATACTATTTCACAACAATCCCTGCAAAGCAAATATGCATAGAATCGTATTCTATCTAATATGCCAAGTTATTATTCTAGTCACAAAGGTCCTGTTTCGAAATTTTTGGGACTATGTAGATCCAATCTACTGTTCCGTCCATACAAATCGCATCGGATTAATCACATTAACCCTATTCGATCGCAACTCTAATTCGATCAATCAAAATTGATCTTCGCGTGTTTCATGGATTTACGTATCACTGTCTGCCCCGATGGCAGAAATCCGACCGGTGGAGGCAAGTCGTGATTCGACCATGAAACACGATCACAGAAAGCGTTCATCTTCACGTGCTCCATAGATTTACGTGTCACTGTCTGCCCCGATGGCGGAAATCTGACCGGTAGAGGCAAGTTGTGATTCGACCATGAAACATGATCATAGAATAGCGATTATGAACACATCTATACACCACCGCGCATGGACGATCATATCGACCATCACCAAAATCAATCTATCATATAGAACGATCACAGAAACAAGGATAGATCACATCTACGATTCCCACATATCACAATATGGACCTAATCCGAATCTAATACTAAATGGGATGGCTCTGATACCACTGAAGATCTACGGGTAGGCTATGTAAGCAAAATTTCAAAAATTCTACCGCGTAAAAGGAACCTCCTCTAGTAATAGATCACGGGATTACCTCTAAACGCGCAGACTCGTAGCGGAAGTAGAGTCGATGTGGTGTGTTGATGCAGTTGTAGTCGTTCTAGCAGAACGTCTCCTCCTTCAGGTCCTTGTGATCGTCACAAGTTGCGGATCGTCCTAGTGTTGAAGCTTCGCGTCAACACCTCCAAGGTATCCACACGTACGGGGCAGGAACACCACGCGCCGGAGTGCTAGCGCCGGCTGCGCGGTATTAGATGAGGAGGGTGTGGCAACTAGGGTTTCGGGAATTCCGAATTCTCTCTTCGAACCCTATGCCACCTCCCCTCAATTTATAGGCATCCATCATAATGGGTCTCGAAATAGAGGCCCATTAGAAACTCATGGCCCACAAGAATTCGGATCACTATCCGAATTAAGTCCCAGCCCTTTAAGTGTGCGACCCTATAGGTTCACATACACTTAGACATAGCCCGAGTACTCCTACTCGTCCAATAATCGGCAGCAGCCCCTTAGCAAGACATGCCGACTCCCAAGTATATGCAAAGATCATATCGGACGAACCTCAACAAAACTCATGCATTTCCCTTTGCCTCACGATATCGGTTGAACTCAAGGTGAGTACGTGTCATCCTTGTTTGTTTAGCTCAACCACTCTTTCTCGATTACGTGACTTGAATTCCCGACTACGGTTAACTCTTTAACCGTGAATAGCATGGCCATGCATTTCTGGAATCCAATCACTCGAGAGGCCTAGAGATATCTCTCCTGTTGCTTGGAGGGGCAAATCCTATCTTGATCGACCATGCCTCAATGCACACACCATGACAAAACCTGGAAGCTACCTTTATTACTACCCAGTTACGGAGTAGTGTTTGGCAACCCCTAAGTTAGTCATTATGCATCTTGAGTACGTGCGACGATCTCAAGTCTTAAGGACATAGCATACGCATTGTGAATGAAACCAACTGATGACGGTAAGAATGCAACATTCTCGCAGTGTTTCATGGTGGGTCGATCCAACCCCATGTTCACTAACATATGTCCATATTATTGGTTTAATATCTTTATATCTATGACTCGTGAAACATGGTCATTAACCAATACATATGCTAGTCTATTAATATGTGTCCTCATATGTTTGACTAGGGATCATCTAAGAATAATCATCGCAGTAATATAGAGTTTCACAATCAAGTCACACACTTGATAATAAATATTGACGATGTTATTCAAGGAACAAGATAAATTATCCAATAAGTCATGAACATAATAAACAGAATCATCTCTATGATTGTCTGTAGGGCATATCTCCATCACTGCAGTGGCTTCTTCCGTTTCACATCCAGTTGACTTGGGGAAGGAGCAGCTTGATTGGCACCGGGGTTGGATACTTAAGTAAGTACTACAAGGACAGTGATAGAACGGTGCCCTGTGAATGTCGAAGCTATCATATATCTCGTACTGTAGCTATTTTTTTTAAAAAGTAATCTTTGTACATCCGTTTTTGCAAATCTAGCCCCCTCATTGAGTTCGGCAGCCAATACTTCAAGTTCATATTTGTACTGTACTGATCATGCATACATGACAAACATATTTCGTGCTTTGTTGCAGTATGACCGACTTTACTGTATCGTGTCTGAGGGTGGTGCCGTGCTGCGCCGAGGATGTTCAAGCACCTTGGAACGCCTCCTGGCATCTGTCCGTAACATGTATGCTGATGCCAAACATACACTGGGAGCCCTCAGTTGCGGCCATCCTAATGACGTGTTTATCCCAAGGGCGATGAGGCATTAGTTTCATTATTCTTCATATATGTCGTCTCCATGCAGACCATTCACGCTGACACCACTTTACTTCCGTCTTTGTCAAGGAGGCAGCCCGACGCTAGACCTCCCTCGCTGGGAGGGAGGGGAACGACGAAGCACTGCACGTTTGTCCTCATCACGAAGATATCCTGAGGCACATGCCACCCCAAGCAGCAATGTCAACTCACCTGTCTAAGAATATGAGGTTCAGTACAGCACGTACGCACCAGCGGACCTCCCGCACCTGTGGCAGTGTGATCGATGGTACGATTGGACGTACGATAGCTACACAGTCCACTTGTATGGCACAGAGTAAGCGACATCGGGCTACCCTACAGCGAAGTTCCCTAGAGGTTCATCCTCTACATAACACGTGATACTGGTGTGTACAATTATGAGTTTTCTTGTCGTTCCATGATTACTCTTCATATAGCTAACCGAATAGTACGACCGTGTAATATCGAGGGATGAGTTTATCTTTTTGAAACTGGAGTTTGCACAGCAATTGTACCTTCCATCAACCTAATGAAACATTTTCCCCTCCAAGGACGTCAGCAATTACGCACAAATTGAGTACAACAGATGTTTAGCACTCAGGAGATTGGGCCCTGTCAGTTGTCGGTGCCCCAGTTCCCACTCAGCCATCTCAATACCACTTATGCGATGTATGACGCTCCCCCAATAGACTGACTTTCCCTGAGGACTAGTTTCACCATGCAAGGAAGCGACTAGCGGATCACCCTTGACCAAGTATTATGCCGATTTCAGCACTTTGCATTGAGCGTGTCGAAATGTTGTTCCCTTGACCCTATGTTTGAGCTCTATGTGTCGAACCAAATTATGTAGTCGTTAATGCTTTGTTCACATTTTACTACTATGATATGGAATTTAGTGATGTGTGTCGAGTTGTTCTTAGTAGTTGTTAGTGAACATAGATTTGTAAAGCTAGTATGTCGCTATTTTAATAAAATAATGGCTTGTAATGTAACTTTTCATGCATTTCAAATTAAGTTGGTAAAGTTGCACAGACACATTGTTTTTCAGGACAAAGTAGCAACACTTCGACTAGCCCTTTTCCAGAGCGAGGTGATAGCACGTTGCAACCTCTTCACTTCGACCAAAATGACCGCACCTTGCCCACCACACAACATACCAGCGTCAAGTCCGTCATCCACATCCGAGAGACCCTACAAATTGCCTCACACAATGAACCCACGTATCTCCATCGCACTACTACAACCAAAACATGGCAAACAAGGCTAGAAGCTTAAGGCGTGGGGGGGGGGGGACGATGGGCATGGACTGGGTTTCAAGACTCTGACCCTTATCTCAAAGGCACGAGCATCAACGGTCCCATAGACCCTGACCCCCCAAACTCCAATCTACCACTCGAATTCAGGGAGTCCTACATCCCTAGAAATCAACTCCGTGACTATCCACACATCTCCGAGCCTTGATCACAATGCAAGCACAAACTTGGTGTTGTAGTGCAGGTTTCTGATGACAACACACACTCAGGATGTCAATTTTTTTTGTTCCCTCTTTTCATGATAACTGGTTTAGTACCTATCTATACTTCCACATATGGATCACTTGTAGTCACCTTGTCTTGCTTGCAGCCACACAACGAGCTCTGTAGGGAGAGAATTAGGAAGAGGAACAATGAGGATGTTATTCATATCAGTAGCGACTACCACCCATATTGCTACTGTGCCAACCCAAGCTGCAAATATGCCTGCTACTACAGCAACAACTAGCCACATCCACGGTGCCCTGATGACCACCATGTTATGTGGGTGCCCTACGATTTTACATTTTTGCCTTAGGGGCGTTCCCCTTCGAGCCCAATTATAATTGTTTCCATCAATGTCGTTTTTGTTAAGCAAGGCCCACACGTGACTTAGGATGAAGTTCAGATTGATGGTGCATGCATGTTGCCATTTGTACCGTACGAGTACTGTAATTTAAAATTCCACTAGGTGCTCCATGTTCATGCGCAAAGTGAACTAGAATCTAACATGTAACACTTTTTTTTGAGTGAAATGACAACATGGACCAGCTTTTCTTAGTGAATTGATAGCATGCGCTAGCTTGTCTTAATGAGTTGACAACATGCATTGGCTTTTCTCAGTAAGTTGACAGCACATAATAGCTTTTCTCATTGAGTTGACAGCACACACCAGCTTTTTGTAGTGATTCAACAGCACCTTCCAACTTTTCTCACTAAATTGATAGTAAGCACCATATGTCCTTAGTGATTTGAGAACATGCACCATCTTTTCTTAGTGAAGTAGTCTTCAACACTGCCCTCCTCATTGAATTAATAACACGCACCAGCTTTTCTCAATGAGTTTACAACACATGTTGGCTTCTGTCAGTGAATTGACAACACATACCAGCTTTTCTTATTGAATTGACAACGATGTCACCTTCTCTGTGCCCACAAGATTCGCTCTTTCAAACATGAGTGCACTTCCATTCAGCGAAATTTACTCCTAAACACTACACACTGATTGCCTATAAAGTCTAACAAGACTCCATGACTAGATCCAACACTCCACTCAGGTTGATCTTGAAAATTGGGGAAGGGAGGAGGGAGAAGAGAGGACAGGTAAAGGATATCACTACGCCACTATTAGAGATGTCGAACTACAAAGAGATGCTTCAAAAGCACAAGTGGGTTGCCAAGAAGAAGGGATACTGCCACGATAATTTTTGCAAGGATGCACCTGTGCCACCAGAGTCACGCCCGCAGTGCGACTGTAATAATTCGGTACAAATCATTTAGTCAACACATCGAGCCACTGCTACTCGAGCACACTACATGTGTGGTGATAACCGCATAAGTGAATGTCACGTATTGATAAAATCACATTGCATGTTTTATTTCACATATTGCTAACCATCTCTATGCATGATGGTAGGTGACAAAGCATTGGTACTTCTTTCAGTGGATTGATGGCCTGAACAGGTACGACATGGCATTCATTGAGCAAAAATACATGCTCAATTATCCAGTGGCACCTAAGAACTTTACTTGTTGGAAATCTTACACCCCGAAGGACAAGGGAAAGGTCGAGAGGATGGAAGACAAGGGAAAGGTGCCGATGGTCCTCAATGCACCTACTGAACAGTAGGTTATTTTAGACTGGGACAAACCTATACATGTTGTGAAAGCCGAGTATTGGGCGGCCATCGCTAAGGCTAAAGCTCGCAGGGGAGGTAAGGGAAAAGCATCTGTGGATCCAAATATATACAATGAATGACTTCAAGCCTAACTTCCAAAAGGCGTACATGTATCTTAGCTGTAGTTCAAGTTGATGGTTTATGCATGTTGCTATTGTATCATAGGAGTAGTGAGGCAAATATATACACCTAACCAAACCCTATGTGCCATGTAATTCACACCTTTATTACGAAATATTATGTCGGGCTAGACATGGTCCATTACTACAATATTTTTAATAATATATTATTAAAAATATGGCTAAACAAGGCAGCCTGCCATGCCAGATATTGCTCGTGCTTGCTAAGCCCATGGTAGAAGCTACTGAGCTTAGGAGGCATGGTAGGACCTACCTAGCTCTGGCTCCTCGGTAGGTGCTATCGAGCTCCAGTAGTGTGGTAGGGCGCGTCGCCTGCCACACCCGTCCCTGCCCTGTTGCGCCCATCCTACCATGATCGCACCCTCTTGCTGAGCTAGGTTTAGTTGGTTATTCCAATGTTTCATGATGGACTTCTCTATTATTGCCTATGCATTGAGGTAGTTGAAGAAACACGAACAAAATTACCCCACTTATGATTTAGAGCTAGTCACAGTGGTTTTTGCTCTAAAGATTTGGAGTCATTACTTGCACGGAGTCTTGTGATATTTTCACTGACGACAAAAGCCTCAAATGCATTTTTATTTGGAAGGATTTGAATTTGAGGCAAAGAAGGTGGCTAGAGCTAATAAAAAAATTATGATCTCACTTTCTAATACCATCCAGGCAATAACAATGTGGTTGTTAATGCCCTTAGTCACAAGATGACACCCTTTACTCTAGGTAGTCTTATTGCTGACTTTGATTAGATGGGAATTTTCTATTATTATGCTAGTATAACACAGCTGAGATACAATTGTTCTAGAGTCAGCAATTCCAGGGAAGCGAGAGAGGTGCAATAGCATAACGATTGATTAATGAAATGAGGAAGCACGATGATGAAGGTGGAAAGGGATATTTTAGACTTGATGAGTTAGACACATTGCAGTTTAAGGGCCACCTTTGTGTGCCACAGAAGGCTCAAGTCAAGAATAAAATCTTGAGAGAGGCTCATCGTACCCTGTATAGGTACATCCTAGCGAGACCAAGATATATATAGATTTGAAGAAGAGCTTCTGGTGAAAGAGAATGAAGATGGATATCGCTCATTATGTGGCATCTTGTCGAGTTTGCAGCAAGTGAAGCCTGATTTTTGGGGATTTTTAAAACCTGGAATTTAAAATTTTATTTTTGGAATTTTTTTGAATTTAAATCAAGCTTAACTGAATTTTCAAAAATTTAAAAAGATTTAATATGATTAAGATAAACTTTAACATAAGATGAAAATATTTTATTTGAGTTCCTTGTGTCACAAGAAATTTTCTGGTATTTTCTGAAATTAAATCAAGCTCCAAATGAATTTTTGAATTTTAAAATGATTTAATCTGAGTAAAAAAATATCAACATAAGTTGGAAATATTTTATTTGGAATTTTCTTATCTCAAGGAATTTTTTGGTATTTTTGGTGAATTTGTGGGATTTATTTGCTATTTTCTAGAGCTCTTGGGAATTTATTTGAATTTCCTGAAAAGAATTTCATTTTGGAAAATCTCCCGGCCGCCCGATCCTCTCTCTTCCCACGCGGCAGCCATCCCGCCGCCCTCTCCCTCTCTCGCGCCCCGTCTCTCCCTCCGCCACCGGATCCCCTCCCGTGCCACGCGGCGCCATCCCGTGCCCGCCTGCTCGCTCGCCCGCGTGCTCCCATCTCCCTCGCTTCCCCGCCGTCCGATCGTCCCCACTGCCACGCGGCAGCACCAGCTCAGCCTGGCTCCCTCGCTCGCCCGATTCGCCTCCGCCCGTCCGATGCGCCGCCCCTCCATGCGTTGGCCTCGGCCCGGCCCAGATCCCGCGCCCGCTGCCGTCACCCCGCGTCAACCCTAACCCTAACCCTAGCGCCGCCTCACCCCGCTCCGCTCTGGGCCATCGGATCCGCCCACGTAGCGCGATCCCGCGCGTCCGCGCCGTGCCTCGCCCGGATTCCGCCCCGACCGTCCGATTCGCCGCGTGTCACCTCCCCCGTCTTCGTCTCGGATGCGAATTTCGTGCGCCGGGTTCGTCCTCGGTTCACGTGATAAAATCCGCCGCCACTGATGGAGACGGGGTGCCCGATCTTTCGATGAGATTGATAACTATCAATTTTTAGTGGAGGTAACCCTGGCGATCCAACTACACACGCACAACGTCGCTTGCGTCTTAGCAATCGCTGAACCAACTCCGAGATGTTATTGATCTTGCTAGAGACACGATCAACCTGAACATGAAGTTCAATCCTTGCAAGCAATCGAAGAACTAGCAAGAATAAGATGTACGCAACTGATATTGCGAATAAGATTGATGGTATTGAAAAAACAAAGGTGGGATCCCGAAGGTAGTCTTGACAGGTGGTCGTCTGACACAACTGAAGAACAAAAGTTTGCGCAATGGTTAAGCCTAAACTCAACGAAATTCAAGTCCTAGCAGGGGGGCGGCGGCTCCTATATATGGAGAACAACCAGGGGCGGCAGCGCCCTAGGGTTACAAGGCCCATGGGCCCAAGTGGTGGTGGCGCAGCACCCTTTTGACTCGGACTCAGAAACCAATATGGATTGTTTTGATGATTGCGGCCGGCTCGGAAGGAATTTGAATATGAGGTTAGATCCGTTGGAAAGTAGACTTCATAAGCTTTACATGAAGTACAAGAACGCCTCAAACGGAGTCCGTATGAGGAAGTTATGACCATTTGAATTTGGTACCATCACAGCAGTCCGACTCCGATTCCAGAACGTGTCCAACTCAAATTCTTGCTTGACTTGATCCCATAGTGATGTGGTGATCTCCATGATTCCTTCCTTGCATGTCCATGACTCCATGTCCCTTTCCTTCATCCTTTCCCAGGTTCCTAACCACAATTAAATCACTTGTATTAGGTAGCGGTCTATTCTCAGTAATATATGAACTTAGGAATGAATTCACCTGGTAATTAAGTTGACGAGCACGAGCTCGAGTAAGTGGTCCTTGTTGCGGAGGAGTTGTATCCATGGAAGGGATGTCCTCATCATCCTCCCCTTCTTACATTTGAGTCGTCCTCGACTCAAGTTCATCTTCTTCTCCCAAATATGGCTTCAAATCTGCGATATTAAATGTGGGGCTAACCCCGAATTCTGCAGGCAGATCAAGCTTATATGCATTATCATTAATCTTAGCTAACACCTTGAATGGACCATCAGTTCTAAGCATCAACTTAGACTTTCGTAACTCAGGAAATTTATCTTTGCGCAAATGCAACCAGACTAAATCACCAGGTTCAAAAGTTAAACTCTTTCACCCTGACTACCCGCAATCTTATACTTAGCATTCATGCGCTCTATGTTTTCTTTAGTTGTTTCATGCAATTTAAGGACAAATTCAGCACGCTTCTTAGCATCTAAATTCACTTTTTCAGAGATGGGGATAGGCAATAAATCAATTGAAGAATGAGGATTAAAGCCATATACTACCTGAAAAGGGCTCATCTTTGTGGTAGAGTGCAGCGATCTATTGTAAGCAAACTCTACATGAGGTAGACATTCTTCCCACGCCTTCAAGTTTTTCTTCAAGATAGCCCTCAACATAGTTGATAGCGTGCGGTTGACAACTTCAGTTTGTCTATCTGTTTGGGGGTGACAAGTAGTAGAAAACAGCAGCTTGGTACCCAATTTAGCCCATAATGTGCGCCAAAAGTGACTCAAGAATTTCGCATCTCGATCTGAAACAATGGTATTGAGCACTCCATGTAGTCGAACAATCTCTCTGAAAAATAAATCAGCAACATTTGTAGCATCATCGCTCTTATGGCAAGTTATAAAATGTACCATTTTAGAAAATCTATCGACCATCACAAAAACACTATCTCTGCCCTTCTTTGTGCGAGGTAATCCCAAAACAAAGTGCATTGAGATATCCTCCCAAGGAATGCTAGGTACAGGAAGAGGCATATATAAACCATGTGGATTAAGTCAGGACTTAGCTTTATTGCAGGTAGTGCAGCGAGATACATAGCGTTCAACATCGCGCCTCATCCTTGGCCAATAGAAGTGTTCAGCGAGGATGTCCTCCATCTTTTTGACACCAAAATAACCCATTAGTCCTCCCCCATGTGCCTCCTGTAATAACAAAAGACGAACAGAGCTGGCTGGAATGTATAGTTTGTTAGCTCTAAACAAAAATCCATTATTGAAAGCAAATTTATTTCAGCATCTACCATTTTTGCAATTAGACAGGGCATCTTTAAACTCATCATCAAAGGTGTATAGTTCTTTTATTGTCTCCAAGCCAAAAATTCTACAATCAAGTTGAGACAACATTGTATACCGTCTAGATAAGGCATCAGCAATCACATTTTTCTTCCTTTTCTTGTGTTTTATGACATAAGGAAAAGATTCAATGAATTCAACCCAACGAGCATGTCTACGGTTCAGTTTAGTTTGACTTATAATATGTTTCAATGATTCATGATCAGAATGGACAACAAATTCTTTGGGCCATAAATAATGTTGCCATGTTTCTAAAGTTTGAACAAGGGCAAGTAATTCTTTATCATAAGTAGAATAGTTCAAACTAGGCCCACTCAATTTTTCACTAAAATAAGCAACATGTTTACCTTCTTGTATTAACACATCACCAATTCCAATTCCGCTAGCATCACACTTAAGTTCAAAAGTCTTACCAAAGTTAGGAAGTTGGAGTAATGGTGCATTTGTGAGCTTTTCTTTGAGAAGGTTGAAAGCTTCTTCTTGCGTTTTTCCCCATTTAAATAGAATACTTTTCTTTGTCAATTCATTAAGTGGTGCAGCGATGGTGCTGAAATCCTTCACAAAACGGCGATAGAATCTCGCAAGTCCATGAAAACTCCGCACTTGTGTGACCGTTTGTGGTGTTGGCCAACTTTTTATAGCTTCAATCTTGGCTTCATCTACTTCAATTCCCGGCGGAGTAACAACATAGCCAAGAAAACAAACTCGATCGGTGTAAAAGGTGCACTTTTCGAGATTACCAAACAAACGTGCATCCCTCAAAGCAATGAAAATAACATGTAAGTGTTCAAGATGTTCATCTAGTGACTTGCTGTAAATCAATATATCATCAAAATAAACTACCACAAATTTACCAATGAAAACACGTAAAACTTCGTTCATTAACCTCATGAAAGTGCTAGGGGCATTAGTTAATCCAAAAGGCATCACTAGCCACTCATATAATCCGAACTTTGTTTTAAATGCCGTCTTCCATTCATCTCCAAGTTTCATTCTAATTTGATGGTATCCACTACGCAAGTCAACTTTAGAAAACATTGTAGATTCACTTAATTCGTCAAGCATATCGTCTAACCTAGGAATAGGATGACGGTATCTAATGGTAATATTATTGATAGCTCTACAATCAACACACATACGCCGTGATCCATCTTTCTTAGACACTAAAATGACTGGAATAGCGCAAGGACTAAGAGATTCACGTACATACCCTTTATCAAGCAGTTCTTGAACTTGGCGCTGAATTTCTTTAGTTTCTTGTGGGTTTGTCCTGTATGGTGCGCGGTTGGGTAGTGATGCACCGGGAATTAAATCAATTTGATGCTCAATCCCTCGAAGCGGTGGCAATCCCGGTGGTTTGTCCTTCAGAAAGACATCTTGGTACTCCTGCAAAATGTTAGTGACAGCAGGAGGCAAAGAAGATGGTATCTCATCAAATGAAAACAAAGTGGCTTTGCAAACTAATGCATAACAAATAGAATTACTAGCATCCAATTCAGTCATATCAGATTTAGTAGCAAGAAAACTAGCACCTTTCAATTGTATTTCTTTTTTGTTCACATGAGTAGATTTCAGTTCTTTCTTCCTATGTTGCACAAGCTCTTTTGCTACAATCTGATTTTTGCTCTTAGATTTCTCTAAACTCTTCTCTCTACTAGTTCTAGCAAGTTCATCTTTAACAATCTATTCTGGAGTCATAGGATGCAGCACAATTTTCTATTCTTTGAACATGAGAGAGTATTGATTATTCCTACCATGATGTTCACATTCAATATCATATTGCCAAGGTCTTCCTCATAATAATGAGCAAGTTTGCATAGGAATAACATCGCAATCAACATAATCATGGTATAAACCCATAGAAAGATGTACTCTCACCATCCGTGTTACCTTCAACTTACCACTGTTGTTGAACCATTGAATATGGTAGGGTGAGGATGAGGTTTAGTCGGCAAAACAAGCTTCTCTACCATGTCCATACTTGCCAAATTGTTGCAACTCCCACCATCAACAATTATGGGAATCGAGCGTTCCTTGACAACGCCCTTGATTTGGAACAAATTATGGCGCTGATTTTGCTCGGCATGAGACACTTGAGTACTTAGTACGTGTTGCACTATAATGCTCAAATACTTGTCGGCATCTTCGGCGCCAACATGCTCCTCATGATCAGATTCTTCTTCATATCCTATAGGGTCAGCTGCAAGCATAGCATATGTTTCATCATCAAAATCACTAGCAGAGGAATACCCACCATCATCGTGTATAATCAATACACACTTGCTTGGACAGTCCCGTATCATGTGTCCATAGCCTTTGCAACAATGGCATTGAACGTCTCTTGTTCGTCCGGTCGAAGCAACTGAAGAGGAGGTTTTTGCAGGAAGTTGTGGTGCTGATTTGTGTGCTTTACAAACTCGTGGCGCCGAAATTGATGTAGTAGGGTGCTGCTTGTTGTTGGAGTGTGATGGCGCCACAATGGATGAGGGAGCAGACGTGCGCGGAGTCTATGAATTTGTGCGACCTGCAGAAGAATTAGATCGCATTCTCGTCTGGCGTCCCTACAACTCATGTTCAGCTTTGCAAGCAAGATGAAACAATCTAGTAATGGAGTTGTAATCTTTATAATCAAGGATGTCTTGAATTTCTCGACTCAACCCTCCCAAAAATCTAGCCATGGATGCCTCCTCATTCTCAACTAACCCACATCGCAACATACCAATTTGTAATTCTTGATAATATTCTTCCACAGATTTTGCACCCTGTTGTACACATTGCAGTTTATTTAACAGTCCACGAGCATAATATGAGGGAACAAATCGATGGCGCATAAGCAATTTTAAAGCCTCCCAGGTGCTAGGAATGTTATTGGGATTTTGACGACAATGTTCTTTCCACCAAACAGAAGCAAAGTCGGTAAATTCACTAGTAGCAGCCCTAACTCGTCTATTCTCAGGAAATTCATGGCAAGCAAATTTTTGATCAACAGCTAGTTCACAATTAAGATAGCCATCAGGATCATATTTACCATTGAAAGAAGGCATAGTGAATTTAATCTTAGCAAAAGAATCGTTATGGTCACGTACCTCACGCCGTGGGGGTTCCCTTCGCATACCTTGTCGGTTAAAACGCAATTGTCGATGAGCTCGATCGTTGTTGTGGTTGACCCTGCCATCGGCCTCGGAATCACCTATATTGTCGGAGTCATCTTGTCTCCCTACCATCGCAACAGGGGGAACAGCAAATGAAGCTTGGGCAATCTCCTCAAGGCGCACCATAATATCTGCCAACGAATTGTTAGTGACGCCTTGCGCTTTCTCCATCGCAGCGAGTGTGGCATTTATCTCAATCTGGGCGCCCTCAAGTTGAGCAAGTCGCTCATTCGTCACTCTGACATCCTCCTCAAGACCCTCTGCACGAAGGTTCATAAGGCGTAGAAAATGTTGTACAATTGCCTTAGTACGAGGAGTATAAGATTGATCCTCATCCGTTGTAGGACCTGCCATTGTTAGCAAAACACAAGAATATGTCCCTAACATCAACTACTAGGATGAGGAGGTTCAAATAGTCGTTCACACTCAAGCCTTTTATCGAACTCTTACCAATTCTTACCAAGCAAAACAGGGGTGATCGGCTCCCAGCAATGTCAACGTATTTCTGAAGATTGGATGGAGCGATTGCCAGGTGAAGCTCAGCCTATACGGTGTAGGAAAGGTGTAGCTGGGAAGGCTCAAGTTTGGTAGCAAGGATTAGCAATAATCAAATCAGAAAATGCAAGCTAAAAAATTGATCAACGCCGGTTGGTGCTGGTCCTAGGCTAGACCGTACTAGAGACGCGAGCCTAGAACACAAAGGAGTACACCGCACAGAAAGAATCTAGATGACGTTGCCCACGGAGTACAGGAGCTTGAAAAGGATGCCGTCTGCACGGGGAACCTTAGAATCACTTGTAGAAGGTCCCTGTCAATTTTGAGCGAATTCCGAGAAAGTTGACTTTTCTTGACTTTACGGCCCGTTTTGAGGGCCTAAACGACCTTTCTTCCGGCAAACTTCAATCTTTACTTTGCGTAAGATTTGGTCATCCGGCAAAGGCTCAATTATTCCAACAAGGAAGGTGTGCGCTGTTGGCATACCCAGCTTGTGCTCGAGCGCCTTGAGCATGGCTCGCTCTGTGGTGAGCAGGTCATCCCGAGTGCAGCCATCGTCGGACTCCAGGGTGCAGCGGGCCTTAGAGGCGAGCTCGCCCATCTCAGATGGGCAAAGCTGCTAATCATATGCTCTAGAGGTAAACATAGAGATGATTGTGTCACTTCTATGTTTATGATCATTTGAATAATATGTTATATTGTTTCTTTAATAAATATCTTTCATATTGATCAACAAGTATGTGACTTTTTTGTGGAACTCTTTATTCATATTTTGATGTTATTCTAAATTATTCTTGATCTTATATTATTATGTGGGGCAATTATGGTTGACAGATTAGCATATGTATTAATTGATGATCATATTTTACGGCTAATGGACATGGGATATAAAATCAATAATATGGACACATGTTAGAAAATATGATATTGGATTGACCCACCATGAGACACTACGGGAATTATTATATTCTTAAGTATCATCAGTTGGCCTCATACATAACGTATATAGGATCCTTAGACCTAAGATCATCATTATTTTCTACATGTATAATAGTTTACTTAGGGGATACCAAACACTACTCTATGACTAGGTGGTCATAAAGGTAGTTTTCGGGTTTACTATGAAACATGCGAACGAATATAAGTGAGATTCAAGATGGAATTTACCCCTCCTATATAATAGGAGAGATATCTCTAGACCCCTCGATATGGTTGGATTAAGAAAGTACATGGCCATACCGAATGTAGTTGAAGAGTTAATCACAACTGAGTAATCCACTAAGTTTCGAGTGAAGAATCAAGTTATTATAGGATGGCACGCTTCACGCTTTATGTTCGATCTAGTATCATGAGACAAATGGATTGATACATAAGCACTATATAGGTTTGTCCGATATGATTTTTATATATGTTTGGGAGATCGTTATGTCCTACTAGGGGCTGCTACCGACTTATAGACCGGAAAAGAGTTTTCGGCCTATGGCCAAATGTATATGAACCTACAGGATCATACACTTAATAGGTTGGAACGATAATGATCCGGATGATAGTTTCTGAGTGGGATTCGATCTCTGTTCGTATCAGATAAGGATCCGACTAGATGCTATATAAAGAGAGGAGCGGGGCTGAGGGAGACATCCTGAAACACACTCATCAAAACCCTAGCCACCACCTCTCATAACCCCTGCCCTGCCTACTAGTGGTACTACACTAATGCATGGTGTTCTATCCCTAGACATGTAGACCTCAGTAGAGGCATTGCTATGACTGCGCGCTGATTAGGACGATTGTGAGAAGGAGATAGTTGGCCAGAGGACGATCCGTGCGGAGCCCGAGCACCAATTGAGGCTGGTGCTCAGCTTAGTAGGCTGTTGGGCATCGACGGGCATGGCTGGCTGCCATGCTAAGGTGCCGAGCATGACATCAAGATCCGAATCTACAAATTCGGACTCTATATATTATGCACTAGTCCAGGATCACGCTACTGCACACAGTATAAACATAAATGGAATATTGACCATATTAACGACTAACTAAGAAAAAGACTCAAATATTATTATTTATCAGAATTGCAACCATATGGCCAAGCTTATAACTTAACAGCCGGAAGGGCTTTAACAAAAACTAGTAGCAGAAAATGGATACAAGCGTAGTAGCTATTCAACATGCCTACAGGCAATCGACTAGGAAGTGAGACCCTAATCCGAGAAGTCGTCAAAGTATCCTCCTTCAGATACCTCCAATTGATATGGTTTATCTTCTTCAACTGAGCAACAAGGGCATAAAGCCGTGAGTACATTAGATACTCAGCAAGTCGTTTGTAATAAGGAACAATATAATATGCAAGATTTATCAAATAATAGCTGAGTGGTTATTTTATAGAAAGCAGTAATTTAAAGTAAATAAATTAAATAGATTGAAAGCGAACTTTAAAAAAATAACAAAAAAATAACCAAAGGAATTGAATAAACCTCAAGCGAACTGACCATTCACTCAATGAACCACCCGTGAACTAACCATTCGCATAATGAACTATCAGTGAACTAATCATTCACTTCCCACACTTAACCCAATTATATTTTTATGAAAACTCTATCCCTAGTGTGAAATCATCGAGCATTGTCCATAACTGGAGACACGGCTATTCAAATAGTTTTACAATCTACAGGGGTTATACAACTTTACCCACATGATGTGATCATCTCTTCGTAAAAGAAAATTACAACAAGACTTTCACAATGCTCAACCTCAAACTCCATTTCGCCCGTCAAGGTTTCGCCATCGAGTAGGCTGACCACCTTGTTGATAATTGTCCCCTCCTGTGCCTCGTGGAAATGTCTAGCCAGCACCCACGTTTATTACAATAGCAAAATTAAAATTGAAATATCATAAATTAATCAGCCAGATCTATCCCATACTAGACACATGGTTGCACGATAAAACTCATATCAATGATGCACAAAGTTAAGTCCTTAGATATTACCTAAGCGAGACATCTACATCCCTCGAAGTACTAACCACACTTCCCCCTTTACTGCATGATCACTCGTCCAAGCGAAAATTAGTTTTGTATAACCAATACCAATGACACTCAATGCCATGGCACATAAATTTTATAATAGTGGATACAACAATGATTTGATATCTCAATAAGTCAAATTAATTGATAATCACATGTGATGATAAACCCGACTTAAACTATAGGCATGGCTAACCATACCTGACGTCCAACCCATGTGATAATTAGTATTGCATCACTAGATAATTTTGCATCATATGGTCACAATGGAATCACAACATTCAAATTATCAAGTGAGAGATTAATCAAATTGGACAGTAACTACAATGTACAACATTTGCATTAAAATAGCAATGCATAATAATTTTAAAAAAAATAATTAATAAATAGATGTAAAAACTAGGTTCATCATGATGAAAGAATATGACTTTCCTTGGCCTTACTCAATGGCTCGTGGTCTTCAGATCTTGTTTCAGCTCTATCGAAGGCGTGATCTAATAAGAGAGAAAATGAAACATGGCACAAACAAAATCAAAACAAAATTCAAATGAACTTTAAAAACTTCAAAACTAGAACCAAAAGGTGGAGCTCAATTTTAGATGAGTTTAGTAAAAAGAATTAGGTCAAAAAGAGCTTGGCGGAAAAGAACAGGCTCTCAGAAGATTTAAATCTAAAGAAAAAAGGAAAATACGATTTACTGGATTTATTTTTTTAAAGAATAATCCTAATTATGACATCAACATCTAATTTGTTTTTTGGCTGAATTATTTTTCTAAAGAAAAATAGGATTTATGATGTCATCAGCTTACGTGGTAGTTGATTGGGCTGCTAGGGTTGACGTGACACTAACACGTGGCTTGCTGACGTGGCACTGGGACAGCTCGGTTGGCTGATGTGACATACATGTGGCATCTAGGGCTTGCATGATAGGTGACGTGGTGGTTGACTCAGCTCGACTAGCTCATGGGTCTACGGAACCGTCCAGCTGATGTGTGGGGCCCACTATTAGTGACGCGGTCTATGGTGGATCGGTTTCACGGGAATTTGAAGGGGCGCGATCAGCATGGGTACAGTTAGCATTAGAACTGACGTGTGTGAGCGTGCAACGCGAGGCGACGCTTCGGCCAAGCGAACGGACGTGCGGGCGACTATGCGGTGGCGAGAGCGGAGCTAGGCGGCATGGCTCATCGGCAGGAACTCACCAGTGGGCAGGTGAACGGCGGCGAAGATGATCCGAGCGACGACGACTACTGGCACACGATGGGGATGATCATGTCGAAGAAGAAGACGGCGAGGATGATGATGGCGGTGGCGTTCAGCGGCGGTGGCTTGGCGAGAACATCGAGGCGCATGGCAGGCTTGATTGCAGGTGTGAAAGACGAGGGGGCAGTGCACTTATATAGGCGTGGATGTCGAGGCGACTGTGTCGTGCATGACTACTCAGATGGATGACACGTGGCTCAATGAGAGATCAGAAAACCAGTGGTAGATAGCATAGATGAATAGTATTGGCAAAGTCAGATGTTGGACATGTGGCAAAGGATGAGATCAAGCGGCCAATGGAAGACTCGGGCTGGATGGTCGACACATGCCAAAGGGGGATCGGACGATTGAGGATTAATGGGCCAAAGAGAGAAATGGGTTTCAACCCATTTACTCTTTTGGATTTTTAAGGATTTTTCAATTTTAGAAATTGGAAAGAATTCAATTGAACTCTAGAAGATAGCAAATAAATCTAGAAAATCTCAAAACATTTCAGAAAATTCAATGAGGTACAAGGAATCCAAATAAAATACTTTTAGCAAATGTTAATATTTATTTTAGTTATATTAAATTAATTTTAATTAATAAAAAAATTATTTTAAGCTTGAATTAATTTCAAAAAAATTCTAATGGTGAATTTTAATTTTAAGCTAGGCGACATCGAGAAAGCCGCTGAGCACGAGGGAGCAGGTTAGCAGGGCAGGTGCTAGGAAATTTGTTATCTCTTAGTTTATGGTCTTACCAGTGTTGTAGCTATTTTAGTTCTGCATTTTACAAGTGATATGTTGCTAAATTGCTAGCATTTGCTAAAAAAAAGGAAGGATGAATAATTGAAATTTGCAATGTGAAAATTGAAATTTTAATGAACAATGTTTCACTAGATCACTAAATGCTCCATATTTGTTCTTAACTTGGGTGCAACTTATCCTAGTTTTTTCCAATGGTTTTGTATCTTTGTGGAAGTGGAAGAGAACATCACATATAGTTCAGAGAAACTTCAGAGGGGTTGGACCCCTGGCTATTTGTTACTTGCAAGTTGCAACCTCTTTTCTGATTCATGTAAGAAGTGAGACATAATAAGCTGGTGTTATTTTGTTTGTGTTATTTTGAATTGAGATTGGTGAATCTTATATTTTTATGATTTTGTAGATCTTTGAGCTTTAAAAAATGAAGAAGTCTGTAGATTTACATTCTTTGTGAGAGGGAGCTGGAAAGACACAGAAGGTAGCTTTCACCTCGACACTAAAACCAATTTCTAATGAAAGCCAAGTTCATAATCAGACGAATTCTCCTTCCAATAATAATGAGCTGCAGCTGGTAGTGCACACACACGATGATAGTGGCACCCCAAGCACAAAACCTGAGGTAGGCGCAAGCATGAAACATGAGATGGGTTGCCCATTGTTCCCAATCACAGAAGATGATGGATTAGATAATGAAGCCATTTATGATGTTGATTTGCTTCCACATGATCCTAGGAAGAGAATTCCCATCATAGGTTATAATGCCCATGAACAAGATGCAGTGAAAAGAGGACACATTACATTGCATTACAATAGATTAATAGAAAGCATCTCAATCAATAAAGAACTTCACCGATAAGAGGCTGTTGTAGGTTGCATCCCCTGGCCAGCTGGCCGTCGCTGCGCCCTTGGCTGCGCTCCCCTAACTAATGGTCGTCGCATCATGCTACTCACCGCCACACCACGCTCCCCTACGCACCGAGCCCGTCGGTCACCGTGCCGCCTTGCTTGCTCTATGCCTCTAGGGTTAGGGTTGCTTTGCTAATTTGCTCCACATGACTTCTCTCTTAGGGACAAGGCTTGGGCCTTTGCTTTTAGGTTCCACACTTCTACTTGTCTCCTAGGCCAAACCGTCGAATGGCTTCTGGTCTCAAGTTCAACTGGTGCGGCGCTTTGTGACTTTGTGTCTTCATTGATTGACTAGTTCATCTTGAGAAACGAAGTTCACTAATCGCTATGGTGCAGTGGTGTCACCGGTAGGTGCCGCTCTGGAGTCTAGAGGAGGAGGGGGTCCGGCCAGTGACAGAGCTCGAGTGGCCGCCCGACCTCTCCTGTAGGGAGGGTCCGCCCTGACAGAGATGACTGGTGATCTTTGTCTTTACCGAGATTAATAGCAGTATTTAGAATACAAAAACATGCAAATTCTTTCCTTACTAACCTATTTTATTATTAAGGAAGAGATAGATTATGAAAATTGATTATGAAAAGATGAGTCATACCATTACATTTGTTGCTCATAATGCTTGTTGAGTACGTTATATTCACCATTGCTATTAAATCTACTTATTAGATCATAGTTCAACCAGGGAATACCTCGAGCGGGACATGTGGTTTATAGTCTCAGAGGATATCGTGTAGGACGAGGGTGATCATATCAAGGACCAGGATAAGATGGGCATCCTATTCAATAGTTAGGATGAGTAGACGATCTTTAGTGTCTCATCTTCAAGAGTTATGGTGCATAAATAATATGTATCTCCTTTGTATTTGACTTTTTGTATTAGATACTTTAGCCCTACATGGCTAGTTATTGTAATAACGCAAAGTTTCTAATTATTATTCTGCTACGTTACTTTGGTATGGCTTATTATTCCATAAGGCCTTGATCTTAGTAAATAATAATCTATTGTCTGATTTCATGTTTTGAGGATATTGACACAGGGAATCACACCATTTGACCTAAAAATGGTTTAATTATTATAGCACACAATTGATTAAGCAAATTATTCTCAGTAATTCATTTTTATTGTTCTAACCTTTTGGTTGATGAAATAGGATTCTTGATCTCGCGGTACATTCCGACAACCCTGTCGGCATAGAGTGCGATCAATATAAATTCATCAAATGTGTAATCTGGTATTTTCCTACAGTCTAGGATACTATTAGCAGCTATGATCAAATACAAGGTTTTGTATGTTTAAGGGTGTCAATATGGTGATTAACAAGCATAACAACATGTTCATCAGTTGTTATTTGGACACTATGACGCTGTTCAATTTTTTTTTCTTATGGTTTTTTAATTTTTGATTGAAATGACACTGTAGTGTGTGTTAGTTTTTATGCATTCACTTAAAAGGAAAATGAAGAAAAAGAGAGAAAAACTAAAAAAACACTATTATATCTTCATGGACAATGCAAAAGAAAAAAAGAAAGAAAAATATGCTAAGAAGTCAACACATTCCAAACTGCTTTTATCTTTCTAGAACCTAAAAGGCAAAAACCAAAAACTATTTGAAATGGAGCCTATAAAAGCATGATAACTAAAGCGTTGCTCTCTGTAGGTTCCGGAAATTGAAGCGTTGCTTTACCCTTAGTGATTTCAATTCTTTGAGGGAAGTCTTTGAAATGGAGCCTATAAAAGCCTGATAACTAAAGCGTTGCTCTCCCTTAGTGATTGTGCTACAGGTCCCGAAAACTGAAGTGTTGCTTTACCCTTTGTGATTTCAATTCTTTGAGTGAACTCAACTGAAAGCAAAAAAAGAAGTCTGATAGGTGACAATTTCAGAAACTGGACTGACTAGATGATATATTTTTGGATAATGCTATGCCTGAATGTCCGATACAGGTGTCCAGCTTCAAACGCTCGGTTACAATATTTTTCAGTCATATTTACAACATCAGATATCCGAACGCTAGCATTCCCCTAAAATTTTTTTCCTACCTACAAATCATCATGTCACATTTACCCCTTCAGCTTCATATGTCCTTCTGTCAGCAAATTCTGTGCGGTTAATGACATCAATTGTGGCATCCAATGTTACATCGTGAAAAGTTTGTCGGTCTCTATGAAGTCTGCACCTTCTTTGATAGCCCTATGCAAGAAACCAAGAACCAAAGCAGATCTTTGAGTTTGCACCGAGATCTGTGATGAAGTATTCTGAGTGTGATCTGTGAGGTACTGGTCAAGCATATCAAGTCTTTTTTTACTGGCCAAACACTTTCTAGCTTTTAACTTTTAGAAATCAGCTTTTGAATGGAGTGACTTCTAAAGTGATTTAAGCCGTTTGTAGGGATCACTATAGGAGCCGCTTTAAATAAAGTGGTTTCTCAACGCGAGTGTTTCTTAGCCTCTCAATCTTTCTCGCAATCAATCAAAAGCCATAGCAAAAAACTAAAAACCATAGCACTTAACAGGACCTTTATCACACATGTGTTTGTGTACTTTCAACTTGTATTTTGTAAATTAACAGCAATGTAGTTAGTCTCAGGTGTCTTTAAAATATACAAACCATACTTGAGAGAAAAACCAAATGCTAACAATTTAGAAATGGAGTGTAAATTACCAAGTAGGCTGCTGCGGTTTCTTTAGGTATTTCACCATTTGATCCCCTATGGGCAATGTTGTAAGGTCTAATTGTCTGCAGTGGCTTCTTCCGTTTCACATCGAGTTGACTTGGGGAAGGAGCAGACTTGGGGAAGGAGCAGCTTGATTGGCACCGGGGTTGGATACTTCAGTAAGTACTACAAGGACAGTGATAGAACGGTGCCCTGTGAATGTCGAAGGTATCATATATCTCGTACTGTAGCTATTTTTTTTTTAAAAAGTAATCTTTGTACATCCGTTTTTACAAATCTAACCCCCTCCTTGAGTTCGGCAGCCAATACTTCAAGTTCATATTTGTACTGTACTGATCATGCATACATGACAAACATATCTCGTGCTTTGTTGCAGTATGACCGACTTCACTGTATCGTGTCTGAGGGTGGTGCCGTGCTGCGCCGAGGATGTTCAAGCACCTTGGAACGCCTCCTGGCATCTGTCCGTAACATGTATGCTGATGCCAAACATACACTGGGAGCCCTCAGTTGCAGCCATCCTAATGACGTGTTTATCCCAAGGGCGATGAGGCATTAGTTTCATTATTCTTCATATATGTCGTCTCCATGCAGACCATTCACGCTGACACCACTTTACTTCCGTCTTTGTCAAGGAGGCAGCCCGACGCTGGACCTCCCTCGCTGGGAGGGAGGGGAAAGACGAAGCACTGCACGTTTGTCCTCATCACGAAGATATCCTGAGGCACATGCCACCCCAAGCAGCGATGTCAACTCACTTGTCTAAGACTACGAGGTTCAGTACAGCACGTACGCACCAGCGGACCTCCCGCACCTGTGGCAGTGTGATCGATGGTACGATTGGACGTACGATAGCTACACAGTCCACTTGTATGGCACAGAGTAAGCGACATCGGGCTACCCTACAGTGGAGTTCCCTAGAGGTTCATCCTCTACATAACACGTGATACTGGTGTGTACAATTATGAGTTTTCTTGTCGTTCCATGATTACTCTTCCTATAGCTAACCGAATAGTACGACCGTGCAGTATCGAGGGATGAGTTTATCTTTTTGAAACTGGAGTTTGCACAGCAATTGTACCTTCCATCAACCTAATGAAAAATTTTCCCCTCCAAGGACGTCAGCAATTACGCACAAATTGAGTACAACATATGTTTAGCACTCAGGAGATTGGGCCCTGTCAGTTGTCGGTGCCCCAGTTCCCACTCAGCCATCTCAATACCACTTATGCGATGTATGACGCTCCCCCAATAGACTGACTTTCCCTGAGGACTAGCTTCACCATGCAAGGAAGCGACTAGCGGATCACCCTTGACCAAGTATTATGCCGATTTCAGCACTTTGCATTGAACGTGTCGAAATGTTGTTCCCTTGACCCTATGTTTGAGCTCTATGTGTCGAACCAAATTATGTAGTCGTTAATGCTTTGTTCACATTGTACTACTATGATATGGAATTTAGTGATGTGTGTCGAGTTGTTCTTAGTAGTTGTTAGTGAACATAGATTTGTAAAGCTAGTATGCCGCTATTTTAATAAAATAATGGCTTGTAATGTAACTTTTCATGCATTTCAAATTAAGTTGGTAAAGTTGCACTGACACATTGTTTTTCAGGACAAAGTAGCAACACTTCGACTAGCCCTTTTCCAGAGCGAGGTGATAGCACATTGCGACCTCTTCACTCCGACCAAAATGACCGCACCTTGCCCACCACACAACATACCAGTGTCAAGTCCGTCATCCACATCCGAGAGACCCTACAAATTGCCTCACACAATGAACCCACGTATCTCCATCGCACTACTACAACCAAAACATGGCAAACAAGGCTAGAAGCTTAAGGCGTGGGGGGGGGGACGATGGGCATGGACTGGGTTTCAAGACTGTGACCCTTATCTCAAAGGCACGAGCATCAACGGTCCCATAGACCCTGACCCCCCCTCCCAAAACTCCAATCTACCACTTGAATTCAGGGAGTCCTACATCCCTAGAAATCAACTCCGTGACTATCCACACATCTCCGAGCCTTGATCACAATGCAAGCACAAACTTGGTGTTGTAGTGCAGGTTTCTGATGACAACACACACTCAGGATGTCAATTTTTTTTGTTCCCTCTTTTCATGATAACTGGTTTAGTACCTATCTTTACTTCCACATATGGATCACTTGTAGTCACCTTGTCTTGCTTGCAGCCACACAACGAGCTCTGCAGGGAGAGAATTAGGAAGAGGAACAATGAGGAGGTTATTCATATCAGTAGTGACTACCACCCATATTGCTACTGTGCCAACCCAAGCTGCAAATATGCCTGCTACTACAGCAACAACTAGCCACATCCACGGTGCCCTGATGACCACCATGCTATGTGGGTGCCCTACGATTTTACATTTTTGCCTTAGGGGCGTTCCCCTTCGAGCCCAATTATAATTGTTTCCATCAATGTCATTTTTGTTAAGCAAGGCCCACATGTGACTTAGGATGAAGTTCAGATTGATGGTGCATGCATGTTGCCATTTGTACTTTACGAGTACTATAATTTAAAATTCCACTAGGTGCTCCATGTTCATGCGCAAAGTGAACTAGAATTTAACATGTAACACTTTTTTTTTGAGTGAAATGACAACATGGACCAGCTTTTCTTAGTGAATTGATAGCATGCACTAGCTTGTCTTAATGAGTTGACAACATGCATTGCCTTTTCTCAGTAAGTTGACAGCACATAATAGCTTTTCTCATTGAGTTGACAGCACACACCAGCTTTTTGTAGTGATTCAACAGCACCTTCCAACTTTTCTCACTAAATTGATAGCAAGCACCATATGTCCTTAGTGATTTGAGAACATGCACCATCTTTTCTTAGTGAAGTAGTCTTCAACACTGCCCTCCTCATTGAATTAACAACACGCACCAGCTTTTCTCAATGAGTTTACAACACATGTTGGCTTCTGTCAGTGAATTGACAACACATACCAGCTTTTCTTATTGAATTGACAACGATGTCACCTTCTCTGTGCCCACAAGATTCGCTCTTTCAAACATGAGTGCACTTCCATTCAGCGAAATTTACTCCTAAACACTACACACTGATTGCCTATAAAGTCTAACAAGACTCCATGAATAGATCCAACACTCCACTCAGGCTGATCTTGAAAATTGGGGGAGGGAGGAGGGAGAAGAGAGGACAGGTAAAGGATATCACTGCGCCACTATTAGAGATATCAAACTACAAAGAGATGCTTCAAAAGCACAAGTGGGTTGCCAAGAAGAAGGGATACTGCCACGATAATTTTTGCAAGGATGCACCTGTGCCACCAGAGTCACGCCCGCAGTGCAACTGTAATAATTCGGTACAAATCATTTAGTCAACACATCGAGCCACTGCTACTCGAGCACACTACATGTGTGGTGATAACCGCATAAGTGAATGTCACGTATTGATAAAATCACATTGCATGTTTTATTTCACATATCGCTAACCCTCTCTATGCATGATGGTAGGTGACAGAGCATTGGTACTTCTTTTAGTGGATTGATGGCCTGAAGAGGTACAACATGGCATTCATTGAGCAAAAATACATACTCAATTATCCAGTGGCACCTAAGAACTTTACTTGTTGGAAATCTTACACCCCGAAGGACAAGGGAAAGGCCGAGAGGGTGGAAGACAAGGGAAAGGTGCCGATGGTCCCCAATGCACCTACTAAACAGTAGGTTATTTTAGACTGGGACAAACCTATACATGTTGTGAAAGCCGAGTATTGGGTGGCCATCGCTAAGGCTAAAGCTCGCAGGGGAGGTAAGGGAAAAGCATCTGTGGATCCAAATATATACAATGAATGACTTCAAGCCTAACTTCCAAAAGGCGTACATGTATCTTAGTTGTAGTTCAAGTTGATGGTTTGTGCATGTTGCTATTGTATCATAGGAGTAGTGAGGCAAACATATACATCTAACCAAACCCTATGTGCCATGTAATTCACACATTTATTACGAAATATTATGTCGGGCTAGACATGGTCCATTACTATAATATTTTTAATAATATATTATTAAAAATATGGCTAAACAAGGCAGCCTACCATGCCAAATATTGCTCGTGCTTGCTAAGCCCATGGTAGAAGCTACTGAGCTTAGGAGGCATGGTAGGACCTGCCTAGCTCTGGCTCCTCGGTAGGTGCTACCGAGCTCCAGTAGTGTGGTAGGGCGCGTCGCCTGCCACACCCGTCCCTGCCCTGTTGCGCCCATCCTGCCATGATCGCACCCTCTTGCTGAGCTAGGTTTATCTGGTTATTCCAATGTTTCATGATGGACTTCTCTTTTATTGCCTATGCATTGAGGCAGTTGAAGAAACACGAACAAAATTACCCCACTTATGATTTAGAGCTAGTCATAGTTGTCGGACCCAGATTTTCATTCCCTGGATCAGTAGATAGTGCTCACAGATACAGTATTGAATATCAAAGTATATATCAAACGAAAACATAAATATAATAAGGTACTTACGCAAGGGCCGATTAAGCCGAAAACAACGAAAGCAGCAGCGGAAACGAAGCACACAGATGAGACCCACAGAACATGCCCACAGGCAGCCAACTGGGGGTTCGCGACCTAGTTCTTGATCTTCTTGTTCTCTTCTTCATCATGGCTTGGCGCATTGCTAAAGTGCAGCGATTCGACTCTTAATTCTGGATTGTTGATTATGCGAGAGTGAGCACTCCAACCCCGTGCACAACGAGCCAACACACAGAATGTAAGTATATAACATGTATGGCTTGACAAAAGATGGGCTCAGGTTTATTTTATTTTGCCGAAAGTTGCATTTTAAAAGACTTTTATATATATATATATATATATATATATATATATATATATATATATATATATATATATATATAAAAGAAATTCCTAGACTTAGCCTTTGGACCAAAATTTATAATACTTTTGAACAAAATATTTTATTGAATAAGTGCAAATCTCATCCATCAACTCAGATTGTTTGTTCC
The DNA here is from genome assembly GCA_036346265.1 of Melocanna baccifera. Taxonomy (NCBI): domain Eukaryota; kingdom Viridiplantae; phylum Streptophyta; class Magnoliopsida; order Poales; family Poaceae; genus Melocanna; species Melocanna baccifera. The sequence continues at coordinate 13,377,918 of CM070683.1, forward strand.
ACAAAATCAGTTTTCAGCGTTATAGCCACTTAACTTACCACTGGGACGACACCCAAGACAACTCAGACCAGGACATTCCTTCGTCCTTCATTTTCCCATTCCAGATCCCAACCTTTTTACAAATTGTTTTTGAAACAGAACTATATCAGAGTTAAGTTCCCATGTCCGCCCTTGACCGTGGGCACGGCTATTCGAATAGTTTTGTACTCTGCAGAGTTTGTACACTTTTCCCACAAGAGATAGATCTGCCCGTTGCCCCACATGATTCCTTAGCCATGTGGTTGAGTAGATTATCACAAGGCTGTTACACTGCATAATCCTACTTGTGGTTACGCCCGCTAAGGTCTATCTTCTGTAGGATGCGTTCATCCCTCGAGAAGGGTCCCTCGTGAGCCATCACGGGCAAAGGCGGGGACGAGACCATCCATCCCTTTGCTCGTGTTCATACCTTCACGTAACCACACTAGAGCTATGCAGATTAGTTAGCCCTGCCTACAATTTGCCAGCTTGTGGTTGTACTGTTGTACCTTGGGAGGTCATGACTCGATTCGGTCCTTGTTTATCTGGGCGGTTCTACCACTAACCACACTCTCGTGCACCACTGCACCACACCCCCGAGCCATCCGCCCAAATGTATAAGCAATTTTAGAGATTTTTGGGAGCATAAAATAATGATCATTTCAAATATACCCGACCATTTCCAACTACCACTTTTCCCAAAACTTCTCTTTGCATATGATATTGGAACTTTGTAAACACTCCCGAGACTAAGCAATGCTATGCCAAGTAATATAGATGTAACCGATTCTTTTGAAACTCCACATTTATAGTTTTTCCTAGGGTAACAATGTTCACAGTATAAATGTACCTGGAAGGTATGATAGTAGCACTTGTAATATAGGGTAGCTAACTAAAGCATGAAATCCCAACATATTATAGCACATAAAATAACAGCATGCACTTGATAATTTGAATTCTAAATAATTTGTAAAATAGGTATTCAACATGATCAAAGTATTGACTCGCCTGGCGCGGTTTACCGCGGTCTTGAGCTTATTCACAGTTTTCTCGTTTGTTGATCCTATGCTTCTAGTCTTCTCCGACTTCTGGTTATTCGTATCGTCGGATCTGTTGATTCTCCAAGATTCCAGTTTCTAATTACGCGCTAAACAATGGAATGCAAATAATTCAAGAAGATCCAAGTAAAATCCAAATAAAATCAATTTGACTTTGTTATAAGTTAAAGGGGGATCTTTTGGGTAGGATTGAGTGGATGCGGAGAGTTGACGAAGTCATCGGAGTTGGAGTGGAGCGATGAATGGCGAAAAGGAAAAGGAATGATTATGGCAGGAGGAATGTTCACAGGAATGCTCCGCTTCAGGTTTAGAGATGGCTAGGCGTAGCCGATGGGAGAATATCATGGCTCGACCTATTTTATTTAATAATCTTCTTTTATAATTTTATATTTATCAAGGAAGTTCCATGAGTTAGGGTAGATGTATGAATTTAGCTGAACATTATTTTATCGGGGTTAGTACTTATGAATTAGGACATGTGTTGCATATATAAGGTACATGGTTATTTTGATTTATCAAATTAGTATTATAGTTTATGTTCCCAGTAATTGAAGACACAGTATTTTATGTGATCTTATACTATTATCAATTTGTTTACTAAGGTGTAGATTAGTGAGGTTATTCTTAACAATGGACGACCTATAGGACCGCTTTGAATAAGTGTATGAAGTTATACTTCGGCACGACATTAGTTTACGATGATCGGGAACTGAGGGTTATTAATGCTTATACACATATATTTGCATTTATTAATTTTCACGATCTTAAACTTTAATTAGAATCTTTTCTTATGGACCCAACTATACAATTCACGTATCATTTTTATTTGCAAAACTACATTGTAATGTCATTTTCTTTAGACCTACACTTAAATGTAAAGCCTTATTAACTATTTGCCATCGATAATGCATGTACACTTAGTTACAACTTTGCTACACTTAGGTGTTTTCCCTGCAGCTACCTTTATAATGTTTCTATACTTTACTTACATATGATCCATATAAAGCCTACCTTTTTAAGTTTGGATCTTAAATAATTACATGCAAGATGATCTCTATTTGTGAATCTATATGACCTAATATTCAACTAACTTAATCCTTGTAGAGTAATCAGTTTGTTAGTCTTGATTAACATGTGACTTTAGTCAATATTAAATCTCATTTGATTTTGATCCATTTTCTTCCTACTATTTATTACACATACATCTATACCTACAACTAGATTATACGCCACTTTGGATTTCATATTTACATTCAAGCCGAATTACAAACACATCTTTATTATTTCGAGTTATTTATCGAGCCGTATGAACCCACGACCATTCGGTTTTAGTTTTTCTAACGCTTTCATTTTACTAGCGCCTGATCTGACTTTCAACAACTTCCTCCTGATCCTTATCAAACCTTTGATCATTCCATTTTGCGAAAGTTTGAAATACAACAACCTCAATCCAATTGGCATGCAAATGAGCTATTCCTATTGAATTGTTGACAGTGAATTCGAATTTTTAGCTACATGTGAATTACTACAAACAGCAAGCTATCCACAACCAATTTGCTACTGAGTTGAGCCCATACGCCATACATTCAAAGACCACATTCACCAGTGACGCAACCCAAAAAGGAGAGGAAGTTGTGCTTCGCCCGAACAGCAAAGGGGGGTACTACGAAGCAAAACAGAGGCGACGTCGCAGGCTCCTGGCGTCGGTGGCGACGGCAAGGCAGGGCCAGTGGATCGCCGGCGACGGGCACAATGGACTGCTGGGGATGTAGGGAGCCTAGAGGTGGCGGTGCGTTGGCCGGAATGGCAACGGAGGTCAGCGGCCGGAGTGAGAGGCTCACGGGGAGGGGGGGCGGCTGCCGAAGGGAAGGAAGGGTAAGGGGAGGAGAGCACAAGCACAAGGAAGGGCCGGGGAAGCTCACCGTGCGGTTGGCCAAGTTGGAGAAGCACCAGAGGAGGCATGGGTGGCGACGCACGGCGGCTGTAGGCGCGGCACATGGGCGGCGATGTTAATGGCGAGTGATGGCGGGGGCATGGCCACAGGGGCTCGGGTCGATAGGCCGGTGCAGGGTGGCGTGGGGGAGGAGACAGGGGATCCCGGGAGCGGCGGCGGAGTAACCGGGCGACGCTATGCTCACGCGAAGAGCGGCGCACAGAGAGGAAGGAGCGAGGGAGAGGAAAGAAAGGGAGGAAGAGAGGAGGCTACCGGGTGGGCCGGTCGGCAGGAAAAAGAAAGGGAGAAGGTGGGCGCGGGGCCCGCTGGGCAGGGAGAAAAGAGCAAAGGAAGGAAGAAAGGAGTTTGCCCCATGGGGAAATTACAAAATTTAAATTTGAACATTTAGCTAGGTTTTTGAATTAAATTTACATAGTGCCGTTCATTTTATTTTGTTTAACTTATTTTTGTGGTTAACTGTCAATCTCGAAACCTTTACTTATTTTTCAGATGCACTGATTAAATTTCAATTTCTCCTTTTTGTTTTACCGTCATACACCTGACTCTTGTTTTCCATAAATTGCATTTTAATTTGCTTGTGTCTGCTAATTTATTTTGCGCCTGCTATATCTTATTTATTATATGACTTTATTATTACAATTATTTTATCTTTAGGGAGTTATGCCCTTATATTGATTTGCATAACACAATGTTGGAGAAAGACTCGAGGATAATTGCCAAAGAAATTTGAATGTCAACAAGATGCAAATAAAAATTTTAATTTCTTCGAAATTTTGCTTGCTTCAAAATTCAGGATGTTACAACAGTAGTTTTTCCTCTAAAGATTTGGAGTCATTACTTGCACGGAGTCTTGTGATATTTTCACTGACCACAAAAGCCTCAAATGCATTTTTATTTGGAAGGATTTGAATTTGAGGCAAAGAAGGTGGCTAGAGCTAATAAAAAATTATGATCTCACTTTCTAATACCATCCAGGCAATAACAATGTGGTTGTTAATGCCCTTAGTCACAAGATGACACCCTTTACTCTAGGTAGTCTTATTGCTGACATCGATTAGATGGGAATTTTCTATTATTATGCTAGTATAACACAGCTAAGATACAATTGTTCTAGAGTCAGCAATTCCAGGGCAAGCGAGAGAGGTGCAATAGCATAACGATTGCTTAATGAAATGAGGAAGCACGATGATGAAGGTGGAAAGGGAGATTTTAGACTTGATGAGTTAGACGCATTGTAGTTTAAGGGCCACCTTTGTGTGCCACAGAAGGCTCAAGTCAAGAATAAAATCTTGAGAGAGGCTCATCGTACCCTGTATAGGTACATCCTAGCGAGACCAAGATATATATAGATTTGAAGAAGAGCTTCTGGTGAAAGAGAATGAAGATGGATATCGCTCATTATGTGGCATCTTGTTGAGTTTGCAGCAAGTGAAGCCTGAGCATAAGTGTCTCGTTGGGCTGTTGCAGCCTTGGATGTTACTTATTAGTCATGGGATGATATTACCATAGACTTCATAGTCTGCTTACCTCACACCTAGCGAGGTAAGGATGCGATTTGTGTAGTAGTGGACCGATTTAGTAAGTTCACACAGTTCATCCCTATTCATACAATGAACTCGACTAGTGATTTGGCTCCAATTTATGTGCATGAGATAGTGAGGTCACATGGCGTGCCCAAGTCTATAGTTTTGAACAGAGATATTGTAACATCCTGATTTTGGGGGATTTTTAAAACCTGGAATTTAAAATTTTATTTTTGGAATTTTTCTGAATTTAAATCAAGCTTAACTGAATTTTCAGAAATTTAAAAAGATTTAATATGATTAAGATAAACTTTAACATAAGATGAAAATATTTTATTTGAGTTCCTCATGTCACAAGAAATTTTCTGGTATTTTCTGAAATTAAATCAATCTTCAAATGAATTTCTGAATTTTAAAATAATTTAATCTGAGTAAAATAAACATCAACATAAGTTAAAAATATTTCATTTGGATTCTTCATATCTCAAGGAATTTTCTGGTATTTTTTGGTGAATTTGTGGGATTTATTTACTATTTTCTAGAGTTCCTGGGAATTTATTTGAATTTCCTGAAAAGAATTTCATTTTGAAAAATCTCCCGGCCGCCCGATCCTCTCTCTTCCCACGCGGCAGCCGTCCCGCCGCCCTGTCCCTCTCCCGCGCCCCGTCTCTCCCTCTGCCGCCGGATCCCCTCCCGCGCCACGCGGCGCCATCCCGTGCCGGCCGCTCGCTCGCCCGCGCGCTCCCGCCTCCCTCGCTTCCCTGCCGTCCGATCGTCCCCACTGCCACGCGGCAACACCAGCTCGGCCTGGCTCCCTCGCCCGCCCGATTTGCCTCCGCCTGTCCGATGCGTCGCCCCTCCACGCCCAGATCCCGCACCCGCTGCCATCACCCCGCGTCAACCCTAACCCTAACCCTAGCGTCGCCTCACCCCGCTCCGCTCCGGGTCATCGGATCCGCCCACGCAGCAGCCATCCCGCGCGTCCGCGCCGTGCCTCGCCCGGATTCCGCCCCGGATTTCGTGCGCCGGGTTCGTTCTGGGTTCGTCCTCGGTCCCCGGAATTTGAAGATGAGGTTAGATCTGTTGGAAAGTAGACTTCATAAGCTTTCCATGAAGTACAAGAACGCCTCAAACGGAGTCCGTATGAGGAAGTTATGCCTATTTGAATTTGGTACGATCACAGCAGTCCGACTCCGATTCCAGAACGTGTCCAACTCGAATTCTTGCTTGACTTGATCCCAAAGTGACGTGGTGACCTCCATGATTCCTTCCTTGTATGTCCATGACTCCATGTCCCTTTCCTTCATCCTTTCCCAGGTTCCTAACCACAATTAAATCACTTGCATTATGTAGCGGTCTATTCTCAGTAATATATGAACCTAGGAATGAATTCACCTGGTAATTAAGTTGACGAGCACGACCTCGAGTAAGTGGTCCTTGCTGCGGAGGAGTTGTATCCATGGAAGGGATGTCCTCATCAACTGCCTCCTCGGTTCGTGTGCTCCATCGCCGCCGCCGCCGCCGCCCACCTCCGTCTCCTCTCCCGTGTGCCGACGCCTCTCAGCCTGAGCCGCCGCCATCGTCGCCATCGCCGTACCTTGCCCCCGCCGTTGACGCCGTGCGCCAGTCCTCATCGCCTCCGTCGGGATCCACCAGACCGCGCCGTCCCGTTCCTCGCTCGAGCCACCGATGACCCGCGCGTCACCGGTGAGTTGCCGCCACCTCCGCTACCTCACTCCTCCGCCGTCGACGACCCCGCCGCCGGAACCCACACCCCGCCGAAGAGACCGAACCCCGCCGCCCCCTCGTCGGACCCGCAGCGCCACCCCTCGAGCCGCGTGCCCACACCCCCGCACCCCGCGCCCGCACCAGACGTGTCCCGCCTCGGTCCCGCCGCCCGCGTCCGCGCCCGCTCCCGCCTCGCGCCCGCGCTGTGACGCTTCGTGGGGCGTGCCGCCACGCGTCACCAATCTAGCGGCCGAGCCCCCGCATCCCAGTCGTTCCTCCAGATCTGATCCGACAACCCGGATGCGCCCACATGGCCACACCTCAGCCGTCGGATCAAGCCGCATCGCCGCGCACCCGAACCGCCCACATCAGCCCTACCCACATGGCACACCACGTCAGCCCTAGGGCCACGTGGCATGACACGTGTCCGCCATGTCAGCGCCACGTCAGCCAAAATACGCCGCCTGAGCCACGTGGCAGCCACGTCAGCATGTGCCACGTGGCAGCATCAGCAGCTGCCACGTCAGCCCAGCCCCGCCGCGTCAGCACCCCCTCTCTCGTGTGCACTATTCCGTGCACCGGGTCTACCGTGGACCGAGCCTCCCGTGGACTGGGTTCACAGCACAGTACGATTTCGTATTTTTCCTGAATTTCCTTTAGGGTTTATTTTTCGAAAGCCCGTTATCCTCCGTCCTAGCTCTGATTGACCCCGTTCTTTTTTCTAAATTCATCTAAAATCGAGCTCTAGCTTTTGGTTCTGGTTTCATGATTTTTGGAGTTCGTATGCTTATCATTTTATGTGTTTTCTTTATTTCGGTCGTTTTCCCTCTCGTTAGATTCGGATTCCGGAGGAGCAGGTTCTATGCTCGAAGACCAGGAGTACCTCGCTGAGCATAACCAAGGCAAGTCGTGTCCTTTGATCATGTTGAACCCAGTTTGCAATCTATTATTTAATTATTTTATTTTAAATTACATTGCATTGCTATTTTATACAAACCCTTGTATCGCTAGTTATCGTCCCAATTGATTTATCCCTCCTTGATAACTTGGAATACCCTGATGCCATTGTCACCATAGGTTGGGAAACATACTAGTGATGCTAGGTTATTCGTCACATGGGTTGGTACAATAGAATGCTTAGTTTTGCTTACATTTACGATCGGGTTTATCATCGTATGTGAATTATTAATTTGACTTAATGAGAGATGGAACAGTGGTTGGTGTCACGTTTATTAAAATTTGTGCCATGACGTTGGTGCGTCATCGGCGGTGGTTATACAAAACTGGTTTTGCACTCGGGCGAGTGATCGTGCAGTAAAGGGGGAGTGTTGGAGCACTTCGAGGGATGTGGTAGTCTCACCCGGGTAGACTTAAGAACTTAACTTTGTGCGTCATTGATCTGAGCTTTACCGTGCAAACCATATATCTAGTATGGGACGGACCTGGCTGACTAATTTGGGATGTTTCAACTTTAATCTTGCCATTGAGATGAACATGGTTGCTGATTTCCATATGGCGCAAGGGGGGTGTGATGCGAAACCCTAGCGGGTGGATTAGGTTGTAACTGAACTTTGTAAAGGCCTTGTTGTGATTTCCTTAGCGCGAGGCTAATCACATCGTGTGGGTACAGTTGTGCAACCTCTGCAGAGTATAAAACTATTCGAATAGCCGCGTCCTCGGTCATGGACAATGCTCGGTGATTTCACACGAGGGGTAGTTATTTCTGAAAACTTGTGGATTGTGGTTGGACAGTGGATGGGTAATTCGATGTTGGTTAGCTTATGGATGGGAGGTCCATAAGCGGTTGGTTTAACTTGTGGATGGGAGGTCTGCAAGTGGTTATATCAATTCCTTTGATTATTTATTTTATTATTATTTTACTTAAAGTTCACTTTCAATATATTTACTGTATTTACCTTTAAATATCGTTTTATGCAAATTAACCTTTCAGCCTTCCTTTGATAAGCCTTGCATACTATATTGCATTCATTTGTTACAAACGACTCACTGAGTACCAATGTACTCACGGCTTTATGCCTAATGTTGCTCAGTTGAGGCAGAGGAGTATCACCAGCAGGAGGTTCCAGAAGGAGAGTATTTCGACGACTTCATGGATTAGGCTTCGTTCTCCACTCGATAGCCTATGGGCTTATCGATTGGCCACTACGCTTTATTTTGGATTTCCGCTGTAAGTTTTTGTTAAACCCTTCGGGCTAGTCTATTGTAAGCTTGACCATAAAGTCGTACCTTTGATTTTTATCAATATTTGAGATTTTCCTTTATTTTATCGTGTATATGGTTGTGATTTCATCTATGTTTGACTGTGTGCACTAGCATGATCCTGGGACTAGTGCAGAATACACAGAGAGTCCGGATTTGCATATTCGGGTCTCGACAGATACCAAGTTTGTCTCCAAGTTTTATGAGACTCTATAGAGCACTCTGGGCCTGAAACTACGGTTTAGTATCGCTTTTCATCCACAAATGGATGGGTAGTCTGAGCGCACCATTCAAACACTAGAGGACATGTTGAGGCCCTATGTTTTATCTTAGAAGGATATCTAGGAGGATCAGTTGGCACTCACGAAGTTTGCCTACAATAACAGCTATCACTCTAGTGTTCGGGCAGCACTATTCGAGGTTTTGTATGGGCAAAAATGTAGGTCACCACTTTATTGGGATACTATTGGTGAGAAGGTAGTGTTGGGTCCAGATTGGGTCCAACAAATAGTGGAACAAGTGGCAAAGATTAGTCAAAGTTGCTAGTGGCCCAAAGTAGGCAGAAAAGCTATGTGAATGTCTAGAGGTGAGAATTAGAATTTGAGGTCGGTGATTAGGTGCTCCTGAGAGTCTCTCCTACTAAAAGTATCGTGCGATTTGGTACCAAAGAGAAGCTTAGCCCGAGGTATATTGGGCCATTTCTAATTCTGGTACAAATTAAAAAGTTGGTATATCGCTTGGACCTTCCTGAGACCATGAGAGGAGTACAATATGGGTTTCATGTTTCTACGTTGAGAAAGTACCTAAGGGACCAAGAGAACGAGATTGCATAGAACCGTTGGCCATTAAGCAAGAAATTGCCTTTGACTCTCATCCAGTATGAATTCTAGAGGAATTAGAGATAGTGTTGAGGCACAAAATGCTAAATTATGTCAAGTTCTTTGATCGCATCAGTCTAAGCGAGAAGCGACTTGGGAATTAAAGTCTCGCATGCGCGAGACGTACCTGGAGTTGTTCTTGATGGGTACGTGTTAGAGTTGTTTTCCATTTAGTTTGTTTCATTTTGTTTTCAATGTAGAATGTCGAGCGTTAGAATCTGGGTTTGAATTCTGTTATAGGGAATAGAATGTAATATCCTAAGTTAAAAGAAAAAAGAGGGGGAGTTTGGGGTGGTTTTGGCCTAGCCCAACCTAGTTGAGCACCCCTATAAATAAAGGGGGAGGCAGGGCAGCTGCCTAGCCAAGCCACTGTTGCCCCCTCCAATGTGCGCCATCACCAGCCTGTGTGCCATTTGTCTGACTACTCCCTCCGCACCTCCATTGGCGTTGTTGCCACCTTTGCTTGGCCCAACTGTGAAGAAGGAAGGAGGGAGGGGAGAAGGAAGTGGAAGCCATGCTACCACACGATCACCGTTGCTCCTTCCCATCTGCGCCATCATCATTGCCCCATGCTGGAAGCCATCGTTTCCTCAAGGGAGCCATGTCAAGACCACCATCCTAGCTGTCACTCGAGCATGCATAGATGGTTTTTAATAAAAAATCGTCTATGATAATCTGACTAGGTATTTATTGTGCCGCTCAGAACCGCATCTGTCTTCATTTCGATCCAGATCTAGCCGATGCTGCAGCTGAAGGTGGCAAGGCTTTCAGGCCATTTAATTTGGTGGAAGGAGGCTTATTTGGCAAGAGAGCTTTGAAGATTCATCAAGTTCTTGGTTACCCTAGATATGGTTAGTAATGAAATTTATTTTTCGTTGCATCAAATTAAATTTAGATCTAGCTAATTTTTTTATTACTGTTATATATATACTTTGAAGATCTAACTAATTTAGATTTAGCTAGTCTCAATGCATGTGGTATATATGTAGTATTAATTAATTTATTTATTTTTTAATACTAAGTTGTTATAAATATGTGCATAATATAGGACCGAAACTGGATGTATACCGCGAACCGTGTGAGTGAAGAGTACATTAATGGCGTGTCTGCTTTTACAAGAGCTGCCAAGGAGGATATGTTGAACAAGGGGGTGGAATATATGTATTGTCTATGCACTGACTGCGAGAATTTAAAGATGTTTAAGAATCGAGAGCAGATTGAAGCGCACTTGATTCGGAGGAGGGGTTTCAAAAAGGGGTATATGTTGGACCAGTTATGGCGAAGTCAATGATATGCCGCCAGATGACATCGCCGGTGAAGTCAATAATATGCCACCAGATGATGTTGATTGTGGTTTGGATTCGGATAGGCTGCACGATGATAATCTGGATCAGATGTTTTGTGATGTAGAAGAGAACTATGATGAGAGAGAGTATGTTAAATTCCAGGGCTTGATGGAGGACTCGGAGAAACCTTTGTTCACGTGCTGCAAGTCAAAGTATACAAGGTTGTCAACTGTGCTTGAACTATTGAAATTGAAGGCAAATAATGATTGGTCCGACAAGAGTTTCACGACGCTGCTAGGTCTTTTAGCAGACATACTTCCGAAGGGAAATGTGTTGCCTAAAACCACGTATAAAGCCAAGAAGGTTCTTTGTCCATTAGGAATGGAAGTAGAAAGAATATATGCATATCCGAACGACTGTATCCTCTACTGTAAAGAGTATGCAAATATGCATGTCTGTCCGGTATGCAACGCATACCGATACAAACGTAACAATCAATCAGATGATGATGGCGAGGGAATAGAGGTGAAGAATGGACCTCCTGCAAAGGTGGCATGGTATCTTACTATAATTCCCCATTGAAGCGGTTTTTTGCGAATCCAAAGGAGACAAAACTACTACGTTGGCACTCGGAGGAGCACAAGAAGGATGGAATGCTGAGACACCTTGCAGATTCTGCCCGGTGTTGGATACAAAGATGAACCATTCGTACTCGCAAACTAAGTTGTTCAAGTTTTCTATGTAACCGACCCGGCAAATAAAAAGCGCCATGTAGTTCTTTATGGAAAAAGAAAAATTGTCGAAGTAGAGAATGTAGTGGACGAGGACGAATGCAATCAATTTGACGAGTTACCATCTTTTGGAAATGGCATAAGGGTCGACGACGAACAACGTAATGAAACTAGTTACATACGCATTGATCATCATGATGGGCTAATTTTCAAAGGAAATAAGCAAGTGGAATGAGAATGTACGATATATATGTGGGCATTTGCATTTATGTATATAACAATGCATGTATGTGATGTATATGTGAATTTGCATTTATGTATATAACAATGCATGTGTGTGATGTATTTGTGAATTTGCATTTACGTATATGTGAAAATGTGTGATATATCGGGAAATTTTTGAGAGTGAGTCATACAAATGTATCTCTGTGTTCATTGGGTTGTTGTAAAGAAATACACTAGGCTGTTGTAAAGTAATACACTCTATGAGGTCTTATTACAGTGTATGCTGGTTGGTGTAGGTAATAACTCAAGTGCGTGGAAAGAAAAGGCTTATTACAGACGGTTCTATTTTAGAACCGTCTGTGAAATCTTTATCACAGACGGTTCTTAACTAAAAGCCGTCTATGATAATAAATATCACAGATGGTTTTTAGTTAAGAACCGTCTGTGATATTTATATATCACAGACGGTTCTTAACTTAAGAACCGTCTGTAATAATCCTTCTATATATACCCGAAAGTTAGGGTTTTGCGCGTACACTGCAGTTATAGCTATACTAACCAGCACTTGTCGCCGCTCTCCCGATCGAGCTTGTCGCCGCCTCCGTCCCTCGATCCCATCGCCGGCCCCCTTCCCGAGCCTGTCACCAGCCGCCTTCCCGAGCCCGTCGCCGCCGCCTTCCCGAGCTCGTCGCCGGCGCCTTCTCGAGCCCGACGCCGTCGTCTTGAGCCAGTCCCCGCTGTCCCGAGCCCGTCGCCATCGTCCCGAGCCAATGGTCGCCGCCTTCCCCGAGCCCGCTGTCGCTGGCCGCTGTCCCCGTGCCTGTCGTACAGTCCCCCTCGCAAGGTGCCGTCCCCGAGCCCATCGTGCCGTCCCCCTCACAAGGTGTCGTCCCCAAACCCGTCGTGTAGTCCCCCTCGCAAGGTCCGTAGACCAAAATGCATCTGTCGTGCTATGATTCATGTATAAGTTTGTATATATATGCTGAGATTCGTGTATAAGTTAGTATATATATGTGCATGCTGTGATTCATATGCTGTGATTCATGTATAAGTTAGTATATATATGCATGCTGTGATTCATATGTTGTGACCCATTGTGATACTCATGTATAAGTTAGTATATATATGCTGAGATTCATGTATAAGTTAGTATACATATATGCATGTTGTGATTCATATACTGTGATTCACGTATAAGTTAGTATATATATGTTGTGATTCATGTATAAGTTAGTATATTATATATATGCATGCTGTGACCCATTGTGATACCCATGTATAAGTTAGTATATGTATGCTGTGATTCATTAACATGCACATACATTGTGCTTACTTTTCATATATATGTATCTTGGTTTCATATATATATATATATATATATATATATACTTGGCTTATTAGAACACTTGATACTTGGTTTATTAGAACACTTGATATATATGTTACTTATGAATATATATACGTATGAATATATGTTAAATCTTGCTTTTCATATATGACAAGGCCAACATGTCATCCGCGCATTCTTCAACATCATCGTCGGATGCGTCCGCTCCAAAATTAAAACACTCAGGAAGAGGACTATCGAAAAATTCCGAGGGCCAATTTACCATCACAGAGGTCGATAGATCTGGGACCGCTCTCCTTCCTCGCCAAGCAGCCACCGTATTTCGAAGAAAGATTGGAATAGTTGCACGAGAACGAATTGAGAGCACATTCGATTCGTGGAAGACCGTGAGTGAGACTCGGAAACGTGAGCTGCTGACAAAGATTTTTGCATCGTTCGAGATCCTAGAAGAACACCACAACTCCGTGCAATGACATACCTTGCTAGCGGCGTGCAAAGCATGGAAAAACTTCAAGAGCGTGCTTGTCAAGTAGTTTTTGGAGAATGATCTAACGCCCTTTCATAAGTACTCATTTCTGGAACCACAATAGAAAGAGTTTAAGGCGATGAAGATGACCGAAGATTTTAGAAGTGCAAGTACGGCGTACAAAGCCCTCCAGGCAAAAAACACACACCTTCATAGACTCGACATAGCTAGGTATGCGGGTAAAATCTAGCAGTGGAGGCAGGAGGACGAACAGGCAATCCTACGGGACACCGCCCCGCCATTTGCCACGATCCCGGATGAGCGCGCTCAAAATTGGATTAGAGCGAGGTCATCTACCACGTCGTCGGGGGACATCTTCTTCCAGAACCCTGCAGATCAGGAAGTGTCCCACCGCCTAGATGCACTGAGTGTATAATCTTCCCAAGGATCATTCCAGTCAACTAGGGAGAGATATATACTTTCTGCGGCACTGGGAAACAAGGAGCACCCGGGTCGTACGAGATGTATTGGGCTTTATGTTCCTTGGAAACATGGTTTCTTAGATAACTCCAAATTGTATCAGAGTAAGAAGAGAAACAAAGCCGAGCGTGAGGCACAGCTACGAGAGGAGATCAAGGCATCTCTTAGAGAGGAGCTTGTTGATTACGTCAGAGATGAGATGCGAAGATTTACAGAAAATCAGCAGGCCGCCGCCGCCACTCCTATGCTAGCTAGCTCCCCCAGCCGTCAGAATAGCTGCGCGTCCAATCCTACGACAGAAAGCGAGGCCAGATTTCCTGTGGACGACATTCTAGTAATAATTATTATCTCTGGAATGCTCGATCCGTTGATATGCCTATTGGAGTAGCTAATTTTGTATCGTTATGTAGGAGCCTACGAAATGCAAGCTCCAAGTAAGATATACCTCTGTTGCCATGTGCGCTGCTTGGAGCTAGGCATATCTGTCCGGTGAAGGGGTCAGGGTGCACGATGCACCTTTAGCGCTAGGCTTTGGAAAAGTGAATGTGGATGGTATGCATGTCAATTTCGAGGTCGTCTTGCTACTGAAGCCCCCCAACGACGAGCTCGTGACTCTAGAGCAAGCCATTGGAACCTTCATCTAGTGGCCCAAAAGCGACATCTGCCTAAAGGCTTCTTTACCGGTGGCAGGTCCACAAGGGTAATCCGAACTAGAGCTACACGTACTGGTGCCATCTCCACAAGGCCTATCTCCACCACCGCTACCTGCACCGGTGTCATGTCCATGGGAGCTATTCCCGGTGCAGCAACTTCCACCAGTGCTACCTTTACAGTCGACCTATAGCCGAAGCAGCAGGGGCAAATCAAAGAAGACTGATGATGATATCCCGTACCTGCCATTGGCCCACAAATTCATGCTAGGTGAGCCGCTGATCGTCCCAGAAGAGCGTCTCCTAATCCTAGGACTTGGTTGGCAGAAATTACACTCTTGGTATATGGAACAGGCCAATAAGCCACAGGAAGAACGGCGCTCAGGTATCACTGTCAAATTCAGGCCGGATCATTTACAGCACAACATTCATGATTGTGTCTTCGCGGTGACCTTTGAAGATTTATTCGATCTTTTCATGCTCAACGCTCTTGACGTCTCACTCATTCGATGCTGGACGCTGTAAGTGTGTACAATCACAGTCTCCATTTATGTTATACCGATAAATATCATATATAATTTGTTACTTTTGTGTGTATATATATATAGACACATGTTGATTGAAGCTAGATAATCCAAATCATCGGTTGGTTTCCTAGACCCACACTTGGTCGCCATGCATACCATCACCGAGGATGCATCCTTCGTCGAGAGGTACATTACAGCAGCATTACTGGCCCATCGCGATAAGGAATACGTACTTATGCTCTACAATTAGGGGTTCCACTGGATTTTAACAGTAATTGTACCAAAATAGAACAAGGCAATATACCTTGATTCCCTAAGTAAGAATAAAATCGACTACAAAGTTATCAGCCAATTAATCGATAGGTAAGTACATTTTCTCTATACATAACTGTATTGTACTCTTTCTTTTCTTCCGAATGACTAAGGTTAACTTTTTCGAATCACGTAGGTCGTTCACCCTGTACGTTGTAAAGGCAGATCTCTCGATGCAAGGGGCCAACGGCCTGAAATATGTTAAAAAAAATTTCGGTATTCACTAGTACACATTAATTAATCCTATGCAACAGTAGGTAGTAATGCCTCTTGAATTAACACATTCTATTTTTTTGCAGTGCCACCATCAGCCGCAGGGCAACACATGGATTCTACGTTTGCCACCATATGAGACTACTCCTCGATTCCTTGAAGATCTCAATCTTCCCATAATTATTTCATACTTATCAGGTAATATATATACGCACATTGATATTCCTATTGACAGACTGCGTCCATCCCAACAACTACATTGCAACAGACTGACCTTACACAAATTCGAGGAGAGTGCGCATACTTTTTGGTGGCTCGAGTCATAAACTCATATAGAGAGTTCCACAACGTAGAATGATTTTTTATTACTCTATCACTCCGGAATCGAGGTCTTGTGAAAGGAACAATCCATAATCAACGACTTGTCAGGCTGCACAAGCAATACTTGGATGGCAATCATGCACCATCCAAGTGTTGCTTGTGCAGCCTAACAAGTTCGTTGATTATAGATCTATTCCTTTCACGAGACCTCGATTCCGGAGTGATAGAGCAATAAAAAATGCAATGTTACCATCTAAGTGCAAATGCAATGTAGATCTTTTGTAATTGTGTATTTGTTAATGGATATTTTATTTCATTTTAATTAATTGATTTGCGAAAATGGATGTTTTATGTTTGTGAAATGAATTGAGATGTGAATTGGATGTTTTATATTTGTGAAATGAATTGAGATATGAATTGGATGTTTTATGTTTGTGAAATAAATTGAGATGTGAATTGTATGTATACATGTACATGTTGATCTGCTTGTTTCAGAGGGCATGGCTAGCATTTTCTGAGACTAGCCAATAAACCGAAATAGATTTAGGAGTAGAAAAGAATATCACGGATAGTTTTTAATTAAAAATCGTCTGTGATAGCTGATAATCACAGACGATTTTTAACTAAAAACCGTCTATGATAGTTGATAATCACAGAAGGTTGTTAACTAAAAATCGTCTGTGATATATAAATATCACAGATGATTTTTAGTTAAAAACCGTCTATGATATTTACACCATAGATGGTTCGAAATCCGTCTGTGATGACCTTGTATTATCACTGACCCATAAATTCAGACGGTTCAGAAAATCGTCTGTGATGACGTTTTTGAACCGTCTGTGATGATGATTTTTGTAGTAGTGTATTGCATATTCATATCATAAAAGAGACCCACTTCGGTGGACATAAAAGACCTACTTTGATATGCACCTCTATGGGATGAAGGTAAAAGCACCTCCATGGAATAGAGATATTGAGAGGGTGGTACATCAACAGGTGTCCACTCAGTTATACCAGTATAAACAAAAAAGAAGAGAAGAGGTGTGCATATGCATTTACATTATTTCTGTACTAAGTGTAAGTATATAAGAAAGAGTTAATGAAAAATAAAGAGTAGATGGGTAATGAATGGTTAATAATAATGTGGTCTAAGATGGACATATGTGCATTTGCATTGTTTCTATGCTGACGAAGTGTAAATGCATAAAAAAGAGTTAATAAAAAATAAAGAGTTTATAGGTAATGAATGTTTAATAAGAATGTAGTCTAAGATGGACATATGTGCATTTACATTATTTTTGTGCTAAGGAAATGTATTTGCATAAGAAAAAGTTAATAAAAAGGAAGGAGGAGATGGATAATGAACGGTTAATGAGAATGTTGTCTAAGATGGAGATTGTGCAAGATGTTTTTATTATTTTGATATATACTTGCTGAGTCTGGAACTCACGCTTGCTTTGTTGTTGTTGTTGTTATTGTTATGACCAATGAGACGTCATGCATGGCGAATAGGAGTAGCACCTTTGCACCACATCCAATATTAATGATCTAGAACATCACATCTGTTTTCATTAAGATTGTCTTAGTAAAATAACTTGCTAATATGAACATAGTCAATAGAACCTTTGTAAACTGATGATGAACATCAGAGAACTTCTCTGATAATGTATATTTTCTTAATAATGTTCTATTTGCAAGTTTAAATATGCTCCTGGACGCATAGTTCCGAGCGTTCTTAGTGCAGGGTCTCGAGCATTCTCAGGCGTATGATCCTAAGCGATCTCGAGAGCATGGTCTCGAATGTTCTTGAGCGCAAATGACCCAAGTTTTATTTTTTATGAATTATTTATTCTTACTCTGGTTAACAAGTCATATTTATTATGAATTAGTTCTTTGTGGAGAACTAAGTTGGAAAGGTATTGTCAAAAGTTTTTTTAGATGATTTAAACTCAGTGAGTATATGATAGGGATGACATTCTGGGCTCCTGCTTAGACCGGGGTGTTACATAAGCCGCCTGCCCAGTTGTGTGTAGATACTTTCTCCACCAGGTAAGAACTGAGAGGAAAGTCAATGCTGCGAGTCCTATATGTTATCGTCTCACGAATATACTTGATTCAAGTAACTTGAATACTACACTTGCTGACATGGCACCCTTTGCACCACGTGTGTATGACATGTGGGCCTTTGTCAGGACTGCTCGATTATGACGGAGTTGCAGCTTGTTGAAAAATTAGTCTCTTACAGGTGGGCTATTGGAAATCCAAATTAATAGTTACAGTTTACTGATTGTTTTCCCAGTTAAATTGTCGTTATGTGAAGTTTACTCAATAAAATTCAGAAAGATTATTCTTTCCTTCATTACAGTTGAGAAAACTTGTAATGTAAAAAAGGACCATGTTTCCTAACGAGGTTATTGAGCCTAAGTAAATTTTAACTTGTAGAATGAAAGGAGTTCGAGTTCAGGTGTGTATGTAGACATGTAGTGGATATGAATGGAAAGCCAAAACGAGTTGAATAAGATATCCTTTTCTACTAGGCACAAGTAATTGACGAAACATTTTATTCAAAGAAACATAGAAACCAAAAGAGTTCATGTTACTTTCTTTTTCATTTCTTCTTGAACTACACCAGGTTATTCAAACGACTAAACAATATCTCAAGTTACTTCACTGAAATTCTCTATGCTGCATCTAAATTTATATTCTTTTATATAAAAAGATAGAAGGGACATAGAATAGCCGGAATATTTGGATGATGTATTGCTTAAGCCATAGGTGCATATACTCACTCACTCTCTCTCTCTCTCTCTCTATATATATATATATATATAGGGGGCATATCTAGTGCAAAAGGGTATTTCAGTGCAAAGGTGCAAATGAAGATATGGACCATCCGATCTAGATCGTGTGGCTCGGATCAAGTAAGGTGGAAGCCCCACCTCATAAAACATAATCTATGCAGGGGGTTTTCTACAAAAGTGTTTAAGTGGGATGAGTTCCCACCACCTCCACCTTTCTTGATCCAAGCCACACAATTTAGATCGGATGGTCCACATCTTCATTTGCACCTTTGCACCAAATACCCTTTGCACTAGATATGCCCCCATATATATATATATATATATATATATATATATATATATATATATATATATATATATATATATATATATATATATATATATAGAGAGAGAGAGTATATCTGCAATCTACTAGAGATATGGTATATTGGTATTGGATACAAATTCTAACTGATTCTATTCTATCGCTAATAAGCTTACAGTAAAATATATGCACTCTAAATTTTTCTGCAAAGATATCTAAGTAAATGATACAACAGTGCAGTAGATGAAAGCGGAACTGAATTCATATAAGGTGATTTCATCTGTTGCATAGTAAGCCAACATGTATATAATACATTTCACGGAAATGAATTGTCTACTATGCACCTCCTCCGTCTCTTACTCCCACGGCCAGCTGCACCATGGCTACCTTGCCACACCACCCCCTCTTCCTACCCACCACTGTCATTGCCCACCTCCCACTGACCCGACACTACTACAAAAAAGCTCATTACAGACGGTTTGAAAACATCACCGTAGACTATTTTATGAACCATCTATACTTACAAGTCAATAATACCCTGAGGCATTATAAACGGTTTTGAAACGTCTATGATAATCCTTATCACAGACGGTTCTTAACTAGAACTATCTGTGATAACAGCTGTCACAAACGATTCTTACTATAAACTGCTTATGATAGTTTATTATCACAGGCAGTTCTAGTTAGAACCGTCTGTGATTGCGTTTTCACGTTGTCATAAATAGGTCTCCTTCAGTTCATCAACATTCTCTAATTGTGCTATAAAACAGCTCAATCAGAGAATAAAAATGAACTAAAGTAGGTCTATTTATGAGAACAAGATCATCGTGTAATAAACTTTAGCACCATATCTTTGGTGGCTTGTTTATGGGTCGTTGTAGGTGCTGTTGTTTTATTGCTTTAGTGTGTAAGAGGTGGCTTCGTTCTGCAATAAACATGAATTTCAACAAGAACCAAAACCCTAACCATCCATCAATCATTACAAGAACTAAAACATCAATAATTAATTTTAACATGCACGAGAATCAAGATCATATTTTCGTAATTTCATATTCAAGCATCAAGGATGAGAGGGGAAGAGATCGGATGGGGGATATATCACCGGCGATGGAGAGGCGGTGGCATCGTTACCGTTGTGTTACAACGGTGACACTGCACAAGACACTCTTACAACAAGAGTACCTTGTGCAGTGAACTATGGCGTCACAACTAGAGGCGGAGGAACTCAGTAAGGTAGTCGGCTTCGTTGGGAGAAGCGACTCTTTGATCGGTTTAGGGAGCTAGCTAGCAGCGGGCGGCACTTTGGTTTGGAGTGTTTGGGGGAGTGGGTAGCATATAAAAGGGCATTTGAGTAGCAGAAAGTTTGAAAGTTTAAGAGGTCGACATCGCTTCAGTTTTAAAGTTTGAATAAAGGGGGCGGCAATATTGGGCGGGGAAATATCACAGATGATTTTTCATATAAACCGTCTGTGATGACTTAATTATCATAGATAGTTTTTAATACAAACTGTCTGTAAAGTATTACAGAAGATTTAAAGAAAAAATTGTCTATGGTATTTAGTAATATCACAGACAGTTCTGGTTAAGAATCGTCTGTGATATTTCTCAGACGGTTTTCAACATGAATGGTCTGTAATATTATATCTTTACAGACAGTTTTTAGCACTACTAATAACATAGACGATTGCTAAACCAAAACCATATGTGATTGTGATTAATACTAACAATTTTGGTAAACCATCTATGATAAGGCGTCTAGTATTAGCCTTTTTATAGTAGTGCCACCCATCGCTCGCAGCCGAACCTCTGGCCAGTGGCACCTTTGCTTACATCCCCTTGCCTCTGTCGCCACCCTGACTCTGTAGTTGGGTCCTGGTGAATCCAAACCCTAATCCCTCTACTAGTTATCGTGGTTGCCGGAGAAGACCTCATGCGGAGGTGGTCGCATGTTTGGATGAGCGTACCAGTGGTATTGATAAAGCATGTCCTGAAAAATTCTCATTATTAAATATCTCTATTCTATATCCACAATATCATTTTGTATCCAACCTACTCCCATTATTTGTTTTTTTAAAGGGACAGGGGCACTGCCTTAATTAATTAAGAAGAGGAGAAAAGTGAGGATACAAGGGCCTAGAAGACACTAGGTCAAAGATTAGCTATGCTAAGATGTTACAGAGAAAAATGTTAGCTCCACAAGCCTGTTGGCTCCTACAAGAACCCAAGCTCCATCTTCCTCTTTTATGCATGCAATCAAGGACATCGGCGTGGTTCCTGTTGAGCAAAAAATATGGTCATTCCTTTCCTTCCAAATTTCCCACGTAACTAGCATGACAAGCGTGGCCGTCGTTTTCCGTGGAGCTCTAGGTGAAAGGGTGACGGACTTCCACCATTGACGGATGGATGACAGAGTCTCCTAGGTTTCTGGGTTGAGGGAGTCACTGTGGGTTCATTGTGCAATGGCTGCCCAAATTCTTGTGGAGTAATGGCATTTAGCCAAAAGGTGGATCAATGCCTCTGTCACATGTGTGCAGAGTGGGCAAAAATGTTGGTTCGGCTACCCGCATCGAGAAAGTCGGTCTTCCGTCCAAGTTATATTTTGTATGGCTAGTTAGGCAAAGATTTTGCATTTCTGCGGCGCCCATGTCTTCTAGACGAGGGTGTTCATGGTGGTGTGTGTTGCACCTAGAAACTACGCTTTGTACGCTGAGGTAGCGCTATAAACTCCATTTAGAATTAGGTTCCAAGATATGGAGTCGTCATGGTCAGCCTGCAGGGGCATCCTCCAAATAGCTAAAAGCACGTGTATGTGTTGTGCCTTCAAGCCAACTGACAGATCTAGCTCCTGTAGCCACTTGTTATCTGCAATGCTACTTGCAGGGTGAGGTTTTTCCTTCTGGAGGCATTGAAGATGGCCGGCATGATGTCACACAGTTGGTTTCCGTGCGCCTAGGACGAGTTCCAAAAGGATGCCTTTTCCCATCGCCAATGAGAATAGTGGTCGCCGTTGTAAAGAGCTCCTGATCTTGGTCATTACATGGTGTTTTCATCCCCTACCAAAGTCTATTTACAGCCGTCTATTCATGCCATAGCCATCTGAGCCTAAGAACCCTAGCAAAACACTCAAGGTCCAAGAAACCGAGTCCCCCAAGTGTGTTAGCCTGCAGACTTTATTCCAGTTGACCTTACATTTGCCCCCGATAGTTGTTCTGATCCTACCAGAGGAATCGACGAGCCCACCTACTCCCCTTATTTGGAGTGTAGAACAAATGCCACAGATATGGTATTTAAAAAATGCATTTCGACTTTTTTTTTGCAAAGATGCATTTATTCATTTAAAACTACTGCAACATTTTAACTTTATGATGGTGTACAATTAGCATTTCCGTTATTGATTGGTAACAATTACAGAGAATGGTAACAGTTCTTTTTCTTGGTGCTGACAACAATGAAACAAATCTGAAAATGGACGGTGTATAGACTTGGCAACCTAATCTTAGTATCCATCATCCTTCAGCATGTAGGCGATCTCATGCAAGAGTGCCTCTGCGTTCTTTTCCTTCTTTTGGTATGGAGTTGTCCATTCTTGGTACCTGTGCAAGCTACCGGTGAAATCGGTGAACAGCCCATCGATGCCGATCTCGTTGAGCCAGTAGTCATATTCTCCATAAGGGTCTTGATGGAAGTTGAAGTGCAAGAATGAGTTTTCGTTTCTAAAAGTGTATGGATGCACCTGCAATGCATCATGATTTGTGATGGTACTGTCATCTAAGAGTTAGATCACTCACTTGTGGGACTTAAACATCTATGCAACAGAGAGAAAATGTACCATTGTCATCTAAGATCACTCACCTGAAGACTCAGAGCATGTGCTCGTGCAACAAGATCGGTTGGGGGACCTAAGTAGTTATTTATCGGGGGAACAATTGTATCCTTCCATGGTCCAATCCCAATTACATACTTCCTTATGAACGCAAGATAACCATTCGACGTTATCTCATAGTATGACTGCACATTGGAAAGTGACTTTGAAGATGAGGTGTGGTCATAAATTTCATAGAAGAAGAAACCGTCAGTGTTAACTGCTAACTTTACCTGGTTGGTATCTTGAGTTGGAATTGAAATGCTATCTATTAGGAACACTTTTGGAGAGTTTGTCATGTTTGAGATGTAAATGAGTGAAGTTGGAGCAAAGGATTGGATGAATAGTGGCTGCTTGAGCCAATCTTCACACATGTATTCGCCTTTGTAACCATACTTCAGTAGTGTCTCCACAAACTTGTCCTCAAACTTCTTTCCACCTGACCACTTGACCTACATGATTATTCAATAATCATGTTGTGGAATCGGTCAAGAAATGTGTCAACATTAAGGTTTTTCATTGCATAAGTAAACAACTTGTTCTCAGGATTTAGTGGTTGAAGTCACGTACATGCTGGTTAATGAAAATGGGATTCTTGATCTCTGGGTATATTCCAACTACCCTGTCAGCATAAAGTGCAATCAAGATGTACTCATCAAATGTAATAATCTGGTACTTCCCTGCAATACAGTATAACATTATTAGGAATTGCAATGAAATAGGGTTTTGTATTTATAAGGGTATGTATCCATGACTAATAAAGATCAAAACATCTGCATTACATGCCAGAGTAGATGATAACTAACTGACTAACATGAGTAGTTTTGTTAGATGAGCATGAGTAGTATTCAAGGCAGTAGAGTGAAATAAAACTAAGGAAGAAATAGAGAAGACAGAATATACCATTATACTGTTGATCCCTGAAACTGTAGCGTTGTTTCACCCTCAGTGATTTCAGTTCTCTAAGGGTAAAATCCACTGGAAATAAATAAAACTCCAAAAGTTACCAGTAGATTCACTGCAACAGATGTCAGAAATAGCAAGAGAAGGTGGTCACAATTTCACATACCAACAAACCATCCAGTTATATTTTCTCCCTGGACTTCATAGGTTCTCTTCCTGTAGGCAAATTCTGTGCGGTTAGCGACATCAGTTGTGTTATCCAAGGTTACATCATGAAAGCATATCAGATGCCCATCCTTTGATGCAAGTATATCAGTCTCTATAAAGTCTGCACCTTCTTCAATAGCCCTCTGCAAGAACCAATGCATATCTTCAAGTTTGCATTAAGAAATTGGGTTTCAACCTTCAGAGAATCTCTAGCAGTAACATAATAATCTGGACATGATCTCCAAGGTATTGGTCTAGCGTATAAGTCTTTTTATTATGGTTGCGCATGTGATTGTGTTGTGATAGATCTATATAATAGTTTACTTGGATATTGTAAACTTATAGAATTACTACAGTTGAGTTTCATGTGTCACTAAAAAATATCCATCTATACTTCGACACACTTGTTTCCTTTAGCCTTTGTTTCTGCTTCAGATAGAAGGGTGATAAGCCGATATCTCTTTATTTAAAAAGTACTCGAGCACATTTTGATGTCAGTAATTGAGGACTAAACTGTTAGTTACCAAGTAGGCCGCTGCGGTCTCTTCGGGTATTTCGCCATTTGAACCCCTGTGGGCAATGTTGTAAGGTCTGAATGTTTGTAGTGGCTTCTTGTGGTTTACATCCAGCTGACTCTTCTGAGGGGCAGCTGGATTAGCATCGGATCCTCCGAAAAGTAGTGCAAGGACAATCATAGAGATGTGCCCTGTCAAAGAAGGCATTCAATTAACAGTATCTTGAAACCAAGGAACTATTCGAGACAGAAATTGAAAAGGCGTTACTCCGAGCTTGCTATTCAAAAGGATACAAAATCATCAAAATCATATGAACTACAGGTTATATGGAAAAATACACCAGTGTTAACTTAGGGGAAATATATGAATTATTCCATGAGCATTCCTGATTCAAATACTGTGTATTTCATAAACACACACCAAAGGTTCAAATAAAACTGATGATGCCAAGAAGAGAAAAGGAGAAGATGTATATCATAGAGAAGGTAAACTAATGGTGCCATGAAGAAGAAAGAAAGGGAACCATAGAAGAGAAAAGGTGAAGAATTTGATCTTACATAGGGAAGCCATGCTGCCGTCTCCTTCCTTTCCTTGTCCTCCTGCCCCAATCAGAGTAAAAACCTCGAGTTCTCAAACGAGGAGTCTTTCTCTTCCTCTCTCTCTTCCCTAGATTTCTCGTGAAGTGTGGATGAGCTTTTAAGTAGAAGAAGCCTGCCTCGGAATATTCCATGGAGACTTGACTTGTTTCTTGGTACCTGGTAGTCCGAAATTTTTCTATTTTAACCCTTTTTTCGAAAAATATTCACATTTAGACCCCTGACAGTTTTAATTCCGTTTTTGGACCCAAAGATCGGCGCCGTGGGACACGGCGCCGAGATAAAACGTCTCGGCGCCGTGGTCCACGGCGCCGAGGTCGCTGCATCCGCTCGGCGTCTTGCGGCTGCGTGGCGCCGTGGTGGCACCACCTCGGCGCCGTGGGTCGTGGCGCCGACCTCGGCGCCACTGTTTTGTGGCGCCGACCTTGGCGCGTGTGTCGTGGCGCCGAGCTCGGCGCCGTGGATCTGGCGCCGAGATCCCTAGACCTAAACGAGCAAAAACCCTCCCGACCCAGACCCGCCGCCGCCCTGCCGACCGACCCGCCCTTCCTCCCGGCCTCCCCGCCGCCTCCCCTCCCGGCCTCCCGCCGCCCCGCCACCTCCCGGCCTCCCCGCCGCCCCGCCTCCCGGACTCCCCTCCCCTCCCTCCCGCCGCCCTCCCGCCTCCCGGCCTCCCCCGCCTCCTCCCCGCTCGGCCTCCCCGCCACCTCCCTCCCCGCTCGGCCTCCCCGCCCGCCCTCCGCCGCCCCTCCCTCCCACCCGGCCTCCCCCCGCCGCCTCCGCCCACCCTCCTCCCCACCCGGCCTCCCCCCCCCTCCCCTCTGTCCCCCCGCCGCCTCCCTCCCCTCCCGCCTCTCCCGCCGCCCTCCTCCCGCTCCACCTCCCCTCCCGACCCCCTCCCCTCCCACGCAGTAATCATTGATTCTCGGTTTCTCAATTCTGTTATTGTAACCATGTTTGCCTCTGTTTGATATTTGGAAAAAATTGGAGGAAGGATGGATGAACAAATTTGACACTCTTTGCTATATCAATGTTTGATGCTAAGCCTTTGCTGAGATGAACAAATGGGACTTGATTTTCAATTTTCATCATGTATTAGTGTTGAATTGATGTACTCATGAATTAAGTTGCAAATGATCCATTTATCATTATAATGGTTTCATTGTCCTTGTCATTGTATGTTCTTAAATTAGCTCAAATGATAGTGAAATCCGTAAGCAGATAAGCCTATGTTTCGTTGGTAAAGTGTGCTAACTAAACCTAAACTTGTTGATTTGGATTTATTTCTTGTTTGTTATCTTACACTAAACACTAGTGTTTGATTGTTGCAATATTGGACCGAGTAGCTAAGGTTTGACGGTTTTGAGATATAAGGGCTAGAGGCGCAATTTGCTTTTGATAGCATGCTGAATTTTGCAATTTGGAGCTAAAATTTGTTAGCATAGAAATATGAGAGAACAAAGATTGCGATTACGCAATTTGCTTTTGAGGCTAGATGTGAGGATTTGGGATCTGTGCGGTTGTATGCCTTAATTTTTATTATTCTAGGTGCTCTAGAAAGTGAATAGCCGTGTCATTTGTATGTTCTTACAATAGTTTATCAAAAGCATGTGATTCTGTTCATGTTTGAAAGACTGAAACTTTGGATAACTGTCAGATTCTTGATGTTCTTGTGTACTTAGTGTAAAATCTGAACTTGTGTAGAAAGTCTCATCATCTGAACCTGTGTTGTTTCCAATAAGGATTATATTTACACTGAAAGTATTGTTTACAACTTGAGTTCAGTGTGCTGCGTCCTGTAAAGCATACTTCTTGTGATGGTTTTGGATAAATTAGGTAACTTGCTATTGCCAACCATAACTTCTCAATGGTGGACAAGCTGTTTCATAGTATGGTTTTGTTATTGATGTTATTTCAACATATTTTATGTATGAAGTAGATGGACAACCTAGTGACTCTATATCATGGAGGCAGTGTGACAAGTGATGATTATGGAAATGTTCGATTTGTTGAAATGCAAAGGGTGCCTCTGATATTCAGTGATAGGCCGTCGTTTACTGAGTTGGTTGCGGGACCGGGAGGAGCTACATTGTGATGCAAGCGAGGAGAGTATCACGGTTGAGGGGTTACTTCACTTCGGTTCGAAAGACACAATTCTAAGGCGGTTGATCTTAATTGGTTGTGAGGATCGATGGGACAAATATGTCAAATTGGTTATGAGGAATGAGTTCCAATGTTTGGACCTTGTTGTGCGGAAGGTGTCGATTGATCCCACCCTCATGGTTCTTCACCGGAACTAGGTGATCGGCACCTTTGACCCTCCGTTGCGGACCTTGCGGTGGATGTGGAAGAAGTGCACGAGGTGCACGATGCTCTATCGCCCGAGCGAGGTTGATTTCTCAACCACTCGAGTTGAATGTGCCGTGGTGGCCCCTCGGATCATCCGATGAAGTGTCGAGCAACACCGTAGCCTTTTCGATCATTCCATTCTTTTGTCTCGATCCCATCGTTTTCGTGCTTATGATGCGGGAGACATTATTTATAATGTGGGTGTTCCTCCGTTGCTCCATCCGCAGCGTTGAAGAAGTCTGTAGGGACTCCAACGGTGTGGATGTTCAAATTGTGGATGATTTAGAGCCTTACGAGATCGCAAGGGCCGTTGATTCCGATGATGACCGCCCTTTTGGAGAGCCGACCGAAAGTGATATTGAGCCGATTAGGCGTTATTGCCTGGCCGGATCCATCGATTCATGAATTCAGCGATCTTGGCATTCTCATGAGGCTTATGCGAGAAGGAAGGGATGACGAGTTGCTAGATGCTCCGAGGCGGGTCAAGCATGACAATTGAGAAGGGCATGGTGTTTGAGGACATGTCGCATTGAAAAGGTGGCTGCAGGAGTATGCGATGATTCGTAAAAGGCCATTCAAGGTGAGGCATTCTTATGTGCAGCGGAGGTACAGTTGTGTGCGAGAAGGAAACATGTGGATGGAGGGTATGTGCTAGCAAGCAGAAGGACACAGAAAGTTCAAGATCACAAGAATCGTTGGCCCACATACTTGTGCGGAGCGAGCTCAAGCAGAAGCATCGGCGATTGACCTCTACAATTATTGCCAAGTCATTGTGTCACATAGTAAAGGAGAACCTAATATGAAGGTGAAGACACTTGCTGGGATTGTTAAGGAGAAATTTGGATCTGAGATAAGATATGGGAAAGCATGGAGGGCAAAGCAACGCATCGGAAGATGATATATGGGGACTGGAAGATGGGTACTTGCGATTGCGGCACTCTTCAATGCAATCAAAGCGGTTAATCCCGGCATGCATTATGAGTACGTCCGAAACCAAGCGAATGTACTCAAGATGGGATGCGAGATATTCTTCCGTGCTTTCGGTGCTTTGCTCGATCCATCGAGGCCTTTCGGCATTGTCGTCCGTCTTCTCCATTGGCGGTACGTTTCTTCTTGGCAAGTACCGGGGCACTCTTACGATAGCCATTCACGACCAAGAAAATGGCGCGGCTAACACGTGTTCACGACCTCGGATAATGCGGGGCCCCTCACGTGCACGCGGATGGAAAAGGCACGAGGAGGTGTCATCATGTCATTATGCGATGTCGGACAAGACTCGCGACTTTGTGCGGCGAGGGTGACGAGTGGCACGCTTTACGAGAGACAAGGCGAGGCGGGGCGCTTTATTACGAGACTATAGTCTCTCAAAAGCCTACATAGAACCATTTATTGCTTATTTGGATGCCTTCATGGCGCGGTGACACGTGTTCACGACCTCGGATAGTGCGGGGCCCCTCGTGCAGCGGATGGAAAAGGCCCGAGGAGGTGTCATCATGTCATTATGCGTTGTCGGACAAGACTCGGCGACTTTGTGCGGCGAGGGTGACGAGTGGCACGCTGCTGCGAGAGACAAGGCGAGATGGGGCGCTTTTATTACGAGACTATAGTCTCGAAAAGCCTACATAGATCCATTTATTGCTTATTTGGATGCCTTCATGGCGCGGTGACACGTGGTCACGACCTCCGGATAATGCGGGGCCCCTCACGCGCGCGGATGGAAAAGGCCCGAGGAGGTGTCATCATGTCATTCGCAGTTGTCGGCAAGACTCGGCGGCTTTGTGCGCGAGGGGAAGAATGGTGCGCTACGCGAGAGACAAGGCGAGATGGGGCCGTTTTATTACGAGACTAGTCTCGAAAAGCCTACATAGAGCCATTTATTGCTTATTTGGATGCCTTCATGACGCGGTATCACGTGTTCACGACCTCCGGATAGTAACGGGGCCCCTACCGTCGTCCATGGACTATGCCTTCATGCCTCCATGGACTATGCCCCTTGCACGGATAACTTTGTCTATATTAAGGCATCCTATGTCTTCCATACCACATCTCCTCCTCAAGACATCTCAATACTACTACACATCAATGTCTTCACGGAGGTCCGACCCATTTGGAGTGCCGGAGTGGCATGAGCGTCCGAAGTGCCATTGCGGCTTTGGACGATGTTGTGCGTGCGGACGGATCGAGTACAACGAGCCAAACACGGCCGTAGGTTCTTCAAGTGTCGGACACGGATGGCGACCGTGGTAACGGCGACAACTAAATCATTTGTTTACGTTATCGTTTTCAACTTTATCCATGCCATCTACCACGCCACACGAGGCTTGCACGTTCATCGAATGGGTGGATCGGGTGTCGCCGGCATGGCCAGTAACCGGCGGTGCGGTGGAAAACAAAGGACAATACTTTGTCAAGATGACTCGGGCTCGCGAGGTGGAGCAGCAGATGCGGCTTGAGCAAGAGCGCCGCGTGAGGGTGGACCAAATCCGTCACGAAGGGCAAGGAGGATGAGTTGCAAAGGAGGCGGGAGCGATTAAGTCACGTGAAGCGACCATCAAGCGTCGGAGGAAGAGCTTCAAGCTCGTGAGGCGCTCTCAAGACCAAGAGTGACGGGAAGAAGGATGTAGCGGAGCCATCTTGAGCGCGACAAAGGGGAAACAACCACGCTACACCCGTAGACAAAATGTAATAGACCCAGCAAGTTATTTTCCTAAGGCATGCATGTTAGGACTAGTGGTGGAATTCGAACATTACCGATCTGAGTTCCATGGCAAAACAAAGATGCTCAACGGAATGGCGCTAATGAAGTATCGATTCTGCTGTAAACCTTTACGTCCGCAAGGCCTTGAATCTTGCCGAAGCTAAGCGTCTTCACCGGGATGTCAATCAAATATGTGTTTTTATAAGTTTAAAATCTCAATGCATTAGATCATTGAGACTGTAGCAAGAAACCAAAATCTTGAATGTGTATAAAAAATTAGTTCACGTGCGTCCGAACCATCCAAAGATCCCAAGGGGATTTTTGCCCTTTAGGTTTCAGCAACTCGGCGCCAACACCCACGGCGCCGACCTCGGCGCCACGACACTCGGCGCCGAGGTCGGCGCTCGACACTGGCGCCGAGGTCGGCGCCACGACACACGGCGCCGAGGTGGTGCCACCACGGCGCCACGCAGGCCGGCACGCTGGAGCGGGTACGCGAGCTCGGCGCCGTGGACCACGGCGCCGAGACGTTTTATCTCGGCGCCGTGTCCCACGGCGCCGATCTTTGGGTCCAAAAACGGAATTAAAACTGTCAGGGGTCTAAATGTGAATATTTTTCGAAAAAAGGGCTAAAATAGAAAAATTTCGGCCTGGTAGTCGTAACGTTATTTCTTTGTAGCTGCTTTCTGCACCAGTCAATAGCTTAAAGGAGAAGACAACCCTGTACAATACTCACTTGAATACTATGCTTTCTTGCTTCATCTCTAGACTTGTATTAATGCTCCCTGTTAATTTGATTTCTTTATCTAGATTTGGACACGGCATGAACTTCTGTCATTGTTTATTGATGGAGAATGAAGCTGACGGAAGATGCCAACCCAATGTGCATTGCAAATTTGCAAGTTTGCAACTTGCATGGATGAACACAAATACAGAGACACATACCATAGTCATACGTACAGTTCTTGGCCAAATCATGGGCAGTCTGATGGTCCCACATCGCAGAGTCGTTCGGGTCATCACTCATTGGCCCCCTGTGCAAGAACAATGTCTGCAAGTTTTTGTCAGTTTTGCAGAATGCTGTGATGAAGCAGTCAAGTTTTTCAGCGGTCAATGAAGAAGACTGTATTGATTTCAGCCGTGTCGCGCAATGCAAGTCGTAGGATCACATTCACATCGGTTCTAGTCTCGTGAGGGACCCCATCCTAGTTGAAGTGGTACCAAGAAGAATGGGACCAATAATGCATGATGGGGACTGTCTACTTGAAACATGCTTCTGAGTTCCCACAGAATTTCTACACATAAATTTGTGTGAATTAAATTGTTAGGTTGCGTATCCAATCAATAATAGGCTCACTTTTGCAGATCATCATTATTATTCTGAAAGTATGAACTCAGAAGGAACATTGCGCTGAAAGATGCAGCACATTCCTTTGCTCCGGTAACGAACCTGTTTTTGGGAATAGGGTCGTCGTACGTGTCGCAATAGACTAGGAGTTTAGTTGCGAATAGAAGTTATATCATGCCTGCTCACGAACATTTTAAAAGAATTAATTTAATTAAAATAAGATCTAGCGGTCAATTTTAACAACATTAAGGGCATTCAAGCCCAAAATTTAACTTACAAACAAAAGAACCGGAGAAAACTCTCCACAGGAACGCTTGAGTGCGGTCGTAACCCTAACACGAAAACTTGTGACATCCTTTCTTCTTCTGGTATCTGTTGTAGTGAAAAATATAGCAAGACTGAGTATAACCAACCACACTCAATAAGTCATATGGGAAACGCTACTAACTACTTACCAAGGTTTTCAAATGGTGGGGTTATAAGGGTTTTATTAAGCATTTGTGGATGCAGTTTTATTTGTAAATATTTTCAAATATAAAAGAACAATATCTCCTTATAGAATTGAGGTTTCAAAGCTTGATTAACAGACTTTAACATTTCCAAATTATTTCCAAATCTACTTATGCTTCGCTGTTGGAATCACCCATTAAACACAGCTTCATTAACCGGAAGCACGGCGTATTCGAATACTATTTATAAATGACTCTGCAAAACTGCTCAGCTTTACCTACAAGATCTCTAAACCCTCATGACTGAGTTTAAAAAAAAAGACTTTTCACCACTCTAATATTTATATAGTCTCTACCGATAGACTTTTGACCTACACAAACTCAAGTATCCAACGGGCCAAATCAGAACACACCTGCCCGATTTATGAGGATCTATCGTTCATTAGGTATGGTACCGTTTCCATACCATGCCCCATCCGCTTCTTTTTTCCTGTAGATATTCAATCAATTTGAACAGCTACTAGACCAGATTTGACAAGTCAACACTTGTGGTTAAGCAGTCACTATGTTCTTTACTTAGCATAAGGTTCTAGTCCTTATATTTTCACTAAGGCAACTTCCATCCACAAACCCATGCTCTAGTGCCTTCCAGCATTGAGCCAGTACCAATCCGTACTATAACCCTTTCCGGTCCAAGCCTCTATCCTAGGATAAGGTCATAGGAACCCAACCATGATGTGGCTTTCTACGATACCTCATTATCCTAAAATCACTTTTAAAACTCTATCGGTAAAGTGCCAGATCTCTTAGTTTTATAAAACAGTTAAGTTCCTAGTCTACCATGATTAATTTATGTAGTATATTTAGTACTACTAAGTCTTGTCAAGGTGAATATGGCCATCAAATTAAACAGGGCTTTATCAAGTGGTAAGACATAACTAATATCATGTCATTCTAAACATTTATTGTACAAGAAATAATAGTGCATAAATAACATAATAAAAATACTAATAAATAATTAATTAAAAGAATGTAGATTCAAGATGATCAAAAATATGTGACTTGCCTCCTTGTCCATAGGAAACTTCTTTATTTGCTCTTGTATATCTTCTAATGATCAGCTCGTTGGGTCTGAATACTAGCGTGGAAGACAAATACAAATAAGTTCTTGTTTTGCAAAATGCAAGCTGGGAACAAAAGACAAATAAATAACCAAAAGACAAAAATAATATAGGTTTGGGTGATCAGGGTTTAGATAATGTTTGGTTGGGTTGATCGGTGTTGGAGTTGGGTTAGACGGGTTCAAGACGATCGAGACGGTCATATAGGTATTATTTAGGTTTTTACGAAGACTACAGTTATGAACAGTATTAGGTTTGGGTCAGAGCATCATCACGGTGGTTCATAACTTTATTGGAGTCTAAGAGGGTGAGGTAGAGCTAAGAATGGTGTGGATGGTCTTAAGACGATCAAAAGGGTTATATTTAATTTTTTAGGGTTTCGATGGATAGTGACAGTGAAAACAATACTGGATAGGTTCGAACTGACATCAGGGTGGGCTAGGGTTTTATTGGAGTATATTCAAGGTAAATATAATTGAGAGTGGACTTTAAGGCTCAAAATGGTTAGGGAAAGTATAGGTTTTGACGAATAGTAAGAGTTTGGACCATGTCGGTTTTAGGGTTTGAGGTAGTGTTTTAGTTGTTTTGGGTTTTATCGGTGTTTGGCATGGGAAAACAGAGCTAAAAATGGGTAGATGGGCTCGAAACGATCAAAATGGATATATTTTGTATTTTTGGGTATGGATGAACAGTAACAGGTGTGGGTATTGTTCATCACGGATTTCTACTGTTCACACCAGATCCGTCTCCTACAGTACCAAATCACACTGTTCATTTTCCTTCTCCTACTCGATGGCACTATAGCGATCGAGAGCAGAAGAGAATAGCGGTGGCAACTGGCAGGGCTGTGGTGGCTTGTAACGGAATCGGGGACCATGGTTGGTTTCCTAGGACCTAAGGGATTCCATTTTTAGGGTCGACGGTGGCTGGAAAGCTAGCAAATGCCGGTGGAGAGGTCTTCCCTCCTTGGGACTTTTGAATGGCACAGGTGCCATAGCTAAGCTAATTGAACAATTGCATTTGTGTTTGAACATCACTAGGAGTAGGGGAAGCTTGGGGAAATGGCAGCTTGGGTCAGGGATGGCTGTGCAGGGCTGTCCACGGCGAGGCCTCAAGGTCGGGTGGTGAGCTTCGATGACAGAGAAGAAGGAAGATCGAGAAGCTATGGCGAGGCTTTGGTAGTGTTTCTGGGAGTATGAGGATGCTACTGGCAAATGCAATCGAAAAGTAATTGACTGAATAACATGAATTGAATATTGGCTTACTTTGAGGTCTTCCAGTGATCAGTGATGATGCGATGATCGAGGGCTCAATTAAGGTGTTGGGATGGCTCACTGGACACCTATGCTTTTGAATGGAAGGGCTCCTGGGTTTTATGGATGGGATATGGTGGTTCGGAGTAGTGGCCTTGTCATTTGGTCAATTGGCACATGGCGAAGGGGAGGGCGCGAAAAGACTCAACGAGACTCGGTAGAGGCGGTGCGGAGGTCGGCACGGGATGTGGCACCTCAAGCTGGGCATTACGGTGGTCAACTGTTGCGTCTTGGGGTGGTCAGCCGTGAGGGGAATCGGCGACGGAGGATTTCTCGGTCTTGGTAGGTCTAGCAGCTGTCAGAGGTGGTATCCCCAAGGAGGTATGGCCTTTGAACCAGGAATGTGATGGCTTGACCAAGATTTTTGTGGTGACAGTGGTTGGGATGATCAGAGGAGGCGGCGGGACTTGCCGTCTGATTTTGTTGGACAGTGAATAGGAGATGTCGATCATGCTGTGTTCAAATGAATGAGGAGAGTTTGGCAGGGAGAAAGAGGTGTGGTTGGATCAGGAAGGTGCTGGATAGAGCCAAGAATCAAATGGAAACAAGATTCAAAGAAATTCAGATTGTTTTCAAATTTTGGGTCATTTCAATCTACCCCCCTTAAAAAGAATCTCGTCCCCGAGATTCACCGAATTTATGCAATGGGTTGAAAAACAAAATTTGTTACAGTCTTGATTCATTTCCTCCTTATTCATGGCGAGCTTCATGTAGTATTTGTTAACTGGTGATTCTATCGGTACTCTGTCTTTTTGGTTACACCCAGGCTTCCATGTCTTCATGAAGTCTTTCCCAAAATATAGATGACTTGTGCTCTTGGTCAAGGATGATTCCCTTTGAAATTACATGTAACACTATGACTTTTGTTAGATATAGTTCTGCTAACCTTGGCGTAGGTTTGCTTAACCAGTAGGGTATGTGCTACTTTAGTCAATTGGTCTGTGATCACCTATAGCCTCATATCCTTCTCATGTCTTTAGGTGTTCTGTAATAAATTTTCATATCAATGTCCTCCTATTTCCTTTCTAGGACTGGTAATGACTGTAGCAATCTTGGTAGATTTTGATGATCTATCTTTATTTTCTAGCACACGTCACAGCATGCTATGTATTCTGGGATTTCTCTCTTCTTATTACTTCTCTAGAATTCTTCTTTCAGATCTTGATACATCTTTATTCTTCCAGGGTGTATAGAAAATTGTGAAGAGCAAGCTTCTTTCAAAATCAAGTCTTTTAATTCTTCTTTATTCGATATACAAAAGTGACCATGGAATCCCAAGATT
The DNA here is from genome assembly GCA_036346265.1 of Melocanna baccifera. Classification (NCBI taxonomy): domain Eukaryota; kingdom Viridiplantae; phylum Streptophyta; class Magnoliopsida; order Poales; family Poaceae; genus Melocanna; species Melocanna baccifera. The sequence goes on from CM070683.1 coordinate 13,413,604, forward strand.
CTTCTTCTTGTAACTGAGGGGGATACTTTGAAATAATGTTCGCACCATGATATGATTTTCAACTTTAATGCACCTGCTATGACATTCACTTTTCCTGGGTGACACTGAAGATCTATACCACAGTCCCTGTATATCATTCTTGTAGTATAACATGCTTTACTGACTTCCTTGTGAATTACTTGATTTGTTTTACTGAACCTTCACATATACTTATTTTGTATATCAATATTTCTTTATGACTTCCTCCAGTATCCTTGGATGTTTCTGGTTTATTTGTACCAGGGATCTGTGTGTTTGGGCTTACCATGCTCCTGTAGTTACTCTGATTTTCTACCTAAACTGAGTTGGTTCCTTTTGAGAATCCATCTTTGTAGTCATTCAAATATTCACCTTTGTCATATTTATTCTTCTCTTGTATCCTGAAGATGAAAATCAAGTCTACTGTGATTGACCTCAATGTAGCACAGATTTTTTTTTATTCCTTATACTTTGTACGAACAGCTCACATATTTTTTCGTAGTCTTGCAGCATGTCTTAGTTCACAAGCAAACCAGCTGACTCTACTAGATTTGTCTGCATAAAAAGGAAGGTAGTATTTATTCTATTTCTTGTTCTCATTCCTGACTGGTGGTGATGGGTGCTGCTTTTCTGACTGTCTTCTTTGCTGCTTCTCTTCATATTGTTCCTATATGGTAGATCTCTTCCTTTTCATTTTAGCTATCCTAGGGTGTTCTTTTTCCCATCTGTGATTAATATGACCTTGATGTCGGTGTTCTTATCTGCATTGTGGCTTCTTCCTTATGTAAGGTCCTCATTGGACATTTGAAATGGTAATATCCAATTTATTTATAGCAAAAACAAATTGTTTCATCTAGAATCAAAGGTTCATCCTTTTGTGGATTCTCGCGTATCTGGACATTTCTTCTTCCATATAGAGAGCTCGATTGACCAAAGTCTGTAAATATGGAAATTTGGTAGTCATAATATAACGCTTCATATTTGGTTGCATGCTTCTTATAAAGTATCCCATACTTTTGACCTCGTTATTAACTTCTTCTTGAACATACAATAAAATTGTAGATATTCCATAATAGATTTTCTCTTCTTGTCGAAGAAGAAAATCCTGATATTTTCTGTGATAACTTATAGAAGAAATGTAATCTTTTCACAAATTTTCCCATGTAAGGTCTTCCTTCTTCAGATGTGTCCATTGGATGGTATTCCACCAAGTAATTGCTGGTTCTGATAGCTGGTGAGTAGCAAAAGAACTTTCTCCTTATCTGTACACTGGATAGTGTCTATTCTCTTTTTGATATCTTGTAACCAATTATCTATACTTAATGGCTCTGTTGCTAACGAGAATTCAGATGGTTTGAGTTTTTTGGAAGGTTGTAGAGTTAGTTGCACTTGACGTTAACACTGTTTTTTCCTGGGGACATCCTCACAGTAAACTGTTCTAATATCTTGGTCTATCCTTTGGCATTTAATCCGATTTTCTCCATGTAGGTGGAACTTTCATTATATTGGGTTGCCTTTTCTTATTTCTTTTCTTCATTTATTGTGCTGCCAAATCTTTGGTTTGTCAGTGGTATTTTGTTTTATGGTAACCAAAACTTAGAAATCAATCTATAATATTTGTGGGCTTAGCAAGGGAAAAGTAAGAATAAAATAGGGGTGAGAGCAAGAAGGAGGTGGGAAAGGAGTAGAGTGAGATTAAATGATTTTTCTGATTGCTTCTCTTAGGGCACTTATCTTAAAAACTTCCTGTACTTGCACGGGTAATCTGACATTTTCTAATACTCAGTATGACCAAAGGACTATTTGGTGTTCCAAACTAGCTCTATACATAGGCTTAGAATCCAACGGCCTTATTAATTAAGCTTCTACTTTTTGCTATCTATATCTATGTTATCTTCCTCAATTGCTTAGTCTTAGCACCATTGCTGTCTAAAATTTCAAATATTATCACCTGATCCATTGAATAGATTATTCGTATTACATCATCCCTAAATTTATTGATCAAGTCATGGCTATCCAAATTCCACATAAACTCTGACCTCAACCAAGATTATAATGATCTAATATTTTCATTTTAAATCCACCAATATCATTTGTATCAAGATTTTCCTAAAAATCCAATTCTTTCCATCAGTGATTCATAATCTCAATCTGCTCATTCAATAATCAACTAAGCTTCTTACTACCTATTTCTAAATTAATTCACCATCATAAACATCCACCGAGAATAATATCATTAATCAGGGTTGTAATCCAATAATCACTATTGTTAATATTCATCGAAAACGTTATCATTGATCAAGCCTAAAATCCAATCATTATCACATTCCCTATTTCTCCAAAACTCAGTTTTATCCATCACACTTGTTAATCCAAACCAACAAATTCCACTGATTTATCCCTTCAAATTTCACACCATAAATCTCTAATGGCCGACATAAATCCACCAATATTTCTAGCTATTCATTACCTCATCTTTCAGTCCCTCATGGGTTTTATCTACCCCCTTCACTTACGGCTCCCAAAGGTGTAATCCAACCTATTTATTGCAATAAAAAATTTGCATTTAAATTCTTCTGAGATTTGAGCCTGATAGATAAGAGAAGGATAAAATAGACAAATATAGGTAAGATCTGAGACGAAATGGGGTAGAAGCGAAAAGCTTTTTAACATAGTCTTATTTAAAATCAAAAACTAATTTTGCATAAATTGCTTATATAGTAGCCTAACTAGCTAATAGTGCAATTTGGCTATTAATATAATCACAAAAACTTTGTCTACTTTAAATGGTTTTACCTGTAGCATCAAGGAAATCAAATAGGTTTTATTAACTAACTACTCGTGCGGTGACCTTATAACTTTTCAAAAGGAAATGTTTTGGTCGAGGTATTCGCACTATTCTTCTTAATACCATCCTTAGTATTACTCCTTCAACTAGGGTTAGCTTTCATTTTGAGTGGCCAATACCTACAACAAGATTAGTCTAAACGACTACACATGTTTTGAGATTTTAACAAACTCAAAAGAAAAGATTTTTAATGCATGTCTAAGAGAGATGAGATAGAAATAGGAAAGGCGAGATAGCAATAATATTTATGGTTTTCTCTTTTCTATATGAAAATAGGGTTTTATAAAACTTGAATTCTTATCATAACCAAATCTATACCTATGGTTACAACTTACAGTCATGCCTGCTCTGATACCACTCTATAACGACCCCATTTTTGGGAACAGGGTCGTCGTACATCCCGCAACAGCCCAAGAGTTCAGTTGCAGATAGAAGTTGTATTATGCCTGCTCACGAACATTTTAAAATGGTTAATTTGATTAAAATAAGACCTAGCGGTCAATTTTAGCAACTTTAAGGTCATTTAAGCCTAAATTTAACTTACAAATAGAAAAACCGAAGAAAACTCCCCACAAGAATGCTTGAGTACAGTCGTAACCCTAACATAAAAACTTGTGATATTCTTTCTTCTTCTGGTATCTGTTGTGGTGAAAAATATAGCAAGACTGAGTATAACCAACTATACTCAACAAGTAACATGGGAAAACGCTATGTAACTACTTTCCAGGGTTTTCAAATGGTGGGGTTATAAGGGTTTTGTTAAGTATTTGTGGATGCAGTTTTATTTGTAAACATTTTCAAATATAAAAGAACAATATCTTCTTATAGAATTGGGGTTTCCAAGCTTGATTAACAGACTTCAATATTTTCAAACCATTTCCAAATCTACTTATCCTTCGCTGTTGGAATCGCCTATTAAACATAGCTTCATTAACCGTAAGCATGGCGTATTCGCATATTATTTATAAATAACTCTGTAGACCTGCTCAGCTTTACCTACAAGATTTCTTAACCCTCATGACTGAATTAAAAAAATAAGATTTTTTACCGCTCAAATCTTTATATAATCTCTACCCGATAGACTCTTGGCCTACACAAACTCGGGTATCCAATGGGCCAAGTCGGAATACACCCACCCGATTTGTGAGGATCTATCGTTCGTTAGGTATGGTATCATTTTCATACCACGCCCCATCCCAATTTCATTAGCACATGTAAAATTAATTTATTTTGTCGTGAATATTTAACTAGGAGGATCCCGTGACATGCTAGAGTACTTGAAAATTTTTGGTTAGTCATGTGAAAATGCAAAACATTATTAGACAACATTTATGAATAATTACGAATGAATTTAATGTCATAAGTATATTAAAAATTCACATGTACCATTAAAACTGGTATATTAGTATTTAAATCAGTATGTCACATACTTAATTATTTAATTAATGTTGTCAATGTCATGTAAATTCTTGAAACCCATTACAAATTATTTACATTAGGAGAGAGCTCAAGTAGATAGAGAAGAGCGACGTCGATGTACGTGGGAGTAGATAGGGAGTTGATGTGTATTGGGGCAGAGGAAAGGGAGCAGTGTTGATGCAAATGAGGAAGGGTTACGCTATGAGGGAAAAATAACCAATGTAAAGAGGCCTGCATATTAATCGTAGCATGTACCATAGGGAATGAGCGATGCCTTAACCATACTATAGTGTAGTTGTTCACGATAGACAAACGACCGTAGAAATGTAAATTACACTACAGTAGTAGTTCCATAACATGCGATACTTTGACTAGTTGCAACATTAGAAATATTTACAGGCAGACATCAGCAATGCCGATACCCACTACATTGAAAGTGCATTATGGTGTCAACATCGTTCATGAAGGTTCAAATGGTGTTGACTTGAGCATTTTTGCGCACGCCACTCTAGTACACTTGGACGGAGAGAATGCTTGAATCACAGATGTGATGTATTGGCTCATGCACAGCTTCTCTTTGGACCCTAAGGTGTGCAACGTTGTCATACAAAGGCTTTGGAGCCAGTCTTCCACGTACATTAGATGGGAGTTAAGAAGATTGATGTACACAGTTGTGTGGAAGGGCTTTGTGGAAGGCTGTCGGTGTCGTAGATACGAGTGCATGCTGCTTGTGCAACTATGCCCAAAAGAATTGTACAAGGCCCTACCGACAGCTATCATCTAGATGGTAGGTGTAGCTCGGGTGCCTAGCATGTTGGTCAAGAGGAGAACCCGAAGGCTAGTGTTATAGAGGTTGCTGAGAATGTTGCTCATGACAAAGCCAACATGGTAGATGCAAGAGAGAAAGATTGATCATCGTATGCTAAGCCTATAGGACATGCTGATGAACGAAAGTATATAAAGTACATAGTGTATCAAATAGAGAGCGATGACTGGATGAACTGGGCTGAAGAGGAGAAGCTGTACAGAGGATAACGAAGACAGTTTTGATAAGGACGAAGCTCTCATCCCCCAGGAATGGAACACATTTGGCGCTGCGGGTGTTACTGCGCATGACGAGCACGAATCACTGTGGGAGTACCATGGCATAGTGATTCAGTTGCACTTAATATTTACTGACAAGGTATCATTACATGATGTCGTTAAGCTATGGGCCATATACATGCAATGGGCATTTCGAGTCATCAAATCTAGCCAGGAGCAGTACATTGTGAAGTGCGAGCAGGTCAGCTGTCCTTGGCGAGTGCACGCACATAGACTAAAGTATGAGACTAACTGGATTGTCTCAAAGGTAGAACCACACTCCTGCATGATCAGTAGTGTTTTGTCAGGTCATCATAACTTAATGTCGGTCTTCATAGCTAATTTGATGTATGGAGAGATAGTGAAGAAGAACAACATAGAGGCAACACACATCATGGTAGCTATCAAGAAGAAATTCAAGTATAAGATTAGCTACGCGAAGACGTGGCGTGCGAAGTAGAAGAATTCAAAAAAACGATTCAGGTCTTTTAAGGCAGCATACGACAACCTTCCTTGTATGCTTTGGGTGTTCCAGGACAAAGACATAGGCATGTACACTACTATAAAGGACAAGCCATCTACAAGGCTATCAAGTTTTGCGGTATTGTAGAGGGGACTCTTAGCCTTCGGTGCATATATCGAGGCATTCAGGCATATGCTGCCTATGATATCAGTTGATATGACCTTTTTGACTAACAAATACAAAGGCTAGATCCTTACGACCATTGGCATTAATGGCAATAATCAAATTCTACCCTTGGCCATCACATTCATTGAAAGTGAAAATTACGACAACTGGTTGTGGTTCCTTCAACATTTGAGGGTGAGAGTTGTCAGAGCTTATCTTGGTGTGTGCATAATCCATAGTCGTCATGTCGGGATGGTAAAGGCCATAAGAAAACTTTAGCAAGATCCTAAGGAGCTGTTCCCTTGGCCGGATATGAGGAACAAATGGTACATTCGCCACCTAAGGGTGAACTTCTTCAAGTAGGCCCCAAAGCAACTATTGATGAAGTTGTTCAAGAGGCTGGCTATGTAGAACTAGCAATATAAGTTTGATGCTTTATGGACACTGTTGGATGAGCATAGTAGAAAGCACATCGACGAGAGAAAAAAGAGACCACCCATGCTTGGGATGGCACAACCCGAATACCTACACCACTGGCTAAGCCTGACCTGCTGGCCGAGCCATTAGAGAAGTAGTCCCTGCTGCATGCCATGGACGACGCAAGGTACATCATAATAACCACTAACCTTGCCAAGATGTACAACTGGGTTCTTAGGGGCCTTCATTCTCAGCTCCTTATCGCCATCATGGAAGGTGTTCTGCATAGCACAATCGGCTATTTCAAGGAAAGGCATGCAAATGGTGCACTTCATGCAACCAACTCACAAATATCGTACTACTCAAAGATTACAGCGTACATATAGGCAAAGATAGAGAAGGGCCAATCACACACGGTCTACGTGATAGGCAATACAAAGCATTATTTTGACGTGCTCCTCTAGGATAGAGTCAGATTTGGGATGGCTCGTTCTCTTGTCACCCATGAGAAATGCCTTGGAGATTATGTAAATAAACGTAGCTGCACGTGCAACAAGCTAAGCTGTTACATAAGCCATGCTCTCATGTCCTCACCGAATGCGAGACTGTGCACATGGATCCTTTGAAATTCATGTCCATGTACTTTTTGAAGGAGAGGGTAATGTAGGCATGGTATGGTGAACTTAGGGGGTTCAGGGTTGTGGACAACTGCACCACCTTGGATATTGCACAAAGGACCTGGATTCTAGATGTTGACATGCTGAAGGGTGGGTTATCGGTAGAGTCGTCGTATTACCAATGATATAGACGAAGCGTAAGCCGGGGTGTTGGGTAGACACTACAGGCGGTACGGCCAGGAGGGCTACACAGCCAGGCGATACAAGGCATGTGTTGATGAGTAGACACACAGCATGGTTTGCGATACCATTTGTTCGAGTGTGCAAAGTGGCTCACAGTTTATAAATCATTATACAATGTCATCTGTACTTTGTTAGTTGCTACGTTTGATATATGTAGTGGCGTAGTAAATGTATCGTACCTCCCCCATGCGAAGCCCCCCGTACCTTCAATCCCAACCCATACCTCAATATTCCCACTGAGCATTCGCCGCAAAGAACCGCCCGTGGGGGAGATGCCCCCCTCTACTGGTATAGGAATGCATACAAGTTCTTCAAGTCCAAGGTTCGGTTGAGCTTGGGCATGTGTTACTGGGGTTACGGTACCTATGATTAGGACTATACTGACCGGCATCAGGACACGACCAGCTACCGGCAGCCAGTAAGGATTGGTTACAGTACATTCCATACCAGTTCTTTTCTACAGCATGCACTACCAAGATCTTCCCTCTTTCTGTAGTCTCCAGATTCGCTATGCGCATACCGCAAATGGATCGATCGAAAGATCCACCGGCATGACCAGTGAACTCTCGACTATGAGGAGTGGGACGCTCGGATGACATGCAAGAGGATGGAGGACCAATGGTGTAGCAAAGATTGAAGCTTACCTAGAGGTGTGTAGATGCAGGGAGCGTTAGGCTCGTCAGGAGGAGGACGAGAGAAAGCACGAAGTGGCTACCAAGGGCAGTGCCGCTAGTGAGGACTACAACGTCGAGCTCGGGAGGAAGGGCAAATGGCCACGATCAATGCAGTAGACCAGGCCATTTTGTAGTATGCCCGACATCCTTCTCGCCAAGCTATTCCTCTCTCCAAAAGGCGTGCAATCCTACATGGTCTGGGTGGGTGTGTCGTTGTGTACCCTTGTACTACCATACTTGAAAACAAAATCCAATGAGCAACTTTTATCATAACCTATGAAACTACTCTTCGCCATATGTTAAACTTGCTTATGCTTGCTTCTGTGTTGAAAAAAGTTTTAATGTACTAATTTATCAATTTCTCATACTGTTTGTCAAAAAACTATACATTTGCTGCGTACTGACCATTGGCCATAACATACTTGCAATTCATTTGAAATATAAAAAATTATTTACACGAACGAATAATTGAGTACCAAATGCATACAACAAAACTAGCTAAATAGCTACTGGACAAATTTAGTCAAATGGAACTCCCACATTTCAAGCCACATGAAATTATGAAACCCTAATTTCCAAAATGTTGGGTCTTAATTTCCAAGATGTAAACACTCATTTTTTGAGACAATTTTAGAATATATAAAATTTGAAAAAAAAATACAGAACCAACTACACTGGAAAAAAATACAGAAACAACTACACTGCGTGAGGAGTTTTCAAAAATATATTTCAAAATATTTCAACCTTGTTTTCTATATTACAAAAAATTAATGCAGACAAATCACATAAACAAATTACAGAGGAAAATTCTAAACGTTTAAAATTACAAAATAATTACACAAGGAAGTAAACTGCATTACAAGGCTCCATACAAAAAAATTAATTTTTCAACCTCATCTCCAATATATAAAATTTTCAAAATAAATTTGAATATATTTTCATAAAACAATTCTACCGATCGGCCCACGCGCAAGGGGCCCAAGGCCGATTGCGGTCACGGAGGCACATTTCCGTGCATAGGGGCTTCATGTCTCCTTGGGCCTTTTCCGTAGAAATGACACACGTCGTCAACTAGTTGATCTGTGGTCTGGGGCCAATCGTGCAAAAACTATGGGTGAACTAGCTGTCACTGTACCGTTGGACGATAGGATGCTGTCGCCTAACGGTTGGGTGACAGCACCTATCATTCGACCGTTGAGCGAGTGCATCCCTATCGGCTAACGGTACGGCGACTACCTATGTGGCACTCTACCGTTAGGCAATAGGGTGTAGTTGCCCAATGGTTGGACAACTCGGGGCTATTTCTATAAAAAAAAATTAAAGTGCAGGTATATTTTTGTATTTTTGAATAAAAAGATTATTTAAAAATTCAATGCCATGTATGCTTCCTGTTGCATTCATTCCTTCATTCTTATTCATATCTATATTCGTATTTAAGAATGTTCATATCCGTATTTGAGAATGTTCATATTTGTATTAAAGAATATTCGAGATTATTCAATTTGTGTTCAATCTGTGTCCATCCCTGGTGACCTCTCTGGGGATAATTGTAGAAAGTAATTTTTTGATAAATCAAGATTTACAAACAAGAAGTAGAAATTAATTTGCAAAATTTCCAGCTCTATGCGCTACGCTGCTAGCTCGTGTAGACGTGTAGTTATGTTACATAAATTTGTTTTACCAATATTTGTTACAACATTTTAGGATATTCCACGAACATGATTATTCCGCTAAAATTTTTTATTTCTTCTGGGCATCATCAATTAAACTTTTTGGGACATTGTTAATAAAAAAGCGAGTAACATCTACAATAAATTGTTGGAACATTGAAACCGAAAATGTGAAACATCTTCGATGAACTATTGTAATATTTAAACCATATGCATTGAACATTTCATTTTACCTATCGGAATATCCAACACATACCTTAGCTGTTGGATCATTGAAATCAAACACATGGAAACATTGACCCATACACTCTTATAACTTAATGCGTGGAACATTGGCGATGAATTGTTGGAATATGATCAATGAACTATTGAAACATTGAAACCAAGTGTGTAGAACATATGATTTTAATGCATGGAGCATCATCGATGAATTGATGGAACATTGAAATCAAATGCATAAAACATTTTATTTTACCTATTGAAACATCTAGCACTCACCCGTTTCATTACCCTAACCAAATTAAAAAAAACTATACACTAACATCATACATGAACTAATGGAACATTTGGAAGTATTACATGGGATATTTATTTCATTTACTAGAACATTTGGCATGCGATATTTATTACTAAGTTAAAACATATACAGGTGGGTCTTGTTTTGAAGATCTCGTTGTAAGGACCTAATGGTTCAAACGAATCATAAATTGGACACTTGGATTAAAATATACGACCATTTAAACATTGTGTATCAAAAAAAATATCATCTCGGTTTAAACGTTTTGTATTAAAAAAATGCCACCTCGGTTTAAATGTTTTTTATTAAAAAAAATGTCACCTTGGTTCACATGCAAGCCTTTTTTATTTACTTGGTCTCTCCATGTGAATGTGTGATGGCAGCACCGTCTGTTTCATTGCAGGCCACGCTCGCGGCCCAGGGTCCACAGTGGGCGACACATTGGTACGGGCTGTGCATGCAGTATACACTCGCCCCTCTCTTGAGAGGCTCTATCCTAGACTTTGCCACCTAGAGACCAACACTAATCTCAAAGCACTCCATACTTTTCTCCATCCCCATCTCTTCTTCATCCTACATGTCTTCTCCACCTCTCTCATCTCTCTCTTCCCCTGCCCCGGCTCACCGGAACCACGTAATGCCTAGCCTCCTCTGCGCCCCTACCGCCAGCCACCATCTCCCGCCACGCCCTGAAGACACGTTGTGCATCACGCCACCATCCTTGCTCCCCGCTGTCTTGCCCACCTTGTTGCGCCACCCCAAAACCTTGACACCACCTACCCTTGTTGCCACTGCGGCTAAGCTGCTGCGCTACCTCCCCAAAATCGCGATGCCGCCTGCCACTGCTACCACCATGCCGAAGCCATGCCTCATCAGAGCTCAGAATGAGAGAGGGCACCAGAGCTGCACCTTGCTGGAGTGCAACCATTGAAAAATCTTGAAATGGAGAGGAGATGGGAATTAAAAAGACAAGAGGATGGGGTACTTTGAGCTTGGTGTTGGTGTTTAGAATGCAAAATCTAGGATAGGACCTCTAACGAGGGGGTTTAGGGGCTGGAAATGCTATGTACCACTTGTGCATAGCCTCGTACGGCTCACCCCTATGGGCCTTGCCCCAAGTTCATGCATGCACCCGAGTTTTGCAATTCCTCCCGCCTAAGGCCCACCCCTATGTGCGCCACTGAGTTCACTTCACAAGTGCATGCACCGTGAACTATATATACATGGGCATGCACTTGTTTCTCCCTCTTTCTCTTTTTTTGTTTATTGCCTTTTTTCCTTTTTGTTTAATTATAGCTTTTTGTCAAACGTTGTATTAGGTTTTTACCATTCTCTATGTTCTTTTTTCCCACTATTATTCTATTAATATTTTTAATTTGTTTATCTAATTGCCTTGATTTGTCTTCCACATAGTTAATTCATATAGTCTACTACTGAAACATCATCGATGAACTGTTAGAACATCATCTATAAATCGTTGGACCATTGAAACCAAACATGTGGAATATTGGGCATTACTATTTAGTGCGTAGAACATTGTCGATAAACTGATGGAACAATGAAACCAAATACATGAAACAATCATTTTACATACTACAAATCTAACCCCAACTGATTAATTCCCCTACCCAATTCAAAAGTTGTGCACTGGAACATCGTCCATGAACTAATGGGACATTGGGAAGTAATGCATGAAACATTTTGTTTTATGCACTAAAACATATGTCTAACAATATCATTAATTAAGCCAAAATATATGCAAGGTCATGTTTTGAAAATCACATCATACGGAGAATAAATGAACTGTTGGAACATTTTGATCAAATTCTTGGAACTAACATTGGCGTCCACCCCACTACCACCGACGACCCTCTTCCACACTACCACCACAAGCCTTCCTGCTCCCACTACCACCCACCTCGCCCATGCACCGCCTATATCCCGACGCCCTCCACTAAGATGGATGTCAGCGATGAGGCGGTTGAGGTGCACCTCTATCCTTCACCGAGCGCCCTGGCCGGATCTGGGCACACCTCAGCGCACTTCAATGAGCGCCATGGATGGCAGCAATGGCGCTCGGGAGGGAGAGGAAGAGGGAGGGAGAGAGGATGGACTCGTGGCCAATGAGCTGGAGGTGTGATCTACGACTGGAGGCTAGTTGCAATTGACACTGGTATGCGGAGCAGCCAGGTCGAGTTGCAGTTACCAATGACAATGTTGTTTGGATCCCACCACTAAAGACGAACATGAGGTCATTAGACCCCTGCTCTGCCCACTGGATCTCGATCCAGGTGCATCTGTCATCAGGCCACATCCTCCGCTCATCGGGTCATCGTGCTCCTCATTGGCTCCTATCGCTCGCTGTCCCTCCAACGTGCTGCAGTTCAACCTCGTTGCCTCCAGCGCCGGATCTGCCCATGCATCCCTGTAGCACCAGTGAGGTGAGATGGTGAGGAAGAGAGGTAGAGTTAGAGAGAGAAATAGGAAAGAGTGGACGGTGAAGGGTGGTGGCACCAGTTAGGTGAGATGGGTGGCGACACTAATGAGATCTGTCCTGCCTCTTGCCGGTGTCAGACTTAGAGAAGAGGTGAGAGAGGGTAGAGAGGATGAGCCAGAAGGGGATGAGAGGATGATATGTGGGTTCATAAATATTTGTTTGGTTTTATTTGCCGAGTGGCTGCCAAATCATTGAAAATGTGCTTATGTGTCAAAACCATTTGATATGCGTCAAAACCATTTGATATGCAGATGCTATGTCAAATGAAACACCATAGTTTTGGTCTAGGGGATAAATTAGATGGTTTTGATAGTTGAGGGTGTTAGATACCTGATTTTATAGTTAGAGGTTGAAAATTAAATAAACATGATAGTTCAAAGAGGCAAAGTAAACTTATTCCTAAACTAAAACTTGTGATTTTTCGTTGTCACCTGACCAATTTTTTCGAACATCAGAGAAACGATGAATGGGCAACAAGAATGGGCTAACCAAAAACTTCCAATTTGAGCATAACACAAGACCTTGCTAATCTAACCAACTCAACAAATAGCCCATTCAAGAGCAGAATTCTAGCCTTCTATGCACACTATGCAAATAATCCAATAGATTCCTACCACCAGAAGGACCAATTCTTGGCCCCAAATCGATAAAAGGACCCCTAGTTATACGGTACTTGCCTTGCCAATATTTTTTGTTGAGTCATTGTCCTCCACGGCCGCCGCTTCGGTGCCCCTTCCACTCGGCGCCATGGGGGCTCCCTCGATTCGATGGCACCAACACCAACTCCCTCGACCACTTCGTATGCAATTTAGAGGTATTCTAGCCCCTTATGAGCTTCAGTGGGGCACACATTGCTAACCTCACTCCACTTCTCCTAGCCTCACGCTGATTCTTCGAGTGCAAAACCTCACCATGCGCGCTAGTTGCACATGCCACCTCAGCTGAATGACACATCATGCACAGTAAAGTAGTCTGTAACATCTTGTTTTTCAGAGGCTTTTTGAAGCTTTTAAAATAAAACTCATTAATTGAATTTTTTCTATAATTAATTAAAGCTTAAAATAAATTTTTATTAACTAAAAGGATTTAATCTAGTTAAAATAAATATTAACATATGCTAAAAATATTTTATTTGGATTCCTTGTGTCTCAAGGAATTTTCTGAGAATTTTTCGGGTTTATTTGCTATTTTTAAGAGCTCCTTTTATTCTATTTGGATTTTTGAAAAAAAGAAAATCATCAAAAACCCATGAATAGTATCAGGCCAGCCCATTCCTGTTCATTTTGGCCCACTTGCCCGTAGCCGCCAGATTCCCTCTCCGTCGCACGTTGGCCATCCGGTCGCCCCACAAGCCGACTACTGGATCCCTTCTTTGAGCCACACATCAGCCATTGGGAGGCACCACTACTGTGCATGTGTGCCATCTACCGCAGCCTCCCGATCCGTTCACCTTGCCATGTATCGTGCATCCACAACACTAGGCACTGTTCGTCATCTCCGCCTGGGACTCCGCCGCCGCTGTCCACTTCACGCACGCTGCGTTTCGCATGCTTGGCCCGGATTCTGCCATGCGCACGTCGTCTCCAAACCGGACTCCCTCGAACCCATGCATAAAAGTCACACCCTGCCTCCGTCTTCCATATCCCAGAGTTGCTGCTGTGCTTCGCCGCGTGCTTCATCGTCCGCACCGCTCAAAAATTTCACCGGAGTTCGCCGACAGATCCGCGTCTTTGAAACTGCACGTTTGCACCTCCATTCCTGGTAAGCCTGCTGCCGGTAAGCCCGCTCATCATCCAGCTCCTCTCATCGCCCTCACTGGTGAGCTCCGACGACCAGCCAAGCGCCGTAGCTGAACCTCGCCGTCGTGTTCGCTCTGGCCGCATCTGCGACCCCTCGCGCGCCGAGCCGATGCCTCGCGCCGTACTCCATGCCACGCGTCACCCCTTGGACCGTTCGATTCGGCCATCCTGTCCGTCTGCCCAGATCTGCACTGACGGCCAAGATCTTCCCATGTGTCGCAACCCTTGCCGTCGAATCGTGCCGACATCATCCTGCACCCGCGCCTCCGTGTCGCTTCACCTTCTCTATGGAAAACGTCTACCATAAGCTGAGCCACTGCCCGTCAACCCCACCTATCAGCCACTACTGTGTCGTAAACCCGTAAGCCAGTTTCTGTCCTAGTCAACCGTCAACTCAGCACCACCTCAATCCTAATTGCCACGTAGTGCCACGTGTTAGTGACACGTTAGCGCCACATCTTTATCAAGCCACCCAGATGCCACATCAGCCAACCATGTCAGTATTCACGTCAGCCCTAGTGCCACGTGTTAGCCCGGTGTTAGCCCAATTAGCTGCCATGTCAGCCTAGCCGCCGTGTCAGCACCTCCACCGCTCGTGCACTGTTCCATGCGTCGAGTCCACCGTAGATCAGCTTTTCCGTGCACCGAGTCTATAGCACAGTAACTTTTCTGATTTTCCACCCCATTCTTTTTCTAAATTTATCTAAAATCGATCTCTATATTTTGGTTCTAGTTTTGATATTTTTAGATTTCAGTTGAATTTTATTTGATTGTATTTTTGTGTCTCAATCGTTTTCTCTCTCATTAGATCGCATCTTTGAAGGAGCAGGAGCACCGCCAGAAGATCCAGAGTTTCTCACTGAGCCAGACCAAGGCAAATCTTGTCCTTTGATCATGCTGAACCTAGTTTTTAATCTACTATTTATTTATTTTATTTTAAATTATCTTGCATCGCTATTTTATTACAAACCCTTGTATTTTGTAGTTATTATCCCAATTGATTAATCCCTGCTTGATAAATTGAATATCATGATGCTATTGACACCATAGGTTGAAAATTTATTCAGTGATACCATACTAGTTGTCACATGGGTGGTACGATTGATATGCTTAACCATGTTTGTAGTCGATGGGTTTGTCATCACATGTGATCAATTAATTAATTTAACTTAATGAGATATTGAATCGTGGTTGACGCCACAGTGAATCATGGTTGGAGCTATGATTATAAAATTTATGTGCTATGACATTTGTGTATCATTGAGTTGGTTATACAAATTGGTTTTCACTTGAGCGAGTGATCGTACAGTAAAGGGAGAAGTTTAGATGCATTTCGAGGGATGTAGAAGTCTCGCCTAAGTAATATTAAGGACTTAACTTTGTACGCCATTGATCTAAACTTACTGTGCAAACCACATATCTAGTATGGGATGGACCTGACTGATTAATTTGGGATATTTCAATTTCAATCTCGCCATTGTGATGAACATGATTGTTTATTTCTATGAGGCGCAAGAGAGGTGTGATGCGAAACCCTATCGGGCAGGATTGAGTTAAGGTTGAACTTTGTAAAGGTCTTATTGTAATTTCCTTAGTGCGAAGCTAATCATATTGTGTGAGACAGTTGTGCAACCTCTGCAGAGTGTAAAACTATTCGAATAGTCGTGTCCTCGGTTATGGACAATGCTCGGTGATTTCACACGAAGGGTAGAGTTTTCATAAAACTTGGTTGGTTATCGTTGGAAAGTGAATGGTTAGTTCACTTATGGTTTAGCTTGTGGATAGGAGGTTCACAAGTGGTTTATTCAATTCTGTTGATTATTTATTTATTATTATTATTCTTTAAAGTTTGCTTTTAATCTATTTACAGTATTTATTTTAAAATATCGTTTTATGAAAATTAAACTTTCAGCCATCCATTGGTAAGCCTTACATATTATATTGCACTTATCTGTTACAAATAACTTGCTGAGCACCAATGTACTCACGGCGTTATACCCACTGTTGCTCAGTTGAGCAGGAGGAGCTATATCAGTAGGAGGTACCAGAGGGAGGATACTTCGACGACTTCACGGATTAGGCTTTCACTTCCTAGTCGATTGCCTGTGGGCATGTCAAATGGTTTCTATGCTTATTTATGTTTTCTACTGCTAGAGTTTAAGCGCTTCAGGCTAGTAAGTTGTAAGCTTGGCCATAAGGTCGTACTTTGATAATCATTAATATTTGAGTTTTTCTTCTATTTTATCATGTATATGGTTGATATTTTATATATGTTAAGATGTGTACACTAGTGTAATTCTGGACTAGTGCAGTTTATACAGAGAGTCCGAATTTGTATATTCGGGTCTCGACATAGTCCATGTCACAAATAGACTCGTTTTGAATATGTGAGTATGACCAGTGGGCCCAAGGGTGGAGGCACCGCCGGGTGAGCCTAGGCAGCTGCTTGGGCTCACCGGCGGCGAGCAGCAGAGGAGTTAGGGCTTCCATCCAGCGTTGGCGTAACTACACGGCGAGTTCCTAGGCACTGGTAAGCGGCAGCAAGCAGTGCACCATGGTGAATTGGTGGCATCGGCCTTAGTTTGCAGGCTGGGCTGACAAGCAAGGCATTGAGGTGGCCCATACATCATGGCTTGGCCCAACCTGGCGCTGTCCATCTCCAATTCTCCGTCGGCCTATGATCCATCCTAAGCAGACAAGCGGTCACTCCCCTCCCCTAACCCTAATTCATTCCCCTATTCCCCAATCCGACAGAGGCCTCGACCATTCCCCCTGCTTGCTACTTCCCTCAGCGTGACAGCTGGGCTCCCCCTCTCAAATTGGTACTATGGCTGGGCTCCCCCCTCTCAAATCTTGCCACAGTAGGGGGCTAGTGTTCGGCGAGGGGCGACAAGCCAACAGAGAAAGCTAGACAGGTACAACCATAGGACGTGTGCTTTCTTTGTAGATATTTCTCATATACCCAACTTTTGCATATGTATATCGGTATATGTTGCATAAGATCAAGTGTGTTGTGGCTGCTCAGGTTAGGTCAGAAGTTTTACCATAACATAAGAATTCATTTCTTTGCTTATTGGGCATGACAAGTTTAGCTTAAGAATTCAGATATGTGTGATGTGTGTGTCTCTGTGTGGAATTAGTACTTGTGCCCTACAATTAGTCCCTAGACAGCCCATATAGGCCTATGGGTCTGTTCTTTTCAGCTTCACAAAACGGCTTTTGGCTTTTGCTACAATACCTAACTTTTAAACGGAGTATTTTTTTTAAGATGGAGTCTACAAGTTAATTATAGTACATATTAAAAGCCCAACATTTGTACCATCCAAAATCGCAAGCAAGTATCTCTCTCTCCATAATCTCTACCACAAACAGCTAAAATTCAAAATTTTCAACCAAAAATCATAAGCCGTAGCTAAAAAGAACAGGCCCTATAGCCATTTTTTCTTCATACATGGAAAGTTACTCAGATCTTTACCTCTGAAGCTGTTAGATGAGTAAATTTGTGTACTAGAACGGTAGAACCTCTTGGAAATTGTGATCAATAAGTTAGAGTATTGTTCTAAATTAGGCTCAAGTAGTTCAAATCTAGGTTCAATTGAAACAATTTTCCAATGACCAACAAACTTGTATGAGCTAAAGTTAGTCAATTGTGAATTTTTGTGGATTGAAATTATGAACAATGAATTGTCAATTTTCAGAAATGAGGTTTTTGGTTGATACGAAAGCCTCGCAAATGATGGAACTCATGAAAACAAGCTCCACAACCACAAGGTGAAGGTCCATAACCATAATCAAAAGCGGGATTAGCACATTTGTGGTATGTTGTGTTCCATTCTCTTCAACATGAATATATTACAATTTATGCGTTCTCTTCAACATGAATACATCACAATTTTATACGATACACTAATCTACATTTCTATATTTTGCAGAATCTCTTATGGATGTGTTATTGGACTTTTGTTAGTGATTCATTGAAACTTTTGTAATATCGTACTGAGGTACTTGTTATCGTTTCTTCTTTTTCTTTTTCATCTATGGACATTCAAATGTGTATTGGATTTTAAAACTATTACGGTTATCAACTTTACTTGTGTCATATGTATATAGATTTGTTCGTGTTTATTAACTATACTCGGGCTCACGGTGTGCCGAAACTTTTGTAATATCGTACTGAGGTACTTGTTATCGTTTTTTCTTTTTCTTTTTCATCTATGGACATTCAAATGTGTATTGGATTTTAAAACTATTATGGTTATCAACTTTACTTATATCATATGTATATAGATTTGTTCATGTTTATTAACTATACTCGGGCTCACGGTGTGCCCAGACACCCAAAAACTCTTGGCTCTGGGCTGTCAGGACATAGTCGTCTGATGGAAGTGTGGATTTGCGAAACGTTTTGACAACATAATTACAGATCGCTGATACAACTGCTTAAAATAGGGTTTAGTGATAGCTTTGACGATGGTAGTTCAGTTTTGTGAAATTTACTCTTCATTCCTTGGTTGGATTTTCTATAAGTGACGAGGCAAATATAGATCGCACAAATGCACTGCTGTTTGTTTCACAACATTTATCTGATTCGATTGCTTTGTAATATTGTGCCTCTAAGAGTAAGTTGGAACTCGAAGCAGACCAAATATTATTGTAATGTATATCCGTCTCTGGTCGATAATTCGAAAATGAAAAATTACTAAAATCAGAAGTGGACCAACAAGGCACAGCCTGCATTACCTGGACGAGAGAGAGAACATATGTAGGGCATGTTTTTTTCAATTTTTAAAAACGGCTTTTGGTTTTTACTATAATACTTAATTTTTAAATGGAGTATTTTTTTTAAGATGGAGTCTACAAGTTAATTATAGTACACGTTAAAAGTCTAACATCTGTATCATCTAAAATCGCAAGCGAGTATCTCTTTCTAACATCTGTATCATCTAAAATCGCAAGCGAGTATCTCTTTCTCCGTAATCTCTGTCGTAAATAGCTAAAATTCAAAAAATTCAACCAAAAACCATAAACCACAACTAAAAAGAACAAGCCCGTAGACTTTTGCCTCGCTAAAACAAAAGGAACATACTACTTTTGCCTAAAAAAATAAAACATACTACTTTTTTGGGAAACTATATTTTGTTTTTTTAGAAAATACCGATCGCGTAACGATGCCGACACTTTTTGGGAAAAAAATATTTTGTTTTTTTAGAAAATAACGATCGCTTAACGACGCCGACTCCGCTGGGGATCGAACCCAGAATCTCTGGTTCCGTAGACCAGCGCCTTATCCATTGGGCCACGGAGTCATTTCCGAACAGTTATAATAGTTGTTACTCATGTTGCGGCCATACGATCGAGAGGCCATCTTTATTGCATTCTGGACTGCCATTACAGCACATCAACTGTGAATACGTAGGGAACAGCACTTTGCCTGCCGGCCGGCCATGGTTACCTGGCATTGAGATGGACTCTTAATTTTTGGTTTATTTATTTATAATTTTTTAAAAAAGTTTTTTATCACTTCTTTTTTCATATTTATTTGTATTATATGTGATAGGCTAATCTTTTTTATTTTTAGATTTTTTTTAAAAATTAATTATGTCAAATAAAAATCAGAGTCAACTATAAATATAATTCAGTTAACTATAATACAATTTTAATTATAAATCATCAAATTTCAGCTTAACCAAACATCCTCTTAGTCTCTTGTACAGCGTGTATGCCCTCAAGACCTCGGGTCCCTGGCAAAGAGCAAACCGGCATCACATTCACATCCACCCTGCCGGTGACAGTTTCAGCGCATGCTGCGCCTGCCCGGGTATCCACGTCTCATAGCCTAGCCTTGCATGCTACGGCGCGAGCCGGTTGTGGCCAGCGTTTGGAACGCGGTAATTTTCAGGAAATAAACTGTTTCGCAGTAATCAGGCGACAACGAACCAAAAAAACGGGCGCAAACACTAGATCACACATCACATGCATGTGTGGTGCACAGTTCACCTTGCATATCATCAAATGATCATGACGTTCACGAAAATAGACAAGTCATTCAACACTTATCACCTGAGAATCTGAGTGTAGACCACAATAACAGCAGATTGACACAATCTCGGCTCGACTCCACAGGTGAATTTCGTAACACTGCGCATGGAAAAAACTGGTAGAAAAAACTCTATCCATGAAACTAGACAGCTCCAAAACTTCGTGTACCATACTCGACGACTAGACAGAATAGAAGCTCATCCAACTGTGGCCCAGGTGGCTGAAAGATACGGAGCTGCAATGCACAAGAGAGAACAGCAATCAAGTTAAAACATGACGAAATGGACATCCCTGATCTGATAGAAGTATATCTCCCAATGATCTACTCATACATGCAGCGTGGCTAGCAGGAGACGAAATGGATGGAGTGCTATGTTACAAGAAGTAAGAAAGATCAGGTTACAGTTCTTTGAAAATCACAGCTGTAGGAACATTCGAGTGATGTAGCAAATTCTGAGCAGGCTAGCTTTTGATCGATTAAGCTTTATGGACTCTGAGCAGGAACATTTCAATTAAAGCTAATATAACTGAGACCTCACCTTAAGCTTGTTGTTGCTTCTTCTCGAGAATTTTCTTCCAGCGCTTTTGATCAAGCATCATTGTCATGTCTTGCAAGCTGAGATGAATGGTATCACATACACGAAATATGTCAATCAACTGGAATTGCATCAGGGCGAATCAACTGCACAAACAAATATGAGCGCGAGCACACGCTCACACACACTCTCTCTCTCTCTCTCTCTCTCTCTCTCCTGAAGAGGGATTCCACAGGAAAAGATAATAATATTATATGATTTTTCACAGAAGAAAAAAATGGTTTGTGTTTATGCTACATGCTGAGCAGATCATAGGATTATACAAGAATAGTTGTTATAAAGAATGTCGAAATAGTCAGGCCATGAATATACTAGAAGAAAAAACCACTATATGCCACTAGTATTGTTGCCAATCCCGACCCATCCCAAGCCTGCCCGGCCACCCCAAGCTTGAGCTTGGACCATCTCAGGTAATATATATCCAGCCATTGCATAGGCTTTGCATGGTCAATTGAATGATTGTAATTAGTTTGAAGATATGGCAGAATGTGAATGCTCAATTTGCAGTCAGTTTTAGATAAGATTTAAAAGTACATTTTATCAAGACCATGGTAGAACAGTGGAGAACCTACAAACATTTTGACTTCTCTAGAAAAAGTAGGATGATTTCTCAATTGTGCCAACTAATTGGTATTTCCACTAGCAAGACACACGGTACATATGGTGGAGGTTGTCGAATCAAAACCCACCAACAACCTTATCTGTAGAAACCGGGTGTTTACCTTAAATAAAATATACTGAATCTACATAATCTTTACTATTTAAAAAGAAGAAGTTGGTGGTTGATGAGTCCTTCCTTACTCTTTCTTAGCCATTCGATCTGGTTATGAAATAGCATCTCAACCGTTTACACAGAAAACCCCAACCCCCCGCCCGCCCACACCTCCCCTTGCCTCCCCCTTGCTATCCCCCCGCCGCCACGCTCTCCCCCCGCCTCCCCCTCGCTCTGTGCTCCCCCCGCCACCACGCTCTCCCCCCCGCCTCCCCCTCCCCCCGCCGCCTCCTCCTTCAGGCTCATCTACGCCCCGATCTGGGCCACCCTCGCGGCCATCCGAGTCCCCGCGGTCGGACTTCTCGACCCACCCACGCAGGCGCCTCCTCGCGCCACCATCTTCCTCGCCTCGTCGCAGAACCGGCGAGCCCGCCCGCCGCGGTGAAGTTCTCTCCCGCGCCCCAACAAAGGTCTCCCACCTCCGATGCGGTGCCTCGCCACCGCCGCAGCAGACGAAACGGCGTTGGCGGGGCAAGCACGACGGATCGGCGTTCGGGTTCTTCGGGATGCCATCGCGCGCGTGCGGGAAGGTGATGGGAAGAGGATTTTGTGAACTTATTACTGAATTTCAGATTACTGATTTGAGGTACCGAGGTGTAACCTTTCTGTTCTTTCAGTGTACCCTTGCAGATGGGATATATAGTCCTCGATGTATTTGTAACATTGGATAAGCGGCTATGTAGGTCATGATGCGTTTGTTCAGTCCTCGAAAGACAACACTATTATTTGTTATACGTGATAAAACCAGGGTTTGCCTCTCTTTGTTATCTTCCTTTTTTGAATATATTTACTATTATGTTTTCATACAAGCTATTGGAAATATAATCTTTGGCCTATTTACTTGGGTAAATCTCAGACACATCGTTGTTTTCATGTAGACCCCACTTGAACATCTAGAACCAGTTCTAATGGAGGATATTCAAAAGGTGTTGGCATCCTATTTTGGTTTCGCCGCCTCCCCCTCTCCGTCCCCCGCACCACCGCCTCCTACTCCCCTCGTCCTATCTTGTAGGCTTTAATTAAGCACGTGCCTGCTGCAGCGTACATGATGACATATTCAACCATTGCAGGAGTTCAGCCCGATTTGGTGAGTGCCTACTATGCTACCTCCGTTTTGCCTCGTAGAAAGCTTGTTTTCCTATTCTATGCCTCTATAGCCCTTACTCCGTCAACTATTTGTTTGATCTGTAGATTCAGCCTACTCATGGTGTTTATGGTATGATGTCCTATTTATCAATTAGTTTGTTATTCTCCAAGACAATCTGACAGTTATTTATGTATTAAGAATACTATAGTAAAATATTGTTTACTATCATTTCTGTACATATTGTTGTATATGGTGCTTGTTCTATCATACTTCACTAATATGATGCTTGATTTATTTACGAGTATAAACATGTATGTTTTGTTTGATATATGATGACGTAAGAAAAAGTTGATATTTATTATTCAGTTTGAGATCATATTTGACATTATGCATCACTTTTATTTGATTTTTCGTTGCAACGCACGGGCACCTTACTAGTTTAAAACTGATGTGTGAGAATCACACAAGCCTATCCCATTATCCCATGAGTAGAACAAGCCTGATTATTTGCTAGTCAGTTTAATTCTGAATACATGATTAATCACTACTACATTCATTTCCTGCTTAGATTTGTCGATCATTGTGGCTTTTGGCTATTTAGATCTGTTGATCTATTCAGATCTGATTTCTCAAGTCTCGTGGTGAGAATTCTCGCTAGAAGCCCTATCTACCTGATACAACTGCTGTAATCTCTATATCATCTGCATCCATATTGCCTGGTACTCTAGTTGAAATTTCTGGATCTCAGGAGGGAGTTCCAGTGGTACCTTCTTTGTGTTTAACACCTGATGTGCAGAACAATATGTCATCTGATATGATGGCTGGTGCTTTGAATAACAAGGTGCTTCCTCAAGAATCTGTTGATGTCTATGTGTGGTCCGAAAAAAGCCATGCACCCCTGTCTGATGATATTGTACAACCAACTTGCAGGGCAAAACCACAGGCGGCGGTGACACGGGCAATGCAGTATGAATCCAATACAAGAGGTGGGAGCCAACACGAGAGGGAGGCTCCAAATCCCCCACAAATTTCACTCTCTAATGGATGGATTTGGTGGAACTAACCTCCACCATGAGGGAAAATAAGGAAAAAATGTGAAAATACACTGGAACGCATATGATGACTATTTTGTATGTTTGGAAAGGCATTTTATGAAGCAAATTCTTTGCATTGGCATTTCACAAAAGCGCGATCTTTGTGGTGGCATTTCATGAATTTTTCCCTTTATACTAATCCCTCAGTCAAGAATTCCATAGCCAAGAGCACAGGTTGTCCACTAAGCTAAGCTCATCATAGACAAATCGGATTGGGCTTGCCAAATTAGGAAATATATCTTTTGTTGTATAATTTATAATCACTGAAGTACAGCTTGGCCTCTCTAGATGCCTTCTTAAAAAGAAGACTCTAAAACAAACAGTTTTACAAAAGTCATTCAAATACGATCCACAATTGAAAATGGCAACTGTGCGAACAAAATAGTAAATAATTTGTGCATTCCACTGTAGATTGAGCTGGATCTAAAATTGTGTGACCGGGAGAGTTCATAGTACACATCTCTGTCTACCCAATGATTTTTTTTTAAAAAAAAAAAACATCTGTAACTTTTGAAGAGGGGATCACTTGATACACCCCGTATATTCACATATGCATCAGAAGGGATCAAACAATCACAAAACATTTCATAATGGTTCTGTCAATCTCAGCTGCTGGATTGCAGAGCTTTCTCAAAAAGAAAATGTTGTAGCAGACCTTCAATTTTTCTCCCTAAAAGGGTATAGAAAATGAGAAACATTTGGTAATTAAAAGGCTTATACATCTGTAGTTATCACTCATATCTTAATTATTGACCAGGCCAATTTAATTTGTTGTTTTCCTTTCCTGTACATATTTAATTTGACACAAACTGGCAGTAGGGCTATCCACTATAGTCCTTCCATTCCAAAAATAAAGTAAAGCAACATAAAACAGCAATAAACCCGTCTATGCACCCTCAACCTAAGCAAAAGTGCAAAAACATTCCAGAAATAAAGTAAAGCAGCATAAAACCGCATTGCGCCTGTTTATGCACCCTCAACCTCAGCAAAAGTGCAAAACCTGGATGTTGGAAGCTAGAACAAGATTATTGAACAATGCTAGTTCCTGGGTCCAAAACTTGTGCCATTACATTAACTAGCACAAAATTAGGTTCTACCCCACCTGTACTTGATATTCACACAATAATGAGAACATGCACACACGCAAATTTCACCAAACTAAATAGCATACTAGTCCTTGTTACTTAAAAAATTAACAAACTGCACTTTAAAAGTGCAATACAAGACATCTGGACCAATCAAAACCGACAACCTTTTGAATCAGAGATGGCATCTAATCAACACAAAATACACAGTTGACAACAGGGAAAGTCATCGATTAGCGCCAATGGCTAGGCAAAAGCGTATCACAATGGTATACCACATTGTGACCTTTGCATAGGCACACAATGTAGCTTGAACGCTGCGGGAAGGCCAGGTAGCTAGACAAGATAAATATAGAAAGAACTAATTGTTCAACCGCAAGGCTGGGTAGAAAATTTTCAGGGATATCAATTGCTCTAATCAGATAGAAAGTTTGACTATGGAAAACCCCCATTATCTATTTCCCGCGCAAAATATATCCAAGGGACAAATCTCTCGATCCACTTATAAGCGAAAGATGGTAAAGAGCTGCCAAGTGCTCATGACTGAGTCGATATGCACATAGACCGATTGCACGGCCACCTCCAAGAGCACACATATTTAATCCGGAAACAACCGGCACAATACATCACAGCAACCAAACATGCACGCACGACGAAGACCAAACAGCAAGAAAACAAAGATAATTTCTCGCAAAATCAAACTCCTATCTAGTATCTAGGTACATTGCCATCCATGGTATAAAGATGGTATCAACCGCAAACAAGAACATGAGAATTGATCAAATCTAAGCGCGAGAGCGCGTTGGTGGTAGGCAACGGCGTACCTGTGGGGGAGGGACTTGAGGTGGGAGGCGAGGGCGGAGGCGTGGTGGTGGACGCAGGCGGCGGCGCCGAGGGCGAAGGCGCCGGTCCAGGTGGAGACGAGGCGCTGCGGGTCGGAGTGCGGCACCCCGGAGTCTCCCCTGTACGCTCGCGCCCAGTAGTCGTCGAACTCGCCCATCCTCCTCCCGGAACCTTCTGGAAGCTTCTTCCCTTCTCTGTCGCTCTCCTTCGGTCGGCGGCGAGGCTCGGGGAAGGAAGAGACGGATGGGGTTTGGGGGCACAAGACAAGACTGCGAGAGGATGGATCTCTCTCTCTAATTCTCTATCCGGAATTGCGGGCCGCCTAGGGTAAGACAAATAAAAGAGTTCGTGGACCTGGTCTACGGGATTGTGTGTGGGCGGTTCTTGCGCTTTAAGAGTCGTGCTCAGACAGAACCGTAGAAGCGTAGGATGACTTGAGAAAAGTATTCCTTCCTTGCATTCCAAATTTTAGTGTTAACCCCGTATCGTTGTCGGCGGAGAACTCTGTTTGTTCTTTTGAAAACATCGAAAGTTTTTTAATGAAGCTAGCGTTGCTACACCGTTGATCCTGCCGATGCAGGTCTAGTCAGGCTTTTATGTTCATCATTCTCGTTTTAACGATAACTTCTAACTTTTGATTGAAATTTTATTTTAACTGATTTTTTTACTGTAACTAACTTTTTTACTGTAACTGATTTGGCTTTCTAGGCATAATTAATTTAAAAAAAATGTAAAAATAGAAAAAACATGTTAACCCATTAGAGACAATACAAAGGAACACGGGAAAAAAATACAAAAAAGCCTAAAATATCTAAAAAAAATTAAGAAAAAAACGAAATACTGAATAGTGAAAAAAAACAGAAGCTAGAAGCTGAAGCTGAAAAAAAGCTGAAACGAGCGGGGCCTTAAGCTGCATATAGTTGGCTTAAAATAACTAGGGTAGCTAATTTTAATATATTTAGGTTAATTTAATCTAAATTTTATGTTTAGCAATAAATCTTGTTAATCTAAATTACTATTTTGTTAGACTAGATGGGTTAACTAGTTAGTACTAGAAAAATAAAATTTAGGAAGGTTAGCTATGCTAGTCTGCCAATTTAATAGATTAACTTAATCTTAGATTAAAAGAATTAAAACACTATTATTGGATTAAGTTAATCCTTTCTAATCAATTATATTTAGCAGCGTAAATCCCAAATCCACCTCTTAGTTCCAAACCAGACGACGTATTAAGGGCTGCCAAACAACCACTAATCATCCTTGAGTCACCAAATCACCTCCACCTTTTTTGTCTTAGGGCCTATACTTTGTAGTTGTGACTTGTGTCTTTTGGCTGAAATTTTTGAATTTTAGTTGTTCGTGATAGAGATTGCGGAAAGAGATACTCGTTTACGATTTTGGTTGGTACAAATGTTAGACTTTTAACGTGTACTACAATTAACTTATAGACACCGTCTTAAAAAAATACTCCATTTGAAAGTTAGATACTGTAACAAAAGCTAAAGGGTCTGTTCTTTTCAGCTTCTCCAACTGTCTTTTGGCTTTTGCTATAGTACTTAACTTTTAAACAGAGTATTTTTTTCGAGACGGGGTCTATAAGTTAATTGTAGTACACATTAAAAGCCCAACATCTGTATCATTCAAAATCGCAAACGAGTATCTCTCTTTGTAATCTCTATCATAAATAGCTAAAATTCAAAAATTTTAACCAAAAATTATAAGCTACAGCTATATTAAACAGACCCAAAAAAACCATAAAGAAGAGACCCGGATTAGTCGTCTACACGGCTATACCATTGGACTTTGTTCTTGCCTCTATGCAATTGCCTTGTGCGTCTTGTTGCGCTGTGCCAGCCTTCCTACTTAAGTCACTGCTTAGCGAACCCGCATCTTCTTTGCATCTGTTGCCTCGACATTGTCATTGGTCCTATTTTTCTAGCTTTTTAGGGTCTTCTGGTTTTAAGATTTTTTTAGTAATTATTAGTTATTAAAATAATAAATTATAGTCATAAGCGCAGACTAAAAAAAGGCCCCATAAACTCCACCAATTGGCTGTGATGAAGCGAGGGGTGAAAGGGGACGCATGATTTCCCTAGTTTTCTTACGTTTTTCATAGAGGTGGAGGGTGTGGTGTTAGTCGCATGATGCCCATTCATCAAGGACTATTTGGCTATCTCCAACCACACAATTTAGCAACATGGATCCAGAAGTAAGATTTCACCGTAGGCTACTCCCTCCGGCAACAAACGCATGTCACTTTGGATATTAGCATAGTACCAAAAAATAACTTTGACTATTAATTTATATTGTAACACTAGTTTTGTGTCTGTGCGTTACAACGAAAACCCAAACCATAAAAGCAACTCAAATAAATCATTTTGAAGCCCTTTTAATCACATATGAACGAAAGAAACATGACTAAATAAGATTGACTTGGAGTTATTTACATCTTGATAGAAATTCATGAAACACTCTATCATCGAAGTTAGTTCAAACCTTGCATAACAAAATGATATGTAGTAAACAATAAACAAATGCAATCCTTTTTGATGACTACATCTGACTTTCAAAGCCTGCTCCCGTATAGAAACCTTATGTACATGTGTTACAAAGGAATTGTAATATACAGTGGAATCAAGCAAATTTACTAAAATCATACAATTAAGAACAAAATTCGGATAGCAGCATGGCATATGTATATACTATAATAAAACTAAAAAATATGATAACAAGTTCAATTAAGAAAGAAAATAACATCGATGATTACATGAGCAACGGGAAATGGGCACACAAGCTATCTATGCATGAGCTGTAATATAGAAACATGCTAATAAACTATAGACCCCAAAGCGATGACTCTGGATCCTCTGTGTAAATCGCACTAGTCCAGGATCAGCTAGTGCATATAGCGGTAACACCCTTTCTTTTAATTCATTTCTCCTCTATCTCTTTTATCCTGTAGTGGAAATGCACATGCCTAGTGAAGATATATCTATTTAGAAACATCATCACTCTAACTATGACTCCTTCAGTGGGTAGCTAGATCGAGGGCTAAAAGGTGTTGTTTGTTTCTCAAAACAGTGCATGATTGTTGAAGGACCATGTGAAGGATTATTGAATACTAGGAGGAAAGTTTGAAAGGCAGTATTCACCCCCCCTCCATCTCTGTTGCCATCTTCGGTCCTACAATTATCAATCATCATAAAGAATCATTTGCCAATTGAAATGTTCAGATATGTGGATTCAGCACAAGATCAAGCATAAGCATCAGTGAAGTTGTACATCTTGCCAAGAGCAGGAGTCAACCTTGGGACATAACCACATTTTACATCAGGGTCAGTGACAGATTCTTCTAGAGACTGCAATATCTTCAGAGGTGCAATGATGTAATCAATCATACATTTAAGAAACATTAGTTCCCTACATTCAAAAACATTAGTTCCCTACATGTTAACACCCACGCAAAATCTTTTCATAAAAAACACTACAAAATATCATTACTGCCTGGTTAAAAACTTAAGATGAATATAAAGTTACATACTAATTTAGCTACAGCAATGGGAACATATGACATATCAAATGCAAATCCCTAAAGTGTGCCATGCTAACCCTTTTGATATGGACATCATATCAATTTAAAAAATTCTCCAAAATGTTGTGGAGGTCCTCCTCAATTCCATCCTATAAAATTTCAAATCTAAATTCAATCAGTCTAAGAGAAAAAAATGTGAAATTTGTTGTGAATAGTAATGTTTTGATTCCCTTGTTGTTCTCTCTTTATTTGTGACTTGTCAAATACTTCACTTCTTTCTGTTAGCATCAATTGAGTTTGAAATTGAAATTTTATATGATGGTAGAACATATTTAGCACTACCCCACATTTTTCTGAGAATTTCTTTAGTTAATTTATTTCCCCAATCAAAAGGGTTAGCACAACCTAGTTAGGGCTTAGGGGTTTGCAATATATATGCCCCTACACCAGTATACAGTTTAGAAAGCATAAATTTTGAACAATGATTGGAATATATTTGCCAATTGAACTATTCAGATATGTGAATTCAGCACAAGATCAAGCATAAAGCGAATGGACCTCCTCTTCAGCGAAGTTGTACATCTTGCCACAAGATCAAGCATAAGCAGATGGACCTCCTCTTCACTGAAGTTGTACATCTTGCCAAGAGCAGGAGTTAACCTCAGGACATAACCATATTTTGCATCAGGATCAGTGACAGATTCTTCCAAAGACAACAATATCTTCAAAGGTGCAATGATGTAATCAATCCTACATTTAAGAAACATTAGTTCCCTATATGTTAACACCCATGATTTATCAATTTGGATATACATTTACAAAAAAAAAGCATAAAAGATTTACCCCAGAAGGCTAAATACATATTGTCTACTGCCATTGTCGATCGCCTACCTTCTGCTGTCGTCATTGCCTGCCCCTTGTACCTATCGAGACCCGAATGTGCAAATTCGGACTCTCTGTGTATAGTGCACTAGTCCAGGATCACACTAATGCACACAGTCAAATATAGATGATAAAACAACCATATACACACTAAAATAAAAGGGAAACCTCAAATATCGATAAATATCCCAAGGTACGACCTTATGGTCAAGCTTAAAATAGCACTAGCCCAAGGGGTTTAACAAAACTAGCAGCGAAAATCCAAAATAAAGCGTAGCAGCCAATCGATATGCCCACAGGCTATCAAGTGGAGAACGAAGTCTTAATCCGTGAAGTCATCGAAATATGCTCCTTCTGGAACCTCCTGCTGGTAATACTCCTCTTTCTCAATTGAGCAACATGGGCATAAAGCCATGAGTACATTGGTACTCATCAAGTCATTTGTAACAAATGAATGCAATATGATAAATGGTATTTTAAGATTAATTTGCATAAAATGGTATTTTAAGATAAATAGATTAAAAGCGAACTTTAAGTAAAGCAGTAATAAATAAATAATCAAATAAATTGAAATAAACCACTTGTCAACATCACATCAACAAGCTAAACTGACAGTGAACTACCTGTTCACCCCCAACCGTAAACCACAAGTTTTCATGAAATCACTATACCTCATGTGAAATCACCGAGCATTGTCCATAACCGAAGACGCGGCTATTCGAATAGTTTCACACTCTGCAGAGGTTGCACAACTGTACCCACACGATGTGATTAGCCTCGCGCTAAGAAAATCATAATAAGGCCTTTACAAAGTTCAATCTCAACTCAATCCCGTCCGCTAGGGTTTCACATCACACCCCTTGCGTCTCATGGAAATCAACAACCATGTTCATCACAATGGCGAGATTGAAATTGAAGTATCCTAAATTAGTGAGCCAAGTCTATTCCATACTAGATATATGGTTTGCACGGTAAAACTCAGATCAGTGGCGTACAAAGTTAAGTCCTTAGTATTACTCGGGTGAGACTTCCACATTCCACGAAGTGAATCCACACTTCCCCCTTTACTGCACGATCACTCGCCCAAGTGAAAACTAGTTTTGTATAACCACGCCAATGGCACACCAATATCATGGCACAAATTTTATAACTGTGACACCAACCATGATTCTATGTGGCTCCAACCACGATCCTTTGTGGCTCCAACCACGATTTAGTATCTCATTAAGTCAAATTAATTAATCACATGTGATGATGAACCCTTTCGTAAAAATAAGTAAGGCTAAACATTCTAATCGTACAATCCATGTGATATCTAGCATAGCATCACTAATTAAATTCTCAACCTAAGGTGACAATGGCATTATGGTATTCCAAATTATCAAGGAGAGATTAATTAATGGGATAGTAACTACCAAGTATAAGATTTGTAATTAAATAGCGATGCAAGATAATTGAAAATAAAATAATTAAATAATAGATTGCAAACTGGGTTCAACATGATCAAAGGACACGACTTGCCTTGTTTACACTCAGCGAGGTACTCGGGGTCTTCTGGCATTGCTCCTGCTTCTCCGGAATTAGAATCTAACGAGAGGGAAAGCGACTGAAACAATAAAAACACATAAAATGATAAGAAAAAGAACTCCAAAAACTTTGAAATCAGAACCAATAGATAGAGCTCGATTTTAGATAAATTTAGAAAAATAACGGAGTCAATCGGAGCTAGGACGGAGGAGAACGGACTCTCGAAAGATTTAATCTAAAGAAAATCCTGAAAAAATCAGAAATTGCACTGTGCTGTGGACTGGGTTCACGGGATGGAGGGGTCTACGGTGGACCGGGTTCATGAAATAATGCAAGGGATGCTAACGTGGCAGGCTGAGGTGGTGACACGTGGCATGCTGACGTGGCATGACACGTGGCATCGGGGCTCGGTTTGGCTGACGTTGCGCTGACGTGGCATGGACATGTGGCGTGACACGTGGCACCTAGGGCTGATGTGGCGGCTCGGTGCGGCGGCGGCACGGCTAGATCCAACAGTTCAGGAGGTGACACGCGGCAAGATCCGGTTCATCGGTTCGGATCTGGATGAGCGGCTAAAATCGGGCGCAGGGGTGGTCCGATGGCCGACGCGGACCGAGGCGGGCGCGAGCAGACGCGTCCGGCGGGGCGGCACGCAGACCGAGCAGGTGCGCGGGTGCGGTCTGGCGATGCGCGGGGCGAGGTTCGGTGGGGCGCGGGTACGGCCGAGGGGAAGGGGTCTGGCGGCGGTGAAGGGGCTCGGGTGTGCGGGGTGACGGCAGTGTCCGGCGCCGGGGACAGAGGAAGGCGGTGAGACGGCGAGGTCCAACGATGGGCGGCGCTCACCAGTGAAAAACGACGGCGGTGAGAAGATGGCACCGGCGACGACGGCCTTCGGCAGGAGGCGGTGGTCCCGGCGGCGAGGGATGGCGACGAAGCGGTCCGGCGGCGCAACGGACGGCGGGGCGCACGGCGAGGACGGATGGCTCGGGGTGAGAGGCGGCGGCGGGGGGCAAGGGTATTTATGCACGCAAACCGAGGCCATGTTCGAGACAAACACGGTGCGGTTTCCGCATCGGGGACAAAGGGCGTGCGGGATCGGACGGGCGACGACAAGAGCGGGCGGAGGAGGGCGCGGGATCGGTGGACGCGTGGCAGGGGGCAGCATCGGTCGGTGGAGGAAGAGGCGGGTGCGAGCGGGCGCGCACGGGAGAGGGGAGATGGGCCGGGCCACAGTGGGTGCGGGCGTGTGGACGACGCGCAGCGGGGCAGCGGCCTGACATGTGGCAGGCGGAGGCGGGCCGGGAAGAGGTGGGCCGGAGAAGATTCGGCCCGAGGGGTTTTTAGGGATTCCTCCCTTTTCTTTTTCAGACAATAAACTCAAAAATCTCTAGGAAATAGCAAATAATTCTCAAAAATTCACCAAAAATATCAAAAAAAATTCCTTGAGACCTGAGGATCTCAAATAAAATATTTTTAGATTATGTTAGAGTTTATTTTAATCAGATTAAATCATTTTTAATTTCTAAAAATTCAAATTAAGCATTATTAATTCTAGAAAAATCCTAGAAATTTATTTTTAAAGACAGGGCTTTAAAAACTCTAGAAAATCAAGATGTTATAGTACCTCTTGGAGGAGTCTGAGTACAAAGGGGAAGGTGGGTGCTGGAGCCTAGAGTTCATGGGTGCGTACGGCCTGATGAGGCATAGAGAGGAGGGTGAGGAGATCGGGAAGGGGGAGGTGAGGAGGAGCACCGCATCAGCCCATGCTGACATCGGGGACGGGGAGAGGGGACAGGAGAGGAGGAGGCAGTGAGGCTCTGGGAGTTGGGATTCCATCGGTGAGGGAACTGTAGAGGATGTGGATGGAGGCGATCGAGGAGGAGGGGACAGTGAGGGAGATGGGGTGGGGGATGGAGGCAATCGTGTGAGGCGGGCGACGGCGGGAGTGGGCTGTAGGGTTAGGGATTGGGCAAGCCACGAGCAAGGAGAGGGAGAGGGAGGCTACCTGTGCGTTGGGGTGAGGACTTGACTACGAGCAGTAGCACAACGGGAGATGGCACCCTCCGAGTGGCGGTGCCATGGGAGGTTGCGGATTGCCATGGGTTTTGTAGGGAGGAGGCAAACAGGGGATAAGGTTTGGATGGGTGGTGAGGGCTACAGGCGGATGCAGTAGGGAGGGCGACGTGGAAGCACGGGTCAACGAGCAAAGGGGAGGGCGGTTTGGAAGTGCGGACGGCAAGAGGCTTTGACATGGGA
The DNA here is from genome assembly GCA_036346265.1 of Melocanna baccifera. Lineage (NCBI taxonomy): Eukaryota > Viridiplantae > Streptophyta > Magnoliopsida > Poales > Poaceae > Melocanna > Melocanna baccifera. The sequence goes on from CM070683.1 coordinate 13,447,747, forward strand.
GGCAGTAGAGAGGTCGTGGTTGGGTGAGATGCCATGGAGGAAGAAGGGATTAGGGAGGATCGACGGTGCGAAAGCGAGTTGACAAGGGAGAAGTGTCGGTGGTAGCGGCTTATGATCGGGTGGAGGAGGCGATACAGCGGGGGGGACGATAAAGGAAGGAGAAGTGTCAGTGGCGGCTTGTGACCAGGCGAACGAGGCAATACCACAGATGATGAAGAGGGGATTAGGGAGGATAGAGGAGGGAGAAGTGTCGGCCGCGAGCTCGCACAGGAGGTGGTGCGATGGCCCATGGGCCGGTGCCAACTGGACACTGTGAGGGGCACGGGGTGGAGAACGCAGTGGACGGGGCCACATGAATCGTTTTTTCTGAGGAGAGAGGAAAGATAGAACGTATAACCACCAACCGATTCTTTTAAGTGGTAGGGATATTTATAAAAATCAATGAAATTATAATATTATGAAAGTATATTTTGAGATAAATTTATACATATGATTTTCATGTCCTAAAGCTTGGTAAAATTAAACTAGAAAAACCAGTGGCTTTAAACATTTTTTCCCGTAACATAATACATCATATTCGATCGCTACATATGCTAACTCTCAAGCCTGTCTGAAAATTGCATGGTGGAATCCAACAGAAGCTAGAGATGGAGATTGGATAATAATCGGATATGTACGAAAGCAGCAAAAAAGTATGACACTGACTTTTAATATAACACAAGATCAAGGTCCTTTATTTGGCACAAGATCTCTCAAATACAAGATTAAGGTAAATTTATTTCCTTTTTTATATGGCACAAGATCTAATTTTAGTTTATCTCAAACACAAGCACATTAAAATAAGGAAAAAAACTCATTTTATGCCAAAAGCATGAGAGCAGGTCCTCGAAAAATAAATGAAGCTGAAGAGATAAATCGATAGTGACTGGTTGGTATGTTGAACCCTGGAGTCGAGGTCACTCATCAACCATCATTACGTCACAAGTATGCATGCTCCAATGCAGTATTTTCATAAAGACTACAAAAAAATACACATACGTGTCAACTGGTGACCTGGACGACTCGGTTTTGCTTCAAAGACGGTGCACGCAAGTGGGATGGGAAAAACCAGCTAGACCAAGGGTATAGAACCATACTCTAATATATATATATATATATATATATATATATATATATATATATATATATATATATATATATATATATATATATATAGGAAAGTGTTCCATACTTCTAGAATATGTACTTTCACTTTTTATATATCACTTTAATGGTGTTGTTATACCTCTTTATTTATTTAAGTATACTCTAATAATAATTATAATATACTCCAAAGTAAGTTCTATAAAAAATTTCATAAAAATCTACTTTTATAGCATAACTTACGTATATATTCCTTTTATGTGTGGAAAAGGATATATACCAAAAATAAAGTGTTCCGATGAACATTTTTCAACCAAATCATATTGGTGTATCTTAGAATTAGTATTCAGGTATACCGAAAGTGATAAAGAGGTATAAATATTCATTTAAGTGATATATTAAAAGTGAAAATATGTACTCCCGAGAGTACAGAATAGGCTTCCTATACACACACACACTACATATACATATACATGCATATACATATACATATATATATATATGTGTGTGTGTGTGTAACATATCTAGTGCTAATGGCTATTAAGTGCTATGGTGGTAATGGCGACGCGGATCATCTGATCTATATTGTGTGGCTTGGATAGAGGTGAGTGGGGTTGCGTGGATGGACTTGATGAGTTTTTGTGAAAATCGCAGGGGGCTTTCTACAAGAGTGTTTAAGTGGGATAGGTTCTCCCACCTCCATTCGAGCCACATAATTTAGATCGGATGGACCAACATCGTCATTATCACCTTAGCACTGAAATAGCATTAGTACTAGATATGTTGCCTATATATGTATACTTATTTATATATAAAATTACCTAGGACACTATGGTGTCAGGACACCATGATCTAAAATATACTTCCCCTATTATCGTGTACAAAAAATTGGAATTTTTGGATGTCGAGTTTAACTAGTGACGAGAATTGAATAAATTCCTAAATATATCTTTAATATATAATTAAGGCCAAGGGACCCTATGGTCGTCAACCTCTAGAGGTTGCTTCTCGAGTACTCTAGTCAGAGAAATACTATGTGTATTGCCCGACCGGATGACTGATCGTAGAGTCTTTGACAATAACTGTCTCCCCAACGAGACATGTTGGTTCCACAAAGTGTCTTCCCTGTCGGATAATTGGCGTTTCTTCATTGGTATTTAAGGTTGGACGATGAAGACAATGATCAATCTCATATAAAAATTCAACATAATTAGGGCTAGTCTCTTGCCTTGTCAATGACAACTTGGAACCAGTTCATTGCAATAAAGAGCATCCATATTCTCTTCCAAGGATTTTAGCCATTTTTCTCACATTATTTCATAAGATCGGTGACTCGATCGTCAACAGCGGGCACCATCTATGGGGAAGAAGGCGTTGAATCCTTAAAGTTCTTCTTCGGTCAACAATCCTTACCCTTCTTTGTTCCCTGTTGCCATTGCTCATGTGATTATGGTGGGGACATCGGATGCGAACTAATTCGACTTGGCGAACTACGTCAACCTCAACATGGACGCACACATCTGCACCATGGAGCATGATGCGTCATCATCATCCTCTTCCATCCCAGTCTCAACGCTCATTGAAACTGGTGAGATCAACCGGATGAAAAAAGGTGATACCGATCAAGATGCCATACACGATTCTTCACGATAGAACACACTAGGACCCGTTGGTAGAAATGATGCAAATGCTCATGCATCACCCTGAGATGGTGGAGGCAACGGAACTGGTGGACATCAGTTGGCTAATCCACCTGCTTCTATCCCATTGTGCGTGATGGGTCAAATGGGATAAGCAAGAGGATCAGAGGGAAACTCAAGTCATCTTACACCTTCCACCAATAGGAATCCTTCGAGACCCTCGGTAACAATCCAGAACTTGTAAGGAGTCTATGATATTTTGAACAACCAAGATCATGCTCTAGTAGAGACTCTAGGATATGCTCAGGTTGCAGGACAAGTGTCAGAGATCCTTCAATGAATCATGCGGCATGCAGAAATGTACAAGGAACAAAGAAACTCACAAAGTCACATGCTGACTTCATCCAAGCATTCCTCCCTAAACAGAAGATAGCGTGGTTGGGATGGAAAGAATACAATGTCTGGCTCTATACCTCCTCAAACATTTAAACAAGGGAGTCACAAGAGAAGATGACTCTTCCATAAAACTACTCCTCCCCCTCATCATATGGAACGAACACTTGGATCGAGTGACCTACGGCATCACCTGAACCAAGCAGCTGGTCAAAGATACCATAAAAGTGTCCATGACCGAGTTAAAGCACCAGTTCCTTAGTATGACTACTGGAGGAACCGGTCCCTAACTGACCAAATCATGTTGATAGAATAAAACTCTGGTTAATACATTAGTATTAGCAAGAATATTTTTTGTAGCAAATGCTTAGACCTCTTAGAAATAATTTTAGGATTAGGATAAATTTTTCACATAAAATGATGAGTTTTTAAAATATATTCTTGACTTCAGTGAGTCAAAAAAATCTATAGAATATTTTAAAACAAAATACAAAACTTAGTTTAGACATAGGCAAATGATTAGATGGTGGGTGCTTGCTAGCACGTTGTTCGGTGACACAATATTGATGCCTAGCACAAGGGGTATATGGAAAGTGCCTAAGTCAATTAAGGATCAGTCTGTGAGCTACTGCTATAAAGCCCTTTCGTACTACCACAATGCTACCACAATGCAAAAGTGCTCCAAAATGCACATTTCTAAAAAATACATACCGCCAACTATTTTTTGGTCATACTGGGTGCGGTAGTACCGCACTACCTCCTGGTCGTACCACAGTGCGGTAGTACCATCAACTAAACTTTGGTACCATCGATTTTTCTGTGAATGCATAGTTGGCTTTTAAATTTTAATTTGAAATGCATACATGATCCTTTGTTTATCCAAATGGCACAAGAGATTGTTTTCAAGCTACTAGCCATGATCCCTCTTAATAGTATGGTATCTAACCTAAAATCCAGTCTTCCACCTAATCTCCAAAGACCGATAAAAATAAAAGGAGCTCCTAGGCTACTTATACTTTTGTCTCAAGCTATGTTGATTTTCTTGTCAATCCTTAGCATGCATCTCTAAGTCATAACACAAATTCCAGGACTAAACCTTTCAAACACTTAATAAACATGTTAGTCCCATATGCACGGGTCATCATTAATTACAAAAATATATTTAGGAGCCTAGATGCTTTCACACGTGCCAAAGCATGGTACGATTGCACGACTTCAGAGGACTTATCTAGTGTATAGAGAAATTCTTCACCATATGCTATGAAGTAAGACCTCTTTATCCTAAGATGGTGAATGGCATTGACCTATCGCCCTACCTTTCCCTTCTTCAAGGAGGAACTCCATCTTGGGTTCCCAACAACCACCTGATCGACGAAGAAAAGGATGTCATCCTTGCTGAGCATCACATAGAACCACAGTCTCTTCCATGACAACCATGAAGATTTAGAATGCATCAGAATGTATTCTTCATCATTCCCATCGTGGAGGCACAAAGCGCAATCTCTGGGTGACGCTGATAATTTCCTTGACTTCATTATCCTATAGAAGTATCTGAAGAGCATCAAGTTTGGCGGAATTCTCAAATATGCTTTGTAGAGGTAGACGAAGATGCTATAATTAGCAATTGAATTGGGGGCAAGGTTTTGAATTGGGGGCGAGGTTTACCAGATCGATTCCATAATACACCAAGACTTGGGAAAGGAACGGGTGTGCCATCAATCAAAACCCGCACTCGATGTATGCCTAGAAGATCGGAATCTTGTCCCCATTCCCACTTGAAAATTGCTCCCCGACCACTGATCTCCATGGACCAAAACTTGTTGGGAAGCATCCTTTCCTTCTCCATGGCCTCGAGCTTCATCATCCCAAGCTTCGACATTGGCCAGTTGGTGATACAATTTGACATTTTGGCTGGGTGGCAGAAGAATGAAAAGGGGACTGAAAGGATTCAAAGCTATAGGAAAAGAGCGCAAGGGCAGAGAAAAAGACGAAATGTTTTTTTGAAAGCCTGAAACCCCAAGGCGACATGCTAAGGTTTTATAAGGGTTTCTCTCCAATTGCAAAAAGAGGTTACTCGATCTGAAATCCAATTGACACCAAAACCTTTTAGTTTTCCGGTTAATTTTTCAACTTTAAAGTGAATACGAACCACTTCTTTATTGTTACTATTTAAAAGAGTAGTTTCCCAATTGAAAATTCAATTGAAAGATTATACAATCACTTAAAGTTTGGATGCTAGCTGACGATAATTGAATAAATCCCCTGTGGTCATAAACCTCCAAAGATTGCTCCCTAAGTCTATGAATTGGTCCCTATATCCAATTCCAGAATATTCCTTTTGTGCGATGGATGGAACACGTGCCTTATCTACTCTAAATAACACGATGCTTTGGCTATGAGTATCTAACAACAACTGCCATGTAATTCTTGCCCACGTCTGTCTTCCACTGACAACAACCAACAATTAAGCATTCTCTCTCTAACAATAGTTAGCCTCCCCGACCAGATACATTGGTTCCACAAGGCGTCTTTCCTAGCGGATAGTTGGCGTCTCTTCGTTGGTTTTTAAGGCTAAACGATGAAGACAATAATCAATCTCATTTAATTCAGTGTAATTAGGGTTAGTCTCTTGCCTTGTCGAAGGCACCCTATAACCATTTCATAGCAATAAAGAGCATAACTGTTCTCTCCCAAGAATTTTATCCATTCTCCTTATATTATTTCGTCAGATCAGTTACTCGATTGTTGATAGCTAGTTTACTAACTAGTTCAAATAAGTTTGAACTGAAATTTGAATGAAGGTATATGCTAATTATATATCTAAATTAGCAAAGCATATGATCTAAATTCATTCAAAATCTTTGAATTCGAGTATATTTTTTCAAAGGTATACATTTTATTTGAATTATTATAAATGTGTATATACCCTAAAAGTGATATTTTTAGAAAATATACCTGATTTTGGGTTAAATTCAGGCATTTGAAATTATGATGCCCTAACACCATTGTGTTCCATTTTGGTGTCCCCTCTCTCTATATGCATTTGAAATTTTAGTGCCTTGACGTCATTGTGAACTATTTTGACGTCCTCTATATAAATATATATATATATATATATATATATATATATATATATATATATATATATATGGGGCATATCTAGTGCTAAAGGGTATTTCAGTGCTAAAGTGCTAAAACCTCTTCTCAGCCATCTGATCTGCACTGTAGGGTTTAGATCGTGGAAGGTGGGATCCTTCTACCTCACTTAAACATTTTTCACAAAACCCCCTACATTGATATCTATTTCATAAAACCCCCCGAGCCTTGTTCTGTGCCGAGCGCCGAATCAGGTCTTCGCCCGAGCGCCCATGCCCCTTCGCCCGAGCGCCGGCGCTGCCCCTTCCTCCCGAGTGCCGGCGCAGCCCCGACCTCCCCCGGTGCCGCCCCTTCCACCCCGGCCTCCCCCGGCGTCGCCCCTTCCGCCCCGGCCTCCCCCGGCGTCGCCCCTTCCTCCCCCGTGCGGCTCTAGGGTTAGAAGAACCCTAGACCCCATTGAAGCAACTCCCGACCACCGGCGCCGCCCCTGGCTCCATCCCCGTCCCATGGCGACACCCCCCCCCAGCCTCCCGAGCGCCATCGCACTCGGCCCAGCGCGCGCCCCGCCTCCCAGCCTCGCCCCTTCTCCTTGAGCACCGCGCGCGCCCCGCTCCCGGCCTCCCAGATCGCCCCTTCCTCCTCGAGCACGCGCGCGCCAGCTCCCGGCCTCCCAAAGATCTTCTTCCCCAAATATGAGAAACCGATCCCTAAGAAATCTTAAGCCTTCATTTGTTCCTCCAGCACGGTGAATTAATTCCTCCATTTTGCTGATTGAAACAAATCAATACAATCTTACAATACAACGGTGTAAAACTGGAAGACACGATTTTACAATACAATTTCACAATACAACGGTGTGTCGGCCACGGGCGGAAGGGGCGTCTGGGAGGCCGGGAGCTGTGGGCGCGCGGTGCTCGAGGGAGGAAGGGGCGAGGCTGGGGGAGGCCGGGAGCTGTGGCGGCGCGGTGCTCGAGGAAGGAAGGGGCGAGGATGGGGGAGGCCGGGAGCGCGCTGGGGCCGGCGCGTGGGCGCCGGGAGGTGGGGGGGGCGCGCCAAGGGACGGGATGGAGCCGGGGGCGCCGGTGGTCTGGAGTTGCTTCAATGGGGTCTAGGGTTCGCCTAACCTAGAGCCGCCTAGAGCCGCACGGGGGAGAAAGGGGCGACGCCGGGAGGCCGGGTGGAAGGGCGCGCGGGAGGCCGGGGCGCGGCACTCGGGAGGAAGGGGCAGCGCGGCGGCGGCGAAGGGGCGTGGCGCGCGGCGAAGACTGATTCGGCGCCGCACGCAACAAGGCTCTGGGGTTTTATGAAATAGATATCAATGTAGGGGGTTTTGTGAAAAATGTTTAAGTGAGGTAGAAGGATCCCACCTTCCACGATCTAAACCCTACAGTGCAGATCAGATGGCTGAGAAGAGGTTTTAGCACTTTAGCACTAAAATGCCCTTTAGCACTAGATATGCCCTATATATATATATATGAAACCTCTTTTCTACACCCGGGTGTAATTACACCCTATATCGTTTATCACAACGTTGGGAGTATCTCGCGTAACGGAGAGTATGTACGTATAGTATACGAGTATTTAAGATCATTTAGGTGGTATGAACAATTTTTTAGAGGAAGTATGTACATTTTTTTAGATATACTCCTTTTTATGTGCGTATATGAAGGTATTTACAAAATACGCTAAAAACTATGGACTCTCTTGCAATTTTTTCATGTGGTTCACATTGAAGTATCTTATAATTAGTATATGAGTATATTCAAAGTGATAAAGGAGTATTTCAAGTTTGTTTAGGTGGTATATTAGAGGTGGGTGTAATTACACCCGGGTGTAGAAAGTATTTTTCCTATATATATATATATATATATATATATATATATATAAACGTATCTAGTGCTAATGCTTATTTAGGTGGTGGTAATTATAGCAGCCATTGGCGCGTCTGCCGCAAGACGCGCGACGGCCGCTGCTCGACGCCCGCTTAGGCACGCGCCCGTGAAGGCCCGTGTAATAAACGGCCGTGCGCACACCTCGCGGTCGCGGAGCAAGCCCGCACGCCCGAAGCGCGCTGCGTGCGGCCGAACGCAGTTAAGGCTAAGCGGGCGCGCTTGGCCGGCTAGCCCGCTTAGCGAAAAAAAAGAAAAATAAGAAAAATTGTAGAAAAATAAGAAAAATTGTAAAAATTGTAAAAATTTAGAAAAATTCAAAAAATATAGAAATTTATAGACATTGCTAATCATAAAATAAATATTTGCAATGACATAATGAGCTTTATTAACTTATTAAATTATATGGGATGGTCGCTCATTAAAAACTTTACCAAGTAAAAACTCAATTTGAGAAAACCTTGGTAAAGAAAAAGAGTACAACCTATAAAGCTCATTAGTGACTATATGTGAAGAAAAATATTGAAAATCCTATTCATTGCTATCTAAATACGAATTCTCAAAAGATTCTTCTAAATCTTTATTTTCTGCGAGATGTTGGAGTCTTGATTCACTTGTTCCTAGTCTTTAACGGTCATAAGTACTTCGACCATCTCGTTGGATGACTTGTTCGTCGCTCCTCGATTATTCTTCCGAAAGATCAATGTCGACTCGAGGAGATCAGAGAGACAGAATGACCAACACATCCCGCGCTAATATGGATAGCACCGATATGACACCTTTGGGCTTGCCACCATGAGAGGATGTTCAACTCTCGCTCAAAACCGACGCTATCATCTGTTGAGATAGCTTGATAGGTCTCCAGTGCTTTGTCGCCTTCCTCCTCCTAACCGATGTGTACTGCGCGAGAACTAGACGAAGAACCAAAAATCTTGCCCCATTGCATAGCCCCTAGAGGTGCTAGGGACTACCGGGGTCTTTCCAAACGCATTGATCCAAACTTATTTTCATATTTATCATATACCTCATATAATTTATTCTTAACTAATGTAAAGTATGAAGAATAGTCTAAATCGGTAGCCTCACTTAAAATTTGTAAAACATTCAGTAAATCCTTGGAGTTTGGCCCTAGGATCCAAAATAAAAGCGAATGCATATAAAATAGAATTTCTCTCCAATATTTTAAAAACTTAATTTTCATGGCACCTACAAAGATCCCGTAGTATATGATCATGTTCAAAAGCCTTTAGGTGAGTTGCAATTTCAACAATATTATGAACAATTATAGGAGAAGTAGGGTAATATATTCCAGAAAGGCAAAGTGTAGCTTTATGAAAAATTTCTAAAAGGAAAATATTTTTTCAAAGAACAACCCAATCGCTTTCAAGAAGTTCGTGGTCTCTAACTTGGGTTCTACTTGGAGGAGCTACGAGATTGATGGCTTTGGATGTGAAGGAAAACAGATAAGGTGCTCCTATATGGCAATATATGTTTAAGCATAAGATAAGTAGAGTTCCATCTAACAGCATGTCTAAAGCAAATTTTCTAGGACGAACATTCATTGCTACGCAAAAACTCTTATATGCGGCTATTCGTTGGTTTGAACAATTAATAAATGAAATAGCATCTCTAAAAGAATCAATACAAGCATTTAATCTTTTAAACCTGATTTAACAATAAGATTAATAATATGACAAGCACAACGTTGATGCAATAAGAAAGAGTGTGCATAAGAATTAAACACAGTGTAAGAATTTCCATAGCTTTAGTGTTTGCAAATGCATTATCTAAAGTTATAGAAAAATTTTATCTGTGAGACCAAAATCTTCTACAACTCTAATAATACTTTCTGCAATATTTTCAGACTATGTGAAACATTAATTAATTTAAATCCTATAATTCTTTTTCCATTACCCAGTCATCATTAATATAATGAGCAACAACACTAATATAATCCTCTCTAGCTCTACCACTCCATATATCGAAGTTAAAGCAATAGAGAATGTACAGTATGAAACATTTCTTTCATTTTATCACGACAATTGTTATAATATTTAATTAAATCTCTAGTTGTTGTTTGCCTAGATACGATTAAATCGAGGGTTATGAGCAGTCCTAATATATTTTTGAAAAGCGTCGACTCACCAAAATTTAAAGGTAAATCTTGAGAAGCAATTAATCTACAAAGAGATTCCCGAGCTACTGGTTGTACTCCCACGCACGCATCGAGCCGTCGTGGTTATATTGCGATTGTGTCCGCGATTTGTATTCCTTGCTTTTTCTTGCAACTTGCAAGATGTCGTTGTAGATGACCCGTCCCACCAAGATTTTGCAGTCAATTCATTACCACAAATTTTACAAACAAAGATACCTCACCAAGTCCCATCATCCTCGGTCTTGAATTTCTTGTCGAAATCATTCCAAATCGTTGATGTACTAGCTCTTGATCTTTTGCACCCGTGTTTTGAGTCGTGGATGCACTTGTTGAGCCATGAGAAGATGGATCGATTGGACCCTGCGCTCCCGGGGCCATCGTTTCTTCGGCATTTTCAGATGGATATGCTTGTGGAAACGGTTGCATATCCTCCGCCGAGAGGCCGAATTCGGAGAGTTCAAAATCGTAGTTCTCCATTAAATCAACTGTAAATTAAAATAGTAAAGAATGATTAACTTCCTATTAAACCAACAAATAATAGCAATAAATTAAACTAATAAATAATACTCAAAAATTAAAATAAGACATAATTATTACCTCCTTTGCAGCTCTCACAAAAAATCTAAAGATTTTTGAATTTTCGGAATTTTTCCCGAAATTTCACCAAATTCGTGCAAGCACTTTCAGAATTTTCACAGCTAAACCGAGAGAGGAGAGTGAGATTTGAGGTGTGGAGAATGGAGGCCGGATGCCCACCTATTTATAGAAAAAATTTCAGATTTTTTCCGAATGTTTTGCTATTTTTCTCGAATTTTTACCCCAACGGTTAGAAAACGGCTATTTTTCGAATTTTCCGCCGGCGTGCGTGTGCGGGCGGCACGCCCGCTTAGAGCCGTTGGCCCGGCCGTACGCGTGCGCCGCCGTACGGGCGTCGCCGGCCGCGGTCACCGTCGGTTAAACTAAGCGCCGCCGCGTCTTGCCCCGCGTGCCGCACCTCGGCCGGCACGCCCGCCCGCTTAGTACCGTCGCGTGCCGCCGGGCCAGGTCTACAGTACCGGGCCGCGGTGCGGCCCGTGTAGGCCCGGCCCATTTGGCCAGGTCTGGTGGTAATATGCTAATACGAATGCTGGTCATCTGATTTGGCTCGGCCTGAATCCTTGAGGGTGAGAGCCCCAATCCACTTATACAATTTTGCGCTTGAATGTTTTTGCCTCCGTAGCCCCCGCCTCCCTTCTCCCCGCGCCTCCCGCTCCATGGCACCCAAACGCCTCAACTCCCGCCGCCCTCCGTCCGCAGCGCCGCCGCCTCCCTCCGAGCCGGTCTCCTTCCCGAGCGCCGACGCCTTCCGACCCGGCCTCCTCCCCGAGCGCCGCCGCCCTCCGACCCGGTCTGCTCCCCGAGCGCCGACGACCTCCGAGCCGGCCTCCTCCCCGAGCTTCTTCCCCGAGCGCCGCCGCCCTCCGACCTGGTCTGCTCCCCGAGCGCCGACGCCCTCCGAGCCGGCCTCCTCCCCGAGCGCCGCCGCCCCCCGAATCAAAGTCAGATATTGAGGTGTGAATTCCTTGTTGGTGAAGTTGATGTATACTGTTTGAACTTGCTTAATATTGTAGTCCACGAGGCCCATGTCGTTTGCCCCATGGCCAAAATCGGTTCAGCTGATGAGATTTTTTTGCTATGCAGGTCCCTAGGTTCTTCATCTGTTGCCATGACGCAGAAACAAGTTACTCATCCAGGTTCTTCAATCTTGTATCCGGTGATGTGATCAATGCGGAATATGAAGTTCATGCACTTGCCAAATGCGAAGTACTTGCAGTAATTTAGGGATGTTGTCTTCAGTGATTTCTATAACATTAGCCAACTGGAATGGTAGTTGGCTAAATTTATGCGACACTATGAAACCTTACTGTTGATTAGTACAACAAAGTCGAGCCCAATCGGGTAATTTGAGCATTTTCAATTTGTATGCAGCTAATTTGAGGTTATTTCCACCGAACTGATTCATCAGTTAATCAGCTGGTCCTACAGTGAATCATCGAAGGAAAAGAAACCTTTGTCAGTCAAATTGTATCTTGAACCAGGTTAAGCTATTTAAGTTAATGTGGACGAAGGCATGCAGCCGTTGATGAGATCATGAGAAGACACGCACGAAGGAGGAATTACCACTATCCTTGGGGACAATCAAGGAAGTTTCACTGATGTAAGAGCAATTCCTCGACAGGCCAGGACCGCCCCTGAGGCAGGTAGAGCAGCACATGAATTGACACTTAAACGAGGATATCAACATGTGTGCCTACCGTCAGATTGCGAGGTTGTTAACAATATTCAGATGCAAAAATTGGGCCCATCTGTCATGGCGATCAAAGAGGAACCTGATGCAGCATATCTGGCAAATGGAGGAAAAAGATCACCAAATGTTTATGTCCACAGACTAGCCAAACTAGGAAGCAAAGCTGACAGTGTTCTTGAATGGCTGCCTAAGCCTCGTTTGTAAAACTTGATGTACTAGTTGAATCTGATGAACAATGCTGCATAAGGTTTTTCATCCTAAGATCCAAACCAATCAGAAAAAAATTCATAAAATGCCTCCCCCCTGTCAGCTGGCTTCTCAATCAAGTTCATCCAACTAAGAAATGGTGAATATCTTCATAATGATTTGACAACTGACAGGTAGGAAAAGTGTAAAAGCTTTCAATTACATCAGGAGTACATAATCAAGATCGAAACAAACCTTTTGCCGGTGCTGCAATACATGTGGATGAATCTTTCTCACAAAATTTCTTCTGACCAAACTGACAAAAACGTGTTACATTAATCCTACAATCAGAGGTTGCGATCATCAGCCTCAGAGAGTGGAATTCCCACGACCTATTGCTTGAACCTCCTATTCTTATCAAGTTTACTCTGGTTATATGTAGACTTTACACTGTACCTTCCTCTTGGGATCAATTACCCACACTAGCTTATCCAGTTCAAATTTCAACACCACATCAGCGCAACTGTTCAACACATCATGCAGAACACTAGTCAGACCTCTCCTTGTCTCAAACAGAACCTGAGAGCACAACATGTCATATTTCGAGCAACCTTCAGCCACTGAAAGTTGATCTGGATGTTGTTCAGCAAAAGTTCTCTCCCTCTGAAACTTCCCTTTTTACCGTCCCCAACTATCTTTTCTACGGTGTCTGCTGAAAAGAATGTCTTAGAATCAAGAACTCGAGTAACCTGGCTTGTGCTTCGCTTGGCAAAAAAATTCTGTCCCGTTTACTTCTTTTGAACAACTTCTTGCCATAGTGCTGTTCTAACACTGTCAACAAAATATCCAACCTTTTATCTATTTTGTCAAGCAACCCCAATCTGACAAATGAAGTCTAATCAGCTGACGCAGCTACACCCAGATTACTTCATTGCCATTAAACAGTTGTCGGGGCGCAGGGCGACAATCTTATCACTCTGTTTTTCTATCTAGATGCTTAGAAGATACTATTTCTCCTTTTCTTTTGAAACGAAAAAGAAACAATTTCTCCTAATACATTACATCATACAGAGTTGTGGGATTGAAGAAGCAGGACACAAAATAAAAAAGCACCCACAATCACAGTTTCACAGAATAAATTCATAATTTTATTGAACTAGATGGCATTCCATTCCATGTTACAGAATTGTTCAATAAGCAAATAATGAGGAAGCAACATTTCATTGCTTCTTGCTAACTAATTAAGCTACAGATAAACAAATGAGTAAGATAACAAGAATCGATTTTGGCCATGGGGCAAACGACATGGGCCTCGTGGACTACAATATTAAGCAAGTTCAAACAGTATACATCAACTTCACCAACATGGAATTCACACCTCAATATCTGACTTTTCGGGGGGCGTCGGCGCTCGGGGAGGAGGCCAGCTCGGAGGGCGTCGGCGCTCGGGGAGCAGACCAGGTCGGAGGGCGGCGGCGTTGCTCAGGGAGGAGGCCGGCTTGGAGGTCGTTGGCGCTCGGGGAGTAGACCGGGTCGGAGGGTGCCGGCGCTCTGGGAAGAAGCCTCGGGGAGGAGGCTGGGTCGGAGGGCGGCGGGAGTTGAGGCATCTGGGTGCTATGGAGCAGGAGGCGCGGGGAGAAGGGAGGCGGGGGCTACGGAGGAAAAAACAATTCGCAGGCGCGGGTTAAGCGTACAATTGCATAAGTGGATTGGGTGCTTTCGCCCTTAAGGATCCCGTTCGGGCAGATCAGATGGCCAACATTTATATTAGCACATTAGCATCTAAATAGGCATTAGCACTGACATATTTTCTATATCGTATCTCACATACCATCTAGATAGTTTCAAATACTCGTATACTATACGTACATACCTTCCGTTGCACGAGATACTCTATACGTTGTGAGATACGACAAAGGATGTAATCACACCCAGGAGTAAAATGTATTTTATATATATATATACATATATATATACATATATATGTATATATATAGAAAATTTACTTAAGACACCTATGTGCCTAAGCACCTATATCAAGATCGTCCAATACACGTGTATGATTGATAATTGTTTGAAGTTTAGATATGAAAATGTTTTATACTTTTGATATATTTATAGTAGGTGAGTTTTGAACTCAGTTCCAAATAATTCAAGCTATTTTTGAGTTTGATGTGATTATAGATAGTATATATATTCCAACTTTTAGCTGTGTATTATATGCTACAAAATCTTTCAATGAATGATTGATTGCCAAACAAGGGTTGGTGCCCTGTGCAAAGGACTCTTTGGGTGCAATGTTGTGAAAAGTAAACCGGACACGCTCGCAGTATATGAATTTTTTTGGACTTGAGCAGTTGGCCAATTTTTCATAGAGAAAGGCCCAAATTGAATTCAGAAGCGGATAGAAAAAGGAATGAAATTTGGTCTTCCTCGCTTGCTCTACCTCCATGGCTTAATCTTCACTTGTCCGCATCGACGCACCGTCATGCTTTGCCCACAATGTACGGAGTCTCTTTGACTGCAATGTTGTGAAAAGTAAATCGGACACACTCGACAGTACGTAGGGTCTGATTTTTCAGTTTCTTAAAATGATTTTTAATTTTTGCTATAGTACCTAACTTTTAAACAGAGTATTTTTTTAAAACGGAGTCTACAAATTAATTATAGTATATGTTAAAAGTCCAACATCTATATCATCTAAAATCGCAAGCGAATATCTCTCTCTCCGTAATCTTTGTCGCAAACAACTAAAATTCAAAAATTTCAACTAAAAGTCATAAACCACAACTAAAAAGAACAGACCCATAGGCCGCGCTCAAAAGCGCTTCTGCTGCGCGTTCGGTGGTAGCGATGGTGTTTATTTCACTGTTCATTTTTTTTTGTTGTTTTTCTGTTTTTTTATTTTGTGTTATTTTGTGTTTGTTTTTTTGTATTTATTTGTATTGTTTGTGGTGGGCTAAAATATTTTTTCTATTTTTAATTTTTAAAAATTTAATTATGTCAAATAAGTTAACTCAGTTACAGTAAAAAAATCAGTCAGCTACAGTAAAAAAATCATAAATCATCGTCATTCTAAAAGTTACCATAAACGACCAAGATTTTGTTGACTTGAGCAATTGGCCTATTTTTCAAAGATCAAGGGCCAAACCGATTTGAGAATCAGTGAAAAAGGAAAGAATTTTGTCTTCCTCGCTCACTTTACTTCCATGTCATAATCTCCACTTATCCGCATTGACACACCGTCATGCTTTGCCCACAAATGGGTGGGTTCTTTATATTGCGGCCGATGGCTTTTGAACTTGATGTAAGTGTTTGTGCAAATGATCCAAGTGCCGATAAGCCGCTTTAAAATATCTATCTTGAAAAGCCGTTTTAAGAAGTCGACAGAAACTATTTCATTTATTTATTCGAAGAAATAGCTATAAGTCAATTGATAAAGAAGGGAGCCAATGTGCGGAGAACAACTACACAATGTTATAGGCATGACATCTGAACAATAACCAAATTTGTACGCTAGTGCTGAGGTTGAGTAAGCTTATGGCCCTGTTTTTTGCGGTTTCTAAAAGCCGTTTTTGGCTTTTGCTACACTAACTAATTTTTAAACGGAGTATTTTTTAAGATAAGGTCTACAAGTTAATTGTAGGATACGTTAAAAACCTAATATTTATACCATCAAAATCGCAAACGAGTATCTCTCTTTTCGCAATCTCTATCACAAACAGCTAAAAAGCCATCAACCACAGCAAAAAAAAAAAGCCTATAGATGCTAAGAATGCCAAATTGCTCATGGCCTCTTCAAACGTCGAGATCGATCACAAGGGCAGGGAGGCTGTCCTACACCGTATTGCTTCACTACAGAACCTATTGAGGTCGTCGTGACCAACATTAGCGACCACTATTTCTTCTTTTTGTGGCACAAGGCATCGTAAACACAGAGCGTTCGGAATAACGATGGTTTCTGATTGAAATTTTATTATAACTAACTTTTTTACTGTAACTGAGTTGACTTATTGAACATAATTAAATTTAAAAAATAGAAAAATAGAAAAAATATGTTAGCCCATCATGGACAATGTAAATGAATATGGGAAAAAAAATACAAAAAAACCTAAAATATCTAAAAAAAGAAAAAGATGAATTACTGAATAGTGAAAAAATGCTGAAGTTAAAAAAAGTCGTGTTGAACGAGACCTTAAGATTTGAGAGAGAGAGAGAGCAATGTTTTTGTTTTGACGGTTTGATTTGGGGCGATGACATCCTCCGTCCAACTGGAAGCCCACCAATTTTTTTTTCACTTTGTTACAGCCTCACAAGGTTTTCATAGATCACATTTGTGTTGCCACCTTGTACTTCAAAGAAAAACTTGCCATGTTGAAAAGCTCATAATGTCAAGGATATACAACAAAAGGCGTAAAGAACGGAGAAACACGGCATCCCACACAAGGGTTAACAATTTCGATCAATTTTTGAACCCTGTGGATTGTTTTTGTAAGCCCAAAATTTGAGTTCAAATTCAAGTCTTGAGGCCGACTTCAAATTTTAGTGCAAGTTTCATCTATTTTCAATATATAGTTCCATCACATTCGATAACCTTTTCTCAAAATTCTAAACTTTCACTAAAATTCAAATTACCAAAATTTGAACGAAATTCAAACCGAATTCGACGATAGTTTCCGTAATTTCGCTGCCGTCCGGATTTTTTTGCCAACCAAAATTGTAGTCCGCACCCGTGCCGTGCCCTGACCTGACGGAACGTCGTGGCCGACACGCCTCCTCGTGCGACAAGGGCGCCTGTGCTCCTAAACCTGTCTGGCCCCAAATCTGAACTCCACCGCGTACCGAAAGGACCCAAACCCCCGACGGTCTGGTCTCGCTCCCAATTCCAAGCCGTGAACCCTGAATTTCCTGCCCAATTCGAGCAGCTGGGTTCAAATTCCCCACCCCAATCCCCCCAATTCGATGCTATCTCGCGCGTAGTCCCCTCGATTCGGCCGAGATGGCGGCCCAATCCGGGAGAGCGAGCATGAGCAGCAGCGGCGGAGGCGGGAGCGGGACCATGAGCGGCGGTGGGGACTTCGGGCGGGCGGTGGCCAGGGCGGCGGTGGCGCAGATGCTGGAGGCCGCGGGCTTCACCTGCGCGCACCGCTCGGCGGTGGACGCGCTCGTCGACGTCCTCCTGCGCTACGTCTGCCACCTCGGCCGGGCCGCCACCTTCCACGCCAACCTCGCCGGCCGCGCCGTCCCCAACGAGTGCGACGTGGTGCAGTTCCTCGAGGAGTTCGGCGCCGCCTACCAGGGCTTCGCGGGGGCCTCCTCCGCCTCGGGCCGCTGCCTCGTCAACTCCGGTGTCGTGAAGGATATCGTTGTGTTCGTTGGCGCGTCCAGTGACAAGCCGTTCGTGAGGCCGCTGCCCAGGTTTCCGATGCAGCGTGCACCGCTGCAGTCGGCTGCCAGTTTCGCGGCTTTGGGGAGGGATAGTGGGATGAAGCATGTGCCGCGGTGGCTCCCAGCCTTTCCAGAGCCTCACACGTATGTGAGGACCGAGGTGTGGAGCCAGAAGGTGGACAAGGTTGGGGTTGACGAGGCGGACCAGGTACAGCAGCGAAGGAAGGCTGAGAAGTCGCTGCTCAGCTTGCAACAGCGGCTGGCACTTGCGGGGGCTGATGGGTTCCGACCGGCCGTGGTGGAGGATGGTGCTGGCAAGGGGAAGGAGCTAGATGTGGTTGGGAGCAAATGCAATCCATTTATTGAGTCAGCATTGCCTTATGGGGAGAAAGAGATATCGGAGGTTGCTCTGCCAAATGTGGGGAAGAAACTCTCTGTCCTCGAGGCCTTTGCGCCTGCATTTGCAGAATCAAAAGGTGAAAAACTTGATGAGGGGAGGGACCAGGACCAGGGTCAAAGTCAGAAGAGGATAGTTCCTAAGGAGAGGCAACCGGTGTACCTTAGGATTGGGATTGATAGGAAGTCAGTGGTGATGGCGTTGAATTCGAGAGCCCTAGAGGACCAGAAGAGTCCCTGGTTCTTGAAGGAGGAAGGGAAGGATGATCGTAAGCGGAAGGCGGAGTTGATACTAAGGGAAGCAATGGAGAACCCACGGGAACTTCCTCAACTGTAATGTTGTTCCTACATGTGTCCAGTACCACACAAAACTGCATGGGAAATTTTGGACTGGCGGAACTAACAACTTTTCCGATTCGTGGTGGAGCATCAATTGCTGAAATCTTGAGGTTTGTTATTGTTGCAAGTAGCCATTTCTAGCAGCTTTACCTGCTTACCATTCCATGCTTATCTGTTCGTTTAGTACTGTTAGATGTGTATTATATATGTGTGTGTTTTCCTATTGTATAAGGGTTTATCTGTATATATGTTACACTTATATATGTGTATATATTGGCCTAATGGCCTCATAATTAAAACAAGCGCTATTCATAACATGGTATCAGAGTGAACCTAGGGTTATCTCGTCAGGTCATCGCTGGTTCATCCTCTAGCCGTCGCTTGACTTTGCCGTCCATCATGCTTGCTTGTGGCTGCCCGTCCTCTACAGTCGGCACTGCTAGTGGCTTTTCCATCACCGGGGTACCTCTTCCACCGTCCACAGTCTGTCGCCCATGCTACTTGCGCGCCACCCATTCTCCAGCAACTCGCCCGTCGACGGATCTTGGGAGTTACAGCTGGATCGGGCTGCCTCACCTACCTGCAGCCATCATTCGAATCCGGTTCTTTCGCCGGATCTCATGAGGGATGTCGGCCGCCCCGTGACGTTCGCCCGGCGTTGCCTCCTCTTCGGATTTGATCAACGGTGAGGCCACTGGTGTCAACTCTCCACACCGATCCATCGATGTTGGCCCCGGTCGTCGGCGCTTCATCCATTGAGGTTGGCCGTTGTCTTCGCCAACGCTGGAGCCGGAGCCGAAGCTGGGTCACCAAAGTCGGGTCGTCGGGGTCGTTGGAGCCGCGGTCATTGGTTTCATTGCCTGCCAGAGCGCTCCGCTTTCTCGTTCTTTCGGTCTGTTGAGTGAACTGACCGAAGTGGTCAGCTCCTTTTGTTGACTGACCGAGAGAGAGAGAGAGAAAAGCAAAAAAAAAAGAAAAAAGAAAAAAAGTCTTCTTTTGCAGGCACCGTTGCTGTTCCTCGTTGCCCGGTGATCTTCGATGATCTCAATTATTGGGACCGTTTCAACACGTGTGCCTCCACATGTGTGGTCAACGTCTTTGGGAGTTTCTTACTGGCGAGTTGCCTTGTTCGTCTCGCCCTACTCCACCTGCTTAGCCTGTACTCCCGAAGGATGCTTCTGAAGACGCTCGTAGAAAGGCATCTGAGGCTTTTGAGCATGCCATGGAGATTTTTTAGACTTAGTATGCTATTTACAAGTCATGGATCGATGAGGATGCTCATGCTTCTGCTATTCTGGTTGTTAGTATGGAGGTGCATCTCACTGGTGATGCTGTTGGTTTGGCTTCTGCAGAGGCGATGTGGGCACATCTGCGCCATTGCTACGAGCCATCTGATGATTCTTTGTATTTTGCTGTTGTACGTCAGGAGCAGTCGCTGCAACAGGAAGATATCACTGTTAGATGACATGTGTTCGGCCGGCCCTTTGGGCTGCTCGACTGGTGCTCCTATGGGCCTTGCGCCTACACGTGATTAGGTTTATTATGATTAAGTCATTATAGGCAAGGATCACCGTTGATTAGTTCTGTTCTATAAGCCATACCTTAGGTCATCCTTGCATATATATATATGTGTGTAACCATTCACTCCATACATCAATCCACTAATTCCGTGCCATACTCTCTCACATGGTATTAGACTGGTCGTTCCTAACCCTACCCTACTCCTGCTCTACTCCTCTACTTCTGCTGCTGCCGCCGATGTCGACCCCTCCACGGCAGAGGCCACCGCCAAGGCTGAAGAGGACGCGCGCGCTGCTAAGGCGGCACACGACGCGCGCCTAAAGATGGCAACGGGTAAATACCCGTCGGGTATTGCCAATCCATACCCGTACCCGATACCCGCACCCGCACCCGCTACAATACCCGTACCCGCACCCGGGTATGAAAACCTACCCGTACCCGCACCCGCGCGGGTATTTATACCCGACGGGTAACCCGTACCCGAATTGATAAGGGTATATACGAGGCACATGTATATACGGGCGCGGGTATTTCCATCGGTTTCGTTTCGAATATATATATATACGAGCCACATGTATATATACCCGTTGCTATCTCTAGTATACACCCGGTTGGGTATATTTTACCCGCGGGTATGCGGGTACGGGTAGTATATACCCGTACCCGCACCCGTATACCCGATGGGTAGAGTTTCTTACCCATTAGCATACCCGCGGGTGAAGTTATCTTTCCATACCCGCCTCCTTATCGGGTAAAACCCATCGGGTATTCGGATTTCGGGTACCCGTTGCCATCCCTACGCGCGCCTCGCTACCGCCACCAAGGCCCGCGCTGACGCTCTCGTGCGGGCCGAAGTCGCTGAGCACGAAGCCACCGTCGCCGCCCAAGAACGCGTGGCTGCTGCTGATAGCGAGCGTGCAGCCCTAGCGCGCGCCGCCGCCACTGTGGATGCCGACACCGAGTCGGTCCACGAGGTCCCCCTTCCCCTCCACAACACCCTCCTTCTTCATGAGGCTGTCGCCAGCGCCAATCTTCACGCCCAGGCCGTCGGCCTGTAGAACATTCGCTCACTGGTCCCCCTCGTCCTCGACCTGACCTCCGGGCACTACACACGGTGGACATCTCAATATTAACTAGATCTTTTGTGATTTTCCAAATGACAGATTCTTGGTTGTTCTGCACTCCCACCACTTATAAAGTGTGCACACAAACGTGTTGGGGGTGTTCATCCTTATGATGAATCTTTTGGTAAAGTCTTTCATCTAATAGGCAAATCCTATCATAGGAGTTTTAGGCTGCGATTTACCAATCACTTGACTTATGTTAACAGATCATGGATCCATAGGCATCCCCATAGATTCTAGATCTTAAATCCATAAGCATCCCTATAGATTCTTTTAACATTATAAGTCCTCTTGCATAAGTGGGTATACATGGATCCTGGGATATCTCTACTCTATGAATTACTCCTTTATCCAATAAACTCCCCATTTATCCTCCACAGGAGCATCTGAACTTTCAGTTTAGCTTGACTAGTGTGTGTTGGTCTCTACTTACAGCCTTTGCTCATGGTAGCCAAGTTGAAGATATTTTCGTCTCATGAAAAAACATCACGGCATTCCAAATGGGCCCAGTTCTCCCCCTACTACCAAGCTGATATATTCACTGATTAGCATATCAAATTCCCTAATCATGGCTTTGTATATGTCCATCACATGCTCATGATATTCGCTATTGTGGTGATTTTGTTGGGAAATGTTGCAGGGAGTATATGCACTGAGTTGGACTCTGTTAATGCATCATCGTGCAAAAAGATTTCGACCATCATTTGGTTACCCCCAATCTTTATTAGGCAATAATTTATGCAAATTGGGTCCTCATGTAGAACCATCTGGATGCTCCTCTCTTACCCATAATCATACAATGAACATCAAACAATCTCATTGTAAGTTCTCACTTTATCCATCCAGATGGATTGGATATGATGATCCAAAACTACGCTTTTAACTCAATGAGTTATAACAATTTATCTCCATAGGAGTATAATCGCTAATGGATAACATCCACTTAATTGAGAGTGTCTTAAGCCATGCGTCCACATAATGGAGGCATTAATCTATACCATAAAGTACATGTATGACCCCAACATGGGCTCAATTGGTTCTCATATGTCCCCCTGAGTTCTTTCTAGGAAATCAAGTGACCCATAATTCTCCCTCTCACCAAAACGAGAAAATGTTGTTTATCATTACATGGATATCAACAGAAAATACTTAGTCCAATATTTTTCTCAATGCCAAATGTTCCCTGATCTCTCATACCAAATTTGTATGATGGGGTCTTTCAATTACAACATGTTTACATTTGGTTCATAGAAATATGTTCTAATATAACACCTCCATAGGCATGTTTCCAATCTAAGAATATAATTCTTAGTATGATTTTGGGAAATCAAGATCACTCATGATCAATATAATCCTCTAGGTCCCTTATTGTATTTGGGAGTTTAAGATTGATCTAAGCACACCTTGTATTATCATTCATCGTATTGATGATCTCCCAAATGTCGCCTTAAGTGCTTAAGTAAGATAGGCTGATGTCGGACCCTAGAGCAGCAACTCTTGGATCTTCTATGTAAATCCTACTAGTGTAGGATTAACTAGTGCACACAGTGAAAGATAAATATCAGCCATAATGATATTTATTCATTGACTAAATATAGATCTGATGACCAAAGTTTACATCCAAGGCCTATAGGTCAAATTTAAATAATAGCAGTGGAAGAAAAACACCGAAGCGGAAGAAGCCCACTGAGCCTGTCTATAGGCAAACGATACTAAGACGCGGCCTACTCGTCCAGGTTTTCATCGTAGTTGAAGCTGTTCTCTTCTGAGATGAGATAGCAAGAGTGAGTACAAACTTGTACTTCACAAGTCACACGGGAGAATGCAATATAATGATAAATGCAACAAAGGAAGACATATAGGGTTAATTTGAGAGTAAAGTAGCATTTAAAAAAATATAGTAAATAGATTAAAAATTATTGAATTTAATACAATAAGTAAAGGCAGTAATGTAAGCAAAATAACATCGTTGGTGCAGATACCGACCTGACACTAACATAACCACAGGCATCCCATCCGGACCACCTTTTTCAAAAGATCTCATATGAATTTCATCTATCTATAAACCTGTTAAAACTATTTTAAAAAATAAAGTCTAATCCGTGAAAAACTTTACTTAGCTTGCTCGTGACCATGGGCACGGCTATCCAAGATAGTTTATACACTCTGCAGAGATTGTACAGCTTTACCCACAAGACATGATCATCTCATATACCATCGGATAAGCACACTTCCTTTGGTATGTGGCGAGGAGATCATGGCAAGTCTTTTATAATACTAAGCTGTCAACCTGGTCACATCTCCACTAAGATTTTACCCTAATTAGGAATCCACCATATCAGGACCCCCTCGTGTGCCGTATGAGGCTTCTTATAGCCTATGCCACGCTCATATTCAACCTATAGCGAGACTCAAATTGGGACTCACAAATTAGTTAGTCAAAATGGTCCTATACCAGCCTTATGGTAGTATGAAAGGACTTTGTGGCAGTAGCTCATAGACCGATTCTTAATTGACTTAGACACTTTCCACATACCCCTTGTGCCTGGTATCACCATTGTGTCATCGAACAATAATGTGTGCCAGTAAGCACCTGCTATCTAACTATTTGCCTAAGTCTAAATCAAGTTTTATATTTTATTTTAAAATATTCCATAGACTTTCTTAACTCACCGAAATCAAGAATACATTTTAAAAACACGTCATTCTATGTGAAAAGGTTATCCTACATCTAAAGTTATATCTATGTAGATCTAAGCATTTACTATAAAATTCTCTAGTTATACTATGTACTGACCAGAGTTTTATTATAGGATGATAAGGTATCGGGGAATCAATAACAATGGAGGTATTAACAAGTAGCTATTAACTAAATTGAAATTGAATTAAAATACGTTGAATAAAAATATGCATACATAATAATTTAAAATAAGATAATTTATTTCATAATCTGGGTTCAACATGATCCAGGTGTGTGACTTGCCTTGCTCTTCTGATAGGTGAGTGACGTTGAAGTCGAATTCTGAATCGTCGAAGTCTACACATGAAAATAATCAAATTCAAAATCAAATAAAATAAAATAAATTTAAATAAACTCTAAATATTAAAAAGGAGGACAGGAATGGATAGATTAGAATTTGTGATGAATTTAGAAATTTGAATGGGCTCAATCGGAGCTAGGATGAAGGAGAACGGGCTCCTAGAAGTTTGAAATCAAAGAAAAAGAATAAATCTAAATTTTTAAAATTATTTTTCTAAAGAAAAAAGGGATTTATGACGTCAATAAGGAATTTTGGGAATTATTTTTCTAAAATAAATTCAGGTTTATGACGTCAACAAAGGAATTTCTTTTTCAACTAAATTATTTTTCTACAAAAAATCTATTTATAATGTTATGCTGATGTCAACTCTAGATGTGACTTGAGGTTGACCAGTGGGCCTAGTCTATCGTGGACTAGGTCCATGGACCATCGGTAGTCTAAGGTGGTAGGGAGATATGTGTGGCAAATAACGTCGTGGATGACTCGGCCGACTTGCTGATGTGGTATGCTATGTGTTAGACATGTGGCAATGACATGGCTTTGGGTTGGTTTTTTGCTAACGTGGCAGGTGACATGCCATCCACTTGTCGGTTGTGTGCTGATGTGGCCTGACACGTGTTTGCCACGTGGGTCACAACGTTGACTTGGTTGGGGAACGTAACGCGGTTGCTGGTGTGGCGTCCCACATGTGCTATATGTGCTGAGTGGCTCATGCGTAGGATGCCATGTAGGCATTGCGGTCTAAGGTGGCCACCGGCTGGTGGCCATGCACGCAACCCGATGGTTACCGGTGGCGTGGGGCATGATAGCGACAGGTGAGCCACGGGTAAGAGAGAGGAGGTTGTGGGGAGTTCTTTGCCACCTAGCACGGAACTCAGTGACGCACGTAGGTGGTCGGTAGCAAGTGACAACGATGACGACGTATGGGTTTCTGACGCGGTAGTGCTTCGGTGGTATTCATCGACGGAAAAAGGGCATGCGGGGGTGGCAACGGCTAGGAGAGACGAGGCCTGTAATGATGGCTATTGTTCGCTGGTGCTTCCACCGGAGTTCGGAATGAGAGGAGGACGACGCTGGGGTGCCTCAGGCGTGGGAAGAGGAAAAGGAGGCTAGGAGGGGGTGGCGTGTAGCTCGGGTTGGAGGAGGGTGGCTCTTATCGGATCGAGGTGGAGGCACCGGGCGCTAATTGCTCGCTGGAGAGTATGGTCGGTGGAAGGAAAGAGAAAAAGAAAAGGAAAGGGGCGTTGAGAGGAAAGGAGGAAATCAGGGCACGGGTGAAAGGGGAAGGGAAATCCCAGGAGGAGACAAGGCGCAAAGGAGGTGGCAAGATGGCAACGGTGATAGCGCGGTGGAGGCGACGGTGTGCGGGACGAAGAAGGCGGGTTGAGAAGGAAAGGGGGCCTGGATGGATGCCATGTGTCTGGAAAAGGTTCTGGTAGCCTAGATAAGGCAGGCAACGACGTGGGTGAGATCGGGCCATCCACATGTCGCCCCGAGGGATTTAAATTTTAATTATTCGTTTTGGTTTTTTATGAAAACCCAAGAAAACTCAAAAAGGCTCAGAAAAATACCAAATAAATTCTAAAAAATTCATAAAAAATTATAAAAATTCATGGAACCATTTTGGACTTGGGAAAAATAATTCCAACTTATTTTAGTATTTATGTTTGCACTAAAATACTTTTTAATCTTTAAATATGATTTTAATTCCAAAAAACCACAAAAAATTAAGATAAAAGCCAGATAAGTCCAAATAATTAATTTGAATTAGGATTCTTATAGAAATTCAAAATATACTTTATTTAATAATATTTTATGTTTTTACTTAAATTACTTTTTAAAATCAATCCTTTTTTAAAAGTAGAAAATCTGGCAAATAAAATTTAGAAATTCAAGCAACCCAAGAACAATTATTTTATTTTAAATTAAATTAATTTAATAACTTTTGACCTTAATTTTTGAAATAAACAGCTGTGCTATTATAGTTGATTCATTGCACAATGCAATGTTGCCACTTAATAATTTGTTTAGTCTAATTAGGCCGATTATTACCCTAGGCTATATCGCCTCTGTCTTGACCTGAGGTTTCCCAAAGTATTTGCCATCAATCATCATTATATCCATTACTTTCTTTATGCCATTCCCAATCCCCCCCACTTCATGCCAACCTTTAAATTCTGGGCATATGTGAAAATCTTCTCGGATCATACACTCCAAGTACCACATTGTTAGTGTGAAGCATCAAGGGTGGAGATGGCATATTTTACCATCAAGATGATCTCCCAAATATTGTGTCCATTAGTGGACGTCCTGTTGAAGTGCTTTATTAGGAAATCCCAATCCTCTTTGTCTCCTTTAGCCACATAGCACTAAGAGCTTATTGTAAATCCACCGAAAACAATTTAAGGCTAATTGGATATCAAGAGTGTATAAAATAATCATATAATATGGAAAATTCCATCTTCAATACCAATCATATCTTTTCTATATTTTATTCCATGCAATTAATAGCAAATAATGCTATTGGCAAATTATTTCCTTATGCTACAAGCATGAGGGCATCATTAATATATCTAAACAGTAAGGAAATATGTTTTTAGGCATTAGATAAATTTATTTTAATTTTAAATAATTTTCATATTTTTTTACTATTTTCTAAGCACCAGATTGTAATCCTTGTAACTACAAACCTATATAAAATATAATTATCCGCAAAATTTTCAGATGTGGGAGCCCTTATGTGCGAATTCCTGAATATCCAGGGTTTAGCTTGAAAATTTACATACTGTGTGGCCTTACCGGTAAATACCCAAACCTTTTGGTGTTCTTTTTGCAAATATTCTGATTCACACCATCGGTTGGGCCATTTTCAACTGGCTAGAACAATTTTATACTTTTGTTGTGCTGTCTCTCAGCCTGGCCAAACAATCCCCCGCCCTCGACGCCTCCCTTCGATAGTGGAAGCTCATGGCCGGTAGAGGGAATCGGCATCGTGCGCGGGCTATCGAGCCTGACAACATGATGTTGGCGGTAGTTGTTGGCGGAGGTGGTGGGGAGACCCGGCGATGCGGGCATCTGGTGGTGGAATGGAGATCAATATCTAAGGCAGGCAACGACCGCCTTAGAAGAGAGCGATTATTTCTGGATTTCTTTTACACTCATCAGAAAATTGATCATGTTCATCGCTAGAGGTCTCCGCACCATCCTTAAAGAGAAGGATAGTGTGCTCGAGAGGAAGCCTCCTAAGAGCCTCTATCAGGAATGTGATGAGGATTTGAAGTGAAGACCATGACCTCCTGTCTAGAATCTCGACTTCCAGTGGAAGTCAACTCATTTGAGGAATCCTCGAGTGATAGCGTATCGCGATCAGGAGTAAACCCCGCCAAGTAGGGGAATTCCAGGTTATAACCATCTTCGTCGAGAGGAGTACTCTATGTCTAGATGGACGAACCATCAGGGTGCAGATCCCTTGGAGATTCCAGTGGAGTGTCACAATCAACAAGCGACGTCGATTTCCCTGCTTCTGAATCTCCGGGATTGACTGGAATTGGGCAGGTTATCGCCGTTGGTGCACTTGGACTCCTCGAAGCAGAGTTATGGTCGCATTGTAAGTCTTGCTCACCGTCAGATTGACTCTTGCCACTTGGAGAGAATGAGTTCTGTGGGCGTACTGCTACGGAGGATTTGGATCTCTCCTCAGCCTTTCCTATGGCAGAATATCTAAGATCTCCTGTTGGATCTCCAATGACAGCCTCACTGTCAGAAGCAAGTAGGATTTGCTTGTAGTCATTGCAGGCCTCCATATTGATATCTACATAGTCCGCCAAGTCGAACTAGTTCTCCTCATTCTATTCTCCAGCCATGATATAGCATTAGAATGAAGAGAATTGACCTATCAGAAATTTTCTGGAGCCTTAGAAGAAACCTTTCTCCACATATGGCGCCAACTGTTGGTGCTTTAATATCGATCTTACGTATGGTTCCTTGGATTCGGGAAAAGTACTCAAGGCTCTCGTATGATCATGCAAAATAAAGACATATAAATTTTTATACAGGTTCAGACCTTCTCCTAGGAGAATAACAACCCTACGTTCTGTGCTATTATTGTTGAGGAAAGGCTTACAAGCGAGGACAGTGCGAGAAAGTACACACTACTTATAGAACTAATTGCTTCCTACTAGGACCTGTCTCCCCGTCCAGACTTTGTCCCTCTCCTTTCAATATTCGTCCCTTATATTGGTGGCGAATCAACGATGATTGCTTCTTACCGGAAGATGTCTTGACACTTCGGGAGTTAATCACTGGATGGTGGTTATTGTCAGAGAGACGTGGGTAACAGTTCGTCATAGGACAATTGTTGTCAGAGATATAAATAAGATCATGTGCGGTTATGGAGTATAAACACATATTTAACTACCTTGTCAAGCTAACTCACTATAGGAGTAAATTAGTTGTATATAGGAGAACGATCAGACTGTCGTAATAGAACTTGTGGCTAACTAGTCGTAACATAACTTACGACTAGATAGTTGTAGTATAACTTACGACTAGGTGGTCGTAGCAAGAATTGTGATAAGGTAATCGTAGCAGACCTTATGACTAGGTTGTCATAGCAGAACTTATGACTAGGTAAATGTAGCATATCTTATGATTATTCTACGAAATTTCTCCTTCATTGTTAAGGGGTATATTCGGAGAATATGATGACGTAATAAATAGATGATTATTATATCCTCATCACAACTAAACATAACAGAAAATGATCATGCACATCTATATAACTAAGCTATCAATTATGCCTATAGACATATGCATATATGCATCTACATAGGTACACATACATACATATACACACACACATACAAATACTAAAAATAACAGTACACATTATTGCAACTCTATCATCATTTTCTATATTTTTTAATCTCACTAGAGCAATATATATATATATGTATATGTATGTATGTATGTATGTATGTATATGTGTATATATATATATATATATGTATATGTATGTATGTATGTATGTATGTATGTATGTATGTATATGTATATGTATATGTATATGTATATGTATATGTATATACGTACGTACATATTTCCTAAATTGTAAAGGCATTGAGAATACCAAAAATAACAATGCATATTTCTTCAACATGGCCAATTACAAAATGTCATCATTATCACAACTAATACATGATTAACATGACTAATTACAAAATATAATCCGTATGAACTGAATACATACGTCAACTAAACATGGTTACCAAGCGCATTCATACCACTAAAACACTATTACGCTAATGATAAATTAAACGTATTGCTCGTATGCGAATGAAACATATTCATGAAGGTCTTCACCGAATCTACATTTTTCCAACTAGAAAATCTCTTAAATCCCAGTAAAAGTACTAAAAAAAACTAATTGAAATTCTCTTCTCCTTTCTCTTTTTTTCTTCTCTCTTGGTTCTCTCTCACTCGGCCGTAGGGAACATAATGGGTTCACTTTGGGTGAGAGAACGACATGCGAGGGAATTTCTGCGCGCGGGGAACGCGCTAGCGAGTGACAAGGCCAGGTGTGCACCTATCAAGTTGTTCGAGCACGCCAGCCACTTACCGATCTGCCCCTACTCAGTAGGCCTGGTGCCCCTGCTGAGCTCGCGCTCCTCATCAGTACGGTGGACCCTACCTATATTTTTTTTAAAAAAGAGTAGCTAATATACGATCCGTTTGAATCTCTCTGCTGAAAACAGGTACGTCTTGATCATGGGTGGCCATGTTGACATGTTGTGGAGGTAGTGGAGGCATCAGACAAATTTCTGAGCTGAAGCGAAACTTCTCATGCTTAGTTGCTTCGCAAGTCCTTTTCCCTGAGTATTTGTAAAGTGTTATTATGCACGTCTCAAGTCTCCCTGAAAGCAGCCACCCTTTGAACAAGTGGGTGTATATTTCACCTTCAGATTTTGATCTACAATACTATATATTATATGAGTAATGGATGCAGCTTATAAGAGGATGCCCTTCTGAAGATTCTGGCAAGATTTGTGAGTATGCATTTTTGCTTCTTTTTTTTGGCTGGTGTGAGTTCTTTGGTGGAGCAAGTGGAGCTTGTTGGTGACACCTGGGGCAGGCATGTCTCCATAGCCGACGGCAAGAGCAACAGTTGTCTGTACATATCTTACCACGTGTTGTTTTTTCGTAAATTCAATTTGGGGATTAAATGCTATGTAGTTGCGAGTTGCAACATCATATTCACTAAGAAAAATTATGTGCTTGATAGGTCTTTGTCAAGTAGTGTGGTTGTAAAGGCGTGGTGGCTAATTAGTAACTATTTATGAACTACATGTTCAAGGTCGTTACTGACTTAGTGTTCTTGTAAAGCATAATCTTTTAAGATACATTTAGCACAAACCATTTGTATACGAGAGAGTTTTAGAAAGGGTATTTTAAGATACATGTGGCTATCTACACATGACAAGAATGTCGAATGCTTGCAATATAAGATGAAGATCGGATCAAGAAAAGATAATTTGGTAAGTTCATAAAAATACTAGAAATTACTTTGGATCAAAACCGCGATGCTTGAATGGCACTTAAGAGAGCAGCTTAGGTCAAGAAAAAGCTAATAAGATCAAATTAGATAAGGCTAAAGACTTAGTGGATTCAGACTTATATACTTTGAAAAGCGTGTATAAGTGTAGTGTGTGAGTACAACCCATGCTGTGTGGGATTAACAGGTTTCTCTTATATGTGCTAAGTGGATAGTATTCATTAGGGTTAGATAGATGCTAGTTGTCTATCTATTTAACGAGTTAAGATAGGAACTTGCTAGCTAACCATCTAATCACCCAATCTAGATATTGAAGCCAAGTCTTTTAGGGTTAGGGTTGGAGTGAAGTTGAGTGTTGTGGTGTGTTTTCTTATCATCTGGATGGAGTGTCTATAAATTATTTATCTTCAAGTAGTAATATATTAAATTTGTTCATCTCCTATAGATCCTTCTTGTTTTGATTGATTTACTCTTGATTTAATTAGTTTTGATCTTCTCTCTCCCCTTTTTTGATCTTGCTGGATACCAAGGTTAAGGTAGTGATTAATATGTTCCATGAAAATCAATCCATATCTATCTAGGCACCAGGTTTAGCAAGTTCTTGGAATTGTTCATTTTTTATTGGATTTGATCAAGTCGGGTGATTTCTTGATTTAGTCGTTTTTGTCTCGATTTTTTTTGTGTTCTTTCTTGTTGTGAAATATGGAGACTTATCTAATTCATCTTAACCATTTTCTATCTATGAGCAAGTTATATTCACTATTCTTGGTTTTTGCTCGATTGTGGTGCAATGTTCCTTTAAATTGAAAAATGTCACAACTTTGATAGTGATTCTCATGGTCATTGGTTTGAATAGGTTCGTAACATCCTAGAGAATGTGCATGACAAATTTCATATCATTTGAATCTACAGATCAAAAGTTTCATAGATTTTTTGTTTGGAAATAGTGCTAATTTTATTGTTCATGTGCTAAAACTACTGTAACGGTCTAGCTAGCTACTGTTCACCAGTTTGACTGGGTACTATTTATCTGGTCTGACATCCAGGCACATTGAGGGTTATTTTGCTTTGTCTTGATCAACGTAGGATGAGAAGACCTCAGGGTGAGGCGCTCCTCCATAGAAAAGCCTTCCTCACCTGCATGTATTGTCTTCGTTCAGATGCATGAATTCTAGAAGGTTACCTAGTCTTACATAGTACATATACACATATGTACATATATATATATATATATATATATATATATATATATATATATATATATATATATATATATATATATATATACACACACACACACACATTCAAATTTTGAGGAAACAATTGTGGCCTCTTGTCCGACATAAATGTCACTACGATATTTCTTTAGTCATTCTTTTAAAGTTTTTTCACCGCTAATTAATCATGAAAACCATATCAATTGATCATACTAATTCTTCATCGAAAATACTTTTATAACATTATTGTATTAGTCTAACTTCCACTCTTAGCATATTGATCTATCTATAATGATTATATTATTAAAACGATAGAAAAAGAAGCCACCATATTCACTCTCAACTGTTACAAATCCCAACGCTAATCGAAAGAAAAGGCGAGATCTACACTGTTGATTTTCGTGGATCTAAATTATAACGATGCAGATTAATTAATAGATATGAGAGATGTTATAGTATATACAATTGTATCTCTATAATAAGCATCATAGTTGTATAATAAATACAAATCTATGTTTTAATATAAACAAATGTATTGTAGTATCTAGCCGCACGGTTACATAGAGAATTTGACTAGTTATATATAATATTAAATTAAACGGTCATAGGTTTCCTATGAAAAATAAAAATTAATTAACGATATCTATTTCGAATTAGAGGTACTAAAACCCCTGATCAAACAACAACAACCTCACCTCCAACTCTATAAATACCTAGCCTCCTCTCTTTTTCTCCTTAAAACCACTCACCACCTTCTCTTCCAAAGACCTACACTTTCTTGGCTAGCTAGCACTTGTAGTAGCACATGCTTGAAGTTAAGATGATGTCCTCCTACCTAGATTCCACCTTCCTCCTCCTCACCACCACCATAGCCAACCCTCTCTATGCCTGCCTCCTCCTTGCGCTCTTCTTCGCCGTGCTCAGCTTCTTCCACCCCGGGGGCATCGCGTGGGCGCTGTCCGGCACCCCCTCTATTCCCGGCCCACCGGGCGTCGTCCTCGCACTCGCCGGCCAGAATCCGCACCATGCCCTTGCTAGCCTCGCTGCGTCACGCGGCGCCAAGCGCCTCATGGCCTTCTCCGTCGGGCTCACCCGGTTCGTGGTGGCGAGCCACCCGGACACGGCACGAGAGATCCTCGCTGGAGCAGCCTTCGCCGACCGCCCGGTCAAGGAGGCTGCGGCCGAGCTCATGTTCCGCCGCGCCATGGGCTTCGCCCCGCACGGCGAGTACTGGCGCCGGCTGCGGCGCCTGGCCTCCGCCCACGTTTTCAGCCCCAGGAGGCTCGCCGGCCGCCTCGCCGAGCGCCGCACGGCGATCGGCGAGGAAACGGTGCGGCGGGTGGGGCTCGCCATGGCCAGTGACGGCGTCGTCAGCGTGAGGCCGTTGCTGCACCTCGCGGGCCTGGACAATGTCATGGTGACCGTGTTCGGGGTCAGCATCGACGAGCTCGACGTGGGCTTGGGGTCGGAGCTGGAGGAGATGGTGAAGGAAGGCTACGAGCTGCTCGGCACCTTCAACTGGGGCGACCACGTCCCGCTGCTGCGCCTCCTCGACGTGCATGGCGTCAGGAGGAGGTGCAGGGCGCTGGCGTCTAGGGTTAGGGTGTTCGTCACGAGGATCATAGAGGAGCACAGGAGGAGGAGGGAGATGATGAACGACGACGACGACGACTACGACTTCGTCGACGTCCTGCTGGGGCTGGAGGGGGAGGAGAGGCTGGAGGAGGAGGACATGATCGCCGTCCTATGGGTACGTACCTACTATTAGTACATGACATGTATACAACAAACTGCTATACCTCCCGTAAAATAAAAGTGGCTAGCTTCTACACGCATACATCTCTCTTAAAACTGCTTGTCCTCTTGATGCCGACTTCATCTTACGTGCTGCTGGTCTTGATATGGTTCCCATGTACATACCTGCATACATAATATATTTTACACTAATAATCTCTACAGTTTGTGCATAATAAATACATGGAGTGTTTCATGCATGTCTGGATATATCAATATATCACATGTATGCATGCAGGAGATGATCTTCCGGGGCACGGACACGGTGGCCATCCTGCTGGAGTGGGTGCTGGCGCGGATGGCGCTGCACCCGGACGTCCAGTCCAATGCCCAGGCCGAGATCGACGCCGCCGCGGCCTCCGGCGGCGACGGGGCGGGGTTCCGTTACCTGCAGTGCGTCGTCAAGGAGTGCCTTCGCATGCACCCGCCCGGCCCGCTCCTCTCGTGGGCGCGCCTCGCCACGGAGGACGCCCGCGTCGACGGCGGCCGCTTCCTGGTCCCCGCCGGCACGACGGCGGTGGTGAACATGTGGGCCATCGCCCGCGACGAGAGCCTGTGGGGCGACCCCGGCGCATTCAGGCCGGAGAGGTTCCTGGAGGAGGCGGACGACGTCGTGAGCGTGGCCGGGTGCGACCTCCGCCTGGCACCGTTCGGGGCCGGGCGGAGGGCGTGCCCCGGCAGGGCGCTGGCGCTGGCCACCGTCCACCTCTGGTTGGCGCAGCTGCTCCGGAGCTTCCGGTGGATGCCCTCGGGCGGCGGCGGGGTCGACATGAGCGAGCGCCTGAACATGTCCCTGGAGATGAAGACGCCATTGCTCTGCCTCGCACTACCTCGGACGACCACCCACCTAGACTAAGCTAGCTAGTGTTCCTACGTACGTACTAGCTAGCTAGCTCTAGCTACCTGCCTATTCCTACTAGTACTAGATGCACGGCATAAAACGGCCTGGCTTTTGCAATATATATTATGTATAATTACTTTCTACTAAGCATGCCCAAGGTTTCGGTTAGAACTTGAAACAATCCCCAAGGTTTTTGTACGTGTAGCTCCATCTCTAAGCTTACCCATGCATGCACATATATGTGCTACTTTGCATGGTGTGTAGCGAAGCTTTGCTGGGAGTCATGGAGTTAGTAACTACACATATGCTTGTGATGTACTACTTGTTTGGAAAGTATTGGTTCTGATGCGTATGTAATTTGGAATTTGCCGTGCGCACGAATGGTTCTTCGATACTTAATTTTCAAACTCTTGGAAGCTATCGTGCCTTCCGTCGATTTGTATCCATCCAACTGACTTGGGGACATCTTCGGTCACGATCAAATGCTGACAAGCCCGATCAAACAAAATCACCATGAAGAGTAGGTGTTACTTACAATATATATTGATTAAGAGAAAACTTCTTTCCGTAGAGGGCTCTATTCCCTCTTCTACCATCGAAATGTTGCACTTCTCTCTGGCCACTGCTTAGCTAGGGTACTCTTCCCTTTTGATATTATTGAGTTACATCAACGACTAACCGATTCATTCCAAAGTTTAAACTGTTAAGAAAAATGGATAAGATACTCATCGTTTAACACAGATCTTCGTGAGGTCGATGGCTATCGACCGTCATTTGGCTGTTGGTTTTTTCACTAAAGACCAACATACCCTTGGGTGAGTGAAGAAAGAGACGACAGGGACCTTAGGGGCAGAGAGAGTGTGTGTGTGTGGAAAGGACAGAAAGGGGCACGTCATTGCCACCAGCATCATTGTCTGAAGGAAACTTGTATTCTGCACCTGCACAGGACGAAGAAAAGAGTTGGAAAAAAAGAATTCACGTAAACGATACTGTAGTTATTTTTTTTAAATTCAGCTTTAGATGTTTGTCTTTGAAAACTGTCCCCTCATTGAGCCCAGTAGATACCTGTTGAGCTTACCTACCGGCTGCCACACAACGCTTAAAATATCAAGTAATTAGTTATTAATTATGCTAATTAGTGCTGATCTCGTGGCATTAGTGCTAATCATACACTATTCGATCATCTTCCGATGTGTGGGGGCTTGGCAGGACGCTGTCTAGCCATAGTTGCTTGGCACTCGGGAGCGTTCTACCGAGCTATTATAGTATACCAGATAACACGTGTCATCTGCTACGGCTATCGAGTTTAAAGAGGAGATTAGATTTATAAAAATAAATATTTAAAGACTAAATTTTTTAAAAATATAGCTACTAGGCTATTTGTATGAACGGTTCAAAAGAGGAATAATTACCGAATTCGACTTGACTAAGCGAAATTGACAAAAAGAAACCTGTCTCTAACGGACTAGTCACAAAAGAGGAGTGCAAAATTTTGGCAGAAGAGAATATGCTTCTTCTTAGTGGCAAAAAGAAAATTTCCTCTATGAGGAAACATGTCAGCACTTTGAACAGACTACCTATATGGATACAACAAAAGTACACCAGATTTTCTCCAACAGGTTAGATAGACAACCATTTACAGGCACTACTACAAAATAGCCTATACTAGACGTCTCATCGCTTTACATTGTAATTATTATGAACGGTTTTATAAGCGTGAGCGTCTGTGTTACTAATGATGGCAAAAACCATCTGTGATAGTATATACTAACGACGGTTCTTGTTAATAACCGTCTATGATAATTACAGATATCGCAGATGGTTTTTAGTTAGAATAGTCTGTGATATTACCACAGATGATTACTAATACAAACCATTTGTAATATATCTTTTATATGCACGAATGGAGTACGCTTCGTCTCCCTGATGCATCTCTAATCACTTCAACTCCCCGATGCGTCTCTTCGTTTCACGAGCCAAATTTATATAAAAAAAGATCATCCGCCATATACCGAAGATGAATCCCTACATCGCTGATACACATATCTACTCTCAATCACAAACAAATGGCTTCGGCGGCCTCTTCCTTATAGCTGGCATTGATGGCCGACTTGGCCATCCTGTACGAGCACCTCGCCGGTCGTACGTTGGTGGATGCTGCGGAAGGATACTGTGCCAACAGTGTCCTCCCTCCTATGTCCGAGAATTTGCCAAAGCAGGTGATAGCTACCTTCTATCATCTTGACATCTTCCTCCGCTGCATCTTCCAGTTGGTCTTCCACTTTCGATGAGCTAACCTCATCATCGACGTGGTCCTCCACAATGACGTTGCATGTCTCTAGGAGGCTTGCCATTGCTTAGAGTGCTTAATAGAGGCGGCAGGTGACCGAGTCAACCTTGCCGAGAACTCTGAAGCAAGAGAAGAGAGCCTATGGACTCAATTCAACTTGATTCATCAGTCGGAGGGTCTTCGAGAGACACTCAACCGAGCGCATCTGCGAGTGGACGTATTTTAGGTTTTGTTCGCTCATGATCTCGAACCGTTCGATGTCGACCACGTCGCCTACGAAGTTTTGAAGACAGAGATAGCATGCTACCTCCGCCGCTATAAAAACTTCGAAGCAGTTAGGTTTCTACTTTTTTTTAAGCTTTTGTAAGAAGCGGCTGGCCACGCTGTTTGGTCATATGTAAATTCAAGTAGTTGAATTTATATTTACTATATTCTATATATGTAAACAATATGTCTCGGTATAATGACATGACGACATATTATTGACCTATAAAAAATAATTAAGTAATCTAATTTTGCATTTATGTATACAAGAATATGTCATATATATATATATATATATATATATATAAAGGATTTATAAAATCCGACCTCTATATCCGCAAAGGATATACACAGCCAAAAGTTACACGAGCTCTTAGGCCCAAAGCCTCAACACTGAGGAGTACACAACAGCAAGAAAGATAGCTTAAGGACTATGAAAAAACTAAAAAGACTAAGCTTCAGAACTTCTTCCCCGTCCTTGCTTTCAACCAAGCCCCTAACTTTCTCCAGTCGAGCCACCCAAACTCCGGTCTATCCTATGTGAAGATGAACCTCCAAAGCGACGTCTTCAAAGAGGCGACGAGGGTTGCCGACGCCGCCCGCCTCACCGAGACAAGGCTTTCACCTGGAGAACCGAATACATGATAGCTATGGAGTGCCAAGACAACCTTTCAGGAAGGAAAATGGCGACCATAGGCGTCATAGTTGTCGAGACCGGTAGAAACACCGACAAGGCTTTCGCCAGCACAACCACAGCAAACCACGCATACCGACACACAAAAAAAGACCTCCATCAGCACACCGGGGTTATGCACGCCTCAACGCCACTCACTCGTTGCGGTAGAATTGTATTCCACCTCTTCACCCTCCTCAACGGAGCTCCCAACTCCGGCCAGCATCCAGAATCGAAATCCACATCCAGGCCTCCTAACCCCGGCTAGCGGGTCAGAGGAAGCGTGCAGATCCGGTGCCGAATGCTCCCACAAGCCTCCCCTTTCCGCTTCATGCTCCATCTTTACAGCGGCCTCTACCGGCAGAGAGAAAAAATCCCCTCCGGTGGAGGAAGCACAAGGCGAAGACTCGGCAGCCCGTCGCGGCGCCGCAGATCCGGGTCGAGAGGCGCCAGATCCGGCCACCAGGCCGCCGGAACCGCCGCCGACGAGGGAAGCCGTGACCGGGGAGCTCGCGCCCAGAGCTCTGCTCCCCACCGATCAGAGCTTGGAAAGGGGAACAAGCCCCGCCGCCCTCCTAACGACCACCGGCGCCCGACGGCGCGCTCCGATGACGGGGAAGAGGCGGGACTCGGACGCGGAGGGGTTGGGGAGAGAGGCCCGAAAGGGCGCAGCGTGCGGTCACAGCACGCGGCAGCGGCGCCCAGCGGCCTCTTCTTGGCAGCGCAGCCCCAGCCCGCGCGGCGGCACCGAGCACGCGCGGCGGCACCGGCCGGCCGGCGGCGGCGCTGGGAGGAAGAAGCGCGGCGCGCCAAAGACACAATGGGTGCGGCGCCGACCGGCCGTGGTGGTGGCGGCTAGGGTTTGGTGTTTCGAGAGGGGATGGGGTTTCGCTCGAAGGGAAATAGAGAGACTACTGAGAAAGACTTGCGATTACATGCGATGTCATATATATATATATATATATATATATATATATATATATATATATATATATATATATATATATATATATATGAATTTGTATTTATGTATATGAAAATGAATTTAGAATTATCTGTGATGTGTATTATCACAGACGGTTCTAATTTAGAACCGTCTATGATGTATATTTATCAAAGATGGTCCTAAAGTAGAACCATCTGTGATGTGTCCAACCTATTTATATTCAGACTCTAGGGTTTGCCCATGCCCCCATTCAAAAGCTTAATATATCTCTAACTCTCCTCCGAGCATGAGACATCGCCTCCTCCTCACATGCATCCTCCCCTGAGCACACCGCCTCCTCCTCGAGCACGCCACCTCCTCCCCTAGCACGACCCACTACCTCTTCCCCGTGTGCCTCCACGCTAGCGCACCTCCACCCCCGACCCGGCCGCCTCCTCCTCGTGCACCTCCTCCCCGAGCACACCGCCTCCTCCCCGGTGTGCCTCCTCCCTGCACGCCTCCTCCCTGAGCACGCCACCTCCTCCCTGAGCATGCCGCCTCCTCCCTAAGCACACTACCTCCTCCCCGAGCACTCCGTATGTAATATTCTTCCTTCTTGTTTATGACATGACAATGAACTATGTGTCATCATGGTTACACATCTCGAGGATGAATGCCTGGGCTTAAGTTTCAATTATATCCTTTTGATATCAATTATTTATTAATCTGCTATTTTATTATTTCTCATACCCTTGTTCTAGCCCAATCCTAACTAGCCTACATTCTACTTCTCTCTGGCCCATTTACTCACGCGGCCCACTCACGCATGCAGCTAGCCCAATGGCCCACCATCCCTCTTTCCTCTCTCTCTCTCTTATCTCTTCTCTTTGTTGGTGCTCTTGCCGGCTCTTTGTTGGCTCATGAACTTGGTGGTGCAGTGCTTCCTTGCTACACTAGGGAGCTTTGGGCAATGGCTTTTGGCAGTGAGGCCTTCCCTCTCTTTCTCAGTCTCTATCATTTACATGCTACTTTGCTAACTAGAATTTACTGATTGCTTAACTTGTCCATTTCATCATATGAAATTTGCTTGTTAAGCTACTAATATAGTTCCATTATGGATATGTACTATGGTGATTCATCCTTACACATGCGATATATATGCTTTTTGTTTACGCGCATTATTCGACTAAATATTCGTGACCGAGACTAACCGTATTCAAAGCGTTCTGTATTCGCTCCATATTCGTGACCGAGAATATCCGTACTTGTATTCGTATCCGGCACTATCCGTGTCCGATTCCGACTCCGACAAAAAATATGGAAACAGATACGGAATAAGCAGTATCCGTCCGTATCCGATCCGTTACATCATTTTGGAACCGGAGTTTGCAATGCAATTGTACCTTTTATCAACCTAACGAAGCATTTTTCCCTGGACAAGATGCCAACACTTTTGCTGAGGACTAGGTGCAACAAATGTTCTACACTCAAGAGATTGGGCCAAGTCAGTTGTCCGGTGCCCTAGTTCCTAGTCGACCATTGCAATACAACTTGAGTGACATGTGACGCTCCCTGACAGGTTGAGTTTCCCTGAGGACCATCTTCAATGCATGAGGAAGCAAACAACGGATTAGCCTTAACCTGGTATTGTGAGGGATTTCAGCACTTCGCACTAAGCGTGTCGAAATGTTCTTCCCATGTGTCATGTATGTATCGATTATGTATTGTGAGAGGCACCTATGTTTGTGTTGTATGTGTTGAACCTAATTATGTACTCGCTCATTCTTTGCTCTTGTTGTACTACTATGATTCGAAATATTGTGATGTGTGTCGAGTCATTCTAAGTAGTTGCCAGTGAACCTAGATTTGAAAGGCCTGCATGTTGTTGTTTCAGTAAAATAATAATTTGCAATGTAATTTTCCATGTATTTCAAATTAAGTTGAGCCTTTATGTTACGCTAACACATTCTTTTCTGTATCTTTTAATGTTACTTTTACATGAAAATTGATACATTCTTTCCTGTACTACAGGAAATGGTTGCTTTTGTCAATGCTCGATGACCAGTGGGGGCCAGAGACCCAAACATTTCACTTTCGCGCTTACAGCACGATGAAGGGGTAATGGTTACCATGCTGCCTACCTTTTTCAGGCCAAAGTGACAACACTACGAGTAGCCCTTTTTTGGAGCAAGGTGACAGAACACTACAACCTTTTTAGTCCATCAAAAATGACCACACCTTGCCCCCCTCCCCCCACACAACATACCGACATCAAATCCGTTGCCCACATTTGAGAGACCCTACAAATTGTGCCACGCAAGGAACCCATGTATGTCCATCGCATTGCTGCAACCAAAATATGGCAGACAGGGCTAGAAGCTCAAGGTGTGGGAGGGGACGACTAGTATGGGCTGGGTTTCAAGGCTGTGACCTTACCTCGAAGACACAAGCATCTACGGTCCTTTAGACCCTGACCCCCAAGCCCCGATCTATCACTCAAAACTAGAGAGTCCTGCACCACTAAAAATCACCTTCGTGACTACCCACACATCCTTGAGCCTTGGCAAAAATGCAAGCACAAACTTGACACAATGGTGTAGGTTTCTAACAACAACATATACCCAGGATATCGATTATTTGTTGCCCTCTATTCATGGTAAGTGGTTCATTCCCTATCTATAATTCCATGCTTGGATCGCTTGTAGTCACCTCGTCTTACTTGGAGACCCTAAATTGCAAGTTCACCTAGTTGGTGAATCAATCATATCCAGTACTTGCCTAGGTTTACATCCACACTCTTCAAATCCACCTACAAGAGTTGTAGGAGGAGTTCGGACGGGGAGAACCAACAACGATGAGCTCTGCCGGCAAAGGATCAGGGAGAGGAACAACGAGGAGGTGGTCCACCTCGGTAGAGACTACAATCTGTATTGCTGTTGTGCCAACCTGAGCTATAATTACACCTGCCACTACCATGATAACCAACCATATCCATGCCACCCTGATGACCACCACATCATGTGGGTGCCCTACGGTGTTCCATTTTTGCCTTAGGGGTGTTCCCCCTCGAGCCCAACTAGAACTATGTCTATCAATGTCAGTTGTATTTAGAAAGGCCCACACATATCTTAAATGTAGTTCAAATTGATGGTCCATGTATATTGCCATTTTTATCGTACGAGTAGTGCAATTTTAAATTCTACAATGTGCGCCATGTTCATTATCAAAGTTTACTAGAATTTAACAATACGCAACACTTTTTCTAAGTGAAATGACAACACGCACCAACTATTCTCAGTGAATTGACAACATTTTCTCAGTGAGTTGACAACACATGTTAGCTTTTCTCAGTGAGTTGACAACATGATTCAGCTTTTCTCAGTTAGTTGATAGCAAGCACCAACTGTCCTCAGTGATTTGACAATACATGCTAGCTTTTCTCAATGAAGTACTATTCGACGCCAACTTTTCTTAGTGAATTGACAACATGCGGTAACTTTTCCCATTGAGTTGATAACATGTGTTGGCTTCTATTAGTGAATTGACAACACGTACCAGCTTTTCTCAGTAAATTGACAACAACGTGACCTTTCCTATGCCCATAAGATTCGCTCTTGTGGCATGAGTGCACTTCCATTCAGCACAATTTACTCGCAAACACTATGCACTTACTATCTAAAAAAAGGGGGTCAGACTTCACGACCAAAACAAACACTCCACTCAAGCTAATCTTGAAAACAAGGGGAGAGATGAGAGGTAGAGGACATCACTCGGTCAGGGTTAGGGATGTCGAGCTACAAAGAGATGCTTTGGAAGCATAAGTGGGTTGCCAAGAAGAAGGGATCCTATCTTGATAATTCTTGCAAGGACGCAGATGTGCCACCTGAGTTTCCATGCCCCCAGTGTGACTGCGGTAGTCCGATACAGATCATTCGATCAACACATCCAGCCACTGTCACCCGGGTGCACTATACGTGCGGCAATAACCGCGTAAGTGAATGTCACATATTAATAAATCACATCGCAGGTTTCATTTCACATATCACTAAATTTCTCCATGCATGGTGCTAGACGATGGAGCGTTGCTACTTCTTCCAATGGAGCGACGGTTGGGAGAGGTACAATAGGGCATTAGTGTCACCCAGGAACTTTACCCATTGGAAATCTTACACCCCCAAGGACAGGGGAAAGGATGAGGTGGAAGACAAGGAAAAGGGGCTGATGGTCCCCGATGCCTATAGAAGTTGTGAAAACCGAGTACTGGTGGCCGTCGCGAAGGATAAAGCCCGCAGGGGAGACAACGGAAAGGCACCGGTGAACCCAAATGCATACAACAAATAATTGCAAGCCTGACTTCTTCTCCATCCCAAGTGTTTTTTATTCCAAAAGGCACAATGTATGTTAGTTGTAGTTCAAATGAAGGTTCATACATATTGCCATTTG
This sequence comes from Melocanna baccifera, assembly GCA_036346265.1. Taxonomy (NCBI): domain Eukaryota; kingdom Viridiplantae; phylum Streptophyta; class Magnoliopsida; order Poales; family Poaceae; genus Melocanna; species Melocanna baccifera. The sequence goes on from CM070683.1 coordinate 13,491,342, forward strand.
TATCGTAGTAGTGAGGTAAACATATTCACCTAACAAAACCCTATATTGTACGTAATTTGCATCTTCATTACAAAGTGTTATGTCGGGCTCGAAATGGTAAATTAATGCAACGTAACAAGCACTAGTCAAATTCAAACTTTAATAGTTAACTATTATTTCAAAACTACTAAAAACACAAAAATGGAAGATTTTTTTTTAACCATACCTTTTTTCATTACTACAATATTTTCAATAATGTGTTATCTAAAAAATTGGCTAAATGTGGCAACATGTCATGCTCTTGCCGAGCTCGTGAGGTGTGGCAGGACCTGTCGAGCTCCTACCATGCGGCAAGACAGTGGGGCCCACCGTCTATCGCGCCCATTCATTTGCTGCCAAGCTGGAGCGACCTGCCGAGTATAAGTGCTACAGTGCTAGACATACAAGGCTTCGAGAGATTCCAGTGGACTACCCTGTTTTCAGCATCAAAGAGACTGTTCTCTTCTTTCTTGACTAGACAATGACAGGCTATTAATTTTATAGAATTATCTCGAGTTACAAGAGCTGGAGCTACTGGCGGCTAATGAGCATTGTTGAGTGGCGGCTTTCACTAATGTGCTCAATATTATTGTCAGTTTGTCACTAGTCATAATTCGTCAACATATAATAGACAACGGCGGCTAAGGAGCATTGTGGAGTGGCGGCTTTCACTAATGTACTGAATATTATTGTCAATTTGTCACTGTCATAATTCATCAACATAAACAACGAGATTGTACAAGTGCATATGATGGAAAACCATTCCTTATTTGTTTTCGTTTGAGCCAAGTTTAAGCAAGATTCATATATAAATCGTAGATTAATTGTTAAGGACAATACAATTGAGACAGGAGGTACTGGTTGATTAAATTTCATGACATCAGTTTGGGAAAAGATCTGGTCTAAACAGTCTGCCTCACTTGATAGTGATTTATGAGTCAATGCATTCTAAGACAGCATCGCTTTGCTGATGCAAGTAATGACAAGCTGAAGCGATCAAGGAAACATCTCCTCGCATCAGTTGGGCTGAGAGCACATTGACCTTGACCTTTACAACTGCAGTTACAATCAAGCAGTGTATGGTATGAAAATTTGTGTTATTTTAAATTATATAAAGAGCTCATACTTGGGTAATGTAAAGAACTAAAGATATGTGGGAAACTACCACAAATGAGAACTAACCTAAGAAGCCTTCATGAATAAAACTGCAAGATACATTGTCGATTACCCATTACAAAAAGCTTCGAATTTAAACAATAGTGGGATACAATAAAACACACTTCAGTATGAGTTGCAAAATACTAACTGACTGGGAAGGAACTATAAAGGTTCGTCCAGGATTTTTAAAACCAGTACAGGACCTGTTAACATTTGGCGACTGATACCACTGCGAGAATGGTTGGCAGCCATCAGAATTGCCCAGAAACAGGACTGCTAGTTCCAGGAGGGGCTTTGTAGCATTGTTGATTTTGAAGTATTAGTAAATTGCCTACCTTTCCTCAATAGCTTAAGATTTTAGATGAACTGATTGATAAATAAACTTAACATGGTATTAAAACCCACTAGAAGGTCACGCACACTTCACCGCGCCGTTTCACCCGTCGACCATGGGAACGATTTAATCTTGACGTTAGACGGTCATAAGGAGTGGTTATAAATTTGAATTACATAAGTGACACATAAAGCAGTTCGAAAGCTAGCACCATTCAGCTCCCTTCCTACCTCCTTACAGCTGACAACCAGAAAAGACGAAATGAAGAAATAAACAGGATGAGAGGGTTTGCACAGTTCAATCGTGCTAGCAATACAGCAGAAGTATTGTAGTATCTCACACCAAATAATGTACAATAGCCATGGCAATCAGTTATAATGGTTCAATTCACTAATTTGCGCACACATTTCATCTTACCTATCAACTATGAAATAGCAGCAGTATAACTAACTCCATGGCATACTTATATTTCTGGTCTAGTGAAAATGTAAGAGAATATGGACATCGGTAATTGACAGGAAAAGGAACTACTCTCATAGGAGAAAAAAATTAGTAGACAAGTTTAAATTTTAAAGTTTGCTCTACTAACTTCCAGACCAGCAAAAAAAAAAATACCCCACTTCTATCACCATGTTCTTCCTACTAATAATTTAGTATTGTCACACGTGATACATATTGTACACATAGTATTTTGCGAGAAATTACCAACAATTCGAAATGTCCCAAGACCCCTAGTAAAAAAACAGAATCAAAGCATATCCTTGATATTATACCATTTATGTTGAACTGTGGAGTTTAAAACAAAAATGCTATTTTACCTCTTTAAAATTAAACTGTAGACAGGCATAAATATTGTCAAGCTAAACATTCATGCCTTATTCCATTCACTTGCGTGTTTGAGTTGCAAACATGCAATTCCAGGCAGGGTAACTTGATTCATGCCTCCACAGTGCTTAACACAAATGACTTTACATGCAGAACTATCATAAATCAAAGCATACATGCAGAACTATCATAAATCAAAGCATACATGCAGAACTATCATAAATCAGAGCTACAAACACCTAAATGCTCTATAAATTTTTCTCTGAAGCAATTTTCAACGTGCTTCACCATACCTTTTTGAATTACTTTATCTTCAAATGACTGACAACAATGTTCTTGATGATCCTTTGCAACACTGCTTAGAAGCTACGAATGAGGAAGCGTTAAAAAGACATAAAGTAATAGGTTGGATAGAGCAGAGATTAGAAACACATTGCATAAGAAAACATGGGAGCAGAGAGGAAGATCTGACTGGTTTTCCATGGATCATGAACCACACTAAATGGGTCTGAACTTGTTTGTTTTGGCCCATTTTTCTTCATTGGTGAGGATTTGTCTTGACAACTAACTGTTCGCTTTTGCCTCGTTATGCAACTAGAAGGGGCATTAAGCAACTAAAAAAGACATAAGGTGCCTTGATAATGCAAAATCAAAGAAGACAATTAAATTTGGGCCATGGGATTATGCACCCCATACTGTGCACCATCCATGAAATGTGGCTCCATTAAACCTTGCATAAACAAATTGACAAAATGAAGCAATATCAGTAGGGCACATTTTACAAAGGTTGCCTTCTAACATTAACACAAACTGATAACACTATGATTTTTGATAGTATGTCATCATCAAATTTAAAAATAAAGCACCTCATCACACACATGGCATGCACATACCATCATGTAATGGACAGCAAATGAATGAAAAAAAGAACTCTTAATCTGAGGCAGGAGAAATGATGCGTTGGAACTGAAAGCAAGATTCCAAATACCGCTACCGGGGTAAATCCCGCCGGGGGCCGGTAACCGAAAAAAACCGGTCAAATTTCATGTGTCATAATTTGAATTTGAAATCGGTAACCGGAAAAACCGTCCGGTTACCACCCAAAAAACCAGAGGAAAACCGGAAACACTGCTAAAAACCGGTTTTTCAAATTTGAAATTGAAAACTCCTAATACATTTATGACAAAAAGCATGAAGTCAAACACGGGAAGTGCATGCTGTTATGAATAGTGCTTGTATTCATCATGAGACCAATGGACCAATATATATACACGTACAGGTATATCACATATGCAGGAAGCCTCTTATACAACAGGGCAATTGCACAGCTATATGGATATATCTAACACCCTCCCTCAAACTTATGGTGGATCAACAACATTAAATTTGGAGAGGTGAAAACTATGCTGAGCTCTGGTCTGTGCCTTTGTGAAGAAGTCTGCCAACTAAAACTCAGAATGCACATACTGAAGAGCAATAACCTGATCATACACCTGTGTCCGCATGTATGAAGCATCAACACCAATATGCTTTGTAAATTCATGCTTCACCGGATCTTTAGCAATGCTAATAGCACTTGTACTGTCAGACAAAAGAGAAGTCGGTGCAGAAACAGAAACACCAAAATCCTCAAGTAACCACTGTAGGCAAGTAACTTCCGTAGTCAACAACGTCATCGCTCGCAACTCAGCCTCAGCACTCGAATGAGAAACTACTGTCTGCTTCTTAGTCTTCCAAGCAATGAGAGAACCATCAAGAAAAACACAGTAAGCAGAGAGAGACTAACGATCAGTAGTTCCACGAAGGTATCATAGAACACGAAGGAGATGACTATAGTGGAGCTGTGTGGGAGCAGAAATAAACTGACTCAAGATATATACAGGATACGAAATATCAGGACGAGTAGCACCAAGATAAACAAGACTCCCAACAAGATGACGATAGCAAGTAGGATCAGAAAGAGGCTCACTATCAGTAAGTCGAAGATGAACATTAAGCTCCATAGGAGTCTCAGCTGTGCGCTGATCAGTAAGAGAGGCACGCTCAAGAAGATCCTGAATATACTTTTCTTACGATAAATAGAAACCCTCAGGGGTAAAGATAACCTCAATCTCAAGAAAGTAGCGAAGTGGACTCAGATCAGACATAAGAAACTACTCATAAAGATGCTCCTTAATAAAAGTGATGTACTGAGAATCATCTCCAGTAATGATCATATCATCAACATATAAAAGGAGAAGCGTCTGACCACGAGGCGAAGTGTGAATAAAAAGAGCAGAATCATGAGCGCTGACAGAGAAACCAGCCGCAGTGACAACAGAAGAGAAACGATCAAACTAAGCTCGATGAGCTTGCTTGAGACCATAGAGAGAGCGACGAAGGTGACAAACCATGCCCTCAGGAACATAATACCCAGGGGGCGGCTGCATGTAGACCTCCTCACGCAACTCGCCATTAAGAAAGGCATTCTTGACGTCCAACTGGGAGATAGACCACTGGCGAACAGAGGCTACAGCAAAAAGAGTGCGAACAATGGTCATGTGAGTAACCAAAGCAAAAGTCTCATCATAATCACGACCATGCTCCTGCCGCGCCACAAGACAAACCTTGTAGTGCTTAAGAGAATCACCAGAGCGGGTCTTAACCTTGTAGACCCACTTGCATGTGATAGAAGTGACACGTGCAGGAAGAGGAACAAAATCCCACATGCTAGTACGCTCAAAAGTAGCAATCTCCTCTGCCATCGCATGCTGCCACTCCTGATGAATAACAACATCACGATAAGAAGTCGGTTCGACAAGAGCAGCGGCAGCAAAACCAAATTGCGCAGGAGGCCGAATAGACTGGCGATCGCGAAGAGTATAGCGAGAAGAGGCTGAAGAGGATGGTCCATCAGAAGAAGAGGGCACATCAGAAGAGTCATGAACCTACGGACGACGAGTATAGTAGAGAGGATAAGAAGGAACAAGATCAGAACTAACCTCAGGAGATGATGCTGGCAGTGAAGAGGGTGTCGACTGGGAAGAAGGCATCAGAGAAAGCAAAGGCTGTGGTTATGGAGTGGCAACTATGGGAGTGGAAGGAAAAGTCAGGAATGAAAGTGGCTCGACAATAGATGCTGAAGTGAAGGAAGAAGAAGGGTGTTGATAAAAAGGATGAGACTCGCCAAAAGTAACATCCTGAGAAATCTGCATCCGTCGGCCAACAGGGTCCCAACAGTGATATCCCTTGTGCTTAGCACTGTAGCCCAGAAAAACACACTCAACAGACTGAGCAATCAGCTTGGTGCGCTTACGAGGTGCAAGAAGAACACAGCACACACACCCAAAGAGGCGAAGACTAGAATAATCAGGAGTCTTGTCATATGGGCGCTCGACTGGAATCCCACCTTGAAGAGTGTGGTGGAACATTAGAAGTGGCAGTGGAAACAGTCTCAGCTCAAAAGTGTGGTGGAACATTAGAAGCAAGCATAAGAGGACGAGCTGTCTCAAGAAGATGACGATGCTTGCATTTGGCCACACCATTCTGAGCATAAGCACCAGGACAAGAAACTAAGGGAGAGTGCTCTGATCAGCAAGAAAAGCACGAAGAGAGTACTCCCCAGCAAAGTCAGCACGAAAAACACGAATAGAAGAGTTAAACTGAGCACGGACTATGGTGACAAAAGTCTTATAGATGGATAAAACACCACTACGAGATGACATAAAATATATCCACGTATACCGAGAAAAATCATCAATAAAAATGATATAATATCGATGACCTCCTTTTGAGACAAAAGGAGCTAGTCCCCATACATCAGAATGAACAAGATCAAAAGGACGCTGAGATACTGACTCGTTGGAAGGATAGAGGAATTGAAGCTATTTACCAAGCTTGCAACCCTGACAATGGAGAGAGGCATCACCAGACACAGACCCTAAAAGGTCATGACGAAGTAAAGAAGACATACGTGACCCACAAAGATGTCCCAAATGATGATGCCACTGAGCAAAAGAGGCGATAGAGGCGACAGCAGATGCAGAGGCAGTGGTAGAGGCGATCAGACTGGCAGGGGCAGCGGAAGGAAGTCAAAGCCAATCAAGCTCCCAGAGCCGCTAGGAATCACGGCAACGAGGGCCAGTACCAACCAGAGTCCCCATCCGGCGATCTTGAACATAACAAGAATCAGAATCAAGAATAACACGATAACCATGATTAGTGAGCTGGCAGGCAAATATGAGCTGCATGGTTAGTTTTGGGACATGAGAAGCATTAGGAACAGAAAAAAGATGAATTGGAAAGAGTGCCTTGTCCTGTGACAGAAAGAGAGGTACCATCTGCTGTCTGAACAGTGATATGAGCAACTAAAGGGCTAATGAAAGTAAGAGTGGTGGAATCAGATGTCATATGAAAAGAAGCTCTAGAATCAAGAATCCAAGATAATGTACCTGAGGAAGGAGTAGAAGGTAGTCTCTCACCCGAAGACTGAGTAGCAGAACCAGCAGTACCTGACGATGCAAAAGCAACCATGCGACCTAGCAATTGTAGAAACTGCTGAGTTTCAGAGGTACCAGGACTCCGCTGAGATGAGGAACCTCTAGTACCCCACGGAGGACGAGCACCACGACGAAAATCCTTCTTTTTTTTGTAGCAATAGGTGTAGTGGAGTCTCCTACCAACAGCAGCTGTCACTGGGGAAGGCGCAATCGGTGAAGAAGTGACAGGTGACGCAGCAGGAGTAGAAGCTGAAGAAGCCGCCAAAACCGAAGGAAACGATGATGATGACAGTAGACCCACACCACAAAGACGAATCTCCTCAGTACAAACAGCTGTAAGGGCCTCCAACAGAGTCACACACAGGTGATGAGCCAGCAACTGAGCACGAGTCTGCTCAAACTCTGACCGGAGATGTGTCAAGAAGTCGTAGATGCGACGAAGCTCCAGGTAAGACTGCTGATGCTGACAGCACTGACAGGTGTGACAAACATCTGGCCCCAAAGAGTCAATCTGACGCCATACCACGGACAGTTGAGCGTAGAACTCGTCCACAGTGGCATCTCCCTACTACAGCAACTGCTCCTGACGCACAACAGTAAGATACAAGGAATCACTAGATGGCTCGTAGCGGGTACGCAGATGTGCCCACATTGCCTGGGCGGAAGTCAGACCAACAATATCATCAGTGAGGTGCACCTCCATGCTGGCAACTAGAATAGCAGCAGCGCGAGCATCCTCATCAATCCATATCTTGTAAGCAACAAACTGAGACTGAAAAGTCTCCATGGCAACCTCAAAAGCCTCAGATGCCTTTGTATGAGTGTCTTCGGCAGCATCCTTCGGGAGTACAAGTACAGCAGGTGGAGTAGGGAGAGACGGACAAGGCAACTCACCGGTAAGAAACTCCCAAAGGCGCTGACCACGCATGTGGAGACGCATATGCTGAAACCAATCCCGATAGTTGAGACTGTCGAAAATCACCGGGCAACGAAGAACAGAAACTGAGCCTGCAAAAGAAGACATGTTTTTTCGGTCTGATTTTTTTCGACTTAAAACCAACTCTTGTTGGGCCTGTGATGGGATCCTCCTCTTCTAGACTTCTCTAGAGAGCAAAGAGGGGGGAGACACAAAGAGCACAGTGGCAGCACAGAGAGCACGGCGGCTCTCTGCAGGCGACGACGTCCACTTGGCAACGGCGGGTCCTCCGCGGGAGATCCGGGCGGTGGCAGGTCCTCTGTGACTCCCAAGGCGGCAATGGTGCGGCAGATAGCCACAGTCTACTCAACGGCCTTGGCCATTTGAGGTGGAGGTGGAGACATCCTGAAGGATGCAAGATCTTCCGGATCAATTCTCTATTCACTCACAGTAAAATCGTCAAAATGTTTCATGAAGAAATTTAAAAATTTAGAAATGTAGAAAAACTTTCATAATTTTTCATATTTTAAACTCACAAATAGCCACAAAATGGCTATAATTATAAAAAATTCAACCGTTAGTCGTGCTAAATGGGCCAAATAGGTTGTGCCCACCATGCCGTGCCCGTGCCTAACATTCGGCCTTCATGCCAAATGGGCCATCCATGCTGTGCTAGCCGGGCCAACCGTGCCAGGTGGGCCATGCCATGCCAACATGTTGGGCCGAGGCATAGGCCACCCCTTCATGTCATGCTATGCCTACAGTACCGTGCTATGGGACGGTCCATTAGGCATGAACCATTTGGATACCACTATCGAGGAGGAAGTATATATGCGTCAAGTGCCTGGGCATGAAGATAAGCAATATCCCCACTATAATTGCCAGCTTGATAAGGCTCTATATGGGCTTAAGCAAGTGCCGCGAGCATGTTATTCCGGACTTAGCTCCATGCTTGAAGAGTTGGGGTTTGTGCCATCCAAGATTGATGTTTCATTGTTCATCTGCAACAACACATGTATAACTATTTATATGCTCATATGTGTTGATGACATAATAGTTAAAAGTTCCTCAAATGGTGCGATCGAGCTTTTTCTAAGGCAGTTACAAGCAGATTTTGCGGTAAAAGACCTTGGCGGCTTGCATTTTTTTCTTGGGTACTGAAGTTCTTAAAGGACATAACATAGTGGCATTATCTTGACTCAACACAAGTATGTGGGTGAGCTATTGTCATGAGCCATCATGCAACATTGTAAAGGAGTTTCAACTCAATGTCTACTACTGAACGACTGTCACACATAGATGGTGAACTGCTCTCGGTTGAAGATAGTTCCAAGTACCAAGCATAGTTGGTGCACTACATTATCTTACTCTCACTAGGCCTGATATATACTTCTTGGTAAACAAGGCTTGTCAGTTTCTTTCAACACCTACAAGCTCTCATTGGATGGCAGTCAAGCGAATTCTTCGCTACCTCAAGCTCACTTCAACTGCATGACTTTGCATTCAGAAACCACCATCCACTCGAGTCTTTGGTGTGACAATCTTGGTGCTACCTATTTGTCGTCTAATCCTGTGTTTCATGCCCGAACGAAACACATTGAGATAGACTTTTATTTTGTCAGAGAAAGAGTAGCATTGAAGCTGTTGGAGATTTGGATTATCCCTTCTCAAGATCAACTCGCAAACATCTTCACAAAGTTCTCGCTATTCAACCAATTGCACATTTGAAACACAATCTCGATCTTGGTAGTGATTGAGATTGAGGGGGGATGTTGAAATATATAGAAGGTTATGGTTTGCCCATATCGTGCCTACATTGTATATGTTGAAATATATAGAAGGTTAGGATTTGCACATACCGTATCTGCCTTGTATAGCAAGATGTATAGGATCCTAACCTTGTAATTCCCATGTAATCTGTGACTGATCATTGATTAATGGACTATATAAAGAAGGGCTGGCTACCACATTTGGTACTGAGCAAAACCCGAACACAATCTTCTCTGAAGTTTTTGTTTCTTCACTTCAGATAGAAGCAACTTGACCTGAGAAACAGCAGCCTCCACTAATTTTCCTCCATTGCTTGATTAATGGAATATATAAAGAAGGGCTGGCTACCACATTTGGTACTAAGCAAAACCCGAACACAATCTTCTCTGAAGTTTTTGTTTCTTCACTTCAGATAGAAGCAACTTGACCTGAGAAACAGCAGCCTCCACTAATTTTCCTCCATTGCTCAAACTATCTGGTGTCAGATTTAGTATGCCCATGACATGGGTTCTCCTTGCCCAATCCAACAACTCACCACCTACGGGCAACACCCTTCTTAGGCCTTCTTTTCCAATCAAGGACTCTCCTCCATGATTCTCCCAAAGTTCGAATAGACTATCACTGCATTTTGAGAGTGAATGCCAACTTGCATCAATATTAGTTTCAGGCACCACTCGTTTTGGCTTGAGTTTCTGCCTTATGGTTTATTTTTCATTATTTATAAACTTCATCTTGTTCCGTTTTTTTTGGCTTTTTTAAAATCTTTTTTGCCTTTTTTTCCGTATTCGTTTGCATTGTTTGTGATGGGCTAATCTGTTTTTTCTATTTTTAAATTTTTTAAAATTAATTACACCAAATAAACCATCATCAACTACAGTACAATTTTTATCAGCTATAGTATAATTTGAACTATAAACCAACTTATTTCAGCCGAACCGAGGGCCCCTCAGTAGATGATCCCAGTAGATCCAGCAGCGGGGCCATAACAAATGGTCTCTCGTGTATCCGTTCATGCAGTATTGTCAAAGCTTCAGAGTTTGTCTGGTGCTTACCACAGAAAATAATATCCAGGTCAATTGGCCTAGGGCCATATCTTATTCCATCGGTGCGGTCCAAATCCTTCTCGATTTGTTTGAGTTGCCCGAGTAACTCATTAGGCCCATGCCTTGTTGTCCCTCTGACAGCAGAGCTCAGGAACAGTGGTTGATCAGTGACATGCAGGTGCAGTTTCATACAAGCAGGCGCGACGCGTAATGCTTATGCCTGAATCTTTCATGAGTTGTATGGCTCTTGCTCTTGGGAGCTTGCCTTGAGTGATGATTCTGCAAATGAACTGTACCTTGAGAAATTTGTCTGTGCTCTTGTAAATGAGTCAACAGGCTTCCTTGGGTACAGTACTGCCAGGATGGGAGGACAACAATTGAACATGAGTAAAATGTTTCAACAGTGCCGTGTACGACAGGTAAAAATAAAGGGTTCTGAACATACCAGTACGAGCATTTCAAGTAATTAATCCTTTCAAGTGGCATTTGGCAGCAGGAATCATCTGCTTAAATCTCTCCTCGATGCAGAACATTGTATGCTACAAGGAGACTTAATCTATAATACCACAGGGTATCTCATGCTTAGTTAAAGTTGGATACCTTTTTGGTTGGTTATATATGTCCTGAGAAAAAGTCTATGGGTGGGTTTTTTTTGAATTGTGGCTTATAGCTTATGGCTAAAAACTTTTGAATTTCTGGAATGTTCATGAGAGGCAGTACACAGAGGAAAATAGTCGTAGTTGAACTCTGTATAATTTATATTACAATCTATCTGTAAACCCCACTTTAAAACACACTGTTTAAAAGTTAGTTACTATAGCAGCAAACCAAAAAGCGAAAGCAAGTTTGCCGAACCCACACTATATTGGGCAAATATGATTTGATTGGTATCCACAATCCAGGAATATGAACTTTTCATTAGCAAATTAGTACTGGATCCTTCAACATATAAAACAGTATACAAACAACATGTCTAGTTTTGAGACATCACACAAAAAATAAAAATAAAAAAAGCAAGAGGATTTTTTGACTATTCAACCTTATTCGGATATTACAATTACAGCACATTTTGCATTGGTATCTGAACAAACAACTTTCTTCAGGGCCAATCCGCTCTACTTTTACGACCTAAAACCCTGTTTAATTTACAAAAACCTAGTGGTTACAGTGAGGAGCAAAGGGTGTTTAGTAGAATTAAATGTGCAAGCAGAGATAAATAAAACTAAAGGGAAAAAGTCAATTTACCTCTTGAACATTGATAAAAACCAGATATTTAATCCCCTAAATTTGTCAATCCCACTCACTTAATCCCTAGGCTGGTTTTGCAGGATGGTTTCGCTTACGTGGCACTATAAATGGACCATTTGAGCTTGCACGCAAGGAAAAAAATAGAAATGATAGTGGACGAACGTCTGATAGCATCAAAACATAGTACACTTCCAGCTCAACTTCAGCATGCATATCCACCCCTTTCTCTATTGGTTCTTTTCCCCTCTTCACCTACTTTTACTGCTCATCCTTTTCACCCAGACATCAAAAGCATCACATGCTTCAGTCACTACTCAACTCCATTCCTTCTCTACTTCTTCTTTTTCCTCTCTCTTTCTCCATCTCTATCCCCATGGCCATGGTTGGCAGGTCGTTGTCTCGTTTCGTCAAGAGAGGAGAGGACAGGAGGCAACTGACCGGCTTGAGATTCATCGATCCTCCATGAGCAACGGTCAGGACGATGTTCTTGGTTCGTATCACAAGCTTTGCTTAATCAACCATATCTTGCTAACTGTCCTTACCCTTGTAGATCTATGCCTATACCTTCTGCTAGTTTAATTTGCTCTCTCTCTCTCTGCGCCTAAACCAACCATGCTCCATCGTAGATGGGCTTGGAGTACATACTACATGACCGTCACGGCCATAGTGATGAAGAAGAAAATCTCACCCCCTACAAAAATGTGAGATGTTGCAATGTGTTCTTTGAATTATTGCAATAAGAATTTTGAGATGTTTCAGCTATTGTTTTTTATTGTTGCAACAAAATTTCAAAATGTTGGGTTTGGGACTTCAGGATGTTGCATCATCTTTTTATAAATATTGCAATGTAGCAAGATCATAATTTTGTTGTTTAGAATTTCTAGTCTTATTTTAGCACTTAGCTAAGTTCTACATCCATAACTCATTCAATTCTTTTTATTGAGAATGTAATATTTTTTAAAAAAAATTTCTCAACATTCTATTGTTATTATGCAATTTTGTTGCATATATTAATTATGAATGTTGCCTATGCTCGGAAGTATCCGATGGACATACGCACTAGTACTGCCTAAAAAAAAGATGAGGTGGCATTGACGTTAGCCTACCCAGTCTTCTTTACAGTGGCAGTGCACGGGAACCATGCCACTGCACAAAGGTTGCTCAGAGCCTCGCCATGCCGCTTGCCATGCTCCGAGCCGAGCCATGCCTACGCTCCCCATTCCTCCATGCCACAGCACCATCTTCCCATCGCCTCAATTTCTGGTCATGCCACAAGCTGTGGTAGTGCGCAAGAACTCACAATGGTGCTCATCTACTGCGGCAGCTCTCTGATAATGTCCCCGTCGAGAAGGCTTGCGCATGATGTGTTCCCGAGCAAAGGGGAGTCTATAGGAGGTATTGGATTTCAAGGTGATGCTTTGAGGTGACCTGACGATGGCAAACCAGATATGGAGAAGAAGACTTCACCGGCAGCAACCCATGGTTGCCAACCCCTATAGCACCCTCTATGGAATTTTTGGCATGTCGCGCCATGGAAATGCCAAATGTAGCACCCGTGGTTGAAATTCCCGATTTGGCCCTCTAAGGTGGCCAGGAAGCGCATGAGGCTTTTAAAAGGGCCGGAGAGCGCATTAGGTGGCTCGGTGCACTCGGGGAGCTCACAAGTAGGGGTGAAAACGGAGTGGATATTTTTCGACCGTCCGTTCGTCCGTTTTAATTCGATAGAATTCGGAGCAAATTTTCGGATATCCGGATGTTTTGCCAGATACGGATACGGATTCGGATATTTTTTGCCGGATACGGAAACGGATTCTGAACAAACATTATCCGACGGATACGGAACTATCCGGATATTTTTTCGGATAGTTACCGGATTCAAATTCGGATTCAACTCAGAAGTAAATTTGGATTCGGATTCGGATTCGGTTCGGGACAGCCCAACAGACACTTACTAAAAAGGCCATAACTTTCACAAGCGGAGTCCGATTCGAGTGTTCTTGTACTCGTTAGAAAGCTTATTTCAAGACCTATGCAATGGATAAGGCCTCACCTTCAAATACATCATAAATCATCTGCTATGACCAAAATAATGTGATGGTATGTAGCTAGTTAGCTATTATTTGTTTAACTAGTCTCTATCATTTACATGCTACTTTGCTAACTAGAATTTACTGATTGCTTAACTTGTCCATTTCATCATGTGAAATTTGCTTGTTAAGCTACTAATATAGTTCTATTATGGATATATACTATGGTGATTCATCCTTACACATGTGATATATATGATTTTTGTTTACACGCATTATCCGACTAAATATTTGTGACCGAGACTAACCGTATTCGGAGCGTTCTGTATTCGCTCCGTATTCATGACCGAGAATATCCGTACTCGTATTCATATCCGGCACTATCCGTGTCTAATTCCGACTCCAACAAAAAATATGAAAACGGATACGGAATGAGCAGTATCCGTCCGTATCCGATCCATTTGCACCCCTACTCACAAGGTACCTCGTGTAGTTGGGAGCACACGAGGTGCAATGTAGCAACACTACAATAATTTTCTAGGAAAAATAATTTAAATGTACTTTTTGTTGAAATTTTTAAATAAAAAAATGAGCACCAAAAATAATAATTTTTTGTGCAGTCTCCCGACATAGTGTACTTGCTTGTGTATTTTTTTCATAATTTTTACTACTCTGAATTTTTCTGAAAAAATTATTTAAGTATATTGTTGTAGGAAGTTTTTAATATAGAAAATGATGTCCAAACATTATGAATTTTTTTAAGGCCCATTGTGTCACAATGTACTTGATTGCATACGTTTTTCATAATTTTGTATGTTTCGAAATTGTCTTGAAAATTAAGGATTTAGGTCTTGAAAATTAGTATTTTAGATTTCAAAAATTATGGTTCTTGATTTCATATGACTTTAAATATGGGAAGTTTTGTACAACATGACTACTCTATATAAGAGAAACTCTTAAGAGACACTCACTAAGGATTTTTCATTTTATGACAATCGAGAGAGAAATGTGGATGCTAGGGTTGTGATGCAATGGATGACAAAATTGAGTAATTTGTTGTAGCAATCTTGGGATTTGTCTTGTGTGGGAAATGTTGCCACACAAGCAGATTCTAGAAAAATTACACAATCAAGTCCACTATGTAAGAATACTTCAAAAAAATTCATAATTTCTAGAGCCCAATTTTTATATTAAAAATTTTCTAAAGATAGTATACTTAAATAATTTTTTAAGAAAAAATATAGCGGTAAAAATTATGGAAAAATTACACAAACAAGTACATTGTGTCGGGAGACTACATAAAAATATTATTTTTTAGAGCTCATTTGTTATATTTAAAAATTCCTATAAAAGTACATTTAAATGGTTTTTCCTAGAAAATTGCTACAGTCTATTTACAATGTTGCTATAGTGCACCGCCCATGCACTCCCTGAGCACACCAAGCCACATAATGCGCTCCCCGGCCGCATTAGGGGGCCAAATGAATTTTGGCCACTCGGAGGCTACACTTGGCATTTCAGTGGCACAATAGGCCAAAAATTCCTCTCTATGTTCTGAATTGGGGGAAAAGCTTGTGGTCCCCCACCTCATTCTACATGGCAAAATAGGCCATTCATCACGCCATGTATGAACCACTGCCATGTGGGCTAAGTGAACTAGATTAGGAAGTTTGGAGGATCAGATATCATGTTATAGTTTAGTTTGCTGGACACAGTTTTGATAAAACAATTAAGGGGTGATATGGACTTTTTCAAGTAAAAAAGGATTTAGTAGTTAAATACAAAACCAAACCCCCTCAAAAATAGTAAGGTGAAGCTACCAGATTTAGGTTCTATCTTGAAAAAAAACTATTATTCGCCCAGCGGTTGAGAAGGAGCATTGGCTGAATGAAAAAATCTCCCACGACAAATTCTAGATTTTTTTAAAATAATCTAATTTTTATTTGAAATAACAGAAATATACCTGTGTGAAATTTTTTACAAGAATGGCCTCCAGTCGCCCAACCATTGGGCGACTAGAACCTCTCGCTCAACAGCTGCACAACACGCAAGCAATCCGTGGACCGTTGGGCGACATAATTGTAGTCGCCCAACAGTTGGGTGACTGGGACATATCGCCCTACCATTGCGTGACAGCAAGGTACAGTCACCCAGAAAAGTGCACAACTTTCTCAAATCAATTTGAAATGCTTTCATATTTTGCAGAAATAAACTTTAGACTCCTAAGAAACTTTAGAATAAGAATTTTTGAAAAAAGGTGTCTCTATTCAAAAGTTATGCTAAAAAGTATTTTGAAAGCATGAGAGGGCAAAGATTTTTACCAAAAGCTTAACAGCCAATTTTCACTCCATAAAATATTTTGAGCAAATTAGGTAAACTAGTTTTTCCAATAATACTTTACCTCTTTTGTTTAAACCCAAGAATACTTAATAAGTTTTTCACAAAGGAAAACTCCCCCTTTTACTAAGATTACTCTTGCCATGTATCTTGTCATTTGACACACAAAGGATTCTCCTGCTTTTGTTTTTCTTCTCTTTTCATATATCTTTCTTTTGTTTAATCTTTTTCTCTTTATGTTATCTAGCACCGAGAATAAAGGATACCAATTGTAAATCTTTTATCCATAATAAGTACCACTTGCAAGCCTTTTGTCCATGCTAGGTGTTTTTTTTAACTTTTGGTGTTCTTTTGTCTTTTTTATGATAGGCATATACCACTTTGAATTTCATAACACTTATGATGACATTAGATACCACTTGTAATCCTAAATGATATCAAGTATAATTAATTCCAATTGTAGAAGCTTGATACCACTTGAGGACATACATGACACAAAGTGTGATTGATTTCATTTGTAAAACTTAATGCCACTTGTATGATCAACTTGTATTTCACATGGTCCATTTGATCTTCTCTTCAATGACTTCCACTTTATTGATTTGAAGAGAATACCACTTGTAAGAAGATACCACTTGAAATATAACTTGAGAGAAGAGGGTGATATCATACAAGAGAGATACGAGAGATGCCACTTGTAAGAATGGACACCACTTGAAAAGAGAAAGGATTCTATCACTTGTAATGACAAAGATAAAACTCATGCCGAGGTCAAGGTGATCAAGAGGGATACCACTTTGGAGATGATGTCATTTTATGATAAAGGTACCAAACAAATATCAAAATGGCATACGGAGTCAAGAAATACTTTAGGGTAGCTAACAAGGATAAAAAAGAATAAACTTGACTTTGAGGAGCAAAGAGAATTGAGGTCAACAAATTTGGAATCAAATCAGTCATTTTTTAGAAAATTCAGAAGTATCATCGTGTCGAGACCCGAATATGCAAATCCGGACTCCCTGTGTATTCTGCACTAGTCCTAGGATCATGCTAGTGCACACAGTCAAACATAGATGTCATCACAACCATATACACGATAAAATAAAGAAAAAACTTAAATATCGATAAATCTCCAAAAGGTACGACCTTATGATCAAGCTTACAATAGATTAGCCCGAAGGGCTTAACAAAAACTAGCAGCGAAAATCCAAAATAAAGCGTAGTAGCCAATCGACAAGCCCACAGGCTATCGAGTGGAGAACGAAGCCTAATCCGCGAAGTCGTCGAAATACTCTCCTTCTGGAACCTCCTGCTGGTGATACTCCTCTTCCTCAACTGAGCAACATTGGGCATAAAGCTATGAGTACATTGGTACTCAGCAAGTCGTTTGTAACAAATCAATGCAATATAGTATGCAAGGCTTACCAATGGAAGGCTGAAAGGTTAATTTGCATAAAACGACATTTAAAGGTAAATACAGTAATTAAATTGAAAGCAAAGTTTAAGTAAAATAATAGTAAATAAATAATCAAAAGAATTGACATAACCACTTGCAGACCTCCCATCCACAAGCTAAACCAACCGCTTATGGACCTCCCATCCATAAGGTAAACCAACAGTGGATTAACCATCCACTGTCCAACCACAATACACAAGTTTTCAAAAATAACTACCCCTCGTGTGAAATCACCGAGCATTGTCCATGACCGAGGACACGGCTATTCGAATAGTTTTATACTCTGCAGAGGTTGCACAACTGTACCCACACGATGTAATAATCGTCACGTTAAAGATAATCACAACAAGACCTTTACAAAGATCAGTTACAACTCAATTCGCCCGCTAGGGTTTCGCATCACACCCCCCCTTGCGCCACATGGAAATCAACAACCATGTTCATCTCAATGGCAATATTAAAGTTGAAACATCCCAAATTAGTTAGCCAGGTCCGTCCCATACCAGACATGTGGTTTGCACGGTAAGACTCAGATCAATGGCGCACAAAGTTAAGTCCTCAAGTCTACCTGGGCGAGACTACCTCATCCCTCGAAGTGCTCCAACACTTCCCCCTTTACTGCACGATCACTCGTCCGAGTGAAAACCAATTTGTATAACCATCACCGACGACGCACCAACGTTATGGCACAAATTTTAATACTGTGGCACCAACCACGATCTGCTGTGGCTCCAACCATGGTTCAATATCTCATTAAGTCAAATTAATTATTCACGTGTGATGATAAATCCAATCGTACAAATAAGCAAAGCTAAGAATTCTATCGTACCAACCTATGTGACAAATAACCTAGCATCACTAGTATGTTTCCTAACCTATGGTGACAATGGTATCATGGCATTCCAAATTAACAAGGAGGGATGAATTCAATTGGGACGATAACTACCAATATAAGGGTTTGAATAAAAATAGCGATGTAATGTAATTTAAAATAAAATAATTAAATAATAGATTACAAACTGGGTTCAACATGATCAAAGGACACGACTTACCTTGGTTATGCTCAGCGAGGTATTCCTGGTCTTCGGGCGTAGATCCTGCTCCTCCGGAATCCGAATCTAACGAGAGAGAAAACAACTGAAACATGAAAAGCACATAAAATAATAAGCAAAAGAACTCCAAAAATAATGAACCCAGAATCAAAAGCTAGAGCTCGATTTTAGATGAATTTAGAAAAAAGAACGGGGTCAATCGGAGCTAGGACGGAGGAGAACGGCCTCTCGAAAAATAAACCCTAAGATTAAATCAGAAAAATCGAAAAACGCACTATACTGTGAACCCGGTCCACGGAAAAGCGAGTCCACGGTGAACCCGGTCCACCGAACAGTGCAAGCGGGGAGACGGTGCTGACGCGGTTCGATTAGGGCTGACGTGGCGCGCGCTGGTGCCGCCACGTGTCACGTGCTGATGTGGCATGCTGGCGTGGCTGCCACGTGGCACCTGGGGGCGGTTTTGGCTGACGTGGCATGACACGTGGCTGCCACGTGGACCTAGGGCTGACGTGGCTTGCCACGTGGGTAGGGTTGACGCGGCACAGCTCGGGTGTGGCGGCGGCGGCGCGGATCGGACGGCTGCAAGGCATGCACGCGGCGAGATCTGGGGCGTCGACTCAGATCTGGATGGGTGGTGGAGATCGCGCACGGCGGAGGCGGCAGTCGGCCGGATGGCCGACGTGTGGCTTGGCGCGCCACGCGGCGTCGCGGGCGCGGCACCGCGGGCGCGAAGCGGCGGCGCTGGCGCGCGCGGCGCGCGCGTCGGCGTGGTGCAGCGGCGACGAGGGAGGCAACGCTGGAGGCAACGGGCGCAACGGCGCTCACCGGCGACGGGGACGGTGGCGAGGATGGGGCTCCAGCGACGGGACGGCTCCAGCGACGACACAGACGGTGGAGGCGCGTCACGGACGGCGGCGAAGCGGCTCCGGCGGCGGCGCGAGCACGAGAACGGGCGAGGAGCGGCGGCGCGAGAGTTCGGCGAGGCGGCACGCGAACCGAGGATGAGCGGCGGTTTTATCGCGCGAACCGAGGCAGTTTGATCCGAACGCGGTGCGACACGGACGGCCGGGATGGAACCATGTGACGCGGGCGCGGATCTGACAGCGTGGACACGGGGCAACGGCGGCGGCTAGGGCTAGGGTTACGCGGGCGCGGACGCGGCTGGGCGAGCGGATGCGGGACACGCGGCAAGGGCGGATCCGACGACGGGGAAACGAGGCGGGGCGGGCGCGCGAACGGGCCGAGCTGGTGCTGCCGCGTGGCGGTGGGGAGGGATCGGACGGCGGAGAGCGGGTGGGCGCGGGCGCTAGGGTTTGCGCGGGGCTGGGTGGCGCGGAGCGCGGGGGAGCTTCGGATGAGCGACGCGTGGGCGGGGCAGGATTTCGGGCGGCCGAGAGGGATGCGGGGCGCGGGAGAGGGAGAGGGCACCGGGATGAGGACGTGTGGAGGGGAGGAGATCCGACAGCTGAGGGGATTTCCCCGATTAATTAATTTTCAGAAATTCAAATAAAATACCAGGGGCTCTAGAAAATAGCAAATAAATACCAAAAATTCACCAAAAATAGCAAATGTTGAAGTTTAATTTAATCATATTAAATCCTTTTAAAATTCTAAAAATTCAAATTAAGCTTTATTAATTTTAGAAAAATCCCAAAAATTAATTTTTAAATTCAAGGTTTTAAAAATCCCAGAAAATCAGGATGTTACACATTGTCTCACTATCGGTAGTTTTGGAATACGAAAGTACTGCAGAATGACTATCGGTAGTTCTGATTTTTCTTGAAGCATGCCAAGACTTGGATTTCAGATGAGAAAAAGATTATAATGTTGTACCTCGCTCTAAAGTTTTTCACAAAAAAATATAAACCACTTGTGGAGCATTTCCAACTATATGTCAAGATTTAAAATTCTTTTCAATATAGATTTTGACAGATTAAGCTTTCATTTTTCAAAAACAAGGTCATTTTCGATAAAGAATTTAAGATTGCAAAAGTGAGCATTAGATGGTATCTTAAGCATCCAAATTCATGTATGAGTTGTAAATACCCTTGTGAGCCAATATATATCAATAGTTTTAGCTCAAATGGTAAAACTCACTTAAGTGTTAAATTGTGACCACTTAGGTCAATTCAAGATTTTGGATAATTTTCAAATCTAAATAACTTTTGATTGCTCGGCTTTTTGAAATACTTTTAAATACCAATAATGTTTGAAATAGCCAACTCTGGGTTTTTGGTATTGAACTTATTTTAAATTTCTTTTAGAATTGATTTTAGCCAATTTTTGAGTTTAAAGCCAAAACAAGATACTAAATAGCTAGTCTTGGGTTAGAAACTCAATTTTGCTTAAAATAAGTTTTTCTAAAGCCAAAACCTTTGAAATGTATTTATATATATTTTTTAACTAGTTCTCAAATATATACTACTAATTTCAAATTTTTTATTTTTGGCTAAAAGGCTTAATTTTAAAAATCAATACTAGCACTTAATTAATTTGATCACACTTAGGGATATGATATATGTATATAAGTTAGCACTCCCCCTTAATGTTCCACTTACATCTTGTTTATGATTATAATAATAAACTTTTAGACCAAGAGTAAGAGCACCCCTTTTAAATGATCTTCATGCAATACAACCTACACAATGCTAGGGGCTAAATATTTCAATGTAAGTACTTGTTACTAAGTTGGCATTGGTTCATGATGTGGCAAGATCATCCTCATACTTAGCTCCAATTTTGCATATGGTGGAGTTCACCTCTTTATGAATAAGCCAAGCCTCTAATGCCTCTCCAAGTACCCATTAAGCATTTAAGCGTATTTTGGTACCCAAAACTTGGTTGGATCTATTAAGGTTAGTCACAATAGATTTGGGTACCCAAATGGCCCTAACATTAAAATGTTGTGAACTAATAGTCCTAGCAAACGCATTGCTATATCTATCCTTCCTAAGCAAATAATGTTCATTATAAAGCAATGGCTTAGGAATGGTATCTTTGGGACAATCTTTATTACTAAAGTATCCTTTTTCTCGGCAATTGTAGCAAGTTTGGTAATTGTTACCCCTTCTTATCTTCTTGTTTTACTCAGTGTCGGTTTGCCTCTTCTTTGATGACCTCTTCTTGTCATCTTCCTTGTTGGGGCACTTCGAGGAAAATAGACCCATCTTGTTGCATCCATGGCACTTGGTATATTTCTTCGTGTGCCTTGCATTATGCCTTGTCTTACTATTCTTCTTCTTTTTAGAGATGAAGCCAATATCTCTCTTGTCATTTGACTTTCTTTGACTTCCCAATATTTTATCAAATGAGGCCTTCCCTTTATAGTTCTTCTCCAAGTCATTGTTCAATCTTGTGTGATGTTACAAATAATATTGTAATGCATACATCTTTTGGTCACTACTATATTCATCAGTTTGTGCAAGATAATGGGAATGACACAACAATTGATACATACATATACCATGCATATGTATTATTCTTCTTGTTTACTTCCCCGTTAGATATTCATGATGTGCCCAATAAAAGAAGTATTGATGACAATTATATCTACCATGTGTACACGCTATATTCTTTGTTTAGTACAATTTCAGGCTATCAAAAGCTGAGGACGGTTTTTGTTGAAGAAGGGGAGGAGGATGCAGATATGTACATGTCTTGTACTTTTCAGTTAAATATATTGTTCAACTAGAAAGAATTATTGAGCCATATGAAATATGGCTAGGTGAACTCTAATTTAATTGGGTTATTATTTCTTATATTTGGAGATGCAGAACTACAATTTTGTGTAATTGTACGCAGATCCATACTCGATTTGTATAAATCTAAAGTGAAGACAGGGGCAGAATTAGAATGAGAATGACCAGGGTTCACCACTTCCCTATATATAGAGTAACATATATACTTTTTAAGCAATATTATGATAATTAGTAATATATCTAGCAATTTTTAATTTCTTCATTGAGCTTCAAAGAAAGAACTGGATGCATTGAGTTTGAGCTGAGAGATTCACACATAGGCTAGAGATACTGATACCTGCTAAAAAAATTTTGGACCCGGTGTCCTGTGACACCGGGCCCCGTTATTTGGTTCCGCCCATAAGTGAAGATGCATTTGAAAGAACTTAAAGAATCCTACATGCTTGCTGTCACGTGGAGCAAAGGAGAAGGAACATGCGTATTTGCTGTCCAAAAAGGATTTATTAGGTGCCAAAGACAAAAAGAAACAAAGCCCATGTGGCTGGTTGGAGCACACAAGAGAAAGACCCATGTAGATGGGGAGAAGAAAACCTGTGGTGGAAGAGTAAAAGGGGGGAACCCAAGAACTTAAAGTACACATTTTGGATAAGATTTGGACCTCCCACAAGCCCAACTGAATTCAAACCAGATTCAACTCAGAACTCAATTCAGATTCGGTTCAAAACAGCCTAACAAGCAGTTACTAAAAAAGTCATAACTTTCACAAATGGAGTCCGATTCAGGCGTTCTTGTGCTTGTTGGAAAGATTATTTCAATACCTACACAATGGATAAGGCTCCATCTTTAAATACATTATGAATCATCTGTTATGACTAAAATAATATGACAGCTATAAAATCTAGTTTCCTTTTTTATGAGAGTTTGAGTCTAAAACAATATAGGGCTGAGTTGTACTCAGTTTAGGAACCATATGGACGTCTCAAGTGGATACATAAGCCTTGTATTTACAGCCTTTAGGGCTCAGACTACCTTTGAGAAAAATCAACCTACTAAAAGCTCCTGTTCGAATTCTTTGTGATTGCCGAAGTTCTATAGAGAATTAGGTGTGTTCTTCAATCAAGATCGTCTTTCCACTAGAAATTTGATGCACAATAGATCTTCGTTTGGTGGTCGATGAAATTAACGCGAATGTATTTTGGCGAATTAAAGAGTGTTCGTTCCTTGCATTGAAGGATTATTGCGATTTATCAAGACTCTCGTGAGTATTCATACTACGTCGAGAAGATCGAGCGACTCCGTATCACTGTGATTTAGGCCTTGAGCTCTTTGTTTTCCTCTACAAGGTTAGTCTTAACAAGCATAGAGGAAGTGAAAGTATCTATTTTTGGGTAATAAGGTATATCAATTAAATTATCACAAGAGGTAGGTATCCTAACTTTAGATGAAATACAAGGATTAGGAGCTACACATAGTATATCATCTAATAGATTGCAAACAATGCCTATATCCACATTAGACTTAGAATTTTCCTTAAGAAGGAGAATTTCATGTTCTCCTTTTAGTTTATTATAATCATTTTGAAGAGAGACATATTCATTCTTCAAAATTTTATACTTAGTCTTTTCCTTCCCAAGAAATTCACTAAGCTCTTCTAGCATGTATATCAACTCATCATAAGA
This sequence comes from Melocanna baccifera, assembly GCA_036346265.1. NCBI lineage: Eukaryota > Viridiplantae > Streptophyta > Magnoliopsida > Poales > Poaceae > Melocanna > Melocanna baccifera. The sequence continues at coordinate 13,515,381 of CM070683.1, forward strand.
AGGTTCATCATTGTCATTATCATTATTTATTTTCTTATTATCTTTTGCCATGAATCATTAAGTTAATGTGGAGGGAATTATGGGTTTTTCATCGTCGGAGCTAGAGGTTGAGCCTTCTTCTCCTGACATCCACTATTGTATGCAATCCTCATATGTTGAGGTAGAATTTTCATATTTATCTTGAATTGCAGTCCATATTCTATGAGCGCTCTTAAGATTGCATATTGTGATGAACACTTCTACACTCAAAGCACTAAATAAAGCGTTAGTTGCTTGACGTCGAGATGTGATCATTTCTCTTCCTCAATTGTTGGAGCAATTCAATCCTTTGGAGGAGAAAAGCCCACATCTACAATCCGCCAAATTTTTGGGCTCATGGCCTTAAAATAACAAACCATACGGATTTTTCAAATATCATAATTAGTGCCATCAAATATTGATGCTTCATCTAGGTGCACTATATCTCTAGTTGCCATCCTTTTACTCTCTAGGTGGTGAAGCCTAATAAATGAGAGATCAAGCTCTGATACCATTTGTAAGATCGAGGAGACCGACTAGAGGGATGAATCGGCGGTCTTAAAATTTTTTTCTCTAATTAATATCAATTTTTATTTAGCTAAAACTAAGTATATAATGTGGAAGCTTAACTCAAATTGATTTAGCACAAATATCACCTAAATCAACTAAGATCACCTTAGTGCACCAACAACCTAAGTCTAGATTTGCAGTCCTAGGATGACAAGCAAGCAATTTATATTCATTCAATTTAATTCAATGAATATAAATTGTTTGAATATAAATTAAGCACAAGGAAATAAATCACAAAGACACAGTTACTTTTTACCATGTTGTTCGGAGACTTGCTGGTCTCCCCTAGTCCACGTTAAGGTAAGCTCAAACGAATTAGACCAACCCCATAAATTAAACCTTCCACCTCAAATCCAGTAATAGTAGCTCTTTTCCGCTTCGGGTAAGTGAACTCCAACCTTTACACTTCGCTGGATTTTCTCATAATCTTTTTTGAGAAGATTACCGTGCACAATGCCTCTAACGCCGTCTAAGAGTCAGCAGACTCCAAGAGTAATAACTCAACCCCCTCGCTTGACTCTCACCATTGCAATGAATACACAAGCTTAAGTGGATACTAAATCCACCTCTAGATATAACATATGCAATCTAGAGCCTTCCTCTTGCTCATAAGGTGCAACACATGTATAATTGAGAGAAGAACATCATACTAGCTCAAAAGAATAAAATGGAGTTCAGCAACCTTACCTCCAACCGGCCACAAGGGGGTATTTATACTCCACACAAGAAAACTAGCCGTTAGAGTCAAAATCCTGAAAAATCAGGATTTCTGAAAGTACCGTAGGATTACGACTGGTACTTCCGCTCCCCGCAGCAACGGTGGGAAAACTAACCGTTATTAGCAAAATCGGTAGTTTCATCGTTCATTTTCCAAGTACTTTCAATCACCAAAAGTAATGTGCCACACATGCGAAAGTACCATTCTCACGGGGAGGAGAAGACCACTACACAGTTATCTCTCTGGAAAAAATGTAGCACTCACACAGAGCGGAGCTACCGCTCACATAAAGCTGATCGGACTACCAATTGTCGACTGCACTGGTCTACGACCACGTCGGATAATTCGACCACTCAGGTACCTATTGTCTGGTTCAACCACACAGGTCTCCGACTACGCTGATCTCCGACCATGTTGTCGGGTTCGACCACACAGGTTTTTGACTACGCTGGTTTTTTACTATGTTGTTTTCGGCCACACGGGTCTTGACCATGTCGATCTTCAACCACGTCAATCTTCGATCACACAGACCTCCGACCACGAAGTCATTATTCGACTACATTGGTTTAATCACGTCAGTTTGACCATGTTGATTTCAAACAGACAGGTCTCGATCTCGTTGGTTCTGACCACATTGGTCTATGACCACGTCGATCTTCGATCACACAGATCGATCTTTTAGCACGTCGGTTCCAATCACGCTGGTTCGACCACTCTGGTCCTCGATCACGCAGGTCTTCGACCACTTTGGCTCGACCACTCTGGTCTTTGACCACACAGGTCTTCGACCACCTTGGTTCGACCACTCTGGTCTCGACCACGTAGGTCTTCAACCACTTTGGCTCGACCACTCTGGTCTTTGACCACCTTGGTTCGACCACTCTGGTCTCAACCACGCAGGTCTTCAACCACTTTGGCTCGACCATTTTGGTTCGACCACTCTAGTCCCAACCACGTTGGTTCCCGACCACCAACGAACGCGGGAGTTCCGTGATTGCAATGTCGGTAGTACCGCATAGCGGTAGTACCGCAGACTACATTGCGGTAGTTCTGATTGTCCTAACAAGTGCAGATAATTTAACAAATTTTGCAAAACACATTTGTAAACTACAGTATCATGCACACAAAGATTATCCATGATTCCCAACAAGTTACAAAATATATTTGCGTACTTTTATAATCATGACACAAGGATTATATGAGTTTCAACCATTTGCAAAAACACATTTGCAAATATAAGCCTCATACCACAAGGAATAAAAAACATGGAATTCAAATACTTGCAAAACACATTTCCAATGTATAGTCTCATGTTGCAAGGATTTAATCCATGAGCTTCAACTATTTGTAAAACACATTTGTAAATATAAGCATCGTTACAGAAAGCTAGAGCAGGTGAGGTTGAGCTATCAACACATGATGAGACTCAAGCTACTAGATAAACCCCTCTTAATAGCACAGCAACTATACTAGCAATCCGGTCTTTCAATCAAACACCAACACTGGTGAAAGATTAGGAACGCAATCTTAGTCCTAGCTAGTCATACATTTGGCTTACCATCTTCTTGAAGCTTGATAACACATATCTTCACTTTACGTCTCGGTCCTTGTTACTTAAACTCCACATTATGGTTCTTCTCTTGACTTGATGATCAATACATGATCATTTCCTCTTAGACAAGCATCAACTTATGATGCATCCTTTATTTGACTTGATAATCTTCAACACATGAAGTCATCCCAAGTCATTCTCATTTGTGAAACCAACATATTCATCCAACTCATAGAAAATATTAGTCCACAAATCAATTAGCATCAATTACCAATACTTCACCATTAACACATAATGGAAGGACTAGATTCCACAGTCTTCCCTTTTTGGTAATTCATGACAATCTCAACAAATAATAAGATAAAAATTGATTTACAAGTATGCAACATGTACATAACATTTATATACTCTACGATAAGCTTTCAAAATAAAGCTTATATTTCAATTATCATTAATCATCCAACCATTAACACATAATGGAGAAACTAAATGGCAACCTGATTATGAGTATATACGAACTATACAAACTATATATACTCAAAAGATATGTTTTAACGTAAAGATCCTTACTATGTAGAAATGGAACATAGATCAATACTAATGAAACCTCAAAACATAGAGTGAACTCCTCCTAAATATGTGCATACAAGAATGTATAGTGAACACATATGCACATATTCAAGTTAGACTATTTGGTGAAGTTCAATATATATTTTGGATCCAAGAAATGCATTATGATATAATAAAGGTGATATCGAATACATACCTCTTATGTTTTTTACCTTTTCATCCAAATGAGACTAAGTAATATCATAATCAATAAACCAGTTAGTCTCACAATTAGATTTCATTATATTCTCACAATTAGATTTCATTATATCCAAAACCACACCACTTCATCCAAATGAGACTAAGCAATGTCATACTCAATAAATAAGTCTTATATTTGCATTTGTCATTATCACAAAAACTAACTTAATGAAGCTTAAACTTACAAAGTGCAAGTCCAATTTCCACAATATGCCTATGCTTGCGTTCTACTATGTCGTTCTGTTGATGCGTGTGTGGAGAAGAGACACGATGAATGATGCCAAGTTGATTGAAGAAGGAATTAAGTTTTTGATATTCCCCTTCCCAATCAGATTGGACAGCGAAAATTTTCTTGTCTAGTGTGTATTCAACATGAGATTGAAATTGGAGAAAAACTTTAAACACACCTACCTTACTTTTCAGCAAATAAAGCCCTGTAAATTTACTGAAATTATCAATGAATCTAACATAGTATTTGAAGCCACCAACTGATGCTCTAGCAGGACCCCATACATCAGAATACATAAGTTCAAGAGGAGCACTAGACATATTGTTTGATAGAGAGAATGGCAATTGATGACTCTTTGCCTACATACAGGCATCACACACATGGTTGTCACGTTTAGATGAGCCTTACAATTTATTTGACTCTATAACTTGTTGGACCGTGGAGAATGGTGGATGACCAAGCCTAGAATGTTGAACCTCAGAGGAAGGTTTGATGACACTGAGAACTCTTTTGACTGCTGAACCAAGGGAAGGAGGGTATTAATATAGACCCACTTGTGCTGTCCTCTAAACAGAATGTCCCTCGTGGCCAGATCCTTAATGACAAAGAAATCAAAGTAAAATTCAAAGAATACTTGATTATCATAGGCTAGTTTTTGAACAAATAGAAGGCTTTTATGTAATTATTGAACATGCAAGATATTCTTGAGTTGTAAGGGTTTTCTAGAATGTGTAAGAATTTGTGAATAACCAATATGAGGAATACCCATACCTGATCTACTTGTCGTATGTATCTGGTTGTTGCCGTTGTAGCACTCCTTGGTGCTTAGCTTCTCAAGTGTAGAGGTGAGATGGTCAGTCGCTCCCGTATCTGTGTGCCAATTAGTATCAATAGAGTAAGAGTTCATTGCCGCTCCAACTAAGCCGCTCATCCTGATAGGCATGGTCGAAGTGAAAGTAGCATCATAGCACAATGTGGCCCATCTTGCCACACACTTGGAAGATTAGGCACCCCTCATCGCCACAAAAGAAGTGCCCATCATTGCTGTGATGCACACCGCGAAAGGCATCGCGACCAAGCTGACCATGAGAGGCGACGTTGACAGTGGAGCCGCACGAGCGAGATTGATTCATCCTGCGATGCTAAATAAATCTCATAGCTCATGAGGTGAGCATACAGATCGTTTAGCATCATAGGATCAGTTTTGGTCATCAGAGACATGATGAGCGGATTGTAATCTGTGCCAAGCCCTATCAGGATGTAGCTTATGATCTCTTCAACATGAAGAGGCTGCCCAATAGTGGCCAGCATGTCAGCGAGCTATTTTATCTTTTTGAAGTATGAGGACGCCAAGGAGTCTCCTTTCTTCATTTTGGTCAATTGAAGACAAATATGCATCACATTCGCTTGTGATTCCGAGGAGAACATATGTTCTAGGGTACTTCACACACCCCTAGTAGTGGTAAGAAGAACCACCTGAGCGAGCACTTCCTTGGTTAATGACCCAAGAAGACCACTAAGGATCTGTTGTAACATCCCAAAATTTTGCCTTTTTTAAAACTAATTTCAAAATAATTATTTAAAAATATTTGGATTTTACTTGGATTATTTGTGTATTACTGGAGGAAAAATATCAAAATTCCGATTTCAATCTGAATTCCCAAATTCAAATTCCAATTCCAATTCCCACCTAGAATTCCAAAATTTGAATTCAAATTTTGAAAAATTCAAATTCAAATCTCCAAAAATTTGAATTCAAATATTCAAAACTTCAATCTCTAGAAAAATATCCATTCTAATTTTTGTAGATTCAAACTAATATTCTTGGCACTTCTTTTTTTTCAAAAATAAAAAAAGGGAAGGGTTCCCGATTGGTCACCCATCCAAGTTCTGCCAGAAACCTAGCATGCTCAACGTCAAGACTCAACCATCAGCCAGCCGAAGGCTTTTCTTCTTCCTTGTTTATTCTTCTCATTGCCTTGCTTTTATTCCTTCCACCACGCATCGCTCATCTTCTTGAAAAGGTAGAACGCTACTCTCTCTCTTCCCTTTTCTTCATCGAGCAACAAAACAATTAGTAAGCTACTAACAAAACTAAAACTTCCAACCAAAATTAGTGGCATGCAGAGCATAACGTCCTCAACTTCATCAAACAATCAAACACCTTTTCATTGCCATTTATTGATTCGTTTCAACTCTTTTTCTTCCGTTTCAAATCCTGAACGCCATCACTAATGCATTCAATTTTTGGATCCGTTTCCTCTCCCTCCAAGCCTATAAATATGACCATTGTGATCTCCTGTCACTGCACCATTCTTCCAAACCTCCATTTTGCCGTCGGCACCGCAAGTGATCTTCTGGAGCGTCGCCATCGCTTTTGTGTCGTCGCCGGTTGAAGGTCGCGGCCGCGCCACCGTTGGTCAGCTATCTCTGGTGAGCCGCCAGCCCATCTTGCTTTGGCCAGCCTCTCTAATTTCCTTTTCTATTTCCTTTTCCTTGCTAGCAATTCTTGACGGCCAAACTTCTGTTCGTGCACTGTAGCAAGCAGCCAACACAAAAGTGCACTTTTCATTTATTTCATGTGATGAACTTCCAAATGCTCGTTCTCCCTCATACGAACTCGGAATCCAGTGAAATAAATTTCTAAATTCATCTAAAATCATAACCTTTCTCCAGATATATATTTTATATTTTTATGATTTTATTTGTATTTATTTATTTATTTGCATTTATCGTTTCGCGCGTAGAACTCGACGTCGCCGAAGATTTTTCTGATCCGCAGCAAGAATTTCCAGACAGCGTGCAAGAAGGCAAGTCTCCTTTGATCATCTTGTGCCTATGTTTGCCAAAATCATTTTATTATTTTAAATTTAGATGCATTGCTATGTTACATAAAATGATAACTTTTGTCGTAAGGTTATTAGTTAATCCAATAATTGTTATACCCTCCTTTGATGTTGATTACCATGTACCTTTGTCACCCTAGGTTTTCCTTGTCTCAGTATTGAGATTATTATGATGTTTGCAAATTTTAGAATGGTAGTAAAATGCTTAGTCATGCTATTCAATCTTTGTAACCTTGGAATGGGAAGTTATAATTCTTTAAACTAGTCTGTTGTATTCAGAAATTTAGTGGTGATTGGTGTTGCCACCGTTCTCTTTAAATAAAATAAAATGGTGAAAATTGATTTTAGACTTGGGCGGATGGTTTGTTTGGATTGGTGCGGTAAGCACGAGATCTTGTAAAGCGTATGTTCCGCCTTAGTCGAGTAAGGACCGACGCTTGTGATTGTCCAAACTGAACACTACCGTACAACCACAAGTCTATATGGGTATGACCTAGCCGAATAACTTACGTTAGTTTAGTTTAGGTGCCACCAGTGGAAAATGGGTGCCAGAGATTTACTGATTTACTCATAGTGAGGGACAGGGATTTACTGTACTCACATGGCGCAAGAGGGGGCTTCTGACTGTGGTAGATTTAACCCTTCAGCGGTAAAACCTCAGCGGGTGGTATCTAACTAGACTAGAGTGAGGTAAAGGCTTTGTGATATTTTATCTGGGTCTCATGCCAAAGGAAGCATGTTGACTATTAAGATAATTTATCTCTTGTGGGTAAAGTTCTACACACTCTGCAGAGTAATAAAACTATTCGAATAGCCGTGCCCACGGTCAAGGGCGGGCAAGGAATGCATTCACATGGTAGACTTTGATTTTGATTCTAAAACAAAAGTTTTGGGAACTCGGGAGTGGTTGGAACTCTCGGGAGTGTGTGTCCTGGCGGATGGAGCCAGTGAGGGTGGATGGAACCCGTAATTTTAAACCTTGGCAGTTAGAGCCTGTTTACTAGTGATGGTGGTTGGAACCTTCACTAGAAAATTGTATCTAGTTTCAGTATTGCAACTATTTTGTTAAAATGATGCTTTCGAAATTACATAATGGTATTTGAAATAAAATGCTGCTTTATGCAAAAGAACCATATAACCTTCCTTTGTTAAGCCTCGCATCATCGCATCTTTCCCAAGACTTGCGGAGTACTTTATGTACTCACATACTACACTTTAAAATAACTCTCAGAGGAGGTCGAAGCTCAAGAGGCGGATTACGACTACTTCGTGGATGGATTCGACGGAGGCTTTCCAGATTTCTAGGTTGCGTTTCCCCAGTCAATTGCCTGTGGCGTATTGATGGGTCTTGCTGAAGTTTCTTTTGCTTCCGCTGTAATTTCTGTTTGGTGTGAGGTCTTAAAACCTCATTTGTAATAAAAGACTTCGAGGTCTGTACTCTCGATTATTGTAATAAAGCGTTGTTGGTTATGTATCATATCTGTTTAACTGTGTGCACTAGCTTTGATCTGGGACTAGTGCGGTATCACACAGAAGATTCTGGAGTTGCTGCTCCTGGGTCTTACATCTGTTAATCCTATCGCATACACATCTGGTATTCTAAATTGACGACTTGCGTCGTCTCGGTGCCGATGATCCGTGCGATCATCCACATCTGGTTTCATCCCATCGATGTAGCCGAGCAAATCCTAGCCCCTGAGGACTATCGTGACCTGTGCTTTCCACATGAGGTAGTTGGTGTTGGTCAATCGGATGGTCACCGTGGTGCCAAAGGATGGCACAACATGACTGGCAATAGCAACAACTCCAAGAGACATCTCGTCAGAGATGCTTGAAAACTCTGATACCATGAAGAAACCAAAACTTCAGAGAAGATTGTGTTTGGGTTTTGCTCGGTACCAAATGTGGTAGCCAGCCCTTCTTTGTATATTCCATTAATCAATGATCAGTCAAAGATTACATGGGAATTACAAGGTTAGTTAGGAAGGTTAGGATCCTATACATCTTGCTATACAAGGCAGACATGATATGTGCAAATCCTAACCTTCTATATATTTCAAGATATATAAGGCAGGCACAATATGTGCAAATCCTAACCTTCTATATATTTCAACATGAAGGTGCAGATATGATTGACATTGGTGCACAATCGACACGACCTTTGGCAAGAAGGCTCTCGGCAGGCGAAGAGCTTTAAAGGTTGATATCGGTGGGCACCTTCTATTCAGAAGTTGCAGCAAAAGCTGTGAGTCGAGGAGTACATGTAGTCAACGATATATCTGGCGGATGTCAAGTACATGTAGTCAACGATATATCTGGCGGATGTCTTGACCCTAAATTTCTTGAAGTTATCAGTGACGTTGGTATCCCTTACATTGTAATGCAGATGAGAGAGGATCCATCCACAATGCAACGTGATCAAAATTTGCAGTACGAATATGTTTGCAAGCAAGTGGCCTCTGAACTATACTCAAGAGTGCGGTGGCACGAAAATGGCAGCAATGCCTTTGTGGAGAATGATTGTTGACCCTGGGATTGATTTCTCAAAAGATTCTGAACAAGGCCTCCAGCTTCTTGCTGGTCTATCATACATAAGAAGAGAGATGGGTAAAAGAAGCATTGGTGCTTCACATGTGCCGATGTTAGTTGGACCTATTAAGGATATAACGGCTCGAAGAGCGCAAGACGGCGTGGTGGCCGCCTCCAAGAATGGAGATTGATTCTCCTGGGGCAGCGGCAGCAGAAGAAGAATGAAGGTTAAACTTTGAACCTTTACTCTGATACCATATTAGATCTATGGATGAATGGATGAATCAGATATGTATTGTATAGCTCAAATGGGTAATTAATATATAGTACAAGACTCAAGAGACACAAAACTAAACCCTATAAACTTGGTAATATCATAAATACCCTTATATCATTAACAAGACCATCAAGGAAAAGAAAAGATTTATGGGTGAAATATGTGACCACGCCAATACCGTTGAGACGGATCCTACTACTGTTGCTGCTGCCACATCTGCTATTCTAGGTGGTGCCAACATAATTAGAGTGCACAATGCCAGATTTGGTGTTGATACTGCAAAGATATGTGATGCATTGCTCAACCAAAGAAACTCTCGCAAATTTTTTTGGCCGTGTAGATGAAAGTCTAAGAATTTTTCCTTTTTGACAACCAATCCAGAAATTCTGTCCATATTGACAAATTTGATTTTGTATACCTATTTTACAGATTTGGCATCTGCATAAGTGTAGGAGCTCACGCTGCTAAGAGCTGAAATAACAATGAGATGATTTTGAGCTACTCTCCCTAAGTGAGTTTTCGTCCGTTATTCTAGTTGGCATTTCCCTAAATTGAATTCAGTGGGGCTTTATAATTGATGATGTTGAAGTTGATCCGAATTCATACCTTATCCTGTAGGATACTTCGTCGCCTCATGATAAACGTGACATGACAGGTGTCGGGGCCATACACAGATTATATCAGATGTGGTGTCAATCTGTAGCAACCGACTCTGATTAGGTTTTCTCTCCGTATAGAACTCGTTTCTCTTACTCTATATATGTACCCCAGTAGTCTATAGAAAGAGCAAATGCTCTATTATAATATCTTCTTATTATAGTGATTTGCCTTCGAACACCCGTAGTTTTTTCTCAAGAATTTTTTACGTAAAAATTTGTGTCTCTTATCTCCATTTTTTTCTGTGCATTATTTGCAACAGTTGAATATATTCAACATCATATTTCAGTCCATGTACGTATTTTCTAGCTTCTTTTTTTATAGAACCATTTTTATATTCACTCATGCTGGCATTACATCTATCGGTTATATTTTCTTTGTGAGGAACTTCTGCCCTTGTTGATGAGTGATGACACACAAGATTGAACATTTCAGCTTCGACCTTTTTTTTTACCCTTTTTGAACTGAATTTCCGCTTTTCCCGAATATTATGAATTTGTCTTTCCTGCTTGGATGTTTCTAGATAAGAATTCTGTACTCTTTTACTTTTGTGCATACGAATGCCTTGCTCTCTGCACAATGTCAGTACACCGATTGTCAAACGCAATAGGATTTGGGGAATATACAACGCATCTGCGAAATCCTGTACTTGTTTCATCACATGGGATGCTATCATCGCAGTGTGTGCACATCTCCTATATAGGCATGTACTTGCATATGCTTTCTTCTGTCGGAGCACGTACCAGTTCTTGTGTCCAATGGCAGGCTTGTTCATAAAACGTGTGTCTGTCACCGTCTGTGTTTACTTCCGATGATAGATGTTGCGTGCAAAAATGTGGGCTGCCAGAAACTCTCCTCTGTCAGTGCACTACAGAGTGGAGTTTGCGTGTCGATTCTTGTGACTGCACGCGTGTGGCGCTGTTGCTGCATGTGCCTCAATCGTTGCATATCTGACTGTTCTGAACTTCTGATCAATATTTTGGTCTTTAGTCTTTGATGTGAAATGTATCTAAGATGGGCATTTGCTGTTGACCATTGTTGCAGGTTCTGTTTAGTATTTGTATATTGGTTGGCAAGTACTCCTACTAGTTTCATAGCCTTGCACTGATTCTGGACATTGTACCTTCAGATTAATGAGCATGTTAAGTTCCTGATGCAATCTTCACTAGCCGTCTGTGCACCTCCGTAATCTGGAATAGTATGTGGATGAAAACATTGGAGTTTTACACAAAGTACATGAAAAGGACTTCTAAGTGCTGCAAGTTCAAACGTATGCAACTTATTGCACAGGTTATCTAAGTTTAGCCGATTGAGCGCAAAAACTGTGTTTGAATAGATATATATCCATGGCTATGTCATCTGTAGTTGCATTCAAGTTTCTTTGTCCTTGTGACCATTGAGCCTAATGAATTTTATAGTTTTTTTAATGAAAACAGTATGAAAGGATCCTACAGTGTATATTTATATATATAATTAAAATAAAGTGCAATACAAGAAACTAAGAATAAAAAGAACAAAAATGTCTACTGAAAAATATCTAGCCCTTCTTCAATAGCAGGTAAGTAACTTAATACACTTTTTGATTCAATATATGACTCAGTTTGAGCTCAGTGATCTGCGATGCCCTCTTAGCCATTACATTGGTGGTACAGAACTTGATTGATCTTAATTGGATTTTCTTCTAGAAGAAAGGATGCCATAACAGCATGTTTCACGGATGTGCCGAAGGATGTTTATGATTATGAAGATGGGACTTACTGGACTGGAATTAGTACGAGTAAACAGAACTGCAAGTTATGTTTCTTGTATTTTGCTCACTCTTTACTTGCATGCCTGACCTTGGATTTTTGTTCACCTTTTTCTTAAGAGAGAGAGAGAGAGGATTTTGTAGTCCTTGAGGAATCGACATGTCTCTCACCAAAAGAAAATGTTGTCTCATTACAATATTCAGTTTGATGAACTATATATGTTGTGAACATGGCGTCTCCCAGTGTGTATGACAATGTAGTTTCATCTCATATGAATGGTAGTGGTGGTGATGCTTCTGGATTTCAACAACTATTGACATCTCCAGTACTAGCATTCAATGTTGCTTTTCTGTATGTTGGGGTGAAGAAAGTGTTTTTCCCGATTTCAATATGCTGTCTAACCTATTTGAAGCATCTTCTGTTCATGAACGTGGTTCTTCATTACCCTTTTAGGGAATTGAGAGCTGAGTACCTTCTAGGGAATTGAGAGCTGAGTACCAGCAAAGCACTTTATTACAAGCTTCAACCTGTTCAGTAAGGTAAACATTTACTTATTCCTTTGTTTCTCCTCTTATATATCCACTTCATATCCTTCATACCTTGCAGTCAGTTGACAGTTTCAGGAAATTTCAGGTTTGTAGTATTTTTTTATCTAACTAATGTCTCCATCAAGTTCAGAAGCATAGAAGCCAAATGATACTTCTGTTTTAGTCTGAAAATTGATCAACCAAAAGAATACAGGAGCATCTTGTGGCTTTCTGCATTAATTTCCTAGTAAACCAATAATACCTATATTATCCCTGTATTTCCTATTTCCATGGATATATGTTACAAGCGCCAAATGGCTATTCTAAATCTTTCATCAGGGCAGCAGCATCAGAATTGTACTCTTATTCTATCTGAGTATCCTATCTAAACTCGCAAAATGTTGCAAGATCAGTAATCTTGAACTCGGATATGTAGCCCGTTGGGAGCTTCCACGCGGGGGAACCTCACTATTGTGTTCTTGCCTTCTTCCTCCCATCTGCACGATCAGATCAATACCAAGTCTTTGTCAGTAAATAGTGCCTGAGGTGTTCTTAGCAATTGCTGATTGAAAAGAGGAACAGACCTGTATCGTGTCACGAAATAGTGAAGGAAAGTTGCAACTTCTACCGTGCCCACTTCCTTTCCTGGGCACAATCGGCCACCTCCTCCGAACAACATGAAGTGTGGATGTGATTCCATGTTGTTCTCCTATTTTCAGCAAGTATTACAAGATTAGAATTTCGTCAGTAAGGACGTTGCTGGTGTCCTGTTGGTCATTATATTTCGCTCTTTTACTTACCAGCCATCTCCATGGATTGAAGGTCATCGGATCAGGATACAGGTATGGATCATAATTTATCTCCCTTGTGTAAACATAAATTCTCCAACCTTTCGGAATAACATACCCTGAAAGAAGTAGATAATATTGCGTTAGAACTAACGTACGATTTACCTTGAAAGTGTTAATGGCAACAGCATATGTCATACGCATCTCACCATTCATTTCGACATCCTGGGTAGTTTTCCTCAGCAGCCCATTCACAACTGTAGCTAATCTTAGTGTCTCAAAAATGACCTGCGTGGTAGCTTTATCAATTAGTTCATCATGATCATAGCAAGTCTCAACTGTGACTGCATTTCGAGTGTCATGTCCCACTTACAGCTCGAGTGAAGGTCATGGACTTAAAATCCTTCCAGTCGATGGCATCCTCTGGCGATTTCCCCTTCCTTATACCATGATGCTCTTTCTGCAGAAGTGAACAGATAATCAGTAAACTCGAGGGAATGTATGATTTGTTCTAAGGAATTCAACTTGATTTCAGAGTATCTGTACCCTGAGTTGTTCAAGAGCTTTCGGATGGTCCGACAGATACTTGACCGCCATCATTGAAGTCGTTGACATGGTTTCATATCCAGAGTATATGAGGGTGATGATCAAGTCAATGATCTGCTCATCACTGAGCTTTTCCCTGGTGCCCTCGTTGCCACTCAAGAGAGCATCAAGCATGTCATTGTGAGCGTGACCGGAGGATCGCCGCTCTGCGATCATCTGCTCTAGGATGGAAACAAGCTTCTTCCTTGCCTGGAAAACAAGTGTGCTTCGTTAGAGGGCTCACTGTATGTTCTGATGTTAGTACTGCAAGTTTACAATAACAGGTTGGTGGTAGCTACCTGGAACCCTCTGTAGTAATTGGCTCCTGGAAGGTTGATGGGCAAGGAGATGGTGCCAAGTACAAGGGTGTACAGCTCTGTCTTGAGGGCATCAGAAAGTGGGCCAGAAGAGATGCCAGCAAGCTGCCTGAGTGCAGAGAGCAAAGCCATCTGAAAGGAGGGAAGCCAGATAAAAGAGATTCTGTAAGCTGCCATGCAAGTATGAAATTCTGCACCCCAAAAGCAGCAACGTCCTTGAGACTCCAAAACCAAGTTGTTTTTTTTTTAATTTTTTGCATTGAGACATGTGGCGGTCATGATGATGCACTGTTCACTTTGGAACATGTAGAGAGATGCTTTTGCCCCCCTGTGATGTCTACCCCTTTTCTGTCGAGGAAAGAGCTCATAAATTTTTGTTATCCAGCAGTACAGCTTCTAGAAGGCTAAAGATTCCCCTTTTGGTTGAGAGAGGAGAGGAGGATCTTCCTTCCCCCTTCCCTCCCCGAGTTTCATCAAGAGGCGCATCATTTCTGTCTTGTGTCATTTGAGGGCAAGTGAGAGATGCTAAAAAGGTCAGAAGAAATGACTGTGCCTAGTGATACTGCCGCCCATGATACTCTTTGTTGCCAATGCAGTGAAGAAAACCGAGGTTTTCAACCGTGGGACCCACAAAACTACCCTTTTATGCTCCTTTCCAATTGTTTGCTTGCGCTACTGCTAACTGAGAAAGAAAAAGGGAATCCTTTCATGCAGGCCATTTTTTCAGTCGGCTTGCAGCCACAGCTGCAGGGGCAGCATCAAACAGTGAGCCGAATTGGCGTGGCAAAGGAGAGAGAGAGAGAGAGAGGAAAGGAACAGCATTTCTGGCTGATGATGAACATGAGATGAGACGGTCGCTGGACTCACCTCCTTGGTCTTCTCCTGGATGTCGACGAGGCAGCCGTCCCAGCCGGCGAGGTGGGAGCGCATGAAGCCGTCGATCTTGGGGAGGAGGGCGTCGCGGATCATGGCGGGGCGGACGAGGGCGAGCATGGCGCCGCGCATGGCGCGGTGGAGCGGGCCGTGCACGGCGGCGATGTTGTTCCGCCCCAGGATGTCCAGCATCGACTGCGGGTAGCCGGGGACGAAGCCGCGGCCGTCGCTGGTGAGCATGCGCCGGTTCAGCTCCGGATCCATGCACACCACCGTAGGGCACCCCAGGATGTGGGTCCGGAACAGCCTCCCGTACCTGCAACATTACCATCGTCAGTTCAGTTAGTAGCCGCTCTGTCAGTACCACCATTTTTTTCCTCTCCTCGCGAAAAAAAATACTGCCATTTCCCCTATTTTTCTAAAAAGGAAATTGTGGCGCGATCATTTTTTTAAAAAAAAATGGTAGGAAAAAGGAAGGGCAAAGTGGGGATGGAGGTATCAATTGTTCTCTCTCTTTTTATGTTCTTCTGTAACAATAAGGGAGGCTGGGCACTTGTGGGGGGATTTCACAGCTGGAACAGTGAGGAGTGTGAGCTTTTGGGGGACACAGCACTGATGTTCCTCCCCCTCCGGATCACTTTTCCCGTCGAAAGTGCTGCTTGTGCTGCCTGCCACAGGGGATCGGATCAAAAAAACTCTCCTCCTTTTTCTTGGAGGGAGAACAGCCACTACCAATGATTGAGAACCAGGCTCGGCGAAAGGAGAAAAACAGAGCAGCTCATCTCATCAGGAGAGAGCAAGGGGGCTCTGCTCCTAGGACCCTCGGATCATCTCGCATGCAAAATGTATGCACCGTCATTCATGCCTAGCTAAGAGCCTTAGAGAAGCATGCATGCGGTGGTTCTTGGTTTGGTCGCATGCTCGAGCTTACCTAAGCCTCCTGGCCTTCATGAAGCTCGGGCCCTGCTTCAGGAACTCGGTGGTCTCACCGAAGAGAGGCCACCCCATTGTGCCGGGGGGAAGCCCCTTCTTCCTGCTGTACCTCACCTCATTCCATCGCAGCACCAGGCTGCTCGCCAGCACCACACCAACAACGACGCCAATCGCCGCGAGGAGCACCATCATGTCGTGCGGGTATCTTCTTCTTCCTCCGCTCTTGCTTCTCGTGGTTGCCCCTGCCTTCTCTCCTCCTCTTGCTCTGTTTTCAAGAAGAGGGGGAAGGAGGAGGATGCAAAAAATTGGTGTCTTTGCAGGGGAGAGGTGGTGGAGATGGAAGTGCTTGTTGTACCAGAAGAGGAGGAGCCCCTTTATATAGGCCACAGCAACCACACAGGCACCCCACACAAGAATTATTGCCTGCCTCCTCTACCACTTTCCCTCTCTTTCTCTCTCTCTTTAAAATTATTATCTGCTGTCAAAAAGAGTATAAAATATGTAATTTGTTCTCTCTCTTTTTTTTGCTGATGAGGGGGTCCACATTCCAAGGTGAAGTCTTGACCATGGAGGAGGGGGACAAGACAAGGGTCAGATGGCATGACAACTGCACCAAGAAAATTTTGAGATATAAAAGATGCATAAATTCCGGGCTGCTAGGGATGGATGAAGCCATGAAGGGCACCAAAAGGAAATCTGGACATTTTTGGTACTGTTAGCATACAAAAATTCCAAATTTAACCTTCTTCGTACAAAAATTCCAAATCTAACCCCCCTCCCCACCGCACGACTCACCAGGAGGCGACACGTGGCGGAGTCGTGCGGTACCAGACCGCACGATTCGCCAGGAGGCGACACGTGGCGGAGTTGTGCGGTACCGGACCGCACGACTCGTCAGGAGGCGACACGTGGCGGAGTCGTGCGGTACCAGACCGCACGACTCACCAGGAAGCGACACGTGGCGATCGTGCGCTCCCGCACGACTCTAAAATCGTGCCACGTGTCGCTTCCTGGTGAGTCGTGCGATCCGGTACCGCACGACTCCGCCACGTGTCGCCTCCTGGCGAGTCGTGCGGTCCGGTACCGCACGACTCCGCCACGTGTCACCTCATGGCGAGTCGTGCGGTCCGGTACCGCACGACTCCGCCACGTGTCGCTTCCTGGTGAGTCATGCGGTGGGAAGGGGGGCTAGATTTGGAATTTTTTCATAAAAAGAGCTAAAATTGAAATTTTTGTGCGCAACGGTACCAAAATAGTCCAGACTCCCGAAAAGGAAAGAAAGAAAACTAGGCTTGGGCTGCTAGGGATAGCATCGTGTATCTAGCTTGGGCTGCTAGGGATAGCAGCGTGTATCTACTCCTTCCTGTTGTAAATACGGATATTAAATATGTGTATATAGATAATACAAAGTAAATACGGATATTTATTAAGTATAAAGAGGACAACATGCAGTATTTTAGCTTGGGCTGCTAGGGATAGCAGCGTGTATCTATCTTGGGCTGCTAGGGATAGCAGCGTGTATCTACTCCTTCCTGTTGTAAATACGGATATTAAATATGTGTATATAGATAATACAAAGTAAATACGGATATTTATTAAGTATAAAGAGAACAACATGCAGTATTTTGTATTAAAATACGAAATATATTTTATATTTATGGACAAATCTATTTAAAAATACACCATATATTTTTAGATAAAGAGAGTACCGTGCGGCACATCCTTGGCCCTAGCTTTGAAGTGGCATTGCCTTTGTTGCGCTCCGCATTTGGTCAAAAGAAATAACACAAAATATGTCTTATATTTTTTGGGAAGTATGTCTTATATTGAAATAGGAGTATGAGTTTCAATTATCTGTTGTAAAAAGAGTATAAATGTGCAGTATTTTTTTCTGACAAAGGGGTCCGCATTCCAAGGTGAAGTCTTGACCATGGAGGACAGGGTGGTCTGATGGTGTAGCTACCAAACTTATCAATACCGTTTTAGTACACATCGGTATGGTCCGTATGTACTATTTTGCAATCTAAACTGGTACAAAGTAGCCTTCGTACCATACCGGTTATACTGATAGAATTGATAGTATTATATATTAAATTACATATTATATTTAATAGTAATACTATATATTTAAAGTAATATTACAAATGATATTGGTATGTGTTTATAATTAAATATATATATATATACACTTAGAAATATATATCTATATTATTATATTAAATCTAGAATGGTACATTAGTATAAACTAGTAACAGAATGTACCATTCTATAAACCAAATGATATGGTTAAAAACCAAACCTGGCCTCCGGACTTGTTAACATCCAAGAAAATTCTAGAAAAAATGCATAAATTCGGGGCTGCTTGAGATAGAAAAAGGGTAGAAAAAAAAAAAGAGGCCTGCGCCTCTAAATACGTAGGATAGCAGCATCTATCTACCCTGCGGCGCATGCTTGGCCTTGGAATTGGCGTTACCTCGTGTTGCGTGTCCATTTGGTCAAAAGGAATAGCACGAAACGCTGCCCATGTGTGTTGTGTATGCTATTTTGGTTCTTTTGTTGTAATTTATGATTTATTTTCTTTTAATTTTTAAATACTAGTTGTTTACAGAAGAGATTATAGAGAAAAAGATATTTATATATAATTTTAGGTGATATAAATAAATTTAATACAGTAACTACTACAATAGATTTTATAGGCTCTATCTTCAAAAAAACTATCTTATTTAAAAATTAGTTACTATAACATAAATCAAAAATCATAAGTCTTAAACAAAGCCAGCCACTGCACATATGACACAGCTCGCTTCCTAGCGACAGGCCTTCTTTCATATAGTATCGTGTGTAAGCTCAGAAGAATGTTGTCACTCATGAACAAAAACATTTTTGAGGAGATTTATTTCATACTATCATAATTGTTCGTGATTTATAAAATACCATCGCAAAGTTTGTCTATTGAAAAATACCATTGCAAGGCTAAAAAATCTGCAAAATACCATCAAAATCACATTTCTGTTTTAAGAGTGTGAAATGGCCGTTTTGCCCTCATTATTTCTTGTACTTTTCTTTCTTTCTCTTTGTATTAGAGTTGGTCCCCACCTGTCTAGCTTTATAAAGGTCCTCTTCCTTGTGCTTACTGAGGAGTAATGGGATACGGCTGCAAAAAAAAAAAAAAAATCAGTAAGGGAAAAGTGGTAGTGAGACTTCGGTAATGGGCAAAACGGATTGTGCTCCATGAGGTAAGAGGCTAGTGATGGTAACGATTTAGAGCGAGGGTAGCCGGAGTTGTGCCAGCAGGGCTGGGCGGTGGGAGATTTTGTTGAGCAAGCATGGCGGCACCGTTATGGTTGATGACAGCTCAAACCGAGTGCATCAAAACGAAAAGGTAAGAGGAAAAGAGACTCGTGTGTGAAGAAATTGGTACTTTTCAACTCACGAATGATTGCGATGATACTGAAATATAGGAATGGCTCGAGAAAGTTCTACGGGAAACTTTTATTTTATCGCGTTTTAGATGATTCTAAACATGATCTCAAACACTACGTTAAAATTCCTTTGAGAAGTCTCCTCGAGACTCGACATCCACTTCGTGTATTTTTTCCCTGTTCCTACATGTTTTATTTCTTGCGTTCCAAACAGGTCCTTGGTGGCATCTGCACACATTTTGATTTACGTACGTATGAGCATAGCTTAAAAATACCCAAAAATTTCATAAGACATCGGGCATGTAGGCAAGTATATATACACTCGAAAAAAATTTTCTATTAAAATTCTGTAACAGTGACTAGCAAGTAAGCTCGACATAATTTGCTACTGAGGTAATTTCAACCTCTTTTAAAGGTAAAGGGCTCCGAAAGGGCCTTCATTTCATTAATAAGCAGGAAATTTTGCTGCATATGTTTGCCCATGTAGGAGGACACATGATTTGAAGATTGGCTGGGCAATCCTCTTTGTGGAAGTAGTAGTTACAACAGGAAGTGAAATCACAGTGATGATCAAAATTTAAAACTCCTTTTGCTAAGATATCTGCCACTTGATTAAACTCTCTTGGTTGATGAATGAAGGTGGCATCGATCTGCAACAACTGCATGATCGATCTCTGGTCTGATAGAACCTTATTGATCTGCATTCTCAACATCGATACATCATGAATATACACGTTAAGTGATCATTTGCTCATAGTTTATTTCCTCAACAGAAGATGTTGTTCCTGATCTTGAATGGGGATTTGCTTGTGAGCGGACCGATCCAATCAATCATGAGAATGGCAAAAAAAAAAAACGAAAAGGGAATGCATGCATGGGTGGTCGACGGCCGCCGCCATGTGCGTGATGCATGGCAGTGTCTAGCTACTGATTGCTCCTGCACAGTGCTCAAAGAGATTGACAAGTGGAGTTATATGTAGTATATGTGTGGTGTAGTGTAGTGTAGGTTACAGTTGATCAAAAAATTGAAACAGAGAGAGAGAGGTTTGCAGTTGAGGTGGCACATGGGATGGTTCCCATTGGACCATGGGTGGGGGGGGGGTGCTTGTATAGGGTGCTGTACCAGTCCTTGAAGCAACAATGAGCAATTGCAAGGGACAGATCAAACTAGTCAAATCAGTTTGCAATCAGAAAATGGCCCTTCACTTCACATGCACATGTAGTTGTGAGGTTAGTTAGATCTGTGGTTTATGTAACTAATACCTTTGCTTAGGTTAGGATGAGATCTTTCAGCTAATGGGATGGATGGATTGGGCGATCAGATTCAGAGCTGAAGAGGGGGGGGGGGGGGGGGGGAGAGAGCGAGCTGACTGGCTGAGAGCACCTACTGGGCGCATGTGAGCGTGGGTGGCAGGCAGCACATAAATAAAACCTTGGCCCTACAGGGGTGATTTCGCTGGGTCTCCCTCCCTGCCCACTCGTGCATCCTCTGTCCCTCCTGCCCCTCTGATCTCACTGTTTTTAAGTTTCACTTTTACCGGTAACCTCAACCTCTCTCTCCCACAAATTATTGGCTACTTGAGATCGATGCCAATCCTAAATCGTTGCCGGTTGCTACCTCCACAAACTCACGAGTAGATCATGATTTGATATGGTCATGGTCGACAAATTCGAACGTATCCATGCCACGCTTCCAGTCCCCTGTTTTCACCTCCCCTCTCTCTCAAATCATTGGCTAGATTCGTCGTCAATCGACAACTATTACCATGTCTAGATTATGTACTGTCAGGGGAAAAAAAACGTCCGAGTCAACAGCGTGGTTAAAAGCATTTTGACCCTCACAGCCGCTGAGTTTGTACCTACCTCGATCTATTTTGCACCGATAGGCCCAGTGGCTGCAGCTTTCGTTGATAGTAATTGTACTATAACATCGTTAATTTTTCTAAATCATTTAATTAAAAAAATTAAAATACAGTTATATCTCTATAGACAATACAAATAAATAAGAAAGTAAAAAAATTAAAAACCAAAAAAATTAAAATTAAAAAACTGACATGTTCTAAATGATTTCTACCTTCTGGACGCCGAAAGATAGAAACCAAAAACACTTAAACAGTTACTCTCATTTTTCAAACAGACCCACTGCTACGCGAAGAAAAGTCGGCGCAAATCATAACCT
The DNA here is from genome assembly GCA_036346265.1 of Melocanna baccifera. Classification (NCBI taxonomy): domain Eukaryota; kingdom Viridiplantae; phylum Streptophyta; class Magnoliopsida; order Poales; family Poaceae; genus Melocanna; species Melocanna baccifera. The sequence goes on from CM070683.1 coordinate 13,536,959, forward strand.
CGCTCGCTTTTGTTTCCATATAGATATCCCACATGAAAAACATTTTATTCTGAGACGGAAACTATGCGGATTTTATTCCCCGGACTGTTTGCAAGATTTTGATAGATTCGTACGGCATGGGGGGCGGTGCCCATTCATGGCACATCGCTGGATCGACACGCCGATGGGAAAAACGATCAAATCCATCCTTTTTGGTTTAGTAATATGCATGCCCGGAGCTGGGCCGTCCATCCATCCATCCATCGATCAAAACAAACCCAAAGCCAAAGCAATATTTTTGACCTGAGATCAGGGAATGCGGATGGCGACATTCTTCTCCCGATATATCGCAGCGTGCGGGGTACACGGCTGCGAGCACACAACGCATTTATGAACATTTGTTGTTCACAGGTAAGCGGCAGCAGCAGCGTCGTTGGATGGTCCGGTGCGTGCAGATCCAGCCGGCCGCGCGCAGATCTGCTGCAGTGGGGTTCCAGCTATGGCAGTAGGCCGTGTTGGCTTGGCTTGGCTTGGCTTGGCTTGGCAGCTTTTCAAAGGGGAATTAATTAACCACGCCAGGTCTTCTTGCCTCCTGTTTTCTCAGCATTCATACGTGTTTTCTTTTCTAACAATATTCGAATGGCTGAATGCCATTCCTGTGTATTTTGTTTCTTGTATTTACATCGCCGATGCTAGTCAGGAGAGAGAGGGATACTATTAGGCCCGGATTAGAACGCGGGGATTTCACTGTTAGGTGAGACAACGAGATAGACAACGTTCCTTTCAGTTTATGGTTTCTCCTGAACAAGCAAACGAGATGATCTCTCTATCATCTTTTTAAAATATCTTATTAATATTTGATTTATTCATATAAATATTTATATTAGAGATAAAAATCACTGGTATAAGACATCACTATGAGACGAGACAAACGCACCCATGTGTTTTCCAACAAAGCGAGGGATCTTCTGAGAAGGAGCGTTGGGCTGGCTGGCTTGGAGATCCACCGTATCACCAAAAGGCGTGTGTAGTTCCAGCGGGTACAGTACCAGCGCGCGCACACACATACAGACGTCTACCGGTGGCGAGCTATGATTTCTATAATAAGTAATTAAGGGTACATATATAAAATATTTTATCTAATTATCAGTATATATATACAATATATCTATTAGATATTATATGAAAAAATTAGACATTCTATTAACTACCTTTAAATTGCATCGAATCCGCCATGATACAGACGCACGCATGGCAGGTGCGAACGGTGGTAGCTAGGAAGGAGAGTGAGATCGACAGGTATCTACCTATATTCTGAAGAGTATCAATCATCGGAAGGGATCATGTATACTTCGACTACTCCCAATAACTCCCGTGCTAGTACCGCACATGCATACACACACACGAGTGGGGAATGTCCCTCTCACTCTTGCTTCTCTCCTCCACATGCATCTCCATTAGCGCCACATGCGAGCTCACATGCACGCACGCATACATGCCCATCCATCCTATCCACAGTACTCATCTACATAAGTTCATGCCCAACTTAGCTTTTTTGATGACTTATGTTTTTTCACGGCTGTTGATAGTTTTTTTAGCGTAATTAAATTTAAAAAATTTAAAAATAAAAAAATTATCCTATTACGAATAATGTAAAGAAATACGGAAAAAAAGATAAGATAAAAAAGTCTAAAAAACCAAAAGCTATTAAAAGATAAAATTAAGATATAGTAACTATAAGCTAAAAAGCAGAAGTTGAAGTCGAAACAAACGGACTTTGTATTTCTGTTGGTGATGTGGGTTTCCTGTTCATTCCTTTTTTCATAAAATAAAATTGTGTGCGTGTGACTTTTTTTTTTTTTGCTTTTGGTTTGTGATGTGCATGCATGAAGGTACATGGGGCTTATCAATCAAATCAGAGTTGCACGAGGGCCTCTCCCTTGTCCTCTTCTGCCCTCGCCCTCTCCTGGCCCCCGCCGGTGGATGCCTCTCCTTTTCCTATGCTTAATGCTCGTTCATGTGTGTGTACTATACTCCATTCAGAGAGAGGAGAGTGAGGGAACATTGTGTGTACAAATTACTGGTCAAATTAATAGGAGGGTAGGGGTAGTAGCACCTAAACATGACCTTGCGGCTTTTACCTTTTTGTCATGGATATTTTTTGCTCACCACCGTAAGCGATGTTCAGAATAGCCATAACTTCTAATTTTTATTAAAATTTTATTGTAATTAGCTTATTTTTTTTACTATAACTGAGTTGACTTATTAGACATAATTAAATTTAAAAAATTATAAAAATAAAAACGGCATGCTAATCTAGAGCAGACAATACAAAGGAATACAGAAAAAAATTAAAACACAAAAATTAAAAAAAACAAAAAAAAAAGAAAAACGACAAAAAATGCACAGTAAAGGAAAAGCCGATCTGTCGCTGAACGCCCATCGCCATCTCCAAGTTGAGCGCGCTAACATGAGATGTCTCTGGCTCTTCTTTTGATCTACGACTTATAACTTTTAACTATAATTTATTAATTTAATAAATAGTAATTATTTAAAAAAATCGAAACTAAAAAGCACAAAATGTTTATTTCCTTTTGCGCCAAAAGGAAATGCATGCCGCTAGCCACTTGTCTTAGGGATGCTTAATTGAGCTTAATCAATCATGGTTATAGCTGAATTTTACGGTAGCTATCTTTCTTGCACTGTAACTAATGGTGACTTATTTGACGTAATTAAATTTAAAAAAACTAAAAAATAGAAAAAAAATGTTAGCCTATCATATATAATACAAACAAATGCAGAAAAAATTACCAATAAAAAAGCTCAAAAAAAACTAAAAAATAAAATTTAAAAATAGTAAAAAATAAACAAAAACTCAGAACAAGATGAGCGGCTTCTTGATTCCTTTTCCATTGTCAAAAGGGCGGAGTGAACTTTCTTGAAGTGAGGAAAAGTTTGCCTTGGAAAAGAAATCCATTCATGGAGCTATAGCACTAGCAAGAGCCTGATCATGCGCAGAGCATCAGAGCTTAGCTAGCCGTAGAATAAACAAAAAATAGGCGGCACAGAGAATGAAAATGGACATCCCACTCGCCACCGTAGCACTGCAGGCCGTACCTCAAAAACAAAAAAAAACAAAAGCTTAGTCGTGCGACGATCAGATGCCAAGGGGAAGAGAACAAACTCCCCCAGTGTTCACAAAAAGCGACGGATAGATGCAAATTTGTCACCAGAGTGCTCATCAAATCATTGGAGGGCCGAGCCCTGCGTGCTCTGCTTTGATTTGCCACGGCCAACCTCTCGAACGGATGGATCGACGAGCGAGAGAGATATCGAGGTCAAGGTTGGGGTGCCGTTCCTGTCTAAACGTAGGCATTATATCCTTGCATACCAAACAAACTAGCAAATAAACGTCAGATAAATCGTGCTTATCGCCACCAATCAAGGCCTACCAATCACGCGTTGAATTGGAAAGGTGGCAAGCTCCAAATCATCGAACTGCTGTTGGGTACTAGTCTCCATGTGTAGGACCAAATTGCATGATTGGGCTCTCCCACCCCCGTGTGACAAGGACGTCGGTTAACTATCACACATCAGGCCGGCCTTGTAACAGGACTCTTAACACGGATGTCTATGCTAATTATTAAAGATTTTTGGGGAATAAAAGAAGAGAAAAAGTAGAGTTCGCCAATTCCCGATCCCCAATTTTTCGACAGGCTAAGAGAACCCTGAATTCTGAATTCAGGATGAGGACACCTCTTTTGAAACTTGTTGACGTTGATGGATCATACATGGGGCTTGGCCCGTCATGTCAGTGACACAGAGGGCTTCGTGTGGTCGTGGATTAGTTTCGTCCAATACTATCCAGGCCTTGTCATCCTTTGAAAAGTTACGATTCTTAAATTGACTAGAGCCTAAAATTAGATTTAAGCAAGACTTCTTCGAAGAGAGAAGAGGGGGAAGAGTTACCTACGCAACAAAATAGGCTGTGTGCTAAATAGCGATGGCTTCTAACTTATAGAAGCTAAAAGTTATTTAGAACATGTTGTCTTTTTGAGATAGTTTTTTTTTTCTTTGATTTTTTTCTTCTTTTTTTTCTTTGTATTATCCGTGGAGATATAATAATATTTTTTATTTTATTTTATTGAATACTTCAAAAAAATCTAAAAATTATTATAATATTATTTCAGTCAAAAACTATAGCATTTTAGAATATGACCATAGTTGTGTTAGGGGATATTCGTGTTGATCCCTCCATCACGAGCAGATTGAAGTGGATTGGGACACCTCAGTGATGTGCACTGATCCATTGAAAATGTCGAGTACACTTGCTGCTCTCTTTGGTCATAAAAATGTGTCATTTTTAACGTTGGCAGGGTCTATAAAAATACAACTTTGATCACTAATTTCTAATGCAATATATTTGTAACCTAGTAAAAATTATGACAGTATGTAGGTTTCTTCATAGTGCCAATCCAAATACTTAAAAGAGATATTGATCGTCAAAGTTAAAATGATTTCAATAAAAAATTGAAATGGTTTTTATAAATTCCCTATGGTAGAGTTTTTTTCCATGAGAGCAGGAAGACAATAAAGCGTGGGTTTTTTTTTGTTACGACTGATGACTTTTAGTCTTAACATGAGTGCTTATACAAACGAACAGTGTGTCGATAAACTGATAAACTGTTTTGAAAAGGCTATCCTGATAAGCCACTTCGAAAAGACGACAAAGAAATCGTTCTGCTTATTTGTTCGAGAGAAGATATAAACCATAAATTGAAAAGAAGGAGCATAATCTTAACCAGACTACTTCAACATGTAATCAGCAGATCGACCATTATAAGGAATTACTTCAAATGTAGTGTCGTCCAAAGACGTTCAAGTGTAAACTTAAGGTATTGCCAGTTGCAAGTCGATTTAATTCGTGGTATCGGACGGCACTGTTAAAAAAGCTTCCTTGTAGCTCCACCTAGCTATTAAGGCTTTTGAAGCCACCGAAAGCGGTTCGCAACAGCTACATCCATGGAACCGAATCAGCCCTAGTCGTGTCGACTTCCCAGTCACACGTGTGCCTGGCTCCAGCTAGTCCCTCAGGCTGTTTTCCCACGTTGACCAGAGCCAGCAAAAAGATGCGTCGTGCCATCGTGTACAAGTAACAGCTTTCGATGGGGCCTTGATTTGGAGGTGCCTACGCGGGATATTCGTGGCGTCTGAACTTTGAAGCCCATTCCATGGGAGAAAAACAAGGAACAGAGTTTGGCACCGTTTAAAATGATTTAAAATTAGTTTCTGTTTCTGATTTCTGTTTTTTTTACTATTCAGTACTTTTATTTTTTTCCTGGTTTTTTAGATTTTTTAGGTTTTTTCGCCTTTTCTTTTTTTCCATATTCATTTGCATTATCCATCATGGGTTAACATGTTTTTTCTATTTTTATTTTTTTAAATTTAATTATACCAAATAAGACAATTCAGCTACAATAAAAAATAAGCCAGCTACAGTAAAATAAACCATAAACCAACACTAAACTGAGCGCTGCCTTTTACGCGCTAGTTAGCTTATCCGAAAAAAAATTAATACAACTCTAGACAAGCCATCCTATGTATGTAATCCGCCCTTCTCTCTTTCAAAACCAAATTTTAATACAATTCTACACAAGCCATCCTATGACCTCCTATTTGTTTTGGTTTTTCAGTGGTTTTTGGGTTTTGTCTCCTCTTAGCAATCATTATTCATTAGATTAATAAATTGTTGTCTATATGTATGTAATCTGCCCTTCTCTCTTTCAAAAAAGAGAAGTATACGTCCTCCCTAGTACGAAGGAATTCAGATAGGTTACACTAGCGTAAATTAAAATTTTTACCATGAAAACTAAAAAACCATACAAGTAAGAGATCATGAATCATTACCACTAGACACACATATAGCAGAAGAAGAGTTAAAGTAGCCTGGTTCAATATAGTGCACGTCGACGTAGTGAAAATAGTCAATCATCTAATGTATTTCGAAAGCGATCTTTGGAAGCCGATTGTTCTCTTGCGGTAGTAGATCTCTACGAGCCAATTGTGTTCTCCTCTGATTGTCCTAATTAGTGCTGCAGCCACAACAACGCCTCTACTAAAGTCCATACATCTAGAGATGAAACATCGTGCGTTGGTATTCTAGCACCAGCTCGCACAGCAGGGCCTTTTGAAGGAGGTAGCATAGGTTTTGGTGGGTGGTGCTGTGTCTATATTTTTTTCATAACCCAATGCACTCGTTTAGATACTTCAATCGGATTCTTACCCATCATGAGTAGAGATTATATCCCCATACGGAGGGTCTCCGATCGGATTCTTATCCAATACAAGTAGAGATCGTATTCCATTCGAAGTCTATCATTCGGTCCTTTATTGTTTTAATCCGTTAACTGTGTGACTCTTTAGGTTCATGTATACTTGATTGTAACCCGAAAACACATTACCAATCATTGGTCGTTAGCGATCCCTAGTAGGACATATCGACTCTCAAATATACATAAAGACCAAACTTGACTAACCTTATATAATATGATCTGCAACTAGATCTAGTCACCCAAGATTAGTTCATGACTTCTTATGATCGGTTCGTATTTGGTTACGACCATGACTAGTCAGTATACCCACAACCAATTCGTATCTAGTCAGACTAAATAACCTATTTGCATATTCTCCTCCTGCCTTATGATACTTGATTGAACTCTAGGTGAGAAATGTATCATCTATGGACTATTCAATCTTTTTTCGATCTAGTGATGAATAAATTCATATGATAGACCCTTCGACCACTCGTTTTTCCTGAAGTTTTCTCACGTACAGGTTTTTAATAAGACAACAAATGTGCCACAAGAAACGGATGCGATGTACTCTTTTCTCCATCTTTTTTCCTATTGGGGTTTTAAGAGGAGTTTTTAATGAGGCATATGTTGTAATAATTGCGGTATAAGCAATAGTATAAATATAATTCCAATATAATTATAAGAACACAAGAATGATATCAATTCATAGATAAATGATAAAGCAAGTATGAATCCATATGAATTGAACATATCATCCATGGCATAACACATATTCATCAAAAGAGATGATAAACTAGTAAGAATGAATATGTATGACAATGTGAAAGGCATGTACCAATTAATACTTGTAATGAACTCAAGTTTAATTGATTATTTGTGCTCTCAGATTGTAGGGTTACACAAGAATATTTCTTTGCCGTCCCGCTACTAAGATCATATACTTTTCATCAATTGGATATATCAAAAGATTCTCAACACTTTGAGCTCTAAACCAATATCTAATTGCCTCTAGGTTAAAACATGTAAATTCAGCCAAGATCGCTAATAAGCAAAGTGATCACTTGAAGATAACAATATTGTAACAACTATGACTTGAACTATCTCGATTCAATCACGGATCATACAATAGCTATTTAGAGTATCAGTCTTCAAAACAAACATATGAATTAAGTAGCCCAATGACAAGCTAATGCCGCAAACTGATAATCACAATAATCAAAGATCAATTTCCAAATTTCATATCTAACCATTCGACAAGGCAATAACCACAAGAATAATGTTTTAGAGCTCAAAGATCCAATTTCAAGATATGTCTATTGCATCATTGAGCAACAATCCGATCCCATATTCAATCTTTGTCTCCCATGCGGATAAAGTATAAAAGATTAACAATCTAGCACAGCACACAAAGATTGCAAATACAAGTGACTGAAATACTCACAGAACCGGTGATATTCGAAATCACCAGAAGGTCACGGGCTAGGCACGCTTTGAGCGTTGTCCCAGAAAACCTATTGCCCCCACACCACCGTGAGAGAGGGCAGTAGGCACGGAGATACAAAGCCCTTCTTTGTCGCACGCACAGGGACAAAGTCGAGGTAGAGGTACGCCGCACAAGCATGGGGAGGAGCCGGCCAAGCGCCTCGCCAACAAGCACCAGGGAACCGAAGTCGCACATGCCACAGGCAAAGAACTCAAAGAGAGAAGAGAGGAGGAGCTCACTTGTTCAGTCTTTCACTATAACCAACCCGCCTCTACTTATAGCCAAAAGGAAGGAGGGAGAGGCCTCTGTGGTGGGGTCACCAGCGCCCGAATCCACGGGCCATCGTTGCTCTCCCCTCCCCGCTAAGCCCGCTGCTCCTCTGGCCGAATCAACCCACGCCACAGAAATCGGATCGAGGGCCAAGTCGCATGGGGAAGAGGAGCGGGCAGCAAGGGAGAACAGGTCGCGCCAGGGGACTCGCCTGCCGCCGCAAGACGCGCGTCAAGCCGCGCCCTCCTGCGCTGTTACCCGCTCGGGCGCCGCCTCCTCACCTTGCTCTCTCCGCCTGGTCAAATGCCCCTTGGGCTGCTCGTGAGAAGAGGCAGGGAAGAGACGTCCTCCCTCCCATATCTCTAGTATATCCCACCAACGGGTGGGCCCCACCATTTTCTCTCTCTCTTATCAAATGCGAAATTCTCTTTTTGCCCCTGCCATATACAACAGCATATGCATGCCATGATATTCGCCAAAGGAAAGTGTTACGAAACTTAGAATGTTGTGGTGTAGGCAAATACCATAATTGTCCCTGATGTGTTTAGACTATAAATAGAGATGCATTGTATCATATAAACAGATTTAAGAATTAATAAAGACTACGTTTTCTGGTGTTCTCTCTTAATTGGTGTCTTCTCTGTGATTAATCTACTCTGTTCTACTATGTTCGTAGTGATTGATTAATTGTGTTACCGTTTATCTATTCTACGTCGATTTCTTAACAAGATAGACGTCGATTAATTAAAGAGGATTTACTGACTCAGAGTGTTGTGCTCCCAACGTACCTGTCCACGGAACCATAGGTGATACAAGTATCGACGTACGCAAATCTAGTCGACAGATTTCCATCGTGTAAATCTCTTGATCACACACACATGAATACAGATATCTACCCCCTTCTTTTTCTGTGTATTATCCTATCCTTTTTTCCCCTTTTCGTGAATTAATTGACGGCTTTGTCAGCGATACAGATGTCAAAGTTGGTCTTCGGGTGTACATGAGCTCGACATTCCGACGGCCCTTCATTTCAGCTCAAAAAGGCGATAAAATTACATGACAAACCTGTCTTTTGTTTTGGTTGCACCACTGCAACAGAGAGGATTTTTGTGCGTGTGGTTTTCAAAGCTCGGAATCATTAGTTAATTTTCTTGTTTCCCAGTACGTAGTCAATGAACTATTGGGGATCTCTCCAAAAACTGAGCCATTTGTAGGCACCTCGGTACTGCAGTAGCACTAATTAATCAAATCCCAAAACAAATCTTCATTTAGAGACAACATCTCTAAATGTACTAGTATAAAGACATCTATAATAGTATAGAAGTTAAGGGCCTGTTTGTTTTAGTTTCTGGCAGCTGCAACTACTCCCAGAATCTGCAGCTCCCCCAAACAGTCCAGATTTTCATCCAGATTCTAAGTAGCCAGAAGCTACAGAATTCAGAAAATGAACTAGTAGCCAGAAGCTGGGGTTATCCAGCTTCTCCAGATTCTGACTAACTAGATACTTACCAGCTGCTTCTCAGAATCTATAGCTGAAACAAACAGGCCCTAAGATTGTCTACAAGGACTCCAATTCATTTAGAGACAATATCTCTAATAATTTTGTCTTAAATTATTCATCTAATCATTTTGTATTATTTTTACCACACTTCTCTTCTAACATTCCCTCACTATTTACGATAGTTTGCGTGTCTAGGTTATCTCTTGTATAAGAAATGATATATTCTTTTTTTTCTTACCTCCTCTTATCTTTGTATAGGATTTTACTGATTGATATAACTAAGAAACAGTAAAAGTAGCATTATTGTAGATACCCTGAAACTCTACACATCATGTTGACACGATCGATCGAGCAACCTTTCTCCTTTGTAAAGACATGCAAACAAAGAAACAAACAAGCCAGGGGCCACCAGCTGATTTTCTACTGGAGCGGCGGAAAAGGGGTCGGACCACTGTCCTTTACCCTTTTACTCCACCAGTTTTTACACACATGCATGCATTCTTTATCCCTGCCGACGGTTTGGTGTAGCCAGCATGGTAAAGCCTGTAATTTCAATCCAATTTGCGTTGAAATCGAAAAAAAATTCTGTATTTCAAACAGACTAGAGCATGTGATATTATGTGAGATAGTATGCAGAAAAAAATAGTTGTATATGATTTTAACTAGTATAGCTAATTTTGATATAGTTTATACTACAATTTACATATAAATCTCATCTTAAAAAAATACATCATTTAACAGTGTGTTCCCGTTTATTTTAACAAAAGCTATAATTATAAGCATTTTCGAACTGAGCGTGTGATGCTGGATATCTAGATGGATCTAGAGCCATACTTGAGGTTTCACTGTAGGCCATACTTGCCTCGGTGAATCGTCGCAGGTATCTCTCGAGATCAAGCTGGTCATGGATGCAAAATTTCACCTCGGGGTACGTGTTCCCGCTACAGGTATATGCATATTTATTAATCAGGTAAGTGCTCCAGCGACCTTTACAAATTAATCTCGAGAAAGAATTAGGCTTAGAGGTTGTCGGTTAGACTCCAGCGACCTTTACAAATTAATCTCGAGAAAGAATTAGGCTTAGAGGTTGTTCGGTCGACTGAAATTTAATAGTTTATATTTAAAATTATACTGTAGTTGATTGAAATTATATTGTAATTGACGGTGACTTATTTGACATAATTAATTTTTTTTTAAAAAAATCTAAAAATAGAAAAAAAGGTTAATACATCACGTATAATACAAATGAATACGGGAAAAAAAGAACCGGTTAAAAAGCTTAAAAAAAACCAAAAATCAGAAAAAACAAAAATTATGAATAGTAAAAAAGCCAGAAGACTAAACTCAAATGAGCGGAATCTTAGTTCTTTTAAGCTTATACTTAGGCTTTGACTTTATTTCTACCGTAATTCGGTGTTAAACAATACGTTTTTAAAGTGAGATCTACAGTATAAACTGTACCGAGTTTAGCTGTACCGACTAAAATCATATAGAACTATTTTCTTTTGTGTATTACTTTTTACAAACAAATCAAATTTTAAAAATCATAATCAGAAGTCTCAGCTAAAAAGCCTATCCTTAATGGCACTTGCTCTCTAACCCTTCTGATTTGATAGCTTCACGGCGTGTGCGCCTAATGCCGCGTACGCATATAGTACTATGTGATTGCACAGAGATGCTCGTATATGTAGGGTTCGATCGATGGATCTCATGAAGAGAGTGACACGTGCAAAAGATCCATTTAGCGTGTGTTTGATTGGTGAGATACGATTGTATATAATGGGATGATCCTATACCATATGGTTCAATTGTTTTGCATGAATAGGATGGTTCTGCATCTAAGAAAATATTTCTCAAATTTAGGTAGCGCTCAGGAGCGCTTATGCTTCTGCGTTCAGCAATAGCGTTTGCTTTTTCTTACTGTTTGTTTTTCTTGTTTTATTTTTTTGGTTTTTCTTTTTTTGCTATATTCCTTTGTATTATCCGTGATGGACTAATATATTTTTTCTATTTTTATTTTTTAAATTTAATTATACTAAATAAATCAATTCAACTACAGTAAAAAATAAATTAGCTATAATTAAAAAATTATAAACCATCGTCATTCTAAACCCCTTATATTCCACCATTCAAGATACGATGATTCCATTCAAACAATCAAATGTATGAATGACCTTTTTTACATGTATCACTTTATATTATAGTGAAAACCAAACACACCCTTAAATTGCGTTGTAGGTAGCAAGCCGATCTCATGGTACCGTGCCCAGTACATACACATCAGGCGCACAGTAAGCCTACTTACACATCAGGCGTACAGTAAGCCTACTGTGGAACGTACGGTACTAGATAAGGGATCATAGAACATAAGAAAGAGATATGATGATTATATTGATTTTTGCTGATGATTTTTGATTTTAATTTTTGAATACTAACAATTTATAGAGAGTCATACAGAGAGAAAACTCGTGTACGATTTTGATCGATATAAATAAATTCATCATAGTATATTGCGTTGACTAGTAGATTTTACCTTAAAAAATATATTATTTAAAAATTAATTACTATAAAAAATTATTTATCGTATAAAATCAGTTTTTAGATGTCAACGTAAGCAGGACATAAAGCGATGATAAACGGCAGGACATAAAGCGATGATAAACGGGAATACCTCACATCACACACAGAGGGGCCAGTAGGACACATGTACTGCAGCAAGTGAACACACACGACGGAGTAGATAGCAAGTGCCTGTCTCCAAGGAGTTGAGAGAGAGAGAGAGAGAGAGAGAGAGAGATGTTTGGTTGCATGCGTGCGTGCATGTCTGCGTATGAACGTACGTACACACGTACGTGTACATCTGTACATCCGGTCAGTATATGCTTTTGCCGGAGTCTGCCTCTGCCAGTGAGAAAGCTTGGAGGAAGAAAATTGAAGGAGGGGAACAACGAAACGAAATGAAATGGGGGTATGGTGGTACCAAGCATCCGTAAATTATGCCGGCCCATTTAACAAGTAACGCTGCACGCACGCGCGCATGAGCCCCATCTCGCTCTGGCTTCCTTTGTCTACTTCGCTTTTCCCTGCACGTACCCATGTGCCCGCTAAGCCCTCCTCCAACTCCCCGATCCTTGCTAAGTTTATTTAAATTTATTTTATACTTTATTATATTTTCTCTCTCGTTAAATCACATTTTCTATGGAGCTGAAGCAAGATTTAAAGATCAAAAGCAATTAACTTAGTAAGGCTAAGACAAGTCACGATCTTTGATCATGTTGAATCTAGTTTCAATCTATTATTTATTTATTTTATTTTAAATTATCATGCATTACTATTTTATTATAAATCTTTGTATATAGTAGATATTGGTCAATTTGATTAATTTCACCTTAATAAGTTGAATACTATGATTCCATCGTCACCGTTGGATGGAAAATTATTTACTGATGCAATACTAAAGGTCAAATAGGTTGTACGCCTGTTATGCTTAGCTATGCTTATAGTCCCGTTAGGTTCATCATCATATGTGGTTAAATAATTAATTTGACTTAATAAGATATTGAACCATTGTTGATGTCACAATTATAAAATACTTTGATGTGTCATTGATGTTAGTTATACAAAATTAGTTTTTATTTAGACGAGTGATCGTGCAGTAAAGGGGGAGTGCAGATTCACTTCGAGGGATGTGAAAGTCTCGCTTAGATAGTGTTTAAGGACTTAACTTTGTACGTCATTGATATGAGCCTCAACGTGCAAGCCACATGTCTAGTATGGGATAGACCTGGCTGATTAATCTGTGATATTTTAATTTTAATTTCGCCATTGAGTTGAACATAGTTACTGATTTTCATGAGAAGTAAGAGAGGAGAAATTATCAACTAGGTGGTTAATCTACTCAACGATGAAATCTTAGCGGGTGAAATTGAGTTGTGATTGTAAAGGCCTTATTGTTATTTCCTTTAGCGCGAGATGATCACATCATGTGGGTACAGTTGTATAACCTTTACAGAGTATAAAACTATTCAAATAGCCGTGTCACCGGTTATGGATAATACTTAGTGATTTCACATGAAGGGTAATTATTTTATAAAACTTGGTGGAAATTAATGTTGAAAAGTGAATGATTAATTTACTGATGGTTAAGTTCGTGAATGGGTAGTTCATGAACAGTTTACTCAATTCCTTTGATTATTTATTTATTATTATCTTCATTAAAAGTTTACGTTTAATCTATTTATTGTATTTACTTTAAATTATTATTTTCTATAAAATAATCTTTTAGTCGTCTATCGGTAAGCCTTTGCTGTGACGTTTCGGTAAGGCTTCGTTCTGACGTTTCAGTAAGACTTTGTTGTGACGTTCTTCGTACAAGTTTATTGCATGTTATAGGTAAAATATACAATCTCTACAGAGTGTAAATTTTTTTGAACAAATATGTCCATAGCCAAGGACATGCTATAGGATTTCACACAAGGAGTAAACTTTACAAAACAAATCTGGGTGGAAGGTTGTGTGAATGAGTTAAATTGATTTAGGCTTTGTGCAAATACTCAAAATTTTGTTTATTTCTTATTACTGTTTTAATTTGCTTTTAATATTTGTATTCAAATGCAAATGTCGATTTGTGTAAAATAACATGAGTAGACATATCCTTTGTAATAAGCCATCATTTATACTTGCACTCTGTGGAGCAACTTGCGGAGTACTCCTTGTACTCATTCTTGTAATAATCATCATTCAATAGGAGAAGTGGAGTAATCAACACCCGCGTTAGAGGAGTTCCTTAAAAAGGTTGATCGTTAGTCTTGTTCTTAGTCGGCTTTCCTATGGCAAGTCGATGGGTTCTGGCGGAGTTACTTTCATTCCACTACTGTTTACTTTACTAGTGCTAAAGCTTTGCGTGGCTAAATAATTGTAAACTCGACCATAAGATCATAACTACTATTTCTTTATCAAATTCATATGATTATCCTTATATTCGCCATGTATGGAATGGTGTTTATCGATGTTGGCACTATGTGCACTAGCATGATACTAAGCTAATGCAACATACACAGAGGGTCTGAATTGCATATTCAGGTCTCGATAATATCACTTTTAATATGGTACTGTTCTTTTGGGTTGTAGCTAATGTCTTTTGTCTATACTTTTCGAGATAACATTAGACGACGGAGACGCCGATGCGAACAGTTCACATGGTTTTATGCTCAAAAAGCCGTTTAGAGCAGCGGCTTTGAGAAGTCGTCCTGTTTGTTTTAACTTTCAAAAAAAGTCGAAACCAAAAACCACACAAAAGCAAAAATGAACAGGACCTATAGCTAGCCTGTTTGATTTAGAACATACGAAAGTTGCTGCTTTTTTTGGGATTTTGGATTCTCTGAAGTCGCGTACGGCGACTTGAGAGAGCAGTCGGGAATCTGAGCCGTCCGATCGGAAAAAGAACGGCCCAGATTGGGCGCTCTGATAAAATTTCATCTGTAGCTACAGAAGAAATTTTATCGTAGCTACAGTAATTTTTATTGTAGCTAACCGATCTGAGACGTTCTTTTCCGATCGGACGGCTCAGATTCGACTGCTCTCTCAAGTCGCCGTACGCGACTTCAGAGAATCCGGTTCCTTTTTTTGGTTGGCTAGCTTGTCCATGTTGAGTTTCATGATTTCACCTTCAATAATTTTTTTCAATGTATTTTTTCTAACAGGTAGGGTCCAAGCCAGCACATATCATTGAGAGAACCAAAGGGCAAAAACATCCCTTTACTTTATCACCATGAGGTCGCTAGCGTTGCCGAAAAACTCGAACAGTAGTTGTTAACTAATACTCGCTTCGTTTGTGTTTATTTAACACCATTGATCATGGCACACTTCCAAGGCAATCACCTTTTCTTTCTACCTAAAATGACCAAGGTGGCCCTCGTTATCTTCTTGGTATTTGTGAAGTGACTTGGGGCCGTAGGGAGGCAAAATAGGAAATGATGTATCGATAACCGTGACTGACAAGTACTGTATTTGCAAAGAAAAAAAATGATCAACAGCGTCAAGTAAACGCAAACGTACCGAGGCCAGGGGTGGAGCAACTAGTGGCCTAGTGGGACGAGGTTTCCCCGTTCAGAAACTAACACCAGTCAATTTAATTTCTGATTTTTAATTTTTACTATTTATTAATTTTATTTTTTAGTTTTTTATATTCTCTTTTTTCTGTATTTCTTTGTATTGTCTATAAAAGATTAATATATTTTTATTTTTAAATTTTTTAAATTTAATAATATTAAATAAATCAACTCAGATATAGTAAAATATAAGTTAGCTACAGTAAAAAATTTACAAGTCAATATCATTTTGAACACCACCTAATTAGTTTGGAGAGGAAGGCTGTCGTATGCGCTGGTCGTCAATTTTGCCCGAATTAACTCACGTCAAAGCCTACGTACATGGGCTTTGGATATTAACCTTAATTAGCTCCTACATATACGTATATTCCCAGCTCTGCCATGACATAGCATCGTGGATGCAAGACCAGTTGACAGTACTACCTATCAAATGGTAAATGTGATTGTTGATGGTGATAGTATAATGCAGTGTTCCTGCAAATAATTGTTGCATCGTATGACTGGTTTGACGTTTCTATCACCACCACTGGATAAATGGGTGTTCTGACCCCATGCATCTGTGGTAAGTAGTAACCTGTAAACATCACCATGCGCGGTGAGCAACTTCAATCTGTGCTTAGTGTTGGACCCCACATGCCGCAGACACTTGCTTGCAGCCAGTGAAGGGCAGTAGAGGATTGGAAGCGAGCGGAGTGGCGAGCTTGCTCCCCAGCCAGTCAAAAAAGGAGCCGAGGCGGCAGCGCCGCTCGATCCAACAGCGGCCAGCCCTGCGGCGTCGCAGACGGGACAGGGGAGGGGACCGAGCGCGCGCAGAGGCGCGTGGCGCGGCAGCGGCGTGCCCACACGTGCGCCTGTCCGCGCCCTGCCCTGCCGATGGACGGATATCCTCGGTTTCCTCGCCGCGCGTGGCAGCGGCAGCGGCAGGAGGGAGAAGAGAATCCCAAGTGGCCTGGCCTGCCGCGGGCAGTGCCCACCCGTGCGCGCGTGCGTCACGCGTACGTGCGCTCGTCAGCCAGGCCACCACGGTTATGCGCGCACACGTGCAGCTGCAAGCCGTCGATGGATTACGCACCTGTACTATCTGTATTATTCGGAGTACATGTATGTATCCTGACGATAATAACGTGTGGGATTTTCTTTTTCTGAAGGCAAGGTAGGCACGATGGGCCGGCCTCTATATCCATTGGATCTCATCCACAGCGGAAGAGATTGCAGGGCGCCTGGATACCCTCCACAGATGCAAAAACTATAGTTTTTTTGGGCCGAAATGGTAGGTTTTGATATGCGATTAGCAAAAATGGTACTTGTCACATGAAATTTGAAAAAATAACACCTCTACCGTATGATCACCGCGCAGGAGTGACCGACGGCCGACACGTAAGCAATGCCACATGGTGGCCATGCAGATTAGCCAAAACCGTATGGCCACCGTGCGGTGATGCACGTTAAAAATGACACTTGTCACGTAAGAAATGGTAGGTTTTGACATACGATTAGCAAAAACGACACTTGTTACGCGGAATTTGAAAAAATAGCGCATCTACCGTATGGTTACCACGCGGTGGAGGCACTATTTTTATAAATTCTACGCGACGGATGCTATTTTTACTAATCGCATGTTAAAAACTGCCATTTTGGTCAAAGATTCCAAAAACTACAGAGGGGCTTCAACACGTGTCTTAAAGTGTTGTCACTGAGGGGCCCTGGTGGAGCTTGAGCGAAAACTCAAGGGACCAGTGGCTAATATAAATGCATAGTATTGAAGTGCTAAATCATGTCAAGGTTTTGGTGGCCATCTACTGGAGTAAGTAGGATATGTGCCAAAGTACTACTACATAATCAGACTTAATCTAAAATTCTTTGAATAGTTGGGGCCATGGCAACGCCAGAGATTAAATATGACTGCTAAGCACACATCTATAAATACGAAGGCTAGAGATAAATCTATGATCTTACAAAGTTTTTACTGAAATACACTTGCATGTGCATAAAAGTTGTGCACCATGATTTAAATTCTGCTGGATAGAGTCGTATATCTATAACTCTACCACCCCACTAATAATATGAAGCGAATAGCCCTTTCAGTCAACCTAGCCCCTTGTAGATACAAGGTATCAACACATATGTTATAGTCTTGTTCGTATTGACTTCTATTTAGAAAACCTAAAAGCAAATACGAACATATCCGACTTCTCAAAGCACTTATTCACTCCTGTCGCTATGTCTCGTTCCGGGGATAAGACAGAGAATCATGGGTGCATTACTCACTCTACTCCTTTCATTCCTGTCACTAGGGGTGAAAACGGATCGGATACCTCCCAACCGGCTGACCACTGAATCTGAGTTGGATTGAATTCAGGTAGTCATGTCGGATAATTGTCGAATTCGGGTAATTGTTTTCGGATACGGAATCGGAATTGGGAGCGAACTATCTGACAGATACGGATATTAACCGGGATTTTATCAGATAATACCCGAATATATTTATCGGATATCCAGCCCATCAGCCAAATTATCAATTTCAGCCCATCAGCCCATTAGCAAATCTAAATAAATTCCAACAAATCCAATAAATGCAAATAATTCCAAAAAATTCCAAAAAATTCACAAAAATACTATAAATCTAGGAGAACTTGGGGAAATAACATAAACTATTTTTGACTTTTAGAAAATAGTTAAAATAAGATTTTTTTGCTCCTGAATTTCAAATAAAAGATAAAAAATTCAAATAAATTTCAACAAATCCAATAAAATACAAATAACTCTGAAAAATTTCAAAAAATTCACAAAAAAACTATAAATCTAAGAGAACTCTGGAAAAATAATATAAACTATTTTTAGCTTTTAGAAAATTGTTAAAATAAGTTTTCTTACTCTGTGCTTTCAAATAAAATCCAAAAAATCCAAACAAATTCTAACAAATCCAATAAAATCCAAATAAATTTTCTGGAAGTGTAGGAAGTCTCGTGGAGCCACATTTGAAATATTTTGTATTAGAATCCTGTTAAAAATTTCTTTAGAAATATATGGTGGGTGTCGTGTGTACTATGTATGCCCTTTGTATTCTTATGTAATATCTGACTAGATATTCGTTATCGTATTCGCAACCGCTCCGTATTTGTTTCGTATTTGTGACTGACACTATCCAAATTCATATTTCTATTCGGTACTATTCGTATTCGACTCCGAATCCGAAAAAAATATGTGATAGAATATGAAATGAGTAATATCCGACCGAATTTGATCCATTTTCACCCCTACCCGTCACGTGCACACATCTCTCCCTCATTTTTTACATCACTCACTTCCTCATTTTCAATCAAAAGCCATAAGTTATAGTCAAAAGCCATCAGTAAAAGTAAATATGAACACCCTCTATATTGACCAAATATGAGGCAGTCATGAAAAGCCATTAACAACTAGATCTTTTGGTAGTATATGTTTCCTTAAATTGTGCTTTGTAGTTAGCTAGTAACCCCAACATCGACCAGTTTGGCCATTGTTCACACATTAGCACTCAACAAGACGGTACATAACAATATCTGTACAAAGCACCATAGCATGTGGGACGCTTTATGAGGCGTTCCACATGCTTTTGCTGATGATTTTGATTATGGTTTATGATTTTTGGCTGAAAGTAAATAGTAGTGACTGAAAGAAATGGCTTTTAGATGGGGTGAGCGGTGAAAAAAGTGAGAAAGATACGTGTGCGTGACGGGAGTAAAAGGAGTAGAGTGCATGATACACCCATAACCCCTATCTTTTCTTCAGAGCGAGACGGTACCGAGAGAAGTGGAGAAGTGGTTTTGAGAAACTGGATGTTTATATTTATTTTTGATTTTTCTAAAAGAAACTAAAAGTACGAACATAGCCTATGTCTAGTGTGACTTGATTTAACCAGATGTCAACCTCAGTGCACACTGTACATATCTACAATACGCCTCCACCCAAATCTCAGTTGCTGCTGATCGATTGATAATCAATCAATTCATTGATGGACAATTCAAATCTATCCGTAGATTTAGCACAGTTCTTTTGGTATAGCCTATCTGTCTTTGATGGTTGCAAGTTGCAACTCTTCTTGCATTGTTCAGAACGATCCAATCTTTGCTTAGGGCAGTCCCAATGCTGTAGTTTCTTATATTAATTAGACTTGCCATATAAGTATTTTGATGATGTGGCATAGTAATTAAAGAGGAGAGATAAGAAAACCGTTTCTTCATGAGGAAACTGTTTCGGCGTATCATCCAAGGCGAGGAAACCAGCGAGAGATGCGCTGCAGCGAACCTGATTTCTTATCATAGTATCTTAGAAGAAACAGCTAATGCATGTGCAGGAAAGGGGATGAAAGGATTGGTCACGATTCGATCTGGTCCCACACGAAGAAACAATGGATTAGAGCTGTAGTTTGTATCATAGTGTCTTAGAAGACTAGAAACTAGTCATGGTTTCAAGCATTGAGACTGCCCTTACAATGTTATCGCTGCACATTATTCGAACAACTAGCTAGCTAGGATGTTGAAGGGAAGGTTCGAGCAGCGATTCATCGAATAGTGTGGTCGGTGCAAGTGAGACATGGTCGCAACACGGAAAGACTTGCCGATGCGTAAACCATTGGTGAACCTACACATTACAAGTATGAGGGTCGCTTGCAAAAGAGAACTATGGACAGGCTCGGGAAGAGGTAAGATCCATGATCAAAGTGAGTGTTTTGGTGCGGAAGCCAAAATACCAGAAACGGCAAAGGGATCAAAACCGCGTCATTTGGAGGGCGCTTGAAGAGCGGTTTAGGTCAAGGAGATGCTCGAGAGGCCAAGTGTATGGAAGCTTGCTCCTTAGCGGGTTTGGGCTTATGCGTTTTAAGAAGCGTGTATAAGTTTTGTGTGTGTAAAACTCAGTGTGTGCAGGGTTAACGGATTTCCTTAGTTGTGCTAATGGATAGAATCTGTTGTGGTTACGAGCCAAACAGTGAAAGGGGCTACAGGAAGGCCATAGAGGTGCTACCTGGTGCTGGATACACAGTAGGGAGTGGTGTAGAGAATAAGTACCACGATGCTAGTATTACTCAGACTTGTTCTTACAAAAATGAACTCTCTCCCTTCACAGTGCCTTAAAGGACATATTTATAGTCATGAGGAGATTGTTTACACAAATGCTCTTACTGGGGTTGTTGACAGTAAGGACAGGAACATCCTTGCCTTGGCACATCGCACCCCACGATGCTGGTCGCAATTACCAGTGGGTTTTGATGAGGGAAGTCCAGTCCTAGAGCATCCTCCACTGTGAAGGCGATATCTACTCGGGCCCACGACAAGTGCACGTGTGCTGGGTATGTAGTAACGTGATGTATTCGGTGTGCATAGGCTCTCTGCTGTCACTTGGAGGGGAATTTGAGGGACGACTCACTCGTGATGGCGTTGATCACACGGCGGGGCCTGGATTCACAACATGTTCAGTGGGGGCTAGACGAGCAGTACCTTTAGGGGCTGTTGTACGGATGCCATTACTGGTGCCCTCGTATCTTGGACACGCTCGCTGGCCATGCTTTTCGCAGTGTTCTGTGATGGTGGGGCAATCACCGTGATGTGATCTCCTCGGCCGTGCTCTTCACACCATGGCCCTTGCTGACACCCATCTTCTAAGACCCACTCCCTTCCGCATCCACAACCCCTTCGGTCGTGACCGCGATCTCCGAGAGCAATACTCTCCTCGACGCCCCTTCGATGCCGAGGACGTACGTGGCCTGGGGTCCCTTTCGTTGTTTGTGTCTGAGGTCCTCCTTCAGGTCCATGGGGCGGGCTTAGCCTTGGGGGTGGGTGGCGCGGTGTTGGCTGCACGCTGCATCGCGTCCTCTTCTGCCCTTGCATACTCTCCCATCTTGTCGAAGAGTTTAGTCACCGTTCTTATGGGCTTTCACGCGTTATACTCTGCGAGGGGTCCCTTCTGAAGGCTGTGCATGGAGGCATTGATGATAGTTGTCTCATTGACGTCCTTCACCTGGCAGCGGATCTTTGCGAAGCACCTAAAATATTCCAACAACTTCTCCCCCGGCCCTTGGCTTACTGCGAAAAGCTGGTCGGCATCGACTTGCTCCGCGTAGTTGCCCTAGAAGTTTTTATGCATGAGGTCCCAGATCTGCTCCCACGCATACACGGAGCCGGGCGCAACTCCTTGTAGGGCAAGCGGCAATCCTTTCGCCTTCGTTGAGTCGTCGCCTCCCGCGGCTTTGATGGTCGTTTCATAGACACACAGGAATTTGGGTGGGTTCATTTCGCCCTTATACGGCTCCACTGTGGGCATCTTGAAATCCTTCGCTGCAAACTTGCACAAAGGGGGGACTCAGAGTCCACTTGTGTGTGTGTGTGGGGGGGGGGGCACCGTGGACTGCTGACTCTGGGCCTCTTGCATCTTGCGTATGGCCCTTCGCTGGTCCGTCAACTCTAGATGTAGTGTTTCGCAGATCGTCTCTAGGGCGCCTCTGCTTGTGCCCGACGTAGGGACCAGGGCGCCCTTGTTAGAAGTTTGATCGAGTTTCCAGTATTAGTGTTCAAAATTGTTAGTAATAATCAGTTACTCTAGCAGTAATAACGTAGTTGGTTAGTTACTAGTCGTAGGACAATAACGAGTCATTAATAGCCAGTTACGACTGATCATAGGATGGCACGATTAATGGTCATAATGTGTGCATTAATAACCATGATTCGAATAGTCACGTCTTTGTATCTTTCGTTCTTTAAATACTGGAATAGAATCAAAGAAAAGCTACAAGGTTGGCGGCGAAGAAAAATAGAGCAACACTAAGAAGTATTTCAGACTACCATTCCCCGAGTGTTGATTCAGATTACAACTTCATAATCGTAATCGAGTCCTCGTTGTAGTTGTCGTGTACTCCGAGTCGTTACGAGTACTTGGTAGTCGTAAGAGCTCACGACACCATACTCTAGTCGTAAGAGTACTTCCTTTGTGAAAGAGTGCTCTAATTGAAAAAGTACTTCGAGTACCTTCTCTTTTGAACAAGAGTACTCTAGTCGTAAGAGTACTCGTCAAGGCCGTCAACGACTTTGGGTAGTCGTAATCTACTCGGAGGTCGTAAGTCGTAATCGACTGCGAGTGACTTTGTCTTCGTACTCGGAGATCGGAAGTCGTCTTCATACTCGGAGGTCGGAAGTCGTAAGCGACTCCAAGTAGCGTTCGTTTTCAACAAGTCATAATCGACTCCGAGTACTTTGACTTCAACAGCCCTCCGTTCTTAGCGCGGTGCCACTAGCGTTGCCAGGGGGCGCCGCGATCGGGTCCTCCATTCACAATGCCTCCTCTGTCATTTGCGTAGCTGTCGGAGAGCTGTCTTCGTTACTGTTAAGGGTATTAGTGGTATTTTCTATTGTTCTTGGGTTTAGGATTGTGTCCATTGTATTCACTATATATTTACCCCTTTGGGTTGTGGAATAGAGCTAACCTTCAACCATTCATCCCTTCCTCGTATTAACATGGCATTAGAGGCTAGGTTTTGAACCTAGCCTCCGGTCGTCTTCTGCTACCGCTGCCCCCGGGAAGAATGATCTCCACCCTGGGGGCGACCATCTCCCGGCAGTGGTCGTTTTTGGATCGTCACAGGCCACCGCGCTTCCCTTCTGCGCCGCTGTCATCTCGGGATTCGATCTGCGATGCCGTCATCTTGGACTTCGATCTGCGTCGCCACCATCTCGAGCTTCGATCTATGCCGCCATGCTTCTGTCTATTTTCCTTCGGTTTGATTTGACAGCTCTTTCTATTTGTGCCACCTTCCACATCTTCATCGTGTTGTCGCGATCGACTTTACTCCCGCTTACCTCTACTTTCCTAACCCCTGCACTTTGTGTTTTATGGGCTGCTGCATGATTTTGAATGGGAGAAGATCCTTTGGTACTCGACACAATTTTCGAAGAGCTACATGCTATGACAACATTTTCAAAACTCAGATTTTTGGATTTTTCCTATTTTAGTGTAACTTTTTCAAATGTAATGCTATTGCATATGCCTTATATTTGAGAGGCGAGAGGTTTAAGGGTATTAGTGATATTTCCTATTGTCCTAGGGTTTAGGGTTGTGTCCATTGTATTCACAGTTAAGGGTATTAGTTATATTTGCCCCTTTTGGCAGTGGAATAGAGCTAACCTTCAACCATTCATCAGTTACCTATCGCGGCCCCGGACATGGCCGCTTCGGTGCGCCGTTGCCATGGGGCAGGGGGCCCTCGACCACCGGCTCCTTTGCTCTCGTCGTGGTCTCAGCCGTAGTACTTCTCTTTCTTTTGGAGGCCGACGTCGCCGTCTTCCTTGGTGCCATCACATCCAAGCGTCCTTACTTCGGCTCGTAGCTTCTATGCCGCTCCCTACGGACGGCATCAACTGTTGTGGTTACGTGCGAAACAGTGGAAAAGGGGGCTACGGGAAGGCCATGGAGGGGCTACCCGGAGCTAGATACATAGTAGGGGGTAGTATAGAGAATAAGTACCACGCTACTAGTATTACTCAAGACTTGTTCTTACAAAAAATGAACTCCCTCCCTTCACGGTGCCCTAAAGGACATACTTATAGCCATGAGGGGGTTGTTTACACAAATGCCCATGCTGGGGGTTATTGACAGCAAGGGTAGAAACACCCTTTCCTTGGCACGATCTATTTGGGCTGCCAAGTAAATTACACCTTAATGGGCTTTTGGCGTGATGAGCCGATTGGGCCTAGGTGGGGGCTACTTCCCAATAGTATCTATTAAGATTAGATGTGGACTAGTTGCTCTATTTATTTTAGTGGGAGAGGTTAGTGGCTAGGGTTAGGGCAAGCATATGAGGCTAAAGGGGAAAGCAACCATCTATCTCTTATAGGGTTTGAACATTGGCATGCATAGGATGCCTACGACATGTGGGCCCCGCAAGATCAAAGGTGGTACTAGCCACTGATTGCCCAACATGTTACCACTTGATTGCCAAACTAATCATGCATGCGTGCATGCATCGACCGGACCATACCATGGACTAAATTATTGCCTCCCAGCTCAAAGTATTGAAATAATAATAATAATAATACTACTCCTGCTCTGTTCTGTTGTTTCACAGCGTGATGTGTGCGACCAATTTTCTGAAACTTTGACCACCAATATATATACAAAATGTTGCAAACAATGCACAAAAAATAGAGACAAGAGATACAGATTTTTACGTGGAAAACCCTTGCGGGAAAAAACCACGGACGCTCGAAGGCAAATCAATATAATGAGAAGAGATTACAATGGAGAGCTTCTCTTGGGTCTTGATGCCTATGGACTACTGGGGTACATATATAGTGTGGGGGGATAGAATCCCATATAGAGAGAAAACCGAATCAGAGTCCTACATGGACATGGTTACGAATTCGGATCACTTTTCAACACAAAAGAATCTAAACTTTTCGCATCAAAATGTTACTAGTAGATTTGTTATCAAAAGTAATTGTCTAAACCTCAAATAATGTAAACAGCAAGAAACTAAATGGAGAGTGGAGGTGGTAGTACCACGAAGTGAAAATACTATGCTCACATTAGCGTTGCCACACACACTTCAATGCGTAGGGCCCACGTTATCGTCACCACTGGTTTTTGGAGGTGAGTCGTTCCACTTCTTCCAACTGTTCCTTTCGCATTCGGGCCTTTTTTCTAGACTATAATTTATTAATTTAATAAATAATAATTACTAAAAAAAGTTAAAAATTAAAAGCCACGGAAAAGAAAAAAAAACAGGGCCTTTCTTGTCCCAAATCTCTTCTAACCTAGTGATAGACTTGCCAACTCCTCTGACACGCCGTTTGTCACTTCGTCGTCGCGTCATCATGAGGCTCACAGCGCCTCCACCTCCCTCCACCTCCGCCTCATGCGCTACGCACATCTCACCCCCATGCTCCCTCCCTGTGCGCCATGGCGCTCACCTAGTGTGAAGCCGTGGCATACCTCGACGACGTTGTGACACCGATGAGGGGATGCTGATGGAGAAGAAAGTCCATGAAGGCCTAATCCCTGGCTTCATCTGGTGGAGGGAAAATCAAAATCACAGGTAACAAGCCCAAATCCGTGCCTGAAAGTCTTGATTCCCTAATTTGAAAGCCAAAATCTTTGAGTTGAAAGATAATTAAAAGCATTTTTCAGTTGAAAGATAGAAATGCAAGTTGAAAGCAAAATCTTTTTAGTTGAATGCTTGAATTTTTTGACTTTAAAGGTCTTAAATCCATGTGTTAGAAGCTTGATTTTGGAGTTGAAAGCCCAAGAAACTGTGATTTGTTGTTGTTGTTGAGGAAGGCTGCGGCAGGAGGCGAGGCAGCTGAGCTAGAGCCAGAGAGGGAAGGGTAGAGGCTAGGGGAGTGGGCTACAGCATCGAGCAATGGGATGGTCATCAGGGGAGGAGGGGGACATAGGCTACCTTGGATGGTGGTGGCAAGTGTGCAACACATAGCGCGTTCTGACCAGGGCGATGTCAGAACATGGCATCGCGTTGCGACATGCAAGTGTAAAATAGCCAAACCCCCTGGGAGGAGTTTTGGATATAGATTATTAAACCACTAATTGTTGTCCTTTGAGGTTAAAGCATCCAACTAGGAGGTGGCCGCAAGAACCCAACGAGAGTTGGTTTTAATTGGTTCCAGTGGTAGAGACAAGATAATTTGGGAGCCTGGGAGGATTTGACCATAGGAAATAAGCGCAAACAAGTCAATATATATATGACAAAAGCAAAGTGTTGTAGGGGTGGCCCCTACCTAAAGCCAGCTAGTCTGTTAAGAAGGTTGTAAATCATGTAAATGACATAGCCTGTTCTCGGTGAGGGGCTCCGTGTATGGCTACGATAGTAAAGTCGCTCCTTACGGGGGAATACTTATGTATCATGACTGGCTCTTGGGAAAGACCCAAGAGGTCATTTGCTCACCTAACTCTCCACTACCATACTCCTCTCTCTCTGTTTGGTCTGTAGCCACAACAGTTGACGCCGTCCGTGGGGACGACGGAAGCAAACCTCAAGACCGCAAGAAGAAGGATGGCACCGAAAAAAGCTTCATCATCGGCGGCGAAGAAGAAGAAGGAGGGGGTCGCGGCGAGGCCCCGCGTCAACCCCAGAGCTTCGGCATCGGTGGTCAGGGGCGAAAATGATGATACTCATCGCGCGACCATCGACCCCGCCACCACTAACGCCATCGACCCCGCCATCACCGACGCCATCGACCCTGCTACCACCGACACCATCGATGCCGCCACCACCGACGCCATCGACGCCGCCACCACCAACGCCATCGACCTCGCCGCCATTGATGTGACGATCGGCCCCAATCTGCGCGTTGTACCCCACCCCGCCATCGGTGCGACGATCAACCTTGACGACACCGGCCGGGCGCTAGGGAGCGGTAGCCTCGACGATCGCCGAGGTGCGACCACCGTCTTTGCACCCAGTGCGGAAGTGCCAAGCGGCCCCGTCGGCGACACGGGCCCCACCGTCGGCACTGAACTCCATCGCACGGACGTGAGGGGCAACCTAAGAGCACAAGCAGTGGTTGCGACAACCTCGACCGCGCAACCAGGTGCGCCTGTGGCCCCATCTACGCCCGCAGTGGAGAACACCCTGCTGGCAGCCCTTAGCACGCTCCAGCAGGAGTTGGCAGATCTCAGGGGGGCCGTGCGAAGAATGCAAGAGGCTCGGAGTCAGCCGACCCCGCTGGTGGTCGCGCCGGAGCCCGTGCCCTAGAGGGCGAACAGCCGCGACGCCCCAACCTCCAGCCCCGCCTTGCTACGACGCGTGGACCCGGAATCCCCGCTATCGGCGGGCCTGCAGCAGGTAGCGTGGCCGGAGGACTTTAAATTTTCCAGCTCCGTTACAACGTATAAGGGCGACACGGATCTCTAAGAGTTCGTGCGCGTGTATGAGACCGTCATCGAGGCGACAGGCTGAGACGACACCACCAAGGCGAAGGGGCTCCCGCTCGCGTTATAGGGAGTGGCGCTCTCATGGTTCTTTACCATAGAGCCGAACTCTATGTACGCATGGGAGCAGATACGCGACCGCCTCTACAACAACTTTCAGGGGAACTACATCGAGCGTGTCGACGCGGATCAACTCTTCGCAATCAAGCAACAACCATCGGAAAGGCTCCGCGAGTACTTCAAACACTTCGCGAAGGTCCGCTGCCAGGTCAAAGACATCAACGAGACAACAATCATCAACGCAGTGGTACAGGGTCTTCGCCTGGGGCCACTGGCTGAGTATAACGCGCGCAAGCCAATCAAGACAGTGGCGAAGCTCTTCGACAAGATGGAGGAGTACGCTCGGGCGGAAGAAGACGCAAAGCGGTGCCAGGACAACGAAGCCGATGTCAACCCAGCGGAAAGTGACGCGAAGAGCGTCGACCCATCGCAAACAAGTTCCTCGCGGAGCAAGCGTCGTCAGGAGACGTCGAAGGACGCCCTCCCAGCAGAAGGACGTGCCGGCTGACAAGCCCCAGCGCGGCCGTCAGACGTCCCAGCGAGCCCGGTACGTCTTTGACGTCGAGGGCGGCTCCGAGGATAACGCCCCTGCTAGCCACGGGACCAGGGCCTGACGAGGTCGAGGGCGAGGCCGAGGCCGGGGTCGCGATGGTTGGGCCCGTGCGGAGTATGGCGACCAACAGCGCCCACAGTGGTGCGAGGTGCATGACCAAGGCAATCATGATACCCGCTCCTGCACCACCATCGCAGCACTTCGACAAAGCATTGCCAGAGACAGGGATCTCGAGGCGCGCCCACCCGTCGTGGCGCACGTTCGGCAGCCACCGGACGGCCCCCTGAGGATTTGCGATCAGGAGCTGTAGCCTCAGGAGGGTCTCCGGCGGATACAAGCCCAGGTGCAGCAGCCCCAGGAAAGCCCCCTGCGGATTCATGCCCTTGAGGGCACCCCGCGCAGGGTCATCAATGTCATCTCCGGCGGTTCCTCCTTGGAGTTTGCATCAGAACGACAGCGCAAGGCCTACATGCGGAGGCTACACCATGTGGCGGCGTACCCAGCTCACGCACCGCCAGATTGGGCGCAGCATGCGATCACCTTCACGCCTACCGACGCCGAAGGCGTGGAGTTCCCCCATCAGGATCCCCTGGTCATCCAGGTCGCGGTTGCCGGGTGCGACGTCCGGCGTGTCCTGGTCGATAGGGGCAGCTCCGCGAATGTCTTGTTTGCACAGGCCTTCGATCAGATGGTGATCCCTCGAAGTCGCCTAGGCCTCTCACGAATTCCATTGTAGGGCTTCGGAGGTCAGCCGCTGGACCAAATATGTTTACAGATCTCCTTCGGCCAGGATGACAACGTGGCGACCAGGGACACCACCTTTGATGTCGTCGATATCTAGTAGCCCTACAACACCATTTTGGGGAGACTGACCCTTAATTCCTTTGGGGCAGTACCGCACCATGGCTTCCTATGTGTGAAGCTTTCCGGGCCCACGAGGTGTCATCACCATCCTCGGTGATCAGCACGTGGCTCGGCACCTGGAGCATGGAATCCGAAGCCCATGCCTGGGAGCCCAGCGCGGTCCTTAGGTCAGGCACGCCCGTACACGCCCCGCGGCGGCCCAAGCACAAGAGGCTTCGCATCTCATCACCACGACAATGAGTCCTGTGGTTAGTTCATAACCTTTTATACTCGCTCACCCGTGCAAACGGGAATTTAATGAAGTTCGCCGTTTGCGAGGCTATTCATGCCCTCCCACCAAGCTTACCCTATCTTGCCCAGTGCAAGCGGTAGGGGACGGAACACTCACGCGTCTACCTCGACTAGGCGCCAGCTCTGCTGCTACCACTTCGGAGGGTAGGGGACAGAGCGCTCGCGCGTCTACTTCGACTAGACGCCAGCTCCGCTGCCACCACTTCGGAGGGTAGGGGACGGAGCGCTCACGCGTCTACTTCGACTAGGCACTAGATCCGCTGCCACCACTTCGGAGGGTATGGTACGGAGCGCTCGCGCGTCTCGCCGACCAGGCGCCCGGCTCGCCGCCACCACCGGAGGGTAGGGGCGGGCGCTCACGCGTCTACTTTGACTAGGCGCGGCCGCCGCCACCACCGGAGGATAGGGACTGAGCGCTCGCGTGTCTACCGACTATACTCGGCTCCGCCGCCACTGCCGGAGGGTAGGGATGGAGCGCTCGCGCGTCTGCTTTGACAGGCGCCGGCTCGCCGCCACTACTCGGAGGGTAGGGGCGGGCGCCACGCGTCTGCGCCGACTGGCGTCGGCTCGCCGCCACCACTTCGGAGGGTAGGGGACGGAGCGCTCACGCGTCTACTTCCAATACGCCCCAGCTCCATGCCTACCCCAAGCGTCTGCCCCAACCAACCAACCAACAAACCCCACAAAAAAGAAGGCACAAAGCAGACGCATCCAAAAACGATGGCGGTGATGAATGTCCCAGCTTGTCTACCACGCTGCCACAACGTTCTTACAAAACCCGCCGGGTCGACACTACTCGTCGGCCATTTGGGACGACCTTCGCGCGAAGTCTCGCCGAGGGTCGATTCGCCAGTCGATCGAGTCTTCGCCCGCCACCGATGGCGTAAGCGCGCGGGTTACGACGTCGAAATCAATGATGAGGTCCCCATCGGGCGTTTGCCGAGCAAAGTGGCAAGATTGATCAAAGAAGCGAAACAATTTTCACTTCATTCGTGGCATGGAGTACACAAGGTTACAACACACACCAGCGTACAAGAACCCGGGGTCACACCTGCTTTGAGTCGTCGGCCCGGTCATCGTCGCGCCGGGCAACTTCATCAAGCCACTCGCCAAGATTCCCCTCGCCGTACATGTTTCGCCGCAGCTCCCCCTTCGCCGCGGCCTCCCCGATGTACTCCCAGATCCGCTCGTGAAAAAACCGAACGACGGGCCGAACAGCGCGCACGGCACCGGACATCACCCCGGCCCCAGCGGGCATCTCCAGCTGCGGGTCGCCCAATTCATCGACGTGGCGGCAGCCCCGGTGTTGGAGAAGAGCGCACGCTAGACAAGCAGTCACATAGGAGCAGTGATTGCCAAAGGACGTCGCGGCCGCCTGAGCAAGATCGGCCGCTTCCGCAATCCGTCGAAGTGTCCGTGAAAGCTCTTCGGGTCTGAAGGAGCGGGGCGGTACCTCGGCAACGAGATTTTCAAGGGTACTTTCTAGGGCCAGCATAGCCTCCCACGCCGTTGCCGAGGCGGCACCCAGCGCCTCATCCCGCTCCATCAGGGACGTAGCGAGGCGGCCGTTCTCTTCCTCCAGTACGGCAACCTGCTGGAGCAGCCCGTCATGCTCCACCACCGCTGCCTGCTGAGTCGATGCCACACACTCCGTGGCATATGAGACGATCGCCGCGCGTTCTGCTTCCAGGAGCCGCATGCGGTCATCCCTAGCGGAATGCGCCTCCTCCGACGCGCGAAGGGCCCATTCGACGGCGCGCAGCCGGTCCTCCAAGGCCTCCCGTTCCCGGACATGGGCCACCTGCAGCGCTCGGCTGAGGGCGAAGGTCTACACAATGAAGCAATCAGTACACCTCCCAATGGCTACGTGCCGCTCGGGGTTAGGCACTTACCCTCAGTTCAGAGACCTCCAGCACCCCCTCAAGCAGTTTAGGCCCGCAGATCTGCAGTGCGTCATGATCTAAGCTCGCGACCGCATTATCCACAGCCCCCCGCCATGTCGCCAACACCTCTGCTCGAGGGACGAAGTACACTAGACGACGGGCGGCATCCGTGGCAATAGTCTCGGTGGCGCCGGATGCCCCTCCCAAGCAGCCGTCTTCGGGCTCCGAGGGCCACCCGCATTCGGGGAACCATGTTGCTGTAAGGGGACACGACGGTCAGCCCTGCGAATACCTAGCAGGTCACAATCAAGAAATCTCTACCTTCAGCCCCGCCCGAATCCACAAGGACCTCCGCATCCCCACCCACCTCGCCAAGCGAGGGAACTTCGGTGTCGGAGCTTAGCTCCACCAAGCCCTCGCCACCGGCACCCGCAGACTCGATTGGGGCCACGGGGGCACCGAAGCACTCGGTGTCTGAGTCGGAGTCCCATAGGGCTCCGACCTGGCTCGCTACAACAAACCCCCCAGACGAGCGAAGGGGCGACCGTATGCGGGGTCGCTTCGCCTTTGGGGAATAAGAAGGCGACCCCGCCTCGTAAACCGTCGTAGAAGGAGGTCCCACGGTCACGGGAATGAACTCCGCGGGCAACGGCTCCACCCTAGCATCTTCTGCGAGCGACGGCTCCGCCCCAGCATCCTCCGCGAGCGATGGCCCCGCCCCAACATCCTCCAGGAGTGATGGCTCCGTCCCAACGCCGGCTAGTGGCGAGGCAGCACTCGCCCCTGCCTCCAAGTCTGCATGCTCCGCTGAGCCGGAACCCGCGTCCGCTAGTACCCCCTCCCCCGTGGAGTCGCGGTGAGGTGGGCTGGGGCCAGAACAACGCGTTCTGGCACCCTAATACCCAAGGCTTCGCACACGCGGTTCAACCGCCCTGCACTGCCCGCGATGTCGTGACACGCGCAGCGCAGCGTGCTCCCGGCCGTACGGTCCAAGGAACGCACCCACCGCACGCTCCACGTCCCCTAGGGAAGTACCTGCGAAGGGCACGGGGGCACGTTGTAAAAACAACAGCCTCGACGAATACCACACGAAAGCAAACTCCAGGACAACTTACGCGGACCGAAGGGCCTCGGCAGCGAAGACACGGAAGGGCGGACGTTGTCGCGCCGAAGCCTCCGAGGAGCAACACGCCAATCCGCGGCAAGCGGCGCCACGCCATACATGACGAACTCCTCAGCGAGGTCGCGCATATTGAAGCGGGCGGTGATCCCCACAAGCCTCCGTGCTATCCGCTCGTCATCATCATCTATGGGCGCGCCGGGCATGGTGTTAACCGCCACTGGCCGCCCCGAGCACTCAAGGCCGCTACTGCTTGCCACGCGGTGGTAAAACCACTGCCTCGTCCAGTCCCACTCCCACTATGCCTGACTTGACTCCGCGGGAAATATCTTCTTGCACTACGGGCGCAGCACGAGATCGACGCCGCCGAAGGCGGGCAACGCCCTGTCCCCCTGCTCCTCCGCCGCGCACCGGACATCGTGAAGAAACGCGAACAATGACGCGGTCAGCCAGCACGCCTCCGTGTGCAGCGCTCAGCTATACACGGCAAGGCGGGCTATCACATTCGGCGTTACCTGCGCCAGCTCAAGCCCAAAGGCCCGCAGGACGTCCCCGACAAGTCTGGCGGCCGGAATACGTAACCCAACCTCGAAATAGGCGACGAACACGATCACCTTTGATGTTTCAGGGTGCGGTTCGGTTTAAATCGCGCCGTGACGATCGCATCCCGGCGGTCCGGCGCCTTCCTCACGAAGAAGGCCACAGATCGTCTCTTCCGTCACCAGCATTGAGACCAGGATGCGGGAGCACGGTCCCCCTACTCTCTTCGCCATCGTCCACCACTTGTCCACAGGTGCGGAGCCGCGCCCCTCGAGGGTGTACCTCATCTCGAGCGGCGACGCCCACCGGAAGACGGCACTGTCGTCGGCCGCCCGCGCGCGCGCCCCGTCGTATGCCATCGTTCTTCTGGAGCTCCGGGACGTAGAAGGAAACAAGGAGGCCAGGAGATTGGGGCGCGTGATCAGGAGCTAGAAGGCAAGGCGATGAAAAGTCAAGTGACCTAACGCAAGGGGTACTTAATACCCCTGTGCCTCCCACGCCATCGATGAACATAACTGCTGG
The DNA here is from genome assembly GCA_036346265.1 of Melocanna baccifera. NCBI lineage: Eukaryota > Viridiplantae > Streptophyta > Magnoliopsida > Poales > Poaceae > Melocanna > Melocanna baccifera. The sequence continues at coordinate 13,570,362 of CM070683.1, forward strand.
GAGGCGAACCGCCCACCTTTCCACGATCGCCACCGTACTAGCACACCTACCCATGCGCGCCACACTCGGTCAAGCGACGGTTGGACCAAGGGCCCTGGCAACGCACGACGCGCCAATAGCGCCTCGTCGCGTGTCTGCCCAGGAATCTATGCAACATAACCTGGCTCCGCCTTCACCGGCATCTTCGGCTTCGCAAGGCAGTCCCGGGTCTGCCCCCGATGTCAACACACACCCGCGCACCGGAGAGGCGTGCCAGGAGGCGCCCCCCACCTCGGGGAGCGCTCGCGGAGCAGTCCGTTCAGCGAAGTCAGACTCCTCTCCATGCTCTCTGTGCTCTATTGAAATTTAAATCCGAGTGGAATATTACTCGGAATATTCCATCGTTTCTCTTTTTGTTCAGCATTTTCTCGTTTCACAAACTTCAGATGACCCGTTCTCCACCGTCCGAACTCCAAATCAAGAGATTCAAGTTTCTAAATTTATCTAAATTCATAATCTATCTCTAAGTATATATATATTTTATAATTTATATGTTTTATTTTATTTTTTTAAATTTATTTTGTTCTGACTTTTCACATGTAGACTGTGACTTCTCTGAAGAATACGACTTCGCCAACGATTCTTACCATAAATCCACAGAGCAAGCCAAGTCACACACCTTGATCATATTGATTATAGATTACAAAATAAAATTATGTTGCTTTAAATTATTCTGCATACATATTTTTATTCAACGTATTTTAATTTAGTTTTTAACTTAGTTATTGCCTACTTGTTAGTGCCTCCATTGATATTAATTCTCAGAAACCTTGTCACTATAGAATAAAACTCTGGTTAGTACACTAGTATTAGTTGGAGGATTTTGTAGTGAATGCTTAGATATGCATAGATATGACTTTAGGATTGTGATACATTTTTCACATAAAATGATAAGCTTTTAAAATGTATTCTTGACTTTGGTAATTTAAGTAAATATATAAAATATTTTAAAATAAAAATATAGAATTTGATTTAGGCTTAGGCAAATGGTTAGGTAGTGGGTGCTTGTTGGCATAAGTTGTTATTCGGTGACACAATATTGATACCAAACACATGGGGTATGTGGAAGGTACCTAAGTCAATTAAGGGCTAATATGTGACCTACTGCTAGAAGTCCTATTGTACTACTACAAGATTAGTATGGGACAGACCTGACCAAATAATTAGTAGGTTTCAGCCTGAGTCTCGCTATAGGCTGAATATGAGCGTGGCTTAGGCCATGGAAAGTCTCACATAGCACAAGAGGAGACCTGATCTGGTGAATTCCTTATTAAGGTGAAATTTTAGTGGGCGTGGGCAGATTGATGACTTAGCTTTGTGAAGGCCTTGTTATGATTACTCGACGCATGCGTCTACTAAGCGTGTAGTGGCGATATAACAAGTTAATTATATCTTGTGGGTAAAATTGTACAACCTCTGCAGAGTATATAATCTATCCCGGATAGCCGTACCCACGATAATGGGCAAGCTGAGTAAGGTTTTTTATGGATTAGACTTTATTTTTAAAATGGTTTATAAAAGGCTTATGGATGGATATAATCTATATAAGATCTTTTGGAAAAGATGGTCTGAGTGAGATACCCGTGGTTAGGTTGGCGTTATGTTGGTGCCTACACCAACGATATTATTTTGCTTACAATACTGTTTTACTTACCATATTAAATTCAATATTTTCATACTTATTTACTATATTTCTTTAAATGCTGCTTTAGCTCAATTACTCTGTATGCTTTCCTTTGTTGCCTTTACCATTATATTACATTCTACCGTGTGACTTTTGGAGTACAATTTTGTACTCACCCTTACTATCTCATCTCGGTGGAGGATAGCTTCGACTACGTTGAAGACCTAGATGAGTAGGCCGTGTCTTACTATCGTTTGCTTGTGGGCAAGCTCAGTGGGCTTGTTTCACTTCGGTGTTTTTCTTCCCCTGCTATTATTTAAATTTGACCGATGGACCGTGGATGTAAACTTTAGCCTTCAGGTCCATATTTAGTTAATCAATAAATGTCATTATGGTTGATATTTATTCCTGTTATCTACTGTGTATACTAGTTGATTCTAGACCAGTGCGATTTACACAGAGGATCTGAGAGTTATTGCTCTAGGGTCCAACACATGGGGACCTTGAAGAAGAGTTGGAGAAGACATTGACTTGGTCTTGATGTGCTGGTTGGCTTCCCTTTAGGTGGACCCCAACCACGAGCATGTGTATTGATGCAACCCTTCTTATATGACTGCACAAATACCTCCGTTCAGCGAAGTCTGCGCCGATCAACGCAGGGCTAGCCAGCGCTACGCGCCCAAGACGTGCCGCGCAAAGCAGAGCTCGACTGCTCGCAACGCAGCGGCCTCCTTCCCCTGCGCGCGCGCGGCGGCCGGCGATCGCCGAAATATTGCGCTCAAAAATAGGCCTCCTTCTATTCATTAACACGGCAACATTTCACTGCATGTTCATGAACAGAAGAAGGCATATTTTCGAGATCAAGGATCATCTCAGCTAGCCCGGAAGATGCTACGGCCCTCCTGGTATGTATTTATACAGCTCTCCTCTGTGTACAGAAGTGCAATCGGCGGAAGTCGAACCATCGCCCACGCGTGGAGAAGCGTAATCGGCGGAAGTCAAAACATCGCCCACGCGTCAAGAAGCATAATCAGCGGAAGTCGAAACATCACCCACGCGCGGAGAGGTGCACCTGGAGGAAGCCGAAGCGGCACGGCCGCTCATACGCGTACGGCATCCCCGCTGGATTGCACTTGCGCACATGGCCGCATCGACGAGGTCTCCACCCTTGCAGGCCACATGCGACACCGCCAAGGGCCCATAGACCCGCCTTTCGCGAAGCCTTCGTCTCAGCGGAACGGCCCCAACTTCGCCCTCGACGAGACCTTTGCCCCCGCGGCGCAGCCTCGAGTCCGCCGTCGGCTCAGGCACTTCGACACGCAGCCGCGCGTTCGCGCGTCGCGCCACAAGGCGCCCCTTCTACTCCAGTGGCTCGGGACAACCCCGGCACTTGCTGCACATTATACCTCTTCACTCTTACCACAATCATTTTAGTACTCTAATGTGTCCCATGCCTTTCCATGGACGCTAGGTCGCAAAGAGCACCGGCGCAGCGGGTCAGTCGGCGGGAGTCCGCACCGACCGGTGTGAGGCCAGCCACCAGCAAGGCGCGTGCACTCGCGATCGGCTGACCGCACACAACGTCCCAGCCACCGCCGCCCCGGAGCGTAATGTCCCGGCACACCCGAGGACCAGAGGATGCCCCAGACGCAACGCCCAATACTCCTTTGTCAGTGCGGGGCGCGAACCTTTCTGCCAACTCAAGAATGTACATTCTTCCTTCCACAAGCATGCACAAGAGCACCTTGGCTGACGCTAACCCTGTCGCATGCTCGTGAGAGGAAGAGGTATATTCTTGAGACAGGCCATCCCAGCAGTCCTTCGTTACACCGCTACGACCGCATATATAGCCGCGCTCGGAAGCGCAGCCGGCGGAGGCTCAACCGTCACGGTCGACCACACGTGTCCTATCAGCGGGAGTCGGACCGACGCGGTTGCTCGTGCGCATGAGATGCTCCAACCTCCAGCGCCTGCCCGCTTCTCCCACATCGACGAGGTCTTCGCCTCGGCAGTACAACCGTCGCGGCCTTCGCCTTCGCAGCGCAGGTGCGACTCCGCCTGCGACCGCCCAGCGTGAGACTTCGACAACGGCTCCGCTGCGGACCCCTGGCTTCGACTCCGCTTCACCCACAATCAAACAACGTCACAGGCCGCAGGGACGAAGGGGGCCAAAGGGCTCGGCAACATGGCTTCGGCCTGTGAAGCCCTTCACCATGAGAGACTTCTGTTGTAGGGGTGGCCCCCACCTAAACCCAGCTAGCCTGTTGAGAAGGTTGTAAATTATGTAAATGACATAGCCTGTCCTCGGTGAGGGGCTCCATGTAAGGCTAGGATGGTAAAGTCGCTCCATACGGGGGAATGCTTATGTGTCATGACTGGCTCTTGGGAAAGACCCAAGAGGTCATTTGCTCACCTAACTCTCCACTACCATACCCCTCTCTCTTTGTTTGGTCTGTAGCCACAACACAAAGTTAATTATAGCAATAGTTTTGAACAAAAAGTATGATCCAATACACATGTTAATTGGATAGATGAAAAGATAAGAAGATATGGCAACAAGTATCTGGCTTGTAGTTGTGCTAAACTTGTGCTTTCATGAGTTCCATCATTTACGAGGCTTTTCGTATCAACCAAAAACCTCCTCATTTATGAAAATTGACAATTCAAATATTAAATATTTTAGGACACAAACTATGACTATGAATATCATATCTATGACTATGAATCTATGATCTATCTCTGATTAGTGATCATCATTCATCAAGACATCAACTACTTACTCAATTTAGTCAATCAGTCAATTCTTCAGGTTTCTCTTGAGAGCCTAAGTGTATCTGTAATAGATTGCTACAAGTTGAGTCAATTAGTAAATTAATGCATATATTACATCTTTAATATGTTGCTGTCTCTTAATTAGAACATTGGAGTGCATATGTGTTCGCAATAGTATTATCTGATTTCCATCAATTTGTTACCATGCCATGTCCGTTTATCCACACCGAGACGAAGTAATCAATATTGAAACAAAGTTGTGGCAGTGGCAGCTAAACTACAAATGCCTTAAACTCATGGCGTATTTGGCAGATGACAAAAAGTCAAGAACTGACAAGATATCTCTTCATTATAAAATTGTTAGCTCATGGCAAAATGCAATCCTAAAAAGAAAAGGATCACGACAAGATAACTCCTACCGGAGGTTGCCTAAAAAATCATCCAGAAGAACCCAACTAATTATTTTTCAATATTTTTTTTTGGATTTTTGGAGTTTATTTGCTCAATTTGATTTATCATAATGTCTGAAATTAGAAAATATTTGCAAATTCGGTCAGGATTGAGTAGTTGTAATTTGCCCAACTAATTTATATTCAGTCACTTTCTTTCTCATTAGATAGCGTCTTAGAGGGAGCAGAAGCAGAAACTGAAGATCAACTAGTGGTAATTGAGTATGGCTAAGGCAGGTCAGGATCCTTGATTATGTTGAACATATTATTTTAAATCTAAGTATTATTATTTTATTTTTAATTATTATGCATTGCTAATTTATTACAATCCCTTGTACTTGGTTGTTATTAACTAATTTGAATGCCATAATTTTATTATCACCATAGGATGATTAATTTTCTTGTGATGCAATATATTAGTGTTCACTTAGGTTGTACATCTAATATCCTTAGTCATGCTTATTATTACGTTGGACTCATCAACAGATTGATCAAATAATTAATTTTGACTTAACGAGGTATTAAATCATGGTGGTCTTGGTCTTGGTTAAACAAGATGATTTTTACTTGGGTGAGTGATCATAAAGTAAATAGGGGTGTGGTTAGCATATTAGAATATGGATGTCTCGCCTGAGTATTGATTAAGAACTTAACTTTGTGTGCCATTAATCTAAGCCTTATTGCACAATCATATATCTAGTATGGGGTGGACCTACCTAATTAATTTATGATATTTCAATTTTGATTTCGCCATTGAGATGGATGTGGGTGGTTAGTTCATTTTTAGGTAACCTTCCACATAGCACAAGATGTGATTTTCTAACTAGGTGGCTAGCCTACTTGGTAGTAAAACTTTAGCAGGCAGAATCGAGTTGTGATTGAGCATTATAAAAGCCTTGTTATGATCTCTCCGCTACACACCCAAGGAAGTGCACTAATCGCATGGCAAAATGAAATGGTCATATCTTATGGGCAAAGTTGTGTAATCTGTGCAGAATGTAATACTATTCGAATAGCTATGTCCTCGCTTATGGGTAATGCTCGGTGATTTCACATGAGGGGTTGAATTTTATAAAACTTTGGGTTTGATTGAGAGGTGAATGGTTAGTTCACTTGTGGTTTATTCCTTTGATTTATTTACTTATTAATCATTTTAAACTGTGTTTTCAATCTATTTATTGTATTTACCTTAAATTATTATTTTCTACAAAATAACCACTCAGCCATCATTTGATAAGCCTTACATAATTATGTATTGCATCTTATTATAACTGACTTGCCGAGTACTCTATAGACTCATGGCTATATACTTTGTTGCTCTGTTGCTGAGGAAGAACTGATGAGGGGATTTGGCCCAATCTTCTGATGAGAACAACAACTCGATTGATTCATATGACATTGACGATAAGGCTACTTGACTAAAATGATCAAGTCCATCCTACAATAGTTACATTACACCCGTATTGTTACCAACCGTACCAAGAAAGCGGTTGATCTGAACACAAGATTCAATTCCTACGAGCAATTAAAGAACAAGTAAGAACAAGATAAAAAGACATCTGAATATTGTGAATATCAATGAGGAACACAAAGAGTTAAGGCTTGCAATCACAGTTGTTGGTTTAGTCGATACAATAACACGCAGCGAAGTTTCACAGTGGAAAACTAATCTAAACAAGCCTACATTACATGGCTAATTTAGCCTCTACTTATAGAAGCCCGCAGGCCCTTAGCATATGAAAACTTATCAATACATGAAAACTAATCAAATAATATCCAATTCTATCTCTAATTCTAAAACTAAATGATTGTTTTGATGATTTCATTATGCTCAAAAGGAATTTTGGGAGGGGTCAGATCCATGGGAAAGAGGACGAGATAAGATTTCTATCCTATACTCACACATTCCAAATAGACTCTGGATGCAAATTCTATATGCATTTGAAGTCGGTTCTATCAGGCTGAATCAGCACTGGATTATTTTGTGGATTACAATGCACACATAAGCACTAGATCTGTTGGAAAGAGAATGAGATAATCTTTCCATTAAGTACTCACACATCCTACACAGAGTTTGGATGCAAATTTTATGCTCGATTGAAGTTGATGCTGCTCTAAAGGCCGAACTCAATTCCAGAATGTGTCTAACTTGAACTCTTGCTTGGTTTGAAATCAAAGTGACGACGTGTCGCAACATATTTTTTTTCAAAAAATAATAATAAAATAAAATAAATAAAAATAATAAGTAGTTTAATTTCATATAAAAACAAACATTTTTTGGTTGCCTGAATTTTGAATTTTATTTGCCCAGTTTTGTGCTTTCAAAAATGCTTTCCTTTTGAAAAGTAATTTAAGTAAAAACAAAAAAATATTAAATAGAGACTAATTTGAATTTATTAAAAAAAATACTAATTCAAATTAATTGTTTGGAAGCATGTGTCTTTTATTTGGTTTTTCTGTGAATTTTGGAATATAAAAATTAATTTTGAAATTTAAAATTATTTTATGTAAAAATAGTAAAGAAGACGAATTTTAAGTTGAAAATAAAATTTTAAAAAAAATTTTCTAAGTCCAAAATAGCTTTAGGAATTTTTTGAGATTTTTTGGACTTTATTTACTATTTTCTAAGCTTTTCTTGAATTTCCTGGTATTTCTAATTTCAAAAGGATTCGAAAAAAGTTTCCGCTCGGTCACCCATCGAGACCCTTCTCCTATGTAGGCTCTCTTAACCTCAAGCTTTCCAGCAAGTACTGGTACTCCATTCTTTTTTTCTTCCCTATCCTCCCACCACATCCTTTTATCCCATAAAGCCTAGAACTATTTACTGTCTTCTCCAAATGACCAGAGGGCACACGACACCGCAACGGTTCCTCTCTCTTGTCTTCTATATCAACTTTCAATCAAGATCTTATCTCAATATCGTCCTAAAAGAAAAGTTGTGCTAAATCATGCAAGGAATCTATTCCTTCCGACCTCTTCGCAATTGATTCAACCGTTTGCATTTTATCCCGTATTTTTTGAAACGGACTCCAAACCAAATCCCTCGGATTTGAGTCAGCTTGCACCCCTTCCAAGCCTATAAATATGACTCCCTACCACCTCTGAACCCTCCTCATCCTTTGCCAAGCCTCCTCAAAGCCTAGAACACTGTCGCCACTGAAGCCCTCCGGTCTCAAAATTGCTCATCGTATCCCGAGCTATCCGGTGAGATTTTTCATGATTCTTTTATATCACATCATGTTTCCATATATTATCAACCTTTCTTGTCAAGTTAATTTGATTTTGGTACAGTATATCTCCCGGAATTGAGTTTTCCCCATTCTAGGCTGAAATTGCTTCTTGATGTCGATTTGTCGTCTCTGGTGTGTTTTAGCGTATGCCATCACTTCTGTAAGATTTATTTCATCATGTTCTACGCCATGCTTCCCTCTTTTTCTTCAAAATCCCTTCACAAATTCCTGCCACTGACACTTAGCCATGGCCGCCTAGGGCACTTTGCGTTCCCATATATCAGGTGATGTTTTCTTCAATTCTTCGCATCAACACGTGCCAAACCATCCCAGGTAGCTACCTTCTAGGTGATTTTGGATTTGCTTTATCAAGCACCAAGATATTGAGTTTCTTCTTTTTCCATACCGTCGTCATTTAAACATTGTTTGTGTCGCCTTCAATGAGCCTTCGGCTTAGCCGATAATTTTCCTAGCTTCACTATGCCGCATTCTAGCTCGTGCTCGTATTATTTCTCTGCATTCCATGCTCAGGTATTATTTCTCTCTCCTGCCCATGTCATTGCGCCACCATCATGCTCCGTTTGATATGCCGTTACCTCCTACGTATTCCTCGGGTCCCCAGCAACCTATTTTGCTAGTTGGTTTCACCTCCCATGCCTCCTCTCGCCGATGCCAGACTCCTCTCCATGCTCTCTGTGCTCTATTGAAATTTAAATCCGAGTGGAATATTACTCGGAATATTCCATCGTTTCTCTTTTTGTTCAGCATTTTCTCGTTTCACAAACTTCAGATGACCCGTTCTCCACCGTCCGAACTCCAAATCAAGAGATTCAAGTTTCTAAATTTATCTAAATTCATAATCTATCTCTAAGTATATATATATTTTATAATTTATATGTTTTATTTTATTTTTTTAAATTTATTTTGTTCTGACTTTTCACATGTAGACTGTGACTTCTCTGAAGAATACGACTTATGCCAACGATTCTTACCATAAATCCTGAGCAAGCCAAGTCACACACCTTGATCATATTGATTATAGATTACAAAATAAAATTATGTTGCTTTAAATTATTCTGCATACATATTTTTATTCAACATATTTTAATTTAGTTTTTAACTTAGTTATTGCCTACTTGTTAGTGCCTCCATTGATATTAATTCTCAGAAACCTTGTCACTATAGAATAAAACTCTGGTTAGTACACTAGTATTAGTTGGAGGATTTTGTAGTGAATGCTTAGATATGCATAGATATGACTTTAGGATTGTGATACATTTTTCACATAAAATGATAAGCTTTTAAAATGTATTCTTGACTTTGGTAATTTAAGTAAATATATAAAATATTTTAAAATAAAAATATAGAATTTGATTTAGGCTTAGGCAAATGGTTAGGTAGTGGGTGCTTGTTGGCATAAGTTGTTATTCGGTGACACAATATTGATACCAAACACATGGGGTATGTGGAAGGTACCTAAGTCAATTAAGGGCTAATATGTGACCTACTGCTAGAAGTCCTATTGTACTACTACAAGATTAGTATGGGACAGACCTGACCAAATAATTAGTAGGTTTCAGCCTGAGTCTCGCTATAGGCTGAATATGAGCGTGGCTTAGGCCATGGAAAGTCTCACATAGCACAAGAGGAGACCTGATCTGGTGAATTCCTTATTAAGGTGAAATTTTAGTGGAGGCGTGGACAGATTGATGACTTAGCTTTGTGAAGGCCTTGTTATGATTACTCAGTCGCACGTCTACGGAAGCGTGTAGTGGCCGATATAACAAGTTAATTATATCTTGTGGGTAAAATTGTACAACCTCTGCAGAGTATATAATCTATCCTGGATAGCCGTACCCACGATAATGGGCAAGCTGAGTAAGGTTTTTTATGGATTAGACTTTATTTTTAAAATGGTTTATAAAAGGCTTATGGATGGATATAATCTATATAAGATCTTTTGGAAAAGATGGTCTGAGTGAGATACCCGTGGTTAGGTTGGCGTTATGTTGGTGCCTACACCAACGATATTATTTTGCTTACAATACTGTTTTACTTACCATATTAAATTCAATATTTTCATACTTATTTACTATATTTCTTTAAATGCTGCTTTAGCTCAATTACTCTGTATGCTTTCCTTTGTTGCCTTTACCATTATATTACATTCTACCGTGTGACTTTTGGAGTACAATTTTGTACTCACCCTTACTATCTCATCTCGGTGGAGGATAGCTTCGACTACGTTGAAGACCTAGATGAGTAGGCCGTGTCTTACTATCGTTTGCTTGTGGGCAAGCTCAGTGGGCTTGTTTCACTTCGGTGTTTTTCTTCCCCTGCTATTATTTAAATTTGACCGATGGACCGTGGATGTAAACTTTAGCCTTCAGGTCCATATTTAGTTAATCAATAAATGTCATTATGGTTGATATTTATTCCTGTTATCTACTGTGTATACTAGTTGATTCTAGACCAGTGCGATTTACACAGAGGATCTGAGAGTTATTGCTCTAGGGTCCAACACATGGGGACCTTGAAGAAGAGTTGGAGAAGACATTGACTTGGTCTTGATGTGCTGGTTGGCTTCCCTTTAGGTGGACCCCAACCACGAGCATGTGTATTGATGCAACCCTTCTTATATGACTGCACAAATACATATTTTCATCATTAGATAACATCATATTCTCATTTAAAATAAATTAAACTTGAAACAATGAATTCACCTCTTGTTTAATATTGGAAGCTATAGTTATATGCGTATGTGGCATGGTCATATCAAGAACCATATCAACCAGAGGCACTTCAAGGAGGATTCTTTGATGACTTCTCAGATTAGGACTTTGTTTTTCAGTTGATTGCTTGTGAGCATGTTGAATGGCTGCTATATTTGTCTTTGTTTTTTGCTACTAGTTTTGTTAGGCTCTTCAGGCTATTACTTGTAAATTTGGCTATAAGGTCGTTACTCTGATAATTAATAATATTTACTACTTTCATACGGTGGATATTTTATCTATATTTTCACTGTGTGTACTACCGTGATCTTGGACTAATACAGAATACACAAAGAATCTGAATTTGCATATTCGGGTCTCGACATTCTATCCAATCCAAGATAGACAAATGTGGGGATCAAACTCAAACAATACAAAACCAACAAAAAAGCACCAAGAATCCATTAACATTGCACATAAATACAACTCTAAAGATCGATATGCACTCACTCATGTGCAAGAGTTTTTTGGGGCAAAACGTCCCCTACGCTCGGTGCCCCTACTGGGTGTTGGCTGCCGTAGTGCCACCCGGCCCCTTGGGCCTTGGCCCTTGTCGCCTCCCCTCCCCTTGCTATCGGCTGCTGCCCCATCCACCTTGTTGCCGTGCCGGCTGCAGCCCTTGTGGCTTTGTTGGACTGCGGGTTGCCGCCCCACGTGCTGCTTGCGCCGACTTGCAAGTGAGATTTGAGGGGGAGCCGGGGAGGGAAGTAGGGGTGGGGGGAAGCCTACACTAAATGGGAATGGGGAGCAGGGGAAGGAATTATGGATTTAGGATGGAGTGCGCCGACCGCGGGGCGCATGATGCTTTGATGCCCTAATGTATGGGCCACCTCATGTCCCGCAGGGCCCCGACCCATGTAAGGCCCAGCCACTAAACCTAGGTGACAAGCCGACAAGTGCTCGGGAACTCGCCACTGGTGGTATGCTGGCGGGGGCGGGAGGCTCTCCATCTTCCATTGCTCGTCACCGGTTAGCCTGGGCAGCCACCTAGGCTTGCCGGGCTGTGCCTCCGCCCCTGATTGGCTCAAAGCCTCCAACCGCACCAACTGCCGATGTCCAGTCCCCATGTGTGTTTTGGGCCCCAACTATTACACAATCTCTGATTTGGTCAGAGTAATTTACACTTATTCGCACATATTTCTTCCCATCTAAACAGAAGTGTGCGAAGTCACTGGTGGCATGCTTGTTCCTCTCCATAACTGAACCTTAGAGAGCTGGAGCTCTCAAAGCTGAAACCCAAGATGCGCACGGTGCAATGCTTGAATGAGAGGGACAAGCACAATGGCCTGCCTTGCGCCCAAATCCTCTCATAGCTTTATCTCTTTTGGGCAACATTAAATGATCCACACTATCAATACTATAGAGATCTCGAGGCTTTTAATCTTTTTTTTATGGAAATGCATATGAGGGCCTGCGTTGGGCCGGGTTTATTATATGAAGCCCATTGTAGGGATCAGATGACATTTTGGTTAGCAATTTTGGTTGATCGGCCCACCGTAGTAGAACCGGTAGGGATTATCACCATCACTGGCCAACCCATAGCATCCCTTGTCGTTGGCCATGGTAGCTATGTTCTTGAGGCTCTGGTCGATCGGGTAAGCCATGTTGTCCATGAGGCTGATGTCCGTGAAATAGGCCGCCTTCTTGTAGCCCTCTCCGGGGCCGTGGCCGCTTCCCATGGCCGGCCGGGCGTCGTCCCGCCGCGCGTAGCCGACGGCGCCGTACCACGCCGCCTCCGTCGCGTGCTTGGCCAGGCTTGTGAAGAGGGACGTCGGCCAGTGACCCAGCGGGAACCGCACGGGGCCAATCACTCGGTACAGCCACCAGTGCCCACGACCAACGGGACGCTCGTCCTAAACGCATACACACACAGACAGATATATGTACGAGGTTAAATTGCGATTTCACACAAGAGGTCAGCTACTTTGAGGATGCACACAGACCTTGACTATCTGGAGGATAATGCTGGAGTCAATCTGGTCGTAGGAGGAGACTTCGTCGAAAACCATCCCTGGTATAGGTATGCCGACTGTGTTGAAAGGCACGAAGCCAGGGCAGTCTGTGTTATAGCAACCTGTTTTCCAGTCTCTGTCCGTCTGCATTCGACTGATCAGCGTCAGTTTAAGCAAATCTTTACTCACAAGTGATGCAGCTAGAGACTACAGGCTAGTACTGCCTACCGTCCATTGTGCGAAGAGATGCAGTTTGGTGTCCTTGTATAAACTGGGGAGTGTCTGCAAATTAAGATGAACAGCAACAGTTAAAAGATCATGCACACGCCTAATTCAGCACATGAGTCCTTCTGGCATTGAAATTTTGTTTCACATTTATAAGTGACTAAATCTGTGTTCATCTATTTTTGTTCGCGCGTGATTGATCGTCGCAACGAGGCTTGCTACAGTACTTACAAGGTATCTGGGTACCTTCCCTCTAAAAATATGAACGTTGGTCTACATATGGACAACATAGGGATAGGTAATTTGTAAACATGGATAATCTAGTAATTTTTTCTTTGACTTATCTATCCCTAGGGGTGGGAAGTGTATCCGAATTATCTATATTATCTGGTACTGTATTTGATAGGATTCAAATATGGTACAGGTTTTTTCATCTGATTAACAATTTCTCTTATATTCGTATTTGTATTAGAATTCATATAAAAAAATATGGATACAAATATGGCATGGAATTTTACTATCTGAAATGTTGTTGTATGTGGATTATCCGTATCCGTATTCATATTCGGCGAAGCAATATATATATTTTATCATAATACGACTAATTAATTGGAAAAGTTTTTTGGATTTAATGTGAATTCGTGTTTCTTTAGGTGAAGTAAACGAATTAGAATTATTAAGCGTGACTGTAGAAAGATAAAATTAATATCTTAATACTATATAAGTTACGAGGATATCTAGATCTGACTGAATTGAGTAGATATTCGATTCAAATTGGTATCCATTGCAATATTCGATTTGTATTTATATTAAGAATATTCAAATTTGAATTCATATTGGTTTGCAAAATACGAATACAACTATGATAAAGATACTATTCAATTCGTATTTGATCCATTTTCATCCCCTTCTTATACTTTTAACTTGTATCCTGTTCACCCTAACTTATGTCCCGCTCTTCCTAATTCCTGTCGCCGTCATTGATATGATGTGCACTATGCTGGCGTACCCCATTCCCCTCCTCCAACACATGTTCCTCCAGATGCGGTCCTAACATAATTTATGTGACCCAAAATTTTTAAGAAAATATCTTATATTTAGTAGGTATATTAATCATATATACTAGAGCGGAGTATATATCTAGGTTCTTGTCTCAATCCGTACGAGAGCGGAGTGTCGTTAATTTTCATCTACATTCACAATAATTCATTTTAAGTTACTTAAATCTGACATTCAGTTACACAACCTGGGAACTTTATGTTAAATTACCTAGTTTTAGTTACAGAGTCCAATCCAATCAACTGATTGTCTCCCCAGTAAGGAATTGTGATAGTATCAAATCCTTAAAGCCACCTTCGACGATAGTAGCATGCAAACATCCAAACAGGAATGAAATTTTAATGTGTAATTATTTTGCAGCAAAATAATGAACAGTTGATGTGCACTACGCTATCGAATCACCAAGCAATCAGAGATAAAAACAACATATGGGAATATCTGAACGTAGATCAAAAGAAAGCGAGCTGCATTTCCCTAAACATTGTGTAACTGAATGTTAAACCAAGTAATTTAACATGAATTACATGATTTCTCAGGCTGTTTAACTAAATGCTATACTAAGTAACTCAATTACACATTTTGCCGAGGATAGGGACGGGAGCTTGTGTTATTGAATGTTGGACTAAGCAACTCAATATGTATTACATAATTTACGTACGACATACTGATTATCATGGAAGGAGACACGAACAAAGATCATATGGATTGAAATAAGAGTACCATATAATCTTATCCCTGAATCTAACAATGAGTGAGTCGAGGCACAACCTTGAAAAGGGAAAGTGGATCTGGTTTGGAGGAGCTAGGCGCACCGTTGGTCTCTACCACGCCCTGCACCTCCTCGTCCAGCGATCCCAGCACCCCCGGCCCAGCTCATCACTCACCCGTATGCGCTGCCCACAACGCTCTGTCAGGGGCGGATCTATAATTTTATCATGCCCCAAACTAGGAAGGTTCAAAGGCCACTATTACTTGAGTTGAAAGAAAAAGTTACGCACTTGGTTTACTTGAGTTTACCTAACCTTTGCACTGATAAATATCGTACACACTGGGTTGGAGCTTAGGTTGCTTGAGATGGGAATCCGCCCCTGCTCGCTGCCTGCCCAAGCCGCTCCCTCACAGTCGTGCCACTGACCGGGCCACACCATGATAAGGACATGTCATTTTACGGGTTTACCCTTCTCCTAATTTTATAAGGTTGCTAAATTACCAATCTAATCTTCACCCAATCTTTGAATTAATGCCTAACCCACAATCTGAGTACCATTTATTGGGTGAGAACCTTTAATTGTGGATCATCGGGCTCTATGTAACGAACGGATGTGGTACCTTAAGCAGTGTAGCAAGTTCTAACAATAATGTCTTGGAACAAAGGGAGTGGTCTGATAACACGTACATGAAGGCCTGCCCTTATGGCGTTGTACTGCCCTCCTTGATCGTTTGAAATTTGTATTACTGTTTCACTGTAAGCATCAGATTTTGTATGCTCATGTCCCCATGCACCAAAATTTGCATAGATACCAAAGACTTGATCACTCCTGTTCTTGTAACCAGCAACCTAGCACAGAAAATTAAATTAAACACGTACACATCTCTATATTCCAAATTAAAGTGCAAGCATAAAAAGATTACCAAATAAATGTGGTAATACAGTTCAACACAAAATGAAACTACAGAGTGTAGTACATGAGACCATAACTAAAAAGAGCATTGATGGATACTTACACAGTTAACCATTGTTGGCGTTGGGATAGTAATATCTTTTGTATTAGCCGCTTCTTGAAATCTTAGATGTCGATTGTGCCAAAGCTATAATTTCAAAAAAAAAAGGTCATATGATTGAATCATCGTACAAAGGTTTATTTAAATAGTTACGTGGGTTCAAAATAGGTGGGACTCCAGCCAAAATTTGGAAACGAAGCATAACAAATAGTAAGAAGACGTTCTGATTTTTCGATATGGTCACCCTATCACAAGAACTGAAGGAAGACATCCACAACAAAATCCATCTATTTTGTCATCGGTTCAATATATTTCAATGATATTTAAAAGCACCAGACATAAGAAGCTTTCGTAGCAAAAGTAACATTTAGAAAAAGTATAAATGACATACATACTTTTGTGGTGTTCACCAAATTCTTCCTCACCAGAGATTCTCCTTCAACAACAAGTAGAGATTGAAGATAAAGGACAACGAAAACCAATGCAGCATTTCGAGCCATTTTCCTTTGGTTACTGTTGGCCTAACCTACTCCTCTCTTATATAAGCACTCAACTACATTTGGTTATTCTTTTTTGTTTACGAGATAGCATAGAAAGATTCTTATGGCAAGAAATAAATGCTCAGACATAACAAGAGTGTATTTATATTCTCTCTCTGTCTCGTTAAATATATGTCATTCTGGCTTTTCATTTTCTTTTCCAAATACTAATATAGCGAGAAATTCTTAGCAAGATATCAATGCTCACATATCACACAAGTGTATATGGATCTTATTCCTTCTTCATTAAATGATTGTCATGCCAGCATTTATATTTTGATTTTTAAATACTATACATGCCATCTACCAATGGTAATGTTATAAATCCGTGCCTTATAGGCCCATTAGTATGGATACTATAACTCTAATTGGTTCTCCATTAAGTCATAAAAGTCGTTTTGTGTTACATATGCAGTTAAACATTATAAATTTTGGCTATCAATATCTTTTTGAGTATTTAGATTGGACACATAAATATGAGATGTGTAGATTTGTCTCAACAAGTACTTTCATAATATTAAAGTTTTATTAGGTTTTATAAATATACTTCAATACAGATGAGTGATCAAAGTTGTATTTTGTGGGATCGTGTGACGTCCAAATCGGCCTCTTTTAGTGACATGAGGGTATACCATATTAGGTTCTTAATAAGAAGACCAAGATCTCATATTTCATATCTTTATCCTTGTGCCCACATATTATTAATAAAGTTGAGGGCTCGAGAATTTTCCATATTACATACCTTAAACCGGATGACAACCTCTCAGCACCCCACGTCACTTGTTTTGCAGAAAAGTCCCTAACATTTTTGAAACCACGACAACACCCCCAGCTGAAGCGACGGTCTGAGGAGCTTACACACATATTTTTGCCAAAACCCCTAATGATTTCTTACAATTACGTTGAGGTCCTACAGGCTTCTAGTCGTCTGATTGCGCCAAAATGGCAGATCCATCTCACCTTCCCCCTTTCCCTTAGCTTCCCCCTCCCTATCTCACCTTCCCTTCTCTCACCAGGGACTGTAGGGAGGAGATGGCACAGCCTGGCTTGGCGGCGGGGGAGGAGGTGTTGCAGCTCGATCGACACCGCCTCCTTCCTCCGCACCACGTCGATTTGATGACAATGGCAATGGAAGTAGGATTGAGTAGGGATGATGCCAATTTGACGGCGGTGGAGGCGAGATCGGCCGATGGCGAGGTGGATTAGTTGCAGGAGAGGCAGGATCAAACGGAGGCTAGGCGGAGGTGTCATTGAGGAAGGAGGTGGCGCGGCTCCATCAACACTGCTCCCTTCTTCTGCGCCATGTTGATTTGATGGCGATGGAAGCCCTGGTCAAAGCGCCATCGCCCCTTTGCCCGTCAGCCTTCCCTTTCCCTTCTTCTTGTTAGGAAGTTTGATCGAGTTGTCGATAGTTGATAGTAGTTAGTAGTCATAACGTAGTCAGTTATGACTGGTCAGTTACTAGTCGATGGTCAGTTAGTAGTCGATGGCCACTTACGACTGATCATGGGATGCCACGATTGAATAGTCATAATATGTGCTTTAATAGCCACGATCTTAGTGGCCATGTCTCTGTATTGCATGTCTTTTAAATACCTGAATAGAGTCTGAGAAAAGTGTGGCGGCGAAAAAATAGAGCAGCGCAAAACTTTAGAAGTTTTCCTAAGTGTTAAGTTCTCTGAGTGTTGATTTAGACTATGACTTCATAGTCATAATCGAGTTTTCGTTGTAGTTTTTGTGGTCGTGAATGACTTCGGATAGTCGTAATCAACTGCGAGGTTGTAAACGACTCCAGGTACTGTGTGGTTGTAAACAACTTTTGGTAGTTGTAATCGACTGCGAGTGCCTTCATTTTCTGCAAGTAGTATCAGAGCTAGGTTCACTGATCATCTGGAAGACATGTCTTCGGAGAGGGCTCCGCCAAGGCAGTCGATGATTCCTCTGTGGCAAGGCTGCCTGCGCTTGCCTTTGCCTTCTCCGCGCCGACCGCAGCACCGTAATGACAGTGGCCATGCACCCGTCATCTAGCGCATCGTCAGGGAGGCCACAGGCTTCGTTGTCTGCCCCAGGCTCATGCGAACAAACTACATGACTGGGCGCTAGTCATGCGAGTCAACATTCAGACGCAAGGTCTTTGGGAGGCCAACAAAACTGACGATACAGACTGTCGTGACGATCGGCTCGCGCTGTAGTCGAGACCGAGACTGACCGCAAGCTACGACCCTATGCACCGATGGGGGGGGGGAGAGTTTACCTCCGTGGACTTCACCAAGTACTGTGCCGAGAAAGGAGTACATCGGTAGCTCACGGCACCGTACTCACCCCAGCAAAAAGGTGTCATTGGGCGCCGGAATCAAACGGTGATGGTAATGGCAAGGTGCATCCTCAAGGACCAGAAAGTGCCCAGTGAATTCTAGGGGGAGGCTATATCAACGATTGTCTTCATCCTTAACCTCTCTCTCACAAGCAGCGTGAGTGAGAAGACCCCCTATGAAGCCTGGCATGGTGTGAAGCCAGCCGTGCATTTCCTTCGTACCTTTGGCCGGTCAGACATGTGAACACCACATGGCTGCACGCTTGCAAGCTAGATGACAGGAGCACTCCCATGGTGTTCATCGGCTATGACCACAGCTCCAAGGTGTACCAGATGTTCGATCCCTCATCTGGCTGAGTGCACATGTCCAAGGACATCATCTTCGATGAGAAAAGTAGTTGGGACTAGGAGCACTCCGAACAAGCTAGTGGCCACGGTGACTTCACCGTGACCTACTCTCTACTGGTGGCAAGTCCTAAAAGTAGCTTGCCCGATGGGTTCGACCATGGCATCACCAGTTCGACCACGGTAAGGGATGAGCACTCCACTGCTCCGACCATAGGCGCCAGTATGACCACGGGCAAATTTGCTTCCCTGCCATCGACAATTCCATTAGACATCAACCTCGACGACGAAGGAGCCCCTCAGAGGTTCCGCATGGTGCAAGACTGCATCGGCGACGCTCCTCCACGTGAGCTCGATTCCGACGAGTTGCACATGCTGACGATGGAAGAGCCAGCCTTTATCTCCAAGGCTCAGGCTGATCAAGGATGGTAGATGGTGATGCAGAAAGAGATGAACTCTATTGAGGAGAACCGGACATGGGACCTCATCGATCTTCCGACCGGTAAACGGCCAATTGGTATTAATGGGTGTTCAACCTAAAGAAGGGTGCCCACGGTGAGATTGTAAAGCGCAAGTTGCGTCTAGTGGCCAAGGGATATGTTCAACATGTAGGCATAGACTTCAACGAGGTGTTTGCAACCGTGGCACACCTTGATTCAGTCCGAGCCCTTGTGGCAATGGCTGCCCATGAGGGATGGCCGGTGGATCACCTCGATGTGAAGTCCACCTTCCTCAAGAGTGACCTCACGGAGGAGGTATACGTGGCACAACCCCCTGGCTTCATCTGCGTGGGACGCGAGCACCAGGCATTGCATCTACGTAAGGCACTGTATGAACTTCGTCAAGCTCCCTGGGTATGGAACACCAAGATTGACAGAATGCTGAGCTCCCTTGGCTTCAAGCGAATCTTTTCAGAGCATGCCGTGTACACATGGGGAACTTGGAACTCGCATCTACTCTTGGGTGTGTATGTCGATGACTTGGTGGTGACCGACGCCCGCTTGGTGGAGATCAACCAATTCAAGGCCCATATGGAAGCCGAATTCAAGATGAGTGACCTTGGCTCTCTCAGCTATTATCTCAGAATCAAGGTAAAGCAGAGTGAAGAAGGCTGGTATAAGTGGCTACAACTCCTCCCTTTCTTCCCCAACCATCGCTAGTCCCACCTGCAAGCCGTGCGACCTGCGTCAAACCATGCCGCTGCCCCCCACCCTACCTCCCTCTAATCAGTGCCTCCACCGCGGCCTCACCCAAATCCTAACTCGCCTAGAATGCTCCTCCGCCGTCCTACACCGAAGGTCTGGCTATGATTGGGTTCTTCGAGGTGTGGTGGACCTTTAAGGTGTCCAGATGGGGTTGGATTTCATCCATTAGGTTTGCTCTTTTAGATCCTCCTTCCCCTTTTCTTTTCTCATATTCTGAAATTATTAGAGATGATTTTGACCAGTGCTCACTACCAGTGGCGAAGCCAGGAATGAAATTGAGGGGAGGCTGAACTATTTGTAGATTTAAACTAAGTTGACACAAATTTAGTCTTTTACTCGTATGGAATTTCAAATGCACACAGAAAGTACACAATTGGATAGAAACAAACAATGAAAAATAGAGAAATACAAAGTAGGTACCTCGATAATAGAAAGCACATATTAAAAAATATATAATTATTCTGCCATGAGTGTGGAGTAGCGATAAGTCACCTATATATGAAACACATCAAAATTAATGATATAATAGAAAATTGTGAATGGCAATAAAATTTTAAATGATATGAAACATACCAGAATTAAGTTAATTTGAATCATGAGACAAATTTGAATCACAGGGCAAATGCATTCTACGCAACTTCATGCTTTGAAAGCAGTTTAGGATTTTATCATCATTAATGCTTCTAAAGATCTCTCGCCCGGTGTAGCATACCATTAAGTCATTGAACCATTCATCCGCTACTTTATTGTGCAAATCTGTTTTGATAAGAAATTACATTGATAAGAAACGAACTTAATTGTGCTATCTAAACAAATTAATTGTGCTATCTACGAAACTATCTACATATTACCAGCTCCCAAGTGCCATTCTTGTTAAGAGATTCCATCTCATCATGCATGACAGCCATCCATCTTTCTAAATCTTTAGAAGAGATAGTTTCTGAATAAGATGAAGGTTCTGCAGTTCCTTCAATTTCTTCTGCCATATTTAGACAATAAGCCACAAAGTTGGCTTCTTCAATCAATCTCTTAGTAGGCTGAATGTTCCTCCTTTCTCTATTAACTACAATGGAACGTTGTGTTGGTGGCGCAACAATAGGAACTTCTTGAATATTTTTCTTGTTGATTTCTGGTGTAGATCCTAGATCAATAATATGCTTCACCTACATGCCTGATTACTTCTCAATGGGAACATCAATGGATAGTTTATCATGCAACATAGTAGACTCATCAAAAGTAACATCTCTACTAGTAACCATCTTTTCAGTTTCAAGATTTCATAATTTATGTCCTTTCATATCAGTTTTATAACCAAGAAAAATGCACTTAACTACTCTAGGTTTTAATTTACCATTGTTGACATGAGCATAAGCAGGATAATCAAATATTCTCAAGTTTGAATAATCTGCTGGAGAGTCAGACCATATCTCAATTGGAGTGTTCTTATTAGTAGCCAAATTTGGTGACCGATTAATCAAATAACAAGCAGTGGAAGCGGTTTCAGCCCAATAACTCTTTGATTATCCAGAGTTTGATAACTTGCAACATACCTTCTCTATGATGGTTCTGTTCATGCGTTTGGCCACATCGTTTTGTTGAGGAGTGCTTGGAACGGTATAATGTCTCACAAAACCTCCAAGTAATGGAACACGAGATTCTCCCCACAAGTCGGAGTGAATATAATCCAATATACCTTTTGTAGAGTGAGTCACCGTGCTAAATTTCACTCTCTTTTGCTTGCCGAAAACACAATATTCATAACACTTTAATTTATCGATGTTTTTACTATCAAGAAATCCTCCTTTGCATAATTCCATCATTCCAGCTTCACTCATATGCTCTAGATGCATATGCCAAAGATTAGTAGCATCAAAATTAAATGATTTATTTGAGACAACAACAACATTACATGAAATTGTAGTGCCCTACAGATGATATAAGTTGACAGCTTTCATATCACCTTTCATCACAACAAGAGAACCTTTGGTGACCTTCAGAACTCCACCTCCACCAGAGTACTTGTACCCTTTAGTATCAAGAGTACTCAATGAGATAAGATTTCTCTTTAAATCTAGAATATAACGAACATCCGATAAAGTCCTGATGGTGCCTTCAAACATCTTGATCTGGATAGAACTAATGTCTGCAACCTTACATGGTGTATTATCACCTATCAACACGGATCCACTTAGCGTAGCTTCATAGGTAATGAATCACTCACGGTTCGGGCTCATGTGGAAAGTGCAAGCTGAATCAAGAATCCATTTATCGTCGATTTTGCAATTACCGGCAAAGGCAATGATAACATCTTCATTAGAACCTTCTTTGGTGACAATGATGGCTCTAGCTTTATCCTCTTGTTGATCTTTCTTGAAATTATTATTCCTCTTCTCCTTATTCTGCAACTTCTAGCACTCGGATATGTCATGACCATCTTTCTTGTAATACCTGCATGACTTCCTCTTCCTGGATTTAGATCTACATGTGAATCTACTTTTGCTTATGCCTCTTAATTATCGTATAAACTCTTCTTATATTGCCTGCCGTGGGTAGATAAACCTTCTGCATGCGTACTTGAACTCCCACCGGAAACCATAAGTTTCATCTTTTCTTTAGCATGTAGAGCTTTATAAATTTCACTGAGAGTAAGAGTATCTCAACTATATAGAATAGTATCTCTAAATATAGAGTACGAACTAGGCAGAGAACATAGCAAAATAAGACCTAAATCTTCTTCATCATATTTTATCTCCATAGACTCGAGGTCAGCAACAACTTCCTTAAAAGTTATCAGGTGGTTCAACAATGAGACTCTCTTTGCCATCTTGTGTGGATAAAGCTTCTACTTCAAATGCATCTTGCTGGTCAGATCCTTGATCATACAAATCTACTCCAGCTTCAGCCATAATGCGGTGATAGATGTCTCCTTCATAACCTTTTGTAGAATATTATTTGATAGGTGAAGATGAATTTAAGATAAGATCTTACGGTCTTTACGTTATTTCTTATTGATGGACGGTGTCGCTGGCATCTTGTCGATCCCCAAAAGAGTATCATCCAAATCGAACTGTGATAAAACAACTCGCATCTTGATTTGCCATAGAGAAAATCTCGTGTCGTGATCTAACAGCGGAAGATCATACTTTAGAGTAGCCATATGAAAGAAAACTAAATTTTGTTGGTACAGATTTGTGTGTACCTAACAAAATTCTCACAAAGAAAAACTACTGGTACGATTTTAGTGTGCACTTAACAATTTTGATAAAAAAGAAAAAAATCACACCAAGACACCAGATCGGACATCAGTTATCTTTCTTTAGTCTTGGGTTGCGTGCCATTTTTTCTTTCTCTTTGTTCAACTTGACTTGTTGGCTTTTCTCTAGCGCTGATATTTCTTTAATCCTGTGTTAGCACCTCATTTTCCTCTACTGCTCACGTTATACGACAAAGCGCGAGACAAAGACGCACTGCGCCGACTTGGAGCCAAAATTTGAGTTCGATAACGTTGCTCCCGACAAATTTTTTTTCTCAAACTCTAATCTCATGTGCTCTGATACCACTTGTTGCAAACAATGCACAAAAAAATAGAGACAAGAGATACGGATTTTTACGTGGAAAATCCTTACGGGAAAAAACCACGGGTGCTCGAAGGCAAATCATTATAATGAGGTGAGATTACAATGGAGAGCTTCTCTTGGGTCTTGATGCCTATGAATTACTGGGGTACATATATAGTGTGGGGGAATAGAATCCCATATAGAGAGAAAACCGAATCAGAGTCCTACATGGACATGGTTATGAATTCGGATCACTTTTCAACATAAAAGAATCTAAACTTTTCGCATCAAAATGTTACTAGTAGATTTGTTATCAAAAGTAATTGTCTAAACCTCAAATAATGTAAACAGCAAGAAACTAAATGGAGAGTGGAGGTGGTATACCACGAAGTGAAAACACTATGCTCACATTAGCGTTGCCACACACACTCCAATGCGTAGGGCCCACGTTATCTTCACCACCGGTTTTTGGAGGTGAGCTGTTCCACTTCTTCCAACTATTCCTTTTGCATTCGGGCCTTTTTTCTAGACTATAATTTATTAATTTAATAAATAATAATTACTGAAAAAAGTTAAAAATTAAAAGCCGCGGAAAAGAAAAAAAAAACAGGGCCTTTCTTGTCCCAAATCTCTTCTAACCTAGTGATAGACTTGCCAACTCCTCTGACACGCCGTTTGTCACTTCGTTGTCGCGTCATCATGAGGCTCACGGCACCTCCACCTCCCTCCACCTCCGCCTCATGCGCTACGCACATCTCACCCCCATGCTCCCTCCCTGTGCGCCATGGCGCTCACCTAGTGCGAAGCCGTGGCATACCTCAACGACGTTGTGACACCGATGAGGGGATGCTAATGGAGAAGAAGAAAGTCCATGAAGGCCTAATCCCTGGCTTCATCTGGTGGAGGGAAAATCAAAATCACAGGTAACAAGCCCAAATCCGTGCCTGAAAGTCTTGATTCCCTAATTTGAAAGCCAAAATCTTTGAGTTGAAAGATAATTAAAAGCATTTTTCAGTTGAAAGATAGAAATGCAAGTTGAAAGCAAGATCTTTTTAGTTGAAAGCTTGAATTTTTTGACTTTAAAGGTCTTAAATCCATGTGTTAGAAGTTTGATTTTGGAGTTGAAAGCCCAAGAAACCGTGATTTGTTGTTGTTGAGGAAGGCTGCGGCGGGAGGCGAGGCGGCTGAGCTAGAGCCAGAGAGGGAAGGGTAGAGGCTGAGGGAGTGGGGCTACAACATCGAGCAATGGGATGGGCATCAGGGGAGAAGGGGGACATAGGCTACCCTGGATGGTGGTGGCAAGTGTGCAACACATAGCGCGTTCTGACTAGGGTGATGTCAGAACATGACATCTGATTTCCATCAATTTGTTACCATGCCATGTCCGTTTATCCACACCAGACGCAGTAATCAATATTGAAACAAAGTTGCGGTAGTGGCAGCTAACCTACAAATGCCTTAAACTCATGGCGTTTTTGGCAGATGACAAGAAGTCCAAAACTGACAAGATATCTCTTCATTATAAAATTGTTAGCTCATGGCAAAATGCAATCCTAAAAAGAAAAGGATCACGACAAGATAACTCCTACCGGAGGTTGCCTAAAAAATCATCTAGAAGAACCCAACTAATATTTTTCAATATTTTTTTGGATTTTTGGAGTTTATTTGCTCAATTTGATTTATCATAATTTCTAAAATTAGAAAATATTTGCAAATTCGGTTTTTTGTATTTGGGACCAATTTCTTTCCCCCCAGACCATTACTTCTTTTCTAGTCCAGCCCAAATTATGGGCCTGCTCCAACACCTTGGCCTGGCCTGCCTCATTTGCTAGCCATGCATTGCCCTTGTGCCAATTTCACTCGCAGCCACTAACAGGTGGGCCCCACCTATCAGCTCTGTCTTCCCCAGCCGTGTTTGAGCTAGATGTAGGATTAAGGATAATCAACTAGGAGGGGGGGGGGGTAAATAGGAGGTTTTAAAATTCTTTTCTCTAATTCTAATAATTTAACACAAATAAGCTATTTAAATATTCTAGTACAAGTCAAGCGCTAAAAGGGTAAATAATTCTAAGGCACCATAAACTATGTCTCTACCAAATACAATTCTAGCTATACAATATATATCAATTCAATAGCTAAAAGATTAAATGCGGAAGAGTAAAAGATAAGAGATAACCACAATGGAGACACACAATGTTTTTTTTCCGTTGTATCGAAGACTTGCCGGTCTTCACTAGTCCACATTGATGTAAGCCCATGTGACTTGGACCGGCTCTACGAATTAAGCCTAACGACCTCAATTCCGGTAGAGATGGCGAGCACCACACCACTCATAACTGACGTCAGGTCTCTTCATAACCTTCTTGAAGAGATCACTGTGCAACTTCTCCAAAGTCTCAAGGTGCTAGCAAACACCAAGAGTAATAAATGATAGCCTTTGCTTGAGGAGAAATCAAGTGTCAAGAGGATCAATAAATGATGTAAATGCACTTCAATACTCTCAACTACCTCAAAATGTGAATTGTGAGAAAATGAGTAGTGGAGAGTATACCAATGGCTCTAATATATTCAATGAGGTCCAAAGTTATTGACATAATACTGGTGAGGGGGTATTTATAGTCCCCAACTAGGAATTTGACAGTTTGGGAACAAATCGTACAAAATTCAGTAGGTGCAGTAATCATGTATGGCCGGTACTACGCACATACTATTCAACGCTATCTTGTGTGCAATTAATACGTTTGAACTAGCCATTGAACCTTAAGTGTAGTACTTCTTTCAAGTAAAATCGATACTACCACACGACTGTAGTACTGCGTGCTAAAATTAGTACTACTGATTTCCAGAGCTTCAGAAAATATCCAAAAACATGTGCTATGGGAAAAACGTACTGTAAAAAAATTGCTACTACCGCACTATGTGATGTGACCATGCCACATACTCATACAACCAAAGCTCCTAAGAATAAACAAATGGTGAATTCGTTTCTTCGGTTTCAATTTATTTTAATTGAGAATATGATGCTATCTAAAAATGAAAATGTATTTTTGTCTAGCTGTATAAGGAGGATTGCATCAACACTATGCGCTCGTGGTTGGGGTCC
Source organism: Melocanna baccifera (assembly GCA_036346265.1). Lineage (NCBI taxonomy): Eukaryota > Viridiplantae > Streptophyta > Magnoliopsida > Poales > Poaceae > Melocanna > Melocanna baccifera. The sequence continues at coordinate 13,597,268 of CM070683.1, forward strand.
ACCAACAGGGAAGTCGACCAATATATCAAGATCAAGTCAACACATTCCCCAACTCTTGCTCAAGGTCATCACGTCACTTTTGGATCAATTCAAGCAAGAGTTCAAGTGGGACACATTTTAGAATTCAATTCGGTCTCCGGATCAATTCGAAGTTAGCCTGATAGGTCGGACTTCAAATGTGTATAACTTTTGCATAAAAACTCCGTTTGGGGTGTGCAAGTACAGCAACGAAAGAAGAGCTCGTCCACTTTCCAACGGATTTGGCCCCACCTCCAAATTCGTTCTGTACACATTGGAATCACCAAAACAAGGCGAAGCTGACTCAGCCTGACAGGTCCCATTTTAAATGCTCATAGATTTCGCATCAAGAGTCCAATTGGAATGTGTGAGTACAGCATGGAAAGCTTATTCCATCCTCTTTCTAATGGATCTGACCCCATCCCAAAATTCCTTTTGTGCGCGACGCAATCAACAAAATAATCTTCGGTTTTGGAAACATAGATAGAGTTCGCTATTATTTGATTACTTTCCATATGTTAAGAACATTCCATAAGCAAGGGCCTACGTGCCCCTATAAATAGAGGCTCATTTGGCCATGTAACTCAGGCTTGTTTAGATTAGTTTTCCACCGTGAAACTTCGTCGTGTGTTCTTGTGTCGACTAGACCAACAACTGCGATTGCAGGCCTCAACCCCTTTGTGTTTCTCAGTCATATTCGCAATAAGATTGCTCTTTCACTTGTTCTTGCTTGTTCTTCGATTGCTTGTAGGAATTGAACCTCGTGTTCAGGTCAACCGCGTTCTTGGCACGGTTGATAGCGACTAGGGTATGGTGTAGTGATTGTAGGACGGACTTGGTCGTCTCGGTCAAATAGCCTCTTCGTCAACGTCATATCAAATCGAATTTATCCTTCTCATCGGAAGATCGGGCCACCCCCTCATCACTATGATAGTATAACTGCTCAATGGCGGTATTACCATCGGTTGATAGTATCGCACACCTTGTAGGTGCTACCGATTTTTCTGATAGAGGTTTCTTAAAACTGATTCAAGATGCATGCATGAATCTTTGTTGATTAAGATGACACAAATTTGTTGATAGAGGTTTCTTTGTTGATCCCTCTTTATAGTCGGTATCTAGCCTACAAATCTGGGTTTTTCTCCAAATATCGAGACTGGAAAAATTAAAAGGGGCCCTAAAGCTAAATTTCACCTTTATCTTGAGCTATGTCGATCCTTCATAGACTTTGCATGCCATTGTTGCGTTGTCATCTGTAATCCTGGACTAAACCTTTAAAACATCTTAGCACACATGTTAGTCCCAAACACAATATTATTATTAATTACCAAAATCAATTTTTTGGGAGCCTAGATGATTTCACTAGACTCCACTATTCATCACCTCTATCTCTACTGCAAACTCCTCTTCTTTTAACTGAGCCTTGCAAACCCTCACCTCGAGCCGCCTGTCCTCTTTACCCTAGCTATCGTCACCAGTTTCACCATATTCCACTGCAATTCGAAGTTATCACGTTAGCTCTGGTGTGCAATCGCGCTACAGCCAGTGAGTTTCAGACCTCGCCATCCTCTCCTCTAGGTTATCCTTCCACCTCTCGTCGCGTCTCGGAACTCGCCAGAGCGAGCCATCGCCATGAAGCTGAGTTGCTCTACCGCTCAACCGATGTCATTGGTCATCCCTATCGACCATTGGTCTCTGCGCTTAGTCAAATAGCTTTGCCTGTGTCCAAGGAACTCGTTTCGCACCTCGCCGACCCAAGTCATGCCCTCCTCGTCGAAGTTCACCGTCGCCCATGCCATCGTAGCTGCTCATCTCGTTGTTGACCACCGCACTACCTCAACTGGTCAATCTAAGCTACTAGGTGTCTTTGCTGTCGCATGTGGAAGCTCTTGATGCCCTCACCGACACTCAACTCGTCGCTGGTCGCCGTTGCAATCATCGAAGAACCCAAGCCATGGATCTAGTCCACGTGGCCAGTGACGTCAATTGTCCACACGAGCTACGACATTAGTGCAACCATCCCACGTGTGTGCCACGCAAGCCCACACTGCCAACTCACCCCATTGCAATGCCCTGCCATATGTCCACCATTGTCAATGCCACGTCATCTCTTTTGCCTACGTGCCAAGCCACGCCATGCCTAGTCATCATATGTCAGCCAAGTCCTAGATGGTTTAGTCGACCTGGTCTACCATAGACCAAGCCACTAACATATGGATCCCACTTTTAGAACTTCTTTTTCTTATATTTTATTTAATTTCAAATGGAATATTCAAAAGAATATTCTTATTTTTCTATCAATTTCTGGGAATTTATTTTCCTGACAAATCTTTCGAAGAGTGTGTTCTCCTTCATACGAACTCAGATTGACCTGATTTTTCTTCCTAAATTCATCTAATATTGAGCTCTACCTTTTGGTTCTAGTTTTGTTGCTTTTAGATTTTTTTAGATTTTCCTTTGGATTTATTTATATTCAGTCACTTTCTTTCTCGTTAGATAGCGTCTTAGAGGGAGCAGAAGCAGAAACTGAAGATCAACTAGTGGTAATTGAGTATGGCTAAGGCAGGTCATGATCTTTGATTATGTTGAACATATTATCTTAAATCTAAGTATTATTATTTTATTTTTAATTATTATGCATTGCTAATTTATTACAATCCCTTGTACTTGGTTGTTATTAACTAATTTGAATGCCATAATTTTATTATCACCATAGGATGATTAATTATCTTGTGATGCAATATTAGTGTTCACTTGGGTTGTACATCTAATATCCTTAGTCATGCTTATTATTACGTTGGACTCATCAACAGATTGATCAAATAATTAATTTTGACTTAACGAGGTATTAAATCATGGTGGTCTTGGTCTTGGTTAAATAAGATGATTTTTACTTGGGTGAGTGATCATGAAATAAATAGGGGTGTGGTTAGCATATTAGAATATGGATGTCTCGCCTGAGTATTGATTAAGAACTTAACTTTGTGTGCCATTAATCTAAGCCTTATTGCACAACCATATATCTAGTATGGGGTGGACCTACCTAATTAATTTATGATATTTCAATTTTGGTTTCGCCATTGAGATGGATGTGGGTGGTTAGTTCATTTTTGGGTAACCTTCCACATAGCACAAGATGTGATTTTCTAACTAGGTGGCTAGCCTACTCGGTAGTGAAACTTTAGTAGGCAAAATCGAGTTGCGATTGAGCATTATAAAGGCCTTGTTATGATCTCTCCGCTGTACACCCAAGGAAGTGTACTAATCACATGGCAAAATGAAATGGTCATATCTTATGAGCAAAGTTGTGTAATCTGTGCAGAATGTAATACTATTCGAATAGCCATGTCCTCGCTTATGGGTAATGCTCGGTGATTTCACATGAGGGGTTGAATTTCATAAAACTTTGGGTTTGATTGGGAGGTGAATGGTTAGTTCACTTGTGGTTTATTCCTTTGACTTATTTACTTATTAATCATTGTAAACTGTGTTTTCAATCTATTTATTGTATTTACCTTAAATTATTACTTTCTACAAAAATAACCACTCATCCATCATTTGATATGCCTTACATAATTATGTATTGCATCTTATTATAAATGACTTGCCGAGTACTCTATAGACTCATGGCTATATACTTTGTTGCTCTGTTGCTGAGGAAGAACTGATTAGGGGATTTGGCCCAATCTTCTGATGAGAACAATAACTCGATTGATTCATATGACATTGATGATGAGGCTACTTGACTAAAATGATCAAGTCCATCCTACAATAGCTACATTACACCCATATTATTACCAACCGTACCAAGAAAGCGGTTGATCTGAACACAAGATTTAATTCCTACGAGCAAATAAAGAACAAGTAAGAATAAGATAAAAAGACATCTGAATATTGTGAATATCAATGAGGAACACAAAGAGTTAAGGCTTGCAATTACAGTTGTTGGTCTAGTCGACACAAGAACACACAGCGAAGTTTCACAGTGGAAAACTAATTTAAACAAGCCTACATTAGATGGCTAATTTAGCCTCTACTTATAGAAGCCCGCAGGCCCTTGGCATATGAAAACTTATCAATACATGAAAACTAATCAAATAATATCCAATTCTATCTCTAATTCTAAAACTAAATGATTGTTTTGATGATTCCATCATGCTCAAAAGGAATTTTGGGAGGGGTCAGATCCATGGGAAAGAGGACGAGATAAGATTTCTATCCTATACTCACACATTCCAAATAGACTCTGGATGCAAATTCTATATGCATTTGAAGTCGGTTCTATCAGGCTGAATCAGCACTGGATTATTTTGTGGATTACGATGCACACATAAGCACTAGATCTGTTGGAAAGAGAATGAGATAATCTTTCCATTAAGTACTCACACATCCTACACAGAGTTTGGATGCAAATTTTATGCTCGATTGAAGTTGATGCTGCTCTAAAGGCCGAACAGAATTGCAGAATGTGTCTAACTTGAACTCTTGCTTGGTTTGAAATCAAAGTGACGAAGTGTCGCAACATATTTTTTTTCAAAAAATAATAATAAAATAAAATAAATAAAAATAATAAGTAGTTTAATTTCATATAAAAACAAGCATTTTTTGGTCGCCTGAATTTTGAATTTTATTTGCCCAGTTTTGTGCTTTCAAAAATGCTTTCCTTTTGAAAAGTAATTTAAGTAAAAACAAAAAATATTAAATAGAGAATAATTTGAACTTGTTTTAAAAATACTAATATAAATTAATTGTTTGGAAGCATGTGTCTTTTATTTGGTTTTTCTGTGAATTTTGGAATATAAAAATTAATTTTGAAATTTAAAATTATTTTATGTAAAAATAGTAAAAAAAGATGAATTTTAATTTGAAAATAAAATTTTAAAATAAATTTTCTGAGTCCAAAATAGCTTTAGGAATTTTTTGTGATTTTTTGGACTTTATTTACTATTTTCTAAGCTTTTCTTGAATTTCCTGGTATTTCTAATTTCAAAAGGATTCAAAAAAGTTATTTCTAATTTCAAAAGGATTCAAAAAAGTTTCCGCTCGGTCACCCATCGAGACCCTTCTCCTATGTAGGCTCGCTTAACCTCAAGCTTTCCAGCAAGTACTGGTACTCCATTCTTTTTTTCTTTCCTATCCTCCTACCACATCCTTTTATCCCATAAAACCTAGAACTATTTACCGTCTTCTCCAAATGACCAGAGGGCACACGACACCACAACGGTTCCTCTCTCTTGTCTTCAATATCGTCCTAAAAGAAAAGTTGTGCTAAATCATGCAAGGAATCTATTCCTTTCGACCTCTTCGCAATTGGTTCAACCGTTTGCATTTTATCCCGTATTTTTTTGAAACGGACTCCAAACCAAATCCCTCGGATTTGAGTCAGCTTGCACCCCTTCCAAGCCTATAAATATGACCCCCTAACACCTCTGAACCCTCCTCATCCTTTGCCAAGACTCCTCAAAGCCCAGAACATTGTCGCCACTGAAGCCCTCCGGTCTCAAAATTGCTCATCGTATCCCAAGCTATCTGGTGACGGTGAGATTTTTTATGATTATTTTATATCACATCATATTTCCATATATTATCAACCTTTCTTGTCAAGTTAATTTGATTTTGGTACAGTATATCTCCTGGAATCGAGTTTTCCCCATTCTAGGCCGAAATTGCTTCTCGATGTCGATTTGTCATCTCCGGTGAGTTTTAGCGTATGCCATCACTTCTGTAAGATTTATTTCATCATGTTCTACGCCATGCTTCCCTATTTTTCTTCAAAATCCCTTCACAAATTCCCGTCACTGACACTTAGCCATGGCCGCCTATGGCACTTCGCATTCCCATATATCAGGTGATGTTTTCTTCAATTCTTCACATCAACACGTGCCAAACCATCCCAGATAGCTACCTTCTAGGTGATTTTGGATTTGCTTTATCAAGCACCAAGATATTGAGTTTCTTCTTTTTCCATACCATCGTCATTTAAACATTGTTTGTGTTGCCTTCAATGAGCCTTTGGCTTAGCCGATAATTTTTCTAGCTTCACTATGCCGCATTCTAGCTCGTGCTCGTTTTATTTCTCTGCATTCCATGCTCAGGTATTATTTCTCTCTCCTACCCATGTCATTGCGCCACCACCATGCTCCGTTTGATATGCCGTTACCTCCTACGTATTCCTCGGGTCCCTAGCAACCTATTTTGCTAGTTGGTTTCACCTCCCATGCCTCCTCTCGCCGACGCTAGACTCCTCTCTATGCTCTTTGTGCTCTATTGAAATTTAAATCCAAGTGGAATATTACTCGGAATATTCCATCGTTTCTCTTTTTGTTCAGCATTTTCTCGTTTCACAAACTTCAGATGACCCGTTCTCGATCGTCCGAACTCCAAATCAAGAGATTCAAGTTTCTAAATTTATCTAAATTCATAATCTATCTCTAAGTATATATATTTTATAATTTATATGTTTTATTTTATTTTTATTTGAATTTAGTTTGTTATGACTTTTCGCATGTAGACTGTGACTTCTCTGAAGAATACGACTTTGCCAACGTTTTTACCATAAATCCACAGAGCAAGCCAAGTCACACACCTTGATCGTATTGATTATAGATTACAAAATAAAATTATGTCGCTTTAAATTATTCTGCATATATATTTTTATTCAACGTATTTTAATTTAGTTTTTAACTTAGTTATTGCCTACTTGTTAATGCCTCGATTGATATTAATTCTCAGAAACCTTGTCACTCTAGAATAAAACTCTAGTTAGTACACTAGTATTAGTTGGAGGATTTTGTAGTGAATGCTTAGATATGATTTTAGGATTGTGATACATTTTCACATAAAATGATGAGCTTTTAAAATGTATTCTTGACTTTGGTAATTTAAGTAAATCTATAAAATATTTTAAAATAAAAATATAGAATTTGATTTAGGCTTAGGCAAATGGTTAGGTAGTGGGTGCTTGTTGGCATAAGTTGTTATTCGGTGACACAATATTGATACCAAACACATGGGGTATGTGGAAGGTACCTAAGTCAATTAAGGGCTAATATGTGACCTACTGCTACAAAGTCCTATTGTAGTACTACAAGGCTAGTATGGGACAGTCCTGACCAAATAATTAGTAGGTTTTAGCCTTAGTCTCGCTATAGGCTGAATATGAGCATGGCTTAGGCCATGGAAAGTCTCACATAGCACAAGAGGGGACATGATCTGGTGAATTCCTTATTAAGGCGAAATTTTAGTGGAGGCGTGGACAGATTGGTGACTTAGCTTTGTGAAAGCCTTGTTATGATTACTCAGTCGCACGTTTACGGAAGCGTGTAGTGGCCGACATAACAAGTTAATTATATCTTGTGGGTAAAATTGTACAATCTCTGCAGAGTGTATAATCTATCCTGGATAGCCGTACCCATGATAATAGGCAAGCTGAGTAAGGTTTTTTATGGATTAGACTTTATTTTTAAAATGGTTTATAAAAGGCTTATGGATGGATATAATCTATATATGATCTTTTGGAAAAAATGGTCTGACTGAGATACCCGTGGTTAGGTTGGTGTTAGGTTGGTGCCTACACCAACGATATTATTTTGCTTACAATACTGTTTTACTTACCATACTAAATTCAATATTTTCATACTTATTTACTATATTTCTTTAAATGCTGCTTTAGCTCAAATAACTCTGTATGCTTTCCTTTGTTGTCTTTACCATTATATTGCATTCTACTGCGTGACTTTTGGAGTACAATTTTGTACTCACCCTTACTATCTCATCTCGGTGGAGGATAGCTTCGACTACGGTGAAGACCTAGATGAGTAGGCCGTGTCTTACTGTCGTTTGCTTGTGGGCAAGCTCAGTGGGCTTCTTTCACTTTGGTGTTTTTCTTCCCCTGTTATTATTTAAATTTGGCCGATGGACCGTGGATGTAAACTTTAGCCTTCAGGTCCATATTTAGTTAATCAATAAATGTTATTATGGTTGATATTTATTCTTATTATCTACTGTGTGTACTAGTTGATTCTAGACTAGTGCGATTTACACAGAGGATCTGAGAGTTATTGCTCTAGGGTCCGACACATGGGAATCTTGAGGAAGAGTTGGAGAAGACATTGACTTGGTCTTGATGTGCTGGTTGGCTTCCCTTTAGGTGGACCCCAACCACGAGCATGTGTATTGATGCAACCCTCCTTATATGGCTGCACAAATACATATTTTCATCATCAGATAGCATTATATTCTCATTTAAAATAAATTAAACCTGAAACAATGAATTCACCTCTTGTTTAATATTGGAAGCTATAGTTATATGCGTATGTGGCATGGTCATATCAAGAACCATATCAACCAAAGGCACTTCAAGGAGGATTTTTTGATGACTTCTCAGATTAGGACTTTGTTTTTCAGTTGATTGCTTGTGAGCATGTTGAATGGCTACTATATTTGTCTTTGTTTTTTGCTACTAGTTTTGTTAGGCTCTTCAGGCTATTACTTGTAAATTTGGCTATAAGGTTGTTACTATGATAATTAATAATATTTACTACTTTCATACGGTGGATATTTTATCTATATTTTCACTGTGTGTACTACCGTGATCTTGGACTAATACAGAATACACAAAGAATCTGAATTTGCATATTCGGGTCTCAACATTCTATCCAAGATAGACAAATGTGGGGATCAAACTCAAACAATACAAGACCAACAAAAAAGCACCAAGAATCCATTAACATTGCACATAAATACAACTCTAAAGATCGATATACAGTCACTCATGTGCAAGAGTTTTTTGGGGCCAAATGTCCCCTACGCTCGGTGCCCCTACTGGGTGTTGGCCGCTGTAGAGCCACCCGGCCCCTTGGGCCTTGGCCCTTGTCGCCTCCCCTCCCCTTGCTATCGGCTGCTGCCCCATCCACCTTGTTGCCGTGCCGGCTGCAGCTCTTGTGGCTTTGTTGGACTGCGGGTTGCCGCCCCACGTGCTGCTTGCGCCGACTTGCAAGTGAGATCTAAGGGGGAGCCGGGGAGGGAAGTAGGGGTGGGGGGAAGCATACACTAAATGGGAATGGGGAGCAGGGGAAGGAATTATGGATTTAGGATGGAGTGCGCCGACCGCGGGGCGTATGATGCTTTGATGCCCTAATGCATGGGCCACCTCATGTCCCGCAGGGCCCCGACCCATGTAAGGCCCAGCCACTAAACCTAGGTGACAAGCCGACAAGTGCTCCGGAACTCGCCACTGGTGGTATGCTGGCGGGGGTGGGAGGCTCTCCATCTTCCATTGCTCGTCACCGGTTAGCCCGGGCAGCCACCTAGGCTTGCCGGGCTGTGCCTCCGCGCCTGATTGGCTCAAAGCCTCCAACCGCACCAACTGCCGATGTCCAGTCCCCATGTGTGTTTTGGGCTCCAACTATTACACAATCTTTGATTTGGTCAGAGTAATTTACACTTATTCGCACATATTTCTTCCCATCTAAACAGAAGTGTGCGAAGTCACTGGTGGCATGCTTGTTCCTCTCCATAACTGAACCTTAGAGAGCTGGAGATGTCAAAGCTGAACCCAGGATGCGCACGGTGCAATGCTTGAATGAGAGGGACAAGCACAATGGCCTGCCTTGTGCCCAAATCCTCTCATGGCTTTATCTCTTTTGGGCAACATTAAATGATCCACACTATCAATACTATAGAGATCTCGAGGCTTTTAATCTTTTTTTATGGAAATGCATATGAGGGCCTGCGTTGGGCCGGGTTTATTATATGAAGCCCATTCTAGGGATCAGATGACATTTTGGTTAGCAATTTTGGTTGATCGGCCCACCGTAGTAGAACCGGTAGGGATTTTGACCATCACTGGCCAACCCATAGCATCCCTTGTCGTCGGCCATGGTAGCTATGTTCTTGAGGCTCTGGTCGATCGGGTAAGCCATGTTGTCCATGAGGCTGATGTCCGTGAAATAGGCCGCCTTCTTGTAGCCCTCTCCGGGGCCGTGGCGCTTCCATGGCGGCCGGGCGTCGTCTCGCCGCGCGTAGCCGACGGCGCCGTACCACGCCGCCTCCGTCGCGTGCTTGGCCAGGCTTGTGAAGAGGGACGTCGGCCAGTGACCCAGCGGGAACCGCACGGGGCCAATCACTCGGTACAGCCACCAGTGCCCACGACCAACGGGACGCTCGTCCTAAACGCATACACACACAGACAGATATATGTACGAGGGTAAATTGCGATTTCACACAAGAGGTCAGCTACTTTGAGGATGCACACAGACCTTGACTATCTGGAGGATAATGCTGGAGTCAATCTGGTCGTAGGAGGAGACTTCGCCGAAAACCATCCCTGGTATAGGTATGCCGACTGTGTTGAAAGGCACGAAGCCAGGGCAGTCTGTGTTATAGCAACCTGTTTTCCAGTCTCTGTCCGTCTGCATTCGACTGATCAGCGTCAGTTTAAGCAAATCTTTACTCACAAGTGATGCAGCTAGAGGCTACAGGCTAGTACTGCCTACCGTCCATTGTGCGAAGAGATGCAGTTTGGTGTCCTTGTATAAACTGGGGAGTGTCTGCAAATTAAGATGAACAGCAACAGTTAAAAGATCATGCACACGCCTAATTCAGCACACGAGTCCTTCTGGCATTGAAATTTTGTTTCACATTTATAAGTGACTAAATCTGTGTTCATCTATTTTTGTTCGCGCGTGATTGATCGTCGCAACGAGGCTTGCTACAGTACTTACAAGGTATCTGGGTACCTTCCCTCTAAAAATATGAACGTTGGTCTACATATGGACAACATAGGGATAGGTAATTTGTAAACATGGATAATCTAGTAATTTTTTCTTTGACTTATCTATCCCTAGGGGTGGGAAGTGTATCCGAATTATCTATATTATCTGGTACTGTATTTGATAGGATTCAAATATGGTACAGGTTTTTTCATCTGATTAACAATTTCTCTTATATTCGTATTTGTATTAGAATTCATATAAAAAATATGGATACAAATATGGCATGGAATTTTTGTTTACGAGATAGCATAGAAAGATTCTTACGGCAAGAAATAAATGCTCAGACATAACAAGAGTGTATTTATATTCTCTCTCTGTCTCATTAAATATATGTCATTCTGGCTTTTCATTTTCTTTTCCAAATACTAATATAGCGAGAAATTCTTAGCAAGATATCAATGCTCACATATCACACAAGTGTATATGGATCTTATTCCTTCTTCATTAAATGATTGTCATGCCAGCATTTATATTTTGATTTTTAAATACTATATATGCCATCTACCAATGGTAATGTTATATATCCGTGCCTTATAGGCCCATTAGTATGGATACTATAACTCTAATTGGTTCTCCATTAAGTCATAAAAGAAGTCGTTTTGTGTTACATATGCAGTTAAACATTATAAATTTTGGCTATCAATATCTTTTTGAGTATTTAGATTGGACACATAAATATAAGATGTGTAGATTTGTCTCAACAAGTACTTTCATAATATTAAAGTTTTATTAGGTTTTATAAATATACTTCAATACAGATGAGTGATCAAAGTTGTATTTTGTAGGATCGTGTGATGTCCAAATCGGCCTCTTTTAGTGACATGAGGGTATACCATATTAGGTTCCTAATAAGAAGACCAAGATCTCATATTTCATATCTTTATCCTTGTGCCCACATATTATTAATAAAGTTGAGGGCTCGAGAATTTTCTATATTACATACCTTAAACCGGACAACAACCTCTCAGCACCCCCACGTCACCTGTTTTGCAGAAAAGTCTCTAACATTTCTGAAACCACAACAACACCCCCTGCTGAAGCGACGGTCTGAGGGGCTCACACACGTATTTTTGCTGAAACCCCTAATGATTTCTTACAATTACGTTGAGGTCCTGCAGGCTTCTAGTCGTCTGATTGTGCCAAAAGGGCAGATCCATCTCACCTTCCCCCTTTCCCTCAGCTTCCCCTCCCCATCTCACCTTCCCTTCTCTCGCCAGGGACTGTAGGGAGGAGATGGCATAGCCCGTCCTGGCAGCGGGGGAGGAGGTGTTGCGGCTCGATCGACACCGCCTCCTTCCTCCACACCACGTCGATTTGACGACAATGGCAATGGAAGTAGGATTGAGTAGGGGTGATGCCAATTCGACGGCGGTGGAGGCAAGATCGGCCGATGGCGAGGTGGATTAGTTGCAGGAGAGGCAGGATAAAACGGAGGCTAGGCGGAGGTGTCATTGAGGGAGGAGGTGGCGCAGCTCCATCGACACTGCTCCCTTCTTCTGCGCCATGTTGATTTGATGGCGATGGAAGCCGTGGTCAAAGCACCATCGCCCCTTTGCCTGTCAGCCTTCCCTTTCCCTTCTTCTTGTTAGGAAGTTTGATCAAGTTGTTGATAGTCGATAGTAGTTAGTAGTCATAACGTAGTTAGTTATGACTGGTCAGTTACTAGTCGATAGTTAGTTAGTAGTCGATAGCCAGTTATGACTGATCGTGGGATGCCACGATTGAATAGTCATAATATGTGCTTTAATAGCCACGATCTTAGTGGCCATATATCTGTATTGCATGTCCTTTAAATACCTAAATAGAGTTTGAGAAAAGTGTGGCGGCAAAAAAATAGAGCAACGCAAAACTTTAGAAATTTTCCTAAGTGTTAAGTTCCTTGAGTGTTGATTCAGACTACGACTTCATAGTCATAATCGAGTTCTTGTTGTAGTTTTTGTGGTCGTGAATGACTTCGGATAGTCGTAATCAACTGCGAGGTTGTAAACGACTCCAGGTATTGTGTGGTCGTAAACAACTTTTGGTAGTCGTAATCGACTGTGAGCGCCTTCATTTTCTGCAAGTGGTATCAGAGCTAGGTTCGCCGATCATCTGGAAGACATGTCTTCGTCGAGAGCTCCGCCAAGGCAGTTGATGATTCCTCTGTGGCAAGGCTGCTTACGCTCACCTTTGCCTCCTCCGCGCCGACTGCGGCATCGTGATGACAGTGGCCGTGCACCCGTCATCTAGTGCATCATCCGGGAGGCCACAGGCTTCATCGTCTGCCCCATGCTCATGCGAACAAACTACATCACTGGGCGCTAGTCATGCGAGTCAACATTCAGACGCAAGGTCTATGGGAGGCCATCAAAACCGACGATACAGACAATTGCGATGATCGGCTCGCGCTGTCAGCGATTCTCTATGCCATGTCGACCGAGATGATGTCTACTCTCGACGTCAAGAACACGGCGAAGGGTGCCTGGGAGGTCGTTAAGACCATGCATATGGGCATCGCCCGCGTACGCGAGGCCAACGCCCAGCAACTCCGCAAGGAGTTTGGCAGTATTTCCTTCAAAAACGGTGAGTCTATCGACAATTTCTCGATGAGGATCTCTGGGCTTGCCAACAACCTCCACCTACTCGGTGATCCCATCCGGGAGGAAGAAGTGGTCAAGAAACTCCTGTCAACTCCTCCGCGCGCCATGGTAGGCCACGTGGCGGGCGCGGACGAGACTCCTTCAACAGTGGGAAGGAGACCATTCTCGCTATGGTCCCGACAACCCCAAGAAGGACGATTGCAGGTATTGCAGTAAATCGGGGCATTGGGCTTACGATTGCCGCAAGAAGAAAAGGGAGGAGGCACATCTGGTGCAAAACACTGACAACGAGCCATCTCTCTTGATGGCCCAAGTAACGGTGGTGGAAGAGGACATCACTCGGGTGCCCACCAAGCAAGAGCATGTCGGTGGACAAGTCTTTCTCAACGAGGAGTTCGCCAGATCGATACTCGTTAATAAAGAGTATGAAGAGACCTCCTGGTTTCTCGACATCGAAGCGTCGAATCACATGATGGGATTTGACGTAGTGTTTTCTGAACTCGATCGCGGGATCTCTGGCTCGGTCATGTTCGGGGACAGCTCGGTAGTCGAGATCCACGGTGTGGCACTGTGCTGCTCTTAGGAAAAGGGGACTGACACCGTGCTGTCACCAATGTTTACTTCATCCCATGACTTCAGAGCAACATCATTAGTGTTGGCTAGCTCGATGAGGGCGGCTGCAACATGCTGATTGAAGATGGCGTCCTACGCCTCCGTGATCGACAACACAAACTCATCACCAAGGTGAAGAGATCACCAAATCGGCTGTACAAGATCGCTCTGAGCGTAGTACAACTAGTCTGTCTGAGCTTGCAGGTCGACGACGAGGCGTGGCGCTTGCATGCCCACTTTGGGCACCTCAATTTTGACAAACTCTAGAAGATGTCAGCCACGGGCATGGTGAGCGGACTTCCTCACGTGAAGCATGTCAATCAAATCTATGATGGGTGTCTCGTTGGTAAACAACAGCGCACTCCTTTTCCTCAGGAGACCAAGCACCGTGCTAATGACCACCTCGACCTTGTGCACGATGACCTTTGTGGGCCTGTCATGCCGATGACACACGGAGGCAAGCGCTATTTCCTCTTGCTCATCGACAACATGAGTCGTTACATGTGACTCATTCTCCTCCGAGGAAAGGACAAGGCTAAAGGCATGATCAAGAAGTTCTAGGCTGTAGTCGAGACCGAGACCGGCCGCAAGCTACACGCCCTACGCACCGATGGGGGGGGGAGTTTACCTCCATGGACTTCACCAAGTACTGTGCCAAGAAAGGAGTACATCGGTAGCTCACGACACCGTACTCACCCCAGCAAAAAGGTGTCGTTTAGCGCCGGAATCAGACGGTGATAGTAATGGCAAGGTGCATCCTCAAGGACCAGAAAGTGTCCAATGAATTTTGGGGGGAGGCTGTATCAACAACTGTCTTCGTCCTTAACCTCTCTCTCACAAGCAGCGTGAGTGAGAAGACCCCCTATGAAGCCTGGCATGGTGTGAAGCCAGCCGTGCATTTCCTTCGTACCTCTGGCTGGTCAGACACGTGAAAGCCACATGGCCGAACGCTTGCAAGCCGGATGACAGGAGCACTCCCATGGTGTTCATCGGCTATGACCACAGCTCCAAGGTGTACCAGATGTTCGATCCCTCATCTGGCCGAGTGCACATATCCAAGGACATCATCTTCGATGAGAGAAGAAGCTGGGACTAGGAGCACTCCGAACAAGCTAGTGGCCACGACGACTTCACCGTGACCTACTCTCTATTGGTGGCAAGTCCTAAAAGCAGCTCGCCCAATGGTTTCGACCATGGCATCACCAGTTCGACAACGGCAATGGATGAGCACTCCACTGCTCTGACCATAGGCGCCGGTATGAGCACGGGCAAATTTCCTTCCCTGCCATCGACCATTCCATCGAACATCAACCTCGATGACGAAGGAGCCCCTCGGAGGTTCCGCATGGTGCAAGCCTGCATCAGCAACGCTCCTCCACGCGAGCTCGATTCTGACGAGTTGCACATGCTGACGATAGAAGAGCCAATCTCTATTTCCAAGGCTCAGGCTGACCAAGGATGGTAGATGGCGATGTAGGAAGAGATGAACTCCATCGAGGAGAACCGGACATGGGAACTCATTGATCTTTCGACTGGTAAACGGCCAATTGGTCTTAAGTGGGTGTTCAACCTAAAGAAGGACGCCCATGGTGAGATTGTAAAGCGCAAGGCGCGTCTGGTGGCCAAGGGATATGTTCAACATGCAGGCATAGACTTCAACGAGGTGTTCGCACCCGTGGCACACCTTGATTCAGTCCGAGCCCTTTGTGGCAGTGGCTGCCCATGAGGGATGGCCGGTGCATCATCTCGACGTGAAGTCCACCTTCCTCAACAGCGACCTCACGGAGGAGGTATACGTGGCACAACCCCCTGGCTTCATCTGCGTGGGACGCGAGCACCAGGTGCTACATCTACGTAAGGCACTCTACGAACTTCGTCAAGCTCCCAGGGCATGGAACACCAAGATCGATAGAATGCTGAGCTCCCTTGGCTTCAAGAGAATATTGTTAGAGCATGCCGTATACACATGGGGAACTTCGAACTCGCATCTACTCTTGGGTGTGTATGTCGATGACTTGGTGGTGATCGGCGCCCGCTTGGTGGAGATCGACCAATTCAAGGCCCAGATGGAAGCTGAATTCAAGATGAGTGACCTTGGCTCTCTCAGCTATTATCTCGGAATCGAGGTAAAGTAGAGTGAAGAAGGCTGGTATGAGCAGCTACAACTCCGTCTATGTGCTAATGGGTCCGCGACTGAAATTGAGCAAGAGAAGCTCTAATCCTCTGGTCTATGGCATGTTCTATCACAGCATCGTCGGAGGCCTACGCTATCTGGTACACACAAGGCCAGACATTGCATTTGTAGTCAGCTATGTAAGTCAGTTCATGAAGTCACCGACCATCGAGCACCTTAGCGCCGTGAAGCACCTGCTGCGCTATGTGGCAGGGGCAATTGACTATGGCTGCCAGTATGCTAGAGGTACAAAGGCGGCCAAGCTCATCGGGTACAGTGATGTCGACATGGCCGGGGATGTCGACGATCAGAAGAGCACCTCTGGCATGATTTTCTTCATTAGGGTTAGCCCAGTGAGTTGGCAATCACAGAAGTAGAGGACTGTCGCCCTGTCATCTTGCAAGGCCGAGTATGTCACTGCCACAACGGCGGAATGCCAAGGGATTTGGCTCGGGTAGTTGCTCAGCAACCTATTCAATGTGGAGGCAATAGTGGCAAGCAGGAAGAATCTGGTGTACCATGGCCGGAGCAAAGCACATTGAAACATGTTACCATTTCATCAGGAAGTGTGTCAAAATCGACAAGATCCTCATCGACTACGTCAAATTAGACGAGCAATTGGCGGATCTACTAACCAAACCTCTCAGGCGGATGAAGTTTCAGAGTCTGCACGAGAAGATTGGAGCCGTCAATGTGAAGGGCAACTAGATCAAGGGTGAGATTGTTAGGAAGTTTAATCGAGTTGTCGGTAGTCGATAGTAGTTAGTAGTCGTAACGTAGTCAGTTATGACTGGTCAGTTACTAGTCAATGGTCAGTTACTAGTCGATAACCAGTTACGATTGATCGTGAGATGGCACGATTGAATAGTCATAATATGTGCTTTAATAGCCATGATCTTAGTGGCCACGTCTCTGTATTGCTTGTCTTTTAAATACTTGAATAGAGTCTGAGAAAAGTGTGGTGGCGAAAAAACAGAGCAGTGCAAAACTTCAAAAATTTTTCTAAGTGTTAAGTTCTCTGAGTGTTAATTCAGACCGTGACTTTATAGTCATAATCAAGTTTTTATTATAGTTGTTGTGTTCGTAAATGGCTTTGAATAGTCGTAATCGACTTTGAGATCCTAAATAACTTCGAATACTATGTGGTCATAAATAACTAGTCGTTATCGATAGCGAACACCTTCGTTTCCTACGCTTCCCATGCCACTGCCCACTCCTCTCCACTCCCCATCTCACTGGCTCCGGTCGCTCTCCCCTCCCTCCATCTTCGTCGCACTAGGGTTCGCATGGCCGCCGCCACTACCAGCTAGCCTAGCCTCCTCCCTTTCTTCCCCAACCATCGCTAGTCCCACCAGCTAGCCTAGCCTCCTCCCTTTCTTCCCCAACCATCGCTAGTCCCACCAGCAAGCCGCGCGACCTGTGTCAAACCATGCCGCTGCCCCCCACCCTACCTCCCTCTAATCAGGGCCTCCACCGTGACCTCACCCAAATCCTAACTCACCTAGAATGCTCCGCCATCGTTGATCCACCGTCCTACACCGAAGGTCTGGCTGTGATTGGGTTCTTCGAGGTGTGGTGGACCTTTAAGGTGTCTAGATGGGGTTGGATTTCATCCATTGGGTTTGCTCTTTTAGCTCCTTCTTCCCCTTTTCTTTTCTCATATTCTGAAATTATTAGAGCTGATTTTGACCAGTGCTCACTACCAGTGGCAAAGCCAGAAATGAAATTGAGGGGGGTGAACTATTTGTAGATTTAAACTAAGTTGACATAAATTTAGTCTTTTACTCGTATGGAATTTCAAATACACACAGAAAGTACACAATTGGATAATAAAAAACAATGAAAAAACAGAGAAATACAAAGTAGGTACCTCGATAATAGAAAACGTATATTCAAAAATATATAATTATTCTGCCGTGAGTGCGGAGTAGCGATAAGTCACCTATATATGAAACACATCACAATTAGTGATATAATAGAAAATTGTAAATGGCAATAAAAATTTAAATGATATGAAACATACCAAAATTAAGTTAATTTGAATCATGAGACAAATTTGAATCACGGGGCAAATGCATTTTACGCGACTTCATGCTTTGAAAGCGATTTAGGATTTTATTATCATCAATGCTTCTAAAGATCTCTCAGTCGGTGTAGCATACCATTAAGTCATTGAACCATTCATCCGCTACTTTATTGCGTAAATCTGTTTTGATAAGAAATTACATTGATAAGAAACAAACTTAATTGTGCTATCTACAAAACTATCTACATATTACATTGATAAGAAAGATTATAAGTGAACAAATTATTTACTGTGCTATCTAAACTATCTAAAAATCTAAACTCTAAATTAATTGTGCTATCTAAGCAAATTAATTACTATCAATCTAAATTCTAAACTCTCTAAACTATTGACTATCTAATGATTCTATATTAATATATTTCTATATACAATACATTATACACTTACTACTGAATAGTCGGCCGGTCGGCACTTCTTTTTCACCCGGCCGACTCCGCTCGGCCGCTCTCTAGTTCTCCAATCTCCCTGCTCCCGGCCCTCCCGCTGTCCCGCCCTCCGGGCTCTCCCCAACTCGGCGCCTCCCCCCTCCGCCCTCCGGGCCCTCCCTCCACTCCCGCTTGGCTGCCTCCCGGCTCCCCGTGACCCCGCCTCCGGCCTCTCCCCTCGGCCCCTTCCCTCCCCGCCTCCCGGCCCTCCCCACTCCGCTCACGCCTCTACCCGCCCGGCCTCCACTCCCCGCCTCCCCCCAACGCTCCCGCCGGCCACCTTCGCCCTCTACTCCGCGCCTCCGCTCCCCGCCTCCGGCCTCCCCCCTTGGCCCCTCCCCTCCAGCGCTCTGCTCCCCGCCTCTGGCCTCCCCCTCCGCTCCGCTCCCAGATCCGGCCCGCCTAACCGTTCGGCACTTCGGCGCATGACAGGTCTCCGTCTCCCACTCTCCCAGATCTAGATCTGTGTGATTTGTGATTTGTTGTTATTTTGTTGTATTTTGTTGGGCTTTGTTGGGCCTAAAGCCTGTGGGCCTAAACATGCTGGGCCGCTGGGGTGGGGTGACATGAGGAGCGGCACCGCCGTGAGCTTCGTTGACGCCCGGGGGGGGGGGGGTCTGGCCGCAGCTTCGCCAGGAGGGCCTCACTAAGCCTCCCCTTGGCTTCGCCCCTGCTCACTACTGCTAGACTGAGGAAGCTCTTTGATGTGTTGTTGCTCTGTTCGGCATGCTGATATTTTGCGTCCCTGTTCGAATCAGGTGCAACTCTAACTGTTGCCTTTTGGAGATGGATTTGATGGTAGATCGACCTGACACGCAAAAGAATTGTCTTTTGGTGGTTTTACTACTCGAACTTATTAACCTACTGTTTTAGTTAGATTTTGTGCAAAGAACACAGCAGGTAACTACAATTAATGATCATATCCGATGATACCCTTTTCTCAGTTTAAATGGCTGACAATCGATTTGTACATAACAATTCTTCCTTTCTGATATTGGGCCTATTTTTTTCAACTTTTAAAATGACTTTTGGCTTTTGCTATAGTACCTAACTTTCAAACGGAGTATTTTTTAAAATAGAGTCTGCAAGTTAATTATATAGTACACGTTAAAAGCCCAACATCTGTACCATCCAAAATCGCAAGCGAGTATATCTCTCTCTGTAATCTCTATCGCAAAAAGCTAAAATTCAAAAATTTCAGCCAAAATCCAAAAGCCGCAACAAAAAAGAACAGGCCCATTAGCTGATACGAGTAAGGCAACTGATATGGCATCATTCCCTCTACATCCCGAGCCATCTACCTGTGTAGCCAGGAAGACATTCCCTCATACACCTCTTCTGAGCTGGCACTGTCGCTCGCCAGCTGCGGCTCTCCCTCCTAGTTCCCACCTTTCTCCATGATTTTTCTTCATTTTATTTTTCCTTATTTGTTCAACATTTTTTATTGCATTACATATTATGTTATAGTACATTGTAGCTAACTCAAAGGATTTTGATTTTTCGTGTTTTAGATATGGATGGCCGCTAAAAGGACAAGGGATTTGAGTGTTTCTTCTACTCTTGTGTGCTTCAAAGAGACCTAATTCACGCTTTAAGCCTGTATAGCAGGGGCATCAGAGGGTGGCGGCCTGGCGACGATGTCCAGAGAGTTGCACTCTTTCAGGCATGTGGAGCTTGCTATTCTCTCCCTTTTTTCTTGCCCAATCAATTATTCCAAATAAAACATACTACTATTAAGCTGCAGAACATGATTGTCAGAATTTTTCTTTGTCTATTTACCAAAGTAGATATAGACACTTTTCTGCAAAATATGATTATTTGCTATGCTTTTCTATAGGTATCAGTGAATCTGTTCTGTAGTTTGTAAAAATGAATGATTGTAGAACAGGCTTCTGTTATGTTCATCAACATTTACCACTGTTAAATGTTGTTAGAAACAACCTCAAATTTTCAAAAGGAATTTGATTTTCTTGTTGATCTTTGTTTGCCTCCTCAAAATCTCCCTTTACCCTTGATCATCCTTTGAGATTCATGCCGCCCCTCCGTTTCTCCCTGCACTGGCGTGATCCCGTGCGCTCGCCCATGCCCACGCGCCTGCACCCGCTCGCCCTGATTTGCGGCGCCGCGACGCTTCTGGCGCCCGAGCTCGCGTCAGCACCTGCCGTCGTGGCCCCCACCCTCCCAGCACCTCCTCTCTACCGGCTCTGCTACTGCTTCCTCGCCCTTCGCACCAATTTGACGGAGGAGCTCCCCGCCGTACCGTCTGCGTGTCCCCGCCGTACCCCGGGCTGTCACTCCCCCGCCAAACGCCTGCAGGAGACGTACACCAACTCACCTGCCAGTGCACTCCCCCTTGGTGAAGCTTCCCCGCCTCCCTCCTCCATGCGCTGATGGCTCTAGCAGCAACACCACTGCTCCCACCGCCTTCCCCGGGCTTTATAACCCATTTGCCGCTGCTGTTAGCCTCACACCACCCTCATACTCCTCTCAAGCCAGTGCAATTGAGCTCTCACCTCTCCCAGCTCTGCCGCCGCTCTCCCTGGTCCCAGTGAGTGCCCGAGCCAATCTCCCTCTTCGCTCGATCAAAACTCGATTAGCCTCGGCCAGAGCATCACCATGACACCGCAAACTCGAAGCCCAGCTCAATTTCATGTGAGCGTTTCCCTCTCCGTGGACAGCTCCAATGAAGCCTCCGCGAGCTAAACCCAAGCCTCCCCCAAGAACCCCACCTTCCACTGATGGTGAAACAGAAACCCGTTTCACTTGAGCATTTTCAAAACTCCTTCGAGCTGCCGCCTCACCCGCCGCCTTCTTTCTCACCGGAGATCACCACCGTGAACGCTCTCACCGGTCCAAGTACTAAAACGGAACCCCCTCACTCCCCTGAGTCCTTCGGTGCCGGTCATGGCCGTGGGGACCCTCTCCTGAGGCCGGATCACTAGGGTGTGCGCGGCTCTGCTTTTCCTGCCACCACGCTGACCAGAGGAAGAAGAAGACCCGCGGGGTGACGTGGTTCTATCTAAGCCATCCGAGCGCCATCCAACGGCTGCCAACTCGAGTTTTCGCGAGCGAGTTCGAGCGCGCGCTCGGGCCACATGGCCGCGATCCGAGGGTGGTGGCACTGTAGAGCACTGTAGCTCTACTGTTCACCCGAGAGAGAAAAATTACAAAAATATCCTCATTTGACTTGTTTCGACGCCCTAAGTCCTTTTCTGGTGTCCGATTTTCCAAACTCCACTTCCAAAAATTCAAACCCAAGCCATTTGAATATTTATTACATTTATTTTTTTCATAGATTATTGTTATATTTTCTCTTAGCTTGATTAGAGGCAAGCACTAATTGATTGTTATTTTATGTGTGTTTTTGCGCTAGTGCACGAGAACTCCGAGGCGACCATCCAAGGCCCAGAGCAGAACACCGAGATTTACGAAATCGTTGAAGTCGCCGACCCACAAGGCAAGTTGCATGTTTTTGATCATATTGAACCTACGAAATTCGTATTACTTGTTTACAGTATTTGCATTATTGTTATTTGTTCAAATTATTTTATTAAAAATAAATATTTAGAATAACGTGATATCGTAGATATGTCCTAACACTGATAAATGCCCTGCTTTACTTTGATGCTACATTCACCTTGACAACCTTAGTATTATTTAATTAAAGTATAAATAATCAACAATTGCTCTCACATAAAATAACGAGCTACCAAGCAGCTTGGTAGTTCACCGGTAAATGTGTTTTAAAATGATCTAGGTTAGGGCGGTAATTGTAGAAAGTCCCGTAGTGGCCGAGTCCACGACCCTACCCTAGGGTGGAGGTTGCAACAGGCGGATGTCGGTATAGGAATGTACTGGACACCAGTCGTGGTTGGCAGTCTCAGGGGAAAAATTAAGGATTAGACCCTTATGCTAAGCATAGAGCATAGTAGCCGCTCAACCATAAGTGTTGGCTTGTCAATCATGGTCCGGTAACTGCTCGCCTTAATTAAACCCCTATAAGAGTAGTGGGAGGTGGTATGGATGTTTTGACGCTATACACACAACGATAGGTCTTCACAGACTTGGGCAACAGTGTTCCGCCCTGGCCCATGGATACCCAGTTTAGTGAAGTTCATAACCTATCGGGTAGGGTCTATACAGTATTGTGAGCAGCGAAAGATCGTGTTTTCTCAATTCAGTCGCACACCAGCTGCAGTGTGTTTATAGCTTGGCATTAGCAATTGAGAAATCTTGTGGGTAAAACTGAGCAACTCCGCAGAGTGAAATTTTAATGCTATTCGAATATGCCATGCTTCTAGTTAATGGAGCTGTGTTTGATAGGTGATACCAGTGGCAAAGCATAAGTAGCTTTCTGATGTTTTAATCTGTGTAACTTAATGAAATAATGTTTGAGAACCCCAATTCCATAAGCAGTTTATTGTTTATTTGTTTTTAAAGCTGTTTGCAAATAAAACTGCATCCACAAAATAATAACACCATTATACCTCCATCCATTGCAAATCCTTGCATTTAGTAAGTTAAGATTTGCCCCTGTGACTTGCTGGGTACGGTTGTACTCACTGCTTGCTAAACAATATCAGAGAATGTCTAGGAAGGCAATGAGCAGGGCATTTCGTTCACTGAGGTTCCCAGACCGTCCGGGGGCCAGTCGGCACCTCTCACAACCATTAGATCATCATTCGGCAATAGAAACAAACCTGTTTTACCTCGCACGCACAGTAGCGAAAGAAAACCAAGACCAACACATGTCCAAAAGCCAGCAGACCATCACGGCCCCCAGCATAGCCAGCGGCCAATACAGCTTTTCCCAAGATATTTCGCAGAGCACGGAAATTGGCAAGAAACCGGCAGATACAACCCCGTAAAGAGCGACCTCGAGCATACGCTAGAGCTCAGTCACAAGCCCTCCAGTGAAGAGCACCAGCACTTCTTCCTCCCCATTCTCATCCAACATTCCACAAACCCAATCACCAGCCAACCCCAGTCCAGCTCAAGCAGCAGCCAATCGAAGCCAAGCTAGGAACAAGAAGCGGGACAAGGAGGGGACCGCAAGCCATCGGCAAGGGAGAACACCACTGGGACCTTTCGCGCTAGCAACCAGGAAAGCAACCATCAGCATCAACCAGCACCACAACTGAAACCATCCATTCATTCAACAGGCAAGAAGGTAACCCACAAACCGCATAATACTAACATCCATTCTCAGTAGAAAACTATGCCCAACCAACAGGCCGTAAGGTCACAACAAGATAGTATGCAACATCACTAAACCACAATAGAGCACAACGCCATTAGGGCAATGCTACCACCCCAAAAGGCCAGGCACATGGAAAATAGAGGAGTAGAAAAGGGGAAAGATTACCTTGGTCAGAGGTTGGCGGCGGCGCACTACAGGTGGCCCGACACTCGCACCCAACGACCACCGCACACTCCCCCGGCGTGTAGGCGGCCTCAGGCTCCGCCGTGCCGGACCAACCTAGTGCACATCCATACTGTTCCCCAACCTGTGCTCAAAAGCAAATAATCAAACGAAAGTAAATTGTAGTAGAAGGAGGCAGGGGGAAACAATCGGGCTTAGAGGGGCCGGATCCGGGCCCTAGGCCCCAGATCTAGGCGGCAGGCGGCGCCTCAACAGCGCGGCGCTATGGGCAACGACGCGACGCCGAGGTGGAGCAGCGGCAAGAGAGTGAGAGGGAGAGAGGTGGCGGCGAGAGAGAGGGACCGGGAGAGAGGTGCGGCGTCGTGGGCTGGCGAAGATGGAGAGGTGAGGGGGCGAGAAGGTGGCGTAGGCGACGGGATGGCGAAGGAGAAGAGAGAGAGGCGGTGGCGCAAAACCAAGGGAAGAGGGGAGAGGAGCAGGCGGAGAGAAGGGAGCGGCGGCGCTGAAAGGAGGGAGGAGGAGAGTCGGGCGGAGAGGACAAGAAAATGGGGAAGGAAAAGAGGAGGGGCTGGGGCAAGTAAGTGGGCCAAAGGCCAGCCCATTTGGAGAAAATAGAAGAGAGAAAAAGAAAAGAAGAAAGAAAATAGAAAAGAAGGAAAAAGGAAGTTAGCGTGCACGGTAGGAAATTTATGTTGCCCATATTTAACTCGAGAATTCTGATGATGTGTTGAATTAACCCGTAAAATTAAGTAAATCTTGAAATGTTAGTATCCGGTTATTCGAATATTAAAAGAGAACGACGTGCAGTCCATAATTGATTAACTTCTTGTATACCGATTAATTTGATAGTTACCATTTAAAATCATCTTGTTGCCCATTTAAATATCTAGCTAATATTTGTTAGTCATGTTAACTCATGAACTTCATTAGTAAGTATATTTGTTTATTAAAATTAAAGTAGTACCGTTAGGAGACCTAATCTTTTACGTGAGTTTACTAAAATCGGTACCGACATATAGACTGCTCCAGGGCATATTTAAATACGCAGACAATCGTATTAGTCGTATTTAATTTGTAGAAACCCACTCATAATTATTTTAGACATTTAGAACTAATTTATTGTAGTTAGATGAATTAGAATCTTGAGCGCCAATAAAACTTGTACGCGTGCGAAATAAATTAAGATACCGTAGTCTAAACCTTTCGGCGTGGACCTAAATATCTGAATACTTTAGTTAAGCCCAATTAAATGATAAAAGATTAATAATATTGGTAATGACTAAAATAAATTAAATACCATCAGTAGATTAGAATTTAGCGAGTACCAATTCAATAAGGTTTTGTCATCTAAACCAGGGTCGTAGTTAAATACCTAATTAACCTAGTTAATTATATTAAATCACCTGGTAGATACTCTTGAATATCAAAAATAAAGTAAGCGTATCCATAGACTAAAACTAGTGTGCATACGAATTGATTTATCAAAATATCAATTAAGTTGACCTATTGCGCAGTTAAATGCCCAATTAATTCTTAGTAGTCGCCTATAAACTGTAGAAGGCTACAAATTAATATTGTTAATAATTAGCATAAATTAATGGCCATTAGAAGAGTTGAACTTTTAGCGACAATTGGACTAACACGTGTCAGTCTAAAATAGAGCGCGACGACTGGAATTGCGTGCATCGATTAAACTTGTACATGATGATTTAAATAGCATTTAAGTTGTAAAAATCCGCATCTAACTAAAATAAAGTGGAGATCATATAGGGACACCTTAGTATCATTTAGTTGCTTATTTAACTAAAATATGATTTCTTTCACATCTGTAACCTAACTCATCACGCGTGTAACCTGAGACTAAAATCCATTGGAGAGGTGGATAATTGCATACTCACCTACGAGAAATGAAATAGACATAGTTGCATTCGGAAAATCAACTAGGAGTAACATTCGTTGTTAAATTTGTATGTGCGTTTATTAATTATGTTTAATCAATAACTTGTCGGAAATCAATGAAACGCCAGACACACATCCTAGATAGATCGTATCTCTGAACGCTAGTACAATAATGCCAGCTAATGAGTATCGTATAGAAACTAATCTTAATTACCGCGATCAGAGTTGAGTTGAGCGAAGCCTCACCATAGGCACACAAACACATCGGCACCTCACGCTTTATTATGTTTCTGTAAATTAAGTCGTAGCCGACGTATTTAATTGCAGGCAACCATCCAAGTCAAGGGAAGGACTTTACCTGATTCTACTTAAATCCGAATATGTGGTTAATCCAGGCAAGCATTCCTTTGAGCATATGATCAGAGTATCTTCAGTAAAATAAAGTATTTTCCTATTAAGTTATTATCACCATGCATGAAAATACCAGTCATATTTTAAATCGAATGATTGTGGTAAAAAAGAAACGAAAGAGATCAGGCAGACAGTTGGAGAAGCCACTGTTAGGCCAGTACATAAGTGGGTGGAAGATCCCCAGGGTAGGAGAAAAAGGGCAGGTATGGGATCTTCTACACATGGATAAAATATAAGGTTAATCAGTCTTCATCCGTGTGAACGGACCGTATCGATCGTATCAACCATCGTTTTGTCTGAGGACGAACAGAGTTAGTAGTGCTGTCAAGGTTATTATATTCTCCACATGGGTAAGTATGTATTCAGGGGAAGAACCCAGAGCCGGTAAGAACCCGGGAGTGGGGGATCCACAGCCGCAAGAACCCAGAACTGGTAAGTAGACCAGAAGTGGGGGATGCGGATCGCAAGAACCCGAGAGCGGGGTACACGAAGGCGATATATTACGCAGTTGGGTGTTGGGTGAGGGTCAGAAACCGCCCCAGCCAACAGCTATGTCACTTTTGGTGAGCCTGGGTGCGAGTGGTACACCGACCCAAGCTACCGATTGGGAATAGCTGGGTGGAGATATAATATACTGAGATAGATATAAAAGTTCTGTATTATGATCTGGGCACCGCATCTTAGGGAATGCGGAAGAACCATGAGCCACCAGGATCATAATGATGATGGGTAAAGTGGTACAAGCTTGCGCAATGATATACAAATCATGAATTCATGCCCGTCTCCGGGAAAGGAGATCACGGAAACTTATGGGAGTTTTTGCCATTCATACGAATGTTCGATAGTTTTCTAAATTAATAAAAATGGATTTCTTTTCAAACTCAACAACAAAACTTATTTTCTATAATCCTGAGAAAGGATGAGAATGAGAAAGAGATTGAGAATGAGCAACAGACTGGGAATAAAAATGTATATTCTCAGAGTGTAGAAGAGCATCCAGTGCATTTTTGCTAATAACGCTTGCTGAGTACTTTTGTACTCACCCTTGCTATTATCTCTCTTGTTAGGTGCATGTTAGGTGGAAGGATTGCTAAGACCTGGTGAGGACTACATGGATGGATTTAAGTATTGGCCAGGTGGAATATCGGGGAATTAGAGTGCAATGATTTTGGAGCCCTCACGGCTTTGTAATAAATTTTAGCCCTGCGTGGCAATATATATGTAACATTGTATTCTGTCTCTAATTATTGTTCCGTTGCAACACTCTGATGGGCTTATTATTCGTTAACGCGATGTTCTATCGGCTAAAACGAATAATAATCCGTTGACTAGCATGATTACCCTACAGTAATTGTGCGGGTCGTTTCACCCCTGAAGACCAAGTTTACGCTGAGGATCAGTGGAGCTAGGCGTGCTCCTTCTCATGGAGATCATTAATTTTATCTGGAATGGACAATATACGTTCTGCCTTACCAGCTTTGTTCATTGTAATGTCTTACTGCTTCAATGTTGTGGGTATTAGTTATCTAGAGCATAGACTATCAAGAGTCCTTTGAAAAAATTGTTTATGGTATCATGGTATCTGCACTTCTATAGTCTGGAATACAAATGCTGACTTCCTACTTACAAAGAAAATTTCAAATGGTTTGCATAGATTTCTATTGTATTGTTGAGGGTTTCATTCGGGTCCATTTTTATATGATGTGATGTATAGATGATGATATATACATACTTTAGTGCATAATACCTTACCTGCATTTGCAGTTACAAAAGACACATGCTGTTGCATTACCTAGCTTTCTGGCAACAGGCATTTATATTTTTTACCTAATGGTTTAGCCAGATATATGTCTTTTGTCAACAGAAAAAAGGAGTGTTTGCTAAAATATCTTGGTTTATTTTACCACCGTTGCATGTCAGGGTACTTGCTATATTCATGGCTGTTCGGCCTACAGCCATAGTCCCTGAGCCTACTAATTTTTCTCACTTTATATGCTTGAAAAGTAATTTATGTAAAAACAAAAAATATTAAATAGAGAATAATTTGAATTTTTAAAAAATACTAATTAAAAATAATTGTTTGGAAGCATCTGTCTTTTATTTGGTTTTTCTATGAATTTCTGGACTATAAAAATTAGTTTTGAAATTTAAAAGTATTTTATGTAAAAATAATAACAAAGACCAACTTTAAGTTAAATTTTTTTTTCTAAGTCCAAAATAGCTTCAGGAATTTTTGTACTTTGTTTACTATTTTCTAAGCTTTTCTTGAATTTCCTAGTATTTCTAATTTCAAAAGAATTCAAAAAAGGTTTCCGCTCGGTCACCCATCGAGACCCTTCTCCTATGTAGGCTCACTTAACTTGAAGCTTTCCAGAAGGTAGCCATCGGTACTCCATTCTTTCTTTCTTCCCTATCCTCCCACCACATCCTTTTATCCCATAAAGCCTAGAACTATTCACCATCTTCTCCAAATGACCAGAGGGCACACGACGCAGCAATGGTTCCTTTCTCTTGTCTTCAACGTCAATTTTCAATCCAGATCTTATCTCAATATCGTCCTAAAAGAAAAGTTGTGCTAAATCACGCAAGGAATCCATTCCTTCTGGCCTCTTCACAAATGGTTCAACTGTTTGCATTTTATCCTGTATTTTTTTGAAATTGACTCCAAACCAAATCCCGCCGATTTGAGTCGGCTTGCACCCCTTCCAAGCCTATAAATATGACTCCTTAACCGCTCTGAACCCTCCTCATCCCTTGCCAAGCCTCCTCAAAGCCCAGAACACTGTCGCCACCGAAGCCCTCCAGTCTCGAAATTGCTCATCGTATCTCGAGCTATCCGGTGAGATTTTTTATGATTCTTTTATGTCACATCATGTTTTCATGTGTTATCATCCTTCTTGTCATGTTAATTTGATTTTGGTGCAATATATCTCCCAGAATCGAGTTTTCCCCATTCTAGGCTGAAATTGCTTCCTAACGTCGATTTGTCGTCTTTGGTGAGTTTTAGCGTATGCCATAACCTCTGTAAGATTTATTTCATCATGTTCTATGCTATGCTTCCCTCTTTTTCTTCAAAAACCGTTCACAAAGTTTCGCCACTGACACTTAGCCATGGCCGCATAGGGTACTTGGCGTTCCCATCTATCCGATGATGTTTTCTCCAATTCTTCATTTCAAAACGTGCCAAACTATCCTAGATAGCTACCTTCAAGGTGATTTTGGATTTCCTTTATCGAGCACTAAGATATTGAGTTTTTTCTTTTTTCCTACCATCGTGACGTAAACGTTGTTTGTGTCGCCTCCGGTGAGTCCTCGGATTAGCCGATAATTTTTCTTGCTTCACTATACCGCGTTCTAGATCATGCTCATACTACTTCTCTGCGTTCCATGCTTAGGTATTATTTCTCTCTCCTACTCATGTCGTTGCGCTGCCACCATACTCCATTTGACGTGCCATCACCTCCTACATGTTCCTCGGGTCCCCAGCAATTCATTTTGCTAGTTAGCTTCACCTCCCATGTCTCCACTCGCCAGCGCTAGCCTCCTCTCCATGCTCTTTGTGCTCTGTTGAAATTTAAATCCGAGTGGAAAATTACTTGGAATATTCCATCGTTTTTCTTTTTTTTTTTTAGTATTTTCTCGTTTCACAAACTTCAGATGACCCGTTTTCCATCGTCTGAACTCCAAATTAAGTGATTCAAGTTTCTAAATTTATTTAAATTTATAATCTATCTCTAAGCATATATTTTATAATTTATAGATTTTATTTTAATTTTATTTGAGTTTAGTATGTTCCGACTTTTCGCACATAGACTATGACTTCTCTGAAGAATACGACTTCACTAATGATTCTTACCATAAATCCGCAGAGCAAGACAAGTAACATATCTTGATCATATTGATCCTAGATTACAAAATAAATTATGTTGCCTGAAATTATTCTGCATACGTATTTTAATTTAGTTTTCAACTTAGTTATTGCCTACTTGTTAATGCCTCCATTGATATTAATTCTCAGATACCTTGTAACTCTAGAATAAAACTCTGGTTAGTACACTAGTATTAGCTGGAGGATTTTGTAGTGAACGTTTAGACATGCATAGATATAACTTTTGGATTGTGATACCTTTTTCACATAAAATGATGTGTTTTTAAAATGTATTCTTGACTTCGGTAATTCAAGAAAATCTATAAAATATTTCAAAATAAAATATAGAATTTGATTTAGACTTAGGTAAATGGTTAGGTAGTGGGTGCTTGCTGGCATAAGTTGTTGTTCGGTGACACAATATTGATACCAAACACATGGGTTATGTGGAAGGTGTCTAAGTCAATTAAGGATCAATCTGTGAGCTTCTGTTACAAAGCCTATCGACTACTACAAGGCTGGTATGGAACATTCCTGACCAAATAATTAGCTGGTCTTAGTCTAAGTCTCGCTATATGCTGAATGTGAGCATGACGTAGGCCATGGGAAGTCTCACATGGCACAAGATGGGGTCTGATCTTGTGAATTCTTTATTAAGGTGAAATTTTAGTGGAGGCGTGGCCAGGTTGATGATTTAGCTTTGTAAATGCCTTGTTATGATTACTCAATCGTACACCTATAGAAGCATGTAGTAGCCGATATAACAAGTTAATCATATCTTGTGGGTAAAGTTGTACAACCTCTACAGAGTGTATAATCTATCTTGGATAACAGTACCCATAGTCATGGGCAAACTAAGTAAGATTTTTTACGGATTGGACTTTATTTTTCAAAATAGTTTATAAAAGTCTTATGGATGGATGAAATCCATATGATATCTTTTGGAAAAGATGGTCTAGATGTGATGCCCGTGGTTAGATTGGTGTCAAGTTATTGACTGCACCAACGATATTATTTTACTTACAATACTGTTTTACTTACTGTATTAAATTTAGCATATTTATACTTATTTATTGTATTTCTTTAAATGCTTCTTTACGCTTAAATAACTCTATATGCCTTCCTTTGTTACCTTTACTATTATATTGCATTCTCTCGTGTGACTTGCGGAGTATAATTTTGTACTCACCCTTACTATCTCATCTCGGTGGAGGATAGTTTTCAACTACGGTGAAGACCTAGATGAGTAGGCTGTGTCTTACTATCATTTGCCTGTAGGCAAGCTCAGTGGGTTTCTTTACACTTTGGTGTTTTTCTTCCACTGCTATTATTTAAATTTGGCTGATGGACCGTGGATGTAAACTTTAGCCTTTAGGTCCATATTTAGTTAATCAATAAATGTCATTATAATTGATATTTATTTTTATTGTCTACTGTTTGTACTAGCTGATTCTGAATTAGTGTGCTTTATCCAGAGGATCTGAGAGTTGTTGCTTTAGGGTCTGACACATAGGGACCTTGAGAAAGAGTTGGGGATAGGGATGACAATCGGGCGTGGTGGGTGTGGGTAGTGCTCACCCATGCCTATACTCGCGACCCGATTTATGCCCACGGGTATGCCCACGAAGGACGACGGACGAAGAACCTCGTCTGTCACCCGCGGGTACCCCTCGCCCATGGGCATACCCATTTACCCACGAACTAAGAGTCACCATCTGAGAGTTAAACTAATGACAGATACATATAAGCAGCAGCTGTTGCTATGAAATATAATTGCTATCTTTTATGGTTCTGTTTAAATTCAATTTTAAACTAGTAGATTTTCTTACTAGGGTCCATTCCAAACTTATTATGAAAATTAATTATCCCCTATATCAGGAACTAAAGAGTCTAGGATCAGTTTTAAGTAACAGCAATAGAGAAGAGAATTGCACAATTGAAGAAGATCCCCCCTTAATTGAAGTATTAAAAATACACATGTACAAGTAATCATACACCATGTATTTGCAAATAAGGAGTGCTTCTAATGAGAAATTACAGAATTACAGTCAGTAAAAATTATCCCGATTATCTCAAAGACACACATCTTCTCGTGGGTAAACGGGTGGAGCTTATCCATACTCGTGCCCGTTTACCTGATGGGCAAAATGTTTTCCCTATTTTCATACCCGTGGGTAAAAAACATCCCATATTCGACTCTATTAGGGTATTTACCCACGGGCATAGGGGTAAATGGGCACAATTACCATCCTTAGTTGGGGAAGACATCGACTTGGTCTTAATGTGCTGGTTGGCTTCCCTTTAGGTGAACCCCAACCACGAGCGTGTGTGTTGATGCAACTCTCCTTGTATAGCTATACAAATATATATTTTCATTATTAAATAGTATCATATTCCTATTTAAAATAAATTAAACCTGAAGCAATGAATTCACCTCTTGTTCAATATTGGAAGCAGTGGTCATATGTGTATGTGGCATGGTCATATCAAAAACCAAATCAACCAGAGATACTTGAAGGAGGATTTTTTGATGACTTCTCGGATAAGGACCTTGTTTCCTAGTCGATTGCCTGTGGGCATGTCGAATGGCTATTATATTTGTCTTTGTTTTTCGCTACTAGTTTTGTTAGGCCTTTTAGGCTATTACTTGTAAACTTGGCCATAAGGTCGTTATTATAATAATTAATAATATTTGCTGCTTTTGTATGGTGGATATTTTATCTATATTTTCACTATGTGTACTAGTGTAATCTTGGACTAATGTAGAATATACAGAGAATTTGAATTTGCATATTCGGGTCTTGACATTCTATCCAAGATAGACAAATATGGGGATCAAACTCAAACAATACAAGACCAACAAAAAAAAGCAGCAATAATACATTAACAATGCACATAAATACAACTCTAAAGATCGATATGCATTCACTGATGTCCAAGAGTTTTTTGGGGAAAAATTTCCCCTACGCCCGGTGCCCCTGCTGGGTGTTGGTTGCCGTAGTGTAACCCGGCCCCTTGGGCCTTGGCCCGTGCCACCTCCCCTCCCCTTGCTATCAGCTGTTGCCCCATCCACCTTGTTGTCGTGTCAGCTGCAGCCCTTGCAGCTTTGTTGGATTGCGGATTGCTACCCCACGTGCTACTTGCGCTGGCTTGTGAGTGAGATCTGAGGGGGAGCCGGGGAGGGAAGTAGGGGCGGAGGGAAGCCTACGCTAAATGGGAATGGGGAACAAGGGAAGGAATTATGGATTCAGGATGGAGGGCGCCGGCCGCCGGGGGCATGATGCTTTGATGCCCTAATGTATGGGCCAGCTCATGTCCCGCAGGGCCCCGACCCATGTAAGGCCCAGCCACTAAACCTAGGCGACAAGCCGACAAGTGCTCGGGAACTCGCCACTGGTGGTACGGCGGCGGGGGCAGGAGGATCTCCATCCTCCATTGCTCGTCACCGGCTAGGTCGGGCTCGCCGGACAGTGCCTCCACCCCTGATTGGCTCAAAGCCTCCAACCGCACCAACTGCCGATGTCCAGTCCCCATGTGTGTTTTGGGCCCCAACTATTACACAATCTCTGATTTGGTCAGAGTAATTTACAACTTATTCGCACATATTTCTTCCCATCTAAACAGAAGTGTGCGAAGTCACTGGTGGCATGCTTGTTCCTCTCCATAACTGAACCTTAGAGAGTTGGAGCTCTCAAAGCTAAAACCCAAGATGCGCACGGTGCAATGCTTGAACGAGAGGGACAAGCACAATGGCCTGCCTTGCGCCCAAATCCTCTCATAGCTTTCTCTCTTTCGGGCAACATTAAATGATCCACACTATCAATACTATAGAGATCTCGAGGCTTTTAATCTTTTTTTATGGAAATGCATATGAGGGCCTGCGTTGGGCCGGGTTTATTATATGAAGCCCACTGTAGGGATCAGATGACATTTTGGTTAGCAATTTTGGTTGATCGGCCCACCGTAGTAGAACCGGTAGGGATTATCACCATCACTGGCCAACCCATAGCATCCCTTGTCGTTGGCCATGGTAGCTATGTTCTTGAGGCTTTGGTCGATCGGGTAAGCCATGTTGTCCATGAGGCTGATGTCCGTGAAGTAGGCCGCCTTCTTGTAGCCCTCTCCGGGGCCGTGGCCGCTGCCCATGGCCGGCCGGGCGTCGTCCCGCCGCGCGTAGCCGACGGCGCCGTACCACGCCGCCTCCGTCGCGTGCTTGGCCAGGCTTGTGAAGAGGGACGTCGGCCAGTGACCTAGCGGGTACCGCGCGGGGCCAATCACTCGGTACAGCCACCAGTGTCCACCACCAACGGGACGTTCGTCCTAGACGCACACACGCACAGACAAATACATGTACGAGGGTAAATCGCAATTTCACACAAGAGGTCAGCTAATTTGAGGACGCATGCTGACCTTGACTATCTGGAGGATAATGCTGGAGTCAATCTGGTCGTAGGAGGAGACTTCGTCGAAAACCATCCCTGGTATAGGTATGTCGACTGTGTCAGGAACGAAGCCAGGGCACTGTGTGTTATAGCAACCTGTTTTCCAGTCTCTGTCCGTCTGCATTCGACCGATCAACGTCAGTTTAAGCAATCTTTATTCACAAGTGATGCGGCTAGAGACTGCAGGCTAGTACTGCCTACCGTCCATTGTGCGAAGAAATGCAGTTTGGTGTCCTTGTATAAACTGGGGAGTGTCTGCAAATTAAGATGAACAACGGTGGTTAAAAGATCATGCACACGCCTAATTCAGCACATGAGTCCTTCCGGCATTGAATTTTTTTTTCGCATTATAAGTGACTAAATCTCTGTGTTCATCTACTTTTGTTCGCGCGTGATTGATCGTCGCAACGAGGTTTGCTACAGTACTTATATCTGGGAACCTCCCCTCTAAAAATAATGAACCGTTGGTCTACATATGGACAACATAGGGATAGGAAATTTGTAAACATGGATAATCTAGTAATTTTTTCTTTGACTTATCTATCCCTAGGGGTGGGAAGTGGATCCGAATTATCTATATTATTTGGTACTGTATTCGATAGGATTCAAATATGGTAGTTTTTTCATCCGATTAACAATTTCTCTTACATTCGTATTCGTATAAGAATTCGTATAAAAATATGGATACAAATATGGCATGGAATTTTACCATCCGAAATATTGTTGTATATGGATTATCCATATCCGTATTCATATTCGGCGAAGCAATATATATATATTTTATCACAATACGACTAATTAATTGGATAAGTTTTTTATATTTAATGTGAATTCATATTTCTTTAGGTGAAGTAAATGAATTAGAATGATTAAACGTGACTGTACAAAGATAAAATATCATTAATATTTTCATACTACATAAGTTACGAGGATATCTAGATCTGATTGAATTAAGTAGATATTCGATTTAAATTCGTATTCATTACAATATTCGAT
Organism: Melocanna baccifera; assembly: GCA_036346265.1. Lineage (NCBI taxonomy): Eukaryota > Viridiplantae > Streptophyta > Magnoliopsida > Poales > Poaceae > Melocanna > Melocanna baccifera. The sequence goes on from CM070683.1 coordinate 13,632,935, forward strand.
TTGTATTCATATTCAATAATATTCGAATTTGAATTCATATTGGTTTACAAAATACGAATACAAATATGATAATGATACTATTTAATTTGTATTTGATCCATCTCCGCCCCTTTTTATACTTTTAACTTGTATCCTGTTCACCCTAACTCATGTCCTGCTCTTCCTAATTCCTGTCGCCATCATTGATATGATGTGCACTATGCTGGCGTAACCCATTCCCCTCCTCCGGCGGTCCTAACATATTTTATGGGCGACCCAAAATTTTTAAGAAAATATCTTATATTTAGTAGATATATTAATCATTCACAATATTTCGTACGAGAGCGGAGTGTCGTTAATTTTCGTCTACATTCACAATAATTCATATTAAGTTACTTAAATATGACATTCAGTTACACAACCTGGGAACTTTATGTTAAATTACCTAGTTTCAGTTACACAGTCCAATCCAATCAACTGATTATCTCCCCAGTAAGGAATAGTATCAAATCCTTAAAGCCACCTTCGACGATCGTATCATGCAAACATCCAAACAGGAAAGAAATTTTAATGTGTAATTATTTTGCAGCAAAATAATGAACAGCTGATGTGCACTACGCTATCGAATCACCAAGCAATCACAGATAAAAACAACATATGGGAATATCTAAACGTAGAAGATCAAAAGAAAGTGAGCTGCATTTCCCTGAAGATTGTGTAACTGAATATTAAACCAAGTAATTTAACATGAATTACATGATTTCTCAGGCTGTTTAACTAAATGCTATACTAAGTAACTCAATTACACATTTTCCTGAGGATAGGGACGGGAGCCTGTGTAATTGAATGTTGGACTAAGCAACTCAATATGTATTACATAATTTACGTACGACATACTGATTATCATGGAAGGAGACACGAACAAAGATCATATGGATTGAAATAAGAGTACCATATAATCTTATCCTTGAATCTAACTATGAGTGAGTCAAAGCACAACCTTGAAAGGAGGGAACATTGAATGAGAAGGTACAAAGGCCACTATTACCTAGGTTGAAAAGAAAAGTTGCACTTGACTTACTTAGATTTACCTAACTTTTGCACTCATAAATATCACACACGTCGGGCTGGAGCCTAGACTGCCCAAGGTGTGGATCCGCCCCTGCTCGCTGCCTGCCCAAGCCGCTCCCTCGCAGTTGTGCCACTGACCGGGCCACACGATGATAAGGACATATCATTTTACTGGTTTACCTGTCTCCTGCTAATTTTATAAGGTTGCTAAATTACCAATCTAATCTTCACCCAATCTTTGAATTAATGCCTAACCCACAATCTAAGTACCATTTATTGGGTGAGAACCTTTAATTGTGGATCATCGGGTTCTATGTAACGAACGGGTGTGGTACCTTAAGCACTGTAGCAAGTTCTTACAATAATGTCTTGGAACAAAGGGAGTGGTCTGATAACACGTACATGAAGGCCTGCCCTTATGGCGTTGTACTGCCCTCCTTGATCGTTTGAAATTTGTATTACTGTTTCACTGTAAGCATCAGATTTTGTATGCTCATGTCCCCATGCACTAAAATTTGCATAGATACCAAAGACTTGATCACTCCTGTTCTTGTAACCAGCAACCTAGCACAGGAAATTAAATTAAACACGTACACATCTCTATATTCCAAATTAAAGTGCAAGCATAAAAAGATTACCAAATAAATGTGGTAATACAGTTCAACACAAAATGAAACTACAGAGTGTAGTACATGAGACCATAACTAAAAAGAGCATTGATGGATACTTACACAGTTAACCATTGTTGGCGTTGGGATAGTAATATCTTTTGTATTAGCCGCTTCTTGAAATCTTAGATGTCGATTGTGCCAAAGCTATAATTTCAAAAAAAAAAAGGTCATATGATTGAATCATCATACAAAGGTTTATTTAAATAGTTACGTGGGTTCAAAATAGGTGGGACTCCAGCCAAAATTTGGAAACGAAGCATAACAAATAGTAAGAAGATGTTCTGATTTTTCGATATGGTCACCCTATCACAAGAACTGAAGGAAGACATCCACAACAAAATCCATCTATTTTGTCATCGGTTCAATATATTTCAATGATATTTAAAAGCACCGGACATAAGAAGCTTTCATAGTAAAAGTAACATTTAGAAAAAGTATAAATGACATACATACTTTTGTGGTGTTCACCAAATTCTTCCTCACCAGAGATTCTCCTTCAACAACAAGTAGAGATTGAAGATAAAGGACAACGAAAACCAATGCAGCATTTCGAGCCATTTTCCTTTGGTTACTGTTGGCCTAACCTACTCCTCTCTTATATAAGCACTCAACTACATTTGGTTATTCTTTTTTGTTTACGAGATAGCATAGAAAGATTCTTGGCAAGAAATAAATGCTCAGACATAACAGGTGTGTATTTATATTCTCTCTCTGTCTCATTAAATATATGTCATTCTGGCTTTTCATTTTCTTTTCCAAATACTAATATAGCGAGAAATTCTTAGCAAGATATCAATGCTCACATATCACACAAGTGTATATGGATCTTATTCCTTCTTCATTAAATGATTGTCATGCCAGCATTTATATTTTAATTTTTAAATACTATATATGCCATCTACCAATGGTAATGTTATAAATCCGTGCCTTATAGGCCCATTAGTATGTATACTATAACTCTAATTGGTTCTCCATTAAGTCATAAAAGTCGTTTTGTGCAGTTAAACATTATAAATTTTGGCTATCAATATCTTTTTGAGTATTTAGATTAGACACATAAATATGAGATGAGTAGATTTGTCTCAACAAGTACTTTCATAATATTAAAGTTTTATTAGGTTTTATAAATATACTTCAATACAGATGAGTGATCAAAGTTGTATTTTGTGGGATCGTGTGACGTCCAAATCGGCCTCTTTTAGTGACATGAGGGTATACCATATTAGGTTCCTAATAAGAAGACCAAGATCTCATATTTCATATCTTTATCCTTGTGCCCACATATTATTAATAAAGTTGAGGGCTCGAGAATTTTCTATATTACATACCTTAAACCAGATGACAACCTCTCAGCACCCCACGTCACTTGTTTTGTAGAAAAGTCCCTAACATTTCTGAAACCACGACAAAACCCCAGCTGAAGCGGCGGTCTGAGGGGCTTACACACATATTTTTGCCAAAACCCCTAATGATTTCTTACAATTACGTTGAGGTCCTACAGGCTTCTAGTCGTCTGCTTGCGCCAAAAGGGCAGATCCATCTCAGCTTCCCCCTTTCCTCGCCTTCCTCCTATCTCACCTTCCTTCTCTCACCAGGTACTGTAGGGAGGAGATGGCACAGCCTGGCCTGGCGGCGGGGGAGGAGGTGTTGCAGCTCGATTGACACCGCCTCCTTCCTCCGCACCACGTCAATTTGATGACAATGGCAATGGAAGTAGGATTGAGTAGGGGTGATGCCAATTCGACGGCGGTGGAGGCGAGATCGGCCGATGGCGAGGTGGATTAGTTGCAGGAGAGGCAGGATCAAACGGAGGCTAGGCGGAGGTGTCATTGAGGGAGGAGGTGGCGCAGCTCCATCAACACTGCTCCCTTCTTCTGCGCCATGTTGATTTGATGGCGATGGAAGCCCTGGTCAAAGCGCCATCGCCCCTTTGCCCGTCAGCCTTCCCTTTCCCTTCTTCTTGTTAGGAAGTTTGATCGAGTTGTCGATAGTAGTTAGTAGTCATAACGTAGTCAGTTATGACTGGTCAGTTACTAGTCGATGGTTAGTAGTCGATGGCCAGTTACGACTGATCATGGGATGCCACGATTGAATAGTCATAATATGTGCTTTAATAGCCACGATCTTAGTGGCCATGTCTCTGTATTGCATGTCTTTTAAATACCTGAATAGAGTCTGAGAAAAGTGTGGCGGCGAAAAATAGAGCAGCGCAAAACTTTAGAAGTTTTCCTAAGTGTTAAGTTCTCTGAGTGTTGATTTAGACTACGACTTCATAGTCATAATTGAGTTTTCGTTGTAGTTTTTGTGGTCGTGAATGACTTCGGATAGTCGTAATCAACTGCGAGGTTGTAAACGACTCCATGTACTGTGTGGTCGTAAACAACTTTTGGTAGTCGTAATCGACTGCGAGCGCCTTCATTTTCTGCAAGTAGTATCAGAGCTAGGTTCGCCGATCATCTGGAAGACATGTCTTCGTAGAGGGCTCTGCCAAGGCAGTAGATGATTCCTTTGTGGCAAGGCTGCCTGCGCTCGCCTTTGCCTCCTCCGCGCCGACCGCAGCACCGTAACGACAGTGGCCGTGCACCCGTCATCTAGCGCATCATCAGGGAGGCCACAGGCTTCATCGTCTGCCCAAGGCTCATGCGAACAAACTACATGACTGGGCGCTAGTCATGCGAGTCAACATTCAGACGCAAGGTCTCTAGGAGGCCATCAAAACTGACGATACAGGCTGTCAGCGATTCTCTATGCCATGTCGACCGAGATGATGTCTACTCTCGATGTCAAGAACACGGCGAAGGCTACCTGGGAGGTCGTTAAGACCATGCATATGGGCATCGACCGCGTACGCGAGGCCAACGCCCAGCAACCGCGCAAGGAGTTTGGTAGTATTTCCTTTAAAAATGGTGAGTCCATTGACAATTTCTCGATGAGGATCTCTGGGCTTGCCAACAATCTCCACCTACTCGGTGATCCCATCCAGGAGGAAGAAGTGGTCAAGAAACTCCTGTCAACTCCTCCGCGCACCATGGTAGGCCATGTGGCAAGCGCGGACGAGACTCCTCCAACAGTGGGAAGGAGACCCATTCTCGCGACGGTCCCGACAACCCCAATAAGAACGAGTACAGGTATTGCAGTAAATTGGGGCATTGGGCTCACGATTGCCACAAGAAGAAAAGGGAGGAGGCACATCTGGTGCAAAACACTGACAACGAGCCATCTCTCTTGATGGCCCAAGTAACGGTGGTGGAAGAGGACATCACTTGGGTGCTCGCCAAGCAAGAGCATGTCAGTGGACAAGTCTTTCTCAACGAGGAGTTTGCCAGATTGGTACTCGTTAATAAAGAGTATGAAGAGACCTCCTGGTTTCTTGACATCGGAGCGTCGAATCACATGACGGGATTTGACATAGTGTTTTCTGAACTCGATCGCAGGATCTCCGGCTTGGTCAAGTTCGGGGACAGCTCGGTTGTCAAGATCCACGGGTGTGGCACTGTGCTGCTCTGAGGAAAAGGGGACTGACACCGTGCTCTCACCAATGTTTACTTCATCCCATGACTTCAGAACAACATCATCAGTGTTAGCCAGCTCGATGAAGGCGGCTGCAGCATGCTGATTGAAGATGGCGTCCTACGTCTCCATGATCGACAACACTAATTCATCGCCAAGGTGAAGAGATCACCAAATCGGCTGTACAAGATCGCTCTGAGCGTAGTACAACCAGTCTGTCTGAGCTTGCAGGTCGACGACGAGGTGTGGCGCTTGCATGCCCGCTTTGGGCACCTCAATTTTGACGTACTCCGGAAGATGTTAGCCACGGGCATGGTGAGCGGACTTCCTCACGTGAAGCATGTCGATCAAATCTATGACGAGTGTCTCGTTGGTAAACAACGGTGCACTCCTTTTCCTCAGGAGACCAAGCACCATGCTAATGACCACCTCGACCTTGTGCACGGTGACCTTTGCGGGCCCGTCACGCCGATGACACACGGAGGCAAGAGCTATTTCCTCTTGCTTATTGACGACATGAGTCATTATATGTGGCTCATTCTCTTCCGAGGAAAGGACGAGGCTAAAGGCATGATCAAGAAGTTCAAGGCTGTAGTCGAGACTGAGACCGACCGCAAGCTACGCACCCTATGCATCGATGGGGGGGGGGGAGAGTTTACCTCCATGGACTTCACCAAGTACTGTGCCGAGAAAGGAGTACATCGGTAGCTCACGGCACTGTACTCACCCCAGCAAAAAAAGGTGTCGTTGAGCGCTTGAATCAAACGGTGATGGTAATGGCAAGGTGCATCCTCAAGGACCAGAAAGTGCCCAGTGAATTCTGGGGGGAGGCTGTATCAACGATTGTCTTCGTCCTTAACCTCTCTCTCACAAGCAGCGTGAGTGAGAAGACCCCCTATGAAGCCTGGCATGGTGTGAAGCCAGCCGTGCATTTCCTTCGTACCTTTGGCTGGTCAAACATGTGAACACCACATGGCCGCACGCTTGCAAGCTAGATGATAGGAGCACTCCCATGGTGTTCATCGGCTATGACCACAGCTCCAAGGTGTACCGGATGTTCGATCCCTCATCTGGCCGAGTGCACATCTCCAAGGACATCATTTTCGATGAGAAAAGAAGTTGGGACTAGGAGCACTCCGAACAAGCTAGTGGCCACGACGACTTCACCGTGACCTACTCTCTACTGGTGGCAAGTCCTAAAAGTAGCTCGCCCGATGGGTTCGACCATGGCATCACCAGTTCGACCACGGCAATGGATGAGCACTCCACTGCTCCGACCATAGGCGCCGGTATGACCACCGGCAAATTTGCTTCCCTGCCATCGACCATTCCATTAGACATCAACCTCGACGACGAAGGAACCCCTCGGAGGTTCCGCATGGTGCAAGACTGCATCGGCGGCGCTCCTCCACGCGAGCTCGATTCTGACGAGTTGCACATGCAGACGATGGAAGAGCCAGCCTCTATCTCCAAGGCTCAGGCTGACCAAGGATGGTAGATGGTGATGCAGAAAGAGATGAACTCTATTGAGGAGAACCGGACATGGGACCTCATCGATCTTCCGACCGGTAAACGGCCAATTGGTATTAATGGGTGTTCAACCTAAAGAAGGGTGCCCACGACGAGATTGTAAAGCGCAACTCGCGTCTAGTGGCCAAGGGATATGTTCAACATGCAGGCATAAACTTCAACGAGGTGTTCGCAACCGTGGCACACCTTGATTCAGTCCGAGCCCTTGTGGCAATGGCTGCCCATGAGGGATGGCCGGTGGATCACCTCGATGTGAAGTCCACCTTCCTCAACAGTGACCTCACGGAGGAGGTATACGTGGCACAACCCCCTGGCTTCATCTGCGTGGGACGCGAGCACCTGGCTTCATCTAGATTTGTGTGATTTGTGATTTGTTATTATTTTGTTGTATTTTGTTGGGCTTTGTTGGGTCTAAAGCATGTGGACCTAAACATGCTGGGCCGCTGGGCGGTGGGGTGACCTGAGGAGCGGCACCGCCGTGAGCTTCGCTGACGCCGGGGGTCTGGCCGCAGCTTCGCCGGGGGGCCTCACTAAGCCCCCCCTTGGCTTTGCCCCTGCTCACTACTGCTAGACTGACGAAGCTCTTTGAGGTGTTGTTGCTCTGTTCGGCATGCTGATATTTTGCGTCCCTGTTCGAATCAGGTGCAACTCTAACTGTTGCCTTTTGGAGATGGATTTGATGGTAGATCGACCTGACACGCAAAAGAATTGTCTTTTGGTGCTTTTACTACTCGAACTTATTAACCTACTGTTTTAGTTAGATTTTGTGCAAAGAACACAGCAGGTAACTACATTTGATGATCATATCCGATGATACCCTTTTCAGTTTAAATGGCTGACAATCGATTTGTACATAACAATTCTTCCTTTCTGATATTAACTGATATGAGTAAGGCAACTGATATGGCATCATTCCCTCTACATCCCGAGCCATGTACCTGTGTAGCCAGGAGGACATTCCCTCCTACACCTTTTCTGAGCTTGCACTGTCGCTCGCCAGCTGCGGCTCTCCCTCCTAGTTCCCAGCTTTCTCCATGATTTTTCTTCATTTTATTTTCCCTTATTTGTTCAACATTTTTTTTGCATTACATATTATGTTATAGTACATTGTAGCTAACTCAAAGGATTTTGATTTTTCGTGTTTTAGATATGGATGGCCGCTGAAAGGACAAGGGATTTGAGTGTTTCTTCTACTCTTGTGTGCTTCAAAGAGACCTAATTCACGCTTTAAGCCTGTATAGCAGGGGCATCAGAGGGTGGCGGCCTGGCGACGATGTCCAGAGTTGCACTCTTTCAGGCATGTGGAGCTTGTTATTCTCTCCATTTTTTCTTGCCCAATCAATTATTCCAAACAAAACATACTACTATTAAGCTGCAGAACATGATTGTCAGAATTTTTCTTTGTCTATTTACCAAAGTAGATATAGACACTCTTCTGCAAAATATGATTATTTGCTATGCTTTTCTATAGGTATCAGTGGATCTGTAGTTAGTAAAAATGAATGATCGTAGAACAGGCTTCTGTTCTGTTGATCAACATTTACCACTGTTAAATGTTATTTTTGTGGGGGTCTACATTTGTGTGAAATCGCTTCTTTCTTCTCTATTTTTCTTTACTTTTAATCACTGGATTGACTTAAGTCATTATTTTGATATTTTGTTTTAATTCCATATTCTGCCCTCGCATACGATATTGTACATGTTTTTCAACTTTTAATCACGATAGAAGCAAAAGAAATTATCTAGGACAGACCACTTCGTTGAACCCAACTACAAACAGGCCAAGGGAAAGGCATCTTCTTAGTTCCTAAATTGACCTGTTACGTTTGGTCAGAACTACATTAGGCCATCGATAGATTTTTGGTCATACAATTTCTGAACTGAGAACATCTAGGAGGCCTTGGTTGAGATTTTCCATACGAAGCTTAGCGTGCTCCTTCTCACGGAGATCATTAATTTTATCTGGAATGGACAATATACGTTCTGCCTTACCAGCTTTGTTCATTGTAATCTCTTACTGCTTCCATGTCGTGGGTATTAGTTATCTAGAGCATAGACTATCAAGAGTCCTTTAAAAAAATTGTTTATGGTATCATGATATCTGCACTTCTATAGTCTGGAATAAAAATGCTGACTTCTACTTACAAAGAAAATTTCAAATGGTTTGCATAGATTTCCATGGTATTGTTGAGGGTTTTGTTCGGGTCTGTTTTTATATGATGTGATGTATAGGTGATGATAAATACATGCTTTAGTGCATAATACCTTACCTGCATTTGCAGTTACAAAAGACACATGTTGTTGCATTATCTAGCTTTCTGGCAATAGGCATTTATATTTTTTACCTAATGGTTTAGCCAGATATATATGTTTTGTCATCAGAAAAACATATCAGGGTATGTACCCTGCTATTCTTTTACTACTGATATGTGGCTGCTTGGTTATATACCTTACCTGCTTGGTTTATTTTACCACCATCGCATGTCAGGGTACTTGCTATATTCATGGCTGTTCGGCCTACAACCATAGTCCTTGAGCCTGCTAATTTTTTTCACTTTATATGCTTTGGAACTATGTCGATAACATTTCCCTTTTCCATGACATGGGAAAGAAGTTTCATCGTCTTAATTAGTCTTCCATTGTATTTGTCTTCCCTTTCTCCCCTTTCCATTACTAGCTTCTTTTAGTGCCAAACTTCGTTGATGATCTGGTGGATGCAAACTGTCATGATTTTTTTTTCAGAAAAAGGAAATGCAAATCATCATGATAAATATAACCAAGCAGCCACATATCAGTAGTAAAAGAATATGGATAACCACGTTCAAATGTTTTTACTTTTGTTTTTAAAAAATCTTCAAAGCTATTTGTTTGAAGAGAACGGCGTGAAGATTTTCATACGAAGGTCATCATGGGCCAGTTCATAGATTTTAGAAGAGAGTGTTTTTAGTGTTTGTCAGCACATAGCATCCCCAGAACCATATTATTCGTGTTTCTAGGCTGTTTCTGTTACTGCTAAAAGCATACTTATGCAAGATATTTTCTATGATTGCAGAGTCATCATATTATTTTGATGTCTAACCATCAGACAAGCATATCGAGCAATTATTGTTGCTGTTTGAAAGCAGCAGTCCTTGGATTGGTGAAAACATAGTCAGGAAATTCCTTGAATATACTTTATCAAGTTACTTGTGAATCATTCTGCTTTTTCACATATAAGGATCTCACTTCATTATGTTTCACATATCTCTTTGTGCTAAAGAAAAATTAGCTGAGCAGAATAGCATTGTGGCCCTTTTTTTAGTTATAATGCTTCAGTTAGACTTTTCTTATGTGTGTTGTAGACTAGCCGCTCTTAATAAGTAGATTGGCCAAAGGCATCAAAGTTGTGAACACCTAAACAGGGAGGCTCTTGGGCTAGAGCCACGACATTGTATAGTTGGGCTGCTGATCATCTTTAGCTAGAAATTTTGTGCAATTGCATGGGAAGACTTACGAAAATGCTGCACTCCCAACCTTCAATTCATGAGCCCAAACTTCACTATTCGCATTGCGGATTACCAGTAACCGAATGAAAAATCTCAAATGTAATTTGTATTTCACTTTATATCACCTCCATATTAGCTACAGCCTTGTGTGTTTATGGTTCATCATCAGGCCTTTTTTCTGTGGGTTTGAAGCGGGTAAATCTCATATGTGATTCAAAGTTGGTTATCTGTGTTGCGTGTGATTCCCGAACCATTTTATGCCCTATTTATTTCCAAACTTCACCTGTTTATCATTGCCAAACAAATGATTTATGACCGGCACAGCGTAGCGCGCATATCTACGCAGTTCATGTGAGGCTGTGTATGATTATTCTTCAACAACGCAACTAGCTAGTGATGTAACTGTATGATCGATTCACACTAAGATAGGCAATCAGAGGGGGGTGAATGATTGCGGAAGCTAAAAATAAATTTTAAGACTTTCCTCTAAACACAAAATCTATTTAAACCTCATTAAAATTTCTGGATAGAACACTGTATCCTCACTAAAATATATCTCAATAAAAAACCGTAACTCCGATTAACCTCAAACTTTATCAGAATAAACTAGACAAAATTATTGAACTAACCCAACTAGAATTACGTCAAATAAAGATTTAGAACTTGAGATATAAAATAAACAAGATCGCTGATGCAGATAGTGACGAGAATTGATTAAACCCTAATTATGTGATTAAGCAAAATTCATAAAGAATTAATCAACCAAACTTTTCAGATCATAAACTTATACCCTAGCTATATCAGATGGATTCCAGAGAAACGTCTTGCTTGCTCCTGATTGACACCAAAGAAAACGGAAAGATGAAGCAGCACACAAGATATCTAACAACTATCGATCAAGCTATTTGTATCCAAACAATTGGAAGGACTACACGTCCAAACATCACCCTTTTTTTTGTTTAAGTTTTTTACTGATACTAGTACACGTAGCGATGCAAGTATAATACAAGTATGTATTTTTCCAATCTAATCAACCAGTGATGCAATAATAAATTTTTTTCATTAGATCAAAAGCACGCATGCATGTAATCAGATGAGAAGTACCTAGAAGAAGCAATCAAAATAGCAAGCCATGCAATCCATGAAAAAACTAGAAACGTGTACCATAAAGAAAAACTAAAAACGTGAACCATACAAAAAAAAATATGTTCCATGCTAGTGGTTTCTATTGATTAAGCTAGTGGTCGATAGTGACGAGAATTGATTAAGCCTTAATTATGTGTTTAAGCAAAATCCGTAAGGAATTAATCAACCAAACTTTTCAGATCACAAACTTGATACCCTATCTATATTTAAATCAAACCTAAACTTGTAAATATGAATTTAATTCAAAATCAAAAGTTGCGAATGCAAGTAATGAGCAAAAGAAGATAACCGCAATTAGTACTCACTACTTAATCTTGTCACCCCTAATCATATCTGTCTAGCATATCCAAAAACCTCTTGCATGCAGCCCCTTCTTAAGTATGTATAACACCTCACGGTAATACACATGCATGCAGATCAATGCAAAGAAAAAAACATCCATGCAAATCAATGCAAAGAGAAAGAGAGCATCACGTGGAGCATTTTCATGCAAACATAACCTCAAATCCAATGCTCGGTGTTGCTTGGGGACTTTGCTAACGCTGCTTGCCTTCTCTTGTCTTTTCAAATCACAGCCCAACACAATAGCCGTCCGCCACCCTCAGGTTAGCTAGTTGACTCTTCGTTGCTTCAATCAAGGATCACGCCCAAACAAAAACGGCCGCCTGCTTCTATCTTTTCTCCAAAAAATCACAGAGCGCTCGCCTCTCTGTTTCTTTGCCAGACAGACCACACTGTCCGCCTATTCCTTTTCTTCCGCACGATCTAGCAGCCGCCTCTGTCTTTATTTTTCTTCTCAAAATCCCGAACAAGCAAATAGCTGCCCGCACGCCTTACCTAGTCACACGCCTCTCCGTTATATCACTCATGGGTCTCTACTCCAATACGGAAATGGCCTCACGCGACCCCCAGTGTATGACTTGTATACAACTCTTATACACTATGCATGCAACACTACCTTTGCATACATGAACTCTACACCGACTCGTATACAATGCGTATACGTAATACAAGCCCCAACTAAATTTTGTACTCCCCAAAATTTCTACGTATTGTAGTATCCGGACCGCACCTCCGTAGTTTCAACACGTATCATCTACATTTGATCTTCACGTGCTCAAGCATGAGCTCGACCCTCTCGTGACTTCCTCGACCGCCTGACCTCGGATCTCTCTATCTTAGTCCCGGTCCTCTTCGTCATCGACCACGATCGCCTTCATGCCCAACCTGCATATGCAAAGACCAATGAATATTTTTCTGGCACAAGTTCGTCCGAACTTGACCAACGTTAATCCACACACGCGCAACACACCATAAGTAATATCATAACCAACATTGTTAATTATTTATCATCTAAAAAAAGAGACCTGGTCACATGATCTAACAGTAACATTTATAAACCTTTTTGTTTTTAAATGCTATACATGTCACCTATATTTGTTAGTTGTCTACGTCTTACTGAGGTAGAGTTTGTACAGATAAAGCATCCATCTTAACTACGTGAACAGCATGTCAGATGACGACAACACATCACACTGGTAGCTTGCACCATTTCATGTACTCATGAGTGAGTACATATAGCTTTACTATCTCCATACAACATCACAAATTGCAGAGATAAACGGTTTGAACCATTGTGTTACACACAATGAGTTCAATTAGTACAACGAGACCACTATTGACTATCTTTTTACACCGTAAAAATATCAAATGTCACGTGAGTATATATACGAGTACATGACATAGAGACGTTTGGTGTTCTATTCCTTTGCCATCTATCCTTATTTTCTCTAAATTTTTAATTCTATTCGCCAAATACAACATATGTAGAATGAGAACATATGTTATGTACTCATCATGTACTCAAACTAAAAAAGTTGTGAAAATTTTCAATTTTTTTGGAAATACTCTATAGTTTACTCCATCTATGTATAAAATTTTAAGTTTAAATTTATTCTTTATTAAGAGTACCAAAAAAGTGAACATTCTAATAAATTTGAATTCTTAACATTTATCAGATTTTTCTCTTTTTTATTAATCTTAATATAGAATGAATTTGAGCTTGAAATTTTATACATAGGTAGAGTAAGTTTAGAAATATATGTAGAAATTTATTTTTAGAATTTTTCGTGACTTTTTTAGTTTGAGTGCATAGTGAGTGCACCGTAAGGGTGAGGCATAGCTTATGTTCCCATGTAGAACATAATTACAAAGTAATTGTATTCCCATAAGGTAGCTTTTGAAAAAAAAGAGTTTGCAAAGATATATTCCTCCAATTGGAGACTGCTCGAGCAACCGTTGCTTACCTTTAGCATGTTTTATAACTAGGGATGAAAAGTGGATAGGAATTATCCGTATTATTTGGCTACCGTATTCGATAGGATACGAATGTGATATAGACTTTTCATCCGATTAACAATTTTTATTCTATCCGTATTCAAATTCGCATAAAAAATATAGATGCGAATATGGTATAGAATTTTACCATCTGAAATGTTATTTTATCCGGGCTATCCGTATCTGTATTTGTATTTGATGATGCAATATGCACATTTTATTACAATACGACTAATTAGTTGAATAAATTTTTTAATTACATATGAATTTGTGTTTCTTTAGGTGAAGTAAATGAATTAGAATGATTAAGCATGATCGTATAAAGATAAAATGTCATTAATGTCTTCATAATGTATACGTTGTGAGGATATCTGAATCTGACCGAATTGAGTAGATAATTGATTCAAATTCGTATTCGTTATAATATTCGATTCGTATTCGAGAATATTTGAATTCGTTTATAAATACGAATACGAATGTGGTTTGGACACTATCTCATCCGTTTTACCCCTATTCATAACGAAGTTTTACTGACGTGGATTCCATGAACATACATGCATACACACATACGCACACACACATACACACACGCACACACACGTACGTATGTACATACGAAGTACTTCTCGTACTCTCGGGAGTACATACTCTCACTTTTAATGTACTATTTATACGAATAGATTATACCTCTATCGCTTTCGATATATTTTAAATATTAATTCTAAGATACTTTAATATAACTTGGTTGAAATTTTTTTATCGGAACCCTTTATTTTTGATATATATCCTTTTCGTACATAAAATGAGTACAAGCACAAATTATGTTATAAAAAGTGGACTTTGGTGAAATTTTTCATAGAAATTATTTTGGAGTATCTTATAATGAATATTAAAGTATGCTCAAAAGGTTTAATAGGTATAACAATATTATTTAAGCAGTATATAAGAAGTGGGAGTACGTATTCCTATCTAAGTGGTATGTACAATTTTTCAGGAGTGATATGTATATTTTTTAGATATACTCCTTTTTATATATGTATAGGAAGATATTTATAAAATATGCTAAAAACTATGTACTCCTTTGCATTTTTGTTCATATGGTTCACATTAGAGTATCTTAGAGCAACTCCAGCAGAGCCCCTATTTGAGGCTCTAAACTCAGATTTGAGAGCCAGAGTAAAAAATTGAACTCCAGCAGAGCCCCTACTTGAGCCCTCAAAAATAGGGGCCTCTCAAATGAGGCCTCCAAGCCCTCATTCCTGGGGGCCCTGCTCTGGCTCTCATTTTTCAGTTTTACTTGTTTTTTTCCCGCACAGTGAAACATCCGTCCCCGCGCACCCATCTCCCCCCTCCCCCCGCCGCCTCCCCCCGCCTCGCCCCTCTCGGCTCTCGCCCTCCGCCTCCAACCCCCCGCCTCCAATCCCCCTCGCCTCTCGGCTCTCGCCCTCCGCCTCCAACCCCGCCCCGCCTGCATCCCCGACGCCACCCCAATCTCGCTGCCCCTCCACCCCCCGATGCCGCCCCCCAATCGCCGCCCCTCCACCACCTCGGCACCACCCCTCCACCACCCCGGCGCCGCCCCTCCTCCACCCCGGCGCCGCCCCCCAATCGCCGCCCCTCCACCACCTCGGCGCCGTCCCTAAACGCCGCCCCTCCACCACCCTGGCGCCGCCCCTCCTCCACCCCGGTGCCGCCCCCAATCGCCGCCCCTCCACCACCCCTTCCCTGCAACACTGTCGAGAGCC
Organism: Melocanna baccifera; assembly: GCA_036346265.1. Classification (NCBI taxonomy): domain Eukaryota; kingdom Viridiplantae; phylum Streptophyta; class Magnoliopsida; order Poales; family Poaceae; genus Melocanna; species Melocanna baccifera. The sequence goes on from CM070683.1 coordinate 13,648,409, forward strand.
GATGCCCCTCCGACCCAATATGATTTCTTTGGAAATGAAGGAAGTAGGTTTGAGCTATGTCCTGTGTCAATGAAAGTTGTCCCCTGTTAATGAAAGTTGCACACTATGCCATGCTATGCCCTATGATAATTCTAGTTGATGGCAGGCATTGCCAAGATCAACAGGGAACAATCCAAGTAATGTCCAGGGAACATGTACATGCAAGCAACAATCTAGATGTTATGATGTTATGTGATGAACTTTGTGCTTTCAATTTAAATTCGGAACAAATTTGAATTTAAATTTGAATATTCGTATTTGAATTCATAAATTTAAATATTGTCCCTCATTGTGAAATCATAAATATTTTATTGTGTATTGTGTTTTTGTCCCATACATATGCATATAGTGTGTGAGGAAATAGAGAGAATTGAGAAGTAGGGGCCATGTTTTGAGGGCTCCTGCTGGAGTGCAGCCCAGAAAACAGGGCTCTCAAAAGTAGGGGGAGCCCTCAAATGAAAAGTAGGGGCCCTATTTTGAGGGCTACTGCTGGAGTTGCTCTTATAATTAGTATACGCGTATCGGCTCCCGCGCACCTCCCCTGTTCTTGTTGACCTCCCCTGCGCTGCACTGTTGAGCCAAAGCCCCTTGCCAGAACTCTCCCACGGTAGCTGTCCTCTCTACCTCCACCCTCCTATGACCGCCGGGCCAAAGGATGCCCTACCGTGACAGCGCCCTGTCCCCTGTCTCCACCTCCCCTACACGAGACTCACCCCATCACCTCCCGGCTGACAACACTCCCGTGCCACGACATTCCATGGTCCTTGCCGTCATTCCATGCTATTGTAGAGAACTCCAGTCGCCCTGCCCTACACTGCAGCCACGTTAGAACCAGCACTACTCGCACGGCCGTTACATCGCCGCCCGAGGCTCCACGATGCCAGCCTCCCCAGTCTATCTATAAAAGCTGCCCGAGCCTCCCTAAGTCTCTAACACTTCCACTTAGTTTCCACTGCCTCTCCCCTGGTCGATGTGAAATCACTACTACCTTTGCCATTCGGTCCTCCTCTAACCATCCCCGTCAGCAACCTACTCCGGTGGCCCTTGGACCCTCTTCAGCCCTCTCCCAAGCTTGCCATACTCTTCTCTCCCTTCCCTAGCGCCTAATCGGTTGCTTGTTCCCTACAGGCCACCGGCGACCTCCTTCCTCTTCGGCTTTGGCGCTCCACCGTCTTGGCATTCTACTACGTCTTGGTCCAGTTAACCACATAGGGAGCACTACCCTCCTCTGGTGAGCCAGCGCCATCACCCACCTCGCCGCCAGGACCATCTCTGTCACCAGCTCCTTCGGCTCCATCCCGACCACAACACAAGCTTCGAGTGAGTTCATGACCATCGACAGAAGCTCCCGTGTTGGTCAATCGAATTCTAATGCCTCGAGTCGCTGGAATGTGCCATCCCCTGTTCCGACCATAGCCTAGCTCACCGCCTCGTCGCCGTCGGGCCAAATTAGGCTGCAACGCTTCACCCAGGGACATGCGCAAGGCCAGCTAACTCATTTTACTAATGCTATCATGCCGCCATGGCCTCCCTCGCTGACAGGCTTCGCCTTCCTCTCGGTAGAGAAGACTATTGTAGCTGCATGATTTAATTAGCACATGCAAATAGCCCAACTAATGAATGTCTTAACTAACCATTATGTAGATACTAATAGTGGACCACCGATTTAAAAATCTGTTAAAAACCCATTCTTAAAGCCTGGGCCACTAACATGTTGCCATCTACTATATGCATAGTAAAAAGGCACTACATGTCAGTCTCTAGCCCATAATATTGAAGAATCCCTTTTTATTTTATTTAAATAAGTGAGGGCCCACCTGTCATTCATTAAAGGTTAACAACAACATATTGTTGTAGGGGTGGCCCCCACCTAAACCCAGCTAGCCTGTTGAGAACCATGTAATAAGGAAGGCTTCGGTGCGAAACCACGGTGGTAAACACACTCCCTACGAGGGTACATGTATATATATGATATCGAGTCTTGGGAAAGACCCAAGAGGTCATTTGTTTACCTAACTCTTCACCACCATACTCTCTCTGTTTGGTCTGTAGCCACAATAGTTAGCGCCGTCCGTGGGGAGGACGGAAGCAAGCCTCAAGACTGCAAGAAGGAGGATGGCACCGAAAAAAGCTTCGTCATCGGCGGCGAGGAAGAAGGAAGCGGCCGTGGCGAGGCCCCGCGTCAGCACTAGGGCTTCGGCATCGGCGGTCGGGGAAGAAAATGACGACGCTCATCGCGCGACCATCGACGCCATCGACCCCGCTACCTCCGACGCCATCGACCCCGCCACCACCGACGCCATCCACCTCGCCACCATTGATGTGACGATCGGCCCCAACCCACCCATTGCACCCCAACCCGCCATTGGCGCGACGAGTCACCTTGACGACACCGGCCGGGCGTTAGGGAGCGGTAGCCTCGACGGTCGTAAAGGCGCGACCACCGCCTCTGAACCCGGTGCGGAAGTGCCAAGCGGCCCCACCGTCGGCACCAAACTCCACGGCGCGGACGCGAGGAGCAACCTAGGAGCGCAAGCAGCGGTCACGACGACATCGACCGCACTGCCAGGCGCGCTCGTCGCCCCATCTACGCCCGCCACAGAGAATGCCCTGCTGGCGGCCCTTGGCACGCTCCAGCGGGAATTGGCGGATCTCAGGGGGGCCGTGAGGAGCGTGCAAGAGGCTTGGGCTCCGCCGCCCCCACCGGTGGTCGCGCCAGAGCCTGTACCCGAGAGGGCGGACAGCCGTGACGCCCCAACTTCCAGCTGCGCTTCGCTACGACGCGTGGACTCGGAATCCCCGTTATCGCCGGGCCTACTACAACAAGTACCGTGGCCGGAGGATTTCAAATTTTCCAGCTCCGTTACATCTTACAAAGGCGACACGGACCCCCGAGAGTTCGTGCGCGTGTACGAAACTGCCATCGAGGCGGCAGGCGAGGATGACACCACCAAGGTGAAGGGGCTCCCGCTCGCGTTACAAGGAGTGGCGCTTTCATGGTTCTTTACCATAGAGCTGAACTCCATATATGCATGGGAGCAGGTACGCGACCGCCTCTATAACAACTTCCAGGAGAACTACATTGAGCGCGTCGACGCGGATCAACTCTTCTCCATCAAGCAACATCCATCGGAAAGGCTCCGCGAGTATTTCAAACGCTTCGCGAAGGTCCGCTGCCAGGTCAAAAACGTCAACGAGACAACAATAATCAACGCAGCGGTGCAGGGTCTTCGCCTAGGGTGTGAGACCCGGAAGTAGAAACTCCCAGACCCCCCTGTGTATTGCAGTACTAGTCCCAGATCAACGCTAGTACACACAGATAAACAGACAAAGTGATACATTGCCAACAACGCTTATTACAATAATAACTAAAATAAAGTCCTGGCCCAAGGCCTTACAATTTCGGTTCACCGAACCTCATACACAAAATAAAACAGCGGAAGCAAAATGTTCAGATAAACGGCCCATCAATCTGCCACAGGCAATTGACTTGAGCAACGAGTCCTAGTCCTCCGGAAAGAATCCATCACAGCCGCAAGCAGAACAGTAGTCGTAGTCTCCTTCCTGAGTTTCAACCTCCTCTGAGAATTATTTGAAGTGTAGTATGTGAGTACATAAAGTACTCCGCAAGTCTTGGGAAAGATGCATTAGATGCAAGGTTGAACAAAGGAAGACTGTATGGCTCTTTTGCACAAATCAGCATTTTATTTCAAATTTATCTAACCTTTCTAAAAGCATTTTATTAAACATTAAATTTTCATAATCTGAAGTTTATCAAATACTTTAGTGAAAGTTACATCCACCATCACTGATCCATCGGCTATTTCCGCCAATATTCAAATTAAAGATTAAACCACAGAATCAAGTTACAACCACGGATCAAAAATTACGAGAGTTCCATCCACTCTCTAATTTTCCAAAACCTTTTCTTTTAAATTCAAAGTCAAATCTTTACTATGTGAATGCATTCCTTGTCCGCCCTTGACCGTGGGCACGGCTATTCGAATAGTTTTATTACTCTACAGAGTGTGTACAACTTTACCCACAAGAGATATATTATCCTAACAGTCAACATGCTTCCTTTGGCATAAGACCCAGATAAAATATCACAAAGCTTTTCACCTACTCTACTATAGTTTTATATCACCCGCTGAGGTTTCACCGCTGAAGGGTTAAATCCACCACATTCAGAAGCCCCCTCTTGCGCCATGTGAGTGCAGTAAATCCCTACCCCTCACTTTGAGTAATCAGTAAATCCCTGATACCCATTTTCCAATAGTGACACAAAAACTAAACTATTATAGGTTAATTAGCTAGGTTGTACCCATTTTAACTTGTGGTTGTACTGTTTTATTCAGATTGGACAAACACAAGGATCGGTCCTTAGACGACTAGGGTGGATCATTCACAAACCCATTATCCGTGCTAACCCGCACCAGCCAAACATTCCATCCACCCTCGTCAAACTTTACTTTGAACTTCATTTTTATTTTAAAACTTACAGTGGTAACATCTATTGCCACTTTTCAAAGAAAACATTGAACCCCAAATCATTCCTTAATCATTTTTCTTATATGAGCATTTTTTACATTTAACAGCTAAACTAAGCATTTGCTAATGCTCTAAATTCTACAATAAATAATACTAACTCTTTTATGAGTCCAAGAATATCCTATGTCGACAAGGGCACATGGTAAACAATTTCCAAAGGAGGGTATAACAAATTGGGTGTTTTATCTAAATTCTAGGATTAAAATTATCAATTTATTAAACATAGCCATGCAAATAATTTAAAATAATTGCAAAAACTATTTATAAAACATAGGAGCAAAATGGTCAAGGAGACTTGCTTTCTGGAATTATGTTGGAATCTTCCCGAAGTTGCTCTTGAAAATAGTCGGACGGATCGGATTCTATACGAGAAACGAGAAGAACCAAATAAATAAAATAAAATAAAAACTTAAAAATTAAAAATAAAAATACCAAATGAAAGTTTGGAATTTTAGATGAATTTAGAAATTTGAATGGGTCAATTTGGAGTTAAAATGCAAAAGATATAGCCTTCCAAAGTTTAAATACAAAATAAAAGAAAAAGGCTATTTTCTGGATTAAAATTTAAACCGAAAATCATTTATGACGTCAGCAAGAATTATTTTTCTAAAGGAAAATTAGAATAATGACTTCAGCACGGGATTTAAATAAAGCAGCAGAGGCTGACAGGTGGGGCCGGTCCACGGTGGACCGAGTCCACGGAACGAGACATCGCGCGCAGTACCGACGCGGCAAACTAGGGCTGACGTGGCATGCGCTGATGCCGCCACGTGTCAACTGCTGATGTGGCTGCTGACGTGGCTGCCACGTGGCACCTGGGGGCGGTTTTGGTCGGCGTGGCGGTGGCGTGGCATGCCACGTGGCTGCTGACGTGGACTAGGGTTGACGTGGCACGCGCTGGTGCTGCCACGTGGCTAGGGCTGACGTGGGTGACTCGGGCGCAGGCGGTAGCGGCGAGATCGGACGGCTCGCGGTCGTCCACGCGGCAAGATCTGAGCCTTCGTCTCAGATCCGGATGAACGGCGAAGATGCGACGGCGCGGAGGCAGGAAGGCGACGATTGCCGACGCGTGGTGCGGCGCGTGGCGCGAAGCGTTGCGCGTGGCGCGGGCGCGGGCGGGCGTGCGAGCGATGGCGATGCGTGGACGGTGCGGGGAGCGGATCGGCGACGCGTGCGGGGGATGGCGGACGCGGGCGCTGGCGCGGAGTGTCGGTGGATCCAACGGCGGAGAGGGAGACGCGTGGCGAGCGCTGATGCCTCGCGGTTCCGATCTCGGACGGACGATTGGGATGCAAGGGCGCGGAAGCGGGACGGTGGCGATGAACGACGCGTGGTGCTGGCGCGGGGACCGAGGGGCGAAGCGAGGCGACGGGGCGGCGGAGGACTCACCGGCGACGAGGAATTTGCACGGCGGCGACGCAAAAACACGCGGCGACACACGCGGAGTGGAGGTGAGGACGCGAAGGCGAGTAAGCTCCCGAGGAGCGTTTTTATACGCGAGGACTTAACGCGCGCGAGCTCGCCGGAGTTCACGCGGGCGTTATCGTCTCAACCGGCGAAGCGGCGGCGCCGAGGTGGCTGCTGCCGCTGAATGCGCGCGCGAGAGGGCTCTCGGGACCATTCAAGGCGAGGAGTAACGGCCGGAGGCGAAGAACGCAGAGCTTCGGGCGCGGCGATAATGGCGGCAGCGCGAGGCGAAACCGGCGGGGCAGCGGGCAGACGGACGAGGACCGCTTCGGCGAGAGAGAAACGGAGAGATGGCTCGGATGCGCGGCGCGTGGCGAGAGAAAAGAACCGGGCCGTCGGATGAGAGGCGAAGGGGTAAGTGAAGGCGGGACGGCGCGGATCGATCCGCGGCGGGATGGATGGCGAGATCGGAGCGGGCGCGGGCGGCGAGGCGAAGTCTTGAGTGCCGCGTGGTGGGCGGCGGATCGGCGCGCGAGCTTGCGGGAAGGGTGTCTACGATGGCGCGGCGCGGGGATGAGCGACGCGTGGAGGAGAGAGAAAGATCGGGCGGCGGGGAGATTTTCCAAAAATTTCTTTTTCCAGAAATTCAAATAAACTTCTAGGAGCTCTAGAAAATAGCAAATAAATCCGGAAAATTCACCAAAAATACCAGAAAATTCCTTGAGAGACAGGGAACCCAAATAAAATATTTCCAGCAAATTTTGATGTTGAATTTAATCATATTAAATTCTAAAAATTCATTTAAGCTTGTTTTAAATTCAAGAAAATTCTAGAAATTTATTTTTAAATTCAAGGTTTTTAAAATCTCTGAAAATCAGGATATTACAAACCTACCCCCCTTAGAAAGAATCTCGACCCCGAGATTCGGGCGGGCTGGAAAAAAGATTAGGGAACTCTTCTCTGAGATCCTCTTCACGCTCCCAAGTTGCTTCCGACTCTGGACAATTGCTCCACTGTACTTTGCAAAATTTGTGATCTTGTTTAGTCTGACGCCCGCTTCTTCTAAAATTTTGATTGGAAACTCGGATATGAGAGATCTTCTTTTAGATCCACTTCTTCTAAAGGCATCGCTCCTCGGCACTCTTAAGCACTTTTTCAATTACGACACATGAAACACATCATGCACATCTGACAGTTGTGATGGAAGTCTTAACTGATAAGCAACTTCACCTCTTCTGGCTATAATTGAAAATGGTCCAATATATCTTGGAGCAAGGTTGCCACTAACTCTGAATCGACGCATTCCTTTTAAAGGTGATACTTTCAGATACACATGATCTCCTGGTGCAAACTCTAACATTCTGCGACGATTGTCCGCATAGCTCTTTTGCCTGGTCTGTGCTGTTTTCAACTTGTCTCGAATTAAACGAACTTGCTCTTCTGCTAGCTTCAATACATCAGGTCCAAATACTTGACTTTCTCTCTCTCTCGACCAATACAAAGGTGTTCTACACTTTCTACCATATAAAGCTTCAAATGGAAACATCTGTAAACTTGATTGGTAACTATTATTGTAAGAGAATTCTGCGTAAGGCAAACTTTGGTCCCAACTGGCTTTATTGGCTAATGCACACGCTCTCAACATATCTTCCAAAATTTGATTTACCCTTTCTGTCTGACCGTCGGTTTGAGGATGGTAGGCAGTACTGAAATTTAAATTGGTTCCCTGTAACATCCTGTTTTTCTGAGATTTTTAAAGCCTGGATTTCAAAAATGAATTTTCTGGAATTTTCTGAAATTAATTGAAGCTTCAAATGAATTTTCAAAGTTTTAAACGATTTAATGTGATTAAAATAAACATTAACATAAGTGGAAAATATTTTATTTGAGTTCCTTGTGTCACAAGGAATTTTAGTATTTTGGTGAATTTTCCGGATTTATTTGCTATTTTCTAGAGCTTTTAGAAGTTTATTTGAATTTCGGAAAAAGAAAAGAAAGGAATATTTCCCCCGCCCGATCTCCTCTCTCCGCCACGCGTCAACCATCCCGCCGCCGCGCCGCCGTACCCTTTCCGCGCACGCTCGCCCCGCCGCTCGATCCCGCGCGCGCCGCGCGCGCATCGCTGACGGCGGCGGCGGGCAGCGCGCCCGCCCTCGCCCGCCTCGGCGCCGTCGCGCGCGCGCGATCCCAGCCGTTCACCCCGCGCCGCGTAAACCTAACCCTAACCATCCCGGCCGTTCACCCCGCGCGCGTAAACCCTAACCCTAACCATCCCGGCCGTCCGATCCGCGCGTGGCTCAATCCTAGCCGTCTAACCCGTCCGCGTCGCGCGCGCCGCGAACCGATCCGAGCTCCTCGGTTCGCGTGATAAACTCTGGCGCCGTCCTCGGTTCGCGTGCACGCACCGACGAGCTCTCGCCGCCGCCTCCGCCCGCCTCGCACCCCTGGGCTGTCGCCGGAGCCGTTCCGCCGCCGCCGCCGGACGCGCTGCCGCCGTCGCGAGGTCGCCGGAGCGTAGCCGCCGCCGCGTCGCCGCCGGTGAGCTCCCGCGCCGATTCGCCGCGTCGCCGCGTCGCCTCGCCGTCGCCCTCGCGCCGCGCCTCGCCTCGCCTCGCGATCGCGCGCCGCGCGCCGCGACCGTCGCCTCGCCGCGCGCGCCACCGCGTCGCCGATCCACCCTCGCGCCGACCACGCGTCGCCCGCCGCTGCGATCGCGCTTCGCCGCGCGCCGCGCGCGCGCCGCGACGCGCGCGCGGCGAGCCGCCACGCGTCGCCGATCCGCCGTCGCCCGCGCCCGCGCCGCGCGATCCCGCCGCCGCTTCGAATCGGCCGAGGCTCGATCGGCCGCGTGTCCGCCTCCCGCCGTCGGATACCGCGTCGCCGTCGCCCGCGCCGCGCCGCCAGCTCAGCCTAGCCACGTGGCAGCACCAGCGCGTGCCACGTCAGCCCTAGGCCACGTGGCACGACACGTGGCATGCCACGTCAGCGCCACGTCAGCCCTAGCCGTCCCCCCCGAGCCACGTGGCAGCCACGTCGGTGCCACGTCGGCCGCGCGCCACGTGGCGGCATATCTTCTTTGCCACGTCGGTAGCGTCCCCGCCGCGTCGACCCGCCGCCCCGTGCCTTTATTCGTGGACCGGGTCCACGGTGAACTCGAATTTGGTGCACCGGGTTCACAAAGACGATAACCTTTTCATTTTTCCCGAATTAAGTTTGAATTAATTTTCCGGAGCCCGTTCTCCTCCGTCCTAGCTCCGATTGACCCCGTTCTTTTTTCTAAATTCATCTAAAATCGAGCTCTAGCTGTTGGTTCTGTTTTGGGAATTTTTGAGTTCTTTTGCTTGTCATTTTATGTGTTTCTTTGTTTCGGTCGCTTTCTCTCGTTAGATTCGGATTCGGAGGAGCGAGGTTTCGCGCGAAGACCGGAGTACCCGTGAGCATAACGAAGGCAAGTCGTGTCCCTTGATCATGTTGAACCCAATTTTACAAACTATTATTTAATTATTTTGCTTTAAATTACATTGCATTGCTATTTTTAATCAAACCGTTGCACAGGTAGTTATTGTCCCAATTGCAATTACACCTCTTTGACACTTTGAAATACCATGATGCCTTTGTCACCATAGGTTGGGAAATTTATTAGTGATGCTAGTTTATTTATCACATGGGTTGGTACGATTAGATTGCTTAGCCAGTTATTATTTACGTTTGATCTCATCACATCTGTTAAATTATTAATTTGACTTAATGATTTATGGAACTGTGGTTGGTGCCACGTGTATTAAAATTTGTGCCACGGCATTGGTGTGACGTTGGCTTGGTTATACTAAATTGGTTTTGCACTCGGGCGAGTGATCGTGCGATAAAGGGGGAAATCTGTTGTACTTTGGGGATGTGGTAGTCTCGCGGGTAATGCTAAGGACTTAACTTTGTGCGCCATTGATCCGAGCTTAATCGTGCAAACCACATGTCTATTATGGGATGGACTGGCTGATTAATTTGTAATATTTCAATTCAATTACGCCATTGTGATGGACATGGTTCTTGATTTCCATGTGGCGCAAGGGGTGTGATGCGAAACCTAGCGGGCGAATTGGGTTGAGGTAGAGCATTGTAAAGGCCTTGTTGTGATTTCCTTAGGCCTAGGCTAATCACATCGTGTGGGTACAGATTGTGCAACCTCTGCGAGTGTAAAACTATTCGAATAGCGCGTCCTCGGTCATGGGCGGTGCTCGGGATTTCACACGAGGTTAGTGTTTCATTTATAACTTGGTGGTTTATGTTGGGAGTGGGCGGGTAGTTCCTTTGTTGGTTTAACTTGTGAATTGGTGTTCACAAGTGGTTCATGTTTATCCCTTTGATTATCTATTATTCTGTTTTGATTAACTTTAGCTTTCAAATTATTTAATATATTTCATCAATAAATGCCTTTATGCAAATTAACCTTTCAGCCTTCCTTGGTAAGCCTTGCATATTATATTGCATTAAATTGTTACAAGCGACTTCTTTGAGTACCAATGTACTCACGGCTTTGCGCCTATGTTGCTCGATTGAGGAGAGGAGTACTATCGGCGGGAGGTGCGGAGGGGAGTACTACGGCGACTTCACGGATTAGGCCGTTCTCCACTCGATAGCTTTGTGGCTTGTCGATTGGTCGCTACGCTTTACTTTGGTTTTCCGCTGCTATTTTGTTAAGCCCTTCCGGCTAGAGATATTGTAAGCTTGGCCATAAGGTCGTACATTTGATAATTTATCGATATTCTAGTTTTCCCTTATTATTGTCGTGTGTATGACTGTGATGACATCTATGTTTGACTGTGTGCACTAGCGTGATCTGGACTAGTGCGGTTTACGAGAGAGACGAATTTGCATATTCGGGTCTCGACAGAGATGGTATCAGAGCCATATCGACTGTAGGACGAAGCCCTAAGTTAAATTGGTCGTAGCCCAAAAATTTATTTTCTAAATGAAACCAACTAAACTTGATATTTAGTAATATCTCTATCTTCTTACCTCATTCTTAAGGATTCTTGTCTCTCGTCCCAACTCTTGCAAAATTTGTTTTCCTAAAGTTATAAACTGATCTTTCCCTTATAAATGCATTAGATGTCCCAAGCTTCTTACAGCCCGACAGGAGGATGGAGGTCACTTCTACGTGTTCTGTTGCGGTGCCTCGGATTTAAGAGACTGCCCGTCTACCTCACAAAGGATGAGAAGCAGAAAGGTCAACGCATCGGGAGCATCTCCAGGCTATATTTCACTACCCGAGTCGGCAAGCAGGTGCTACATCACAGTTTCAAGAACACCGGTGCCAGTGGAGAGATGTCAGCACAAGGAGTTGCGCACAAAGCCATCCGTCGACTTTGCAAGCTATACAAGATCAACATGGCCAGACTCGTTCGGAAGTTCAAGGAGCGATGCGGAGCCACCCGAGACTACGAGCGATGCAGGAGGAGCCCGACGCGATCGCGATACCTCTACCGTCGCCTACACCGCCGAGCCCGGAGGAGAGCGTCGTATCACGGAGATCGTCGCGCCTACCTCGGTCGGTTCACTCGGCGCCGATCGAGAGCGATCGCCGCCGATCCGCCTTCGTGGGTTGTCTCTGGCGATTCCGAGGGCGATAGCGGTGTACCCTATTTGTCGAGGACCAGTGGGAACCTTGAGTAGATAGTGCGAGTAGACACGTTGGATTTTATTTGCGATTGAGTGTGATGTGAGCTGCAAATATTGCCTTAAAAGCATTATATTGCGATCATGTCAATCTTTTATTGGAGTTTATTTTTGTTCGTTTCTCGATTAGCCTACGGCTAAGTGTTTGTTTAGTTAGGTCTCCATTAAGCAAAACCCCTTAGACGCATTTACCTCTTATCTATGCTTTTCCTCTCGTCTTTCACCTTTGGTCGATCGTGATTGTTTTCTTTTGAGCAAGATGGTTGATACGGGAACTCCTCGCCGCAAACCGGGGAACCGGGACCCGTAAGCGATGCGCGCAGCGAGTGCCACTGTCTTGGACCACGCCTCGATCGATTCTTGATGGCCTGAACACGATGATCAGAACCATGATGCGGGGTATGCGAACTATGATGCGGCGGCGGCACGAGAGCGTACCACCGCCAAAGACATCGTCGGCAGACCGGCTATGCGAGTTTATGAGGGCGAGACCGCTGTTTTCTCCAGTTCATCGAGCCTTTGGAGGCGGCGATTGGGTCCGTTCGATTGAGAAGCGGGCGAACTTGGCTCGATGCACCGACAGGGAGAAGGTGTTGTATGCAGCACATCAGCTTGAGGGACCAGCAGCAGAGTGGTGGGAGAACTACTGTGCCGCCCATGAGGACCAGCATAACATCACCTGGAAGGAATTCGCCAAGGCTTTCCACACCGCTCATGTCATGGAGGGAGTGGTTGAGATGAAGAAGGATGAGTTTCGGGAGTTCCAGCAGAGGAACCTGTCAGTGAGTGAATATCTCAATAAATTCACTCGGTTGGCTCGCTACGCGCGCGAGAGGATGTAGCGGCGGATGCAGCTCGCGTAAGAGGTTCAAGAAAGGCTTGAACCCGGCTTTGAAGGTGCAAGTCGTGGCAGCGACTATGCGATTTCAGCGGTTGGTGGATAAGGCCATACTTATCGAGGAGAGTCGCGCGAGCTCGAGGAGTCTCGCAAGAGGAGGTTGATCAGCGAGGATCACAGTCTCACCGATCTCGAGGCCTCGTTTTGGTACCTATCGGCTGCACGAGCGCCCACGGAAAGCGGCAGCAGCAGCGATCTTGAGATTTGGACCCGGCTCGGACTCGCGCGATTTGATCGGGACAGCGTCTAGTAGTTTCCGATGGGCAGCGGCGGCAGCGAGAAGTAATAATCGGCGGCGTCCATCACTTGCTTCAAGTGTCATGAAGTGGGACACTATGCTAGCAAGTGCCCTCGAGGCGAGCCCCGACACGATTCGCTTTGACTTGGGAGCCACACCGGTCGTACCCCACCCGGGAGCGGGGCGAGAGCACCCGGCCGGGGCGAGCCAGCGGGGCGCGGTGGTGAGAGTCGTGAACCACGTCACGCGAGAGGATGCCGAGCAGCGCGAGCGTTGTGATCGATGCGTTTCGTACATTGATTGGCCTCGCCACCGTTTTATTTGATTACGGAGCTTCGCGATTCGTTTGTTTCTCGGAGTTTTGCTTTAAAGCAACAATTGAAAAGCTGTTGCTCTTGGATCTGTTCTTTTAATCCAATCCCGGATCCGAGTTGAGGTCCAACCTAGGTTGTCCAGAGTTAGGATAACCATTCAGGGAGTTGAGTTGAGGCCGACTGATTTTGTTGGATATGCGATCCCTAGATGTAATCTTGGGAATGGATTGGCCGTAAGCGGCGGCGATGTTAGGCGTGGGAGCAGAGCGATGACCTTAACCAATTCAGATGGAGTTAAGGTGCGATTCGCGGCCGAGTGAGTGCGGCGAGCGAGTCATGATTTGCGAGTAAGGTAATCCGGTTGGAAGGTGTACGGTTGTCGGAGAGTACCCGGCGTGTTTCGAATGATCTTCGGGTATGCCACGAGAGAGGAGGTTGAGTTTACGATTGAGCTTGTGCGAGTACCGCTCCGATTTCCAAGAGACCCTACCGGATGCCGGCCAATGATTTAGCGAGTTGAAGAAGCAAATTCGGGAGCTTTTGGATAAGGGTTATATCGGATCGAGTTCGTCCCGTGGGGAGCGCCGGTGTTGTTCGTCAAGAAAAAGGATGGTAGTCGGCGCATGTGTGTGGACTCTGAGCACTTAATGAGGTCACCTTTGTCAAAAATAAGTACCCTCGCCCGGGATTGATGACTGTTTGACCAGCTTAAGGGAGCGAGTGTTCTCCAAGATTGATTTGAGATCAGGATATCATCAGATGAGGATACGTAAGGAGGACATACCCAAGACAGCCTTCTCGACTCGTTATGGTCTATACGAGTTCAAAGTGATGTCATTTGGTTTGACTAATGCTCCAGCATATTTCATGTATTTGATGAATAAGGTGTTTATGGAATATTTGGACAAGTTTGTCGTTGTGTTCATTGACGACATTTTGATATATTCCAAGGATGAGGAGGAACATCAGGAGCACTTGAGGTTAGCATTGCAGAAATTGAGAGATAATCAGTTGTATGCAAAGTTCAGCAAATGTGAGCTTTGGATGAAGAAAGTCGCCTTTCTAGGGCATGTGTTGACAGTGAGAGGAGTCGCGATTGACCCAGGGAAAGTAAGTGATGTTTTGGATTGGCGATCACCCACTTGATTACCAGTCGGGAGTTTTTAGGTATGGCAGGATACTACCGTCGCTTTATTGAGGATTTTCGGTGTGGCGGACCCCTCACGCGATTGCTCAAAAGGAAAAGAAATTCACTTGGGCGCCAGAGTGCGAGAAGAGTTTTGAAACTTAAGGAGAGTTTGACCACAGCCCGGTGCTTGTGTTGCACGATATTAACAAGGATTTTGAGATATTTTGCGATGCTTGGCGCAAGGTTTAGGTTGTGTCTTGATGCAAGACAAGAGAGTGGTAGCCTATGCCTCACGCCGATTGAGACCGCATGAGAGAACTACCCTACCCATGATTTGGAGTTGGCGGCCGTAGTGCATGCTTTAAAGATTTGGCGTCATTATCGATGGGTAACGGATGTGAGGTTTACGGATCATAAGAGTCAAGTACATCTTTACCCGATCCGAGCTTAACCTCGAGCGAGAGGAGGTGGTTAGAGCTGATAAAGGATTATAATGTGGGCATACATTATCATCACGGGAAAGCTAATGTGGTTGCAGATGCCTTGAGCGAGAAAGGTATCTTGCAATTCGGTGATAGTTCGAGAGAGTCACCCGACTTTGCATGAGGAATTTGAAGCTTAACCTTGAATTGGTTGAGCGAGATTTTTGGCACTATGGAGATGCAGACCTACTTTGGATGGTCGATTCGCGAGCTCGGTCGGATGATGAGGCATTTGTGGATCGAAAGAATTTGAGTGAAGGCAAAGAGTCGGGATTTTGGTGGATGACCGTGGAACCTTGTGGTTCAAGCGGCGTTTGTGTGTGCCCAACAAGCAAGAACTAAAGGATGTGTTATTAAAAGAGGCTCATGAGTCACTATTTTCGATTCATCCAGCAGTACCAAGATGTACCAAGACATTAAGGATAAGTATTGGTGGCCAAACATGAGCGTGAGATTCTTGAGTATGTAGCCCTTTGTGATGTTTGTCGAGAGTAAAGGCGAGCACGAGAGACTGCAGGTTTGCTACAACCATTAAAAGTCCACGAGTGGAAGTGGGAAGAAATTGGTATGGACTTTATAGTCGGTTTGCCTAAAACCAAAGAGGGACATGATTCGATTTGGGTCATTGTGGACCGTTTGACCAAGGTTGCTCATTTCATTCCGATTAAGGCGACTTACAGTGGTGACAGTTGGCGAGCTATATATGTCGGGATAGTCGGTTTGCATGGTGTGCCCAAGAAGATAGTGTCGGATCGTGGATCGCGATTCACCTCGCGGTTTTGGGGTAGTTTCCATAAGGCTATGGGAACTCACCGAATTCAATCTGACATATCACCCCAGACATGATGGTCGACAGAGGCGAGTTAATCAGTTACGGAGGACATGTTGAGCTTTGTGTGCTTGATCATGGGTCTAAGTGGGACGATTGTTTACCTTTTGCGAGTTCTCATACAACAACGATTATCGGGCCGGTTTGCGAGATGTCACCGTTTGAGGCATTGTATGGCAGAAATGCGAGACCCCTCTCAATTGGAAAGAGGCGGGGAAGGTCGAGTTTTGGCCCGATTGTTTGAAAGAAGCCGAGGATAAGGTCCGCTTGATTCAGAAAGGTTGAGCGCCGCCTGTGCCGCAGTAAAAGCTATCAGATAATACGGACGTCGAGAGCTGAGTTTTGAGCCAGATGATTTTGTGTATCTGAGGATCACACCATTCAAAGGTGTGAAGAGATTTCAGCTAAAAGGGAAGCTTGCACCAAGATATGTTGGTCCGTTCAGGATTCTGAAACGCAGGGGAGAGGTTGCTTATCAGTTGGAGCTACCTGCGTCCTTCAGTGGGGTACATGACGTCTTTCATGTGTCCCAGCTGAAGAAGTGCCTGCGCGTACCAGAGGAGGTTGTGCCAGTTGAGGCCGTTGATCTGCAAGAGGATCTGTCGTACAAAGAGCACCCAGTCAAAATCTTGGAAGTGTCAGAGCGAGTCACCGGAATAAAGCGGTCCGTTTTGCAAAGTTCGGTGGAGCAACCATTACGAGGAGGAAGCCACAGGAGCGCGAGGAGGATCTCGAGCGGAGTTCGAACCTATTCTCTTAGTTGGCCCAGATCTCGGGTGAGATCTCGTTTAAGGGGTAAGGTTTGTAACATCCTGTTTTTCCGAGATTTTTAAAGCTGGATTTCAAAAATGAATTTTCTGGAATTTTCTGAAATTAATTGAAGCTTCAAATGAATTTTCAAAGTTTTAAACGATTTAATGTGATTAAAATAAACATTAACATAAGTGGAAAATATTTTATTTGAGTTCCTTGTGTCACAAGGAATTTTAGTATTTTGGTGAATTTTCGGATTTATTTGCTATTTTCTAGAGCTTTTAGAAGTTTATTTGAATTTCGGAAAAAGAAAAGAAAGGAATATTTCCCGCCGCCCGATCTCCTCTCTCGCCACGCGTCAACCATCCGCGCGCCGCGCCGCCGCCGTACCCTTTCGCGCAAGCACCCGCTCGCCCCGCCGATCGCGCGCGCCCGCGCGTCGCGCATCCACGCTGCCGGCATGGCGGCACCAGCGCCCGCCTCGCCCGCCTCGGCGCGGCCGATCGCGCGCGCGCGCGATCCCGCCGTTCACCCCGCGCCGCGTAACCCTAACCCTAACCATCGGCCGTTCACCCCGCGCGCGTAAACCTAACCCTAACCATCCCGGCCGTCCGATCCGCCGCGTGGCTCAATCCTAGCCGTCTAACCCGTCGCGTCCGCGCGTCGCCGTAACCGATCCGAGCTCCTCGGTTCGCGTGATAAACTCGAGCGCCGTCCTCGGTTTGCGTGCACGCGCCGACGAGCTCTCGCCGCGCCTCCGCCCGCCCTCGCACCGCCGCTGTCGCGGAGCCGTTCGCGCGCCGCCGGACGCGCTGCCGTCGAGGTCGCCGGGCGATAAGCCGCCGCCGCGTCGCCGCCGGTGAGCTCCCGCGCCGATTCGCCGCGTCGCCTCGCCGTCGCCCTCGCCCTCGCCTCGCCTCGCCTCGGCGCGCCGCGCGCGCGCCGCGACCCGTCGCCTCGCCGCCGCGCGGCCGCAGCGTCGCCGATCCACCCTCGCGCCCGACCACGCGTCGCCCGCCGCTGCGATCCGCGCTTCGCCGCGCGCAAGCGCGCTACGCGCGCGACGCCGCGCGGCGAGCCGCCACGCGTCGCCGATCCGCCGTCGCCGCGCCGCCCGCCGCGCGATCCCGCCGCCGCTTCGATCCGGCGAGGCTCGGTCGAGCAGCGTGTCCGCCTCCCCGCCGTCGGATCCGTCGCCGTCGCCGCGCCGCGCCGCCCGGCTCAGCCTAGCCACGTGGCAGCACCAGCGCGTGCCACGTCAGCCCTAGGCCACGTGGCACGACACGTGGCATGCCACGTCAGCGCCACGTCAGCCCTAGCCGTCCCCCCCGAGCCACGTGGCGCCACGCCACCGCCCGCGTCGGCCGCGCCACGTGGCGGCATATCCGCCGCCACGTCGGTAGCGTCCCCGCCGCGTCGACCCGCCGCCCCGTGCAGCATTCGTGGACCGGGTCCACGGTGAACTCGAATTTGGTGCACCGGGTTCCAAAGACGATAACCTTTTTCATTTTCCCGAATTAAGTTTGAATTAATTTTCCGGGAGCCCGTTCTCCTCCGTCCTAGCTCCGATTGACCCCGTTCTTTTTTCTAAATTCATCTAAAATCGAGCTCTAGCTGTTGGTTCTGTTTTTGGGAATTTTTGAGTTCTTTTGCTTGTCATTTTATGTGTTTCTTTGTTTCCGGTCGCTTTCTCTCTCGTTAGATTCGGATTAGGAGGAGCGAGTTTCGCGCTGAAGACCAGAGTACCCATTGAGCATAACGAAGGCAAGTCGTGTCCCTTGATCATGTTGAACCCAATTTTACAAACTATTATTTAATTATTTTGCTTTAAATTACATTGCATTGCTATTTTTATTCAAACCGTTGCACAGGTAGTTATTGTCCCAATTGCAATTACACCTCTTTGACACTTTGAAATACCATGATGCCTTTGTCACCATAGGTTGGGAAATTTATTAGTGATGCTAGTTTATTTATCACATGGGTTGGTACGATTAGATTGCTTAGCGATTATTATTTACGTTTGATCTCATCACATACGTTAAATTATTAATTTGACTTAATGATTTATGGAAGCGTGGTTGGTGCCACGTGTATTAAAATTTGTGCCACGGCATTGGTGTGACGTTGGCTTGGTTATACAAATTGGTTTTGCACTCAGGCGAGTGATCGTGCGAGAAAGGGGGAAATACTGTTGTACTTTGGGGATGTGGTAGTCTCGCCGGGTAATGCTAAGGACTTAACTTTGTGCGCCATTGATCGAGCTTAATCGTGCAAACCACATGTCTATTATGGGATGGACTGGCTGATTAATTTGTAATATTTCAATTCAATTACGCCATTGTGATGGACATGGTTCTTGATTTCCATGTGGCGCAAGGGGGTGTGATCACGAAACCTAGCGGCGAATTGGGTTGAGGTAGAGCATTGTAAAGGCCTTGTTGTGATTTCCTTAGGCCTAGGCTAATCACATCGTGTGGGTACAGATTGTGCAACCTCTGCGAGTGTAAAACTATTCGAATAGCGCGTCCTCGGTCATGGGCGGTGCTCGGGATTTCACACGAGGGTTAGTGTTTCATTTATAACTTGGTGGTTTATGTTGGGAGTGGGCGGGTAGTTCATTGTTGGTTTAACTTGTGAATTGGTGTTCACAAGTGGTTCATGTTTATCCCTTTGATTATCTATTATTCTGTTTTGATTAACTTTAGCTTTCAAATTATTTATATATTTCCTCAATAAATGCCTTTATGCAAATTAACCTTTCAGCCTTCCTTGGTAAGCCTTGCATATTATATTGCATTAAATTGTTACAAGCGACTTCTTGAGTACCAATGTACTCACGGCTTTGCGCCTATGTTGCTCGATTGAGGAGAGGAGTACTATCGGCAGGAGGTGCGGAAGGGAGTACTACGGCGACTTCACGGATTAGGCCGTTCTCCACTCGATAGCTTTGTGGCTTGTCGATTGGTCGCTACGCTTTACTTTGGTTTTCCGCTGCTATTTTGTTAAGCCCTTCCGGCTAGAGATATTGTAAGCTTGGCCATAAGGTCGTACATTTGATAATTTATCGATATTCTAGTTTTCCCTTATTATTGTCGTGTGTATGACTGTGATGACATCTATGTTTGACTGTGTGCACTAGCGTGATCCTGGACTAGTGCAGTTTACACAGAGAGACCGAATTTGCATATTCGGGTCTCGACATTCCCAAAACTTCATGAAGCTTCCACCAAAATCTTGAGGTAAATTGAGATCCTCTATCTGACACAATCTTCTTTGGGATTCCATGCAAACACACAATCCTTGACATATAAAGTTCTGCCAATCTATCTCCCGAATAAGTGGTCTTAACTGGTATGAAATGGGCAACTTTTGTTAAGCGGTCCACTATAACCCAAATTGAATCATAGCCGGATTTGGTCCTTGGTAGCCCAGTTATAAAGTCCATTCCGATTTCCTCCCATTTCCATTCGGTATCCGCAAGGGTTGCAAAAGACCCAAAGAGTCTTTGATGATCTGCTAACTCGCGACATATATCACATAAGGCTACATATTCTGCAATTTCCCTTTTCATCTTGGTCCACGGTAACTTTCTTTAGATCTTGATACATTTTTGTACTTCGGGATGAATTGAATATCTGCTTCATGAGCTTCTTTTAAGATTAAATCTTTTATTTCCTTTTTCTCGGGTACTAGGATTCTCTTTCCAAACCAAAGAGTCCCTTCTTCATCTTCTAAAAATCCAGGCGCTTTACCTTTCTTCATATTCTCTTTAATTTCTTTAACATATTCATCCTCTCGTTGGCTTTGCCTTGATCGATCTTCGAGTAGGGTGAACCTTCAATGTAGACAGAATACCTTCGTTAACTATTTCCAAATTCAACCATTGAAATTCTTCATGGAGTGTTAAGCGCTTATCTGGAATTAATGATTGTTAATATGACTCTTCCGACTCAAAGCATCGGCTACTACATTCGCTTTTCTGGATGATAGTGTATTCCCACATCATAATCCTTTATCAATTCGAGCCACCTTCTTTGTCTCAGATTAAGGTCGGTGAGTGAATATATACTTTAAGCTTTTATGATGCGTATATATTTCACACGATTCATCGATTAAATAATGCCTCCATTTCTTTAGAGCATGCACTGTGACTAGCTCTAAATCATGAGTAGAATAATTTTCTTCATGCGGTCTTAAGCGCCTTGATGCATAAGCTACCACTCTTCCTTCTTGCATTAGTACACAACCTGGACCTTGTCTCGACGCATCACAATAAACTTCAAAGTCTTTCACGATATCGGGTAACCGCAAAACTGGTGCAGAAGTGTCGGGACCCGAATATGCAAACTCGGTCTCTGTGTAAACTGCACTAGTCGAGGATCACGCTAGTGCCACGATCAAACATAGATGTCATCACAGTCATACACACGACAATAATAAGGAAAACTAGAATATCGATAAAATATCAAAGTGCGACTTTATGGCCAAGCTTACAATAACTCTAGCGGAAGGGCTTAACAAAATAGCGTGAAATCCAAAATAAAGCGTAGCGACCAATCGACAAGCCACGAGGCTATCGAGTGGAGAACGAAGCCTAATCCGTGAAGTCGTCGTAGTACTCCTTACGGCACCTCCTGCCGATAGTACTCCTCTCCTCAACCGAGCAACATAGGCGTAAAGCGTGAGTACATTGGTACTCAACAAGTCGTTTGTAACAATAAATGCAATATAATATGCAAGGCTTACCAAGGAAATTTGAAAGGTTAATTTGCATAAAGGCATTTATTGAGGAAATCAGATAAATAATTTGAAAGCGAAAGTTAGCGAAAGCAATAATAATAGATAATCAAAGGATAAACATGAACCACTTGTGAACACCAATTCACAAGTTAAACCAAATGATGAACTACTGTCCACTCCCAACATAAACCACCAAGTTATAAATGAAACACTAACCCTCGTGTGAAATCCCGAGCACCGCCCATGACCGAGGACGCGGCTATTCGAATAGTTTTACACTCTGCAGAGGTTGCACTGGCTGTACCACACGATGTGATTAGCCTAGGCCTAAGGAAATCACAACAAGGCCTTTACAATGCTCTACCTCAACCAATTACGCCCGCTAGGTTTCGCATCACACCCCCTTGCGCCACATGGAAATCAGCAACCATGTCCATCACAATGGCAGAATTGAATTGAAATATTACAAATTAATCAGCCAGGTCCATCCCATAATAGACATGTGGTTTGCACGATTAAGCTCAGATCAATGGCGCACAAAGTTAAGTCCTTAGCATTACCCGGGCGAGACTACCACATCCCCAAAGTACAACCGCATTCCCCCTTTCTTGCACGATCACTCGCCCGAGTGCAAAACCAATTTGTATGACCAAGCCAACGTCACACCAATGACGTGACACAAATTTTAGTACACGTGGCACCAACCACAGTTCCATATGTCATTAAGTCAAGTTAATAATTTAACATGTGTGATGAGACCAATCGTAAATATAAACTGGCTAAGCAATTTAATCGTACCAACCCATGTGATAAATAAACTAGCATCACTAATAAATTTCCCAACCTATGGTGACAATGGCATCATGGTATTTCAAAGTGTCAAGGAGGTATAATTGCAATTGGGACAATAACTACCTGTGCAAAGGTTTGAATAAAAATAGCAATGCAATGTAATTTAAAGCAAAATAATTAAATAATAGTTTGTAAAATTGGGTTCAACATGATCAAGGGACACGACTTGCCTTCGTTATGCTCGTGAGGTACTCACGGTCTTCAGCGCGAAACCTGCTCCTCCGGAATCCGAATCTAACGAGAGAGAAAACGACCGGAAACAAAGAAACACATAAAATGACAAGAAAATGAACTCCAAAATTCACAAAACTAGAACCAACAGCTAGAGCTCGATTTTAGATGAATTTAGAAAAAAGAACGGGGTCAATCGGAGCTAGGACGGAGGAGAAGCGGGCTCGGAAAATTAATTCAAAATTAATTCGGGAAAAACGGAAAAGTTACTGTGCTGTGAACCCGGTCCACGAAATTCCGAGTCCACCGTGGACGCGGTCCACGTAATAGTGCACGGGGCGACGCGCGGGCGTGTCGGCGTGGCGGCGGCATATGCCGCCACGTGGCGCGGCCGGCGTGGCACCGACGTGGCTGCCACGTGGCTCGGGAGGCGGCTAGGGCGGCGTGGCGGCGGCGTGGCATGCCACGTGTCATGCCACGTGGCCTAGGGCTGGCGTGGCACGTGGCCGGTGCTGCCACGTGGCTAGGCCGAGCCGGCGGCTTCGGCGCGGCGGCGTCGGCGGATCCGACGGCGGGACGCGCACGCGCGGCGATTCGAGCCCTCGCCGATCGAGCGGCGGCGAGATTGCGCGCGCGCGCGGCGGCGACGGCGATTGGCGGCAGCGTGGCGGCTCGCCGCGGCGCGTGGCGGCGCGCGCTGCGTGGCGGCAGCGAGATCGCAGCGGCGGGCGGCGCGTGGCGGGCGCGAGGGCGGATTGGCGGCGCGTGGCGGTGTGCGCGCGAGGCGGCGGGTCGCGGCGCGCTGGCGCAGCCGCCGAGGCGAGGCGCGGCGAGGGCGGCGGCGGCGGCGAGGCGGCGGAGGCGGCGCGGTGAGAACGGCGCGGGAGCTCACCGCGGCGGCGTGGCGGCGGCGGCCGTTGCTCGGCGACCTCGGCGGCGGCGAGGCGCAGCACGGGTGGCGGCGGAGCGGCTCCGGCGACGGCGTGGCGCGAGGGCGAGCGGAGGCGCGGCGAGGGTTTCGCGGCGTGCATGCGAACCGAGGCGGGCGGCGGGTTTTATCACGCGAACCGAGGCAATCCAATCCGATTCTGGCGGCAGTCGCAACGCGACAAGTTTGGACGGCGGGATTCACGCGAGAGATCGGACGGCGGACGCACGCGAGGGTTAGGGTTAGGGTTTGCGGCGGCGCGAGGATGGACGGCGGGATCGCGCGGGCGCGCGATCGGCGCCGAGGGCGCGGCGGGCGCGGCGGCGACGGCGCGCTGGTGCCGCCGCGTGTCGTCGCGGATGCGCGACACGTGGCGCGCGCGGATCGGGCGGCGGAGAGCGCGCGCGGGAAAAGGTACGGCGGTGGCGAGGCGCGGGATGGGCGACGCGTGGAGGAGAGAGGGAGATCGGGCGGCTGAGGTTAATTTATTTTCTTTTCTTTTTCCAGAAATTCAAATAAACTTCTAAAAGCTCTAGAAAATAGCAAATAACTCCCAAAAATTCACCAAAAATACCAGAAAATTCCTTGAGACCTGAGGAACACAAATAAAATATTTTCCACTTATGTTAATGTTTATTTTAATCACATTAAATCATTTAAAACTTTAAAAATTCATTTGAAGCTTCAATTAATTTCAGAAAATTCCAGAAAATTCATTTTTGAAATCCAGGCTTTAAAAATCTCAGAAAAACAGGATGTTACAAACCTTACCCCCTTAAACGAGATCTCGACCCCGAGATCTAGGCCAACTAAGAGAATAGGTTCGGGAACTCCGCTCTGAGATCCTCCTCGCGCTCCCAGGTGGCTTCCTCCTCGGAATGGTTGCTCCACTGAACTTTGCAAAAGCGGACCGCTTTATTAGGGTGACTCGCTCGACACTTCCAAGATTTTGGTGGGTGCTCTTTGCACGCAGATCCTCCTGCAGTCAACGGCCTCAAGCGGCACAACCTCCTCAGTGCAGCGCAGCACTTCTTGGTGGGACACATGAAAGACGTCATGTACCCCATCGAAAGACGCAGTAGCTTCAAGCGATAAGCAACCTCTCCCTGCGTTTGAGAATCTGAGCGGACCCACATATCTTGGTGCAAGCTTCCCTTTTAGCTGAAACCTCTTCACACCCTTGAATGGTGTGATCCTAAGATACACAAAATCATCGGCTCAAAACTCGGCTCGGCGTGCGTATCGTGCATAGCTTTTACATGCGGCACAGGCAGCTTTCAACCTTTCTGAATCAAGCGGACCTTATCCTCGGCTTCTTTCAAACAATCGGGCCAAAAACGACCTTCCCCGTCTCTTTCCAATTGAGAGGGTCTGCATTTCTGCCATACAATGCCTCAAGCGGTGACATCGCAAAGCGGCACGATAAGCGTTGTTGTATGAGAACTCGCAAAGGGTAAACAATCGTCCCACTTAGACCCATGATCAAGCACACGGGCTCTCAACATGTCCTCGAATCGATTAACTCGCTGCATCGACCATGCATGCGGGGTGATATCTTTATCTTGAAATTCGGTGGGTTCCCATAGCCTTATGGAAACTACCCCAAAACCGGGAGGTGAAGCTGCGATCCACGATCGACACAATCTTCTTGGGCACACCATGCAAACCGACAATCCACGGACATATATAGCTCGCCAATCTGTCACCACTTGTAGGTTGTCTTAAGCGGAATGAAATGAGCAACCTTGGTCAAGCGGTCCACAATGACCCAAATCGAATCATGACCCTCTTTGGTTTTAGGCAAACCGACTATAAAGTCCATACCAATTTCTTCCCACTTCCATTCGGGGACTTTTAATGGTCAGTAGCAAACTGCGCAGTCTCTCGTGCTCTGCCTTTACTCTCGGCAAACATCACAAAGGGCTACATACTCGGCGATCTCACGCTTCATGCTTGGCCACCAATACTTATCCTTAATGTCTTGGTACATCTTGGTACCGCTGGATGAATCGAATCTGATGACTCATGAGCCTCTTTTAATAACACATCCTTTAGTTCTTGCTTGTTGGGCACACACAAACGCCGCTTGAACCACAAGGTTCCACGATCATCCACTGAAAATCGACTCTTTATCTTCACTTAAATTCTTTACGATCCATTGAAATGCCTCATCATCCGACCGAGCCGCGAATCGACCATCAAAGTAGGTTGCATCTCCATAGCGCCAAAAATCTGCTCAACCAACTCAAGGCTAAGCTTCAAATTCCTCATGCAAAGTGGTGACTCTCTCGAACCATCACTGAATTGCAGATACCTTTCTCGCTCAAGGCATCTGCAACCACATTAGCTTTCCCGGGATGATAATGTATGCCCACATTATAATCCTTTATCAGCTCTAACCACCTCCTCTCGCTCGAGGTTAAGCTCGGTGGGTAAAGATGTATTTGAGACTCTTATGATCGTGTAAACCTCACATCTGTTACCCATCGATAATGACGCCAAATCTTTAAAGCAAGCACTACGGTGCCAACTCTAAGTCATGGGTAGGGTAGTTCTCCTCATGCGGTCTCAATCGGCGTGAGGCATAGGCTACCACTCTCTTGTCTTGCATCAAGACACAACCCAAACCTTTGCGCGAGGCATATAAAATATCTCAAAATCCTTGTTTATATCGGGCAACACAAGCACTGGGGCTGTGGTCAAACTCTCCTTAAGTTTAGAAAACTTTCTCGCACTCTGGCGCCCAAGTGAATTTCTTTTCCTTTTGAGCAGCTGCGTGAGTGCAGCCACCTTGGAAAATCCCTCAATAAGCGACGGTAGTATCTGCCATACCAGAAAACTCGACACAGGTAAGCAAGTGGGTGATTGCCAATCCAAAACATCACTTACTTTCCACGGGTCAATGCGACTCATACGCTATCAACACATGCCCTAGAAAGCGACTTTCTTCATCCAAAACTCACATTTGCTGAACTTTGCATACAACCGATTATCTCTCAATTTCGCAATGTTAACCTCAAGTGCTCTGATGTTCCTCCTCATCCTTGGAATATATCAAAATGTCGTCAATGAATACAACGACAAACTTGTCCAAATATTCCATAAACACCTTATTCATCAAATACATGAAATATCTTTGGAGCATTTGTCAAACCAAATGACATCACCGTGAACTCGTATAGACCATAACGAGTCGAGAAGGCTGTCTTGGGTATGTCCTCCTTACGTATCCTCATCGATGATATCACGATCTCAAATCAATCTTGGAGAACACTCCTGCTCCCTTAAGCTGGTCAAGCAGTCATCGATCCCGGGCGGAGGGTACTTATTTTTGACGGTGACCTCATTAAGTGCTCTGTAGTCCACACACATGCGCCGACTACCATCCTTCTTCTTGACAAACAACATCGCGCTCCCCACGGGACGAACTCGATCGATGTAACCCTTATCCAAAAGCTCCCGAATTTGCTTCTTCAACTCTGCTAAATCATTGGTGGCATCCGGTAGGGTCTTTTGGAAATCGGAGCGTACCGCACAAGCTCAATCGAAACTCAACCTCCCTCTCTGGTGGCATACCGAAGATCATTCGAAATACGCCGGGTACTCTCCGACAACCGTACACCCTCCAACTGGATTACCTTACTCGGCAAATCATGGTAGCTCGGTGGCATTCAGCGGGCGCGAATCGCACCTTAACTCCATCTGAATTAGTTAAGGTCATCGCTCTCTCTCCACAGTCTAACAACGCCGCTTATGAAGCCAATCCATTCCCAAGATTACATCTAGGGATTGCATATCCAACAAAATCAGTCGCCCACGAACTCAACTCCACTGAATGGTTATCCTAACTCTGGACAACCTAGGTTGGATCTCAACTCGATCCGGGATTGGATTAAAAGAAGCAGATCCAAGAGCAACAGTTTTCAATTGTTGCTTTAAAGCAAAACTCAGAAACAAGCGAATGCGAAGCTCCGAATCAAATAAAGCGGTGGCAGGAATCGGATATACGAAAGCGCATCGATCACAACGTCTGGTGCTGCTGGGCATCCTCTGCGGTGGCGTGGTTCACGACCTCTCACCACCGGCGCCCCGCTGGCTCGTCCCCGAGGCCGGGGTGCTCGCCCTGCTCCCGGGGTAGGGTACGACCGGTGTGGCTCCCAAGTCAAAGCGAGCTGGCGTCGGGGCACGCCTCGAGGGCACTTGCAGCATAGTGTCCCACCTCGTGACACTTGAAGCAAGTGATGGATCCGCTGAATTATTGCTTTTCTGCTGCTGCTTCCATTGGAACCACTAGGACGCCGCCCCGATCAAATCGGCGCGTGTCCGAGCCGGGTCCAAATCACGAAGCTCGCTGCTGCCTTCTTCTTTGTGGCGCTCGTGCAGGTGGTAGGAACCAAAATGAGGCCTCGAGGCTCGGTGTGATCGTGATCCTCGCTGGATCAACCTCCTCTTGCGAGACTCCTCGAGCTCGCGCGACTCTCCTCGATGAGAATGGCCTTATCCACCAATCGCTGAAATCGCATAGTCGTTGCCTCGACTTGCACCTTCAAAGCTGGGTTCAAGCCTTTCTTGAACCTCTTTCGCGAGCTGCACTGTCGCTACATCCTGCGCGCAGAAGCGAGCCAACCGAGTGAATTTATTGAGATATTCACTCGCGATGAGTTCCTCTGCTGGAACTCCGAAACTCATCCTTCTTCATCTCAACCACTCCCTCCATGACATGAGCGGTGTGGAAAGCCTTTGCGAATTCCTTCCGGTGATGTTGTCTTTGGTTCTCATGGGCGCACAAGAGTTCTCCCACCACTCTGCTTCTGCTGGACCCTCAAGGCGATGTCTTGCATACAAAACCTTCTCTCTGTCGCAGACCGAGCCAAGTTCGATTTCTTCTCAATCGAACGGACCCAATCGTCGGCCTCCAAAGGCTCGGACGAACTGGAGAAAACAGCGGTCTCGTCCTCATAAACTCTGCATAGCCTGGTCTGCGACGAGGTGCCGCGGTGGTATCGCTCTGGTCTTTGTCGCCGCATCATAGTTCGCATACCGCATCATAGTCTGCATCATCCGAGTGCAGGCCATCAAAAATCGATCGAGGCTGGATCCAAGGTAGGTGGCACCGCTGCGCAAAGATCGCTGTTCTCTGGGTCTGGTTCCCTGATTGCGGTGGAGGAGTTCCTCGTATCAACCATCTTGCTCAAAAGAAAACAATCACGATGACCAAAGGTGAAAGGCGAGTGGGAAAAGCATAGATAAGAGGTAAATCGTCTAAGAGGGTTTTGCTTAATGGAGACCTAACTAAACAAACACTTAGCCAAAAGGCTAACTAAGAAGCGAACAAAAATAAACTCCAATAAAAGATTTGACATGATCGCAATATAATGCTTTTAGGGCAATATTTGCACTCACATCGCACACAACCGCAAATAAAATCCAACGTGTCTACTCGCACTATCTACTCAAGGCTCCCACCGGGGTCGACAAATAAGGTACTGCTCGCTATCGTCCTCGGAATCGTTGTAGACAACCCACGAGTTGCGGATCGCGGCGATCGCTCTCGATCGTGGCTGGGTGAACCGGCCGAGGTAAGCGCGACGATCTCGGTGATCTGACGTCTCTCCTCTGGGCTCGGCGGTGTAGGCGGCGGTAGAGGTCTCGCGATCTGCGGCGGGCTCCTCGGGCAGCGCTCGTAGTCTCGGGGTGGCTCCGTCATCGCTCCTTGAACTTCCGGACGAGTCGGCCATGTTGATCTTGTATAGCTTGCAAAGTCGACGGATGGCTTTGTGCGCAACTCCTGTCGACATCTCCCACCGCACGGTGTTCTTGAAAGCGTGATGTAGCACCCGCTGCCGACTCGGGTGGTGAAGTATAGCTGGAGATGCTCCGATCGTTGACCTTTTGCTTCTCATCCTTGGTGAGGTAGGCGGGCAATCTCTTAAATCCGAGGCACCGCAACAAAGCGCGTAGAAGTGACCTCCACCCTCTGTCGGTGTAGGAAGTTTGGGACATCTAATGCATTTATAAAGGAAAGATCAGTTTATAACTTTAGGAAAAACAAATTTTGCAAGAGTTGGGGCGAGAGACAAGAATCCTTAAGAATGAGGTAAGAAGATAGAGATGTTACTAAATATCAGGTTTAGTTGGTTTGATTTAGAAAAATAAATTTTTGGGTTACGACCAATTTAACTAGGGCTTCGTCCTACAGTCGATATGGCTCTGATACCATCTCTGTCGGGACCCGAATATGCAAACTCGGTCTCTCTGTGTAAACTGCACTAGTCCGGGATCACGCTAGTGCACACAGTCAAACATAGATGTCATCACAGTCATACACACGACAATAATAAGGGAAAACTAGAATATCGATAAAATATCTAAGGTACGACCTTAAGGCCAAGCTTACAATAACTCTAGCGGAAGGGCTTAACAAAATAGCAGTGAAATCCAAAATAAAGCGTAGCGACCAATCGACAAGCCACAAAGCTATCGAGTGGAGAAGCGAAGCCTAATCCGTGAAGTCGTCGTAGTACTCCCTTACGGCACCTCCTGGCGATAGTACTCCTCTCCTCAATCGAGCAACATAGGCGTAAAGTCGTGAGTACATTGGTACTCGACAAGTCGTTTGTAACAATAAATGCAATATAATATGCAAGGCTTACCAAAGGAAGGCTGAAAGGTTAATTTGCATAAAGGCATTTATTGATGAAATATATTAAATAACTTGAAAGCGAAAGTTAAGCAAAACAAGTAATAATAGATAATCAAAGGAATAAACAAGAACCACTTGTGAACACCAATTCACAAGTTTAAACCAACGATGAACTACCGTCCACTCCCAACATAATCCACCAAGTTATAAATGAAACACTAACCCTCGTGTGAAATCCCGAGCATTGTCCATGACCGAGGACGCGGCTATTCGAATAGTTTTACACTCTGCAGAGGTTGCACAAGCTGTACCCACACGATGTGATTAGCCTAGGCCTAAGGAAATCACAACAAGGCCTTTACAATGCTCTACCTCAACCCAATCCACGCCCGCTAGGGTTCATCACACCCCCTTGCGCCACATGGAAATCGGCAACCATGTCCATCACAATGGCAGAATTGAATTGAAATATTACAAATTAATCAGCCAGGTCCATCCCATAATAGACATGTGGTTTGCACGATTAAACTCAGATCAATGGCGCACAAAGTTAAGTCCTTAACATTACCCGGGTGAGACTACCACATCCCCCAAAGTACAACTGTACTTCCCCCTTTACTGCACGATCACTCGCCCGAGTGCAAAACCAATTTGTATGACCAAGCCAACGTCACACCAATGACGTGACACAAATTTTAGTACACGTGGCACCAACCACAGTTCCATATGTCATTAAGTCAAGTTAATAATTTAACATGTGTGATGAGACCAATCGTAAATATAAACTGGCTAAGCAATCTAATCGTACCAACCCATGTGATAAATAAACTAGCATCACTAATAAATTTTCCAACCTATGGTGACAATGGCATCATGGTATTTCAAAGTGTCAAGGAGGTATAATTGCAATTGGGACAATAACTACCTGTGCAAAGGTTTGAATAAAAATAGCAATGCAATGTAATTTAAAGCAAAATAATTAAATAATAGTTTGTAAAATTGGGTTCAACATGATCAAGGGACACGACTTGCCTTCGTTATGCTCAGCGGGGTACTCCTGGTCTTCTGGCGCGAAACCTGCTCCTCCGGAATCCGAATCTAACGAGAGAGAAAACGACCGGAAACAAAGAAACACATAAAATGACAAGAAAATGAACTCCAAAATTCACAAAACCAGAACCAACAGCTAGAGCTCGATTTTAGATGAATTTAGAAAAAGAACGGGTCAATCGGAGCTAGGACGGAGGAGAAGCGGGCTCGGAAAATTAATTCAAAATTAATTCAGGAAAAACGGAAAAGTTCTTGTCTTTGTGAACCCGGTCCACGAAATTCCGAGTCCACCGTGGGCGCGGTCCACGAACTGATGCACGGGGCCGACGCGCGGCGTCTTGGCGTGGCGGCGGCATATCTATGCCGCGTGGCGCGTCTTGCCGCGTGGCGGTGGCGTGGCGCCACGTGGCTCGGGAGGCGGCTAGGGCGGCGTGGCGCCGGCGTGGCATGCCCGTGTCATGCCACGTGGCCTAGGGCTGGCGTGGCACGCGCTGGTGCTGCCACGTGGCTAGGCTGAGCCGGGCGGCTCGAGCGCGGCGGCGTCGGCGGATCCGGCGGCGGGACGCGCACGCGCGCGGTCGGCCTCGGCTCGCCGAATCAGCGGCGGCGAGATTGCGCGCGCGCGCGCGGCGAGGCGATTGGCGGCAGCGTGGCGGCTCGCCGCGCGGCGCGCGGCGCTGGCCTTGCGCGGCGCTTGGCGGCAGCGCGGATCGCGGCGCGGGCGGCGCGTGGTCGGGCGCGAGGGCGGATTGCCGGCGCGTGGCGGGTGCGCTGCGCGAGGCGACGGGTCGCGGGCGCGCGGCGCAGCCGCGCCGCGAGGCGCGGCGAGGCGGCGGCGGCGGCGGCGAGGCGACGGCGGCGACGCGGTGAAGCGGCGCGGAGCTCACCGGCGGCACGCGGCGGCGGCTGTGCTCCGGCGACCTCGGCGGCAGCGGAGGCGCAGACGGCGCGGCGCGGCGGCTCCGGCGACAGCGCGCGAGGGCGAGCGGAGGCGCGGCGAGGTTTCGCGGCGTGCACGCGAACCGAGGCGGGCGGCGGGTTTTATCACGCGAACCGAGGCAATCAATCGATTCTGGCGGCGGCCGCAACGCGCGACAAGTTTGGACGGTCGGGATTCAACGCTAGAGAGATCGGGCGGCTCGGACGCACGCGAGGGTTAGGGTTAGGGTTTGCGCGCGCGCGAGGATGGAGCGGCGGGGATCGCGCGGCGCGCGATCGGCGGCCGAGGCCGCGCGGGCGCGGCGGCTGGCGCGCTGGGTGCCGCCGCGTGTCGCGGATGCGCGACACGTGGCGCGCGCGGGATCGGGCGGCGAGCGCGGCGCGCGGAAAAGGTACGGCGGCGAGGCGCGGGATGGGCGGCGCGTGGAGGAGAGAGGAGATCGGGCGGTGAGGTTAATTTATTTTCTTTTCTTTTTCCAGAAATTCAAATAAACTTCTAAAAGCTCTAGAAAATAGCAAATAACTCCCAAAAATTCACCAAAAATACCAGAAAATTCCTTGAGACCTGAGGAA
Organism: Melocanna baccifera; assembly: GCA_036346265.1. Lineage (NCBI taxonomy): Eukaryota > Viridiplantae > Streptophyta > Magnoliopsida > Poales > Poaceae > Melocanna > Melocanna baccifera. Next base: position 13,680,621 of record CM070683.1, read on the forward strand.
CACAAATAAAATATTTTCCACTTATGTTAATGTTTATTTTAATCACATTAAAACATTTAAAACTTTAAAAATTCATTTGAAGCTTCAATTAATTTCAGAAAATTCCAGAAAATTCATTTTTGAAATCCAGGCTTTAAAAATCTCAGAAAAACAGGATGTTACAAGAAGTTAATCTCTTCTTTAATTCCTGAAAACTGTCCTCACAAGATTTACTCCATTCAAATTTCTTTTCCTTCTTTAATAACTGCGTGAGAGGTCTAGCAATCTTGGAAAAACCTTCAATAAAATGACGGTAGTAACTTGCTAAACCCAGGAAACTCCGGATTTCTGTTACGGTCTTGGGTTGTATCCAATTTAACACATCCTTAATCTTTCCTGGATCCACAGATACTCCTTCTGCAGAAATTACATGTCCTAATAACTCAACTTTCTTCAACCAAAATGCACATTTGCTGAATTTGGCATACAATTGATGTTCTCTTAATCTTTGTAAAACTATCCTCAGATGTCCTTCGTGTTCTTTTTCAGTTTTGGAATAGATAAGAATGTCATCTATAAAGACAACGACAAACTTATCTAAATATTCCATGAATACTTTATTCATCAAATTCATAAAGTATGCTGGTGCATTTGTCAAACCGAAAGATATCACCAAATACTCATATAATCCATATCGAGTAGAGATGGCTGTTTTTGGTATATCTTTAGGTCTAATCTTTAATTGGTGGTATCCTGATCGGAGATCAATTTTTGAGAAAACACTCGATCCTTTGGTGATCAAGCGGATCATCGATCAGAGGCAAGGGATATTTATTCTTGATTGTTACTTCATTCGGGCTCTGTAATCCACACACATCGCGGCTACCATCCTTCTTGTTTACTAGAACCTTGGCGCTCCCGTGGTGAAGAACTCGGTCTAATGAAACCTTTCTCCTGCAATTCTTGAATCTGCCTCTTGACTTCTGTTAAATCATCGGCTGACATCCGATAGGGTCTCTTTGCTATTAGTGCTGTACCAGGAACCAGATTTATAACAAATTCAATCTCTCGATGCAGTGGCATTCTGAGTAAATCCTCGGGAATACATCAGGGTATTCACTTACTACGGACACATCCTCCAAACTTCTCCCTTTTAAGCTGGTCAATAAACTTTCCTTGTTTGAGGGTGTACTGGATTCATATCTAATCTGAATTCCATCAGAATTTGTGAGAATAACAGCATGATTTGCACAATCTATTTGCCCTTTATACTTGGTCAGCCAATCCATACCAAGTATAACATCTATGCCTTCGAGTCTATTATAATAAGGTTAGCTAGGAACTTTACTCGTTTATATCTATGGTTGCTCTAGGGCAAACCAAATTAGTCCTCAATTCTTTTCGGTGATTGGACTAACATGAGATTCTTTAGCAAACAAACATTCCAATTATTTCTTTCAGCAAAAACTTTTGTTACGAATGAATGTGAAGCTCGTAATCAAATATTGTAATTGCAGAACCGAATTAACAAGAAACTTACCGAACCACATCGGTGTATCTGTCTTGCCTCGGCGGTGACATGGTTGATCGCCCTTTGTTGAATGTTTGTGGAGTCTTGGGGGTGCGAGGGCTTCCACGTCACGACCGGTGGTTGGAGCTCTTGCGGTGTAGGATCAAGATTGAAACGAACCGGGGTTACCGCTGGCGTTTACGGGGACAATTATTTGCATAATGCCCCATGTTCTTGCAATTGAAGCATTGCACCTGCACTGCAGTCCTATTGTGTTGAGGTTGAGCCGTATTTCGGATCGAGGAGCTTGAGGTGAAGGGCAGGTGCAGAAATCGGTGTCATTGATTGGTTGGGCAAAGAAGGCCGGCTAAAGCTGCGTGAGTTGGAGCGTTGGCGTGAGCTGCTCGTAGGTGTTGAGCTTGAAACTTCCTCTTCTCGGACTCAAAGAGCCGTTTGGGCATCTTCTTGCACAAGAGCTTTGTTCACCAAATCTTTGAAAAGTGGGATAGTCATTGGATACTAATCGCACCTTGAGATTAGGATCCAATCCTCCCATAAACCTCGGATCTTTGCTTCATCGGTTGCCACATCCTCTGCTTGCATATCTCGGCAATTGAATGAACTTACTCAACTATGCGGAAACACTAAGGTTTCCCTGCTGTAGTTGGTGAAATTCTTTCCTTTTCATTTCCATGATACTCATAGGTATGTGAGTGGCTCGGAAAGCTCATGAGAAAGTCTGCCCAAACAATATTCGAGCATTTTGGTGTTGGCGCAATAGTTTTCCCACGGTTTGCTGCAACTCCATTGAGTTGATGGGCAAGCATAAAGAACTTTCTCATTCTCATTGCATTGCGCCAAATTTAATTTCCGTTCAACCTCCTTTATCCGGTCATACGCTTCCAGCGGATCGGCGGATCTGCGAAAGTCGGTCGCGTCCTCATGAATTCTCTAACTTGGATTGGGGTGGCCGTTGGTGGTGCTTGATGAGCACAGTGAACTTGATTACGGCTAAGGCACGAAGAAGCTGCGATTGCATGGCCATCATCTGCTCCAAGTTCGGGGCTTGAGCTGGCGGAGGTGGAATTGGGGCGTTATTGTCATTGGGTGCTTGGTTATTGTTGACGTTGCTCCTTGTATTCACCATCTGAAGCCCCACCAAGAAAAACACAAGGTAAGAGGGAAAAGCATAGATAAGAAGTGGGGTAACTAATAACATCCCGAACCAACACACATGAACAAAGCAACAACTGAGAAAATGCAACTTTTGAAATTCAAATTAGTTTTAAGAATGGCTGTACCACAAGTGCACAAGGCTCGGTACAGTCCATTCATTACATCACAATATTATAAGCGTTCTAATATCGAAAATAACTCAAAAGGGTACTATTGTCTAACATCTACTCATCCTCCACGATGATGCGCTCCTCTGGATCCTCCTCTGGGTCTTCCTCTGAGTCTGCCGAGTGACTCTGTTCACAAATAGGGTAGTTGATCGAAGAACGGGACCGTGACCGGCTCTGGCTGAAGACAGGCGATCTAGAGCGAGAACGCTGACGGCCTCGGCTAGATCCTCCGATGTCGAGGTCGGGTAGCGGACTGGGACGTCGCACACTCTTCCTCACAGCTTTGGTGCGAGGTCTGAAGGTCCGGCCGCGTGCGAAGTGGGTGGCGGTCGGTGTAGTGGTAGCAGCTCGGAGACGCTCCACCTCTGCCTCGGCAGCAATCCTTGCCTGAACTGCGTCAGCGTGAGCGGACTCACTCTAAAGCAGCTGGGCTCGGAGAGTGTCAGAGTGGTCGTAACTTCGGTAAGCGACATCCGGAGAAGTCCTATCTCCGTAGTGCTCTGGCGTAGGTCGATGAAGTCGCCTGAGTAAGCTGCACCTGGTGAGACAGACGAGGGTCATCCACCACAATCTGGAAAGGCTCCGGGTGAGTCTGTCCTGCTCTCGTAGTCGGGAAGAAACTTAAGGGTGACTGTCGTAGTTCTTCCTTATACCTCTTGCACAACTCGCAATCGCCATCCGAGCCGCATCTGAATAGCATCAGAGCGGTGGGTCGAGGATGCTCAATATGACGCTCCACCGAGTCAATCTTCCGTCTTGGGCGTAAATAAACACCTCCATGGACCATGAATCCATAGTCATAATCCTGGTCTTCCGCCCTCTGAAAATGGGCTGCGAGTGTACTTGGATCTTGCATCAAGCTGCCGTAGAAGACTCACAAATGCTCCTCGCTCTCACCGTGAGAAAGGTGATCCCATGGAGTCGATTGACGAAGAACACGCCATCTACAAATTTGAAAATAGGAGAGATCAGTAAATCTTTTATAAAGTGACCAGGAAGAAAAGAACAAGATACTAAGTAAGAGAAGAGTAGAAGCAAAGAAACTTAAGTTTTTGTTATATAAATTTTTATTAAACATAACTCCTTAAGGCTTACTAAAACCTAGGGCTCGTCCTACTATCAAGTTGGCTCGATACCATACGTGAGACCCTAAGTAGAAACTCCTGACCCCTGTGTATTGCGGTACTAGTCCCGGATCAACGCTAGTACACACGAGATAAGCAGACAAAGTGATACATTGCCAACAACGCTTATTACAATAATAACTAAAATAAAGTCCTGGCCCAAGGCCTTACAATTTCGGTTCACCGAACCTCATACACAAAATAAAACAGCGGAAGCAAAATGTTCAGATAAACGGCCCATCAATCGCCACGGGCAATTGACTTGAGCAACGAGTCCTAGTCCTCGGAAAGAATCCATCACAGCCGCAAGCGAGCAAGAGTCGTAGTCTCCTTCACGAGTTTCCACCTCCTCGAGAATTATTTGAAGTGTAGTATGTGAGTACATAAAGTACTCATGCAAGTCTTGGGAAAGATGCATTAGATGCAAGGTTGAACAAAGGAAGGCTATATGGCTCTTTTGCACAAATCAGCATTTTATTTCAAATTTATCTAACCTTTCTAAAAGCATTTTATTAAACATTAAATTTTCATAATCTGAAGTTTATCAAATACTTTAGTGAAAGTTACATCCACCATCACTGATCCATCGGCTATTTCCGCCAATATTCAAATTAAAGATTAAACCACCTGAACTGGTTACAACCACCAGATCAAAAATTACGAGAGTTCCATCCACTCTCTAATTTTCCAAAAACCTTTTCTTTTTAAATTCAAAGTCAAATCTTTACTATGTGAATGCATTCCTTGTCCGCCCTTGACCGTGGGCACGGCTATTCGAATAGTTTTATTACTCTGCAGAGTGTGCACAACTTTACCCACAAGAGATATATTATCCTAACAGTCAACATGCTTCCTTTGGCATAAGACCCAGATAAAATATCACAAAGCTTTTCACCTACTCTACTATAGTTTTATATCACCCGCTGAGGTTTCACCGCTGAAGGGTTAAATCCACCACATTCAGAAGCCCCCTCTTGCGCCATGTGAGTGCAGTAAATCCCTACCCCTCACTTTGAGTAATCAGTAAATCCCTGATACCCATTTTCCAATAGTGACACAAAAACTAAACTATTATAGGTTAATTAGCTAGGTTGTACCCATTTTAACTTGTGGTTGTACTGTTTTATTCAGATTGGACAAACACAAGGATCGGTCCTTAGACGACTAGGGTGGATCATTCACAAACCCATTATCCGTGCTAACCCGCACCAGCCAAACATTCCATCCACCCTCGTCAAACTTTACTTTGAACTTCATTTTTATTTTAAAACTTACAGTGGTAACATCTATTGCCACTTTTCAAAGAAAACATTGAACCCCAAATCATTCCTTAACCATTTTTCTTATATGAGCATTTTTTACATTTAACAGCTAAACTAAGCATTTGCTAATGCTCTAAATTCTACAATAAATAATACTAACTCTTTTATGAGTCCAAGAATATCCTATGTCGACAAGGGCACATGGTAAACAATTTCCAAAGGAGGGTATAACAAATTGGGTGTTTATCTAAATTCTAGGATTAAAATTATCAATTTATTAAACATAGCCATGCAAATAATTTAAAATAATTGCAAAAACTATTTATAAAACATAGGAGCAAAATGGTCAAGGGGACTTGCTTTCTGGAATTATGTTGGAATCTTCCCGAAGTTGCTCTTGAAAATCATCGGACGGATCGGATTCTACACGAGAAACGAGAAGAACCAAATAAATAAAATAAAATAAAAACTCAAAAATTAAAAATAAAAATACCAAATGAAAGTTTGGAATTTTAGATGAATTTAGAAATTTGAATGGGTCAATTTGGAGTTAAAATGCAAAAGATATAGCCTTCCAAAGTTTAAATACAAAATAAAAGAAAAAGGCTATTTTCTGGATTAAAATTTAAACCGAAAATCATTTATGACGTCAGCAAGAATTATTTTTCTAAAGGAAAATTAGAATAATGACGTCAAGACGGATTTAAATAAAGCGCAGAGGTCGACAGTGGGGGCGGTCCACGGTGGACCGAGTCCACGAACGAGACACGCGGCGGCGTACCGACGCGGCAAACTAGAAGTCGGCGTGGCATGCGCTGATGCCGCCACATGTCAACTGCTGATGTGGCTGCTGACGTGGCTGCCACGTGGCACCTGGGGGCGGTTTTTGGTCGGCGTGGCGGTGGCGTGGCATGCCGCGTGGCCGGCGTGGACTAGGGTTGGCGTGGCACGCTGGCTGGTGCCGCCACGTGGCTAGGGCGGCGTGGGTGACTCGGCGCGAGCGTAGCGGCGAGATCGGACGGCTCGCGATGCGCCCACGCGGCAAGATCTCGAGCCGTCTCGCATCCGGATGAGCGGCGAAGATGCGACGCGCAGGAGGCGGAAGGCGGCGATTGCCGACGCGTGGTGCGGCGGCGTGGCGCGGCGTTGCGCGTGGCGCGGCGCGCGGCGCGCGCGCGGCGATGGCGCGTGGACGGTGCGGGGAGCGGATCGGCGACGCGTGCGGGGGATGGCGGGACGCGGCGGCGGGCGCGGAGTGTCGGTGGATCCAACGGCGGAGAGGGAGACGCGTGGCGAGCGCCGATGCCTCGCGGTTCCGATCTCGGACGGACGATTGGGATGCAAGGGCGCGGAGGCGGGACGGTGGCGATGAACGACGCGTGGTGCTGGCGCGGGGACCGAGGGGCGGCGAGGCGACGGGCGGCGGAGGACTCACCGGCGGCGAGGAATTTGCACGGCGGCGACGCAAAACACGCGCGGCGACACACGCGGGTGGAGGTGAGGACGAAGGGCGAGTAAGCTCCCGGGAACGTTTTTATACCGCGAGGACTTAACGACGCGCGAGCTCACCGGAGTTCACGCGGCGTTATCGTCTCCAACCGGCGGAAGCGGCGGCGCCGAGGTGAAATTGCCGGTGAATGCGCGCGCGAGAGGCTCTCGGGACCATTCAAGGCGAGGAGTAACGGCCGGAGGCGAAGAACGCGAGCTCGGGCGGCGGCGATAATGGCGGCGCGCGCGCGAGGCGAGCCGGCGGGGGCAGCGGGCTCGACAGACAGGACCTTTGTCGGCGAGAGAGAAAGCGAGAGATGGCTCGGATGCGCGACGCGTGGCGGAGGGAAAAGAACCGGCCGCGTCGGATGAGAGGCGAAGGGTAAGTGAAGGCGGACGGCGCGGATCGATCCGCGGCGAGGATGGACGGCCGAGATCGGGCGGGCGCGCGCGAGGCGATCTTTGAGTGCCGCCGCGTGGTGGAGCGCGGGATCGGCGCGCATGCAGCGCGCGCGGAAGGGTGTCTGTGCGTGGCGCGCGCGGGATGAGCGGCAGCGTGGAGAGAGAAAGATCGAGCGGCGGGAGATTTTCCAAAAATTTCTTTTTCCAGAAATTCAAATAAACTTCTAGGAGCTCTAGAAAATAGCAAATAAATCCGAAAAATTCACCAAAAATACCAGAAAATTCCTTGAGAGACAGGGAACCCAAATAAAATATTTCCAGCAAATTTTGATGTTGAATTTAATCATATTAAATTCTAAAAATTCATTTAAGCTTGTTTTAAATTCAAGAAAATTCTAGAAATTTATTTTTAAATTCAAGGTTTTTAAAATCTCTGAAAATCAGGATATTACAAACCTACCCCCCTTAGAAAGAATCTCGACCTCGAGATTCGAGCGGGCTGGAAAAAAGATTAGGGAACTCTGCTCTGAGATCCTCTTCACGCTCCCAAGTTGCTTCCGACTCTGGACAATTGCTCCACTGTACTTTGCAAAATTTGATAGTCTTGTTTCAGGTACGACGTTCCGCTTCTTCTAAAATTTTGACTGGAAACTCTGGATATGAGAGATCTTCTTTTAGATCCACTTCTTCTAAAGGCATCAGCTCCTCTGGCACTCTTAAGCACTTTTTCAATTACGACACATGAAACACATCATGCACATCTGACAGTTGTGATGGAAGTCTTAACTGATAAGCAACTTCACCTCTTCTGGCTATAATTGGAAATGGTCCAATATATCTTGGAGCAAGGTTGCCACTAACTCTGAATCGACGCATTCCTTTTAAAGGTGATACTTTCAGATACACATGATCTCCTGGTGCAAACTCTAACATTCTGCGACGATTGTCCGCATAGCTCTTTTGCCTGGTCTGTGCTGTTTTCAACTTGTCTCGAATTAAACGAACTTGCTCTTCTGCTAGCTTCAATACATCAGGTCCAAATACTTGACTTTCTCCTGTCTCTGACCAATACAAAGGTGTTCTACACTTTCTACCATATAAAGCTTCAAATGGAAACATCTGTAAACTTGATTGGTAACTATTATTGTAAGAGAATTCTGCGTAAGGCAAACTTTGGTCCCAACTGGCTTTATTGGCTAATGCACACGCTCTCAACATATCTTCCAAAATTTGATTTACCCTTTCTGTCTGACCGTCGGTTTGAGGATGATAGGCAGTACTGAAATTTAAATTGGTTCCCAAAACTTCATGAAGCTTCCACCAAAATCTTGAGGTAAATTGAGATCCTCTATCTGACACAATCTTCTTTGGGATTCCATGCAAACACACAATCCTTGACATATAAAGTTCTGCCAATCTATCTCCCGAATAAGTGGTCTTAACTGGTATGAAATGGGCAACTTTTGTTAAGCGGTCCACTATAACCCAAATTGAATCATAGCCGGATTTGGTCCTTGGTAGCCCAGTTATAAAGTCCATTCCGATTTCCTCCCATTTCCATTCAGGTATCCGCAAGGGTTGCAAAAGACCAGCAGGTCTTTGATGATCTGCTTTAACTCGCTGACATATATCACATAAGGCTACATATTCTGCAATTTCCCTTTTCATACTGGTCCACCAGTAACTTTCTTTTAGATCTTGATACATTTTTGTACTTCCAGGATGAATTGAATATCCTGCTTCATGAGCTTCTTTTAAGATTAAATCTTTTATTTCCTTTTTCTCGGGTACTAGGATTCTCTTTCCAAACCAAAGAGTCCCTTCTTCATCTTCTGAAAATCCAGGCGCTTTACCTTTCTTCATATTCTCTTTAATTTCTTTAACATATTCATCCTCTCGTTAGCCTGCCTTGATCTGATCTTCCAGAGTAGGGTGAACCTTCAATGTAGACAGAATACCTTCGTTAACTATTTCCAAATTCAACCGCTGAAATTCTTCATAGAGTGTTAAGCGCTTATCTGGAATTGATGATTGTTAATATGACTCTTCCGACTCAAAGCATCGGCTACTACATTCGCTTTTCCTGGATGATAGTGTATTCCCACATCATAATCCTTTATCAATTCGAGCCACCTTCTTTGTCTCAGATTAAGGTCAGGCTGAGTGAATATATACTTTAAGCTTTTATGATCTGTATATATTTCACACCGATTACTGATTAAATAATGCCTCCATTTCTTTAGAGCATGCACAACAGCAGCTAGCTCTAAATCATGAGTAGGATAATTTTCTTCATGCGGTCTTAACTGCCTTGATGCATAAGCTACCACTCTTCCTTCTTGCATTAGTACACAACCCAGACCTTGTCTCGACGCATCACAATAAACTTCAAAGTCTTTCACGATATCGGGTAACGCAAAAGCGGTGCGAAGTTAATCTCTTCTTTAATTTCTGGCTGTCCTCACAAGATTTACTCCATTCAAATTTCTTTTCCTTCTTTAATAACTGCGTGAGAGGTCTAGCAATCTTGGAAAAACCTTCAATGAAATGACGGTAGTAACTTGCTAAACCCAGGAAACTCCGGATTTCTGTTACGATCTTGGGTTGTATCCAATTTAACACATCCTTAATCTTTCCTGGATCCACAGATACTCCTTCTGCAGAAATTACATGTCCTAATAACTCAACTTTCTTCAACCAAAATGCACATTTGCTGAATTTGGCATACAATTGATGTTCTCTTAATCTTTGTAAAACTATCCTCAGATGTCCTTCGTGTTCTTTTTCAGTTTTGGAATAGATAAGAATGTCATCTATAAAGACAACGACAAACTTATCTAAATATTCCATGAATACTTTATTCATCAAATTCATAAAGTATGCTGGTGCATTTGTCAAACCGAAAGATATCACCAAATACTCATATAATCCATATCGAGTAGAGATGGCTGTTTTTGGTATATCTTTAGGTCTAATCTTTAATTGGTGGTATCCTGATCGGAGATCAATTTTTGAGAAAACACTCAATCCTTTCAGCTGATCAAACAGATCATCGATCCGAGGCAAGGGATATTTATTCTTGATTGTTACTTCATTCAGTGGCTCTGTAATCCACACACATCGCCGGCTACCATCCTTCTTGTTTACTAGAGCTTTGGCGCTCCCTGTGGTGAAGAACTCGGTCTAATGAAACCTTTCTCCTGCAATTCTTGAATCTGCCTCTTGACTTCTATTAAATCATCGGCTGACATCCGATAGGGTCTCTTTGCTATTAGTCTTTGTATCGGGAACCAGATTTATAACAAATTCAATCTCTCGATGCCCGTGGCATTCTGGTAAATCCTCGGGAATACATCGAGGTATTCACTTACTACGGACACATCCTCCAAACTTCTCCCTTTTAAATTGGTCAATAAACTTTCCTTGTTTGAGGTGTCTTGGATTCATATCTAATCTGAATTCCATCAGAATTTGTGAGAATAACAGCATGATTTGCACAATCTATTTGCCCTTTATACTTGGTCAGCCAATCCATACCAAGTATAACATCTATGCCTTCGGAGTCTATTATAATAAGGTTCGCTAGGAACTTTACTCCGTTTATATCTATGGTTGCTCTAGGGCAAACCAAATTAGTCCTCAATTCTTTTCCAGGTGATTGGACTAACATGAGATTCTTTAGCAAACAAACATTCCAATTATTTCTTTCAGCAAAAACTTTTGTTACGAATGAATGTGAAGCTCCAGAATCAAATATTGTAATTGCAGGAACCGAATTAACAAGAAACTTACCCAGAACCACATCTGGTGTATCCTATACTGCCTCGGCGGTGACATGGTTGATGCGCCCTTTGTTGAATGTTTGTGGAGTCTTGGGGGTCTGAGGGCTTCCACGCCCACGACCAAGTGGTTGGAGCTCTTGCCGGTGTAGGATCAAGATTGAAACGAACCGGGGTTACCGCTTGACGTTTCTGGGGACAATTATTTGCATAATGCCCCATGTTCTTGCAATTGAAGCATTGCACCCCTGCAGCTGCAGTCCTATTGTGTTGAGGTTGAGCCGTATTTCCAGATCGAGGAGCTTGAGGTGAAGGACAGGGTGCAGAAATCGGTGTCATTGATTGGTTGGGCAAAGAAGGCCGGCTAAACTGCTGTGAGTTGGAACGTTGACGTGAGCTGCTCGTAGACTATTGAGCTTGAAACTTCCTCTTTCTGGACTCAAAGAGCTGACGCTGGGCATCTTCTTGCACAAGAGCTTTGTTCACCAAATACTGAAAAGTGGGATAGTCATTGGATACTAACTGCACCTTGAGATTAGGATCCAATCCTCCCATAAACCTCCAGATCTTTGCTTCATCAGTTGCCACATCCTCTGCTGCATATCTCGACAGCTGAATGAACTTACTCAACTATGCGGAAACACTAAGGTTTCCCTGCTGTAGTTGGTGAAATTCTTTCCTTTTCATTTCCATGATACTCATAGGTATGTGAGTGGCTCGGAAAGCTCGCAGAAAGTCTGCCCAAACAATATTCTGAGCATTTTGGTGTTCAGCGCAATAGTTTTCCCACCAGTTTGCTGCAACTCCATTGAGTTGATGGGCAGCATAAAGAACTTTCTCATTCTCATTGCATTGCGCCAAATTTAATTTCCGTTCAACCTCCTTTATCCGGTCATCGCTTCCAGCGGATCGGCGGATCTGCGCGAAAGTCGAAGTCGCGTCCTCATGAATTCTCCTAACTTGGATTGGGGTGGTGAGTGGTGCTTGATGAGCCCGTGAACTTGATTCGGGCTAAGGCACGAAGAAGCTGCGATTGCATGGCCATCATCCGCTCCAAGTTCGGGCTTGAGCCGCGGAGGTGGAATTGGGGCGTTATTGTCATTGGGTGCTTGGTTATTGTTGACGTTGCTCCTTGTATTCACCATCCAAGCCCCACCAAGAAAAACACAAGGTAAGAGGGAAAAGCATAGATAAGAAGTGGGGTAACTAATAACATCCCGAACCAACACACATGAACAAAGCAACAACTGAGAAAATGCAACTTTTGAAATTCAAATTAGTTTTAAGAATGGCTGTACCACAAGTGCACAAGGCTCGGTACAGTCCATTCATTACATCACAATATTATAAGCGTTCTAATATCGAAAATAACTCAAAAGGGTACTATTGTCTAACATCTACTCATCCTCCACGATGATGCGCTCCTCTGGATCCTCCTCTGGGTCTTCCTCTGAGTCTGCCGAGTGACTCTGTTCACAAATAGGGTAGTTGATCGAAGAACGGGACCGTGACCGGCTCTGGCTGAAGACAGGCGATCTAGAGCGAGAACGCTGACGGCCTCGGCTAGATCCTCCGATGTCGAGGTCGGGTAGCGGACTGGGACGTCGCACACTCTTCCTCGCGATGGCAGCCCGTGCGAGGTCTGAAGGTCCGATCGTGCGATGTGGGGGGTGGCGGTCGGTGTAGTGGTAGCAGCTCGGAGACGCTCCACCTCTGCCTCGGCAGCAATCCTTGCCTGAACTGCGTCAGCGTGAGCGGACTCACTCTAAAGCAGCTGGGCTCGGAGAGTGTCAGAGTGGTCGTAACTCGAAGTAAGCAGCATCCGGAGAAGTCCTATCTCCCGTAGTGCTCTGGCGTAGGTCGATGAAGTCGCTGAGTAAGCCGCACACGTGAGACAGACGAGGGTCATCCACCACAATCTGGAAAGGCTCCGGGTGAGTCTGTCCTGCTCTCGTAGTCGGGAAGAAACTTAAGGGTGACTGTCGTAGTTCTTCCTTATACCTCTTGCACAACTCTGCAATCGCCATCTGAGCCGCATCCTGAATAGCATCCGAGCAGTGGGTCCGAGGATGCTCAATATGACGCTCCACCGAGTCAATCTTCCCGTCTTGGGCGTAAATAAACACCTCCATGGACCATGAATCCATAGTCATAATCCTGGTCTTCCGCCCTCTGAAAATGGGCTGCTGAGTGTACTTCAGATGCTGCATCAACTGCCGTAGAAGACTCACAAATGCTCCCTCGCTCTCACCGTGAGAAAGGTGATCCCATGGAGCTGACGACGAAGAACCTGCCATCTACAAATTTGAAAATAGGAGAGATCAGTAAATCTTTTATAAAGTGACCAGGAAGAAAAGAACAAGATACTAAGTAAGAGAAGAGTAGAAGCAAAGAAACTTAAGTTTTTGTTATATAAATTTTTATTAAACATAACTCCTTAAGGCTTACTAAAACCTAGGGCTCGTCCTACAGTCAAGTTGGCTCGATACCATACGTGAGACCGGAGTAGAAACTCCTGACCCCCTTTGTATTGCGGTACTAGTCCCGGATCAACGCTAGTACACACGGATAAGCAGACAAAGTGATACATTGCCAACAACGCTTATTACAATAATAACTAAAATAAAGTCTGGCCCAAGGCCTTACAATTTCGGTTCACCAACCTCATACACAAAATAAAACAGCGGAAGCAAAATGTTGAGATAAACGGCCCATCAATGCGCCACGGGCAATTGACTTGAGCAACGAGTCCTAGTCCTCGGAAAGAATCCATCACGGCCGCAAGCGAGCAAAGAGTCGTAGTCTCCTTCCTGAGTTTCAACCTCCTCTGAGAATTATTTGAAGTGTAGTATGTGAGTACATAAAGTACTCCGCAAGTCTTGGGAAAGATGCATTAGATGCAAGGTTGAACAAAGGAAGACTATATGGCTCTTTTGCACAAATCAGCATTTTATTTCAAATTTATCTAACCTTTCTAAAAGCATTTTATTAAACATTAAATTTTCATAATCTGAAGTTTATCAAATACTTTAGTGAAAGTTACATCCACCATCACTGATCCATCGGCTATTTCCGCCAATATTCAAATTAAAGATTAAACCACCTGAACTGGTTACAACCACCAGATCAAAAATTACGAGAGTTCCATCCACTCTCTAATTTTCCAAAAACCTTTTCTTTTTAAATTCAAAGTCAAATCTTTACTATGTGAATGCATTCCTTGTCCGCCCTTGACCGTGGGCACGGCTATTCGAATAGTTTTATTACTCTGCAGAGTGTGTACAACTTTACCCACAAGAGATATATTATCCTAACAGTGAACATGCTTCCTTTGGCATAAGACCCAGATAAAATATCACAAAGCTTTTCACCTACTCTAGTATAGTTTTATATCACCATTGAGGTTTCACATTGAAGGGTTAAATCCACCACATTCAGAAGCCCCCTATTGCGCCATGTGAGTGCAGTAAATCCCTACCCCTCACTTTGAGTAATCAGTAAATCCCTGATACCCATTTTCCAATAGTGACACAAAAACTAAACTATTATAGGTTAATTAGCTAGGTTGTACCCATTTTAACTTGTGGTTGTCTTGTTTTATTCAGTTGGACAAACACAAGGATCGGTCCTTAGGCGACTAGGGTGGATCATTCACAAACCCATTATCCGTGCTAACCCGCACTGACCAAACATTCCATCCACCCTCGTCAAACTTTACTTTGAACTTCATTTTTATTTTAAAACTTACAGTGGTAACATCTATTGCCACTTTTCAAAGAAAACATTGAACCCCAAATCATTCCTTAACCATTTTTCTTATATGAGCATTTTTTACATTTAACAGCTAAACTAAGCATTTGCTAATGCTCTAAATTCTACAATAAATAATACTAACTCTTTTATGAGTCCAAGAATATCCTATGTCGACAAGGGCACATGGTAAACAATTTCCAAAGGAGGGTATAACAAATTGGGTGTTTATCTAAATTCTAGGATTAAAATTATCAATTTATTAAACATAGCCATGCAAATAATTTAAAATAATTGCAAAAACTATTTATAAAACATAGGAGCAAAATGGTCAAGGGACTTGCTTTCTGAATTATGTTGGAATCTTCAGAAGTTGCTCTTGAAAATCATCGGACGGATCGGATTCTACGAGAAACGAGAAGAACCAAATAAATAAAATAAAATAAAAACTCAAAAATTAAAAATAAATATACCAAATGAAAGTTTGGAATTTTAGATGAATTTAGAAATTTGAATGGGTCAATTTGGAGTTAAAATGCAAAAGATATAGCCTTCCAAAGTTTAAATACAAAATAAAAGAAAAAGGCTATTTTCTGGATTAAAATTTAAACCGAAAATCATTTATGACGTCAGCAAGAATTATTTTTCTAAAGGAAAATCAGAATAATGATGTCAGCACGGATTTAAATAAAGCGCAGAGGTC
The DNA here is from genome assembly GCA_036346265.1 of Melocanna baccifera. Lineage (NCBI taxonomy): Eukaryota > Viridiplantae > Streptophyta > Magnoliopsida > Poales > Poaceae > Melocanna > Melocanna baccifera. The sequence continues at coordinate 13,695,964 of CM070683.1, forward strand.
GACAGTGGGGCCGGTCCACGGTGGACCGAGTCCACGGAACAGTACACGCGGCGGCAGCGCTGACGCGGCAAACTAGGGCTGACGTGGTGTGCGCTGATGCCGCCACATGTCAACTGCTGACGTGGCTGCCACGTGGCACCTAGGGCGGTTTTTGGCTGATGTGGCAGCTGACGTGGCATGCCACGTGGCTGCTGACGTGGACTAGGGTTGACGTGGCACGCGCTGGTGCTGCCACGTGGCTAGGGCTGACGTGGGTGACTCGGGCGCGGGCGGTAGCGGCGAGATCGGACGGCTCGCGGTCGTCCACGCGGCAAGATCTGAGCCTTCGTCTCAGATCCGGAGGAACGGCGAAGATGCGACGGCGCGGAGGCGGGAAGGCGACGATTGCCGACGCGTGGACGGCGCGAGGAGCGGATCAGCGACGCGTGCGGGCAATGGCGGACGCGGGCGCGGGCGCGGAGTGTCAGTGGATCCAACGGCGGAGAGGGAGACGCGTGGCGAGCGCTGATGCCTCGCGGTTTCGATCTCGGACGGACGGTTGGGATGCAAGGGCGCGGAGGTGGGACGGTGGCGATGAACGACGCGTGGTGCTGGCGCGGGGACCGAGGGGCGGAGCGAGGCGACGGGGCGGCGGAGGACTCACCGGCGATGAGGAATTTGCATGGCGGCGACGCAAAAACACGGCGGCGACACACGCGAATTGGAGGGTGAGGACGCGAAGGGCGAGTAAGCTCCCCGGGGGAACGTTTTTATACACCGCGAGGACTTAACGCACGCGCGAGCTCGCCGGAGTTCACGCGGACGTTATCGTCTCCAACCGGCGAAACGGCGCGCGCCGAGGTGAAATCGCGCTGCGGTGAATGCGCGCGACGAGAGGGCTCTCCGGGACCATTCAAGGCGAGGAGTAACGGCCGGGAGGCGAAGAACGCGGAGCTCGGGCGGCGGCAGTAATGGCGACGGCGTGCGCGGAGGCGAAACCGGCGGGGACGACGGGCCTGACAGACGGGTCCCGCCTGTCAGCGAGAGAGAAGCGGAGAGATGGCTCGGATGCGCGGACGCGTGGCGGAGGGAAAAGAACCAGGCCGTCGGATGAGAGGCGAAGGGTAAGTGAAGGCGGACGGCGCGGATCGATCCGCGGCGGGACACACGGCGAGATCGGGCGGGCGCGGCGGCGAGGCGAAGGCTGGTGCCGCCGCGTGTCAGTAGCGGATGCGCGACAGCGTGGCGCGGCGCGGATCGGGCGAGGGCGCGGCGGCGCGCACGCGCGGGAAGGGTGTATGGCGGCGGCGCGGCGTGGGGATGAGCGACGTGTGGAGGAGAGAGAAAGATTGGGCGGCGGGGAGATTTTCCGAAAATTCCTTTTTCCAGAAATTCAAATAAACTTCTAGGAGCTCTAGAAAATAGCAAATAAATCCGGAAAATTCCTTGAGAGACAGGGAACCCAAATAAAATATTTCCGGCAAATTTTAATGTTGAATTTAATCATATTAAATTGTAAAAATTTATTTAAGCTTGTTTTAAATTCAAGAAAATTCTAGAAATTTATTTTTAAATTCAAGGTTTTTAAAATCTCTGAAAATCAGGATGTTACATAGGGCCACTAGCCGCATACAACGCGCGCAAGCCGATCAAAACAGTGGCAAAACTCTTCGACAAGATGGAGGAATATGCTCGGGCGGAAGAAGACGCGAAGCGGCGCCAGGACAACGACGCTGACGTCAACCCAGCGGGAAGCGTCGCAAAGAGCGCCGACCCATCACAAGCAAGTTCCTCGCGAACAGCGCGCCAGAGATGTCGGCGACACCTCGGCACAAGGACACACCGGCTGACAAGGCCCAGCGCGGCCGTTAGACGTCCCGGCGAACCCGGCATGTCTTTGACATTGAGGCCGGCTTCGAGGACAACGCCCCTGCCAACCGCGGGGCTAGGGCCCGACGAGGTCGGGGGCGAGGCCGAGGACGGGGCCGCGACGGTTGGGCCCGAGCGGAGTACGGCGACCAACAGCGCCCGTAGTGGTGCGAGGTGCATGGTCAAGGCAACCATGATACCCTCTCCTGCACCACCATCGCAGCACTTCGCCAAAGCGCCGCCAGGGACAGGGATCTCGAGACGCGATCACCCGTCGTCGCGCACGTTCAGCAGCCACCGGTCAGCCCCCTGAGGATTTGCAACCAGGAACCGCAGCCTCAGGAGGGCCCCCGGCAGACGCAAGCCCAGGTACAGCAGCCCCCGCAAAGTCCCCTACGGATCCATATATCGGGGCGCCCGCGCAGGTCATCAACGCCATCTCCGCGTTCCTCCTTGAGTTTGCCTCGAGTGGCGCAAAGCATACGCGGCGGAGGCTACACCACGTGGCGGCATACCCAGCCCACCGCCGCGAGTGGGCGCAAAGACGCAATCACCTTCACACTCGCCGACGCTCAAGGTGTGGAATTCCCCCATCAGGATCCCCTAGTCATCCAGGTCGCGGTCGCTGGGTGCGATGTCCGCGCATCTCCGGTCGGCGGGGGCGCCGCGAACGCCCTGCTCGCATAGGCCTTCGAGTCGTCTAGGCCCTCACGAATCCCGAGGGCTTTGAGGCCAGCCCCTATTGGCGTTGGGTCAAATATGTTTACAGGTCTCCTTCGGCCAGGATGACAACGTGGCGACCAGAGACGTCACCTTTGATGTCGTCGACATCCAGTACCCCTACAACACCATCCTGGGGCGACCAACTCTTAACTCCTTTGGGGCAGTACCGCACCATGGCTTCCTATGTGTAAAGCTTCCGGGCCCACGAGGTATCATCACCATTTTCGGCGATCAGCATGTGGCCCGGCACCTGGAGCATGGAACCCGAAGCCCAAGCCTGGGAACCCACCGCGATCCTTAGGTCAGACGCGCCCGTACACACCCTGCGGCAGCCCAAGCACAAGAGGCTTCGCATCTCATCGCCATGGCAACGAGTCCAGTGGTTAGTTCATACCCCTTTTGTACTCACTCACCTGCGCAAACGGGAATTTAATAAAGTATTGGAATACGCGTAGGCTACGGAAGCAGAAAACAAAACTTTTCTACCGCGCACCCAAGAACATCATGCTAAGGAAGGATCATGGATCGTTACCACTTAGACGCCTTGCAGCGGAAGAAGAATTGAAACCGATCCAATCTCGCGCCGAGGTAGTAGTGGAAGTAGCCGATCGTCTCGAGCAGATCGTCTCCTCCACGCACGCCGATCAAGATCGCAACGAGCGGCGCCTCCACCGGTATCCACACGCCCGGCCGAACGCCGATCGCGAGTGTACTAGCACTCGTGAGCAGCTAGGGTTTGGCTCGGGAGGTGGCGGCTAGGGTTTTGCTAGATGTTAATGGGACGAATCCCCTCGCCCCTCGCCTCCATATATATAGACCTCTTCACGTGGGCCTCGTGGACCGAGGCCCAATAGGAGTCTATTCGGATCTCTATCCGAATTGAGCCCATATCCGAATCATATTCGAATTAGTGTTCCAACCCGTTAAGCGTGCGACCACAGAGGTTCACGATACTTGGTCGTGACCCGAAATGCCTTTCCATTACCATGTTAATAGCGGCCTATAGTAAGACATATTAACCCCAAAGTATATGTAAAGATCATATCATTTGAACTCGTAATGTTCTCTCATGTACGAATCCCTTTGCCTCACGATATAGATTGAGCTCAAGGCAGACTGTGTCATCCTCTTAATAGCTCAATCACTCTCTCGATTCCATAATGGATTATAAACTCGTGATTGACTCCTCAATCACCTTGGCATGGCCATGCACTTTCATAATCCATTACATCGAGGCCCAGAGATATCTCTCCCATAAGGAGGGGCAAATTCTATCTTGATCATTCACATCCCACTACATGTTTCATGGCAAACCCAAGACTACTTTTATGACTACCGATTCACGGAGTAGTGTTTAGTAGTCCCAAAATAAGCTACTACTCATGTTGGGAACCATGATGATCTCAAGTCTAAGGACTCTACATAAACACTACTTGAGACCAGCGATGACACATGGAATCTCTGCAGTTGTCTCATGGCAGTCTATCCAACATATGTTCACTAACACATGTCCATATTATTGATTTGGTATCACCATACCATGATCCATGAGACATGATCATCAATCAATACATATGTCGATCTTTGTCTTTGAATCATATTTGTTCCTCATATGATATACGATCGTGGATCATTTAGAAATAGCAACATCTTAGTATTTAAGAGTCTCATGAATAAGTCACATACTCATTGATCAATAATGATGATGTCTATTCCAAGGAACAAAGTAATGTATCATAAACATAGTATGTGATATATACAACATCTCCATGTTGCCTCTAGGGCATATCACTAATAGATCTCCCACTTGCACTAGAGTCAACCATGTAGGTATCTAATACCCATTGCCCTAGTGTGAGCCTCATGCTTTGGTGGGAAGCGGCTTTGTCAACGGATCTGCAATGTTCAAATCCGTTTGTACTTTGCATATCTTCACATCGCCTCTCTCCACTATCTCGCGGATGAGATGAAATCGTCAGAAATGTGCTTGGACTTAGTGCGATCTAGGCTCTTTGGCTTGCGCAATGGCCCCACTATTGTCACTGAGAGGTCCATTGGGCCGAGGCACTAGCCATCACACCAAGCTCGTAAATAAATTTCTTGATCCAAACAACCTCTTTGGCGGCTTTCTAAGCGCTATGTACTCGGCTTCGTTGTAGAATCAAGAACCGTCTCACGCTTGGAACTCTTCCGACTTACCGCACCGCCATTCAGCAGTAACACAAATCCAGATTGCGATCTAAAATCATCTTTGTCAGTTTGGAAGCTAGCATCGGTGTAACCATTTACAACGAGCTCTTCCTCACCTCCATAGACAAGGAACACATCTTTAGTTCTTCTCAAGTACTTCAAGATGTTCTTTACGGCAATCCAGTGACTTTCACTTGGATCTGACTGGTATCTACTCGTAGCACTTAAAGCATACGAAACATCTGGACGTGTACAAAGCATGGCATACATAATGGACCCAATAGCCAAAGCATATGGAATCGCATTCATTTTATCCCGCTCATCAGGTGTACTAGGATACTGATTTTTGCTAAGATTTATACCATGTGATATAGGTAGAAAACCTTTCTTGGAATCATGCATATTGAACCTTTTCAACACCTTATCAATGTACGTATCTTGGCTTAATTCAATTAGCCTTTTTGATCTATCTCTATAGATCTTGATGCCCAGAATATATGCTGCCTCTCCTAAGTCTTTCATAGAGAAACTATTTTTAATGAAGACTTAATGATTCGAGCAAAGGAATGTCATTTCCGATCGTAATATGTCATCCACATATAAGACCGTAAATACGAGTGCGCTCCCACTAGCCTTTTGTAAACACAAGGCTCTTCTTCGTTCTTGATGAAACCAAACCCTTTGATTACTTCATCAAAACGAATGTTCCAACTCCGAGATGCTCGCTTTAATCCATAAATGGATCTTTGGAGCTTGCATATCTTTCCAATCGATTGCGGATCGACAAAACCGTGGGCTGTGTCATGTACACATCCTCACTTAGATTTCCATTAAGGAAAGCTGTTTTGACATCCATTTGCCATATTTCATAGTCGAAATATGCAGCAATCGCTAGAATGATCCGAATAGACTTTAGCATTGCGACAGGCTAAAAGTTTCATCATAATCAATACCTTGAATTTGTTTGAAACCTTTGGCCACTAATCGCGCTTTATAGATGTGAACATTTCCATCTATGTCTATCTTTTCTTGAAAACCCATTTGCATTCAATGGTTTTAACACCATCAGTGGATCAACCAAGTTCCAAACTTGATTATCGTGCATGGATTCAATTTCGATCTCATGGCTTCAAGCCATTTCTCGTAGTCCGTCCCACCATTGCTTCTTGATAGGTCTTAGGCTCATCGTTGTCTAACAACAATATGTCCCGTTGTTGAGTAGTCAAGAACATGTACCTCTCGTGCACGACGTGACCTTTCGACCTACGTGGTGCTTTGGTGTGTCCACAACAGTTCTTCAACGATTTGTTCATCTGTTGTGGTTCTCAGAGGAGCTGAAACGTTATCGTGTGTTTCTTGAATTTCTTCAAGTTGCACTGTGCTCCCACTATCCCTTCTTGAGAGAAACTCTTTCTCTAAGAAGACACCATGCCAAGCGACAAACACTTTGCCTTCTCCTCGATTGTAAAAGTAATATCCTTTGTTTCCTTAGGATACCCGATAAAGAAGCATTTATCGATTTAGGAGTGAGCTTATCAGTTGTAAACGTTTTACATAAGCCTCACATCCCCAAATCTTAAGAAAAGACAAGCTAGGACGTTGTCCTGTCCACATCTCATATGGTGTCTTTTCTACGATTTTGATGGAACCACGTTTAGTGTGAACGCGGTCGTTTCAAGAGCGCACCCAAAAAGACAACGGAAGATCACTTTGGCTCATCATGGAGCGCACCATATCTAATAAGGTGCGATTTCTCCGTTGAGATACCCCATTCCATTGAGGTGTTCTCATGGAGTCAATTGTGGAACAATTCCACAATCCTTTAGATGATTGCCAAACTCATGGCTCAAATACTCGCCTCCACGATCGGATCGTAGAAACTTGATTGTCTTGCCTAAATGATTTTGCACTTCATTTTGGAATTCTTTGAACTTTTCAAAGGATTCGGACTTATGCTTCATCGGTAGAAATACCCATATCTACTAAAGTCATCGATAAAAGTTATGAAATCGAAAACCACCTCTGCCGTTAAGCTCATTGGTCCACATACATCGGTATGTACAAGTGCCAATAAGTCATTTGCCCGTTCACCTTGACCGGTGAAAGGTGCCTTTGTCATCTTGCCAAGTAAACAAGATTCACATGTCTCTAATGATTCAAAATCAAATGAGTGCGAATACCATCTCTATGGAGCTTCGCATGCGTTTCTCATTTATGTGACCTAAGCGCGATTGCCAAATAAGCGTGGGATTCAAATCATTGGACGTTGCCTCTTTGCATTAATGTTATAGACCGTGACCCTTCAAGAGTAAGAACGTATAACCCATTCACCAATGGAGTATGACAATAGAACATATCTTTGAAATAAAGAGAACAACCATTGTCCATAGATTTAAAGTCATAACCTTACGCTTGCAAACATGAAGCGTAAATAATGTTCTTTGAAAGAGATGGAACACAATAACAATTATTCAATTCCAAAACTAATCGAAGGTAAAGACAATGGCATGGTGCCAACAGACTACCGCGGCAACTTTTGCTCCATTGCCAACGCGAAGATCCACTTCGCTCCTCCTCAAACTTCTACTTCTTATTAGCCCCGCAACGATTTGCAAATGTGAGCAACCGATCCGGTATCAAATACCCAAGAATCGCTTGATGAAGTAGCAAGATTGATCTCTATAACATTTATACAGAGTGGAAGTCGACTTCCTTCTTCTTCTCAAGATCCTCCAAGTACTTTGGGCGTTCCTTTTCCAATGTCCACGATTGCTTACAGAGTAACAATCTGCATCGAGATGAGCATCGCCCTTCTTGTCTTTCTTGGCCTTAGAACCGCTCGCGATCGCATCAGAGCTTTCTTTCTTTTGACCGCGATTCTCTTGACATAGGGCTTGCCCTTGCCTTTCTGCATCATCATCACATGATTGCTGCTTTTCTTAATGCTTTCCTTGGCAGATTTTAGCATCCCATGCAACTCGGCCCGTGGTCTTGTCCAGTTGTTCATGTGAAAGTTCATTATGAATGGCTCAAAGCTCGGGAAGCGACTAGAGAATCACATCGTAGCCAACTCTTGGCTAAGGGAAAACCAAGCTTTTCGGACTCTCAATGTAGCCAATCATCTTAATCACATGAGGGTCGACGGATTCCCTTCGCAAGCCTCGCACGCAAATAAGGACTTTGAAGTATTGAACCTCTCACCCTTGCTTGGTTCTCAAACATACCACGTAACCCCACAATGATATTGTAGGCATCTGTGTTCTCATATTGCTTCAAGCTCAGAGGACATTGTGGCAAGCATGAGACACTCACATCAAGGCAATCATTCGCTTGCTTCTCATAAGCTCTCCGTGCAGCCACAGTAGCATTATCGTGCAAGTCTTTGGGTAAGGAGACTCAAGGACATACTCCTTGCGCTCTTGCTTGAGAACAATTCTCAAGTTGCGATACCAATCCAAAAAGTTTGTTCCATTGAGTTTTTCTTTCTCAAGAACAGATCGCAAATTAAAAGTATCTTGGATGCGGCGTTAATGACATGATCTACAACACAAGAATATGCAAAGTTTAGCACTATGTTTATGTTCATCTTTTATTAAACTATTTAGCAAAAGACTCCCACTATGAGTTTTGCAACAAAACTCACTCTAAGTTACATAGTGGGTAAAGATCCTCATTTCACTAATTCCTAGTGAGCTTTGGCATCACGGCTAGAAAACTAGTGACATGGGTAAGCAACACTTTGCTAATCACATCCCTATGTGACTCTACTTTGGGTGACATGAGTATGCCTCGGCCCCAATCTATGCCCCAAGGTCCAAAACTATTTTGATAACCTTGTTAAGTAAACCAAATGCTTCCGCATGTAGATGTCCGACATCTACCCCAAATGATGATGATAACCGATGGCACTCTACTTTGGTAGACCTACCATGCGGTGATCATTATCTTTTGGTGCAACATATGGAAGGGCATTAACACCTAATTTTAAGAGGGATTCTATCCTACCAAAGCAACATATCACATATATCATTGCATAAGAATAAGATAGATAACATCATAGATAAACACATTTAACTGTGAAGTAGTATGGCCCAAAAATGGTGATATCCATCTCCAAGTAGGTGTAGACGATCTCCATCCTCCACATCACTCCTTTAGGCCACCATGCTTAAAAGCTTGTAACCTCAAAACTAGGCTACTACCTATAATAGCTAGAAATCGAAGATTACAAAGATAGATTCAAGCATTAAGGTCGACACGCAGGTCGTTAAATACAATATATACAGCTAACAATAGCTGAAATAATCATGACACGCAGGCCATGAACGAATGTTACATGCATCACATACACTCATACATTCAAATAAGCTATAGCGCCATACTATTCACATCATTCCCTGCAAAAACAAGTTAGACGTAGAATCGCATTCTACCTAACGATGTGAACCCAAGACGCTATACAAGGGGGATACACACGCGGTCGGTGGGCGGGGGTCGAGGGGGAGCCGCCGCTCGCGGGTTTCTGTGGGCGCCAAAACCTCACTGATTACATAGATCGCATCTATGAAATCGCTATGAAAATCTTATCGAGCCGATCAAATCAACCCAAATCCGAGCCATTCAAAATGTCTCAATTTTCATTAGATCAATCATATTGATCATCGCGATCGGTATACTTGAGGAGACCACAACACAAGACCTCGATCCGTTGGCTCGATCCATCGACAGTGCGCGCAGCTAGCCCCGATGGTGATTCCGGTAGGTAGGGGCAAGTCGCGTGTCGTCAGCGGATGCGATGCGATGCGTGGCGGCGGCGGATCGGCGCGCGCGCGCACGCCGCGGAAGGGTGTACTGGTGGGCGCGCGTGGGGATGAGCGACGTGTGGAGGAGAGAGAAAGATTGGGCGGCGGGGAGATTTTCCGAAAATTCCTTTTTCCAGAAATTCAAATAAACTTCTAGGAGCTCTAGAAAATAGCAAATAAATCCAAAAAATTCCTTGAGAGACAGGGAACCCAAATAAAATATTTCCGGCAAATTTTAATGTTGAATTTAATCATATTAAATTGTAAAAATTTATTTAAGCTTGTTTTAAATTCAAGAAAATTCTAGAAATTTATTTTTAAATTCAAGGTTTTTAAAATCTCTGAAAATCAGGATGTTACATAGGGCCACTAGCCGCATACAACGCGCGCAAGCCGATCAAAACAGTGGCAAAACTCTTCGACAAGATGGAGGAATATGCTCGGGCGGAAGAAGACGCGAAGCGGCGCCAGGACAACGACGCTGACGTCAACCCAGCGGGAAGCGTCGCGAAGAGCGCCGACCCATCACAAGCAAGTTCCTCGCGGAGCAAGCGCCGCCAGGAGATGTCGAAGGACACCTCCCGGCACAAGGACACACCGGCTGACAAGGCCCAGCGCGGCCGTTAGACGTCCCGGCGAACCCGGCATGTCTTTGACATTGAGGCCGGCTTCGAGGACAACGCCCCTGCCAACCGCGGGGCTAGGGCCCGACGAGGTCGGGGGCGAGGCCGAGGACGGGGCCGCGACGGTTGGGCCCGAGCGGAGTACGGCGACCAACAGCGCCCGTAGTGGTGCGAGGTGCATGGTCAAGGCAACCATGATACCCTCTCCTGCACCACCATCGCAGCACTTCGCCAAAGCGCCGCCAGGGACAGGGATCTCGAGACGCGATCACCCGTCGTCGCACGTTCGCAGCCCACCGGCCACCGAGGATTTGCAACCAGAACCGCAGCCTCGGGAGGGCCCCGGCGACGCAAGCCTGTGCATGCAGCCCCGCAAAGTCCCCTACGGATCCATATACTGGAGGGCGCCCCGCGCAGGGTCATCAACGTCATCTCCGGCGGTTCCTCCTTGGAGTTTGCCTCGGAGTGACAGCGCAAAGCATACGTGCGGAGGCTACACCACGTGGCGGCATACCCAGTCCAGCCGCGGCGAGTGGGCGCAAAGACGCAATCACCTTCACACTGGCCGACGCTGAAGGTGTGGAATTCCCCCATCAGGATCCCCTAGTCATCCAGGTCGCGGTCGCTGGGTGCGATGTCCGGCGCATCCTGGTCGACGGGGGCAGCTTCGCGAACGTCCTGTTCGCATAGGCCTTCGGAGTCGTCTAGGCCCCTCACGAATCCCGTTGCAGGGCTTCGGAGGCCAGCCCCTATTGGCGTTGGGTCAAATATGTTTACAGGTCTCCTTCGGCCAGGATGACAACGTGGCGACCAGAGACGTCACCTTTGATGTCGTCGACATCCAGTACCCCTACAACACCATCCTGGGGCGACCAACTCTTAACTCCTTTGGAGCAGTACCGCACCATGGCTTCCTATGTGTAAAGCTTCCGGGCCCACGAGGTATCATCACCATTTTCGGCGATCAGCATGTGGCCCGGCACCTGGAGCATGGAACCCGAAGCCCAAGCCTGGGAACCCACCGCGATCCTTAGGTCAGACGCGCCCGTACACACCCTGCGGCAGCCCAAGCACAAGAGGCTTCGCATCTCATCGCCATGGCAACGAGTCCGGTGGTTAGTTCATACCCCTTTTGTACTCACTCACCTGCGCAAACGGGAATTTAATAAAGTATTGGAATACGCGTAGGCTACGGAAGCAGAAAACAAAACTTTTCTACCGCGCACCCAAGAACATCATGCTAAGGAAGGATCATGGATCGTTACCACTTAGACGCGCAGCGCAGCGGAAGAAGAATTGGAAACCGATCCAATCTCGCGCGTCGAGGTAGTAGTGGAAGTAGCCGATCGTCCCGAACAGATCGCTCGCTTCCACGCACGCCGATCAGCACTGCAACGAGCAGCGCCTCCACCGGTATCCACACGTCCGGGGCTGGAACGCCGATCGCGAGTGTACTAGCACTCGTGAGCAGCTAGGGTTTGGCTCGGGAGGTGGCGGCTAGGGTTTTGCTAGATGTTAACTGGGACGAATCCCCTCGCCTCCATATATATAGACCTCCTCACGTGGGCCTCGTGGACCGAGGCCCAATAGGAGTCTATTCGGATCTCTATCCGAATTGAGCCCATATCCGAATCATATTCGAATTAGTGTTCCAACCCGTTAAGCGTGCGACCCTGTAGGTTCACGTATACTTGGTCGTGACCCGGAAACGCCTTTCCAGTTACCATGTTAATAGCGGCCTCTAGTAAGACATATTAACCCCAAAGTATATGTAAAGATCATATCGGCTGAACCTGTAATGTTCTCTCATGTACGAATCCCTTTGCCTCACGATATAGATTGAGCTCAAGGCGAGACCTGTGTCATCCTCTTAATAGCTCAATCACTCTCTCGATTCCATAATGGATTATAAACTCGTGATTGACTCCTCAATCACCTTGGCATGGCCATGCACTTTCATAATCCATTACATCGAGGGGCCCAGAGATATCTCTCCCATAAGGAGGGGCAAATTCTATCTTGATCATTCACATCCCACTACATGTTTCATGGCAAACCCGAAGACTACTTTTATGACTACCCAGTTACGGAGTAGTGTTTAGTAGTCCCAAAATAAGCTACTACTCATGTTGGGAACCATGATGATCTCAAGTCTAAGGACTCTACATAAACACTACTTGAGACCAACTGATGACACATGGAATCTCTGCAGTGTCTCATGGCAGGTCTATCCAACATATGTTCACTAACACATATCCATATTATTGATTTGGTATCACCATACCATGATCCATGAGACATGATCATCAATCAATACATATCTTGATCTTTGTCTTTGAATCATATTTGTTCCTCATATGATATACGATCGTGATCATTTAGAAATAGCAACATCTTAGTATTTAAGAGTCTCATGAATAAGTCACATACTCATTGATCAATAATGATGATGTCTATTCCAAGGAACAAAGTAATGTATCATAAACATAGTATGTGATATATACAACATCTCCATGTTGCCTCTAGGGCATATCACTAACATAAAGTTCACCGTTTGCGAGGCTATTCATGGCCCCCCCACCGCCACAAATGTGCGGAGGCTCGCCCCCGCACGCACTCCACGGAGTATAAAATAAGATGCAGATGTTTTCCCTGCGCACTCTACTGAGTATAAATAAGACGCGGGATTCCACGCACGCGCTGGTGTTGTCACCATGTGTACTCCCCGGAGTATAAAGACGTGGTCGATGTTCCCACGCACCGCACGGAGACCCACCTCCGCACGAGCACCACATGGAGACTCACCTCCGCACACGCACTCCACGAAGGTCCGCCTCCGCACGCACTCTACGGAGTATAAATAAGACGTAGCGATGAGGTCCACCTCCGCACGCACTCTACGGAGTATAAATAAGACGCAGCAGGGGGACGCCCCCGCGCGCACTCTGCGGAGTATAAATAAGACGCGGATGTTCTCCCTGCGCACTCTACTGAGTATAAATAAGATGCGGATGTTCCGCGTGCGCGAGGGCGTACCCTCCGGAATTTAAGTAAGCCGTGGTTGACAGTCCCACGCATTCTCCGGAGTACAAACAAAGACGCGGATGTTTTCCCTACGCACTCTACTGAGTCTAAACAAGACGCGGAAGTTCCGTGCACGCGAGGGCGTACCCTCTGGAATTTAAGTAAGCCGTGGTTGATAGTCCCACGCATTCTCCAGAGTACAAACAAAGACGCGGATGTTTTCCCTACGCACTCTACTGAGTCTAAACAAGACGCGGATGTCCCGCGCACGCACCGGTGTTCTCACCGCGCGTACTCTCCGGAGTCTAAATAAGACGTGGATGGTATTCCCACGCACTTGCCGGAGTCCACATACAACGGCGCACGGACCCCCGAGGTGCCCCGCAACCTCGGCAAGCCGCGCGAGCCGCACGGACAGGTGGCCGCGAGTACAGGAGTGAGGCGCCGGAGCTCAACGTGGGGCCTGCGCTTCGCGCTTCTGCCTGCCAATCAAGTAGGCGGCACAGGAGCTCATGGCCAGCGCCTCCATAGCAGGGCCGAGCAACTAAACGCTCCCGGTAAAGACACCTGCGACCGGACTCAAGACGGGAGCACTCGAGCTCCCCGAGCTCGCGCCCGAAGCTAAAGGAGCCGCGCCGCCTCGGCAGCGTGGCTCCCTGCAGCACCACAAGCCGGCCCCCCTTCCCTCCTTTCTCTCACCCAAGCGCCCACTAGCTAGGGAGGAGACGGGAGACAACAGCGCTCAGACGGGACAGCAGACGGACAAAGCCTCGTCTTGCGCGCCATAACAATCTACTCCCGGTTAGGAGCGGCCCGGATGAAGTACAAGTGAATTGCCCACTACCCGCACCACCCGCGGCTCTTCGGGGCGCGGGTGGGGGGAAAACACATCGTGGCGGCGCATCCCACAGTAGAGGCGGGACACCCGACCCCGCGACCGCCTAGGCGGCATCACCGCTGGAGCCCCTACGCTATTGCGCGGTTGGAACAAAATGAGTATGGGGTGCGGCGTATGGAAGGCGAGTGCCGCTCCATTTGGCCACCCGCCCTTTAAAGAGTCCTGTGGGCAAGACCACGGCAAGACGCCAAGAGTCCCATCGATGCCCCAGGGGCACGTGGTGCGGCAAGGCTGCCCCATTCCACGCGTCCCCCCATCTCGCGGGGCCCGGAGCGAGGTACGACGGCCAGGAGACACCTCCATTGCAGCTGTACCGCACCATGTGCGGACCTCAGTCGATCCTGCCTCAGCTGTCCCATCGACGCTCGAAAATATAGCGAAACAGCGCCACCCGTGAGGTCCTCCATTGACCACCAGGGACAGAACCTACGAGGCTAGGACCCAATCCCTCCTCAGGTGTACCCTGCCCTGCCCAGCGCAAGTGTCTACATTGACTAAGGCCCCAGAGCTCCGCTGCCACCACTTCGGAGGGTAGGGGACGGAGCGCTCGCGCCACTACACGACTAAGGCGCCAGCTCCGCTGCCACCACTTCGGAGGGTAGGGGACGGAGCGCTCGCGCCACTACATCGACTGAGGCGCCAATTCCGCTGCCACCACTTCGGAGGGTAGGGGACGGAGTGCTCGCGCCACTACATCGACTGAGGCGCCAGCTCCACTGCCACCACTTCAGAGGGTAGGGGACGGAGCGCTCGCGCCACTACATCGACTGAGGCGCCAGCTCCGCTGCCACCACTTCGGAGGGTAGGGGACGGAGTGCTCGCACGTAACAGCAGCTACGCCCTACCTCCACCTCTACCCTAGGCGTCTGCCCCAACCAGCAAACTCCACCACGAAGAAGAAGCAAAGCAGACGCATCCATAAACAGCAGAAGGATGCATTTCCCGACTCGTCCACCACAACGCTGCTATATTTTTACAAAACCCGCCGGGCCGGCACTACTCGTCTGGCTTCGCTGGGACGACCCTTCGCGCCGAAGTTTCGCCCGCTGAGGGTCGATTCGCCCAGAAGTCAAGGGAGTCTTCGGCCCGCCACCAACGACGTAAGCGGCGCCGAGTTACAACGTCAGAAACCAGCAGCAGGTCCCCATCAAGCAGCTGCTCGCAGCAAAGTGGCAAGATCGATCAACAAAGCAAAGTGGTTTGCAATTCATTCGCGGCATGGCGTACGTAAGGTTACAACACACACCAAGCGTACAAGAGCCCGGAGTCACACCTGCTTTGGGCCGTCGGTCCCGCCATCGTCACGCCGTGCAACTTTATCAAGCCACTCACCCAGGTTCCCCTCGCCATACATGTTCCGCCGCAGCTCCACCTTCGCTGCGGCCTCCCCGATATACTCCCAGATCCGCTCGTGAAAAAACCGAACGGCGGGCCTAACGGCACGCACGGTGCCAGACATTACCCTGGCTCCAGCGGGCATCTCTAGCTATGGGTCGCCCAATTTATCAACATGGCGGCAGCCCCGGTGCTGGAGAAGAGCGCATACCAGGCAGGCAGGCACGTAGGAGCAGTGGTTGCCAAAGGACGTCGCAGCCGGCTGAGCGAGATCGGCCGCTTCCGCAATCCGTCGGAGAGTTCGGGGAACCTCTTCGGGTCCGAAGGAGCGGGGCGGCACCTCGGCATGCCTCCCATGCCGTTGCCGAAGCGGCACCCAGCGCCTCATCTCGCTCCCTCAAGGCTACAGCGAGGCGGCCGTTCTCTTCCTCCAGGGAGGCAACCTGCTGGAGCAGCTCGTCACGCTCCACCACCGCCGCCTACCGCGTCGATGCCACACGCTCCGCGGCATATGAGACAGCCACCGCGCGTTCCGCTTCCAGCAGCCGCACGCAGTCATCCTTAGCGGAGTGTGCCTCCTCAGATGCACGAAGGGCCCCCTCGGCAGCGCGCAGCCAGCCTTCCAAGGCCTCCCGTTCCCGCGCATGGGCCGCCTGTAGCGCCCGGCTGAGGGCGAAGGTCTACACAAGGAAGCAATCAGTACACCTCCAAGAAGGCCACGGGCTGCTCGGGGTCAGACACTTACCCTCAGTTGAGAGACCTCGAGCACCCTTCGCCGCTAGGCCCACCGACCGCAGCGCCGCGATCTAAGCTCGCGTCGCATCATCGACACCCCGCCATGCCGCCAACACCCCTGCTTGAGGAACGAAGTCTGCTAGACATCGGGCGGCTTCCGCAGCAACGGCCTCGCTGGCGCCAGACGCCCCTCCCAACAAGCCACCTTCGGGCTCCGCAGCCCGCCCGTGCTCGGGAAACAACATTGCTGTCAAGGCACATCAGGGTGAGCTCTATTAATATCTAGCAGGTCACAGTCAAGGAAGGTCTACCTTCAGCCCCGCCCGAATCCACGAGGACCTTCGTGTCCTCGCCCACCTCGCCAGCTGGGGGAACTTCGGTGTCGAAGCTCAGCTCTATCAGCCCTCGCCGCTGGCAGCCGCAGACTCGATCGGGGCCGCGAGGGCACCGACACACTCGGTCTCGGAGTCGGAGTCCCATAGGGCTCCGACCTGGCTCGCTACAACAAAACCCCCATCCGACCGAAGCGGCGACCGTGTGCGGGGTCGCTTCGCCTTCGGGGAGCAGGAAGGCAGCCCCGCATCGAAAACCGCCGCAGAAGGAGGTCCCACCTCCGCGAGCAATGGCTCCACCTCAACATCCTCCGCGAGCAATGGCTCCGCCCCAACCCTGGCTGGTGGCGACGCGGCACTCACTCTTACCTCCAACTCTGCATGCTCCACCAAACGGGAACCTGCCTCCGCCACAACCCCCTCCCCTGTGGCATTCCGTCGAGGTGGGCTGGGGACTGGAACAACGCGCGCTGGCACCCTAATACCCAAGGCCTCGCACACGCGGTTCAACCGCCCCAGACCCGCCTCCGCAGTTGCGGCCACGCGCAGTGTGTGCTCCCTGGCCGTGTACGGCCCAAGGAACGCACTCACCGCATGCTCCGCGTCCCCCAGCGAAAACCTGCGAAGGGCACCGGGGCACATTGTAAAAACAACAGCCTCGACGAGCACCACATGAAAACAAACTTCAACACAACTTACGCGGACCGAGGCCCCGCAGTCAAGACACGGAGGGACGGACGTTGTCACGCTGAAGCCCTCAGAGCCAGCGCCACTCCGCAGAAGCGGCGCCACGCCATACATGACGTACTCTCGAGGTCGCGCATGTTGAAGCGGCGGTGATTCCAACAAGTCTCCATGCTACCTACTCGCCATCGGCATCTAGGGCCTCACCGGGTATGGCGCTAATCGCCACCGTCGCCCGAGCACTCAAGGTCGCTATCGCCGCCACGCGGTGATAAAACCACCGCTGTGTCCAATCTGACCCCCACTCGACCCGACTCGACTCTGCGGGAAATATCTTCTCGCACTACGTTGCCGAAGGCGGGCAGCGCCCCATCCCCCCGATCCTCCGCCGCGCATCGGATATCATGAAGAAACGTGAGCGATGGACGCGGTCGCCAAGACGCCCGCACACGCAGCACAACTATACACGCAAGCGGGCAATCACATTCGTGTTACTGCGCGCCACCAAGTCCAAATGCCCGCAGAACGCCCCCGACAAGCTCGGCGGCGGGATGCGCAACCCAGCCTCCGGTAGGCGATTTAACACGATCGCCCCGAAATGCCGGTGCGGTTCGATCTCGCCGCCGCGGCAGCCACACATCCGCGGTCCGACAACTTCTCCCGAAGAAGGCCGCGGATCGTCTCTTCCGTCACCGCGCCGAGCCCAGACGTGGAGTGCCGCTTCTTCTCTCTCGGCGCCGCCCACCACTGCCACTGTCGTCGCGAGCAGCGCCTCGAGGGTGTACTCACCTCGAGCGCGATGCCCGCTGGAAGACGGCGCCGCTGCCACCGCCAGCGTGAGCGCGCCGCGTGTGCCGCTATTCTTCTAGAACTCCGGGATGCATAAGGAAGCAAGGATGTCAAGAGATAAGAGATGGGGACGCGTGGTTGGGAGATAGAGGACAAGGCGATGAAAAGGCAAGTGGCCTAATGCAAGGGGTACTTAATACCCCTCCGCCTTCACGCCATTGATAAGCATAATCGCTGGAGGCGAACCGCCACATCCCCACGATTGCCGCCGCACAAGACACCCACTGTGTGCACGAGCCCGATCAAGCGTCGGTCACACCAAGGGCCCCGGCAGGCACGGCGCGCCAATCGCGCCTCACCGCGTGTTCGCCGCAGCTTTAGGCAGATAACCGGCGGCATCTTCGCCGCGGTGCGCCTCGCCCGCCCGCACCGACACGCACTCGCGCGAGACCTCCCGCACGCCCGTAAGCGCATCGCGGTCGACGCGAGCCCACACGCCCGAGGCGCACCGAGGAAGCCGACGCAGCCCGGCCGCCACATGCACGCACCCCACGGGGCTGCACGTGCGCGCATGGCTGCGCCGCCGTCTTCCACCGCGCAGCCACATGCGACACCGCCAATGGCCCGCCAACCCGCCTTCGTGAAGCCTTCGCCTCGAGCGAACGACCGACGCCGCCGACGCCATTTTCGTCGCCACGGCGCAGCCATGCCTCCACAAGCCGCGGCACAAGGGCGCCCCTTCTGCTCTAATGGCTCGGGACAACCCCGGAGCTTCCTGCACACTATACCTCTTCGATCTTACTACAACCGTTTTACTATTCTAATATGTCCCATGCCTTTCCACGGACGCCAGGTTGCAAAGAGCACCGACACGGTAAGTCACTTGGTCGAAGCACGCGCCGGTCACGACATGGCCAACCGGCGGCCGACGAGGCGACACGGGAAAAATGCGCACGCGGTGCACTCCCCAGGGTGCGGGATAACACAGGACACGTCGGAGTCGACCCCCCATGCTGCCACCGCATGTTCGTGAGCTGAAGAAGCACGACCGCCCCAACATGCACGATACCACGCCCCCACAAAGATATTGCTCCAAGCTCGGAGGCGATCTTGTTCTCATAAATAGGCGCCGAAATCGACAAAGCCCTATTTATGAGAACAAGACCATCGCAGAGTATGGAAGCACGGCGCGCAGGTCTGGGAAGCACAGTGCTTCACCACGGCCATATATATACACCAGCTTTTCCATCGGGAAATGCAACCGACGGGAGTCGAACCGGCGCAATCGCTCGCGCGTGCGCGCGCCGTTTCAACTTGCCACTCCCGCATATCCCTCCCGCAACGACAAGATCCTCGCCTTCGTGAAGCAGCTCAGCCCCGCCTTCGGCGAGGTCTTCGCACCCTCGGAGCGGCTCAGCTCCGCCCTCGGCAAGGTTTTCGACCCCGCACGACCGCTGCCATCCACCTGTGCCCTCGCGGAACCATAATGCGCGCCACATGCGAAGTCACCTGCACCCAATATCATACAAGTCACAGGCCGCAGGGACGGAGGGGACCAAAGGGCTCGGCGGCATGGCTTCGGCCTGTGAAGCCCTTCACCATGAGAGGCTCCTGTTGTAGAGGTGGCCCCCACCTAAACCCAGCTAGCCTGTTGAGAACCATGTAATAAGGAAGGCTTCGGTGCGAAGCCACGGTGGTAAAGACACTCCCTACGAGGGTACATGTATATATGTGATATCGAGTCTTGGGAAAGACCCAAGAGGTCATTTGTTTACCTAACTCTCCACCACCATACTCTCTCTGTTTGGTCTGTAGCCACAACACATATAATTCAAAAATTATTAAAAAATTTTGGGCCCCACCTATCAGAGAGACATTCCTCTCTCCTCTGTTATTTTTGGGGATTTTCCTTGAGAATAAAACTTTGAGAAGCTCGTTCTCTCTCGTTGTAGCTCCAAATTTGATGAAACTTATTTCTAAATTTTTGTAAAGTCAAGATCTATCTATTGGTACTAGTTTTGTTTAATTTGGAGTTCAGTTGAATTTTATTTGTATTTATTTGTGTTTGCTCGTTTGCAGTTCACTTTTCTAGTACATTCTACCGAGTAGAGTTCGAGGGTGCGAACGAGCCCTAGGTTGAAGCAGCACAAGACCCTCAAGACCCCCAAGCTTTCGATCCAAGTGTGTCAGCATTTTAATCATTTTGAGCCTATATTTCATGTGAAATTATGTTTGTTTAAATTAGCAAGATTGCATGGTTTACTTTCTAAGCAAATGTATGTTACCCGTATGGTAGCTAAACACCCACTTGTCGATCTAGTAACATAATACTGCCATCCTTGATATTTGAATATCCATGCACCTTGTCACCCTAGGTAACACTATATTAATCTTGTTAGCTATAAGTCAAATTAAACGCCATGCAAAGGTCTTGTCTAAGTCCAGGGCACTAGTCTGCCCTGATCATCAATCTTTAAACATGAACACTGGTTTTTGGGATACGGGATGTAAGTGATTGGTAATTTGTGATAATTTAGTTTGTGCATCTTAAAACTCTAAAAACTTGTTATACCTGTCTGGGTGGATGGTAAGAGGGGTTGGTGCCAATGTCGCACGAGAAATAATTGTTTGCGGCATGAACCGTCCAGACAAATTAAGGACTTAATCCTATGATGACCTCCTCATGTAAAATAGAGCAACCATAAGTCTGCAAAATGCAACTGGGTCAAGTAGGGTTATCAGATCTTAGAATCATTCCATCGATGGGGAGTGAAGTAGTGCATGAGTGGACCAAAATGTCCATCATGAATGAGACACCTTTTAAAGTGAATATGTACCCGCTGCACTAGACCTGTGGAAAAGTCATAGTCCAGCTGGTCTAGGTGTCGGGGCATGACTTCCCACACAACTTATGAGACCCGATACCTGTGGGACAAGCTCATATATGGTGGACTGGCAATGGAGTGAGGTATCTACGAAAAGCTACGTGACGATCTCTTGATCTACATGACCAAAGAATCGTGTAGGACTATTGGGTCGATTGACTCTTGTGGGTAAAGATGTATAGTCTCCGCAGAGTATAAACTGTTCGAACAGCAGTGCTCACGGTCAAGGGCGGACATGGGATCTTGCTCGAGTTAGTTCTATTTCAAAACCTTTGTGGGTAGGAAGCAAATTGTCGGGTGGATGTAAACCTGACTTTGGCTTTTTCCTAGAGAAACGTACTCTAGCATTGTTAATAAGGTGAACGTAACCTAATGATCAAAATCTAGCATAGGTGGATAGAATCATGTAACAGGTTTATGGAACCTACACCGCTATAAATATTGCACAATTTCAAACTCTTTAAAACATGTTTGTAAAATGCTAAGTCATAGGAATTTTAATTATGGTAATTACAAATGTCCCTTTAAGCAAATAAAAGAACCCAAGCTATTATTGTTAAGCCTTGCATCTATAATTACATACATTCTATGTGTTGTCTTGCGGAGCACGGTTATTTGTGCACACCCTCGCTCTCAATTCCCCCTTCAGAGTCCGTGAACCAAGGCCATTATGTCTACTATGAGGATCAGGGTGATGAAGGCGGTGAAGATAGTGAAAACTAGAGTATTCCTTAGTAGTCTCGCTTCTCACCTCAATCTAGCTAACCAGCTAACATTTGGGTGGTAGCGCTATTATTTAGGACCTAGCTAACATCAGTGGCACCTAAGTTGTCTCAGTCGCTTGCCTGTGACGGGTTGTGCCTTACCATGTTTGCCTCCGCTTTTGCTTTCGCACTCTATGTAATGTATACATTTGTTCTGATGGCCTTATTGTAAACTCGACCCGACGTGGTCTATTTGAACTCTGGTATTGTAAAGGTATGGTATTTATCATGTATGAAGTGATTCAGCAATGTACCTGTGAGCACTATCTACTGATCTATGGAATAGTGTAGTGGAATCACAAAGAATTTTGGATTGGCAAAATCCAGGGTCCGACAAGGCTGGTATCAGAGCATACGACTGTAGAAACCTTAGTTAGACTGGTTGTGTTCTAAGGCTTGAGTCCTATTTTTGAAAATTAAGAAAAAGTTTGACAAAATATAGAGTACTGCTTGCTTTACTTATCCCTCTTAGTTCTTCACTCTTTTGTGCTCCCTTTGTATTTTCACCCATTCTAACCTCTTGGTGTTCAAAATTGTAGTGGCCGGAGATTCGTCAGATCACTTCTACAATGGAGAGGATGACAGGGAGTTTGTTGAGCTCCTGCGCCAGCTCCTGGAGTGCCTAGGGTACCGCCGCCTGCCCATCCTTAGGGGCAGGAGGACCCGAATCTAGAACCGAGACTTGTGAACCGTAGAGGTTTCCTTTGTGGGCGGGATAGGGAACTCAGCTCCCATACCATCCTATCCGGGCCCCCTTAGACGCACTACTTTGACACCATCCAGGATGCAGCCTCCTAGCAACTGCCCACCTGTGCCAACTGCACGAGGAGAGGCTATGATAGTCCCCTTTTTCCCACTTCCCACGCCTTGACGCCTGAGTGGAAGACCCCTGGTTGTCGCACCAAATCCAGCTGACATAGGCGATGGCGGTCACCTACGCCCATGCCTTACAGGAGATTGGGTAGCTGTGGACGCTCCTGACCTCCAGCTACGAGAACTCAAAAGTCTTATGTGCCCAGCTCACCCATTGCCAGGCCATCCTCCAGGTGGCAGAGAGCAAGAGGATTATCGCCAAGGCCAGGCTAGAGCACCTCTAGTCTATGGCTGTGCACCCTCCGTCCTCATCACCATTGATACAAGCACCAGCGCCAGCACCTGCCGCCACCCTAGAGGCCCCGCACCGACTCAACGCCAGGGAGCCTGCACCAGGCTCACGGCATACAAGAGCACACACCCGCTGCCCAAGAACAACTTTGGAGGATCCAGTAGGAAGCGCTGTCTCTCCCATTCCCGTTCTCGCCCTCAGCCTCCTAGCGACAGCTTAAGCCCCTCCCATTCCCATTCTCACTCCCGATCTCCCAGCATCAGTTAGAGCCATTCCTGATATAGGGGTGCCCAATCTTTATGATGTAGGATTTTACTTGAAGGGTAAATATATGGCTAACCTAAAATCCCATGAAATTTGATGAATGGAAGCACACGATTGTCAGTCTCGATTACAGACTCTCATGTACCGGAATTTAACTAGCAACATGCTCTGGATCTCCATCTTCTCACCACATCAAGATAGATGATGTTGCTGGTCTATAAGGAACAACAAGAACACTGGTAAACGATAATTTAGTGCAACGCTAACTAGTCGGCTATCCAACTCCCATAGCAGTGCACATCATAAACTAAATAGCAAGAAATTATTTTGACTCAAAATTAATGTTCAAGGGTTACAGGGGATGGTGGCCAAGGCTTTATACCCTCGTACAAGTCTAGCCCGACTCAAAGTAGGGAAACAGCTCGAATCCGATTCTAATTTTTAGTTTGAACCGAAAGCAATAAGAAGTGGTTGGCTAGTCGCCTTGGTTTGGGCACCCATGAGGTGGGCCCACATGGTGGCTGGCACATGAGGGTAGCGCACAACTCCCTTGACAACAGCCCAACTTCTCTTGCGGTCGAAGTATTTGTTTTCATCCTATTTGAAGCTTCGGTATTGCCATCACCTCTAAACTGAACCAAAACGAATACTAAAACTCAAAACAATCTTAATATGTCTTATTATAGATACAAACCAGCCCATGACACATAGAATTTGGCAAAAAACTCAAACGAACTCAGAATTGAAGACTGGACACAATCGAGCTTCTGAAGTGTAGTCTTTTCTAATTTTCACTTTAGAGTTTGAAAACTTGATTCTAGCATCTTGGTGGCTTTCCCACTGATATAAGTGAAGTGTCTTTATCTCCTACTTTTGGATCATCTCTTGGTGCATCGGCCTCTCCCACATTTTGCTTGGTAGCACCAAGTTCTTGCTTACCTAATAACCTGAAAATACATAAAGTGGAAGCATTAGGTAGCAAGTTGTCCTTAGCAGTGAAATCAAAGGAACTTAGGATCAGATTCACTTATTTAGTTAGTTCCCTTGCTCTAGCTTGAGTGCTTGATCCCTTGTATAATTGTTGCAAAGCTTCAGCCGTTGGATCAACACTAGTCTTGTCATTATCATTGCTACTTGAATCTGATGATGGAGATGATAATTGTGTAGATGAAACTTTCATAATAGTGATGTCCTCATTAGTTCCCGCTCCCGCTCCCTAGGGGCTGCACCCTCTGTGGCAGGAGCCGAATAGTCTGTTGTAGGTTAGGTTAGAAAACAATGCTTGCTAGGAAGTCATTTGGGTTGCAAGCACTCTATCTATCTCCTTGTCCCTATTGTACACAGTGTAGTAGACGTTGTGTACCAGATGTCGTGACTTGACATAGCCTACATGCCATGTCCAAAGACATGTAACATTTGCCCCTCTATTGTAATGAACTATCTTAGGCCTTATGCTTTTTATTGCATTGCTTATCTTGTTTAGTTGTTTTTTTTTGTTGTGCTACTAGAGGGCTAATGGACCCTCATATAAGCTTTCTCCCTCTCTTCTGGCCCTAAAAAAAGCCTTAGTTGTTTCCATATGGCACCCAGGAAAGCTACTGTCCATGGTAGGGGTCAAGCTTCAGGAACCCCAGCCCGTGGAAGAGTTCGAGCTCCAAGAACCCCCAGCTCGTGGAAGAGGCTGTGGCCATGGTCAGAACCTGCCACCACCACCAACAGGACCCCCGACCATGGCACAAGTAATGGCACAACTAACGCAGATCCTTCATGCCATGTTTACTAGCCGACAAGCAGGGACAACCAACCGCAACTCAAAGCTAGCTGATTTCCTAAGGAGACCATTGACCTTCTCATCAGCCAATGAGCCTCTAGAAGCAGAAGATTGGCTGCGTGATACCGAGAAGAAGCATAGACTTGCCAGTTGCACCGAAGAAGATAAGGTGGACTTTGCCACCCACCAGCTTAAGGGTGCCGCAGCAGCATGGTGGGAAAACTACATTGCTTGCTGCAGAAAAGAGAGCCCCCTGGGCAATGAGTCAGAAGAAGAAGAGGAGGAGGAGGAGGAGGAGGAGGAAGAAGAAGAAGCAGGAGAAGAGAGCCCAATCGCTGGAGCTCAACAAGGAGGTTAGCAGGAGGAGCAAGAATTGAAGAGGACAATGCTGGGGAATAAGAAGAGCCAGCACCAGTCAAATCTGTCATCATATAGGCTAAATTCAAGGATGCCTTCCGGCATAATTTTGTGCCAACAGGTATCATGAGGATGAAGAAGAATGAGTTTCAAAACCTGAAGTAGGGAAATATGTCTATTAGTGAGTACCTCACACAATTTAATTAACTAGCTCGCTACACCCCAAAAGACGTAGCTGATTAAGAAGAGAAGATTGATCGTTTCTTGGAAGGGATGCATGAACAAATAAGGGCACAACTAATTATGCATGATCATCCTAGCTTCCACTACATGGTTAACAAGGCTCTCATCTTAGAAAATGAGAGAAGAATACTGGAAGCCAGCCATAAAAGAAAGTGGGCATCTCAAAGACCCCAAGGTAGTTTCCAATCCAAGCTAGTATACCAAGGCAACCCCTCCTTTTGCCGAATGGCAACTTCAGTGCCCAAGGCTCCAGCTCAAGCACCGCACTCCAATGGAAGTGTAATTCATGTGCCCTGCCCCACAGGATAGTCTTCATCGGTCAATACAATAACAAATCTCCACTGCTTCAACTGTAGAGCAAAAGGACTGTTTGCCAACAAATGCCTAGATCACTAAGTCACCCCGATGAAGTTCAATTTAGGGGCCACCCTATCCCGAAACTAGTCTTCAACGCCAAGCAAGCACTACTAGATGCCTCAAGCTTCATGAACAACATCGACTCCAAACCAAGGTTGTGTCAACCATGTCACCGCAGAAGGTGCCTAGGAAGCCTTTGGAGTGCTCATGGGTATATTCTTTATTAAGTTAGTACCTGCACAAGTTGTTTGATTATGGGGCTTCACATTCTTTTATCTCTGGGAAGTTTGTTGAAAATTTTAATTTGCCAATCTTTAGACTAAAGAGACCTATGGTACTTAGCTCACCAGGAGGACCTCTAACTACTACTCTAGTATACCCCAAGGTAGAAGTCACTATGGAAGACTTTGCTTTCCTAGCTAACCTTTTGGTATTGCAATCTCATACCTTGGACATCATCCTAGGGATGGACTGGTTAACCAAATATCAAGGTATGATAGACTGTGCTAATAGAAAGGTAGTACTCATCAAGTACCCTGAGCTAGCAATTAGGTTAGTGTGGATCGCCCCTCCTTGAGTCGCGAATCCATCACCTTGAAAAAAGGCCATTAGAAGAAACGTCTGTAGTGAGAGAATATCCAGAAGTCTTTTCAGAAGAATTGCCAGGCATGCCACCAGATAGAGAGACATAGAATTCATGATCAACTTGAAGCCAGGAATTGTAGATAGAGGCATGTCACTAGATAGAGACATAGACCCTATAGAATGGCAGTAGATGAACTTGAAGAACTGAAACCCCAAATTGAAGGCATCCAAGAAAAAGGATTAATCAGACCTAGCTCATCTCCCTGGGATTCGCCAGTACTCTTTGTTAAAAAGAAAGATGGTACCACCGGATTGTATGTGGATTATAGAGCTCTTAATGATGTAACCATCAAGAACAAATATAATTTGCTTAAATAGATGACCTGTTTGACCAGTTGTCTAGAGCAACATTCTTCTCCAAGATAGACTTAAGGTCAGGATACCATCAGCTCAAGATCAGGGTAGAAAAATATCCCTAAAACAACTTTTACCACCCGATATGGCCTATTTGAGTATACGGTCATGTCGTTTGATTTAACCAATGCTCTAGCCTACTTTATGAACCTGATGAACAAAGTGTTTATGAAATACTTGGATAAATTTATGGTAGTGTTCATAGATTACATCTTGATCTACTCTAGGATCACTGAAGAACATGCAAAGCATTTGCGAGTAGTCCTAGAGACACTCAAAGAACACCAACTCTATGCCAAGTATAGCAAGTGTGATTTTTAGCTGCATGAGATCAATTTCCTTGGACACATTGTATCCTCTAGAGGAGTAGCAGTTGATCCCTCCAAAGTAGAGGCAATTCTGGGATGGAAACAGCCAACCTCAGTCACTGAAGTACGTAGTTTTCTAGGTTTGGCCAAATATTACAGATGCTTCATAGAAGGCTTTTCCAAGATATCCAAGCCAATGACTCACCTGCTCAAGAAAGAAAAGAAGTAAGAATGGACAGAGGCACGTGAAAAGAGTTTTTAAGAGTTGAAGAAAAAGTTGACCTCAGCCCTGTGTTAGTCTTGCTAGATATACCCAAGGATTTTGAAGTATATCATGATGCCTCATGCCAAGATCTTAGCTATGTGCTTATGCAAGGAGGAAAGGTTGTGGCTTATTGTAACAGCCTAGCTGTTTATACCAAAAAAAACTTATTTGATTTAATTTTTTAAAAAAATAAAACATTTGCTTTTGCTTTCCTAAGTCTGTAAAAGTTTAATTGCATAAAATTTCTGTTTTAAAAGAGGCTATTGTTATGAAAAATAATTTAAAAGAAAAGTATATGCTTTATCAAATAAAGGGGTATTCTGTATAGAACTAATTCAGATTAATTATTGATATCTTCTCAAATTTAATTCGATTTCCTAGGTTTTATTTCCAAGCCTTAAAGAGAGAAAATTTAAAATTTCCATTTCATAAGGTCAAAAATAAAAGTATGTTATTTACAAAGGTCAAAATAAATGCATTTCATTTTTCCTAAGTCAAAACTATAATTATAATAATTTTGAGGAAGTTATAAAGGTTTAAAACTCCTTTTTAAAGTTAAATTGTGTTTCTGCAAAATCTAATTATCAAAATGAGTTGAAAATATTTTTATTAAGTCAAAAATCATTCCAGATGATTCCCTAAATTTTTCTGGAATTTTTAAAACTTATTCGGTATTTTTCTGAGTATTTTAAAGCCTCCTAGGTATTTCTGAAAATCAAAAAGAAATTAAAACCCTAAAAATCCCTCCGGCCAACAAGTGTCGCTCCCGAATCCGATCCCCCACCGCCGATCTAATCTCCACCGTCCGTTATCACTTAACCCCTCCCCGCCTTCCCTCTTTCCTTGGCCAACGCGTGTCGCGCATCAGAGCCGCTACCGCCCCGCTGGTTCTAATCCCCGCCCCTCCTTCTCACCTACCCCTTCGCCCACTCCCCTTCTTCCCCGGCTCGACACGTGGAGAGCCCCGATCCCATCCCCATCCACCTAATCTAATCGCAGCCCTCCACCATCACTTAACCCTTCGCCCGAGATCTAGCGGCCCCGATCTAATCTTGCTTTGCCAGATTGAATCTCGGTCGTTCATCGCCACTTACCTCTTCACCAATCCGTCCAATGGCCCGGATTAACTCCCTCTCCACCCGATCTAATCCTAGCCATTCCCTGTTGCCGTACCAAATCTTAGCCACCCATCGTAACTTACCCCTTCGCTTATCGTTCAACGACCCGATCTTTCCCTTGCGCCACCTGTCAAGAATCCGAGCCACCGCCTCCCCCTTCCCCTCTTTTCTCTCTCACCGACACGGGGGCCCCGCTTGCCAGTCATCCCTTCCCCGCCCTTCTTCTTCCTCGGCCGCTGACACCGCCGCCATTATCGCCTCCACCCGAGCTCCGCAATTACACCTCCCGGCCGTTACTCCCTACCTTGAATGACCGTGAGTACTCCTTTATTCGTGCGCCCCTACCTTCCGCCGTTTGCGCCTTTCACGGCCGTTTCACCCCGGCAAGCAATTACCCCTCCTGCGCCCCTCCCCTGCCTATAAAACCCCGGTCCGAGGACCCCCTCTCCACACCGCCCCTTTTCCCCCTTCCAATTTGCCTCACTAGTGCTCGAGCGCCGCCGACCGTGCCACCTCTCTCCAACGCCGCAAAGACTCCAGCGAGCAATTGGTGGCGCCAGTCTCCTCGTGCCACTCCGCCACCTCCTGCAGCATCACCGAGACCTGCACATCCTCTACACCTCTCGCCGAGCGAAGCGCCACCGAGCTCCCACCGCCAATCTCACCCTCCGACCGCCACCCCTCGCCGCCGGCAAGACTCCTCCGACCACCCCTGTGCCTCCGCACCGGCACCCCGAATCCCCTCACCTCCCTCTCGCTTTGCGCACACACCGGCCGCCGCCGCCGGAGCGCGGCGACCTTCGGTCCGCGCCTCCTCCGGCGGCCGTGCACGACGCGCGGCGCGCGCAGTGGCAGCGGCATGGCAGCCGGTGGCGGCCATACCACGCCACGCCTTGGCCACGCGGCACCGACCGCCACGCCGCCGTGCACGCCACGTCGCGCGCGGGTTATGTGGCGCCACGTGGCACCTACGTGGTGGCCACATCGCCCCAAAACCGCGCCATGTAGCGCCACCTCACCTCCCGTGCACCGCCGCCACTTGGCCAGATCACGGTCCGTGGACTCACCCACCATAAACCCGCCCACCGCCACCACTCACCCGATTAAATTAACCCTGTGGTCGACGACATGCCGACGCCATAAAGCCGTTTTCCGCTTAAAATATTCCGACCGAAAATCAATTATGGTGCTGACGTCATTATCTTATTTTCCTTTAGGAAAATAAATGCTTGCTGACGTCATAAATCTCTTTTCGGTTTAAAATTAATTCCAGAAATCCCTCTTTTTCTTTTTAATTGTATTTAAACTTTAGAAGGCTATAACTTCTTCATTTTAACTCCAAATTGACCCATTCAAATTTCTAAATTTTTCTAAAATCATGAACTATCCATTTATGGATCCCTTTTTAATTTTGAATTTTATTTAAATTTTTTTTTTAATATTATTTAGTAATCCCAACATTTAAAATTCAAATTATAAATCCTAGTTCATTTTTAACCTCAATTTCTTTCCAAATTTTCAAATTCAAATCTTGCAAAAATTCAAAACCTCAATAAAAATATTTATTCTATTTTATTTCTGACTCCAAATATTATTCTGGCATTTCTCTCTTTCAAAACAAAATAAAAAGAAGACTTTCCTAGGCCAAAAATCTGCTTTTGTTTAAGCACTCTCAGCTAATAATTCCCTTCCAGTGCCATAGGTCATTTTCATTTTCAGGTGTTGGACTATTTATTTTATCCTAATATTTATTTTTCCCTCCTTTGCTGTCCAACTCCACACATCTGACAAACAAACAGCCTGTTTTTCAGCTAAAGCCACCATGAGCAATGCATGCATGCAAGAAAAATCAATTCTCTTTTACCAAATTAATTTGCATGCAGCAATAATACCTTTAGTCATTGCCAAGCATAAATTCCATTCAGTTTTTACTCATTAAAATTTCAGTTTCTTGCATGCAAAGTTGAAACCGACAATTCATTTAATTCGGCCATTATTTCGGCATTCAATTCCGGCCATTCCCTTGCTCCTCTCCACCTATAAATTGAACCCCAGCCCCCTCACCTCATTCCCCACTTGTTATGCATTCTAGGAAACCAAAAACCCAGCCAAGAAGAAGTCTTGAAAGACTATTCTTTCGGTTGGCTTATTCCAACAATTTCCTTTCTAACCGATCTTCCGACAACTCGCTCTCCGTCGTCCGAACTCCGAATCTGGTGATTCAAATTCCTAAATTCATCTAAATTCATATTCTATCTCCCAGTATATATTTTATAATTTTTATATTTTATTTGAATTTTATTTGAGTTTAGTTTGTTCTGGCTTTTTTTCGCGTGTAGACTACGACTATTCCGGAGAGTATAACTTCAACGAACCGCAGCAAACTTCGAAGCAAGGCAGGTTACACCTTTGACCATGTTGAACCTAATATTTTAAATTATTTATATTGTTTTACTGTATATGCATGCGTATCTTTATTCAAATGTAATTCAAATTTGATTTGAATTTTAGATATACCCATGATCCTTTGTATATGGCCAATTTGAATCTTGAATTCATATACCTTGTCACCCTAGCTGAAAACTAGTTAGTACCATAGTATTGACTAGAAATTTTTATAGAAATGCTTAGCCTGGCTTAGTGTGATTTTAGGTGGGATCAACTATTTCACATGATATGACAGTTCCTTTTGAAATCTTGACTTCGGTGAGTCAAGAATGGTTTATGAAAATGGTTTAAAAATAAAAATGAAAACTTATGATTTGGACTTAGGCTATTGGTTAGGTGGTGGGGTGCCGGCATGCCTCGTGTTTGGTGACACCTGGTTGATTGTCGTGCATATGGGTATGTGGATTGAGCCTAAGTCAAATTAAGGACCTGCAGTGAGCCATCATTTGCAAAGCCACATCGCACTACCACAAGGTCGATATGGGACACCTGGCCGACTAATTTGTGAGATCCCAACTTTGGTCTTGCTATAGGTTGAATGTGAGCGTGGCGTAGGCCATGGGAAGTCTCACACGGCACAAGAGGGGGCTCCAACTTGTGGATTCAAGTTGTGGTGAAACCTTAGCGGCGGCGTGACCAAGTTGAAGGCTTAGCATTATAAAGGCCTTGTTATGATTTTCTCAGTCGCACGCCTACGGAAGCGTGTAATGGCCGACAATATGAGATAATCATATCTTGTGGGTAAAGCTGTACAACCTCTGTAGAGTGTATAAACTATCCTGGATAGCCGTGCCCACGGTTATGGGCAAGCCAAGTAAAGTTTTTCATGGATTAGACTTTGGTTTTTAAAATGGTTTCTGAAAAGCTTATGGATGGATGGATGGAATCGATGACCAGGTGGGATACCTGTGAATAAGTTGGTGTTTGGTCGGAGCCTACACTAACGATATGAATCCATAAGAGATTTTTTGAAAAGCATGTGGATAGAGGAATCCATGTGAAATCTTCTGAGAAAATGGTCCGGGTGGGATGCCCGTGGTTAGGTTAGTGTAGGTCGGAGCCTACACTAACGATAATACTTTGGTTAAAATATTGTTTCATATGATGTATTAAAAAAATTCAGCTTTTGCACTTATGCTATTGTATTTAAATTCAGATCGCTGCAAAAATAAACTTAATAAGCCTTCCTTTGTTATCCCTATGCATGCATTCACTCTGTTAAAACTCCCGTGTAACTTATGTAAGTACTTTATGTGCTTACCTTGGGAGTACTTTATGTGCTCACCTTGCTAAAATCTCTTGCCGAGGTTGACGTCAACAACTTCGTGAGGATGGTGACGACTAGGCGCGTCTTACGCTCATTCGCCTGGCAGGCGGGATGGGTCTTTGCTTCATTGGTTTTCTTCCGCTGTTTATATTTCTTTTTGGTTTATGAACCATTGATGTAACCTTTGGCCATCAGGCCTATATTTAGTTGATGAATAAATGTCATTGTGCATGATATGAATCTTTGTTATCCACTGTGTGCACTAGCTTGATCCTGGACTAGTGCGATTTACACAGAGGATCCAGGAGTCGTTGCTCCATGGTCCGACACTTATGCATCCAGACAACTCTATCCCCACGAAGATAACTATCCAACCCATGACCTGGAACTAGCCTCAGTAGTGCACGCTCTAAAAATTTGGTGGCATGACCTGATTGGGAATCATTGTGATATATGCACAGACCATAAGAGTCTCAAGTATATCTTCATTTGAATAGATCTCAACCTTAGACAAAGAAGATGGCTAGATTTAATCAACTACGATATGAATGTTCATTATCACCCAGGAAAAGCTAATGTAGTGACTGATGCTTTAAGTTGTAAGCCCCACTGCAACTACCTTATGGTGCAAGAATTTCAACCGGAGCTCTACAAGGAATTTGAAGCCCTTAACCTAGGGCTAGTAGAACATGGTACCCTAGCTGCCATGGAAGTGCACCCAACTCATGAGGAGCAAATTATAGTAGCTCAGAAAGGACACCCTGAAGTCCAGAGGTTTAAGTGCCTTGTGGCCAAGGGAAAAGCCCCCAAGATGGTAGAAGATCAATGAAGAGTCCTATGGTACAGGAAACGTCTCTTTGTTCCCCACCAGAAGGATCTCAAGGACTTGATACTTAAGGAAACCCATAGCTTGGCTTATACCCTACACCCAGGTAGCACCAAAATGTATCAGGATATGAAAAACTTGTACTGGTGGCCCCATGTGAAGAAAGATATTGCTGAGTATGTAGCATGTTGCGATGTGTGCCAGCGGGTTAAAACTAAACATCAGATACCTGTCGGACTACTTCAACCCCTACAAATTGCCTAATGGAAGTGGGAGGAAGTTGGAATGAATTTTATAATTGGCTTACCCTGCACCAAGTCAGGATATGATTCTATATGGGTGATAGTCGATAGATTGATCAAGGTTGCCCATTTTATTCCTGTAAAGACCACCTACAAGGGAGATAAACTAGCTGAGTTATACATGGCCTGCATTGTATTTCTGCATTGTGTGCCCAAGAGAATAGTCTCAGATTGAGGTTCCCAGTTCACCTTGCATTTCTAGTCTAGTCTGCATGATGCCCTTGAAACCCATCTTACCTTCAGCACTGCATATCACCCTCAGATAGATGGACAGACCGAAAGAATAAACTGGATTCTGGAAGACATGCTTCAAGCTTGTACTCTAGAGTTCACCACAAACTGGAAGAGATGTTTTCCCTATGCAGAGTTCACCTATAATAATAGTTATCAATCTAGCCTTAAGATGTCCCCTTTCGAGGCACTCTATGGCGGAAAGTGTAGAACCCCTCTGCATTGGTTAGAAGTAGGAGAAGGATATATCTTTGGACTAGATACTCTGAAGCAAGCATAAGAGAAGGTTAGATTAATTAGAGATCGCCTTCAAGCTACCCAGTCTAGGCAAAAGCGCTATGCCGACAATCGTCATAGAGAGTTAACCTTTCAAGTTGGGGATCATGTCTACCTCAAGGTGTCACCCCTCCGACGAGTCTGAAGATTCAAGGTGAAAGGCAAGCTTGCGCCCAGATACAGAAGACCATTTTTAATCATCGCCAAGTGTGGAGATGTCAATTATAAATTGGAGCTACCAGCAAGCCTATCAGACATACACAATGTGTTCCACATCTCTCAGCTCAAGAAGTGCCTCAGAGTTCCTGAGGAGCAAGCCTTAATCAAGAGTATTGTAACATCCCAAATTTACGGGACTAATGTATTTGCAAAAATCGATAAAAATCTTTGTCGATTTTCTGGGTACTTCAAAATTTCGTCTATTTAAGTTTTGATTGGAATTTCAGGCGGCAAGAATTTAATTAAAAGAATCAAGAACCTTGTCCTCAAAAGAAAGAATCAAGAGTTCAAAATTTAAATCCGGGTTCTCAAAACCCTTGGCAATCCTAAATTCTGGAAAAGCTAAAAATCTGAATTTCGGATGAAGCAAGAGTCTATATTAAAATCCTTCTCATCTAAATTATTTTAGCCAAGAAAAATGGTTTGCAAATTAACAACTTAATTCTTTGGCAAGATCAGCAAGGCAATTTAATTGCTAAACTCTTCAAAAATCAGAAATCCCTTTTTGGGCCAGCCCATCTCATTTTCCAGCCCACCTGGCCCACCCGGTTCCTTTTTCCTCTTCTCCCCTAATCCCTCTTCTCCACTCCTCCTTCCCTGATTCAAGCCGCCGCCAGGCTCTTCCTTGCCCCTGCGCTTCCCCTTCCTCCTTCGCCTGGCCCCTTCGTCCTCCTTCCTCTAACCCAGCAGCAGCACCGGCCCGCTCGGCCATCTCCTCCAGCCCAGCGGTGCCCACCGCCGCCCGCCCCCCGCCCGCGCCTTCTTCTCCCCTTCGTTTCTCGTGCCCACGCGCGAAGCGCCAGGCACGCCACCGCTCCGCAGCCCAGCTCCAAGCGTCTGCTACTGCACCTCTGGTTTCGCGACGCCCCCGGTTTCCCGTCGCATTCATGCCCCTCGCGCCCCACGCCGCGCCACCGGGCCGCATCCGAAGCTCGCCTCAGCCGCGCCGGCTCCATTACTCCACGCCGCTCTCCTTTACTCCCCAGCAACCTACCTCGCCTCACCCATAAATTGGCACTCCTGAGCCGCCCAACGCTCCTCCCCATTCGCCATCTTTTCTTGCTCGGAGCCGAGTGCGGCCCAGACTGCCTCTGTGCGCAACACCCCGTTGCAACCATCTCCGGTAAGCTCTCTTCAATTCACCTACATGTCAGAGAACCACCGGCCATCCTCTACCCTCCCGGGAAGTTAATGGAAATTTTATGCTCTCAGGCTCCTCATATTGGCTTTCTTCTCCAAGAACGGCAGCCGCCACTTCCACCGCCGCTCTCCCTACTCCGGTACCCCTCAGCCCAATTCCTTTCCCTGGGAGGAGCTCCTCGTCATTCCGAAGCTACTCCAGCCGTTGGCCGGACCCCTCGACGACCCCAGTTCGTCGCCCACGGAAGCCACCCTGCTCTGCCATGAGTTCCCGCCGCCAGGCCACTCCGGCTCCCTTCCGGCCACACCACCGCCCCTGGTGAGTCTACGGGACCATCCTCCTGCTCGCATTCACTGTACCTTCGTCCTTCTTTGCTCCGGTCACCGTCGGCTTCTGCGGCCTCCCCGCAACCGACGCTCACTGCCGACACCAGCTACCCTCAACCTTACTCCTCGCCGCTCCTGAGCTCCCTGGCTCTATAGGACCCCTTTGGCCGGCTCCCAACTTCTCCCCGACAACCCTCGCCGGCAACCACCGCTCGGCTCTGCGCCTTGCTCTCTGCTTCCCTGCTCCACCCACCGTGCGTCGCACCCTCCACTGTCCCTACCTCCACCGACACCCCTTCTCTCGGTCTGTGACAGGTGGGCCCTCCCTTTTAGCAGATTGACTGGAGCCTGGAGGCAGTCTTTGGAATTGTTGATCTGAGTGGAGCTGGTATGGTTAAGTTGTGGTTATGCACTGGAGCTTCCCTTCAATTACTCTATTAATCCTTGAAGCAAATGAAGTGATGTATCTAGTGTTTGATCTTGAAGTTGTAGTATTAACAAAAGTATAAGCAAAATATTGCTAACAATGAAAATGAGCTATATTCAATAATTGTTGAGCTGGAATTTAATTGTTGGCACTAGTCTCAGAATATTGTATATCATGAAGGTAACCTAAATGTAAATATCAGATTAAATAAAAATATTGGTCAATATAAATTATTTATCCAACTCCCATAGCTATTGTCCAAATAACAAGTAATTAGCATAATCTTGCTAATTATCAAAGTTGGAATTTAATGAATAATGAGTTGGTGGAACCCTTGTTCAAGAAGCAAGATAATACCAGAAGCTAAAATTTCACATCATCCCTTGTAATCTTGAGCTTATATCTAAAATAAGCTTGGCCCATTACTTTAACTATACGTGGTGCATAAAATGTTAATTCACATTTATTCATTTGCTAAAACTATTGAGCCTTCCCTTCTACTATAAAATAAAATAATTGTGAGCAATCTACAATATCATCCTTAAATTATGAAGGTTCAAATACCTTTCGGCATGAGAAACTAATGAACCTAAATAAATGATCCGTGTTATCTACCTCCATTAATTTATCTTCGTATAATCTTAAGAATTTCATCCTAAAGCCTAGCCTTGCTAAGACTGAGGCATGAAATCATATGTTTTAAGCAAGTAACACCCTTAACTTGTAACCTTGCTAAAACACAACTTTGCATCCCAATTAATCTAATTATCTTCCAGTATTTAAGATTATGTGCACTCTTACCTTATTAAATAATAACTCATATTTCCCATAAATCGCCATCATCAACCCTCCTTAACCAATTTGGAAACCTCTATTGTGCTCCTAAATCTTAATTGGATAAATAAACCAAAACTCAAAACTATAATTAAAATGGAAGGAATACTTAAAATGTAAGTATCTGGCAAATCACTCTCCCGGGCAATCTTTCTAAAAGACACATATGTCCTGATTAACTCATGGAACTTCCTTGATAAATATAAAATAATATAAAAGAAAGTTATGAAGAAACCAATCGAGCCCTTTACCTTGAGCCCTGCAGAAGTGATCCTGCAGGTGACCCTTTAATTGCCTTCTTCCAGTCTCTTAAAACTTTCCCTCTCGGTAAAGCCATTTAACCAAACCCTTCCTGTCAAATAAATCCATTCCAATCTGTCCCTTTCTACTCTCAAGTTATAAACAACATAAAAGAGTTCAATTAATTTAAACTAGACTTTTGCCGCATTTGGATTTATTCGGTCATTCCATTTTGTTGCCGCGTATTAGAAACTGAAGTCTAAAGATGACAAGCTCAAGCGGATTCAAATTGCGGTGAAGAAGAATTCAAGACTTATTGCGACTGACTGGTTAAGCGGGCTTTTGATTTAAATCAAGGCTGCGGTAATAATCAAGGCAAGTCATCACTTTGATCATATTGATCCCATGTTTTATAAAAAGATATGTTCCTTTAAATTATCAAAATGCATGCTTACTTGTTATGTAAATTATATCAAACGTAAGGTAGATATTACCTTTTATGCTACCACTATTATTAATATGACCTCATTTACCGTTGGATTCAATTAATCCTTGTCGCCCTAGGTAATATTGCTATTAACATTAGCTAAGTTATATTTATTGCCAAGTGAGTCTAGAGCTAGGGCATTCAATTGTCCGGCTCATCATTATTCTTCAATCAATTAAATTGATTTCGGACAGTCATGGGATGTAGATGACTGATAGTTTTGGTACAGATTATCTTGTGCTTCTCCAAACCTCAAAACTTGCTTTACCTGTCTAGGCGGTTTGTAAGAGTGGCTGGTGCAAATGTAGCACAAAGTATAGGGTTGTGGAAAGCACCGTCTTGACAAATTAAGGACTTAATCCTGTGTTGACCTCTCCATGTAAAACAGTACAACCACAAGCTGGCAAAGTGTAGGCATGACTAAATAATTTGTACTCGCCAGTAACTGAATGCTTTTCGGGGGAAAGCATGATTTTTCTCGCTGGACGCAAAGCGTCCTGGAGGTGGTCATGTCACCAGATAGAGGTGGGCGCAAGAGGGGGTCTAGCTGGCGCCTAAATGGCCTTCCTGTAGACGGAAACCTTAGCGAGTGCATTCTTTTACTAGATACATTGTAAAGGTCATGTGATAACCTGGTTGATCTGCATATCTAAGGAAATGTGCGGAATACAACAATTAGGTTATCTCTTGTGGGTAAAGATGTACAAACTCTGTAGAGTCTAAATAACTATTCGAATAGCCGTGCTCACGGTCAAGAGCGGACATGGGAACATCCTCGAGTTAGTTCTATTTCAAAAACCATTCTTCGGGCGGGATGAAAACTAAGTAGGGAGATGTACTCTACTTTGTTGGATTTTTCCTGGAGAGATGTACTCAATGATAATTAGGTGGACGAGTCAAGAAGCAAAATTAGCATCGGTGGAGGTAACCATACGCTGTAAAAGGTGGATGTAACCTGCGCTACTACAAATATTGCACTCTCTCTTTACAACTTGCATTTTGGTGAAAATTACTAAGTCTCAGGAATTTTACCTATTGTATTGGAAATGCTGCTTTAGCAAATAAAATAGCCTCAAGCCTCCTTTCACAGCCTTGCATATAATAGTTATTAGTGATGCATTCTGTGTGATGGCTTGTTGAGTACAATTTGTACTCACTGTTGCTTATTACCCTCCAGTCAGTCAAGAACAGAAGGAAGCCCTGCGATACTTCAACAGGGTCGACAGAGTTGGTATTCAAGAAGGCCATGGACATAGGTCGCGAAACCCCAGTTGGCTGCCTGTGGGCAAGTCGTGAGGGTTCCACTTGTGTGAAGATTTCCGCTGCTGCATTCTCTGCGTTCTCGGCCTAATCGGCCCATGTAAGTTATTACTGTATAAATTATGCTTCCGCTTAATATGTTTTTGATATACAGTAATGTAACTGTGAGCACTGGCTACTGATCCAGGGAACAGTGCAGAAGTCACAGAGGAAATTCGGACTTCTAGATCTGGTTCCGACAAGTATTGAGCTCTAGAAGGATTAGTCCTACCTAGAACATCCAATCAGGATCCTCGATACCATGGAGAAGCAGACAAGATGTTAGACCATCCGTCTCTGCAAAGTATAGTGGAGCAACCACTCGGAGCGAGAAGAAACCTAGG
The DNA here is from genome assembly GCA_036346265.1 of Melocanna baccifera. Classification (NCBI taxonomy): domain Eukaryota; kingdom Viridiplantae; phylum Streptophyta; class Magnoliopsida; order Poales; family Poaceae; genus Melocanna; species Melocanna baccifera. Next base: position 13,735,050 of record CM070683.1, read on the forward strand.
AGCACAAGGATCAGCTTAGATTAGACTTTCCCTTTCTGTTCCTAGAGTAGCTTGAATCTCGGGGTCAAGATTCTATTTAAGGGGTGGGATCTATAACATCCCATTTTTGGGAAAATCTTGATGTTATTGCAAAGCTTCATTGAATGATCTCAACTTCAAAAATCTGAATTCAGTTTCAAAAGCTAAGCCTAAATTTTAGTTTGCAAACTCAAAGTTTTGTGGAAATTACAAATTTTGCAAGGCAACTCAAAACTCTCCCTCTTGCCTCTGGTCCATTCCTCCTCCATCTTCTCCCTCTTCTTCAATTCTCTCTCCTTAGCCCGCACTATTCGTCGTTGACCAGTGAATTCCCTCGTACAACCGTGGTCCGACCGTGTCACCTCTGCTAGCACCCTGTCATGACAACGCCTCATCTTCAATTCCTCTGTCGGGGGACTTTCGAGCCGAACATCTTGTCGTGACATTTTGTGGTCCTCACCATCATTCTGTGCTATTGTAGCGAACTTCCGTGGTCCTCGCTGTCATTCCTCGCCGTCACCCACGGTGGAGCTGGCACCGCTCACACGACCGTCGCATCACCGCCCGAGTCTCCATGACGCCAGCCTCCCCCGTCTTTCTATAAAAGGCTGCCCAAGCCTCCCTTAGTCTCCAACACTTCCACTCAGTTTCACCTACCTCTCCCCTAGTCGACGTGAACTCACCACTGCCTCTGCCATTTGCTCCTCCTCCAGCCGTCCCCATCAGCAGCCCACTTTGGTGGCCCTTAGACCCTCTTTAGCCTTTTCCCGAGCTTGCCATTCTCTCCCTCGCCTGGCGCCTAATCGGTTGCTTGTTCCCTATAGGCCGCCGACGGCCTCTTTGCTTGTTCCTACTGTGTCTTAGTCCAATTAACCGTGTAGGGAGCACCACCCGGCCACCACAAAATCAACACCAACCTCGTCGAGCTCCCTTCCCTCCTCCGGTGAGCCAGCACTGTCACCCACCTCGCCGCTAAGACCATCTCTATCGTCAGCTCCTTCGGCTCCATCTCGACCACAACCCAAGCTTTGGGTGAGTTCATGACCATCCACAGAAGCTCCCATGTCAGTCAATCGAATTCTAATGCCTCGAGTCATTGGAATGTGTTGTCCCTGTTCTAGCCACCGCTTAACTCACCGCCCTATCGTCATCGGGCCAAATTAGGCCACAACGCTTCACTCGGGGACGTGCGCAAGCCTAGGTAACCCATTTTTCTAATGCTATCGCGCCATCGTGTCCTTCCTCGCCGCTAGCAAGCTCCACCTTCCTCTCGGTAGGAAAGACAACTGCAGCTGCGTGATTAAATTAGCACGTATAAATAGCCCAACTAATGAATGTCTTAACTGACCATTATGTAGATACTGACAGTGGACCCCCCCCGTTTAACAATCTGTTTAAAACCCATTCTTAAAGCCTAGGCCGCTGACATGTGGGCCCATCTACTATAGGCACAGTAAAAAGGCCCCACATGTCAGTCTCTGGCCCATAATATTAAAGAATCCCTTTTCTTTTATTTAAATAACTGAGGACCCACCTGTTAGGTACGTTCTCTCGAGTAGAGTTCGAGGGTGTGAACGAGCCCCAGGTTGAAGCAGCACAAGATCCTCAAGACCCTCAAGCTTTTGATCCAGGTGAGTCAGCATTTTGATCATTTTAAACTTATATTTCATGTGAAATTATATTTGTTTAAATTAGCAAAACTGCATGCTTTACTTTCTATGCAAACGTATGTTACCTGTAAGGTAGCTAAACACCCGCTTGTTGATCTAGTAACATAATACTGCCATCCTTGATATTTGAATATCCATGCACCTTGTCACCCTAGGTAATACTATATTAATCTTGTTAGATGTAAGTCAAGTTAAACGCTATGCAAAGGTCTTATCTAAGTCCAGGGCACTAGTCTGCTCTGATCATTAATCTTTAAACATGAACACTAGTTTTTGGGATAGTCACGGGATGTAAGTGACTGGTAATTTACGATAACTTAGTTTATACTTGTCAAAACTCTAAAAACTTTCTATACTTGTCTGGGCGGACGGTAAGAGGGGTTGGTGCAATGTCTTACGAGAAATTATGGTTCACGGTATGAACCATCTAAACAAATTAAGGACTTAATCCTGTGATAACCTCCTCAAGTAAAACAGTGCAACCACAAGTCTACAAAGTGCAACTAGGCCAAGTAGGGTTATAAGACCTTAGAGTCATTCTATCAATGGGGGAGTGAAGTAGTGCATATGCGGACCAAAATGTTCGACATGAATAGGACACCTTTTAAAGTGAATGTGCACCTGCTGGACTAGACCTATGGAAACGTTGTAGTCCAGCTGGTCTACATGTTGATGTGTGACTTCCCACACAACTTATGAGACCTGCTACCCGTGGGACAAGCTCATATAAGGTGGACTAGCAATGGGTTGAGGTAGCTACGAAAAGCTGCATGACGATATCTCGATCAACATGACCAAGGAATCACAGGGCTATCGGGTTGATTGTCTCTTACGGATAAAGATGTATAGTCTCTGCAGAGTATAAACTGTTTGAACAGTCGTACCCACGGTCAAGGGAGGACATGGGATGTTGCTCGAGTTAGTTCTATTTCAAAACCTTTGTAGGTGGGAAGAAAACTATCAGGCGGATGTAAACCTAACTTTGGCTTTTTCCTGGAGAAATGTACTCTAGCATTGTTAATAAGGTGGATGTAACCCAATGTTCAAAATTTAGTATAGGTGGATGAAACAATATAACAGGTGGATGGAACCTATACTGCTATAAATATCACACAATTTCGAACTCTTTAAAGCATATTTGTAAAATGCTAAGTCATAGAAATTTTAATTATGGTAATTACAAATGTCGCTTTAAGCAAATAAAAGAACCCGAGCCATCATTGTTAAGCCTTGCATATATAATTACATGTATTCTATGTGTTGGCTCATAGAGCATGGTTGTTTGTGCTCACTCTTGCTCTCAAATATATCCCCCCTTCAGAGTCCATGAACCATAGCCATTATGTCTACTATGAGGACCAGGGCGATGAAGGCGGTGAAGATGGTGAAAACTACAGTAGTGCTTAGTAGTCTCGCCTCTCACCTCTGTCTAGCTGACCAGCTAACATTTAGCTGGTACAGCTATTAATCAGGACCCTGGCTAATATCGGTGGCACTTAAGTTGTCTCAGTCGCTTAACTGTGGTGGGTTGTGCTTTACAATGTTTGCCTCCATTTTCGCTTCTGCCCTCTATGTAATGTAAATATTTGGCCTGGTGGCCCTATTGTAAACTCAACTCGACGCGGTCTATTTGAACTCTAGTATTGTGAAGGTATGGTATTTATCGTGTATGAAATGATCCAGCAATGTATATGTGAACACTATCTACTAATCCAATGAATAGTACGGTGGAACATAGAGGATTTTGGGTTGGCAAAATCCGGGCTCTGACATATAACTTATATATATGGTATGTATCCAGCTTGTGAAATAAATAAAAGCTACATTTACTATCTCATAATTTGTTTACTATCATTATCTATACTTCACCTTTGTCAAAATTTTGCCTTCCTCTTATTCACTCTAAGTCTCTACCTTGCTCATTCTACCCTTAATCCAAACTCTTACGTATCTATCTAACATTCTTAAAATCACTTGAGAACCAGCCTCAAATCCCAAGCAGCAGAAGTCACAATGACAGGAACAAGATTTCAGGGACACGGCAACCCATGTGCCAATGAAGCCAACACCACAGAAAATCAATCCAACTTGGCAAATATTCTAGCAATGATGAAACAAAATCGCACTACAGGACGGTAGGGAATTTGGGGCATGCTAATCAGCCTCAAAATGTAGAAAAGTCAGCCTCAGAATATATATTGAGGCTAACACAGCCTGCCTCGGATACCCTTGCCTCAAAATAAGCATATTGAGGCAACCACTAGAGTTAGCCTCTAAAAGCTAAATTTGAGGCTAACACGGTGTGCCTCAGAATTTGATTGAGGCAGATTGCCTGCCTCAGCTAGGACGACTAGCCATGAGGCTGCAATGTCTGCCTCAAAAGAATTGAGGTAACTATAAGCTACCTCAACATTACAAGCATCAAATTACAATTATTTTCAGCATATACATATTTTTCTCAATAATTATTATCAAACACATACATCTCATCACTATGCACACAAGATAATTGAAACAAGAATAAATATAGCCTCCAAATCTCTTCATTCAATAGATTAAAACATCACAGCCACACATGCATATTGAGGAGAAAATATATAGCATCTCATTTAGTCCCCAAAAGGTCCTCTCCATCAGTTGACAAATGTAGCATTCAACTATGCATACAATATATAGTAAAATTCTCAATAGTATAGCTAGTCAGTGGACACATGTTTGAGCCATCAACTGTATAGTAGCTATGGGCTAATAAAATATATCATCTATACAAAATTTGAGATAGTAAACTTCTCAAAAGAGTAGACAGTAACTGCTCATGACTGATCAACCATATAGTAGCTACGGGCACATATTTTGTCATCTTTACAGAAGTTGTCGCCAATTTTGCATGGTTGTGCCTGGTGGCGCAAGAGAAACCCGACCACCTAGAATTAAATTTACAAAATTCGATCAGGTCAGTGCTTAATACAAAAATATCAGGAACAAAAAATAATCCAAAACATTTGGATCAAGAAAGTAGCTACAACTGTTTATATGAATCACATGATGTTTCATTTCTATTTATAAACAACATAGTTCAGTTCATGTTTCATTTCTATTTATAATTTTATCTATCTATATTTCGCTCAATGGATCACATGATGGTGTAAATAATTTTTATGTCATACCTAAGCACTAAATATTTTATATGCAACATAATGACATAAGTACCTGTTTTTGTTACTTCACCATTCTGCCTGGGTGGAACTTCTTCAACCTTAATTGTGAGCATTCATTTGACATGTTAGATTTTCTAGGTAAACAAAGTATACACATAAACAAGCTAAGAAAAGGACATACCAAGTGGATTGGCCAAGCAATGGAATGACCAATAGCATCCTTGATGTAATTCAGATTTTTGCACGATCGAAACAGTTCTGCATCTCCAAATATGGGACTGTCTATGACTACTTTGTAGCACTCGTTTCCAAGAATTGTACCTCCAACCATTTCGATGGGTCTTGGCTTTCAACAGATTGCTTTAGCAATACGATTATATGGCCGCACAGTTCTTTTAAGAAATACATCGTTTCCATCCTATTTGACCATATGGACACCTCAAATTAGACTGGAAAATATAATAGATGATGTTGTTTTACATAACAGATCCAACTGAACTAACAAAATTTTTCCAAACCTGAATGGTTTTTGTTGCTGCCTTTTTAACCCTTGAGTGGTCACTTTTTCCTTGTTGGCACCTCCGGTCTCTCAGAGGCCTCACGGTATTATAATTAGCTACTTGCTTTTGTACCCCCTGTTGCACATTATAAATGTTACTGACATTTTTTCAACCTTTTTTACTTGTGTAAATCAATTCACATGCATTTAGGTAAACAGTTCATCCTAAATGACTTAACATATATATACATATACCTCAGCAAAAACTGTAGTTGTTGTAGCTGGAACATTAGAGCGTTTACTTGTGGCCTTATTGCCTGTTCTTGCTTGTGAATGATTGTTTGCAATCCTTGGTGGCTTGGTAGTATTGCGGTTGCCAGCATGTTTTTCTAACTCTTGTGCATAATATTCACCACCAACCCTTCTCAACGAATCCTAGAAGATTTAGGCAATAAACAGTATATCATGAAGAGCTGTACCAACAAATATGTACGAAACTTGTATACAGAGGTGCAGTAAGCCACACAATCCAATCATCCAACCAAATTCTGCATACAGTAAATTCCTAACAGTTTGCTAACAGTTTGCTAGGTATAAAATCAGTATAGGATGGTACTATTAATAACAAATCTATATAGGATGAAATTCCTAACAGTTTGCTAGGTATAAAATTAGTAAATGATGGTACTATTAATAACTCTGGAATTAGTTATCAAATTTACAATCCTATATTAGGAAAATTGAGGAATTCACCCCCTATTAGTGAATTCTTATTGCCAATAAGAAAGTCGAATTATCATGATAGAGATAGGCTAGCTTTAAAGGCTACACCTGCTGCAATATATGAAAACAAGGATCTTTCAAGAAGATAAATGGCTTCTATTGGCTAATATACCGGAAACCAACAACATTTTTATAATTCCTATGTCTTCACAAAGCAAATGGCTTCTATTAGCTCATAAAATCTAGCTTTCTCTCTGGACTTATTGGATCCTTGTCACAAACAAGTTTGAAACTATGTTCTTCTCTGAAGTTTCTATCAAGTAGTCACACCTCTGATGTAAAAGTACTGAATCGTGGAATTGTATAGCTGCGGTGGGTTCAAGTTGAGAAGATCATTGAAAATAATAATGCTTAAATCAGATATTGTCTCTCTAGCTTAAAATACATTCTATTAGTGTTAAACAATATAAACATCATTAGAGAAACTAATTTTTACAATCAAAATTTCAACTGACCTTCTCCAGCAGTTTGTTTTGGTTATGTTGCAATGCTCTAACAGTTCTTGGTTGTACCTGTATTTAGGGGAAAAAAATTAGAAGCTTATAGTAGCTGCTAATAATACTAGTGCAGTTGATTTATGCGAAGTAAACTGACTTGTACGTTGTTAGAAGCCGACGTGCATGAATATTCCTGATTTGGTATGTGCAAATTTTGCCTCTGTTCACGAGAAGCAGAGATCATAGCTTGAAATTCTGCCAGTTTCTCTGCAAGTCGTTGCTCCATTCGTTCTTCCATTCTCTGTTCCAACTGTTGCATCTCTTCTCTCAAAGCTCGAGCTTCATCTTCTGCCCTTTGTCTTGCTTCTCTTTCCAATTGCAAGCTTATTCTTGCTGTTGATTTAGTTCCTGGCAAACCAAGACTTGCAGGAGTGGAACCCATACCTACTCCAATCACTCTGCCGCTATTTTACTTACCAATCAATTCTGAAAGGAAATCTCCTTCTTGTATAGGTTTGTCCACAAATTCAGCCTCCTTAGTGAGTTTTTCATCGATTTTAGCCTGCAGTAGCCAAGGTAAAATATTGTATTTGAATTTCCAAACAGAGAAACAACTTTGTTGCGTATTCAGTTAATTTTTCTTACTAGTGTTTCTTGACGGGCTGGTTGTGGTCTTCCATCTTTACGAGTATATGCAACTTTGAAAACTTCTGCTCGACTAACTTTTCCTCCTTTCTTTTGCTCCTGCAGTCATGTGAATGCACAACACATTAATACGATGCAAGAAAACAAATGGGGGATGATTAATATATGCTCTCAGCCTGACCATGTCATGGCGAACATTTGCTAGACTCCTGGTTCCAATAGTATGTACTGCATCCATTTTTGCACGATTTGCTTTTTCGTGATTACCGCGTGCCTAAAAAGGATGTACATTATTGTATGTCATTACGTCTTGAAAGAAAGAAAAATTAACAAAAATGTAACATTTGTGCTATGAGCTCTCACTTGGAAAGAAAGGATAACAGAACATAGCATCTATATGCACTTACTTGGCCTTTCTAAGATCTCCAAAAGGCAATTAGCCACTTCCAATCTGAAAGTGATATTCTTGAATCATGTTTTTTCCAAAGCTCTTTATCAGACTTCTGAGGGTCAAAGTACTTTGTTTTTAGCCTATTTTTGAAGTCTTTCCATTTCTTGTGAGCTGATCTCATGACATAATCCTTTAGGCATTCATCTCATGACATATTTCCCTTGGTCGCAAGATTTTGTGCGAAAATTATATCCATTTATAAGATAGCTATTGTATGTTGTGACATGCATATCAGGACCTTTAGCCAACATCTGTATTTCTTCAGATACAATTTCTCCTTTGGCCATTACATTCTGAACCTGTTATCCATAAAAATTTTTAATACTTTTCTATAAAACTGCTAACAAGAATCTGCAAAAACAACACCCCTTACATGTTTCCTAAACCAGTCATGGAACGTCTCATGGTGCACACGTTCAATATCTCTTGGTCTTCGTATTCCACTAGATAAAATGTACTTGCGATGCTTTCTACATAGTATGCCAAACAGTACAAATGCCTGTTAGGAATTTCATACTAACATATTCCAATATATGAAATAAATATGTGATTAGGATCATACTGAAGGAATGGACCAATTTGGTCATAGTTGAATAACACATATCTGTGAGCCTGAATCCATGAGTTGTGGTCCAGAGTGCTAACACGCTTTCCAAGTAAGTGCCGACCTATCTTACTTAAGTAAGGCATGTTATTTATGATCTGGAAAGTCCCATCATCATGCCGTCCTTGACGGTTAAATCGAGTCAAACAGCCATGTAAATAACGGGAACAAAAGGTAAGGCTTTCATCAAAAATATAATTTTCTGCAATTGAACCTTCCGGATGGCTCTTAGTACGAACATATGATTTCAGCCTCATCAAGTACCTATATATTTTAATTAAGTGTCATAATCAGAGGTCTCTACATATGAATAGGATTTAAAATAATAATAAAGGCATTTACCTTTCTATAGGATACATGTTTCTGAATTGTACTGGGCCAGCAAGCCTTGCTTCATGAGCAAGATGGATTGGTAAATGAAGCATTATATCAAAGAATGATGGAGGAAAAATCATCTCCAGTTGGCAAATTGTTTCAGCAATTCCATGCTCTAACTTCTCCATGTCACTAATACGAATTACTGGAGAAAATATTTGTCGAAAGAAGTTACTTAGGCGAATCAATGGTATACAAACATTTTCAGGAAGAATTCTCCTAATAGCCAACGGAAGTAAATACTGTAGAATCACATGGTTGTCATGAGATTTTAGGCCAATCAATCTTTTCTCTTCAACACGAACTTTATTTGATATGTTTGATGCATAACCATCTGGAAATTTAACATCTTTTAGAACTTGACAGAATAATTTCTTCTCTTGAGCACTCAATGAAAAGGTTGCTGGAGGCAAGTAAATTTTAGTTCCTTGTGAAACTGGGTGCAGATCATGTTTTATCCCTAAGCTTTGAAGGTCCAATCTTGAGTTGAGGCTATCCTTAGATCTGCGGTCAACATTCAACAAGGTGTTAACTATGCTATCACAAATGTTCTTTTCAATGTGCATTACATCCAGATTGTGCCGAATTAACAGATGTTCCCAATATGGCAGCCTGAAAAAACAGCTTCTCTTCTTCCAAATAACCACATTATCAGTGTCCTTCATATCATCATCTCTACGTTTACGCTTCCTCTTCTCAGCTTTCCCAAAAACAACATCCATGTCCTTTGTCTCTTCTAGAATATCATGTCCAGATGGTTGAATAGGTGCCTCTCTAAGCTTTATGGTTCCATCAAATGATTTTTTATCAAACCGGAAATTATGGTTTTCTGGGAGAAACCTACGATGTCCCATGTAACAAGTTTTCCTGCCCTTTTTCAAATATAGAGAACAAGTATTCAAGTGACAGTGATGACAAGCAAATTTTCCCGATGTAGGATGGCCAGACACATATCCAAGCCCTGGGAAATCTGTAATAGTGTAAAGAATAGCAGCTCGTAACTGAAACCACTCATTACTAGAGGCATCATATGTCTTTACACCCTCATTAAAAATCTCAACAAGCTCATCCACCAATGGTTCAAAATACACGTCAATATCATTTCCTGGTTGTGTTGGCCCCGGAATAAGCAAAGATAATATAAGATTGTGTTGTTTCATACACAACCATGGTGGCAGATTATAAGGAATTAAAACTACAGGCCATGTGCTGTGATTAACACTCATATTTCCAAATGGATTGAAGCCATCTGTAGCTAACCCAAGTCTAATATTGCGACTATCAGCACCAAATATCGGGAATTTATTATCTAAATTCTTCCAAGCAGGAGAATCTGCAGGATGTCGCAATAAGCCATCCTTAGTGCGGCCCTCAGCATGCCAACGCATGTTAGAAGCTGTCTTTTCTGACATAAAAAATCTTTGCAGCCTTTTTTCAATGGAAAGTAACGAAGAACTTTTTGAGGAACCTTATAAACTCGTTTCCCATCAATCCCCACTTTTTCTATCTTCCACCTAGACGTGTTACATTTTGGACAACTCTTCGCATTCTCATACTCTTTCCAAAATAGTATGCAATCATTCAAACATGCATCAATGTTAATGTATCCCAAACCTAGTGATTTGACAAGTTTGCTAGCAGCATGAAAGTTTTCTGGCAATTGCACATCCATAGGGAAAGCCTCCTTAAGAAGCACAAGGAGCTGATTAAAACTACTATTGCTCCACCCACCCAAAAATTTCAGATGTAGAAGTTTTATGATAAACTGAAGTTTTGACATTTTACATCCCGAATATAAATTTTGGCTAGCATCAGACTAACTTATAGAATTTTTCTGCATCTTCTGTGCACATCTCCCATGTCTCCATCATCTTCTAAACCATTAAAATAATTAAATCCAAGTCCATCTCTTAACATTGCATCAATATCATCGATTGTTCTTGACCTATCGTGGCTCCATGCAAACATTAGTTCTAATCAAGATGAGCCCTCCCATGAAAGAACCATTCACTATAGCCTCGCATAAATCCATCACATATTAGGTGTTCACGAATTAATTCAGCATGTAGCCAATGGCAGTTCATGCATTTCTTGCAAGGACAAAGAATCATGTTGTCTTTTGCTGAATGAGTGAAAGCAAACTGCAAGAATTGTTCCAAGCCTTCTTCATATTCATCTGTCCACCTATTAATGTTGCCATGTTACTTAAATTACATAATATATAATAATATTATGTGACCTCTCATGCAACATACTTAATTACCCACAACCCCACATTTACCTAGGTTTTTCTAGCCAACTTTTGTCCATGTTAGTAATGGGAGGTACTAGCAATCTGTCCAAAAAAGTGCATTCAATATATACCATATGTTCGTTCCAACAAGGCAACATCAAACAACAGATGATAAGCTTTTAACAATATATACAAGCATGGAAATAGAAGCGATGTTAAGAAATTACCTTTCTAAGAACAACAAGCAAGTAAGTTTGCGATGGCGTGCAGCCGAAGAACGGTCCGACTCGGGAGGCGGGCGCGCCGAGACGGGTCGAGGCGAGGCTGGCGCGCGCGGAGGCGGGCGGGCGGCGGCGCTGGATCTGCGTCGGGAGGAGGAGGTGGGGCCGGCGCGCCAGAGGCGGGAGGCGCCGAGACGGCCGGAGGCGGGCGCGCGAGACGGGTCGGGAGGTGAGGCGGTCCGCGCTGGGAGGCGGCGGGGCGGCGGCGCTGGATCGCGCCGGAGGCGGGAGGCGGGCGACGCTGGATCTGTGCTAGGAGGTGGGGAGGCGAGGCCGGCGGCGTTGGGAGGCGGGAGGCGGGGCGGGAGGTGGGGAGGCGGGTCGGGCGGGCCTTGGAGGCGGGCCGGGAGGTGGGGAGGCGGGTCGGGCAGCGCTGGGAGGCGGGAGGCGGGCCGAGGCGGGAGGCGGGCGGGAGGTGGGGTCGGGCGGCGCTAGGAGGCGGGGAGGCGGGGAGGCGGGGCCGGGCGGCGCCGGGAGGCGGAGGCGACGAGGCGGAGGCGACGAGGCGCGAGGTGGGGAGGCTGTGCAGATAGTTTCCGCGGGCAGGTGAGAGATTAGGCAGAGAGTGAATAGGCAGGGAGAATAGAAAGGAGAGAGAGAGGAGGAGGGAATTTTTCTGTGCTCCCGCCAATGCGGTATTTCACCTGATCATTTGAAGCTTGCAACCACTAGTAGCCTCTAATTCCCTGTTGAGGCTGATTGTTAGCCTCAGATTAATGAGGCTTATGGTTTACCTCAATTTTATAATTTGAGGCAGAAGTTGCTGCCTCAGAGAATATTTTGAGGCAACTATCTTCAGTCATGCCTCAAAAGCTTGCCTCAAATTTCCCACCGTCCTGTAGTGTCGATTCCAGGCAGAACAAAACCAAGCTAGAATGATGGGATAGCAATCCAAACTTCTAGAACAAATAGCAATGAGGCCATCGATAGCAGCGACAAGTTCATTAGGATTTAATCATCAAGAAGGGACCCAATTACCTCCAAATGGACAAATTTGCAAAAGGATAGACCACCCATGTTCTCAACATCACCTAATCCAATAGCTACTGATGACTAGATTAGGGACATTGAGAGAAAATTAAATAATGTACAATGCAATGAGAAGGAGAAGATTTTGTATGCTTCCCACCAATTAAAAGGCCAAGCTGCTGCTTGGTGGATGAATTACCAAACTATGCATGAAGACAAGGAAATAACATGGAAGGAGTTTGAAGAGTCATTCCGTCAAGCCCACATTCCCATAGGTGTTGTAGAAACTAAGCGCCAAGAGTTCCTTGCTCTCAAACAAGAATGATGCTCGGTGACTGAGTACCTACACAAATTTAATCAGCTTGCTCATTATGGCCCAAATGATGTCAAAATTGAAGGAAGAAGATGGAGCGATTCAAGGAAGGATTGAAAAAATCTTTGAAATTCCATATATCAACTATCGACTACAAGGATCTATCTGTAACGGTGAACAAGCTAATCATATCTGAAGAAGCCTAAAGTGAATTAGAAGATACTCAAAAGAGGAAAGCAGTGCAATGGGCATCGTCGTTCGGTGCGCTAAGAGGAAGAACCGACAAATGGTTGCTGCACCAAGACCACAATTCAACACTTCATAGCCCACGATGATACAATGTGTACTTTTGGAGGAAATCATTATCTACAACAATGCCCACTTAGGGCAAAAACATGTTCTAACTGTAGACAAACTGGTCATTATAAACACCAGTGCCCAAAGAAAAATTTTCCTTCTAAAGTGGCAAAAATCCAGACTAGAACTCGACCGCCAGTCACCAGACCAATCCCTACTGCACCAACCCATCAAGGAGGAGTCATGCAGGCTTGAATAAACCACAATAAGACCAACGGGAGTATAAAAAGAGTGCCAGCTGCAATGCCAATAGGTAGAGGTAGAGGAATAATGAAGCCATTCCAAGGAAGGGTGAATCATATCTCAGCAGAGGAAGCAGTAGGAGTGACTGATGTTATGATTGATACGTTCCTAATTCATTCAAAACCTACATTGGTTTTATTCGATCCTAGAGCTACACACTCATTTCTTTCATTGGCTTTTGTCATGAAAAACTATTTGCCATTTACTTCTTTACAAAAGTCCTATGTTTTTCAAATACCTAAAAGTAGGATAGAATCCTGCTTTGGGTGCAGTGATTTGGACATAGAAATCTAAGGGGTTAAATTCAAGACTAACTTGTTGCTACTAGAGATGAAAGGATTAGAGGTTATATTGGGAATGAACTGGTTAACTTGACATAATGCCAAAGTACACTATGAAGACAAGTTAGTGGCATTGACTAATTTAGAAGGACAGACAGCGATAGTAAAGACATACCATACCTTGATAGAAACAATGAAGAAAAATGTTCACAGTGTAATAACAGAGGAGATGATTCAAGTGCCAGTAGTCTAAAAATATCTAGATGTCTTTCCTTGGGTGGAAAAATAAATACAAATAATATTCTTAAAAGTCATTTTATCAAATGTATGGCAATAGGTATTGCTGTTGGTTTATAATATAAAATAGTAAAAACTATTTTAGACTTGGATGGATGGTAAGATTAGATTGGTGCGATGGAGCATGGTATCTTGTATTGTGAAAGTATTACCCTAGTCAATTAAGGATTAGCACTTGTGACTATCCAAACTGAGCAATACTATAAAACCACAGGTCTAAATAAGCACAACTTGGCTAATTAATTTACAATTGCCTAGCTTAGATTTTACCCGAGGGCTGAGTGGGTATTAGATGGAAAAAATTATCCCACATGGCGCAAGAGGGGCTTTCGACTGGGTGGATGGAACCTTCAGTAGTGAAACCTTAGTGGGCAGAGCTGAGTTGGGTTGGTGCATTGTAAAGGCCTTATGATAATCACTTAGTTGCACGCCTCAGGAAGTGTGTATTGGCCGATAGGATAAGTTGATTATCTCTTGTGGGTAAAATTGTATAATCTCTGCAGAGTGAAAAACTATTCGAATGCCATATCCACAGTCAAGGGTGGGCAAGGGGTGTTTACACATGGTAGATCTTTGGTTTTGGTTTCAAAATAAATCTTTCATGAACTTGAGAGTGGATGAAACTCTCGAGTATATGTTCTGGCAATGGAGCTAATGTGGGTGGTTGGAACCGAAATTCTTGAACTTGGACAGATAGAGCCTATTTACTAATGTTAGGTCGTTGGACCCTTCAATAGAATATTATGTATTTTAATTAAAATGAATTCTTTGGTCAATTGAGTGCTTTTGTAAAAAATAAAAGTTTGTAAAATGTTGCTTTGTGTGAAAGAACCATGTGGCGTACTCTATGTATTCACATGCTACACTAACAAAAATCTCAGAAGTATATGAAGATATCGAGGAGGACTTCAACTTCTACGCGTGTGGCTTTGATGAAGGGCGTCCAGAGTACTAGGTTGTGTGTTCCCAGTCAATTGCCTATGGCGTATTGATGTGTCATCTTCGGAGTTTATTTGTTTTGCTTCCGCTGTGTTTTGTAAGTTTAAGCGGTCATGTAATATCAGTTGTAATAAGTGGCGATATGGCCGGTACTCTTTATTATTGTAATAAAGCATAGCTTGGTTACATGTTCATCATTGTCAGCTGTGTGCACTAGTTTTAAATGGAGAATAGTGCAATGATACACAGAAGGTTCAGATCAAGGTAATCTAGTCTCAACAACTATTGGGCCCATTTTCTTAATTCCAAAGTATACATGGTTTAGTACCATAATGCTAAGGTAGGGTGGGGGACACCAATTTATAAGGTGGAGTCCATATCACTCCTTGAATTATAAATGGGAATAGCATAAGGAAGGCTTTGACTAATCACACGTGCGCGCACGCACGCATGCATACATATTTGCATATTTTTGTGTGAAAATCGTGTGACTTTTCATTTGCGATACGCGATCGTGCTGTGACATGGCACGCCACTTGGCAGACCAAGTCTATCTTTATTTTTGTTGAACCGTGCATCACTCTCTCTGTGTGTTTGAATGAGATTCAAAGGTTTAAATTTGGAACTTTATTGGGTTTGATGATAGGCAGTTACCAGTGGGTAAATATCTTGTTAAATATATCAGTTACCAGTGGGTAAATGATTATTTTAATCATATCAGTTGTCAGTCTATCTATATATATGTCTGGAGACATTCAGTGTATAGATCCAAGAACCTCACTGCCTCCATTCTCTTCCTCCTGCGAACTTGTGCTATTGTACTATGCCACCTGAACCTCGTCAACTCTTCTTCTCGGCGTACGCCGTGAAGAAAGGAAGCAGTATCTCCGAGCCGTTGCTATCATGAAGACTTGCACGGGGGTGACAATAAGGTTTCTGGGCAATGCACATCTACGCAACCGCTTACTGCACTGCATCATCTACATTTTGCACTGCATCAAACATGTACAGCTTCCTATTCTTCATCAAACCAAATAGTAAGTCGTTCGCTCGTCCGATCGACTTGTTTAAATTTTGTTTCTATGGATTTTTGGAGTACATTGATTTGCCTGTTGTTAGCACTACTTTATGCATCATTAGTTATTTATGATATTTACCTCCTAGTAAAATTTAGAATTAAAATATTGTCTACATTTCCAACAACAACAGCGATTGCTAACATTCGTAGGTTAATGTTGGTGAATGTCAATAATGCATGCATTCACACTACTACAGAAAACCGTATTACAGACGATTCAAAAATGTCATCACATACGGTTTTCTGAACCGTCTGAATTTATGGGTCAGTGATAATCGAAGGTTATCACAGACGGTTCAAAAACCGTCTGTGATGTAAATATCATAGACGGTTTGTAACTAAAAACTATCTGTGATAGCTGATAATCACAGATGGTTTGTAAGTAAAAGTCGTCTGTGATAGGTGATAAAATGGCTCTCCTGCCAAATATGCCTCATTCCACCAAATAAAATGGCCTGAAAGTCTTGCCGCCTGCAGCTGCAATACTGGTTAGATCTGGATCGAAATGAAGATAGATGCGGTCAGAGCAGCACAATAAATACATAGCAGGATTATCACAGACGGCTTTTAACAAAAACCGTCTGTGATACTAGAATATCACAGATAGTTTTTAGTTACAAACCATATGTGATAATCTGGAATATCACAGATGATTTTTAACTAAAAACCGTCTGTGATACTAGAGTATCACAGACGGTTCATCGATAATCACCGTCTGTGATACTTCTACAGCAACACAGACAGTCTTCAAATTAAAATCGTCTGTGATAGTGTACATCACAGACGGTTTTACAAAATCGTCTGTGATTTGGCGTCTAGTATTAGGTTTTCTGTAATAGTGTCAGCTAGGGACGTGGTTAAAGGAATACGCGTAGGCTACGAAAGCAGAAAACAAAACTTTTCTACCACGCACCCAAGAACATCATGCTAAGAAAGGATCATGGATCGTTACCACTTAGACGCGCAGCGCAGCGGAAGAAGAGTTGGAAACCGATTCAATCACGCGCGTCGAGGTAGTAGTGGAAGTAGCCGATCGTCCCGAACAGATCGTCTCCTCCACGCACGCCGATCAACACTGCAACGAGCAGCGCCTCCACCGGTGTCCACACGTCTGGGGCTGGAACGCCGATCGCGAGTGTACTAGCACTCGTGAGCAGCTAGGGTTTGGCTCGGGAGGTGGCGGCTAGGGTTTTGCTAGATGTTAACTGGGACGAATCCCCTCAGCCCCTCGCCTCCATATATATAGACCTCCTCACGTGGGCCTTGAGGACCGAGGCCCATTAGGAGTCTATTCGGATCTTTATCCGAATTGAGTCTATATCCTAATCATATTCGAATCAGTGTTCCAACCCGTTAAGCGTGCGACCCTGTAGGTTCACGTATACTTGGTCGTGACCCGGAAATGCCTTTCCGGTCACCCTGTTAATAGCGGCCTCTAGTAAGACATATTAACCCCAAAGTATATGTAAAGATCATATCGGCTGAACCTGTAATGTTCTTTCATGTACGAATCCCTTTGCCTCACGATATAGATTGAGCTCAAGGCGAGACCTGTGTCATCCTCTTAATAGCTCAATCACTCTTTCGATTCCGTGATGGATTATAAACTTATGATTGACTCCTCAATCACCTTGGCATGGCCATGCACTTTCATAATCCATTACATCGAGGGGCCTAGAGATATCTCTCCCATAAGGAGGGGCAAATTCTATCTTGATCATTCACATCCCACTACATGTTTCATGGCAAACCCGAAGACTACTTTTATGACTACCCAGTTACGGAGTAGTGTTTAGTAGTCCCAAAATAAGCTACTACCCATGTTGGGAACCATGATGATCTCAAGTCTAAGGATTCTACATAAACACTACTCGAGACCAACTGATGACATATGGAATCTCTGCAGTGTCTCATGGCAGGTCTATCCAACATATGTTCACTAACACATGTCCATATTATTGATTTGGTATCACCATACCATGATCCATGAGACATGATCATCAATCAATACATATGCTGATCTTTGTCTTTGAATCATATTTGTTCCTCATATGATATATGATCAGGGATCATTTAGAAATAGCAACATTTTAGTATTTAAGAGTCTCATGAATAAGTCACATACTCATTGGTCAATAATGATGATGTCTATTCCAAGGAACAAAGTAATGTATCATAAACATAGTATGTGATATATACAACATCTCCATGTTGCCTCTAGGGCATATCACTAACAGTCTCCCACTTGCACTAGAGTCAACCATGTAGGTATCTAATACCCATTGCCCTAGTGTGAGCCTCATGCTTTGGCTGGGGAAGCGGTTTTGTCAACAGATCTGCAATGTTCAAATCCGTTTGTACTTTGCATATCTTCACATCGCCTCTCTCCACTATCTCGCGGATGAGATGAAATCCCGTAAAATGTGCTTGGACTTCTGGTGCGATCTAGGCTCCTTGGCTTGTGCAATGGCCCCACTATTATCACAGTAGAGGTCCATTGGGCTGGAGGCACTAGCCATCACACCAAGCTTAAAAATAAATTTCTTGATCCAAACAGCCTCTTTGGCAGCTTTAGAAGCTACTATGTACTCGGCTTCTGTTGTATAATCAGCAACCGTCTGCTGCTTGGAACTCTTCCAGCTTACCGCACCGCCATTCAGGCAGAACACAAATCCAGATTGCGATCTAAAATCATCTTTGTCAGTTTGGAAGCTAGCATCGGTGTAACCAGTTACAACGAACTCTTCCTCACCTCCATAGACAAGAAACACATCTTTAGTTCTTCTCAAGTACTTCAAGATGTTCTTTACGGCAATCCAGTGACTTTCACCTGGATCTGACTGGTATCTACTCGTAGCACTTAAAGCATACGAAACATCTGGACGTGTACAAAGCATGGCATACATAATGGACCCAATAGCTGAACCATATGGAATCGCATTCATTTTATCCCGCTCATCAGGTGTATTAGGACACTGATTCTTGCTAAGATTTATACCATGTGACATAGGTAGAAAACCTTTCTTGGAATCATGCATGTTGAACCTTTTCAACACCTTGTCAATGTACGTATCTTGGCTTAATCCAATTAGCCTTTTGATCTATCTCTATAGATCTTGATGCCTGAATATATGTTGCCTCTCCTAAGTCTTTCATAGAAAAACTATTTTTAATGAAGACTTAACAGATTCGAGCAAAGAAATGTCATTTCCGATCGTAATATGTCATCCACATATAAGACCAGAAATACGAGTGCGCTCCCACTAGTCTTTTTGTAAACACAAGGCTCTTCTTCGTTCTTGATGAAACCAAACCCTTTGATTACTTCATCAAAACGAATGTTCCAACTCCGAGATGACTGCTTTAATCCATAAATGGATCTTTGGAGCTTGCATATCTTTCCAACTGATTGCGGATCGACAAAACCCGTGGGCTGTGTCATGTACACATCCTCACTCAGATTTCCATTAAGGAAAGCTGTTTTGACATCCATTTGCCATATTTCATAGTCGAAATATGCAGCAATCGCTAGAATGATCCGAATAGACTTTAGCATTGCGACAGGCGAAAAAGTTTCATCATAATCAATACCTTGAATTTGTTTGAAACCTTTGGCCACCAATCGCACTTTATAGATGTGAACATTTCCATCTATGTTTGAAAACCTATTTGCATTCAATAGTTTTAACACCATCAGGTGGATCAACCAAGTTCCAAACTTGGTTACTGTGCATGGATTCAATTTCGGATCTCATGGCTTCAAGCCATTTCTCAGAGTCTGGTCCCACCATCGCTTCTTCATAGGTCTTAGACTCATCGTTGTCTAACAACAATATGTCCCGTTGTTGAGTAGTCAAAAACATGTACCTCTCAGGTGCACGACGTGACCTTTCTGACCTACGTGGTGCTGGTGTGTCCACAACAGGTTCTTCAACAGTTTGTTCATCTGTTGTGGTTACAGAGGAGCTGAAACGTTATCAGGTGTTTCTTGAATTTCTTCAAGTTGCACTGTGCTCCCACTATCCCTTCTTGAGAAAAACTCTTTCTCTAAGAAGACATCATGCCGGGCGACAAACACTTTGCCTTCTTCTTGATTATAGAAGTAATATCCTTTTGTTTCCTTAGGATACCCGATGAAGAAGCATTTATCAGATTTAGGAGTGAGCTTATCAGATTGTAAACGTTTTACATAAGCCTCACATCCCCAAATCTTAAGAAAAGACAAGTTAGGACGTTGTCCTGTCCACATCTCATATGGTGTCTTTTCTCACGATTTTGATGGAACCTGTTTAGTGTGAGCGCGTTTGTTTCAAGAGCGTACCCCAAAAAGACAACGGAAGATAACTTTGGCTCATCATGGAGCGCACCATATCTAATAAGGTGCGATTTCTCCGTTCAGATACCCCATTCCATTGAGGTGTTCCTGGCGGAGTCAATTGTGGAACAATTCCACAATCCTTTAGATGATTGCTAAACTCATGGCTCAAATACTCGCCTCCACGATCAGATCGTAGAAACTTGATTGTCTTGCCTAAATGATTTTGCACTTCATTTTGGAATTCTTTGAACTTTTCAAAGGATTCAGACTTATGCTTCATCAGGTAGATATACCCATATCTACTAAAGTCATCAGTAAAAGTTATGAAGTACTGAAAATCACCTCTAGCTGTTAAGCTCATTGGTCCACATACATCAGTATGTACGAGTACCAATAAGTCATTTGCCCGTTCACCCTGACCGGTGAAAGGTGCCTTTGTCATCTTGCCAAGTAAACAAGATTCACATGTCTCTAATGATTCAAAATCAAATGAGTGCAGAATACCATCTCTATGGAGCTTCTGCATGCGTTTCTCATTTATGTGACCTAAGTGACAGTGCCAAATAAACGTGGGATTCAAATCATTCGGACGTTGCCTCTTTGCATTAATGTTATAGACCGGTGATCCTTCAAGAGTAAGAACGTATAACCCATTCACCAATGGAGTATGACAATAGAACATATCTTTGAAATAAAGAGAACAACCATTGTCCATAGATTTAAAGTCATAACCTTCTGCTTGCAAACACGGCGAAATAATGTTCTTTGAAAGAGATGGAACACAATAACAATTATTCAATTCCAAAACTAATCCTGAAGGTAAAGACAATGGCATGGTGCCAACAGCTACCGCAGCAACTTTTGCTCCATTGCCAACGCGAAGATCCACTTCGCTCCTCCTCAAACTTCTACTTCTTAATAGCCCCTGCAACGATTTGCAAATGTGAGCAACCGATCCGGTATCAAATACCCAAGAATTAGTGGAAGAAGTAGCAAGATTGATTTCTATAACATTTATACCTGGAGTGGAAGTCATACTTCCCTTCTTCTTCTCAAGATCCTCCAAGTACTTTGGGCAGTTCCTTTTCCAATGTCCTGATTGCTTACAGTAGAAACAATCTGCATCAGGATGAGCAGCGCCCTTCTTGTCTTTCTTGGCCTTAGAACTGCTCGCGATCGCATCGGGAGCTAACTTTCTTTTGACCGCGCTTTTCTTGACATAGGGCTTGCCCTTGCCTTTGTGCATCATCATCACATAATTGCTGCTTTTCTTAATGCTTTCCTCGGCAGATTTTAGCATCCCATGCAACTCAGCCAGGGTCTTGTCCAAGTTGTTCATGTGAAAGTTCATTATGAATGGCTCAAAGCTCGGGGGGAGCGACTGGAGAATCACATCAGTAGCCAACTCTTGGCTAAGGGGAAAACCAAGCTTTTCCAGACTCTCAATGTAGCCAATCATCTTAATCACATGAGGGCTGACGGGATTCCCTTCTGCAAGCCTGCACACAAATAAGGACTTTGAAGTATTAAACCTCTCAGCCCTTGCTTGGTTCTCAAACATACCACGTAACCCCACAATAATATTGTAGGCATCTGTGTTCTCATATTGCTTCTGAAGCTCAGAGGACATTGTGACAAGCATGAGACAGCTCACATCAAGGCAATCATTCGTTTGCTTCTCATAAGCTCTCCGTACAGCCACAGTAGCATTATCAGGCAAGTCTTCGAGGTAAGGAGACTCAAGGACATACTCCTTACGCTCTTGTTTGAGAACAATTCTCAAGTTGCGATACCAATCCAAAAAGTTTGTTCCATTATGTTTTTCTTTCTCAAGAACAGATCGCAAATTAAAAGTACTGGATGCGGCGTTAGCTGACATGATCTACAACACAAGAATATGCAAAGTTTAGCACTATGTTTATGTTCATCTTTTATTAAACTATTTAACAAAAGACTCCCACTATGAGTTTTACAACAAAAACTCCCTCTAAGTTACATAGTGGGTAAATATCCTCATTTCACTAATTCCTAGTGAGATTTGGTATTACGGCTAGAAAACTAGTGACATGGGTAAGCAACACCTTGCTAATCACATCCCTATGTGACTCTACTTTGGGTGACATCAGTATGCCTCGGCCCCAATCTATGCCCCAAGGTCCAAAACTATTTTGATAACCTTGTTAAGTAAACCAAATGCTTCCGTATGTAGATGTCCGACATCTACCCCAAATGATGATGATAACCGATGGCACTCTATTGTGGTAGACCTACCATGCGGTGATCATTATCTTTTGATGCAGCATATGGAAGGGCATTAACACCTAATTTTAAGAGGGATTCTATCCTACCAAAGCAACATATCACATATATCATTGCATAAGAATAAGATAGATAACATCATAGATAAACACATTTAACTGTGAAGTAGTATGGCCCAAAAAATGGTGATATCCATCTCCAAGTAGGTGTAGACGATCTCCATCCTCCACATCACTCCTTTAGGCCACCATGCTTAAAAGCTTGTAACCTCAAAACTAGGCTACTACCTATAATAGCTAGAAATTGAAAATTACAAAGATAGATTCAAGCATTAAGGTCGACACGCAGGTCGTTAAATACAATATATACAACTAACAATAGCTGAAATAATCATGACACGCAGGCCATGAACGAATGTTACATGCATCACATACACTCATACATTCAAATAAGCTATAGCGCCATACTATTCACATCATTCCCTGCAAAAACAAGTTAGACGCAGAATCGCATTCTACCTAACGATGTGAACCCAAGACGCTATACAAGGGGGGATACACACGGCGGTCAGCGGGCGGGGGGTCGAGGGGAGCCGCCGCGGGTTCTGTGGCAACGCCTAAACACCCTACGAAATTTACAGATCCAATCTATAAAATCGCTATGAAAATCTCATCGGGCCGATCAAATCAACCCAAATCCGAGCCATTCAAAATTTCTCAATTTTTCATTAGATCAATCATATTGATCATCGCGATCGGTATATTTGAGGAGACAACAACACAAGACCTCGATCTGTTGGCTCGATCATCGATTGTCGCGTGATTAGCCCCGATGGTGATTCCAGCCGGTAGGGACAAGTCGCGCGTACATCAAAGAAGGAGCACGAACTAATCTTTTTGGCCATATGATGCTATCAACTCATACCTATTTCAACCCCTTATGACCGATTGATCTCATCAACCCGTGCTACCTGATTTAGACTGTAATAGATCCAATCTACTACTATCGCATATCAACATATGCGCTGATCTAGATTGCAAACTAAGCAAGATGGCTCTGATACCACTAAAGAAATACGTGTAGGCTACGGAAGCAGAAAACAAAACTTTTCTACCGCGCACCCAAGAACATCATGCTAAGGAAGGATCATGGATCGTTACCACTTAGGCCAGCCGCAATGAAGAAGAAGAGTTGAAACCGATCCAATCACGTGCGTCGAGGTAGTAGTGGAAGTAGCCGATTGTCCCGAACAGATCGTCTCCTCCACGCACGCCGATCAACACTGCAACGAGCAGCGCCTCCACCGGTATCCACACGTCCGGGGCTGGAACGCTGATCGCGAGTGTACTAGCACTCGTGAGCAGCTAGGGTTTGGCTCGGGAGGTGGCGGCTAGGGTTTTGCTAGATGTTAACTGGGACGAATCCCCTCAGCCCCTCGCCTCCATATATATAGACCTCCTCACGTGGGCCTTGCGGACCGAGGCCCATTAGGAGTCTATTCGGATCTTTATCCGAATTGAGCTCATATCCGAATTATATTCGAATTAGTGTTCCAACCTGTTAAGCGTGTGACCCTGTAGGTTCACGTATACTTGGTCGTGACCTGGAAATGTCTTTCCGGTCACCCTGTTAATAGCGGCCTCTAGTAAGACATATTAACCCCAAAGTATATGTAAAGATCATATCGGCTGAACCTGTAATGTTCTTTCATGTACGAATCCCTTTGCCTCACGATATAGATTGAGCTCAAGGCGAGACCTGTGTCATCCTCTTAATAGCTCAATCACTCTCTCGATTCCGTGATGGATTATAAACTTATGATTGACTCCTCAATCACCTTGGCATGGCCATGCACTTTCATAATCCATTACATCGAGGGGCCTAGAGATATCTCTCCCATAAGGAGGGACAAATTCTATCTTGATCATTCACATCCCACTACATGTTTCATGGCAAACCCGAAGACTACTTTTATGACTACCCAGTTACGGAGTAGTGTTTAGTAGTCCCAAAATAAGTTACTACTCATGTTGGGAACCATGATGATCTCAAGTCTAAGGATTCTACATAAACACTACTCGAGACCAATTGATGACATATGGAATCTCTGCAGTGTGTCATGGCAGGTCTATCCAACATATGTTCACTAACACATGTCCATATTATTGATTTGGTATCACCATACCATGATCCATGAGACATGATCATCAATCAATACATATGCTGATCTTTGTCTTTGAATCATATTTGTTCCTCATATGATATATGATCAGGGATCATTTAGAAATAGCAACATTTTAGTATTTAAGAGTCTCATGAATAAGTCACATACTCATTGATCAATAATGATGATGTCTATTCCAAGGAAAAAGTAATGTATCATAAATATAGTATATGATATATACAACATCTCCATGTTGCCTCTAGAGCATATCACTAACAGTGGTGTTCAGCACCAGTTTTTATGGCTCCTCACACCGTCGGTAGACCGTGTCACCGTGAGGCCATGATGCCGGGGGTTGATGTACCATGCACCCTAGAGAATTGCTACTCAGTGGATCTGCAACAGTATGTAGGGAGCAAATTATCAAATTATCTAACAAGATGCCTGACTTGGGTTTGAACTTCTGTCATGTTGGCTATGACTTCTTCACGGCATGCTTGCTCGAGGTTTCTACAAGCTTGCACGCATAGTGTGTCCATGAGCTAATGCAACATTCCAAGGTAAGGTACACAGATGCACACGCATGGTTACTCTGCCTGATCAGTTGTTAACCTAATTGTCCACGTAAACTAGCTCTGAGGGCTTGCTCTTACGCTTTTCCTGTCGCTGTAAAGATGATTCCCTGAACGAGAGGGGAGGGACCTCCGGGAGCTCCTCAGAGGGCGACAGTGAGAGATCCAGCTCCGGGGGATCGTCGAAGGGCGAAGGCGGGTAGGTTCGGGAGAGAGGCTGGCACCTCCTCGGCCGATGACTCCCAGAGCTGGTAATGGCGGTAACAAGTCCGTGGGAGCAGAACCCACCGAACATGGTGAGGACTGTTTGAGCTTTGATCATTTGCTGGACATCTTTATGTTTGCTTGCCCAAGCCAACCAACATTAGAAGAACGTTTTGGATACATCTTGAAGTTAACAAAGAGTATCCGTACCGTAGATAAGACAACATATTGCCACTACTAGTGCTCCAAAAAATATTACAGACGCCGCAAGCATTGCAAGGAATTGTTTGAACATGACGACAATTATAACCGCCTTCACCTTCAATGGCTTGGTTTGATCTGTGAAAACAAATTTCAGTAATATATAATTCCCATCTAATGGTATCAGATAAAACTTTTAGGATTTTTTTACGGTACATCATACTGTAGTAAAAGGTGATAGTAAAAATTGAATCTGACTGTTGATTTACGAAAGTATTATAGACTTTTTTGTTGTCGAACTTTTTTCGGAAGGTATTTTGGACTATTCCATAGAACACTGCGAGGCTCTCGGAGTCATGGAGGTTCTTCCACCTGATGGTGTCGGTGTCGGCCGAGAGCGCCGAGACGACATGCTCAATGATGGCCTCCGTGATGAAGGAGCCCTGCACGGCCCCGGGACCCCTCGTCGCCGACTACAACGAGACGTTCGTCTTGCAAACCTTGACATCGAACGCGAGGGCACACCAATTGTACTTCCTCAAAGCCCTTATGATGGCAGTTGGCATCAATGGACTGGTTTCCGGTGATATTCCGGCATGGATGCCGAGATCGAGGTGCGGAGCCATGATCTTGCCGTCCGACTTGGACCCGACGGAGTACTCCACCTTCATCAGGTGCCCGCCTCTTGCAATTATCATGCCCGTCTTGCGATGGAGGTACATCCGAACAGGGCGCTGCAGCTTGAATGCTGCAAGGGCGCACACTGCTGCAACTTGAAAACACAGATATTTTCATGATCAGACTATGTACAGTAACTGAAAGTACAGATGCTCTGGTCAGTTGGGCCCTCACATGTAATGCTTTCATTGCCTTCCCACCAAAGCCGCCTCTAATGGATCTCCATCTAATGGATCTCTTATACACCCCTGCGGGGAATATCCACTACTACAAAAACGTTTATATTAGACGTTTCATCACAGACGGTTCATAAAAATCGTCTGTGTTAAATGCAATTACAAACGGTTTTTGATAAGAACTGGTTCTAAACTAGAACCGTCTGTGATATTTCAAATATCACATTAAGAACTGTCTGTGATATTGTGGAATATCACAGACGGCTCTTAATTAAGAGTCGTCTGTGATATATTTCCCGCTTCGCGTATCACTAAAATTTCATAATTTTCGTCTGAGTTCGAGTAAGATTCCGTTTTGACACACATTCAGTAAAACGGGCATAACTTTTGCATACGGTGTCCGTTTTCAACGTTCTTGTACTCGTTGGAAAGCTAACGATGAGCCCGATCCAAACAAAATGACCGGCTTGCGCCAGTCGCCCTTGAAGACTCCCAAAATCGGCCATCTTTAGCCTCAAATTCGAATCGTAAGTTTTTTATTTCTGTTTTTGCTAAAAAATTTTGATCTTTCCTTCGAAATTTGGGGTTCATCTCAACTGCAAAGTTGTAGATCTCGTCGAAACCTTTCAAATAAGTATATATATAAGCTATATAGAACTTTATTATTTTATATTTTGAGACTAATTGTTTATATCGTATCAGTATATGTATAGCCAATATGACAAACGGTTCTTACCAAAGAACCGTCTGTGATACTATTACAGACGGTTTTTACCAAGAACCGTCTGTAATAATTTGTTCTCTGACCACTGGGCCCGTCAATCCTTCTCAACCTAATTTCAGCTAATAGAAACCGACCAACCCACACCCCACAGATCATAGCTCTCTCTCCTCTATAAATACTCACCCGAACCCATCCACCCCTCCCTTCAAATGCGTCTTAAGCTTTCTCCCTCTATCATTTCTTCTAGTATTTGATTTTATGGGGTTTAGATCTCCATCGTAGTCTCCATTGTTGCTACTTTGTTGGGTTTAGGGAGCTTATAGTGAGCCTCCATCGTAGCCTCTGGGAGCTTATAGTGAGGCGGCTGCTAAGAAGGCCTACCCGAGCTTGTGATGGTGGATTGTTCTCTGCTATGTTACTTTCATTATTCTCTTCATCGTAGCCTCCATTGTTGCTTCCATTGTTTTCTGCTATGTTATCTGCTATTGTCATGGTGGATTATAATCTTGTGATGTTGTAATAGTAGATTGTAATCTTGTGATGTTGTAATGGTGGATTGTAATGGAAATAAAATATTCTCTGCTATATTTGATATTGTATTTGCTTGTTTTCAAAAAGCATAGTTAACATTTCCTGAGGTTAACTGAAAAATAGAAAAAAATTTTAGGTATAGAATGAACTATCATAGACGGCTTTGTAGTATAAACCGTCTGTGACAACACATCACAAATGGTTCTAAATTAGGACCGTCTGTGATACTCACACATCACAGACGGTTCTAAACTTAGAATCGTCTGTGATAGTGTTTTTCACAGACGGTTCTAGTTACACACCGTCTATATTATATTTATCACAGATGGCTCACAAACCGTCTGTGATAACCTTCGATTATCACTAACCCATAAATTCAGATGGTTCAGAAAACCGTCTATGATGACATTTTTGAACCATCTGTGATGATGGTTTCTGTAGTAGTGATCCCCATAGGGGGCGAGGGCAGGGGATAATGTAACATTCCAATTTTTTTTGGAAAAGATAGATAATATGAAAATTTGGCATTTGGATATTTTAGCATTTCTTGACCTCTCAAGCTTTCAAGATTTCTGAAGTTTTTGGTTGAGGTTCCATTAAAAACAAAAATAAAATGTATACTTATACATGTAAAGGAAAGCACATGAAATAAAGTGGAAGGTCAAAAAGAAAGGATATGCTCGATAATTGGAAATGTTAAAATGTAAATTGAATTTGAAAAGATGATCAACAAATTGGCCTAAAAGCTTACAACAAATAAAGAAGCAATACATGTGTATGTGTGTGTGTGTGTACCTATCTAAGAAAGTAGTAAAGCTAAAATAAGTATATTAAGATTTCATGTATTAAAAATGTATATACATAATTATGTTCCAAATAAAGCATGGGAAGATCCAAACAAAAAGGGCATTAATGGGATATGTGCAAAGCAATATACACATATAAATAAGTAAACTAAATTATGAAGACCACAAAAAATAATAAAAAAATAAAATAAAATTTTTGGAGAGCCAGCCCTCCAGCCAGGGCTTTCGGCCCAGCTAGCTAGCCAGCTCCCCCTCTCTCGCTCACTCGGCCTCACTCCCTCTCCTAGCCTGCACCTGAACCACCGCTCTCTTCCTTTGCCTCACTCTCTCTATCTCTGTCTCTCTCTCTCACTGCTTTGCGCTGGTGCTCGCTCTCTCCCTCTGCCAGCGTGCGCCACGCCCATGCCTCGCCCGAGTCGACCCCCACGACTCCTCTCTGCTCTCTCTAGGCGCGCCCGGCAGTCAACGGCCTCTGCACCAGTCGCCCATATCACCGCCTTATCCCCCGTCGCTCCGACAGGACACTTAACTGCCTCGGCGCCAGCTGCCAGCCCCTGCGCTCGCCAGCCTTGCCTCGTCACCATGCATGTCGCCTCCTCCACACTTTGGCCGCGCCTTTTCTTCCGTCAGCCGCCATGATCGGCCACATGCGCTCCACGTGGGACAGACCGCCCCAGCGGCTATAAAAGCCAGCCGAGGCCTGCACTGAGTTTCCCACACCTCCCTCACTCTTCCACCGCTCTTAATCGGAATTCCGTGCAGTGTAGTTCGCCGGCGCCGATTTCTTCCCTGACTCTGATTCTGGAGCTCGCCATCGATTGCGGGCACCTCGGGACAATCCCATCCGCCGAGAGCATCACAGCAGCCAGGCGAAGCCATCCCCGCCGTCGCTGAAAGCTCTCTACGCCCGAGCACCTGCCCCATCGTGCACCTCCTTCCAGTTCCGTCACCGCACGCCGATAGCCTCCCTCAGACCTCCTCGAGCTCGAGCGACCACTGAGGTAGCTTCATGAACACAGAGGTCCTCCACCGCCGCCTTGGCTCGCCGCCGGTGCCCATAATGGTCAAATTGGCCGGCGAGCTCCTACACAGAGGTGGGTGGCGAGACAAAGGTCCCATTTTTTTAATTTGTTCGTGCGGCTGTAGCCTTCCTCACCGGTGGCAAGTTTTGCCGGAATCGGAGGGAGGAAGAAGAACAGTGCGCACGCGATTTGGATCCTCGGCCAGCACGTGTCAGTCGAGGCGCGTGTCGCTGTGGCGCGTCGGATGACGATCGAACAGCTCCGCGTGGCCACCTGCGGCCAAAAGCGCGCACGCGCTCGCTATCGGCCACCCGATGCCGATCGGACAGCCCACACCGAGTTGGCGCGTTCCCGCGCACCAGGGCGTGTTCAAAGCCTCCCGATCAAGATTGATCGGTTCCTGCGTGTGGTTGGGCACAACCCGACACATGTCACTTCCTATTTCTGATTTAATTCATGCTCAAAACTTTAAATCTAGATAACTTTGTCATTTTTAATCCAAATTTGATGAAATCAAATTCTAAATTGATCTAAATTCATCCACTTTCCAGAGAAACCAAAATCATGAGTTTTTGAGTTAGATAGAAATTATGATGCAATTTAATTGGTTATGTTAAATTACTTTTAAACTTTAAAATTTCATAACTAATTCATTTTAATTCCAAATTTAATGAGAAAAATTTCAACATGTATCCAAATTTATTTTCTATCTAGAGGAACCAAAACCATAAAAATTTGGAGTGTATTTGAATCTTTGTTGAGGTTTTATTTGGCTATGTTGATTTGTTCTGTTCTTTTAAAATGTATGTGCGACGAAAAATTAGCTTACGAGGATCAGGAAGAAGAAGCAAAGGCAAATCAAGGCCAACAAGACCCAGAAAATTGGAAGTCAGGAATACCCCAACATTATATGCAATGGCAAAGAGTAATTTTGGGAAAAGCTGTAGATGAGAATGGTGGTGTATATCTGATATGATTATTATTTTATGCCTCCAAAAGTCCTTAAAATGCTGGGTGTGTCTGGGCGGATGGTTTGGTGTTGTGGTGTACCGGCGTGCACAAGAGTGGGGTTCGTGGTAGAACCGCCCAAATGATCAAGGACCGAATCAGGTTATGATTTTCCATTGTAAAACAGTACAATCATAAGTCTGCAAAGTGCAACTTGGCTAAGTAAATTCTATCGAAACCTCGGACTCATGTCACAGATTGGGGGAAAGAAGGCCAGAGCCTGGGTGGCTATAGGGACACCGAGTGGAGGATAATTTGTTTCTCAGTCTTACTAGCACTATGGGGAGTGGAGCCTGGAGGTGCTAGTAATAGTGATTAACATCCCGCGCAACTATGGTCCCACCGCAAGTGAGGCAGACCCATAGGGTGACATGAGACCCCGAGGTTAGGTATTTTTGAAAGGTCACTGTGATGATCTACTCGACTGCATGACTAAGGAATCATGCGGGGCAATGAGCGGATTGTCTCTTGTGGTGAAAGTGTACAAACTCTGCAGAGTCACAACTGTTCGAACAGTCGTGCCCACGGTTAAGGGTGGATATAGGAACTTAACTCTGATATAGTTCTATTTCAAAAATAATTTTTATGGTTGGGATCTGGAATGGGAAAAATGAAGGAAGATGGACTGTCCTGGTTTGTGTTGTCCTATGTGTCGTCCCAGTGATAAGTTAAGTAGCTATAACGCTGAAAACTGATTTGTGGTGCAAGCAGACTGGGTTGTTGGATGAGATCTGTACTTATTCTATAAAATCTTTTATTCAAAGTTATTATAAATTTTGGTCCAAAGGCTAAGTCTAGGAATTTCTTATGCTTAGCCTTAAGTCTTTCAAAACGCAATTGCCGGCAAATAAAATAACCCGAGCCTATCCTCGTCAAGCCTTGCATGCTATATAATTGCATTCTGTGTATTGGCTCGCTGAGCACAGGGTTGGAGTGCTCACACTCGCATAATCAAATCCAGAAACAGGAGGACAGGATCACTATGCTTATGAAGATGCGCCAAGCCAAGGAGCAGACAATGGAAACTAGGACGGATTTCAAAATGTTTAGTCTTAGACATTAGACTTGCCGTAAGGGTGTTCGCCTATATGGCTTAGAGTTGGGCAATATAGACGCATACATTTACTCCCAGTTGCCTGCCTGTGGCTTATGGTTTTGCTATCATCTTTATCTTCCGCTGCTGTATCTTTTGATTGTAGTTTTTGGCTTGAGCAGCCGTTATGTAAGACTATTACCCGATGTGGTATACTTTTAGAACTCTGATGTAAATTATATTTGATTTTGACTGTATGATCATCATGCGATGTATGGACTGGTTCAGCAATGTACTGTGAGCACTATCCACTGATCCAGATAATAGTGCAGTGGATTCACAGAGGATTCTGGATTGAAAATCTGGGTTCGACAGAGCTGGTATCAGAGCATACGACTGTAGGGCAAAACCTTAGGAAGGCTACTAGGAAAGACCTAAGATTGAATTCCATAAACTTATGAAAAGGATTTATGAAAAATATAGTATATTACTTCTTCCTTACCCCTCCTAGTTCTAATCTTGCCACTCTATTGTTTTGATTTAAAAGTAATACTAACTAGTGCTTCGACTGGCAGATGGCTGGAGCTATGGACGGTGCATGGGATTACTTTTCCCACAGCCAAATGGAGGGTGAATTCACAAGCATTCTGCGTAGACTACTCCACTACTTGGGGTATAAGGAGCAGCCAATTTATCAAGGCCGCAAGACCACCGATGGGCCCCATGAGTCATGGGTCATGGAGATATTCATTTATGCTCGCGTCAAGACAGATCCACCCCATGTCTTCAGGAGTCTGCATCGGAGGAGCACCGGCACCACTGTGCTACGGGACGCTGCCTGCATGGCCGCAGCTCGACTATGTGACATCCATGGACCAGCCTTGCTATCGTCGCCGTGCTTCTACTACCCGTCATGCAAGGATGGGGAGATTCACCACGAGACCTTCCTACCCGAGCAGGAGGACAATCCAATGCTGACACATCAGGTCCACCTCACCAGAGAGTTGGGAGCCACATACACTGTGGCATTAGAGGAGATTGGCTATCTATGACAGCTCCTGCTCTCCAGTCATAGCCACGAGAAGGCACTCCAGGGACAGCTCACCAAGTGCGAGCAGGCTCTCGCGGAAGTGGAGAAGGAAAAGGCCGCCGCTCTTGCTGAGCTGCAGCGAACTGTCGTTGCCGCAGCAATCCATGCTCCAAGTCCCGCGGCCTCACCCATCGTCAACCTGGATCTAGCTCCCTCACAGCCCCGGTCCAGTGGGCCACGCACCCGGCTGACGGCTCGAAAGAGCGTGCGACTCCCGGGGCCGTAGGACATTGTTACTCTAGGAGTACCTGTCTATGTCAACAGTCAGTCTCGCTCCTGCTCCCGTATCGACTCCTCCGAGTTTAGTGGGAGTCGCTCCTGTTCAGAGACAATTGACTACACCCCGGAGTGAGAGCCCGCCTTGGAGGAGGAGAAGTACTTTTGGTTAGTGCTCGAAGTTAGCAAAGAGCACCGTCCCCGTAGAAACAAGATGAATTAGGCCCTAGATCGCAGTCGTACTTAATTGCTCCCGGCCTAAGTACCGAATGGAGTTGTATGAACTCCCCACCCTATGTATGAATGTGGCCATGAATAGGCCTTGTATTGTAATTCTCCTTGGCACTTGTGATGTTTGTTGGTTTTTCATGAGTTGGTTTCTTGGGTCAAAAACCCACATGCTTGTTGTTGTATTTAAGGTGTAGTTGTTACCTGCAGATGGCCACAAAGAGAGTAGCAAGGGCTCAGGCCAACGCTGCCCCAGGCGCGCACGTCGCGGCCGGTACTAACCGAGATGCACCCCAGATGGGCGGGGGCCAAGGCTGGGAGGCCAATACCCCACCACCTCCACCGGAACACCCTACAATGGCTCAAGTAATGGCGCAGCATACGCAGCTTCTGCAAGCCATTCACGCGAGTCAACAAGACAATTCCAACAGCCACAACACGAAGCTAGGCGACTTCTTAAGAAAAAGACCCTTAACTTTCTCACTCACAGAGGAACCTCTCGAAGCTGAGGATTGGCTTCGAGACACCGAACGGAAGCTTCGACTGGCAAAGTGCAACGATGAAGACTGGGTGATCTTCGCCACCCATCAGCTTAAGGGAGCCGCCGCCGCTTGGTGGGATAATTATATGGCCACTCGAGGTCATGATGAGGCCCCCACAGGCGACGATTCCAAAGAAGAAACTGCAGCACAAGAAGGGCCCCACCGAGCTCCTCAAGCCCGGCCAGCTAGCGCGGTCATCACAAGGGTAGAATTCAAGGCAGCATTCAAGGCAAACTTCGTCCCCGCCGGTGTTATGAGGATGAAGAAGAAAAAGTTTCGTACACTGAAGCAAGGAAACATGTCGGTCAGTGAGTACCTCACCAAGTTTAACCAACTTGCGCGGTACGCCCCAAAGGATGTGACAGATGATGAGGAAAAGATTGACCGCTTCTTTGAAGGCATGAACAAGGAATTGAGAGCGCAACTCATTATCCAGGATATCACCAGTTTCCACCAGCTGGTGAACAAGACACTCATACTAGAGAATGAAAGATAGAACTTGGAGGTCAGTCGCAAGAGGAAGCAGGTGGTGCAGAGGCCATAGGGAAGGTTTATTTAGAGTTTCTTCAACAACCCTTCCTACAACCGGCAACAGACTTCCAATGTGGCGCCTCGTACCAATGGAAATACTTCCCAAAACCATAGACCCAGTGGCCAGTCCACGAGGGGAAATCCCGAGGCAAATGTCAACTGCTTCAGTTGCGGAGAGAAAGGGCACTATGCCAGCCAATGCCCGAGCAAGACCACCACGCCAATAAAGTTCATCTTGGGAACCACTCCAGTCCGAGGTCAGGCATCCGTGTCAGGAAAAGGGTACCAGACTCCACAAGCCAACAGGACTACCTCAACCCCCAACCGTGGCCGGATGAACCACATCACCGCAAAGGAGGCCGAAGAAGCGACGGGAGTCCTGATGGGTACGTTTTCTGTCAAAACTGTCCCCGCGCGTGTTCTTTTTAATTCTGGGGCTTCGCATTCATGCATAGCAAGGAGATACGTGGATAGAGTAGGACTGCCTACTTACCCTTTAAAGAAACCAGTGGTTTTCACTTCACCTGCTGGGACCATCACAGCCACCCTAGTATGCCCAAAAGTTGAGCTCACCATGGAATATAGCAATTTCTTGGCTGATATTATAGTGTTACACTCACAGACCCTGGATATTATACTTGGGATGGATTGGTTAGCTAAATACCAGGGAATAATAGATTGTACCACCAGAGTGGTCAGCTTGACCAGGTGCCCAGGGGTAACCATAAGGGTAAAAGTGGACCGACCCTATCTCTGGGGCGTATGATTTACTATTCTGAAGATGTACCTCTAGAGGGGATGCCCATAGTACAAGATTACCCAGAAGTTTTTCCAGAAGAGTTGCCTGGCATGCCACCAGACAGAGAGTTGGAATTTGTGATCAACTTGAAGCCAGGGGCTGCTCCAATAGCCAAGCGACCCTATAGGATGACCGTCAAAGAATTGGAAGAACTCAAGAAGCAACTTCACGAGCTGCAAGATAAGGGTTTCATCAGGCCCAGTTCATCCCCGTGGGGATCTCCAGTACTATTCGTCAAGAAGAAGGATGGCACCGCTAGGATGTGTGTGGATTATCGTGCCTTGAATGAAGTAACCATTAAGAACAAGTATCCCCTCCCTAGAATTGATGACTTGTTCGATCAATTAGGAGGAGCTACGGTATTCTCCAAAATTGATCTGAGGTCAGGCTACCACCAGCTGAAGATCAGGCCTGAAGACATCCCCAAGACAGCCTTCACCACCAGATATGGCTTGTATGAGTTTACATTCATGTCCTTTGGATTGACTAATGCACCATTATACTTTATGAATCTCATGAATAAGGTATTCATGGAGTACCTGGACAAGTTCATAGTGGTATTTATAGATGATATTCTCGTCTATTCCAAGAGTGCGGAGGAGCATGTCAAACACTTGCGAATGGTTTTGGGAAGGCTGAAGGAACATCAGCTGTATGCCAAATTTAGCAAGTGTGAGTTTTGGCTCAATAACATCAGTTTCCTAGGCCACATAGTATTCGCAAATGGGGTATGGTAGACCCTGCCAAGATTGAAGCTGTGGTAGAATGGAAGCAGCCTACATCTGTCACTGAAGTAAGAAGCTTTCTTAGATTAGCAGGATATTACAGAAGATTTATAGAAGGATTTTCCAAGATCGCCTAGCCGTTAACCCAACTACTCAAAAAGGAACATAAGTTTGAATGGACCAAGGCTTGCGAAGAAAGTTTCCAAAAACTCAAGACCAAGCTGACCTCTACACCTGTCTTGGTTTTGCAGACATCCAAAAAGACTTTGAAGTGTTTTGTGATGCCTCCCATCAAGGTCTGGGAGGTGTACTGATGCAAGAAGGAAAGGTGGTGGCATATGCTTCAAGGCAGCTGCGCCCTCACAAAGTGAACTACCCCACACATGATCTAGAATTGGCATCAGTAATCCATGCCTTAAAAATCTGGTGACATTATTTGATCGGTAACCATTGTGACGTATACACCGATCATAAGAGCCTCAAGTACTTCTTTACCCAATCGGACCTTAACCTGAGGCAGAGAAGATGGCTGGAATTAATCAAGGACTACGACCTGGGCATTCACTACCACCCCGGTAAAGCCAACGTAGTGGCAGATGCCCTAAGTCATAAGGCCTACTGCAATAACCTTATGGTTAGAGAACAACAACCTGAGCTGCATAAGGAAATATTAGCTCTTAATTTGCAGCTAGTGGAGCAGGGCACAGTAGCAACTATGGAAATACAACCCA
This sequence comes from Melocanna baccifera, assembly GCA_036346265.1. Classification (NCBI taxonomy): domain Eukaryota; kingdom Viridiplantae; phylum Streptophyta; class Magnoliopsida; order Poales; family Poaceae; genus Melocanna; species Melocanna baccifera. Next base: position 13,771,239 of record CM070683.1, read on the forward strand.
GTATGGAAGACTTGATCATAGCTGCCCAAAAAAAAACTCCACAACTCTGAGGCTGAGAAGTCAAATGGCAAAAGGGAAGGCTCCCAAGATGACCGAGGATTCAGAAGGAGTCCTTAGATATGAGACATGCCTTTCTGTTCCCCATCAAGAGGATTTAAAGGATTTGATACTAAGAGAAGCCCACTGCTCAGCATACTCCCTCCATCCAGGGAGCACCAAGATGTACCAAGATCTGAAGCAATGGTATTAGTGGCCTATAATGAAGAGAGATATCGTTGAATATGTTGCCTGCTATGACGTATGTCAGAGAGTGAAGGCTGAACATCAACGGGCAGCTGGATTGCTACAACCATTGCAAGTACCACAATGAAAATGGGAAGAGGTTGGAATGAATTTCATTACGGGTTTACCCCGGACTAAGGCTGGATATGACTCCATATGGGTCATAGTGGACAGGCTGACCAAAGTTGCCCACTTCATTCCGGTGAAGACCACGTACAAAGGAGATAAGTTGGCAGAATTATATATGTCTCGCATTGTGTGTCTACACGGTGTGCCCAAAAGAATAGTCTCAGATCGAGGTAGTCAGTTTACCTCGCATTTTTGGGCCAGGCTTCATGAAGCATTAGGTACCCATCTAGATTTCAGTACTGCATATCACCCCCAAACGGATGGTCAGACAGAGAGAGTAAATCAAATACTCGAAGATATGCTTCGGGCCTGTGCCCTAGAATTTGATATGGATTGGGACAAGTGTCTGCCCTATGCTGAGTTTGCATACAACAACAGCCATCAGTCAAGCTTGAAGATGTCTCCGTTCGAAGCCTTGTACGGAAGAAAGTGTCGAACACCTCTACATTGGTCTGAAGTAGGGGAGAATTCCGTCTTTGGCCTAGAAACCCTACAACAAGCTGAAGAGAAGGTCCACTTAATTAGGGATCATCTGCAAGCCGCTCAGTCCAGACAAAAGAGTTATGCAGACAAAAGACGAAGACCTTTGCAGTTCGAGGTCGGGGATCATGTATATCTGAAGGTGTCACCCTTAAGAGGAGTCAGAAGATTTATAGTCAAAGGCAAGCTCGCTCCGCGCTATGTCAGGCCATTTCCAATAGCAGCTAAGAAAGGAGAAGTAGCTTATCAATTGGATCTACCTGCAAACCTCACAGATATACACGATGTATTTCACGTGTCACAACTCAAGAAGTACCTTCGAGTGCTAGAAGACTAGACTCCCATACAAGAGATTGAGATCGAGAAAGACCTGACCTACCAGGAGAGTCCTGTCAAAATCCTCGACATTGTGGAAAAGAAGACAAGGAATCAGGCTATTCGAATGTGCAGAGTGCAATGGAACCATCACACCAAAAAGGAGGCTACTTGGGAGCGCGAAGATCAGCTGCGAAAGGATTACCCCTACCTATTCTCAGGTTAGCCCGAATCTCGGGGTCGAGATTCCTCTTAAGTGGGATAGACTTGTAACATTCCAATTTTTGGAAAAGATAGATAATATGAAATTTTGGCATTTGGATATTTTAGCATTTCTTGACCTCTCAAGCTTTCAAGATTTCTAAAGTTTTTGGTTGAGGTTCCATTAAAAACAAAAATAAAATGTATACTTATACATGTAAAGGAAAGCACATGAAATAAAGTGGAAGGTCAAAAGGAAAGGATATGCTCGATAATTGGAAATGTTAAAATGTAAATTGAATCTGAAAAGATGATCAACAAATTGGCCTAAAAGCTTACAACAAATAAAGAAGCAATACATGTGTATGTATGTATATATATATACATACCTATCTAAGAAAGTAGTAAAGCTAAAATAAATATATTAAGATTTCATGTATTAAAAATGCATATACACAATTATGTTCCAAATAAAGCATGGGAAGATCCAAACAAAAAGGGCATTAATGGGATATGTGCAAAGCAATATACACATATAAATAAGTAAACTAAATTATGAAGACAAAAAAAATAATAATAAATAAAATAAAATAAAATTTTTGGAGAGCCAGCTAGCCAGCCAGGGCTTTCGGCCCAGCCAGCCAGCTCCCCCCCTCTCGCTCACTCGGCCTCACTCCCTCTCCTAGCCTGCACCCGAGCCACCGCTCTCTCCCTTTGCCTCACTCTCTCTCTATCTCTCTCTCGCTCTTTTGCGCTGGCGCTCACTCTCTCCCTCTACTAGCGCGCGCCACACCCATGCCTCGCCCGAGCCGACCCCCGTGACTCCTCTCTGCTCTCTCTGGGCGCGCCCGGCAGTCAACGGCCTCCGCGCCAGTCGCCCATACCGCCGTCTTATCCCCCGTCGCTCCGACAGGACACTTAACTGCCTCGGCAGCCCTGCCTCGTCACCATGCATGTCGCCTCCTCCACACTGTGGCCGCACCTTTTCTTCCGTCAGCCGCCATGACTGGCCGCATGCGCTCCACATGGGACAGACCGCCCCAGCGGCTATCAAAGCCAGTCGAGGCCTGCACTGAGTTTCCCACACCTCCCTCACTCTTCTACCGCTCTTAATCGGAATTCCGTGCACTGTAGTTTGCTAGTGCCGATTTCTTCCCCAACTCCGATTCCAGAGCTCGCCGTCGATTGCGGGCACCTCGGGACAATCCCATCCACCGAGAGCATCACAGCAGCCAGGCGAAGCCATCCCCGCCATCGCTGAAAGCTCTCCGCGCCCGAGCACCTCCCCCACCGTGCACCTCCTTCCAGTTCCGCCGCCACACGCCGATAGCCTCCCTCAGACCTCCTCGAGCTCGAGCAACCACTGAGGTAGCTTCATGAACACCTCTAGATGCTTCCTGCCCATTTAATTGAATTATTGCGCACCCTATCACCATGGCACCAATTGTCCTGATCCGCCGCCGCCTTGGCTCGCCGCCGGTGCCCATAACAGTCAAATTGACGGCGAGCTCTTGCACAGAGGTGGACGGCGAGACAAGGGTCCCATTTTTCTAATTTGTTCGTGCGGCCGTAGCCTTCCTCGCTGGAGGCAAGCTTCGCCGGAATCGGAGGGAGGAAGAAGAACAGTGCGTGCGCGATTTGGATCCTCGGCCAGCACGTGTCAGCCGAGGCGCGTGTCGTCGTGGCGCGTCGGATGACGATCAAACGGCTCCACGTGGCCACCCGCGGCCAAAAGCGCGCATGCGCTCGCTATCGACCACCCGATGCCGATCGGACGGCCCACACCGAGTCGGCGCGTTCCCACGCGCTAACGCGTGTTCAAAGCCTCCCGAGCAAGATCGATCGGTTCCCGCGCATGGTTGGCCACAGCCTGACACGTGTCACTTCCTAATTCTGATTTAATTCAAGCTGAAAACTTTAAATCTTGATAACTTTCTCATTTTTAATCCAAATTTGATGAAATCAAATTCTAAATTGATCTAAATTCATCCACTTTCTAGAGAAACCAAAATCATGAGTTTTTGAGTTAGATTGAAATTATGATGCAATTTAATTGGTTATGTTAAATTACTTTTAAACTTTAAAATTTCATAACTAATTCATTTTAATTCCAAATTTAATGAGAAAAATTTCAACATGTATCCAAATTTATTTTCTATCTAGAGGAACCAAAACCATAAAAATTTGGAGTGTATTTGAATCTTTGTTGAGGTTTTATTTGGCTATGTTGATTTTTTTGTTCTTTTAAAATGTATGTGCGACGAAAAATTAGCTTACGAGGATCAGGAAAAAGAAGCAAAGGCAAATCAAGGCCAACAAGACCCAGAAAATTGCGAGCGAGGCGAGTCAATACTTTGATCATGTTTGAATACCTATTTTTGCAACTTATTTAGATTTAAAATTATCAAATGCATGCTATTATTTTATGTGCAATTTTACGTTGGTTTTGCTACTTTAGTTAAGCTGTCCCGTTTAAGAATGCCATTATTATAACTTCCCGGCATATTATTTTACGAACCTTGTTAACCCTAGTGACAACTACGTATGTACATATTTCCAAAAATGGATAATATATTTATGTCATATGGCCTAGAGATGCGTAGTTGTCAAGGAAGTCGGGAATACCCCAACATTATATGCAATGGCAAAGAGTAATTTTGGGAAAAGCTGTAGATGAGAATGGTGGTGTATTTCTGATATGATTATTATTTTATGCCTCCAAAAGTCCCATTGTAAAACCGCCCAGATGATCAAGGACCGAATCAGGTCATGATCTCCCATTGTAAAACAGTACAACCACAAGTCTGCAAAGTGCAACTTGGCTAAGTAAATTCTATCGAAACCTCGGACTCATCTCACAGATTGGGGGAAAGAAGGCCAGAGCCTGGGGTGGCTATAGGGACACCGAGTGGAGAGTGATTTGTTTCTCAGTCTTACTAGCACTATGGGGAGTGGAGCTTGGAGGTGCTAGTAATAGTGATTAACATCCCGCGCAACTATGGGTCCCACCGCAAGTGGGGCAGACCCATAGAGTGACATGAGACCCCGAGGCTAGGTATTTTTGAAAGGTCACTGTGATGATCTACTCGACTGCATGACTAAGGAATCATGCGGGGCAATGAGCGGATTGTCTCTTATGGTGAAAGTGTACAAACTCTGCAGAGTCACAACTGTTCGAACAGCCGTGCCCACGGTCAAGGGCGGATATAGGAACTTAACTCTGATATAGTTCTATTTCAAAAACAATTTTTATGGTTGGGATCTGGAATGGGAAAAATGAAGGAAGATGGACTGTCCTGGTTTGTGTTGTCCTATGTGTCGTCCCAGTGATAAGTTAAGTAGCTATAACACTGAAAACTGGTTTGTGGTGCAAGCAGCCTGGGTTGTTGGATGAGATCTGTACTTATTCTATAAAATCTTTTATTCAAAGTTATTATAAATTTTGGTCCAAAGGCTAAGTCTAGGAATTTCTTATGCTTAACCTTAAGTCTTTCAAAACGCAATTGCCGACAAATAAAATAACCCGAGCCTATCCTTGTCAAGCTATGCATGCTATATGATTGCATTCTGTGTGTTGGCTCGCTGAGCACAGGGTTGGAGTGCTCACACTCGCATAATCAAATCTAGAAATAGGAGGACAGGATCACTGTGCCTATGAAGATGCGCCAAGCCAAGGAGCTGACGATGGAAACTAGGACGGATTTCAAAATGTTTAGTCTTAGGCAGTAGACTTGCCGTAAGGGTGTTCGCCTGTATGGCTCAGAGTTGGGCAATATAGACGCATACATTTACCCCAAGTCGCCTGCATGTGACTTATGGTTCCGTTATCATCTTTATCTTCCGCTGCTATATCTTTTGATTGTAGTTTTTGGCCTGAGTAGCCGTTATGTAAGACCATTACCCAATGTGGTATACTTTTAGAACTCTGATGTAAATTATATTTGATTTTGACTGTATGATTATCATGCGATGTATGGACTGATGTAACACCCCAGGACCCACATTATCCTGGGATACCACTAAGCCACTCTACAAGCTAGCTAATTTACAATAAACTGGCAACAACTTCTAAATCATGATAAACTAAGCGAAAGCATACTAAAACAAAGGTAATGGAACACAAATAGTCAAGAAACAACCGCTATTAATTTTAATTAATTAAAGCGAACCACAGCCTAACATTAATAATTATACATGATCAACAATGAGAGTAAAGATGAATGACCGGAGGCTACACTTATTTAATACAATATGAAACATCATATGGTGTGTGACAGTGATGTTCCGCTCTACCCTTCCCATGCATGCTCGAGAAGTCACCTGGAAGGGGGGAAGTAAGAGTGAGATAAAAAGATCAGCAAGCAAACTGTTTAACAAGCTAATTAAACAACAATGTTGTTAAGCATCAATATTTATTTTCCACAGTGACCACAAATATGGCTTTAACCACAATTACTATCAACAATAATAAAACATTAGTAATAAATCTTGTTTGACTACATCATAATCTAACCTAACTATCACTACCATTGACAGGAAAGCATTAACAGTTTTACCTCATTATCTTTATTATTTCTCGCATCCACAACTACCATCAACAGTTTTTACAAGAGAAAGGAATCTCATGCCACAATTTCAACCCCTACCATACCAAAAGGGGTGAACCTCATTCTATGACCACAACCACATTCCTCATACCGCAAGTGACTCTCATGAGCCAAATCCACATCACAACTATGAAGTTGCTTTTATTTGCAAAATAATTTCACCACAATACATTGCATAAAAATGCATAAGATCTTCCCACAATGCAATGCATATGAACGCTCATGCTCCACTTCACCCTTATCCAACAAGGTAAGAGTGTGCATCGTACTACGGCAATGTACGATGCTGTACCGGTACGGTCGCGACTATAAGCGGCGACATCCACAATGCAAATGTCATGACATATTATGAATGATATGATAATCATAAGCCACAAGAATCTAACCACGAATATTAGCAACATAATCATCATGAATACTTTCTCAATATCCACATGCATCTCATTAAGCACAATGCCAAAGCTTCATAAGATCATTACCACATGACCCACAATTTATTTATCAAGAATACTACCACCACAACCACAAATATTCACTAAGAATACTACCACTTAGGCCACAATATATTCATAAAGATTACTACCCCATAACTACACTTGTTTCATCAAGAACAATTCCACATACCCACTATTACCTATCAAGATCATAAACTATTGAATTCTTAAAATACTTCCACATGAACCACATTAAGAAGGCATATAACAATGACATGGCAATTAAAATTAAGAGAAATACTTAATGTGAAGGTAGAATAATTAACAAGTTAAACATGTAGCACAACCGCTACGTTTACTTGCCTCTACCAGCGAAACGACGAAATCATGCGCGTTCAGAAGCAAAACCGCCTGTCCAAAAAAGTACCTCAGAGCACACATTACAACAATGAAAATGCGACTCTCGAAGACAAGATATCGCTAACCCCCAAAATCCCACAACATTTTCCCCGCGTAACGGTTTTACAATCTTCCCATTGCAGCGGCACTGCTTAACATTTTCCTATCTTTAAAAATATAAAACTAATCACAGCAAAAGATATATATCTGAATTCCTCACTTAAATACCCACACTTTTCATATAGATCATTTAATTTTATCTTGTTATTAATAAGGTGATATCTAATGCACAAAACAGAGGACGTCCTCTGTTCTGAAAGTCTGGACAGCCGACTTGTAACGCGTCCCCAGAACAGATCAAGTCTCTAAACATTCTGGTTATTTTACAGAATCTAGATTACTGAATTCCCTACATTTTTCTCAATTATGACCAAAAATTTAAAAATCATCTTCTACCCCTAATTCCCATCTGAACAGCGGTCTGTCCCTGTCTGTAACCCTGACGGACAGCGAGATTCCAGACCCTGGTATGTCTAAATTACAAGGCCAAAAAATCTAAAAAAAACAGTAGATGCGTATCGTCTTCCTCTACATTTTTCCTTTTGGGGAGACCCTCGGAAAAAATCGTTTTAGGGGACTAAATCGCACGAATAGTAACACCGCGCGAATCAATCTACAGGCAGGCAGCAGGGATTCTCTAATTGGGGGTTCTAAATCCTAATCCCCACCAAAAATCTTGGGCTAAGAATCTTAAAATAGCAGAAATCAGAGGGATTGGGATGAGGAAGAATTACCTAAGGATTTGAGATTACCCCTCTTCTTCCTCTTCTTCTCCTTCCCTTCTTCTCCTCCTCTTTCTCTCCTTCTCCTTCTTCTCCTTCCTCTTCTCCTTCTTCTCCTTGCACAAGGGCAGCACCAAAGGGGAGGGAGAGGGCGCAAGGAGGGTGGGGGGTGGCGGCTTGGGGTGAGAAAAGGGGGAGGAAGGGCTCCCCAAGGGGTTTATAAAGGGGATGCTAGGGTTTGGGAGGGGGTACGGGCCCGTTTGGGCTGGCTGGCCCACCCCTCCGGACAGCCCAAATCTCTAAATTAATTATTTTAATTCTTTTTTTATTATTTTAGTCTATTTCAAAGAATTTATTTTCACCTCCCGCGATTTACCAAAAATCCGGGCGACTCCGTGATCAATTTAAAAGAACCGACGCCGAAACGACGTTCATTTGTCATAGCTCCACGAGATCCGAAGGAGAATCTGGGAGCAGGAGCTATACCAAGCAGACCTATAGTATCTTGGCGTACATTCGTGTATCCACCATAGGATGGCACCCCCTACCCTCCCTCCCCCTCCCTCCCACATACACACGAGGGCGAGACCCACGGGGAATTTCCCCATGAGGGCTATGGGCAAGGAGCGAACTCTCCCTATGGGGTGATGGAGATAGAGCCCCGTTATCCTAGAGGGGGCAGGGTGGAGACAAACTCCCCTATCGGCCCTGCTCATTTGGGCTTTTTGTGGCTTAGGATTTTTTTTTACTATTTGAGGCTTATTTTGCAAGCTGATACTAGCTTATTTATTAAATTTTAAAAAATAAAAAATAAGTTATCCCACCACAAACAATGCAAATAAACATGGAAAAAAGAAAAGGTAAAAAAGCCCCAAAAAATCAAAAAGTTAGAAAAAGATGAAAATTAAGAAACTAGAAGTCAAAAGCTAAAGCCCAAACGAGCAAGGCCTATATTCTTTAGTCAGCCTGAATCTTAGGGTTGATATTCTGTTTAAGGGGGTAGATTTTGTAAAACCTTAATTTTTGTGTCTTTTAAAAGTTTTCAAAATAAAAATAACAATTTGGACTTTCCTCAAATAAATTAAAGTTTACTATAATTTTCCAAAAAAATTAAATGATTTAATTTGAATAAACTAAGCTTCCATTAAATAAAAATAGTTTTTATTGGGGTTCCTTTTATTCCAAAGTATTTTTCTTGTAATTTTCAAAGTTCATTTGCTATTTATTTGAGCTTAGTTTGATTTAATTAGATATCTAACTATGTGCCAATTTCAACTCCCGTGGGCCAATTTCAATCTGGCCCATTTCCTTTTCTACCAACTACCCGACTACCCCATCATTGTTTTCCCCGCTGGCATCCCTTTCCACCCAGGTCATGGCCCTTTTCTTTTCCACATTGTCCTGTCTCGCGGCCCGACTCCCTCCTTTCCCTCTCTCCAGCCAGCCCGACTGCCTTAGCCTAGTTTGCCTCCGTGTTGGCCCAGCCCAACTAAGCCGCACTGCTCATCTTGTCCGCGGAGACCTCACATGCGCTGCCACTGACCCGAACTCAGTGTCCATGTCCCGCACGCCAAGGCGCCTTCCACATCACAAGGTTCGCCTCCCTCTCCTTCCCTGAAACCCTAGGGTCTCGCTCGATAACACGCCAATCCACTGAAATCGGAGCTAAGAAGCCACCGCCTCTGTAAGCCTTCCTCACCAAATCCCGTAGCCATTGATGATTCTTTGGTCACACCATAATCAGTTTTGGGTTTTCCTCATTACACTCTACACGCTGCTCACATTGCCAACTTCGGAAAACAGCTACATCTTCGCACCCATCATCTGCTTCCTCGTGCCTGGCTATGCATTGCCATGGAACACCTTTTGTTTTCACGGTTCCATTGCATCTTGGCCAATATTGACCGTGTCATGCCATGTTCCCTGTTGTCGCCTTCTTTTTCTACTGCTAAGTCAAAGTCGCTTAACCCCTTCATCATTGAAATTTGGCATCACTGGTGAGCTTCTCCTCTCTTCATCCACCTATTCATCACATCACGTTATATCTCGTGCCCCCTTCTCCCTTGTCGGAGCTTCGCTGGAGCACCATCACCGCCTTCCTTCTCCACCTTGGCCGTCACTTCGCCGCCATTGTGCATCTCCGCCTACAATGTCACCACACATGTATTCCTCAGAGTTGTTCCAATCCGTTTTGGCCACTGTCTTTACTAGCCAAGCCGCCGCTCGTCGCCGTCACTGTAGTCCAAAGCCACCGCCGTCCTCCCCTATTACCCTTCCTCCCTCTGTTCTCTCTCTTTCTTTCTCTTTGGCTCTGATCCGAGGGCCTACCTATCAAGTTCCTCTCAAAAACTAGAGTGAACCAAACCAACTCCCTTTTGTGTAGGTGTGCCAGTCAAATCCGGATTATCTGTTTTATCCGATATCCTTATCTACACTATTCAATTCGTATTCGATATATTGAGACATCAAATTTATCAATCATATCTTTATTATCCATTTTATCTGTCATCCATATCCAGATTATTCGATTCGTATTTGATCTATTGACACCTCTACTTCAATGCATGTCATGTGGGCCTACCATCCTCCTTTGTTAGCATGACAACTAGACGCCACTCGTTAGCCTCCACTCCTATTTTCCCAAGTTCCTTTTATTAAAAATCCAAAAAAACCATGGGACCTACCTGTCAGCCACTCACACCCTCTTTCCTCTGATAATTTCCCGAATTTCCCACCATCCAACTTCTGGAAGCCTATTCTCCTTCATAAGAGCTTTGATTGACCTCGTTCTTGTTCCTAAACTTTCCTAAATTTGTGCTCTTCATTTCAGTACTATTTTATTTCATTTGGAGTTCAGTTGAGCCTCTGTTTGTTGTTCACTTGTGTTTCTTGCTCTCTTTTCTAGTAGTTGTGGCATTTCAGGAGTCGATTAATGGAAGTAAAAACCGGGGACACTAAGACCAAGAGAACAACAGTGTAAATATAGCCAAGTCATAACCTTGATCATGTTGACCTTATATTTGCAAAAGTATTTTGTTTTTATATCAACATGCATGCCATTTTATTATCAACTTTATTTACTAGGATTGGTTAAATGCCTAGTTATTCATGATGACCATATTGATTATTGTATGCCATGTATCTATTTTCAACATGGGATTAGGTCATTTATAGTTGGATGTAATTGTAGTAGCAATATTGGGTTGATGTAGCTATACTAAGCCATGGTTTGTTATACAATGGGCTCATATCACATGATGAATTTTGATAAACTTGACTTAATGAGATATGGAATTATGATGTGAGGCCACTGTTGTAAAATTTGGTGTGCCATGGCAAGTGATGCCATTGGTTTTGGTTAAACAAAATGGCTTTATATTTGAATGAGTGATCATGCTATGGTGGGTGCATTTTGCACAAGATCTAGGTTAAGTGGTTGCTTTGCCTAAGTTGATTAATGATTTAACTTTATATAATAGAACTAGACCATATCGTACAACCACATGTCTAGGATGGGGTGAGTCTGACTAATTAATTTGCAATGTCTTTGGTGCCGTCATTTGGTGGTTTGGGTTCCGAGATGGACGGGTAGACTCACACGGTGCAAAAGGGGTCCCTATCTGTGATGGATGGAATCCTTCAACGGTGAAACTTTAGTGGGTGGGACTAGGTTGAGACAAAGTATTGTAAATACCTTGTTATGATCCAACAAAGGTCAGGCTAGTTATATCTTGTGGGGAAAGCTGTACAAACTCTGCAGAGTGTACAACTATTCTAATAGTTGTATCCGTGGTCATGGACGTGCGTAAGGATTTCTCACAAGGTATAGATTTTCATATAATGTGGTTTAGTTGAAAGGTGAACAGGGAATTCACTAGCGATTTTGACATTTAAAGCTAGCACTAGTGAGCCCAGTGGTTTGATGATGGTGTAGATGGTGAAGGGTGATGCCTGGCCAATCTATTCATATTGTCTATCAATGGTTTAACAGTTACTTGTTATGATTTTTGAAATATGCTTTGAATTTATTTATTGTATTGTAAATTCAAGTTATTGTTTTCTGCAAAAGAATCGCATGGATACTCATTGTCAAGTCTTGCATGAATATGTAACGTTTTGGATCTATTTAGGGAGATTGGATCATATACCCTCCCTTTAGTTGGGAAATTAAGGATTTATCCTCCACATCTCAATGACACGTAGGGTCATCACAAGTCATTGATACGTGGGTCAGGAGGGTAAATCCTCAGTTTCTATCAAAATGAAGGGTATATGATCAATTTTTCCATCTATTTATTGTACTATAAATTCAAGTTATTGCTGATCCGCTTCAGCCGTCCGGGTCTTATTGACTCGAACCGGATCTAATCCCTCGCGTCCCTGTATCCTCCGCGCGAGCCATTCCCAACTCCTGCCGCACCAGCCTCCCCTCCCCTCGCCGGTCGCCGCCTTGCCCTCCACCACCTCCGTCGCCGCCGCTGACGGAGACATGAACCAGCCGGTGCAGAAGAACACCCTCTACGTAGGTACGCGTAGCATCAGCCCCCCTTCCGAGCTCTTCTTCCCTGTTCTTGGGCGCGCCCACTACCTGTTCGACGGAATTCGCTAGTGAGATATACATGGTTGTTGTTGGGGTTCCCTTGGTAGCTTCCCAGGTCATGGCTCAATAACTAAGTTGAGCTTCTTTCTTGGTTGCAATGGCGCAGGTGGGCTGGCGGAGGAGGTGGACGAGAAGATCCTGCACGCCGCGTTCGTGCCTTTCGGGGAGATCAAGGACGTCAAGACGCCGCTCGACCAGGCCACGCAGAAGCACCGCTCCTTCGGCTTCGTCACCTTCCTCGAGCGCGAGGACGCAGCCGCCGCCATGGACAACATGGACGGCGCCGAGCTCTTCGGCCGCGTCCTCACCGTCAACTACGCCTTCCCCGAGCGCATCAAGGGAGGAGAGCAGGGCTGGGCCGCGCAGCCAAGTAAGTCACGCGTCCTGTCTTGTCTCCCCTCTTCAATCACACCCTTCTTTCTTGGAGATAATTGGAAATTTGCCATCACTAACAGCGGTTTCGCAAATTTACCATGTTTATTGTAGACTTCGCAAAATTGCCACTCAGTACATATGTTTCTTGTATTCCCTACCATTCTATCATTTTTTATCTTTTTCTTTATTCTCTCTCCCAATTAACCACCTGAAATACCATTTTTGCCCCTTGCTACCTATTTTTGAATGACTCACGTCCAAGAGCCTCAATTGCATCAAGATTTTCAATGATAGAATTAGTTACTTTTTGGTTTGGGATTTGCCGTGCACTGTCTGCTCCCGTTTCTTTCTGGAGAAAGAATTGTCTACATCATTTTATTTTCTCGAGTTCCTAATGTTATTTTGTTTCTAAGACATGGATGAAGATAAACAGTAAAGATGCATGAAGAGAAACAGTAAAGATGCATGTTCTGCTCTACTCAGTACTTAATAGCATACTCCAGTGTGTTTTGCAGTATCAAAGTAGAAATAGAAATGATCATTTGATAGCATACTTAATAGCATCGCTAATAGGTAGCTAGGGGCAAAAATGGTATTTCAGGTGGTTAATTGGGAGAGAGAATAAAGAAAAAGATAAAAAATGATAGAATGGCAGGGAATACAAGAAACATATGTACTGAGTGGCAATTTTGCGAAGTTTACGATAAACATGGCAAATTTGCGAAACCCACTGTTAGCGATGGCAAATTTCCAATTCTCTCTTCTTTCTTGCTTATAGCATTTAACCCTTGTAATCATGCACGCTAGAGAATTTGTAGAATGTTTTGTGTTTATAGAATTCAGATTTGTTATGTTGACGTATGTAATGTAACACTTTAAATGTTGTGTTAGGTGCTGTGGCAATTTTTAGGGCCTCGTAGTTTTCTAGTGGGGTGCTTCCGTGTTGAAAATAGTAGCTATATTATTCCAAATGTTTGGTTTAGTGAAAGCACAGTGATAGAAATCTAAGTTATAACATATAATACTCCAAATGTTTCATATAATACTCCAAATGTTTCAAATTGATTCAGTTGTAGTGGTCAGCATTGCAGAAGGAAGGAACGAACTGAGTGTTATATAAGTAAGACCATGAGCTTTATGTCTTCAGGCTGTACGAAGCTGATATCATAATTAGGAAGATATTGATGAAGAAATTGTTCAGAGTTGAGAGGTTTGATCTTGATTGCATGCGCATATGCTAATAGATGAAGTCGACAGGTGCAAAATTTCCCCTTTTAGTCTGGGATGCCTTTTGTGTTTTTCGTATTGTGGCAATTATTTGATGTACTTTAGTGATACATCAGCTTAGATTTCTTGTGAGGAAAATACATAAGATAGCAGCACCAACAGTACATAGAGCATTTGCTAATTATGCAGTTGCCGTCCTGCAATTTGAAATTTGAAATAATATCTTCCCGACGGACCAAAAGTGGCTCCTTAGCCTTGGCTAGTGTTGCGCTCTGTCGAAGCAACTAGATTAGGTTATCATTTCTCTGTCCAAGACAAAACTAAATTCTTCAAATTGCCAGCATGTGACCTTGGGCCATAATGATGGTACTGAACTACTGATAAATCTTTTGTCCCTATTATGGTTTCATTAATTGGTTGGGATACTGAACTGGTTTTAGTGGATAATGGCATTATTCCATATGTTGCTGTTTACATATGAACAAAGTAGAAACATGACTAGCAGATTACAGAACAGAGATTACAGAGGGCTACCTTTATGATCCCTGTGCAGTGAAAGCAGTGCAAAAGAACTATTCCCTTAGGCAGAAACTAGAAGGAAGGCCTTCCTCCAGTAGTCACAATCCTTCATGGCTTCACATGGCATCAAAACTCTTGGAGACTTTTAGTATTTGCAATTTGAACAAACAAATTATACAGCTATCTTAATTTTTAAGGGTACTCGAGATGAGATTCTCCAATTTCACCTTCAGAACTGTTGCACATTATTTACTCCAATGATTGGTACTTAATGATGAAAGCAATGTTTTTGCTGCAACTGCATTTTGGATATTTGAATATTTAGCAGAATTTCTTTGTAACTTAAACAACTTAAGTCATTTCATAAGATTTGTCCAGATAATATGAGCAAGCATGAAGTGTGAAGTTGTGGTACACTCTTGTAGTTCTTGCCTATCTTGTTCTTGATGTTTTCTTTCAAGTCTTCTAGCTGTACGTAGTTTATCCTAATCCTTTTGTTTTGCACGTCATACATTTCATCTTAATTGGCATTCTTCATAATCCTATATTTTCTATTTGGCAAACTACTGCACATACCATCATATAATTTTTGTGTAGTTCCAATGCTTGTGCCTTCGTATGTTTATTGTTCAAGTTTATGATTTGTCAAATCTACAGAGTTTTTTGGAGCTAAAGTCTAGAGATCTAAATGGGAAAGGTTGGGGTGGATTACTCACCACTTATCAAGCTATCACCAGCCACCCCCTTAGAACATGCCGCATTCTAACCTATCCCATGGTAGCATACAATTTTGTACCACATGCCAGGCTCCGTCAGTGGAGGGTGGAACACCGCCTACTTTACCCAAACTTTAACCTCAATTTGAGTTGTACTTCAAATCATATGAGGCCAAGCTGCAGGCTTGGAACAGTGGTGAGAGTAGTGTTCGCCACTCATTTGTTCAAGGTTTTCTGATCTGATCTGATGCCTATATCATTGGTCTTCTTATGTGGCTCAACTAGTGATTTTAGTTAAAAGTAACTAATAAAGCAATAAGGTCTGTACCAGAGTGGAATTCTGAAGTGTGGAACAGTGCTAGGAACATTATGTTTTCAAAGGTCTTACTACCAAAGGACACTCTCTCCTCTAGATCAAGGGTAGGGATAAGGCAGAACTCTTTATACACCTTTTTTTTAAATGTTTCCTTATACACTAGTGGGCCCCTTTCCACTTGATCCGTTTTAATCACTGCAGCACTCTGCTCCTAAGCTAATACTCCCTTTGTGTCAAAATACAAGTCGTTTCTCCAAGTTACACTTTGACCAACAATTTTTGTTAAAATATGTTATTCAAATAAAAATAATTATATATTATGAAAGTATATTTCATAATGGGTCTAGTGATATCAATTTCATGTTTTCAATCTAGGTAATTATTTTGATGGATAAGTCATTGTGTTGTTGTTGTGTTGTTGTTTCTTCTCTCTTTAGGACAGCATCTCCTTTAAGGACAGCATCTTGACTCCTTTAAGGACAGCATCTCCTTTAAGGACAGCCATCTTACTCCTTTAAGGACAGCATCTCCTTTTAGGACAGCATCTCCTTTAAGGACAGCATCTTAGACTAGCTTTAGGACAGCTTTAGACTAGCATCTAGGACTAGCATCTTGGCATATGCTTGGCTGGTTAGCGGCCTATAAATTTGTATCCCCAACCCCTCAGGTTGGTATGGCATTTGTGCAAGAAATAAACAAGAAAATTTGCCCCATTCCCATAGTGTCATCCTCTCAATGAGAGTAAGGATCTTGCTATCACCAACAAAGCAAGACTCAATGAGTAACAAGTGGTATCGAGCCATACTATCCTGTAGCTCGAGCATCTCTGCTCATCTCCTTCACCACCAGCAAGCAGCAGCTCCGGTGTCCCCGCCACTCCTCTCGAGACGGCAAGCGGCTCGTCGGCAGACCTCCTCCACGCAGCGGCCCTCTAGTAGCGCGCCATGTCCGCAGGCGCTCGGCCTTCGGCCGCCTCGAGCACGCGGCGTCGAGACGGCCGAAGCCGCGCGCGAGCAGCGAGCGAGCAGCGGCGGCAGAGACGCGCGGCGGCGAAAGAAGCGCGTCAAGGCGGCGGCGGGGCGGCAGCGGCAGAGCGAGGTGGAAGCGGCGGCGGCGGATGCGCGCGCGCGGCAGCAGCGGAGGTCAAGGCTGCTGCGGTAGCGGCGGCTCCATCTCTGCGATAGCGAGCGCAAGCGAGATCTTGAGCGGCCGGAGAGGGAGCGGCGCGAGGGCGGCGGCGCGATGGGCGTCGCGCCACGCCACGCGCGCGGCAGCAGATAGCGCGGACGCGGCGGCGGCGCTCTGGAGGCGCGCGACGATGGTGGCGTGACGGGTTGACGAGAGCGCGGCCTTCACAGCGACGCGCTCTCTCCCGGTTGATGCATCGTGGTCACCACGAGTACCGGCCGTCGTCGAGGACGTCGGCCGGCGCGAGTGGCCTACCCTCACCAAGACCAACTATGTCGAGTGGGCGCGGTGATGAGGGTAAAGCTCAGTGCGGCATATGTGGGATGCGATCCGTCACGGCGGCGTCGACTACGACCGGGATCGGCGGCGCTGGATGCTCTCATCGCCGCAGCCCCGCCCGAGATGCGATTCGCTACCAACAAGCGGATGCTAAAGAGGCTTGGGACGCCATCGCCGCAAAGACGCACGGCGGCGATCGCGCGCCGCAAGTCTACATTGCGGGCACTACGCAAGGAGTGGGAGAACCGGCCTTCAAACCGGTGAGGACGTTGATGATTTTGCTCTCCGTCTCAACACTCGCTGCGAAGTTAGTGCGTTCGGCGACGACACCTACGGCGAGAGAGAGGCGTGGAGAAGCTCTTCCATTGCGTCCCGAGAAGTACAAGCGGATGGCTCGCCGATCGAGTCTCTGCTGGACCTCTCCGCGATGACGATCGAGGAGGCGCTGGTCGCCTCAAGGTCGTTGACAACGATGAGCCACGGCGTCTCTCGGGACTGTCACCATTGGCGGAAGCTCCTCCTCACTCGGGAGCGGTGGGCGCGACCAAGGTGGCAGAAGAAGAGGAGCCTTCTTCCACGACAGTGACCACAAGCGTGGCAAGCGCGGCAAGCCACGCAAAGACGCCAGCAGGGCGCGAGGACATGCCGAGGGTGATGACCGTGAGGCGCCCGGCGGCGCTGGCGGCAAGCAAAGCCGGCACGAGACGACTCTTGCCACAATGCGCGCAAGCTTGGTCATTGGGCGGATTGTCGACGACCACGACGTGGCGAGCCCATGTCGCGCAGCGGAGGAGCGGCCGGCTCGTTCATTGCTCATGCGAGCACCGAACTATCTCGGCGCACCGCCGCAGATGGCTCTCCTCCACCTTGACGAGCCAAAAGCACATGCCCTCCTCGCCACGGCTCGCAACGACAAGATCGGCGGGTGGTGCCTCGACACCGGCGCCACCCATCACATGACCGGTCGACGGAGCTCTTCGCCGAGTTTGACTCTAGCGTCCGAGGCTCCGTCAAGTTTGGGGCGCCCGCGTGGAAATCAAGGGCGTCGGCTCCGTCATCTTCACTAACGTGTTCGTGAGCACAGCCGCCACCGGCGTCTACTACATCCCCGATCTGCGGAACTCCATCATCGACTTGGGACGGTGGATGAGAACGGCTCGCGTGTCGAGATAGAGCACGGTGCCGCGGATTTGGGATCTTCGCCGCCGCCTTCTTGCCAAGGTAACGAGGCGCAAATCGACTTTACATTCTTCACGTGCGGTGGCACAACCCCTCTGTCTCGCTCGTCGGACGACGAGGCGTGGCGATGGCACGAGCGCTTTGGGCACCTTCACCGAGGCCCCGGCGGCTCGGTGCTACGAAATGGTGCGAGGCTTGCCGTGCCTTGACCATGTGGAGCAGTCGCGGCGTCTGCGTGTTGACGGCGCAGGCGACTCCCTTTCCTCGGCGGGCGAGTTTCCGAGCCAAGGAGAGGCTCGAGCTCGCACGGGACTTGTGTGGCGGTGACACCGCCACACCGGGAGGACGACGCTACTTCCTGCCGCTCGTCGGCGACCTCTCCGCTACATGTGGGTGATGGTCCTCGGCGGCAAGGAGAGGCTGCGGACGCCATCAGCGCACGCAGTCTTTGTGGAGGCGAGCGCGGCGCAAGCTGCGACGTTGCCGCGCACGACAACGGCGCGACCACGGCGGCCGAATTCGCGTCATCTTTGCCGATGAGGGCATTCGGCGCCACTACTCCGCGCCGCATGCCCGCAGCGAGCGGCGTCGTCGAGCAGCGCAACGAGGCGGTTGTGGGGATGGCTCGGGCTCTCCGCAGCGAGGGGATGCCGCTATCTTCGGGAGAGGCGGTGGTGACGGCCGTCTACATCCTCAACCGCCGCCTACCAAGGCGCTCGACGGCGGGACGCCGCACGAGGCTTGGCACGCAGCGCAAGCCGGCGGTCTCCCACTTGCGGGTCTTGGCTCCTCGCGTTCGCCAAGGAGCTTGGCCACATCGGTAAGCTCGACGACAGGAGCACTCCGGGAGTGTTCATCGGCTACGCGGAGGGCTCGAAGGCCTACCGCATCCTCGACCCTGTCACACAGCGCGTCCGCATCTCGCGTGACGTTGTGTTCGACGAAGGGCGAGGCTGGACGTGGGACAAGGCGGTGGACGACGGTTCGACTTCAACTCTTAGGGACTTTGTTGTCGACACGCCCACTTCGAGAGCGGGAGCTAGCAGCTCGTCTTCACCAAGCTCGCCCACCTCGACACCTTGCTCGCCACCAGCTCCAGCGAGTACTCCACCACCTTCGGCACCGGCTACACCCCACTCTCCTGCACCGGCGGCCACACCATCGGGATCGACCCCAACAGCTTCGGTCCACGACGAGCAGCGCATGGTGGAGTTCGCTACTCATTGTCTCACGACGAGGACGCGTCGACGCCTACCACGACGGCGAGCCTCGCGCTACCGTCACCGTGGGCGACCTCCTCGCGGCGGCGGTCCCTCGAATCGCGCAGCAGCGACTGCATGGCGAGCCGCACCTCGCGCAGACGACGGCGAGCCTCGTGCCGTCGCCGAGGCGGAGAAAGACGCGGCATGGCGTGCCGCGATGCGAGAGGAGATGGACGCCGTCAAGCGGAACCAGACGTGGAGGCGGCGGATCCTCCCGCCGGCCACCGCGCGATCACCCTTAAGTGGGTGTTCAGGCGAAGCGGGATGAAGCCGGCGCCATCGTCAAGCACAAGGCTCGCTTGGTGGCACGAGGCTTCGTGCGGCAGAGAGGGTCGACCGATGATGCCTTCGCACCGTCGCGCGCATGGAGTCCGTTCGTCTACTCCTCGCACTTGCGGCCCGGGAGGATTGGCGCGTCCATCACATGGACGTTAAGTCCGCCTTCCTCAACGGCGACTTGAAGGAGGAGGCCTACGTCGTCACCGCGGGATTCGTCATCCCGGCAAGGAGGGCAAGGTTCTCCGCCTACGCAAGGCCCTCACGGCTTGCGGCGGGCACCACGAGCACAGAACGCTAAGCTGGACTCACTCTCAAGCAAATGGGGTTCCAGCAGAGCGCGTACGGCCGCGGTCACCGGCGGGGCAAAGCGGCAACGCCTCGCGGTGGCGTCACGTCGACGACACTGGTGATCACCGGCTCCAAGGAGGCCGAGGTCGAGGCGTTCAAGGCGAAATGAAGACCGCCTTCGGATGAGCGACTTGGGGCTCTCTCCTTCTACACGGGATCGAGGTCCACGGGACGGCTCGTATCTCCTTCGTCGGACCGCCACGCCAAGCGCACCGTCGGTGGGCGGGCTCACCGATCGCAACCCACCCACACTCCTATGGAGGAGAGGTGGCCGAGTCGTGAGAGCACGGCGGAGGAGGTGGGCGCGACGCGATCTGGCGCATTGTGGGCGACCTTCGCTACCTCGCCCACACGCGCCCGATTTGGCGTTCGCCGCCGGCACGTCGGTCGGTTCATGCGGCGACCGACGACGAGCATCGGCGGCCGTGAAGAGGATCCTCCGCTACGTTGCGGGCACCTCCGACTACGGCTTGCACTACCCGAGGTGTCCGCGCGCACACTTCATCGAATGCGGCGGCAGCGACCACGCAGCGACATCGACACCGGCAAGAGCACAAGCGGGATTCTCTTCTTCCTCGGCAAGTGCCTCGTTAGTGGCGATCGATCAAGCGGCGGTGGTGGCCTGTCCGGTGTGAGGCCGAGTACATAGCGGCGCCCACCGCTCGACTCAGCGCTCTGCTCGCTCGATCGCTGGTGATCTCTCGGCAAAGACATCGGCGGTGGCGCTCAGGGTGGACAGCAAGTCCGCTCTGGCTCTGGCAAAGAACCCCGTTTTCCACGAACGGAGCAAGCACATCCGGGTGAAGTACCACTTCATCCGAGGCTGTTTGGATGAAGGCAGCATCAAGGCGAGCTACATCAACACCACGGATCAGCTTGCGGACCTGCTCACCAAGCCTCTTGGGAGGGTCAAATTCCTCGAGCTCTGCTCTAGGGTCGGGGTGGTTCAACTTTTCCACAAGACGACGCACAAGACTTAGGGGGAGAGTGATGGATAAGTCATTGTGTTGTTGTTGTGTTGTTGTTTCTTCTCTCTTTAGGACAGCATCTCCTTTAAGGACAGCATCTTGACTCCTTTAAGGACAGCATCTCCTTTAAGGACAGCATCTTGACTCCTTTAAGGACAGCATCTCCTTTTAGGACAGCATCTCCTTTAAGGACAGCATCTTAGACTAGCTTTAGGACAGCTTTAGACTAGCATCTAGGACTAGCATCTTGGCATATGCTTGGCTGGTTAGCGGCCTATAAATTTGTATCCCCAACCCCTCAGGTTGGTATGGCATTTGTGCAAGAAATAAACAAGAAAATTTGCCCCATTCCCATAGTGTCATCCTCTCAATGAGAGTAAGGATCTTGCTATCACCAACAGCAAGACTCCAGCGAGTAACAAGAAATAAACAAGAAAATTTGCCCCATTCCCATAGTGTTATCCTCTCAATGAGAGTAAGGATCTTGCTATCACCAACAGCAAGACTCCAGCGAGTAACATATTTATATATTAATAGTCAAACCTAAAAATATTTTACTAACACAGATCCTAGAACAATTTATATTTTAACACAGAGGAAGTATCATTCATGACTTTTCTGCTTGATAAAATTCCATCGATATAAGCTCTAATTCTCTTATTCTGGAGGAGTCATTAGGGTGTTAGATACACCTGCTGAATAAATTGCGAGTTTGATTATCTGGTTGACTCTCACTGTATGCAGATTGTCCTTTTACTATTTATGCTTCTGTTGTAGAATTTGTAAACATTTAGATACTGGCTGCTGTGGGGGGTTTGCCTTCATCTAAGCATGTCATCAACATTGACTGCTAACCATACGTGACATTATGGTTAAACTTCTATTGCTCACAAGTATGTTTGTCTCTATTTAGTTTGGGCCGATGCGGATACTTGGTTCGAGAGGCAGCAGCAGGAAGAGGAAATGCAGCGTCTTCAGGTTGAACACCGTGCAGCAATGCAAGCAGCAGAGAAGCTGCACAGGGAGAAATTGGCTGCCGAAAAAGAAGGCGAGAAGGAAGAAGAGACAGATACGAAAGCAGATCCCATGGCTGCAGCATAAGCTCAGGCCTTGAAACAAAGCTCTTAAATACTGGGATGTCAATGTTAGAATTCGAGAAGAAATCTAGTATTTTCGTGCATATTAACCCTATTCAATGTTTTATATTTCAGTATTATATTTATGTTTGTGAAGAGCATCCTGTAGATTTATATTATGCTGATAAAACATACTACTTGTGATCATAAAGAAACATTTTGCGTAATTATAAACTTGAAGTTTAAATAATCCAAATTAGTCTAAATATAGTATGAGTAATTATATTAAAATTTGGGCAAAGAATAAAGAAGCTAGACTGAGGAAAGTCTGCCAACTCTCGGACCCCGTATGGGATCTTCGTAGCAGAATAATAACTAACTAGGAGTTAGAATAATCTAAAGGACGTTAGGGTCATGCGGTTTTATGCCATTGTATTAATAAAAGTCTAGCTCAATGCATATAATGAATAATCCCTAATTGAAATTAGTGTGTATTGGAAGAATAAATTATTTCCTACATAATATTACCACCATACCATACATCTATGGGTCTCCACACGAAGTGGGGATATATGTTGAATCTAAAATTCCATTAATCTGGTGTCCATGATAGGGATTTTTTGTGGCATGCTATTAAGGAAAGATCTAATCCTGGCATTAGGAAGGAGAGAAGCCCAAAATTGTCAAATTGATTGACTTAAAACATCTTTATATTAAGATTCATGAACCTGTCAAGCTAAACTAGAGGTTTAGTTGATACTTTGTAGGCTAGAGGCAGGAGCTTGCCAGATAATTGTTTAAAAAATTATAAAAGAGTAACCAAGTCGAGTTTACAGGAAGGAAACTCACCGCTAAGAGTAGTATACCCTAGGTTTTGAATAACATATCCATCTAGGAGAAATGATTTATTGGTCAATGATCTAAGGTCTTGCAGAGACACCTGCGGGTTCAAAGGTCTAATGAAAATGGTTAAATACTCTTCTTAAAGTCTCGTGGAGAGAATTCTCCTTGAAAGTGACCACATGAAGAGGTTGAGTGGGAAGTTCAAAAGAAATAGACTCATCATGAAGATAAAAATCCAACAATATAAGCGTGAAAACCATAATGTAGGGAATGCAGAACAGTTGAGAATTATTCGTTTTAGGAAATGACAAAGACTTGGTTAACAAAAAATAACCTCTAAATATGAAGATATGGGAGAAAAGAATAGTTATCAACAATGTTGGCTCTATGATTGCTAAATTTTTCTCTATTGAGAACCCGGATCCGGAAATAAAGTCCATGGCATCTTCAAAGCTGAACCATAATCACTAAATGGTATGTCTTGAACAGAAGATCAGACTATTACAAAAATAATAAGTTAGTGAAAAGTGATGGTTTATAGGTCATTGTAGAAGACCGGTACTCTCTTATTATGAATGAAAGTATATTCCACTACATATTATTTCTGGCATGGTATGAATAAAAGTTATGCAGTTAATGGATACTGAACCATATGAAGAGATACTCCAAGGATTCAAGATTCCTAATGAGAAAAAGGATATATATATATATATATATATATATATATATATATATATATATATATATATATATATATATATATATATATATATATAAAATACTTAATAACAAGTCTCAGCCTCAAGAATGAGCATTTTTCTTGAAGGAATAAGTCAATAAGTGACTTACCAGTCGATATATGAAATCACACCAATAACTATGCAATTCCTAGAAGTGGACAAAATTTTTTGTAGATCCGAAAGAATGAAATGAGGAACTATAAGAGTAGAAGTGCGCCACATAAGCACTTCTGCATCTCTGTATTCTCCAATATTAAGAAGATAAAAATATATTGGTGATAATGGTAATTTTATTAATCCCCTAAATACCAAAATTTAGATTGGTTATGTATTATTCTGTAGTGATATAAGACAATTTTTATAGTTCTATAGAACAGATTAATTGGATGTAATTTGAAAATCCACTCAGAAAGTTGCAAGATATTTATCCCCAAATAAAGAAGTTTGATAAGTTATATCTAGAAGATATGTGACATTTCAACTAATTATATCCCCATAGTCCTTTGTAAGGACATAATTGCTTATGTTGCAAAACTAAATAGTGGCTATTTGAAAAGTGTTAAGCACATTGCTCCTGAATTATTGCATCATCACAATCTCATAAAAGAATAGTGAGATAAGTATCTAGAAGAGTAAATATTATGATAATCTAGTAGATTCACTCACGTTTTGTTTTGTGATTACTACATTAGAGCAGGAAGACTCTAATAGATATTGTATTGAGGGAGTGCATATATGCTAAACTTTAATCATATGTTAGACTATGAAAGTCTTAACTTTGATTTACCTATAAGGAATCAATTGATGATTATTACCTAAGTTATTCTTTTCTTGTGGTCTCCACAAGAAGGATGAAGTGAAGATATTGCACATAAAGTCTTGTGAAAATCTTATAGTTTTATTTATTAAGTCCCTGCCAACATCTAACTTTGAAAGATGTGTTCGTGGCATTGAAATGAAGTGGCTTAGAAATGTGCAGAATTTAGGGGGAGCTTTACCTTGAATAATAGCCCATACGTTTTGACCTTCAAATGTCAAATACTATGCGGGAAGGATAGTAATCCAGAAGATGATCAAATAAGATCAAAGAGGTTGTATTCTTTTTCTCTTAGTGAGTTTTTACTAGAAGTTTTCTCACATAAAAGTTTTTAATGAGGCAACTAGTACGATACAACATGCGTATATGATGTACTATTTTCTCTATTCCTTTTTCCCACTAAGTTTATGGAAAGAGTTTTTAACGAGACATATGTATGTCATGATATTCTCCTAAGGGGGAGTGTTATGAAACTACTCCCACAAGGGGAGGGTGCGGCAACCCATGTGGGCCCCCACCCAGGTTTCCACTTATTCCTCAAGAAGGAGAGGTGAGTGTGTACCAGATACCTAGAAGGGCTATTCTATAAATAGGAGAGAGGTTGATCTGTTATGTACAGATAGAAAGCATTGGAATGGAGAAGATCGTTGAATTGCCCTCTCGTCTCTTGTCTTGATTGTTTATCTCCTTTTGCATTATTTAATTGTATGATTGTTCTCATTCTAGTTATGTTGATTATATATATATATATATATATATATATATATATGTGTGTGTGTGTGTGTGTGTGTGTGTGTGTGTGTGTGTGTGTGTTCATTGATCAACTCCATGTCGATCGATGCCCAACATAGAACCCATATTCCTGCACTGTCATGTACCATTTGAATCATTGCACTTTCAAGTAGCACTACTGGTAGGTGGATATCGAATGGTGTAGCATTTGAACAACAAATTCCATTAATTAATCCCATGTTATTGGCTAGCCAACATTACAATTTACACAAGTATATATTGCAAAAGGAGCAGACTGAACATCCTATGTACAAGTCATTGATAACTGGATGGTCTAGGTACAGGAAGTAGATAACAGACCAGCATGGGCTACACAAAACCCATAAGACACATGTGTGTTCCCCGTGGTGTGATGATGAGTAATTGATATCTTTGTGTTACACTCTTATATTTCTCTTTATATATTTCTACTTATACACAGTAGCCTCTCAATCAGATTAGAGTTTGTGATACAATAGAAGCATACACGGTATCAAGAATAAAGAAGATGAATCCCGTAGAAAGAACCAAAATAATGATGTTGAAGTAATCATGACGAGAGAAAATATTTGGTGAAGCTGACTGCAAATTTCTTAATCACAACCTCAAAAGAGTATAAATTATTGTCACTCTCTCACAACCCTCTCAAATCTTTTAGACTCTCAGATCCTTACCCTATACAAGAATATATTGCTAAAGAATAAGCTAGTCTCTAATCCTCTCGTGTACCTCTACCTTTGAATGAGTAGCTTCTTTGATTTGTTACTTGGGTTCTCCGTAACCACCTCTTATGACTTTATATAGTCCTCCAAGCCCTCCTTCAAAATGAAGTAGGAATTCTACTTTAAAAGAAAGTAGGAATCCTAATCCTATTATGATTCATTTAGGACTCATTATATCACATATTTCTAAATCCTAAAAGACTAGGATATGAGTCACCATACTCAATACTCTCTACCATGACTCTTATCCATTGAAGTCACTATGCTCCTCCAAGAATTTGCTCCAAGTCAGCTCCGTATTTTTTTAATTTTTCTCTTACCTTTTGGAGTGCCCCAACCACAGGGGCTCATGCACATCATCGTAATGAGCATGTCAGTATCTAGGAACCATCTACTCGAGTGCTTCTTTGTTATGTAGTTTGATTAACCACATCTTCTATTTCTACAGTCTTCTATGACGTAGGTTTGTACTACCTCCGAGCTCTACCTACTTATTGGTACCGTGTGCTTGGTCCCACCACGTCTTCTTTCTTCCAACAACTCATACCTTTGCCTTTGCATCTACTAGATTTTGCAACCATCATTGTAGTTCCGTATATAACTACAGATGAGATCTAAATACCTACTGTTGATGATACGATTTCCTTCTCCTAGCTAGGATTTTTGTCAGACCTCCTATCGGTTGCCCTTCCTTCAGGTGCACTCATCAATCGGTATCCTCCATTGCTCCATATACTTTTCAAGATTACTTGTGATGAGGACTTCACTTCTTTAGATACATACAACACTAATCCACAAGATGCTAATGTAACATCTCATAATTTTATTTGTATTTTATTTGATTTATTGTATTTTATTTAGATTTTTTTGGATTGTATTTCGAAGCCTAGAGTGAGAAAACTTAATTTATCTATTTTTCCAAAAGTCAAAACTAGTTTATTTTATTTTTCTTATGCTCCTCTAGATTTATAGTATTTTCTAGAATTGTTCTAGAATTTTTGGGAGTTATTTGCTAGTTTCTAGAGTTTTTAGAAGCTTCCTAGTATTTCTAAAATTTAAAAACAAAATTTAAACCTAACTTTCTCCCCCTCCGAGACATGTCACATCAGAATTCAATCTCGGTTAGCTGATCTAATCTCGGTCGTCCGTCTTCACTTAAACCGCGCCGACGGTCGGAATCTCCTTGATCGCCACATGTCGCTCATCTACAACACCCTGCCTGTCCCACACTCTCTCTTTTCCTTCTCTCTCTCGTCAATAGGTGGGACCCACCAGTTAGGCCCTTCTCCTTCCTCTCTTTCTTCTTCCTCCGGCCACCCACTATTGATGACCACTGAAGCTCTTTAAAACTTCCATTACCACCCATTGCCTAGAGCAATCATGGCCATTAGTGGCCCTAATTCACCCCTTAAACGTTTCGATAGTTTCCCCTCCTTAAAACCCCATTAAACCTC
This sequence comes from Melocanna baccifera, assembly GCA_036346265.1. Taxonomy (NCBI): domain Eukaryota; kingdom Viridiplantae; phylum Streptophyta; class Magnoliopsida; order Poales; family Poaceae; genus Melocanna; species Melocanna baccifera. Next base: position 13,798,547 of record CM070683.1, read on the forward strand.
ACTGTTAATCACCACTACACCAGCCTTAAATCGGTGAGCCGCTCCCCGACCAATACCCTTCCCCACGCCTATAAAAACCCTTCCCAAGCTCTCACTCTGCACACCGCCCCTCTTCCTTTCCTCAATTCGCTTTTCTGTCCACCCAAGCTATCTCGCGCCCTACTTCTTCCCCGTTGGCTCAGGATGAACTTTGGCGAGCAATTCTGGTGAGGCTGGTCCTCCCTGCGCCTCGGCGCCGCCGCCGCCTTCGCCAGATGTGTGCGAACCCTCGCTGCCCCTCTACCAAGCAAAAATCTAATGGAGTCCCTGCCCTACCGTGAACTCTCGTCGACTGCCGCCAAACCTCATCGTCGGCCAACATCATGCCCCTCCGAGCACTATGGCAGGGTGAGTTGAGATCCCCATTGCCCCCTCTTGTCATTTCCGGACTCGCTGGCCGCCGTCGAGCGCCGAAGCTCCAGCGACCTTCAGGTCCCCAGCGCTGCACGGCCGACCAGGCCACGTCAGCAGCCCGAGCCTGCATGGCAGCCACGTGGCTGCCATGTGGCGAGCCACGTCGGTTTTGGTTAGCCTCATCAGCAAAAGATCGCCACATCAGTATTTCCCGTTGAAAAATAAATCGGCCAAAAATATAAAACTGATGTTGACGTTATAATCCTGATTTCTCTTTACAAAAATAATTCCATTAATTCCCTACTGACATCATAATTTTATTTTGTAGGATCAAGGATAACCGACTAGAAGGGGTAAATAGGATGTTCTAAAAATTCTAATCTTTTAAAACAAATTATAACAATTGATCACTAGACAATAATACTAGATGTTTTCAGCCTACTCAATTCTAGTAATCCTAAGGCACCATAAGTATTAATGATTACGATTAAACTACAAGCACAAGAGTATGTAACAAAGATGACAATTGCAAAGTTATAAATGTAAACACTTAAAGAGAAGATAAGGAATAACCGCAAGTAGACACTCGATGTTTTTCCCGTGGTATCGAAGACTTGCCGATCTTCACTAATACACGTTGAGGAAAGCCCAAGTACTCTTGGACCGGCTTCACGAATTAAACCACAACTCCTAAATCCACTATTGGTTGCTCTTGCTCCTCTCCAGAGATAGCAAGCATCGAACCACTCACAATCTGGCTCGGCCTCTTCACAATCTTCTTAAAGAGATCACTTCGTAATCAACCACCAAGCTGTCTAGGTGCCGGCAAGCACCAAGAGTAAAAGATCACTCTTCGCTTGATGGCTATCAAGTGCCAAGAATCAATCTAAATGATTATGCACTTAACTTTGGCTAAACACACCTTAAAATGAGTGCTCTCAAAGAGAAGAGGTGTGAAATGAATGCTCAAGACTCAAAAATGTTCAATGCAAGTTCAGGAGCATGTCCTTGAGCTGGTGGAGGGGTATTTATACTCTCACTAACCAAAACTAGCCGTTACAAAAATTAATTCTAAAAAATCAGGGAAATTAGAAATACCGACGTGCAAAATACGGTACTACCACAATGTACTGTAGCACACAGTAACGGCTCTATCAGAACGTCAGAACTAGCCATTGAAAGTCTGTGCAGTACTACCATCATTGTAAATGTGGTACTACCGCACTGCGGTAGTTCTGCTTGTCGGTGCGACACTACCACACCGCGGTCGTTCTGCTGTGTACATCCCGGTACTTTCGATTTCTGCCAGCCTAAGTTTTCTCAGGGTGCTCTTTGGAAAAACGTATCGTTGGAATTGTGCGGTACTTCCGATTTCTAGCGTGGTACTACCGCACTGAGGTAGTTCTGTCGTGTAAATCCCGGTACTACCGATTTTGGCAAGCCCAAGTCTTAACGGGGTTGCTCTCTGGAAAAAACATACCGTTGAAAAATCTGGTACTACCGTGGTGCGGTAGTTCCGCAGTTTACATGGTGGTACTACCGGACTCTAGTAGTTCCACATTTTATACGCTGGTACTTTTAATTTTTCTGAGAGAGCACAGTTGGTTTTTAAACTTAATTTTATATGCATGCATGATCCTAGATTGATCTAAATGGCACAAGAATATGCTATCAAGTTACTTTCTATGATCCCTCCTATTAGTACGGCGACTATCCTATAATCCGATCTCCCAACCTTTCTCCTAAGACCGGTGAAGTATGAAAAGGGATCTTATATTTCTTGTACCTTTGTTTTTGATCCGTCTTGATGTCCTTTTCGTCCTTTCGCATGCAACTTGCTTTCAACATACGCGAACTTATGAGACTTAACATATGCAATTCTCAACAAACATATTAGTCCTATATTCATAAATCATCATTAATTACCAAAACCAATTTTTAGGGGCCTAGATGCTTTCACATTTTTAGTTCAAAAATAATTCCATAAATTAGCCATTTTCTTTTTCTTTAGTTTTAAATTGCTAAGAGCCTGTTCTCCTTCATCTTTGCTCCGATTGGACCCGTTCAAATTTCTAAATTCTTCTAAAATCCTAAATAATCCATTTTTGAATCTTTTTGAATTTTTCAATTTTATTTGAATTTTTTTAATTTATTTACTTTGGTTCTCCGCGTATAGATTACGACAACTCTGGAGAGTACGATTTCGACGATTCGCAGCACCAAGACTTCGAGTAAGGCAAGTTACACCTTTAATCATGTTGCTCTTAGTAATTTAAATTATTTATATTATTTTTAAATTATTATGCAAGTGTACTTTTATTCAAATCTAGTTTAAATCTGATTTAAATTCTAGTTATACCCAATTCCTTTGTGTAAAGCCAAATTTGACCTTGAACAATCATATCTTGTCACCTTAGATGAAAACCTAATTAGTACATCAGTATTAACTAGAAATTTTGTAGAATTTCTTAGACATACCTAGAATAATTTATGTGGAAATATTTATTTCACATGAAATATTGATTTCTACAATTTATTCTTGACTTCGGTGAGTTAAGAAGGTCTATGAAATTTTGATAAAATAAAGCTATAAAATCTAGTTTAAACTTAGAAATTGATATGGTGGTGGATGCTTGCTGATATGCATTGTTGTTTGGTGACACAATGTCGACTACTAAGCATAGGGGGTATGTGGTTTGAATCTAAGTCAAATTAAGGATCAGTCTATGAGCTACTGTTACAAAGTCACACCGTACTTCCAAAAGTTTAGTATGGGATAGACTGACTAAGTAATTTGTGAACTTCCAAACTTAGTTTCGCTAAAGGATGAATATGAGCATGGCGTAGGCCACGATAAGTCTCACATGGTATAAGAGGGTACTCTAACTTGTGGATTCAAGTTATGGTGAAACCTTAGTGGCAGCATAACTAACTTGGCAATAGAACATTGTAACAGCCTTGTCATGAACTCTCAGCCGCACACCTAAGGTAGTATGTTAAAGTTGTATTGTGGGTAAAGTTGCCATCACTACAGAGTAACAAACTATCCTGGATAGCCATATCCACGATCATGGACATACTGAGTACGGTTTCTTCATAGATTAGACTTTGGTTATATAAAATCTAGTTTGTGGATAAATGAGAAATATTTTGGAAAGATGGTCCGGATAGGATACCCGTTGTTAGGTTAGTGTTAGGTTAGTGCCTATATTAACGATATTATTTTTATTAAAATGTTGTTTTATTTATTGTATTAAATTTAGTTTTTGCACATACATTACGGTATTTATTTTAATAATGCTTTTCGCACAAATAACCATAATATACCTTCCATTGTAAATCTTTATGCATGCATTAACTCTGTTAAACCTCCTGGTGTAACTTGTGGAGTATTTTATGTACTCACCTTGCTTAATTACTATTGCCAGAGAATGATTTCATCGACTATGTTGAGGATTACGACAAATAGGCCATATCTTACAGTCATTCGCTTGTGGGCATGCAGGATGGGCTGCTATTTTATTTGTCTTCCACTGATTTACCTTTATGTTTGGCCATGAGCCCTTTTATTGTAAACCTGGCTATAAGGCCCATACACTTTGCTTTATAATAAAGTTGGTTGTTATGCATGATATGTATCTCTGTTAACCCTGTGTGCACTAACTTTTCCTAAGATAGTGCGACTCATACAGAGGATCCTAAAGTTGTTGTTCCAGGATCCGATAGCTAGACAAAGAACTTTGACAAGAGCACGTGCATGACAATTAAATTATCAGGTGAGCTGGTTCCTAATGTTGTTAAATTCAGGTTCTGAGAATAGGTTACTGCTTAATGCTTGTGATGTGATTGTGCTTAGAAACATGGGCAAGAACCACATAGAGGCACATGAAGTCATATATATGCTTGGGATGAACATTGGAGGTCACCATGTCACTCTGAGGCTAAGACAGCAAAGAATGAAAGCTGGGCATGTTCTAGAATTCAGTTCGGCCTTCAAAAACAGTGCTGACTTCAAACAAGCATAGAAAATGCATACAGAGTCCAAATGAGGTGATCTAAGACTTGTTGGAAAGCTTATGATATCCTATTTTCAATGGTTTTGGTCCCACCTTAAAATTCCACCTGAGCACATTGTAATCCAAAAAATTATTCTAAATCAGTTCCAAGCCTGGGCCTTAGGCCTTGTATATGTTTGAGCCCAACTGGGGAGTTGAAGTGGGATGTTCTCCCACCTTCACGGATGTGCTCTCCACATCCCTAGCCGCTCAAAAACTGCCATGAATGACACTTTTAGGGTTTAGGCTTGTTTAGATTGATTTTTGTTCAGAAAACATCAATTGTGTACTTGTATCGACTAGACCAACTACGGCGACTTTAGACCTCTTTATTGTTCAATGAAACTTCATATTTCATTCACAAATTCATATCATACTTATTTTTTTCTTGCTTGATTCTTGATTTCTTGCAGGAAAGATCAGCCATGTTAAAGAAAGAATCAAATGAATCTAGCTAAAGAATAGTTTTCACCTAAAAAGAAAGAAGCAAAAGAATCAAATGCTAGAAAGAATAAAAATAAATTGAAACCTGCTATTTTATTAGCTATTAAATCTGATTTCAATGACTTGAGGATTTGCCAGCATCTTTGTCTCCTGCTGTCACTAACCTTTTGCAGAAATTTAATGATGTATTTCCATCTAAAATACCCTTAGGGCTGCCACTTGTTAGAGGAATTGAACATCAAATTAACTTGATCCCGGGAGTTTCTTTGCCAAACCGTGCACCATATAGGACTAATTTAGAGGAGACTAAAGAAACTCAGCATCAAGTGTAAGACTTGCCTTACAAAGGGTACATACGTGAAAGCCTTAGTCTTTATGTTGTTCCTGTGATTTTAGTTCCTAAGAAAGATGGATCTTGGAGTATGTGTGTTGATTGTAGGGTGATTAATAATATTATTATTAGATATCGTCATTCTATTCGTAGGTTAGATGATATGTTTGATGAATTGAGTGATTCTACTATTTTCTCTAAAGTTGACTTGCATAGTGGATACCACCAAATTAGAATAAAACTTGGAGGTGAATGGTAGATTGCATTTAAAATTAAGTTTGGGTTATATGAGTGGCTAGTGATGACTTTTGATTTAACTACTGCATTTAGCACTTTCATGAGATTAATGAATAAACTTTTACGTGCTTTTATTAGTAAATTTATGTTAGTTTACTTTGATGATATATTAATTTACAACAAGTCATTTGATGAACATCTTGAACACTTGCGTGCTATTTTTATTGTTTTGTGATATGCACGTTTGTTTAGTAATCTCAAAAAGTGCACCTTTTGCACCGAACGAGTTTATTTTTTTGCTATATTGTTATTTCACAGGGAATTGAGATAGATGAAACCAAGATTGAACCTATAAAGAGTTGGTCGACACCACAAATGGTCACACAAGTACAAAGCTTTCATGGACTTGCTGGATTCTATCGTCGCTTTGTAAAGAATTTCAGAACCATCGCCGCACCACTTAATGAATTGATGAAGAAATATGTTACTTTCAAATTGGGACAAGTGCAAGAAGAAGCTTTCAACCTTCTCAAAGAAAAACTCACAAATGCACTATTACTCCAACTTTCTTACTTTGGTAAGACTTTTAAATTTGAGTGTGATACTAGTGGAATTGGAATTGGTGGTGTGTTAATATAAGAATATAAACAAGTTGCTTATTTCAGTGAGAAATTGAGTGGGTCTAGTTTGAACTATTCAACTTGTGATCAAGAATTGTATGTTCTAGTTTGAACTTTAGAAATATGATAGCATTATTTATGGTCCAAAAAATTTGTTATACATTCTGATAATGAATCGTTGAATCATATTAGAAGTCAATCTAAACTGAACTGTAAACATGCACATTGGGTTGAATTTATTGAATCTTTTCTTTATGTCATTAAACACAAGAAAAGAAAAGAAAATACGATTGCTAATCCTTTGTCTATATGGTTCTAAACTTGATTGTAAAATTTTGGGCTTAGAGATAATAAAAGATTTATGTGCACCTGATGATGAATTAAAAGATGCCCTGTCCAATTGTAAAGATTGCAAAAGCTGGAACAAATTCATTTTCAATTATGGTTTCTTGTTTAGGCTAATAAGCTGTACATTCTAGCTAGCTTCGTTCGTCTTTTGTTGTTATAAGAGGCATATCGAGGTGGATTAATAGGACACTTTAGCATCAAAAAGGAGGACATCCTTGCTGAACATTTCTATTGGTTAAGAATGAGGTGCGACATTGAGCGCTATGTTTCGAAATGCACTACATGACAAAAAGCTAAATCACGACTGAATCCATATGGCTTATACATGCCACTTCCTCTTCATAGTGTTCCTTGGAAGGATATTTCTGTGAATTTTATTTTAGGATTATCTAGGACAAAGATGGAGAGGGATAGTATTTTTGTTGTAGTAAATAGATTTTCTAAGATTGCACATTTTATTCCTTGTCATAAGAGTGATGATGCTTACACATATTGCTGATTTATTTTTCAGAGAGATTGTTCAACTACATGGTGTGCCAAAGAAAATTGTTTCAGATCGTGACACGAAGTTTCTGAGTCACTTTTGGAGGACACTTTGGGGAAAACTTGGGACGAAGATGCTATTTTTAACTACTTATCATCTCCAAACTAATGGACAAACTAAAGTCATCAACTGTACCTTGTCAACAACATTGAGGGCGGTTTTGAAGAAGAACTTGAAGATATGGGAAAGATGTCTATCTCACATAGCATTTTCCTATAATCGCACGCTGCATTCAACCACAAATACAAGCCCCTTTTCAGGTAGTATATGGCTATATAACCCTCATGCTCCTATTGATTTGTTACCTCTACCATCTTCGGAAAGGATAAATTTAGATGCTAAAAAATGTACTCAATTTGTTCTTAAGTTGCACAAAACTATAAAATAAAACATAGAGCGCATGAATGAGAAATATAGGGTTGCTAGTAGTAAAGGTAGAAAGAAAATAATTTTTGAACATAGTGATCGTGTTTAAATGCATCTGAGAAAAGATAGATTTCCAGAATTGAGAAAATCTAAGTTGGTGCCTAGAGCTGATGGTCCTTTTAAGATTATTGATAATTCATACAAACTTGAGTTATCTGTAGAGTTTAGGGTTAGTCCCATATTTAACATTACAAATTCGAAGCCATAGTTGGGAGAACAAGATAAGCTTGGGTCGAGGATGACTCCAATTCAAAAGGGGGAGGATGATGAGGACATCACTTTTTTAGATATGCACAACACTCATCCACAAGATGCTAGGCAAGGAACTATGATGAAAGCATGTGCATGACAATTGAATTATCAGGTAAACTCGTTCCAAGGATTGTTTAATTCAGCTTCTGAGAATGGGTTACTATTGATGCTTGTGATGTGATTGTACTTAGAACATGGCCAAGGATCAAGGAGAGACACATGGAGTCACAAACATACTTAGGATGAATATTAGAGGTCTCCACGTCACTCTGAGGCTAGGACAACAAAGAATGAAAGCTAGGTATGTTCTAGAATCTAGTTTGGCCTTCGGAGATAGCATTGACTTCAAATGAGTATAGAAGATGCATATGGAGTCCAAATGAGGTGATCCTAGACTTCTTGGAAATCTTATGATGTCCTCTTTCCAATGGTTTTGATCCTTCCTTAAAACTCCACCTAAGCATGTTGTAATCAATAAAACAATTCTGAATCAGTTCCAAACATAGGGCCTGAGCCTTGTATCAGTTTGAGTTCAAATGGGGAGTTATATTGGGATGTTCCCCCACCTTGACGAACGTGCTACCCTACATCTCTAGCACCTCAAACACTGTCAGAGACACTATTTTTAGGGTTTAGGCTTGTTTAGATTGATTTTCATTCAGAAAATATTAGTTGTGTACTTATGTCGACTAGACCAACTACGGTGACTTCAAGTCTCTCCATTGTTCAATGAAACATCATATTTCATTTGTAAATTCAGATCATGCCTATTTCTTCCTTGCTTGATTCTCGATTGCTTGCAGGAAAGATCAGCCGTGTTGGGCACGGTTGGTAATAAGGGTGTGGTATAGCGATTGCAGGACAGACTTGATCATTTCAGTCAAGTAGCCTCATCATCAACATCATATCAAATAATCATAGTTATCGTTCTCATCGAAAAATTGGGCCAAATCCCCTCATCAACTTACCCTTTGCAAATAACTCGTATGACTCTACCTCGAAGTGATACCTAATAACTTTCAAGTTCAAGCAATCTCACAGATATTAAATTCTTTTTTAAGATGAAAACATACTAAACTCCCGTCAATGTGTGATGTGCTCCATCATACATCTCTAATATAACCGTTCCATCTTAGTAATTACATACTCCTTGCAATCAGCTAAATGAGCAGCTCCATGCACTTGGCATAGAGATCCTTTGTCAAACATATTTCTCGTTGAACATATATGTAGCAATAACTTGAATCTAATATCCATCCATGAGATATACTTGATTGATCGACGACTAGTACATCTAAATCATCCTTTGCTACCACAACTGAGCATGGACGCTTCATTTGCTTCAAATCCATATAGGGGGTGATCGTTTCGGCTTTTTTCGGCTTCAGCTTCTAGCTTCAGCTTTTTTTTCACTATTCACTACACTATCCACTAACTCAGCTACAGTGTTTTTTCAGCCAGCTACAGTGTTTTTTCAGCCAAAAGCCAAAAGCCATCGCTATTCCGATCACCCCCATAGTCATTTATCATATGACATTTCTTGTCACATAAGTAGCATACATGCATACCCTTCTCTTTCCCTTCTTCCTATGACTTTTACTTCTGTCTACAATACCTACTGTAGCCAATTCTTGATCACTCGAGAATAAAGATTTCGATAATTTTTTTAAGGAGTCTCCAATAGACATGCAACTACCTCATTGATGTTGAGATTAGTTTCTCTAATGAGAATATTCATCACCAATTGCTCTCATGATAGTGATAGAGATAATGCTAGTATGACAACCTTGTTGTTCTCATCAATTTTCTCATCCATACTAATTAACTGTGTGATAAGTTTGTTGAAGAAATTGAAATGGTTAACGAACCATGTACCTTTCTCTATGCACAACCTATATAGTTGTTGCTTTAGCACCCACCGGTTTATCAGTGACTTTGCCATATGCAATTCTTCTAAGTCCTCCAATAATTTCTTCGATGAATTCTCCTAGGTCATCACTTTACCTTATTAGAGAGACATAGATAGATTGTACTAATAGCCTTCTACTCTGTCACCTTTCAGTCTTCATCAGACATCTTTTTCTAGTTTGTCCCCTTCAAGAAAACTGATTAACCCTTACTAGACAAGGATATCCTTCATCACACATTATCATGCCGTCAAATTTCTTTACTTGATTCTACATCATTGGCATCGCTCTTGATTTTATGATCTGATATCACTTGTTACACTTTGATACCTCTTCTGATGCACAGCATCCTCTGGGTTGGATCAGAGTTTGTGAGATACAGCACGAGCGTTCACGGTATGAAGGATGAAGACAACAAATCTTGTAGAGAGAACCAAAATAATAACTTTGAAGCAATCACGATGAGAGAGAAAATATTCCTTAAACACAACCTCAAAAAAGTACAAAGATTGTCACTCTCTTACAGCCCTTTTGAATCTTTTAGGACCCTCGGATCCTTACCCTATTCAAGAATCTAGTGTTAAAGAATAAACTATCCTCTAATTTTCTCGTGCACCTCTACTTTTGGATGAGTGGATTCTTTGCTTTGTGTATAAGATATTTGTGATGAATTTGTCATCACCTATTGAATCCACTAGTTGCCATTCATGGTCCTACCAAAACATAGGATCCTAACCTAGGTGACTTTCCTTGTAATCTTTTTGTTGGAGAAGTATTCGATGTAACCTTGTTTTTTGCTTTTGTCATCTTCAGTACTCTTGGTTCAAACCAATATTCTCTTTCCACCTAGATTAACCATGTTGACAGGGAAAGGATTACAGTGCACTGTCATGGCGTAGTCCTCGGTAAATTTCAAGCGACTTTTTTCTATAGCTGACTACATTTGATGCTTGAAGACATTGCAGTCGTTGGTGTTGTGCAACCAACGTGATGCCACTTGTAGTATGATCTCTTTTTAATTCTTCAATTGGCATAATAGAGTGTTCCTCTGGAAGCCTGATTATTTTTCCTGCAAGAGCAATTCAAAGATACGATTGCACTTGGTAACGTCAAAGGAGGATTTAACTTCTTCTACTCGTTCTTCTTGCAGATGCTTTCAACAGTGAACAAATAAATAGCTTAGCTATGGATGATCTTGTCCAATCATCAACAACAATGTCTAGTTCTCCTTAAATCTTTAATTATTCTTCAGAATCGGCTGCCAAAAACACATCAGTTTGTCACCTTTGTTGTCTTTGAACTTGTTTCTGCCTATCTTCTTTGAATCAACTTTCTTGGATAGATGCTTGTCGAAGGAGATGATCGAGGTCTAAGAATTATTGTCCTTCAAGCCGATCTCTAAGAGGATTCAAAAATCCATTGTAAGCTGAATCTGTCAAATCTCTTTATGAGATAACCAGATTAAAGCATCTACTTCGTGCTCCTAGAATATTTTGAGATAATCAGTAGCCGGCTCATTGAAATGCTACTTGACTACCATCAAATCACTTAAGCATAGTTCCACATATCCAGAGTAGAAGTACTCATGAAATATTCGCTCCCTATTAACCCATGTAATAATTGAATTTGGTTCCAATGTGGTAAACCAGGTGAACACTCTACCTGACAAAGATAATGAAACAATCAATGCCGTAATCAATCATTATTATCGACTTCTCCACATTGTACCATAAATTGGCCAATATGCTCAAGAGTTGATTTGAAACTACCCCCGCAAACTTAGTAAAATCAGGAATGCTAAAACCAGATGGGAACGAGATAGTATCTATGTAATCAGGATATGGCTTACAATAGACCAAAGTTCGTCCTCTGGGCTCCAAGCTGAATCTTTCTTCGATAGTATTAACGAGTTGGTGAATCCTTAGATCTTGATTGGGTGGTAGATCATCATAATGATATTGTATTTGCTAGCGGTAGGCTTGTTTTGGGCCATGATTTCTTGCAGATTATTGACCGCAAATTGTTGAACTGGTTGTGGTTGAAGGGGTTACTATTGACTAATTGGCTACTGCCCCCCCCCCCTTGAGTTCGGATCCTAGTATCTTTGGTGTCACTGGCTGAGGAGCCGCACGAGGCAAGTTACCTTGTGAACCAACCAAGATAGGGATATTATAGCTAGATAAAACTTGATTGACTGATACAACTACCAAAGTTGGTGTTGCTTGATTAGATGAACTTCCAATTAGCAGTTATAGATGCTGATTTCCTATACCAGGTGGTGCTGAGAGATTAGCATTGGCCACTAAATTAGCTTGTGATCCAATCGAAGCTCCATCAGTATGTTCATATATTTGTTTTATAGTCGGGCGTGTTGGTGTCATTGGCGGTATGGTCGATGCAACCTGATATAGATTGAATGTAGAAGCTGCCCACTAATTATTCTTGATGAGATTCCCCACAAAATCTGATGTATTCGACAAAAACGCAAGAGATCAGGGTAATTCTAGAACAAGCATTAAAAAATTTTCTAGCAAAACTGCGAGTTCCTGTGATAAACCTTTCATGCAAGCATAAAGGAGGGTATCAAAAATACTCCCTGTGATAAACCTTTCATGCAAGCATAAAGGAGGGGATCAAAAATACTCACAAACGTCAAAAGAGTTGTTGATAAGATCCTACTGCGCAGATTGATTAACAAGATCACAGAGTTGGCCTTGGGTAACTTAATACATGCTCGGCGAACTTGTTGGAGTTGATACTTCAATTGGTGAATTCTACGAAATCGATAGAATCAGTGGTGCAATAGTCGGTATCAAATCCTACATACTAGGGAGAGCTTCTCCACTAGGAACGATTTGACCATCATGCTTCTTGATAAAACAATGCCAAAATCTCCTCATCAATTCCTCCATCTTCTTAGTAAACTCAGCTTGCGCTTCCTTACAAAGTTCTACGATCTCTGTAAGAATCAAATTGTGTTCATTGACATCAAAATTACCCAACAGTTTTCTAGTAGATGATGAATCATCATTGGGATTTGGTGGCATCTTGATCTTGTCAGATGATTTCAATCCAACTAGGCATGCCAAGAGTGTGTTGCCGCCGGAAAATTCCTAACAGTAGCACCACATCCCTATGGAGGTGCTCTCTGGTTGCGTATGCGACATGCCAGCCGATTTTTTAGCAAATTGGTAAAGTCGATAATAGATAAATCTAAACAAAAGCCGATCTTAAATAAAACATCGATGCGAAGTAATAACAAACATGAACTACTCTCAAAATAGGGAATAGGTGTAACTCACATATTAATCAACACGTCAATGCGAAATAATATTGATCAAAGTCAAATTACAAAGGTAGTGTCTACTAGCTATGATCTACTCCTAAGGTAGAAGAACAATAAATTTAAAATGTTAGTAAAGGTTGATACTTGCGTGTTTTTTTTAACTAGTACAGGGTATTTATAGTCTAAAACAACCATCTCAATCTTGGATTGTGCCTCAAATCTCCCTCTTCGTGTCAGCCTTTGATAGAATCCCTATCCATCTTTGAATTTTCTTGTCTTTGATCTCTTGTTGATGATCTCCTTCTTCGTATCTACCTTTCCTTAGTCAATTTTTTTTTTGGATACTTCTAGCGTGGCCGATGCTAATTTCTCATTTTTAGCAATCACCGATCTTTCTTTATAATTATATTAAATACTAAAAGTAATTTTACTAACTATTTTGCCTGCTAAAATTTAACGGTAATAGGCCCTTGATGATCCACCGAGAGGCAAATCCTTTTCTTCTCTTTGAAGTGGAATCAAGCAAAGAGGCAAATTGATCCGCCAGGTGGTTCGGCACGCTCCACGGTGCCCCCCAAAAATTAGGCTGTCGGCCGGCTAGAACATATATATTAGTAAATAAACCCAGCACCGATCGAGATGGGTCATCAGTGTCGGTGGACAAATCAAGCTGCCTAAACCAACCAACCAATCAGTCACGCATGTGTCGTTCACTTCGCTTGAGAACGAGAGCATCAGATCCGATGGCGCCGCACCGCACTGTCGTGATCCCGATCCGTACACGAATGCATGCAGCGAACTGCCCCTTTTACCTTACAGCGTGGGAAAGTGTAAATCTCCTCTCACACAGCTGGCGTCAAAAGGCTCGTCTCAAAAGCCTTGCATGCTAGCTTATGGTATGCCTCCGTCCGATGGAACTGCGACACACCTCCATGAGAGAAGATGGGGCAATTATTGCCATGGATCTCATCTGCAAGGTTGTCAAACGCTTCATTACCACCCTTTCCGTAGCTGCTTGCCTGCTTCCACCGAGGGGTGCCTCCTCTTTCCGTAGTAATACTGGTTAAAATTGTATATAATTATTTTTTTCTATATACTACTTCCTATGAACAATCTAGAATTAAAAAATTTTAGCTATAAATCATAAGACACAACTCAAAAAACCTATCACTCTCCGTACCATGGTTAATTTTTTAAACACAAAGCCCAGCTCGGAAAAGGCCTGGCTTTGAAAGGGAGGCCCGAGCCCGACAAGGATAATCCGAAAAAAAACCGAAAATTCATTCTTTTAAATAAAATAATCTGATTACTTTTTAGTGAAACATTGTTTATAAATCATGTTCCGAACAAGATATTTTTTGCCGGGCTTGAGGCTAGGCCTGCGGGCTGAAAAACTTGGGCGGAACTTGGGCTGGGTCGGGCGGGGTACCATAAACATGTCTAAATGCAGAACGGAGGGGGTATTAGTTTTTTTTTTTTTGCAGGTTTTTTTTTTTGCATTTAGTTTTAGTACAGGCTTCATGCTTAATTGACAGGCTAAATCGTTGTCAGGATGGATTTGTGGATGCGGTGGACATGGACGGATGCCTAATTACATGTAAGAAGTGTCGGTCGGGCCATTCCTTCCACCACGTGGACTGGAATGTTAGTGTGATCGAGAGGGCCATACATGCCATTGTTTATTGTATATTCTTGTAGTTGTATAGTATATAGTACTGGACCAATAGTAGTCACAAACATGTAATGTAGCGAGCAACATGACAAACTAGCGACCTAACAGCGCAAAATACGCAATTAGAACCAAATTAGAGTCAGCAAGATCAGAAAGGAGCAAGAAGTTAAAAGGATATGCATGTGCTGTTCGTGCATCAATTCGGTTGACTTGTGAGGGGGAAAAAATGTTTGGCCATTTGCTCGAGCTGGGCAGGTCGCTTCCTAGCCCAACATTTTTTTTTTCGATCGATTTTCAGCCCAACATCTTGTCCCCATGGAAGACCGTATTTGTTTGTTGCTTTTATACGTGGGATTTGGCCAACAACGTCGATCGACCGTCGTATTCTAAAAGCTTACGCAAATTTGTTTGTTTATAAAAGCTTACGCTAACAAACCACGATTGCGAATGATTCGATTCTCGTGGGAGTCCGGACGGGCCCAGTAATTTGTAGAGCAAGGTAATCTAGGCTTTACTCATGTCGTTTTTATTTTTATATTTTTTAAAATTTAATTATATCTAATAAATCAACTCAGCTATGGTAAAAAATAAGCTAGTTACAGTAATTTTAACTAAAAGTCAGAAGCTATCGCTATTCCAAACGCCTTCAAGAGAGAGGCACAGCTTTAAGTTCAACAATTTCATAAGAGAAAAAAAGAAAATATGAATTTTGGAAATTATCTTACGACACTTAGCACATAAACAGGGAGGAATATTTTTATAATTTTCAGTGAGTTTGGATGGAGACAGGGAGGGGAATATCGAGGAAAAAAAGTGAGGAAACAGGCCGACGAGTAGAGCTAGACCCGCGTCACTACCAAGTACCACGAGTCAAATGGAGTATTTCGGGGGTGTTTGGCACGGGAGTTTGGCGGGTTACTCCGGGTCGCGTCGCTTCGCTGGCAGGCTGCCTACCGAACCTAACCGCGTAGTCAGTCTGCCCGTGACGACCGCGTGCGACCGGATCGATCGACCGGGACAGCTAGCGAGCTCAGCCAATTACGCGCCGCTGGTCTTGCCACCGCCGCCACCGAACGCGCCACCGCCGCTACGCCTACGCGCAACTTTACTGCTACTACCGTTCTACGGGACCACGTCTCTTCACTGAGGCTGTGCATTTTTTAACTGAACCAAAAAAACCGATTAAAAACCAAAAAAACTAAAAATATTATGCCATCAGTGAGTTTCGAATCCATGATCATAAGTCCTAAAGCCCCTATACCATCTATACCAATTGAGCTAGACTAGCTATGTTATTTAACTCAATGTATATATTACATATATACATAAAAACTCTGATTTTCTATACTTTAAGTTATAAAATTTTAATGGGTATATATTTTTAATGGGCAGAGCATATTATTAATTATTATGCATTATTACTTAATGCCTATACCGTCGAATCTCCATACTCCATTGGAGTGTTTCTAAAATTCTAATTCTATAACTGGTAGTATATGTATTATCATCTACTCGTCTCGCTAGTTGCTATATCGTTAGCAATCCGCGTTAACTTTGGTAAATATGGTATTTACCGATACTGCGCCGAAATAAATTGGGATTTACCGAAACCGAACCATACTTCTAAAAATATCGTATATCACCGAACTATTAACACCGTATTTACTGTATATACCGTATATACCGAACCGATTAAACCGAAAAAACCGATTGCACAGCCCTAGTCTTCACCTAGCCAACCAGCTCACACTTCCCGTACCTCTTGCTTCCCTTTGCTTTATTTTGTTATGTTATTTTGGGTTGCGGCTGATAACTTGTAGCTATGGCTAATAGCTTTTGTCTATATTTTTTAATACGACAGCGGACAATGAAGTCGTCGATGTGAATAGCGTGTACGATTTTAAACTCGAAAAATCATTTGAAAAAACAGCTTTGAAAAGCCACCCTGTTTATTTCGTCTTCAAGAGAAGTCGAAGCCAGAAACATAAAAACCGAAAAAAGAAGGCAATGCTATTTTATGTTGGACTCTATGAGTGTATTTTGGTAATTTTTCAATTAGAGAAAAGGAAATGTAAAAAGGAAATAAATGGAAAATAAATGGGAAGGGCCCACCTGTCAGCTGAAGTGAGGAAGGGTAAGGCCTTGACCTGGCTCTCTTTCTTGCAGAAGGACAGGGGCATGGCCTTGAGCTCCCGGCGGTTTCGGTGGGGTTCGGCGAGGCTGCGCCGGAGGCGCGAGCTGGCCTGAATCCTTCGGGGCTAGCCATTCATGGCCACCGCGTCGCATGGGGTTGTGCTCCTCCCATTAAGGTGGCCTCCCCTTCTTCTTCCTCAGATGACGGTAGAGATCCCGTTTTCCCACCTTTGCTTGTTCTTCTTACTCACTAATTTTGGCTTCGATATGGAGGGGGTTTTGGAGTTTGAAGGCTGCCATTTTTGGTGGATAGCTCTTGATTCCCTTGAGTGCACATCACTTCGGTTTCCTCTAGCACCAAATCATCCTTGGGTGTCTCGGTTGGTGGGTAGTTGAAGCCCTATGCATTTGGTTCCTTGCGGTGAATGGCTTTGGCTTGATCGAAGGGAGAAGAACTTCCAGTTGATTCATGGTGTGCTCGGGTGTTCTTGGCCAGAACACTCTTGTGATTCTTGTGCAGCATTCCTGTACCTCAACTTTGCAAATTGGTGTGTGCCGATTTGCAAATTTGGGCATTGTATTTTCGACTACCTCATTTGTTCTACGCAACACAGTGGGGCGATTGGTTTTCTGGGATAGCGTGATTCACGTGCCTTGCCCGGTTCTTTTTGGTGGCTTTCATTGCCAGTCGTTTTGTGAGTATCTCTGTTTATGCTTTATCAGCATTACTAGATTTGTGTGCAGTGCTTATCAATAGCTTTCTGAAATTGTTCTAGCACTGGAAGTATATGCTAATAATGCTTTGTGGGCATGGTTACCACTCAATGAGGTGATTTGTCTAAAACTGAGATTGATATGATAAACTACTTTAGCTTTGAGCTCTACTAGTTATGCATTCTGCTATCATTTGATTATTTAGCTCATGGTATTCAACTAAAATTAGTGCTGGTTCCCATTGGGATATTTAGCTCATGATTATTTACCTCAAACCTTTTTTGGGTAATTTCAAATCCTCTAGTGTTCCCATTATAAACCGCTAAGATGACGCTGTAGGAGGATGCGAATAATTCAATCTTAGCCCGTTTGTTAGCCATCTTATCTAACCATCTGTTCGATGTGTATGTTAACTTCACTACAAGACAAACAACTCTGGGACGAACTTGATGGAAAGTATTCCGAAGGGAATAATGGTAATGAGTCTCTTGTAACTGCTACCTACTTGAACTTGAAGATGGTTGAGGGGCAGTCGGTGATGGAGCAGCTCCATGAGCTGCAATTGCATGTACGTGATTTAAATCAATACGACTATATCCTACCAGAGAAGTTCCAAGTAAAAAGGAGTGCTTGGCCCTCAATCTCCCCCGTACTGCATCCTACCAGAGAAGTACGACTGCATCCTTCACCCTCGTGATGTGACCTTATGACCGCTTGCCAACATATAAAGGAGTGATTGATCCTCAATGAGTTGTCAGCTGCTACTAATGCCAAAGATCATGCAAGAGTTAGTGACGGTATAGGAAATGCTCAAGTCTAGGTTCATCAAATGGAGGTGAAGAGTGTTGCAAGTAGTAGGAATCAAAAATCCAAAAATCAGCCCCAAAACAAAGCTCAAAGGCAAAAAAGTGAAGGAGAAGGAGAAGATTATCTATTTTGTCTATGGCGTGGCTATCCATAAGGCCAATCATTACCATAATCATAAAGGCAGGGGTCCCTCTCTTAGTCAGCACAAGAGTCATAAGGCTGAAGTAAATATTGCCCTGGCTAGCCCAAGTTCAGAAGAGTATGTACCTCAAACCTTTATGGCAAGTCCATCAGTTGATTGGTGGATTGATACAGGTGCTGCTAGACATACATGTGCTAAACAGTCTTATCTCTCTTCATTTCTAGGAGGAGGGTTCATTGAGATAATTTTTCTTATTACAATAAATTTCATGATATTTGGCACTCTCGCTTATATCATGTTAACTTTGAAGTTATTGTGCGGTTAAGTAAGATGAGTTTAATTCTAAGCTATAATTATGAGAATGATTCAAAGTGTGAAGCGTGTGTGCAAGCAACACAACCCCGAAAACCTTTTCATAGCGTTGAAAGGTATAGCATCTCTTCACTTGAACTAATCTACTCTTACATTTGTGAGATAAATGAAATATTAACTAAAAGTAGTAAACGTTATTTTCTAACTCTCATAGATGATGCCACTAGGTATTGCTATATTTACTTAAGTCGAAAGATGAAGCACTAGAACACTTTAAAGTCTATAAAGTCGTAGTTGAAAATCAGCTATAAAAGAAAATCAAATGGTTAAGATTGGACCGAGGCGGTGAATACGTCTCAAATGAATTCTCTCAATTCTGTGAAGAAAGTGGAATAGTGCATAAAATTACTCCACCATACTCACCCAATCAAATGAAATAATCGAAAAAAAGAACTGAACTCTTTGTTACTTGGTTAATTGCATGCTCCAAAGTTCACGTATGCTGGACTATTGCTGGTGTGAAATAGTTTTCACAACTAATTATGCTCTGAATAGGGTTCCACCTCGCAATCAGGAGAAAACACCCTATGAAGGATGGAAGGGGAGAAAACATAACATGTCATTTCTTCGGACGTGGGGATGTCTTGCAAAAGTGCATATACCATTACTGAAGAAGAGGAAGGTTGCTCTAAGACCATTGATTGTGTCTTTCTAAGGTATGCTATAAATAGCACGGCTTATAGATTTCTAGTAGTCAAATCCAAGGTGAGTGACATCGCTAAAAATATAGTGATAGAATATCATGATGTGATATTCTTTGAGCATATGTTTCCTATAAGATCAAATGAAGTCATTGACCATACTGATTCAGATGAACATTATATTCTTCCTAGTGTGGATAACACTGCTCTAGAGTTGGAGTTGAGGAGGAGTAAGTGGCACAGGATTGAAAAGTCGTTTGGCGATGACTATGTCACCTATGTCATGGATGATGAACCACGATCTCTTTTAGAGGCATACATATCTCCGGATGTGGATTACTAGAAGGAGAAAGTTCGTAGTGATATAAATTCCATCATAGCTAACGGAACATGGAAGATTACAGATCTTCCACTTAGATATAAGCTAGTGAGCTACAAATGAATCTTTAAAAGAAAACGTAGACCTGATGTCAGACCCCAGAACAACAACTCTGGAACCCTCTATGTATATCACACTATCCCAGAAAAATTTAGTGCACACATGATTAACAGGGATACATATCATGCATAATAACCACACTTTTATTATAAACAAAAGTATGGACCTTCTGACCAAGTTTACAATAAAATGACTCATGACCAACATAAAGATAAATCAGTGAAAGATAAATCATAAAGGAACAGCTTATCCTGTCTGTCCATAGGTGAATAACTGTAAGATGTGGTCTATTCATCGCAATCCTCACCGTAGTTGACGAAGTCAACCTCTAGCAACGATAATTAAGCAAGGTGAGCACACAAAGAACATAGCTCATTAATTCTATAAAATTTTTAGTCAGTATTAATGTACTAACTAGGTTTTTCTCTATGGTGACATGGCATAGAAAGTCTAATGTCAAATTTGGCCATAAACAAAGGATTTCGGTATAATTAGAATTTAAATCAAATTTAAACTAAGTTTGAATAAAAGTGCGCATGCATAATAATTTAAATTACTGAGAGCAATATGAACAAAGGTGTAATTTGCCTTGCTTAAAGTCTTGGTGCTGCGAGTCGTCGAATTCGTATTCTCTAGATTCGTTGTAATCTATATGTAAAGAACCAAAGTAAAATAAATTTAAAAAAATTCAAAATTTCAAAATTTCAAAAAAGTCTAAAAAATAGATAGTTTAGGATTTTAGAAAAATTTAAAATTTTGAACTGGTCCAATCGGAGCTAGGATGAAGGAGAACGGGCTTCTAAAAGTTTAAAATCTAAGAAAAAGAATAAATGGGATTTTTGAAATTATTTTCTAAAATAAAAATATGTTTATGACATCACCAAATTAATGGAATTATTTTTTAAAAGGAAATTTAGAAATTATGATGTCATACTGATGTCAGCCCTATACGTGGTAGGCGACGTGGCGGATTTGCTGACATAGCTTTAGGAGGGGTCGAGAGCTGATGTGGCATGCCGCATGGCATTGATGTGGCTGCCACGTGGTGGACATTGGGCCGAGAAGGGAACGGCTAAAGGAGGCCGTCAAATGGGGATCGAGCGGCGGTAATATTTGGAGAAGTTCGGACCAATCCGAACGGGTAGGGAATTTTTGGACCGTCTGATCGGCCATTGAACTTTTGGACCATCTGAACGGTAAAGGATGTTTGGACCGTCCGATCTCATGGGGTGAAACATTCGGACTAGCCTAACAGCGAGGGAGGTTCTTACCGAAAAAGGAGTGGAAGGTGGATGACGACAAGGTTTGATGGTGGTGCAAGGGCGTCAGCGGCAAGCCTGCTCGGTGAAGGGGTGGCCAAGGGTCGCGCGGTAACGGGGAAGGCGTAGATAATGTCGGCGAGCGCGGGGAGGACTATGGCAGTGGTGATTTCTCGCCGAAGCTTCGGCTGAGGCTTTGTGAAGCGGCGCATAGCGTGGAGGGCACAGGGAGGTAGGAGACTTGATTGAGTGAGGGTTTTGGTGCAATGCAGGACAAGGACACTAGGTGAGGCATTTATATAGTGCGAGGAGGGGGTAACGGCTGGAGCCATTACTTGCCAGAGTAATGTGGCCATTGGTGACAGGTTTAAGGTGGTGGCGGGGTTTAACGAGGGGAAAATAGACGAGGGAGTGGGGAAATGAAGAGGGGAGTGATTAGGGCTAATAATGGCGGCAATTGCCCGAGCCAATTGGTGGTAACGGAAGTTTTAAAGAGATCGGGAGGACATCAATGGCAGCTGGCGCAATGGAAAAGAAGGGGAGGTGGAAAAGGAGCGACGGGCCCTACATGTCGACAGGTGGGAGAAGAGAGAATGGAAGGAATGGGTGGCCAGATATTAACCACGTGGCCAAGGAGTAGATCTTAGCCGTTGCCCGATAAACGAAGGGGTAAGTGGCCACGGACGTCTGAAATTAAATCAGCGGAGCGGATTTAATCTGGGCTTGACACGTGTTAGCCCGAGATGAATCCAGGTTAAATTTTCATTTTATAATTTTCAGAAATACTAGAAAGCTTCTAAAACTCTCAAAAATAGCAAATAACTCCAAACAATTCTAGAAAATACTATATATCTAGGAGAACTCAAGAAAAATAAAATAAACAATTTTTGGCTTTTTATAAAATAGATTAATTAAGTTTTCTTACTCTAGGCTTTGAAATAAAATCCAAATAATCCAAATAAATTCTAATAATTCAAATAAAATGCAAATAAAATTTTAAGATATTACACCTGATGGTACTATAGAAAAATATAAGGCTCATTTAGTGGCTAAGGGTTTTACACAAGAAAGAAGAAGATTATTTTGATACATACTCTTCTATGGTTCGTTTATCCATAATTTGAGTGCTTTTAGCACTAACTGCTGCATATAAACTCCAAGTACATCAAATAAATGTAAAGATCACTTTCCTAAATAGGGAGTTAGATAAGTAGATTTATATACAACAAACCGATGACTTTATGGTTGAAGGGCAAGAAAAAAGTATGTCGGTTGATTAAATCTTTGTATGGTCTAAAACAAGCTCCCAAGTAATGTCATGAGAAATTTGATAGTTTTATGGCCTCAGTCGGTTTTTGTTTGAACAAAGCCAATAAATGTGTCTACTATCGATATAGTGGGAGTGAAGGCGTCATCATATGTCTATACGTAGATGACATATTGCTTTTTAGGACCAACATAGATATTATCAATAAAACAAAATTTTATCTCTCCTAGAATTTTGATATGAAAAATCTGGGTGAAGTTGATGTTATTTTAAACATCAAGCTACTAAAGGGTGAAAATGGGATTATTCTTTCACAATCCCATTATGTGGATAAGATTCTAAACAGATTTGAAGTTATGGAATGTAAGCCAGCGGTTACACCCTATGATCCAAATAAAAAGCTACATAAAAACACTGAGCATGAAAAAGACCAACTTAGATATTCTCAAATAATTGGATCCTTGATGTACCTAACTAATGCAATGAGGCTGAACATCTCATATATTGTAAGCAGATTAAATCGTTTTACGTTCAATTCAGGAGATAATTATTGGATAACACTAGAGAGGGTACTTAGATACTTAAAAAGGACCTCAAGCTTAGGAATACATTATTCTGGCAATCCGGTAGTTTTAGAAGGATTTAGTGATTCTAACTGGATTAGTGACTCGGATGATATGAAGGCTACAAGTGGCTATATGTTTACTCTAGTAGGTGGGGCCATTTCCTGAAAGTCTTCTAAACAGACTATCCTTACACGGTACACTATGGAGACTGAGTTGGTAGCACTTAATTCAGCAACAGTAGGGGCAGAATGGATTAAGGAACTCCTTTCTGACCTATCAGTGCTGAAAAAATCAATTCCAGCAAATTGACCTACTGTGATAACCAAACTGTCCTGGTTAAAGCAAAGAGAAGGGAGGACAATATGAAATCCTCAAAACATATAAAGAGATAACTTAAGTCTGTAAGGCATGTCAGAGGGACAGGAGTTATTTCTGTAGAATACATCCAGTCTGAAAGGAACTTGATAGATCCTAGGTCATCCTTATTACGTCTAAGGGAATGGAGCTCATACCCGTGTAAGGCTCACATTGGTGATAACCTATCCTAGAAGATCGGGGATTCTGTAAATTAGGCTCTAGGATAACAAACCGTGTGGGATTCAAGAGCACATCTAACGGGTCCTATTAGTTGCAATGCTATAGAAGGTTGAGCAATAGCTCTTAATGAATTTGATGCCTATATAACTTTGGGGATCATCCTATAGGATTCCCTAGAGAATTCACCTACTTGAGTATGATCATGAGGTTGCGATTAAAGAAAGATAAGAGTATATTTTCTTGAGTACTAATGAGCTAAATACGGGGACATGACCGTAATGTCCCAACCCAAGAGGGAAAAAGGCAAGCCGCCCAGTACAGAATGTAACTTGGGCAAAACTTCTTACACGAAGATATTGGATCAAAGGCAAAGTCCTCCTTTGTCTATGTAGAGTCGTAGTTTTTGTTACTCGGTTTTGGGTTCAAACCCAAAAGGTGCCCATTGTCGAACAGTTGTATATTAAACAAGACTCTTGAGTATTTTTTTATCACATTGATAAATTGGTGGGGACTGTTGGACCCTATGAGGGCATTTTGGGAATTTCTCAATTAGAGAAAAGGAAATGCAAAAAGAAAAGAAAAGGAAAATAAATGGGAAGGGCCCACCTATCAGTCGATGTGAGGAGGGAATAAGGCCTTGACTTGGCTATCTTTCTCACAGAAGGAGGGGGCATGGCCTTGAGCTCTTGGAGATATCGGCGGGGTTCGGTGAGCCTGTGTTGAAGGCATGAGCTAGCTCGGGTCCTTTGGGGGCG
Source organism: Melocanna baccifera (assembly GCA_036346265.1). Classification (NCBI taxonomy): domain Eukaryota; kingdom Viridiplantae; phylum Streptophyta; class Magnoliopsida; order Poales; family Poaceae; genus Melocanna; species Melocanna baccifera. The sequence continues at coordinate 13,822,694 of CM070683.1, forward strand.
GTCATTCATGGCCATCGCGTCGCTTGGGGCTGTTCTCCTCCCATTAGGGTGGCCTCCCCTTCTTCCTTAGATGGCAGTAGAGATCCCGTTTTCTTCTTTTGCTTGTTCTTCTTACTGATTTTGGCTTTGATTTGGAGGGGATTTAGAGTTTGAAGGCTGCCATTTTTGGTGGATAGCTCTTGATTCCCTTGAGTGCGTATCACTTCGGCTTCCTCTAGCACCAAATTATCCTTGGGAGTCTCGGTTGGTGGGTAGTTGAAGCCCTGTGCATTCGGTGCCTTACGGTGAATGGCTTTGGCTTGACCTAAGGGAGTAGAGCTTGGAATTGATTCATGGTATGCTCGGGTGTTCTTGGCCAGAACACTCTTGTGATTCTTGTGCGACATTCCTGCACCTCAACTTTGCAAATTGGTGTGTCATGATTTGCAAATTTGGGTATTGTATCTCCGACTACCTCGTCTGTTCTACACAGCATAGTGGAGCAATTGGTTTTCTAGGACAGCGTGATTCGCATGCCTTGCCTGGTTCTTCTCAGTTGCTTTGATTGCCAACTGCTTTGCGAGTATCTCTGTTTATGCTTTATCAACATTACCAGATTTGTGTGTAGTGCTTGTCGATAGCTTTCTAAAATTGTTCTAGCACTGGAAGTATATGCTAATAATTTTTGTGGGCTTGGTTACTGCTCAATGAAGTGATTTGTCTAAAATTGATACTGATATGATAAACTACTTTAGCTTTGAACTCTACTAGTGATGCATTCTGTTATCATTTGATTATTTAGCTCATGGTATTCAACTAAAAGTAGTGCTGGTTGATGTCAGTCCTGTGGTCTGTATTTGTTCAGTACTCAATAGCTTATGTTTATAATCAGAAGAAGGCATCCTTGCTGTCTAATTTTCTTTATGAATTGGCTAAGGTCATAAAGAAGTAATTTGTTTACCTTCTTTATGAATTGGCTAAGGTCATAAAGAAGTAATTTGTTTACCTTCATGGTGGTATAATCTTGTGATAGTGCTATATTGCATGGTTTAGAGCTCAAAGACTAAATTCCGGTTGTCATATCTAAATTGTGAAGAATTTAGACAAGTATTGAGAGGCCAAGACCTTATCGTGAGCAACTCTATATCTGATTCGCCTTACGCGCTTATGGATCTACTACTGTCCACTAATACTACATTTGTAAAGGAATATAAACCATAAATTTGTGAAGGAATCGCTCCGGGGCGACAAAAACCGGTTAACCGCTCCCACTTTCTCTGTTTTACTATGACCCATACTAAATAGGAGCCGTCAAATTTGGAACCTTTAAACTCCACTAAAACTGTAAAGGCTAGAAACCGTAGGTTTTAAACGTATGACAAACACGGCCAAATGACAAGGACAAAAGTTTCCATGTTTCCCCCACGTTGAACATCAGCCATTTTATATTTATTACCATTTAATGTTACACCTCTGCGTTTCTTTCCTCTAGTAAAGACAGCAGTTTCTTCTATTTTTACCTTTCAGCGAGATGCAGGATTTTTTTTGGCTTTTAGCTAAAATTGCATTGTAGCGACTGTTAACTTTTTCTGAGAGAAAAATTAAAAAAATAGTTATATTGTTATGGACAATGCAAAGAAATAAAGAGAAAAAAGAAAAAACCAAAAATGCTAAAATAAACCAAAATTAGCAGCTGGTATATTCCAAATGTCTTCTGATTTAAATAAACCAAAAGTAAAAAAAAAAAGAAAAAGCTAAAGCTGAAGCTGTTTGGAGTGATATATACACTTATATAAAGTCTTAATATTGTATATATATATATATATATATATATATATATATATATATATATATATATATATATATATATATATATATAATGTGTGTGTGTATGTATTGCTCTCCAAGAAGACATATAAGTTGCAACATATACAGGACCCAATAGAAAACAAAAATCTCACAAAACTCACGGGAGATAACTTGGTAAAACATTGTATGGCTGCACTCATCTTCACTGCAGCGGCAGCGTTCAGCGATGGCGACAGCAGCAAAATCACTGTAGTATTTTTGTTACGTAGTGATTTTTTTTTGTTTTTTGGTATTTTTGTGTTTTATTTTTTGGTATTTATTTGTATTGTCCGCTCTAGATTAGCATGACGTTTTTATTTTTATATTTTTTTTAAATTTAATTATGTCTAATAAGTCAACTCAGCTACGGTAAAAAATCAACCAACTACAGTAAAATTTTAACTAAAAATCAAAATCATCGCTGTTCCAAACGCCTCTAATACTCTGGTGAATTTTCACGAACAACTGACAGACAAGTCCAGCCCGGAGTAAAACCATCTACGAGTATTTTTCATCCACCGCTCAAAAGAAATTCTAATAAAGCGTTTTCATTTGTACACACGGTAGCGCTCTCGCGACGCCGACGGGTCCCCTCGAAACAGCCCAAAAAAATTTGGACGCATCGGAAAATTCAACAAACGTATGATCGATGCAGCTAAAAAAAGACGGAAAAAAAGAATGGAAAATAAAATAAAATAAAATAAGAGTCCTCCTTCTCCTGGGGATTTATATAAGCCCCCTCCTCCTCGCAGACCAAACATACACCTCCCAAACTCTGCTTCAACGACCTCAAGAAACAGAGAGATCCGGAAAGCAGGGGAAGGGAGGGAGAGATCCAGGAGGCAGCAAGCAATGGCGACGACGGTGACGGCCCCCTCTTCGTCGGTCCCCTCGACGCCGCTGCTCAAGGACGAGCTGGACATCGTGATCCCGACGATCCGCAACCTCGACTTCCTCGAGATGTGGCGCCCCTTCTTCCAGCCGTACCACCTCATCATCGTCCAGGACGGCGACCCGGCCAAGACCATCAAGGTGCCCGAGGGCTTCGACTACGAGCTCTACAACCGCAACGACATCAACCGCATCCTCGGGCCCAAGGCGTCCTGCATCTCCTTCAAGGACTCGGCGTGCCGCTGCTTCGGCTACATGGTCTCCAAGAAGAAGTATATCTTCACCATCGACGACGACTGCTTCGTAAGTTCCTTTCCTCGGTTGCTGCAGAATTGAAGTTACCGGTTCTGGCCAAGTAGCTATTGGTGGTAATTCTTGGTTTCTTGGGCTGTTCTTGCGAAATACTGCTCGGATCTGGGGGAAAGGTGGGGTCTTGGGGCCAGATCTGGGTCAAATTTGTTCGAATTTGACGGGATCTGGCTGGATCAGATCTGGATCTAGGCACGCGCGATCAGTTGTTTTGAGATATAAACATTCGTCGGGATAGCATAGAAGATCTTTATCCGCAGCAGATTTGAGCATAGTTGCTTCTGGGGAACGAACAAGCAGCAGCCCTTGGCCTTGCTTTCATTGGTTGGTAGAGAATCTAGAAAGGACATTTTTGTATGGTCTCCGTGATAATAGTAGAATTATGCTTGCCTGCATTTCTCTCTGTGATATGTGTGATAGATAGTAGTACTATGTTAGATTGTTTCCTGTTAGTTAGCGCTTTGTCGTTAGAGGGGTCCTTTTCATTTGGTTAGAGGTCCTAGTTTATGCGATCTGGTTGTGAAGCATGACTTGATGGATTCAGTTTGTCATGTATTAAGCAAACGCATGGGGTGGCTTTAGTGTCACTAGATCTAGGATATTTGCTTCAGATCTGACTCAAGTAGTAGGCACAGTTGATGTCAAATTCAGGTTTACTTTCTGAAATTCACATCGAAGATAAATTTCTAGCTTTCACCTTCTAAGATCCACACCATTAGCCTCACTAGTCGACGAGGAACTAGTCAATAGTAGATCTTCCCTTGAAGCATAGCAACATTGTCCGGTGATCTTGTAATCAATTTAGGCCCATTGATGAATTTGTGAGATCATTAGCCTCTTCTATTTGAATGGCTTGCTAGTATAACATTGTACTTTGCTCTTTTGTCACATCAACTGAAACGTCTTTACTTGTCCTTTAGGTTGCCAAGGACCCATCTGGCAAAGATATCAACGCTCTTGAGCAGCACATCAAGAACCTCCTTAGCCCGTCCACCCCGTTCTTCTTCAACACTTTGTACGACCCCTACCGTGAGGGTGCTGACTTTGTCCGTGGGTATCCCTTCAGCCTCAGGGAGGGTGCCACCACTGCTGTCTCTCACGGCCTGTGGCTCAACATCCCTGACTATGATGCTCCCACGCAGATGGTCAAACCTCGTGAGAGGAACACCAGGTATCACATTTTCTTCACAATGCTGGTCTGATATTCAGCTGTCGTTATCTTGGATCAAGAATTCCTGTTTACTTCCTATCTTTTGTTCAGGTATGTTGATGCTGTCATGACTGTGCCCAAGGGAACCTTGTTCCCCATGTGTGGCATGAACCTTGCCTTCCACCGTGAGCTCATTGGCCCTGCAATGTACTTTGGCCTCATGGGTGATGGCCAGCCTATTGGTCGCTACGACGACATGTGGGCTGGTTGGTGCATGAAGGTTTGTATTTCTGTCTATAAAGTATCATTGCAAATGAATTCCATCTTCTATGTCAGACTTGTCATTAGTCATTACCAATTGTTTAACTGAAAACATCAAATTAATATAATTGTGTAAATTTCAGGTCATCTGCGACCACTTGAGCCTGGGAGTCAAGACCGGCCTGCCATACATCTGGCACAGCAAGGCTAGCAACCCATTTGTGAACCTGAAAAAGGAATACAAGGGCATCTTCTGGCAGGAGGACATCATCCCCTTCTTCCAGAACGCCACCATCCCGAAGGAGTGTGACACTGTCCAGAAGTGCTACATCTCACTCTCGGAGCAGGTCAGGGAGAAGCTCGGCAAGATCGACCCCTACTTCATCAAGCTAGCTGATGCCATGGTCACCTGGATCGAGGCCTGGGATGAGCTAAACCCATCTGCTGCTACTGCTGCTGAGAATGGGAAGGCCAAGTAGGCTCATCCAGGAGGGCTACATTCCCCTTCGAGGTGAGCCAAGTAGGCTCATCCAGGAGGGCTACATTCCCCCTTTTAATTGAAGAAAGTATTTGTTGGGGCCTAGGCCCCACTAGATATTAGCTCTTTTTGAGAAGAGATTACTTAAGCAGCTTTATAATTCTTTGTTGTTATTCTGGTGGTTCTTTTGTAGCTGGAAAACGATTTGTTATCATTTACATAATTCAAGACAATTAATAATTTATCGTGTAATTTTGAGAATCAAGCACCATTGTTATATTAATAGGTGTATTCTTTTAGGCTGTGGTTTCTGGCTTAAAATTTTGAATTCTAACTGTTTGCGAGGAAGAGTACGAAGAGAGATATTCATGTGTGATTTTTGTTGATATAGATGAAGTCAAAAAAATACTTACTACAATCGACTTTTAGATTTTGTCTTGAGAAGACGTTTTGCTTAAAACCTAGTTACCGTAAAAAAACTTTCTACATTGTTTGTTCTTGCCTGTTTTTCATGTCACATGTTCTAGCCTGTTGTGAGAGATGCATGTCATGAACACCAGTGTTGTTGCCAAGAGGATTCACATCTTGGTTGATTCAATTATTACAGATGTTCTAATGTTTTTATGGTATGGGGACTAATATCTTGTAAACTTTTGGATAGTTTGTAAAAGTGTAAAATGCACCATAGGTACCATAATTTGTAAGGTGTGTGAAAGTAGATAACATAACTGTAAATTTGCTCATTTATATCACTAATTTTGTTGAAGTGATACAATGAGATACAAAATAAAACGTGGTGGCACATTTGGCGCTTATGTAGTGCTAGCTGTGCTTTCAGCATGACTCAAGGTTGTGCTTATTAGGCTTAACGTGGGGAAAAAATTACAAATGCTCTTCTAGTTTTATCCTCTCTCTTAGTTAGACCAAAACCATCCCTCGTTCCTACGAAGATAGTGACAGACACTTCGAGCGCACCGTCTAGAGGAGGGTCTGACGATCTAACCGGTGTGCATAGATGGTGTTGCATTGAAGTAGTTAGAAGAATTTTCAGTTGAGTTACCAATCTCTCAATTGATTCTAGTGAAGTTTCGACGGTGTTCTACTATCCCTCGATTGATTCTCTGTACCACCAACGCCCACGTGGCTTGCATCACTACCGCCCCCCATGCCCTCTCTACCCACAACCCCCCTCTCGCGCCCTCTCCCCTTATCACCGCCCCCTCCCCTATGCCTCTCCACCTCGCCTGTCTCCCCTCCAAACGTTACAACTCATCGTATTTAGGCAGTGTTGCTCCTGATGGTCAAAGTACCGGTGCTACCATCCGTGCGTATTGGCTAGATCATCGAACCCTCCCCTAGGCAGCGCGCTTGAAGTGCTCGTCGCTTTATTTATGAGAATAGGGGATGGTTTGGGTCTAACTAACGGAGAGGATAAAATCCGAGGGGCTCTGCAAATTTTCTCTCAAGCCTAATATATACAAATTTGAGCCACGCTGAAAACACAGTTAGCACCACGTCAGCGTCAAATATGTCACAACGTCTCGTTCTGTACCTTGTTGCATCATGTAAACAAAATCAGTATAGGGGAATCCCCACCATATAGGGGAAGTCTAGGTTATAACTGTCTCTGACAAGAGGAGCACTATGTGATCATGCGATCGAACCCTAAGGGTGCAAATCCCCTGATAACTCTAGCAGAGTGTTACCAACAGTAGGCAACACCAGAGCCCCCGACTCTGGTTGTTCAGGTTCGGGTGAAACTGGTCGGGTCGTTGCTAGTGGTAGACCTAGACTCCTTGGGGCGGAGTCATCGTTGCATTGCGAGCCCCTCTCGCTGTCAGACTGTCCCTTGCACTCGGGGAGGATGAATTCTCCCGTAGGTGCACTGCTGTGGAGGATTCAGGTCTCTCCACAGCCTTTCCCACGTTAGGGTCTCTGGAATCCTCCGCCGGATCGCTAGGAACATCCTCCCTGTTAGAAGCAAGTAGGACCTGCTCATAGTCATAGCAGACCTCCATATTGATATCCACGTAGTCCACCAAGTCGAGTCAATTCTCCTCATTCCACACTCCCGCCATGATGGCATCAGAGGGCTGAGAATTCGTTGAGGAGGATTTCACCAAAGCCTTGGAAGAAACCGTCCCCACGGACAGCGCCAACTGTCGATGTTCTAATATAGATCTTACATATGATTTCTTGAATTCGAGGGAAAGCACTTAAGGCTATAATGTGAACACAAGAGTAAAGACACGCAGATTTTATCCAGATTCGGGTCTTCTCCTGAGAGAATAATAACCCTACATCCTGTGCTATTATTGCTATGAATGGGGTTACAAGCATGAACAGTGTAAGGGATCATACTGATTACAGAATGGATTACTCCCTACCAGGATCTATCACTTGCCTTGGCCTCCCCTCTCTTCTCAAAACCTATTTCTTATATAGTTGGCGAACCGGTGGCAGTTGCTTCTTGCCAGAAGGCATCTTGACGCTTCGGGAGTTAACCGCTGGACAACGGTTAATGTTAGAGAGACGTGGAAGCAATTCGCCGCAAGACGGTTGTGTCAGAGAGATGTGGGTAAGATCATATGCGGTTTGGTGTATAAACGCATGCTTGACTATGTTGTCAGACCACCCCACCACAAGAGTAGGTTAATTATTAAGACATACATTCGCAATGAAACTTCTTAGCCAAGTAGTCGTAGTAAGTCTTATGACTAAGTACTCATGGTAGAAACTACGAGTGGGCCAAGATGACTGGATAGTCATAGTAGAAGCTTTGACTAGGTAATCGTGGAAGAGCTTACGACTAGGTAGTCGTGGAAGAGATTACAACTAGGTAGCTGTAAAAAGACTTATGACTAGGTAGTCGTAGAAGAATTTATGACTGATAGTCATAAAAGGGCATACGAAGTAGTCGTAGTAAGACTTACGACTACTCTATAAAATTTCTCTCTTATCGCTAAGGGGTATATTCGAAGAATACGATAACGTAATAAATAAGAGGATTATTATATCCTCGTCAAAGTCAATTTAAGCTTTTAAAAATAATATTCTAGAGAAGACGAAGAGTAAGAATCCTAAGGGTGAGGTAAGCATAGATAATTACTAGATATTCATTTTTGTTGATTTGATTTAGAAAGTAAATTTTGAAAACTTTACTAAGTCGATATGACTCTGATACCACCTCTGTCGAAACCCGAATATGTAAATCTGAACTCTCTATGTATACTGCAGTAGTATAGGATCATGCTAGTATACACAGTGTAAACATCGATAAAATATCGACCATGTGCACGATTAATAAAGAAAAAGACTTAAATATTATTAATTATCAGAGTATGACTTTATGGCCAAGCTTACAATTAATTAGCCTGAATGGCTTAAGAAACTAGTAGCCGAAAACGGAAATAAGTATAGTAGCCATTCGACATGCTCATAGGCAATCAACTGGAAAGCGAAATTCTAATCTATGAAGTCATTGAAGTATCCTCCTTCTGGTACCTCTTGCTGATATGGTTCCCTCCTCTTTAACTAAGCAATAGTAGGCATAAAATCGTGAACATTGGTACACAACAAGCTGTTTGTAACAAAAATACAATATAGTATACAAGACTTACTACTGGATGGCTGAAAGATTATTTTGCAAAAAGCAATAGTTTAAAATAAATGCAATATTAGATTGAGAGTGAACTTTAATTAAAATGATAATAAGTAATTGATCAAAGAAATTGAATGAATCACAATTGAACTAACCATCCACAAGATAAGCCACACTAAAAACATAGTTAGCACCATGTCAGCATCAAATATGTCATAACGTCTCGTTTTGTACCTCGTTGCATCACGTAAACAAAATCAATAATGTAAACAAGTAAATTTATAGTCATATAACCTACCTGCACCTACTTTACAAGCTTTGGTACTTGTGATATATTTTACTCTTTGTAAAACTTTGGCTAAGTTCCTCGTTCCAAGGCTTAGGGGCCGCTCCATCCGGCTTATGGCAACATGTTTCAACCGTTAGCTGAAATTGCACTGCAGCGCATGTTAACTTTTTCTGAGTCATTCAATTAAACAAAAATGAAGAAAAATAAGAAAAAAAACACCGTTATATATCTACAGACAATACAAAAGAAAAAGAGAAAAAAATCAAAAGAAAAAGGGAAAAAAATACAAAATTAAAAAAACCAACGTATTATAAATGACCTTTGACTTTTAAAAACCAAAAGCTAAAACCGAAACCACGGAGCAAGGCTTAGCATGCTGTAAGGGAAGAAGCTGCAAAGCAGCAAGGCTGTATTAAAATATGATGTACTGTAGTGTGCAATTGTACAGTAACAGCTATACAGTTATAATTATAGCTACAAACTCAGCGCCGCTCATACACTCAGTGCTCGGTGATGTGTGGCCCTGGGTTTGATCGACAGTAGAGTAGAGTAATAATTGGCATGAGAAAAACAAAATCAGTTACAGCTCACAAGAATTGGTAGTCCTGGTTTGGCAAAGCAAGAAACACCTGATGTAACAAATTGGGGGGATATATAGTATTAACCTTTGTAACCGAACATGCATACGGCACACTTCGCATATGAAACGCATAAGCCACCCGGGCATTAGCCCAAATAGTGAAGCAGACCAAGTTCAACAAGGACATCAAATTTAGCACGCCATTCAACTCCATATAATAAAGTGGTAAAGAAAAAGAAAAAAAAAGAAAGAAAAGCGCGCCGTAGGTACAAAAAAAAAAACGCCGTTGCCGGGGATCGAACCCGGGTCACCCGCGTGACAGGCGGGAATACTCACCACTATACTACAACGACTTTGATTGATGGAACTCAGAAATTAACCTTTTTTGCGTTTTCTGCCTCGCTGTGCAGCTGCGCCCAAACGGTTTGAGCCCGCGGCATCTGCCATCTTGACAAATGTTAGGCATCCATCAACATTTGTGGACAACTTTCCAGTCCCGATCGGCAGCACATGTATCAAACCAAATATGGAATACTCGAGACATCTATAGATATTATAAGAATAAAAAGTCAATTTAAACTTTAAAAATAATATTTTAGAGAAAACGAAGGGTAAAAATCCTAAGGGTGGGGTAAAGATAGATAATTACTAAATATTCATTTTTGTTGATTTGATTTAGAAAGTAAAATTTGAAAACTTTGCTAAATCGATCATTCTAACTAGGGCTTCGTCCTACAGCCGATACGGCTCTGACACAAACCCTATCGAGACTTGAATATGTAAATCTGGACTCTCTGTGTATACTGCACTAGTCTAGAATCACGCTAAAGCACACAGTGTAAACATCGATGAAATATCGACCATATACACGATTAATAAAGGAAAAGACTCAAATATTATTAATTATCAGAGTACAACATTATGATCAAGTTTACAATTAATTAGCCTGAATAGCTTAAGAAATTAGCAGCAGAAAACAGAAATAAGTATGATAACCATTTGACATGTCTACAGGCAATCGACTAGGAAATGAAGTCCTAATTCATGAAGTCATCGAAGTATCTTCCTTCTGGTACCTCCTGCTGATATAGTTCCTCCTCTTCAACTAAGCAACAGTAGTCATAAAACCATGAGTACGTTGGTACTCAGTAAGTCATTTGTAACAAAAATACAATATACTATACAAGGCTTACCAATGGATGACTGAAATGTTATTTTGCAAAAAGAAATAATTTAAAGTAAATACAATATTAGTTGAGAGTGAACTTTAATTAAAATGATAATAAGTAACTAATAAAGAAACAAAATGAACCACAAGTGAATTAACTATCCACCTGATGAACCACACGTGAACTAACCATTCACGTAACGAACCACCAGTAAACTAACCATCACTTTCCAAATTTATCCTAATCAAATTTTTAATGAAAACTCTACCCTTCGTGTGAAATCACCGAGCATTGTCCATAAATTAGGACACGATTATTCAAATAATTTTACATTCTGCAGAGGCTGCACAACTGTATCTACACGATGTGATCATCCTTACATTAAAGAAAATCACAATAAAACCTTTACAATGCTCAACCTTAACTCAATTTCGTCCGCTAGAGTTTCGCATCACACCCCTCTTGTGTCTAATGAAAACCAGCAACTATGTTCATCATAATGGCGAGATTGAAATTGAAATATTATAAATTAATCAACCAGATCTATCACATACTAGACATGTGGTTTGCATGATAAAACTCAGATCAATGACGCACAAAGTTAAGTTCTTAGACATTACCTAGACGAGACATCTATATCTCTCGAATTGAATCTATATTTCCCCTTTACTGCATGATTACTCACCTGAGTGGAAACCAATTTTGTATAATCAACACCAATGACACACCAATGTTATGGCATATAAATTTTATAACTATTACTACAACCATGACTCTATCTTTTTAGGTCAAATTGATTGATTGATCATATGTGATGATGAGCATACCATTCAACTCCATATAAAGTGGTAAAGAAATAGAAAGAAAAGCACAGTTGCCGGGGATGAACTCGGGTCACCCGCGTGACAAGCGGGACTACTCACCATTATACTACAACGACTTTGATTGACGGAATTCAGAAATTAACCTTGTTTGCATTTGCTGCCTCGCTGTGCAGCTGTGCCCAAAGGGTTTGAGCCCGCGGCATACCAATCACCACCACACATCAACATCTGCCAAGTATGTTGGATCTAAGCTTTTTTTTTATTTTATAGATAGTATTGCAACAATCCGTGTTTGTTTGCTTGGCCTGAACTGTGCGTTCGATTTGTCTGCTTTGTCAGGGTTATTGTTGACAATGATGTAGAATTTAGTACTTGCCGATGCTAAGAAGCGTAATTAGCTAATTATCACTGCCTTGTCTGGGACCTAGTATTACAGATGGGTTTAAGAAGTGTGTGCTTAAGTTGTCTAGGAGTATTTTAAGGTTTTAGCAGATTGGTATCTTTTTTTAGCCAAGAGGTGCTACCTCGTACGGTTTTACAAGAAGGAAGCATGCTGAGTGATTGGAAATGCCTAGAAACAGTTTTTTTAAATGTAATTAATTAGTATCGTTTGGGCATCAATTCAGATATCTTTGCAAAGTGCCGCACTCCTCTTGAAATGTTTGAAAATTTTGGAGAATGCCACATTTGTAAGCGATCATAACAAGGTAATTTTCCATATCCTGTCAGTTCAGTTTATTACATTTTCTCAGTTTCCCTTCCATTTTGTCCTAAGAGCAAGCGGAAGCACAAATAAAGAGAAGAATGGGAATTGGAAGCCACATATCTGAGGGACGGCTGATCGATGAAGCAACTCGGATGGGGATGAACGAAACCATTGTAAGGAGCCTGTCATAATACGCATGAAGTAATTTATTACTACTAGGTGTCTTACCACAGCTTTCCACTGCTTCAGGTGAGAAGAGCCCTTCTGATCATGCGCCAAAGGGACGAAGTCGAGTACAAGAGAGAGCGCCATGTGACTGTCCGAAAGGCTTGAGGTAGATTGGAGTACTCATACACCGAGGGCACCCTCTATTCATATTTATGTTTCACTGAAGCTGCATCCTTTGCCAGAGGACAGGCATGTTGTGTGGGGTTGATCGCTGACAGGACTATTGTAATCTGCAAGAACGGAAGAAATTTGTTGCACTGTTGAAATGCAGTTGTAGTTGCAGCACAGAGACAGAATAAGTAGCAGAATTTAGTTGAGTAATCAGGTTGTCTACTGGCAACAACAGCTCCTTGTCTTCCGCCTCCATGTAAGAAAAAGTAAGATGGATGCTAACAAGTAATGTGGTTTTGACAGTGAGATCTTTTTATAAATCCTTACGATTTCAGACGATTAGGTATCCTTTCTAATTCATTTTGAAGGTTAACATTCCTCTGAAAATTAAAGTTATTCTTCGGTTGCTACTGAAACAACGAATTTTGACAAGGGACAATTTAGCAAGAAGAGGTTGGATTGGGGATAAATCTTGTCACTTTTGTGGTGCGCAGGAATCTCTCTCTCATCTTTTCTACGGATGTTCTTTGGCAAGATTTGTTTGCACAGTAGTTAGCCGTGCCTTGGGATTAAATAATACAGCAAATGATATCCAGTCTCTCTTTGGGGTTGGTGAAGTGGTTTCAAAGGGAAGTAGAGAAGGTTAGCTGAAGTAGGTTGTGCGGCATTGTCATGGACTGTTTGGAAAACAAGGAACCTAGCTTGTTTTTCAGAAGAACTTAATAGGGGATCCGGCTAAAGTAATCTTCTCTTTGTGTCACTGGATCCGACAATGGGCTCTGTTGCGGGAGGAAGACAAGGAGCTGTTGTTGCGGGGCAGCAGCGTCCTGGAACAGGTGGTGAACGAGAACTTCAGGGCTGGAAGAGGCTAGGCGCCATGAATACAGAAGAACTAATGAATCATAGGTACCAGGTGTGTGACACCAGGACTCACAATTCCGTTGGCGGCGGCCGTCTGGTTTGCAAGGATTCAAAGTTAACGTGTACGTGACGACAATACGGCCGGCTGGTTCCCGCTGATTTGCAGCACAAGGACTCAAAGCACTCAACATCGACATAGCACTAAATGGCTCCTAGAGACTGTAGTGTAACACGAAATTGAGATCAGTAACCATCAACGGCGCCACAACAGTCTCTGCTCGGCCGAAAAGAACAAACGAACTTAAACCACACTACAGCTGTGAAATTCATCTTATGCCACTTGTTTCGTTTACAATTTTACCCTTTAGAGATTCTACTACTAGTAGTGTGAGTGGTAGTTCAAGTAAATCCTAACAAATCTGAACCGTTAGATCGTAAAGATTAGACATCTCATATTTATTTTAAGATACCGTAAAAGAGCTCTTTTGCAATCCAACAAGCTACCGCTTTACTGCATTATATTATTGTATCATCAGTAGCAATCCATCCTTGCGAATTATGATGCTAATGCAATATGATGAGTTCTTATTGTATGTTGCTGTTGATTTAGTAATGATTATTGATATCTTACTTTAAATTATCCTTCAAAAGATCGACCCCATATGATTGTGTAGTCCTTAGAAACTAACTTGGTACATTTATTGCTGATATGAGAGGTGAATTAGATTTTGCAAATTGTACTGATCTTGAAAATCTTGTTGTGAAGATGATTTAGATTGATAGACACACAGTTATTCCATTGATATTGTCTCATTAAATTGGCTCTAATTTTGCCGGTAGCAACAGCAACCATACGAAAAACCTTCTCGGTTATAAAGATTATTACGACTGATTTGCGGAATAAGATGAATGACGAGTAAATGAATCACAGCATTAATGCTATATTGGGTGATACATATTTGCAAGTATTAATGATGATAAGATTTTGAAGTATTTTCAAGAGATGAGATCAGTAGGTAAGAAACAACTATCTCATGCTAGTGGTATCTTGTGTAACAGCGATTTTGAAGTATACAGTTTTGTACATCCGCCGGCGGCCTATCGCTAGCTCATCTTTCCCTTTGGTTTCTTCTTTACATGAATGATTGGGGATACCATGCGGCCACGGACAGTCGTTCTCAGAAAGGAAAAGGGAAGATTTCAAAGGCAGGAATGCGTCTAAAAAGACCAAAATAAATCAGGGAAGATCTGTGCTTCCGTGATTATGGGGTGCTGTAAGGCGTAAGCTATCCCCTAAATATTTTTTTAATTGTGCAGCAACAATGCATGCATGCCCAAAATTGATCTCATTCTTTTCTTCTGAAATAACATTTAAATATTCAATAAAAAATGGGCCAAAAAGGAACCTAGCTACCATGCGAGAATTTCTCAATGAAGAAAGAATGAAAACGGTTGCCAGCGTCGTATAGGAAGCTAGCAGCAATCGTATCACGTAATTTTGGTCAAATGGGGAAAAAACCGCCAAGGAGCTCATGAAGCAAGAGGTACGAACCGTTAAAGTGTGATCAAATTTTCAACGATCCGTTCGTTTCGGCTTTTTTTCGGCTTTAAATTATAGCTTCTGCTTTTTTTTCACTATGCAGTATTTCATCTTTTTCTGAATTTTTTTAGATTTTTTAGGTTTTTTTGTATTTTCTTTTTTTCCCGTGTTCCTTTGTATTATCCCTAATGGGTTAACATGTTTTTTCTATTTTTATATTTTTTTTAAAATTAATTATGCCCAAAAAACCAAATCAGCTACAGTAAAAAAAAGCTAGCTACAGTGAAATTTCAGCCAGAAGCCAGAAGCCATCGCTAAAACGAGCGCCTCAACCGTCTCTGGAGGCAGACAAATTCGCCGAGCCATGTCACGTATGGCATCGGCTAGTTTATATTTGTATTTTTGTAGTCACATAGTTTAGATGTACCAAAGTTTTTCGTATTTGTATTCTCTTCTTATATGATGATTTATGCCTTTGTGCATCCGTAGTTTTTTCCTTGAGAATTTTTCACATTAAATACATATCTCTTGTTTCTTTTGATTATCTATTTTTACCGTGTGTCTTATAACAAGTGACCTCAGAGCTCTAGTTTTGAAACCCTAGTTGTTACCCCCGGAAGGAGGTGACTCCCACAGGCAGCCACTGCGTGGCATCAACAACGCGATCCAAAGCACCATCAAGGACGATATCCACAGCACCAATAAATCGCATCATCATAATATCCTCTTCTGCTGCTTGCTTCCATGATCCGACCAGATGTGCTATTGTTCTCATACTTTGTTTCAGTGAGAAGCTAAGGACATGTACAATAGTATAGATAACTGTAATATCTTGATTTTCATAATTTATTTGAAACTTTTAAAAGAAAATACATCATTTGGATTTTTCTAGATTTAATATAAGCTTAAAATAAATTTTTAATAATTAAAAAAATTTAATATGATTAAAATAAACATTAATATTTGCTTCAAATACTTCATTTGGGTTCTTTGTGTCTCAAGAAATTTTTTGTGAATTTTTTATATTTATTTGCTATTTTCTAGAGTCCATTTAATTTTATTTAAATTTCTGAAAGAGAAAACCCTCAAAATCCTAAAACAGTAATTAGACGAGCCAACTACTGTTCACTCTATGTTGAGACCCGAATATGCAAATCCAGAATCTATGTGCATACCGCACTAGTTCAGGATCACGCTAATGCCACAGTGTAAACATTGATGAAATATCGATCATATGTACGATTAATAAAGAAATAAATTCAAATATTATTAATTATCAGAGTATGATCTTTTTGGCTATGCTTACAAATAATAGCTCAAAAGGATTAAAAAAATTAGCAGTAAAAAATAAAAATAAACATGGTAGTCATTCGACATGTCCACAGACAATCGACTAAGGAGCGAAATCCTAATCCACGACGTTGGCGAAGTATTCTCCTTCTGGTATCTCCTGCTGATATGCTCCTTCATCTTCAACTGAGCAATAGTTAGGCATAAAGTCGTAAGTACATTAATAATTAGTAAGTCATTTGCAACAAAGATGCAATATAATATGTAAGGCTTATCAATGGGTGGCTGAAAGATTACTTTGCAGAAAATAATAATTTAAATTAAATACAATAATTAGATTAAAAACAAACTTTAAAGAAAACAATAATAAATAGATAACCAAAAGAATTAAATAAACAACATTAAACCACTCGTGAACTAACCATTCATGAATTTAACCACCAGTGAATTAATCAATTCACTTTCCAAAGTTATCCTAACCAAGTTTTATGAAATATCCACTCTTTGTGGGAAGTCACCAAGTATTATCTATATCTAAGAACACAACTATTCGAATAGTTCTACACTCTACAGAGGTTATATAACTTTACCCATACGATGTGATCATCCTCACGTTAAAGAAAATCACAATATGGCTTTTACAATGCTTAACCGTAACTCAATTTCGCCCGCTAGAGTTTCACATCACACCTTCCTTGCGCCTTATGAAAATCAGCATACATGTTCATCACAATGACGAAATTAAAATTGAAATATCTCAAATTAATCAGTCAGATCTATCTCATACTTGACGTGTGGTTACACGTTAAGGCTCAGATCAATGTCGCACAAAATTAAGTCCTTCAACATCACCTAGGCGAGACTTCCAAATCCCTCGAAGTGAATCTACACTTCCCCCTTTACTACATGACCTCTCGCTCAAGTGAAAACTAATTATATATAACCAACACAAATGACACACAAATATCATGGCACATAAATTTTATAACTGTGACTACAACCACGATTTAATATCTCATTAAGTCAAATTAATTAATTAATCATATATGATGATGAGCCCAACGTAACTATAAGCATAACTAAACATATTAAACGTACAACCTATATGACAACTAGTATTGCACCACTAAGTAATTTTCTACCCTATGGTGGTAATGGAATCATAGTATTCAACTTATCAAGATGGAATTAATCAAATTGGTAGCTACTGACCAATTATTATAAACTTCTGTATATAGTAGCTATTGACTTAGTGATATGTTGAATACCAATTATTACCAATTTGATTAATTTCACCTTGATAAGTTAAATACTATGATTCCATTGTCACCGTAAGATGGAAAATAACTTAGTGACACAATACTAGTTATCACATGGGTTATACGTTTAATATGCTTAACTATACCTATAGTTACGTTGGGCTCATCATCATATGTAATTAATTAATTTGATTTAATGAGATATTGAATCGTGGTTGTAGCCATAGTTATAAAATTTGTAGCCATAACATTGGTGTATTATTGGTGTTCGTTATATAAAATTGGTTTTCATTTGATCGAGTGATCGTGCAGTAAAGGGAAAGCGTGGATTCGCTTCGAGGATGTTGATGTCATGCCTAGGTAACGTCTAAGGACTTAACTTTATGTGCCATTGATCTGAGCCTTACCGTGCAACCACATGTCTAGTATGGGATAGACCTAGTTAATTAATTTGTGATATTTCAATTTTGATTTCGCCATTGTGATGAACATAGATGTTCATTTCCATGAGACACAAGGGGGTGTGATACGAAACCCTAGCGGGTGAAATTGAGCTGAGATCGAGCATTGTAAAGGACTTGCTGTGATTTTCTTTAACGTGAGAATAATCACATTGTGTGGATAAAGTTGATCACATGATATGGATAAAGTTGTGTAACCTTTATAGAGTGTAAAACTATTCGAATTGCCATATCCCTGGTTATGAACAATGTTCGGTGATTTCATACGAAGGGTAGATATTTCATAAAACTTGATTGGGATAACCTTGTAAAAGAGAATGATTAATTCACTGGTGGTTAAATTTGTGAATAGTTGGTTCACGAGTGGTACAATGTGGTTTTTCAATTTCTTTAATTAGTTACTTATTATGTTTTTCTTTAAAGTTTGTTTTCAATCTATTTATTGTAATTATTTTAAATTGTTACTTTCTGCAAAGTAACCTTTCAACAATCCATTGATAAGATTATCAGTAGGAGGTATCAGAAGGAGGATATTTTGACTTCACAGATTAGGACATCACTCCCCAATCGATTGCCAGTAGGCATGTCGAATGGTTACCATGCTTATTTATGTTTTTTGCTGCTAGTTTTTTGAACCCTTCAGACTATTAATTGTAAGTTTGGCTATAAGGTCGTACTCTGATAATTAATAATATTTAAGTTTTTTTCTTTATTAATCATGTATATGGTCAATATTTTATATATATTTACACTATATGTTCTAGTGTGATCTTGGACTAGTGCGATATATATAGATAGTCCAGATTTACATATTCAGGTCTTGACAACAACTGCTATCTATAATATCCTCTATGTCATTCATATACGGCACTAAAGACGGCTCACACAATAGGTTATTTTTTTGAATGTCTCTATAGATAGCTTCTTCATGACACAATTTGTCTTGTTCACCGTGTTACAGTCGACTACTGTATAACAAACGGCCCAATTCTTTATGCTCTACCTCTCTCCTCTACATCATCTCGTGTCCTACGTGGTAAAATTTATAGATAGTTGACATCACATCACTATACATGGCCTAAGTTGATTGTTTTGGCGTGTTAGTATGTGTTGAATCCGAAGCGAAATAGATTTTAGAAGCCCGATAGGAGCAAGAAGCTATGAGTAGTGTTGAATTTGATGTGGATTCCAAGTTATCCCAAAATCCAAAGATGAAACGGAGCACATCCAAAGCAAGCTGACCACTTCCAAGCCAAGTGTGTTCCATCTCATCCACCACACAGATCAATTTGGCCAATTTTGCTTAGCGCACATAGAAGTCTACTAGGAAATTCTTTCATCTTTGTAGTTAGATGCACCCAAAAAGTACAAGAGATTCTAAAGTGCCCTTCTTTGCTAAGCGTACACACAAGGAATACCAGGAGAATTTCAGCAGCCTAACCTTGGCGTTTTTGACTCATCTTGACTCCATTCTGTGACTCGACTCTAATTTGGTGTCAACTCGTACCATACTGAGAGCTGCATCAAGAGCGAGAGAGCCTAGGCATAGAGGCATAATCAATGTAGTTGAACTTCCACTGTCTACTAGGATCCCTGCTTCATCTATATTTTTGCCATTTTTTGTGATCTTGTAATGTTGTAATGGTATATTATAATCTTAATAAAAATAGAATGTGCTGATATGTTTATTGTTGTATTTGCTTATTTTCAAAGTGCATAGCTAACATTTCCTTAGGCTAACCGAAAAATAGAAAAAATGTTAGGTATAGAATACAATAAACCATTTGTGAAGGACTATCACAGACGGCTCAAACCAAAAATCGTCTGTGATAATCACACTTCACAGACAGTTCTATCTACCAACCGTCTGTGATACCCACATATTACAGATGGTTCTATCTACCTACTGTCTTGATATTTGCCCATCACAAAGGGTTGATAACTAGAACCATCTTTGATGTGTGAGTATCACAGACGGTTTTTAGTTTGAGCCGTCTATGATAGTTGCCCATCACAGATGGTTTTTGGTTTGAGCTGCTGTAATGTGTGAGTATCACAGACGGTTCTAGTTATAAACTGTCTGTGTTGTATTTATCACAGACTGCTCACAAACCATCTGTGATAACCTCTGATTATTACTAATCCATAAATTCAGACGGTTCAGAAAACCATCTGTAATGACAGTTGTGAACAGTCTGTAATGACCCTTTTTGTAGTGTGCATCTAGCATGGTTTAGGGTTTAGCCAATTTACATTCTATTTCTTCTTAATTCAATTTAATTAATTCTTGCTACATATATCTACTTTAGATCATATATAGTATATTAATTAATTAATTCAACAGTTAACACTAAATTGTTATATTCGTAGTGTAGGACCGAAACTGGATGTACGCTGAAAATTGTGTGAGTGAAGAGTATATTAATATCGTATCTGATTTTACAAGAGCTGTCAAGGAGAATATGTTGAATATGGGGTGGAATATACGTACTGTCCATGCATTGACTGCGAGAATATGAATATATTTAAGAGCCGAGTGTAGATCGAAGTACACTTGATTTGAAGGGGTTTCAAAAAGAGGTATACACGTTGGACTAGTCATGATGAAAAGCAGATTATACAGGAATGTAGTAATAATGACATCATCGACAAGTCAACGACATGCCACCGGATGATGTAGATTGTGGTTCTGATTCAAATAAACTGCATGATGACAATCTGGACTAGATGCTTCACGATACAGAAGGGAACTGTGGTGAGAGAGAGTATATTAAATTTCAAGGCTTGATGGAGGATTTAGAGAAACATTTGTTCACGTGCTACAAGTCAAAGTATACGAGGCAATCATCCATGCTTAAACTGATAAAATTAAAGACAATCAATGGCTGATCCGACAAGAGTTTCATAGCACTATTAGGTCTCTTAGCGAACATGCTTTTGGAGAGAAACGAGTTGCTCAAAACCACCTACCATGACAAGAAGGTTCTTTGTCCGTTAGGAATAAATATAGAAAGAATACATGTATATCCGAATGATTGCATCCTCTACTGTAAAGAGTATGCAAATATGCATATATGTCCAGTGTGTAGTGCATCCTGATACAAGTGTAAGAATCAATCAGATGATAGCGAGGAAATCGAGGTGAAGAAAAGACCTCCTACTAAGGTGGCATGGTATCTTCTTATAATTCTCCGTTTGAAACAGTTTTTTGCTAACCCAAAGAAGGCAAAACTATTGCGTTGGCACTCGGAGGAGTGTAAGAAGCATGAAAAGCTAAAACACCTTACTGATTCAGTCCAATGGAGAAACATTAATAAGATGTTTGCAGACTTCGGTATAGAACCAAAGAATATAATATTTGGATTGAGTACACATGGAATGAATTCTTTTGGTAACATGAGCAGCCAATATAGTACTTGGCCTATAACTTTCTGTATCTACAACCTTCCTCCCTGGTTGTATATAAAGCGGAAGTATATTTTGCTATCGATACTTATCCAAAGGCTAAAGCAACATGGGAATAATATTGATGTGTATCTAGCACCATTGATAGAAGATCTAAAAATATTGTGGATCAAAGGGGTATAGGTATGGGATACGTACAAACGAAAGAACTTCACTTTAGGCTCCGTATTGTTCTACACTATAAATGATTATCCTACCCTTACTAACTTGTCGAGCTAGAGTACAAAAAGGGCCAGAGCCTATACTCACTACGTAGATGATACTAAGAGTGTGTGGCTAAAACATTTGTGTAAATCCATGTACGTTACCATAGTCAAGGAGAGAGATATACTCTCTGCGGCCCTAGGAAACAAGGAGCACCCGGGTTGCACGAGAAGTTTTGGTCTTTATATTTCATGGAAACAGGAATTCTTAGAAAACTCCAAAGCGTATCGGAGTAGATAGAGAGTCAAAGCCGAGCGCAATGCATGGCTACGAGAGGACATTTGTGTATCTCTCAGAGAGATCAGTAATGCTGTCAAAGATGAGATGCAATGACAAATAGAGAGTATTGAGGAAAGGCTTAGAGGAAATTAGTTGCAAGCCTAGGCTACTACTATGCTAGCTAGCCCTCTAGCTGTCGGAGTAGTCGCGTGTCCAACCCTACCTCAGAAAGCAATGACAGATTTTTTGTCGATGACATCCTAATAATAATAATTATCTCTAGAATGCTTGATCCATTGATAGGTCTATTGGAGTAGCTAATTTTGTATTGTTATGTAGATGACCATGAAGTGCAAGTTTAAAGTAGATATGGCTCCATTACCCTAGACGCTGCTTAGGGCCAAGCGTATCTATCCGGTACTAGGGCCTTGGTGCACGGTGTAAATCTAATACCGGGTTTTCGCAAAAGTGCATGTGAATGGTATTCATACCAATTTCAAGGTCGTCCCACTGCAGATGCCCCCAAACGATGAGGTCGTGACTCTACAGTAAGCCATTAAAACATTCATCCAGTGGCCCAAGAGAGACATCTGCCTAGAGCTACCTACATCGATATCAACTTCACAGGAAAGTCCTACAATGGTGCCAAGTCCACAGAAGCTATCTGCACCGGTGCTACCCGCACCAGAGTTATCTGCACCGGTGTTAACTTCACAACAAAGTCCTGCAATGGTGCCAAGTACACGGGAGCTATCTGCACTAGAGTTACCTGCACCAATACAACAAGGGCCTGGTGCATCAAATGTATCTAGACCTCGTACCTAGTTGACTTCCATGAAGTCGACCTCTAAACAATGAGGCGGCAAGGGCAAACCTAAGAAGCCCGACGATATCCCCTCCTTGTCATTGGCCTGGAAATTCATGCTACGTGAGGCGTTGGTTGTTCCAATAGAGCGCCTCCAAACCCTAGGATTGAATTGCCAGAGATTACATGCATGGTACATGGAATAGGCTAATAAGACAGATGGACAACGGTGCTCGAATGTCTACATCAAGATCAAGCCGCATCATTTTCACCACGAGGTTGAAGACTGTGTCTTTATGGTGACCTTCGAGGACTTGTTCTTACTCTTCAACCTCAATGTCCTTGATGTCTCACTCATGTGATGCTGGACACTGTAAGTGTGTATAATCATGGTTTATGTTTGTGTAATACTGTAAATATCATATATAACTCCTTTCTTTTATGTGTGTGTGTATATGTATATAGATACATAATTTCTGATGCCAGATCAAGGAAATCACCAGTAGATTTTCTTGACCCACACTTGGTCTCCATGCAAAGTATCCAAGAGGATGCATCCTTCGTCGAGAGTTACATAATGACATCATTGCTGGCTCACCGCTACAAGAAATACATACTTTTGCCCTACAACCAGGGTGTAAGTGCTGCACTAGTAGCTATACTTGTTGATTTGTACTTTATAAGTAACACGAACTTAGGTTTAATGACCATGGTGATATACCAGTGTAGGTTATATTGGATTCTAATTGTAATTATACCAAAATAGAATAAGGTAATATACCTTGATTCCCTAAAAAGAGCCAAATATGACTTCCCAGTTGTTCAACAATTAATCAATAGGTAAGCTCATTTCCTCCATAGATAACTCTATTGTAGTCTTTCCT
The DNA here is from genome assembly GCA_036346265.1 of Melocanna baccifera. Taxonomy (NCBI): domain Eukaryota; kingdom Viridiplantae; phylum Streptophyta; class Magnoliopsida; order Poales; family Poaceae; genus Melocanna; species Melocanna baccifera. The sequence goes on from CM070683.1 coordinate 13,846,106, forward strand.
GTGACACGATCTAGATTTCTCAGTACTCACTAGTACATATTAATTCTATATAATACTTCGTAGTAATGCCTCTTGAACTAACCAATTTTATTTTTGTAATGCCACAAGCAACCACCGGGCAACACATATGGATACTATATTTGCCACAACATGCAACTATTCCTCGATTTTGCGATAACTAATGATCATCAGGTTTGTTAATCCTGCAATAATTATTTCATACTTATCAATTTATATGTATGCATGACTTTAATCTTCCTAGCGACATGTTGCGACTATCGCTACAACTGCGTTGGAACAGACCGACCTCAAATACATTCGAAGACAGTTTGTGTATTTCTTGTTGTTTGCAGTTATAAACCCAGATGGAAAGTTTCACAATGTAGATTAAACTTGATTGTGATAAGATTGAACTTAATGGTACATTTGTATATTTATTCATGAATGGTTAACTTTAGTTCATTTGAGTTAATTGATTTGTGAAATGGATGTGCTTGTTTCTGAAATGAATATGAATTAGATGTATACATGTACTTGTTGTGTTTCTGCTTATTTCTGAGGGTATGGCTAGCATTTTCCGAGATTAGCCAATAAACAGAAAAAGATTTAGCAATACAAAAGAATACCACAGATGGTTTCTTAGGACAAATTGTTTGTGATACATTAGCTATCACAGACGGTTTTATCTACAAACCGGCTGTGATAGTCAACCATCACAGATGGTTCTAGGTTAATAACCGTCTGTGATAGTCTGCATCATAGACGTTTTGAAAACCGTCTGTAATGACCTTATATCATTATTAACCTATAAACTCAAATGGCTCACAGAACTGTCTGTGATGACATTTTTAAACCATCTGTGATGACCTTTTCTGCAATAGTGGAGGAAGCTTCATCCAAGCAATTGCTGCAACTCATGCTTGGCCAATGGAGAAGTAGGAGAGCCTTTGCTTTTTGGAGTTGTGATAGTATTAGCACTTGTGCATGTATGACCTCCTTCTTTTCATCTTTTTAGCTATTTTTTGGTTTTAATTTCTTTCAATAATCACTATTTATTAGATAATAAGTTATAATAAAAAAAATCATAGCTTAAAAAAGCGCTCCCCTATATCTAGTCCAACTTCTTATTATGTACTTCAACTTGGGATGGAAAGCATTAATTGGACATGACGGAGCAGTATGGCAGATGCTCATCTTGCCGACCTACTGATAGATGTTATACTTGGTTTTAAGCTTACACGAAAAAGATATATGGAGTGACATGGTATTAGATGGAAATTATACAAACATATCAACTTTGTTTTACGAACTCTGGCTATCCAGACAAGAAAATCGAGTAAAAGCTGCTGATTGTAGCAGCAGATCAAAGCGCCATGGCCAGTGAGGGAATGAGGGGTGAATGTGAAAAAGGGTTGAAGAAAGGGAAAGGGACATTAGTGTCATTTTAGGAGGCTCAAAACGTAGAAATGAATAAAAAAATAGCCAAAGTAGCAAAGAATGTGTTACCCTTTTTTGGTGGCATTAAAACGATTACATTCTATTCGGTGGCATTTTCTAGAGTGCCAATCTTTAGAGTGGCAAAAATCCAAACTTTTCTAAGAAAAATCAAGGTAAACTTGTGATTGTTGTGTGTTTGAAATAGATGATAAAAACTCTTCGTAGCTCATTAGTAAAATGGTATTTCAGGCATTCATCATTAAAGTGGATAAACTAAACTAATAAAAAACCAGACTACCAAACAGGTTAGCTTGGATTAAAAGCATGCCGCTTATAAGTTGCTTAAGCAAAAAGGGCAGCTTTAAGTTTTAAGCTAAAAGGCTTAATTCCAAACAACCAGGGCCTATAACCGATATGTCATTAGTGGCTATATTTTTGCTTCGTTCACTGATTTGATCAAATAATTTATTGACTGTGTTCTGACGATGAAATCACAAAGGAGACGTAATTTGCAACATCTCAATTGGAAAAAAAATTGAATAGTGATGACAGAATCAAATAAATGATGTCAAATTCGTAAAAAGAAAGTACCTAAGAAATATAAAACAATTCCGCAACAACGTACAGTCACTCAGCTATCTTATACAAGGTTGAGCACAGCAGCGAAGTCACGGTTCGAGCTAGAGCGGGCTCGGCCGGCTGTGCGCAAGCTCGACCTTTTAGGTTAAGAAGATTTTTTTTAACGGACATTAGACTGGTTAGTGTGCGCGTAGATGGTGGTTAGAGACAGGTGGCTGCGCGGCTGGAGAGAGATTGGACTGGAGTGGTAGGGTGGTTGGCAAACCGGCATTTAGCCAGCCATTCGTACGTACGTGTATGGTACACAAATGTTGGCATGTGCTGAGGCCAGGATTTGTCGCCACAATTGCAAGGTAATTAATTACTAATGCCGTCTCAAATCATGCATGCGTATCACCGTGAATGACGAGATGCCTCATGATTTGATTAGGGTAACACTCAGTTAGACGTTGGTTTATGATTTCTTTACTGTAACTGATTTAATATTTACTGTTGATTTATTGATATAATTAAATTAAAAATAGAAAAAATATATTAGTCCATTAAAACAATGAAAAGAAATACAGAAAAAAACAAAAAACTTAAAAATTAAAAATATCAGGAAAAACAAAATTACTGAATAGTAAAAAAAGTAAAAATTAAAAGTAAAAACTGATTTTAAATTAATTTAAGTATGGCCTAGGCTGATCTATGTTTATTTGCAGCTAGCTAGGGAAATGAATGACCTAACGCACCCCTTCATGCCCTGCACGTCTACAAATTAGTAGGGAGGTTAATTAGCCACTAGTTTAAGTATGTGTGTACCTGCAGGGGGCTCAGCTAGCTAGCTCTCTCCATATTCCAATTTGCACCACACCTTTTCTTGTGCTGCTGCTGCTGCTGCTTCGTCTCTCTCAGTCCCGGCCGGCCACATTGGAGAGTTCTTGCTGGGTGCCGATGGGGAGGAGGCTGCAGGCGTTCTGCAGTGGCCGGGCGGCGACGCGGGTGAGGAAGCACGTGCAGCGGGTGAGCTACTCCTCCTCCAAGCGGCCCGCGGCGACCGGTTGCAGCGGCAAGGTCAAGAATGCTGCAGCAGGAGAAGGAGGTTGGTGTAGCAATGCTGGCTCGCCGATGGTCGATGTGGGAGGTGGAGGCAGCAAGAAGGACGGCGGCGGCCGGTGGGTGATGGTGGTGGCGGACGGGCGGGCGGAGGCGGCGGGCGCGCTCCAGTGGGCGCTGTCGCACGCCGTCCGGAGCAACGACGCCGTCGTCCTCCTTGCCGTCGTCAAGCCGGCGGCTGCTGCAGATGGTCAGTAGCTGCATGATGACCAAAACTTGTACCACTTTAATTTGTTCAGTGTATGCATTACGAGTGTACATATTGTCATGCACATTGACTACAATTTTCACCAACGTACGTTAAAATGGAGTAATGTTTGATAATTACAGCAGGTAGTGGTGATTCATGTGTGAGGATTTCAAGGAGAAGATGCTACGAACACCTCGACGCTTTGCGGAGCATGTGTGAATCAGCCAGGCCAGAGGTATATACATATGCGTATACGCAATTTTTAGGAAATTTACATTTGGCGCACGAGTCACCGCACGAACATGAGTGTACATATCAACTTAATTAAACAATTTATTTCACGAGTAGCGAGGGAGAGGACATTGATTCATCTGCGCGAGCAATTGGAAGCTAGCAATGCCAGTGTGACAGTAGATTGCCATCATGGTTGCATATCTCTACTACTTAAAAGAAGGAGTTGGTGGTTGATGAGTCCTCCCTTACTCTTTTGTAGCCATTCGATCTGGTTATGAGATAGCATCTCAACCGTTTACACAGAAAAACCCAGCCCCCCGCCTGCCCACACCTCCCCCTGCCTCCCCCTCGCTCTCCCCCCGCCGCCGCCTCCTCCTCCCACCCCCCGCCGCCGCCTCCTCCTCCCTCCCACCGCCGCCGCCGCCCCGCCTCCCCACCCCGCCGCCCGATCCGCTCCCTCGCTCTCCTCCCGCCGCCCGATCCGCTCCTCGCTCTCCCGCCGCCGCCGCCTCCTCCCACCCGCGCGCGCGCGCCTCCCTTCCTCCCACCTGCGCCGCCGCCCCGCCTCCCCCCCCGCGCGCGCCCGCCTCCCACGCTCTTCCCCTCCTCCCATGCGCGCGCCGCCTCCTCGCACTCACATCTTGATTCTAGCCCTAATTCCCGATCGCCGCCACGCCTCTTCTCCAAAGTCTTGGCAGCCGCTCCTTCTCCCAAGTCTTGGTGCCGCTCCTTCTCCCCACCGCCGCCCCCTTCTTCCCACCACCGCGTCCTTCTCCCCCACCTCCGTCGCTCATTCTCCGATCCGTTGTAGCGCCTCCTTCTCGGCCGGTGACCGCTCCTTCTCCCCACCGCTGTCCCCACCTTCCCACCGCCGCCCCCCCTTCTCCTCACCGCCGCCGCCATCTGCCCCGATCCGCCGCCGTAACCCTTGCCCCTAGCCGCCAGCCACCGCTCCTTCTCCCCATCGCCATCCCCTTCTTCCGCCGCTTCTTCTCCCCCACCGCCGTCCCCACCTTCTTCCCACCGCCGCTGTCCCCCCTTCTCCCCCAATCCGCCGCCGCCTTTCCCGATGCTAATGTGCGAGCGCACTCATCTTCTTGACAGACTTGTCAAGGTATGATTGTCTGGATTGTACTGTGCATCCTATAACATGTGTCTTATTTTCTTCTTAATTACCACTGATAAAATAAATTATTTATAAACCAGGATATTGTAACTGAGAGTGACCAGTTTAGGTATGCTGTATATCTTTTGCTTTTTTATATCAATGTTTTCCTTATCTTAATCTTAGTGTTGACTTGATTGCCGCTTTATCTTAATTTTGCTCTTTAGCATAGAAGAATTTATACCACTCTTGAGAGAGCGCATGAATGTGTTGAATCCTTATGTAAGACAATTTTTGGTGGGGTGGATAACAGTGTTAGACAGTGTACCTGATATTGACATGCTTGACTTCCTTCCTGATTTTCTTGATGGTAATGCCTCTCTTTTACCTCAGTGTATTACTTGTATTGTGATTCAAAGAACCTTGTGTTTGCTGCCCTTGCAGTTTATTTAATATCTTTGAGTGATTCCATCATGAGATAAGCGCAAGCGGATGGCGCTTTTCGAGTTCTGCAGAAATCAAGAATTCACCAAGAAGACTATCCCCGTAAAATTGCTCATACATCCAGATCGATCATAATGATGTAAACACATTATATATCTTGCTCGATGAACATTTCTCTATTTATGTTTTTGTCTTTATCTAAATAAGCAAATATTGTACCATGTTAAAGTCTCTATGCTTTACTTCTAAGTTTTGCTATTGTCTCACAACAACCATGATCAGCTTGTCAAAAATAGCCAAGGTTTGCTATTGTCTCACAATTGTCTTTGTTTTTGCTCATATAGGCGTGCTCCGAATGTGCTTAGATGTGTGTTTATACTAGGCACTTGCATATGCATGTATATATTTTCTATTTTTTGGTTGAAGATATTGCGGTCATTCACAATTGATGAACTGGTTATACTTCTGAGCAGGTGCTAGGTATTGGTCAGCTTAGTGCTTATTTGAATAAATGCAGAATTGTGCTTGATCCTCAGCTTGAGGCCCTGATTAGGAGGTATCTCACAGCACTATGAAGTCTTATGGTTTCACTTTAGATCACATTTTGCATCAGGAAATAACATTGTTTTGCTTCACACGTATGCTATTGATTAAACACAGGCATTGCAGGAACCTTAGTCCAAGTTTGTGAATGCCAGAAAAGAGGCATCTCATCTCCGCAGAGGTTACATTTTCAATATTCTTCCTACAATTTCCCTTTTCTAATGTTTTTCTCTGCTAGGACTAATTGCTACTATAACTTCATGCAGGCAATTGATTTTCTTGATAGACTTCTTTGCTATGACCATGAAGATAGGCTTACAGCCCGTGAAGTTGTGGTAGGTTCCCGCCCTATTATTAATTATAGAAGTAGTGAGTGTAGTGAAATAACAAGCAAGAGAACTGCCCTGTTTTTTGTTGTAGTAGGCTGTCAAATGAGTTATAAAGAATGGTTAGTGAACAAGTTGTAATGCAATTGTTAAATGGACATGTTTGTAATGTCCTATTGAGTACACTAGATTTGCATTTTCAAGCATATGAGCAAACAGAATTTGTTTGAAAAAATTGGTAGTTCTGCAACATAAATCAATGTTGTTTTATGCATTCTTTGTTCTTTGCTCGTGTTTTTGAAATACGAACTGGGTCTACTCGTCGGCTTAAGAAGGGGAAGAAGCACCAAAGCAGAGGTAATTGTCGTCTTTGTGTTTACTGCAAATGTGGTTTTGCGTCGAACTATGGATTATCCTCTCATAGTTTGCATTGTATTTATTTTCCGTTGCAACGTACGGGCACATGACTAGTATATAGCTAATAGCTCAGTTTAACTATTGCTCTCTGCTGTCGTCCAACATGATCGTGCTCTCTCCATTCTTCATGTTTACTTGTTTCTCTAAAATCAGTATCGTTAAAAATTTTAAAATTTAATCATCGATAGGTTTAAAATTTCTAAATTAACTATATAAAAATTATATCATTAGATTATCGTTAAAAATATATTTATAATATTATAATTTTATTAGTGTAAAGTTATAAAAATTAGTAATCAAAATTGTATCAAAGAGATCCTAAAAAATAAAAAAACGTTAAATAAAAAAGAATGGAGTATTGTGGTAATCCGCACGCCGAAAGGAAAGCCAGCTAGCATGTAGGTGGAGCCTAGGAGGACCATTCTGCGTTGGTACTATCTTCCATCCCTGCCAACGAAAAGAAGGCAAGCGCAACAAAAAAAAAGAAAAACAAAAATGCACTTGGAATTGGAATCTCGCATTGCACCACATGATGCATGCGTGATACCTTGCGCTAATTGTTGGTGTAACATATGTGCATGTGAATGATGCAGGTGAAGGTGGAGGTGTGCGTGGTGGAGGCGGGGGACCCCGCGCCGGCGGTGGTGGAGGCGGCGAGGCGGCACGGCGCGTCGCTGCTCGTGCTTGGCCAGCGCCGGCGGGCGGTGGCGCGGTGGCTTCTGGCGCTGTGGCCGGCGCGGCGGCGGAGAGTAGGCGGCTTGGTGGAGTACTGCATCGAGCACGCGCCGTGCGTGGCGCTGGCCGTCCGGCAGAGGAGCTCCGGCGGGTACCTCGTCTCCAGCAAGCGCCACAAGGACTTCTGGCTCCTCGCTTGATCAATCACTTGTAGTACGCCAATAATTAATTAATTATATGCGATGGTGCTTAATCAAAGTAAGAACAGAGATATTACTAAAGGTATATGGAGTTGTGGCTCTGGCTCTCCCGGTGATGCTGTAAGGTATAAAACGGCAAACAATCCATTAATCTACAAATTGAGGAATTATTGTGAGTTAAAGTTTAGCAATGTTAATTATTGACGGGACATGTTGATGGGAACCTGGCACTGTTTGGTGTTGTGTAAAGTAGCAGCAGCAGCAGTAGTGCATTTATGTGCAGATTTTGCGACTTTTTAATCATCAAATTAAGTCAAGCTGTCCGACACAAAGAAAGTGGGAACCGCAAGTTAAGGCCTCAGCTCCAGTTCCAACTGGCTATAGGTTAAGGTTGGCTCTTTTTCACTTGCGCCTTATGATTTATATATTATGATATAGTAACTAGTTTTTAAAATATATGTCTTTTAGAGCGAGATCTACTAGTTAATTATAATACACACTATATCAACTTTAACTATATCAGCTAAAATCGCATACGATTATCTCTCTCTTTGTAATCTCTATCACGAACAGTCAGAATTTAAAACCATAAGCCAAAAAGAATAAGCTACAACCGAAATGAACCCACCCTAAGTTTTGGTTGTGACTTTTGGTTTATGGCTAAAACTGTACTGTTGCGGTTATTAGTTTTTTCTGAGAAAAATGAGAAAAAAAGGGAAAAATGATAAAAAAAATTGTTATATAGTCACGGAAAATACAAAGGAATTACGAAAAAGAAAAGCTAAAAAAAAATAAAATAAGGTGAAATTATAAGCCGACACGTTTCATGTGGATTCTGTCTTAAATAAGTAGAAAACCAAGATATGCTAGAAACTGAAACTATTCGGAGCGGGGCTTAAGTTTCTTTGTTGTTGCCTGGGACTGAACAAATCTCAGGCACAACTCATGGGCAACCTTATCAACATATTTTCTTATCTCTACTACTTCAATATAATAGTCGGTGGTGGTCCATCAGTTCTCTCAACACCCTCCGACCCGTGTCCCTGTCTACTATCATGTGGGCTATGATGTCAACAAACCATTTCCTCACATTGTGTACTCTGTCCTCCTCTTGACGCCGCTGTGCTTCCTCCTTCTCTTCGTCCCCACTCTTCTGCTCTGCTCCAATCTGAATGGGCCTCAGTTCCTACTCCTCTTCGCCCTGCCTCGGCCCCTACTCTTCCCTCCCCTACCGCAGTCGCCCCTCCCCCGTCACTGCTTCCATTGGCTGGATTTGGTCAGGCCCATCTGGATATGATCGCTGCCGCCGTTCACCACTACCCTAGCTCTGCACGCCTCCACCACCGCCCCTACCCCTACCGACCACTACTCATGGCAAGCAGCAACTGCCTTCCAGTGGCGAAGATAGGATGAAAATAAAGGATGGGCTCAAAACCTCAAAAAAAACTAAGCTAGATTGACATAAACATAATATTTTACTCTTGTGCAAATTAAATTCATACATAAATAGAAGAGAAACAGAAAAAAAAACAGAGAGTTGTAATAGAAAGCACATCTAAAAAATATATAAGCACAAAATTTACTTCTTCACGAACTGGATTAAGGAAATTGTAGTCAGTACTCTTCTGAACAAGTGATAAACCAAAATCATGAACGTCTGACTCCGACTGAGCATTTGATGTGTCAATGATCATGCCCTACTTCCAAAAGAAGTTATTGTATAAATTTTGGAAAACCTGCAGCAGAAATCACCTCTTTGAGGTTTTGAATGGTTTAAGAAAAAGGAAAAATTTCAGAATCTTGCCTTCAAGCCCTTAGGGAAGAGCCACTTCTTTCTTTCCCATCATAAATTTGCTTGATTTCCCTCAGACTACCACTTCCCATACTATGTATCAGCTACAATTGAATTCCCATACTATGTATCAGCTACAATTGAAACTATTGGATTGAGTATGGCAACTAGAGGGGGGGGGGTGAATATGAGCCCAAATTAACTCCGAGGCTTTCTAAAATCTTTTCCTTTGAGCGGAAGCAAAACTCTTTACTTTAGAAGCTATGGAGGCTATGAAGATTAGAGACAAATAATTATAAGGAAAAGATCTAATCAAAATTGAGCAAAACACATTTAAACAACCTCAGGCGGTCTGACTGTAACAGCCCAGCTGTTTATAAAAAATTAAAAATGAAAATAAAAATATATAAAGTAAACCAATAATTAATTTAGTTTAAAATAAAAATTAAAGTTATTTGGTTGCTTGAATTTTTAAAATTTTAGTTGACCTGATTTTCTGCTTTAAAAAAAGAACCTTTCTGTTAAATAAAAAATATTATATAAAGAAAAATATCTAAATTTTAGTTGAAAATATTTTTCATAAGTTCAAAATATCTTTATAAACCTCTATGAATTTTTCTAAGATTTTTAAGTTTTATTTGTTATTTATTGTATTATTTTAAGCTAGAAAAAAACATTTTTAAAAATTAAAATAAACGTCAAATAATTCCAAAATTATTTTATTTAATCTTTTTAGGTTACAAGGAACTTTAGAAAATTTTCTTGAAATTTTTCTGAATTTTCCTTTTTTTTTCTCTTTTCTCTCTTTTCTCTCTCCTCATTTTCCTTTCTTCTTCCTGGAGCCTTGTGTGCAGTTCACGAACAGAGCCGCCATGAGCGTTTTGAAGCTGTTCTTCATACGGTGGCGGGGAGGGTGGCGGTGGGCGACGGCGCAGGAGGAGGCGGCGGGGGAGCGGGGAGGGAGGAGGCGGTGGCGGGGTAGGGAGACCGAGCGGACATGAAGGGGCGACCGGGTGAATGGGGTGTGGAGTGGAGATCGAACGGACCAGCAGACCGAGCGGAGTGTTGGAGTCTTGGAGATATCAGATATACATCAATACATGTAACATCGCTCAGCTCGGTTGGCTCGCGAGCCGGCTCGCGAGCAGCTCGAGCTCGGCTCGTTAGGGAGCCGAGCTACAGCAGAGGCTTGGCTTGTTAGAAAAAATTCCGAGCTCGAGCCGAGCCGAGCTGACTACGAGCTCGAGTAGCTCACGAGCCTCGAGCTTTTTGTCCAACCCTATTCATACATCCATAACTCGTGATTTACTCAACGATTTTTAGTGAAATAAATTGCATTCAACTCCCCTCATCAAGCTCTTTCATTCCCCTACCGTTTCCCCTCCTATTGATGACCATTTTTACGGGATTTAACTCATGCCATTCAAGGACATGGATGGTTGATCTCCCCCCTCAGACCTCCTCAACCCCTATAAAAGGGAGCCTCGTGAGCCTCTCCTCATCCTCACTCAACCCCGAAAATCTTAAGTCCCCTCTCCCACTCATTTGGTCGCAATCGGAGTTTTACTTTTCTTGTACAAGCGTCATTCTTCGGCATTTTGCGCCTCGTCTGGTGAAGCTCCGCCACGTTTGACCACACCGTTGGCTTCGCCTCGTCGCGTTCTACGCGGTGCTCACCTCGCCTTCGCTGGAACTTCACCGGAGCATCGTCGGTACCGTGGGCCAAAACGGGTCCACGTTCCTCGCGTCGCCACCGGCCGACCGTGCATGCCTGACCAAAAACAAGGTGAGCATCACGATTCCCATGCTTTACTCTTTGATTCGCCGCAACTCTCGCATGTTAATTCCTCTCCGTTTTCTCGGAACACCGATGTCAGCCTATAGGCAGCATAAAGTCTAATACACCATGTTTCGCTAGTCCGTTGGCCGAGCTGTCTGTGCGGTTGAGTTCATCTCGACGCGTTCTACGCTGTGCCCCCTCCGTTTGTCCAAAAACTATCCACAAATATTCGCGTCCGACACCTTGCCATGGCCGCAAATAGCACTTCGCGTCCCTGCCTGTCCGGGAATGCTTTCAACAATCCGTTCACGTCAAAACGTGCCAAACCATCCTAGGAGGCTACGTTTCAGACGGTTTTGGATTCGCTTCACCGAGAAAAAAAGATATTGAATTTTTCATTTTTCGGTACCGTCGTCGTTCAAACGACGTTTGCGTCGCCTACGATGAGTTTTCGGCTTAGCCGATATTTTTCCTAACTTCGCCTCGCCGCGTTCTATGCCATGCTTACCTTACTTCTTCATATTCTTTGTCCGAAAATTATTCTTCTCTCCACACCCTATGTCGTTGTCGCCGTACACGTCGTCACTGTGCTTCGTTTGACGTGCCGTCACTTTCGATATGTGCCTCGGGTCATTAGCAACCCATTGGCTTCACCTCCCGTGCCTTTTCTCGCCGACGACACGGCTAAAAACAGTGAAAAGGGCTGCTGTCTGTTACTGTTCACGCGGGAATATTCCTAATTTTTCCTTTTTCAGCATTTTCTCATCCGACAATCTTCCAATCGCTCGTTCTCCTCCGTCCGAACTCCGAATTAAGTGATTCTAGTTTCTAAATTCATCTAAATTCATAATCTACCTTGTAGTATATATTTCATAATTTTTGAATTTTCTCGACCGCCCTTGGTTGAATCTCCTCACCGCTGGAATGCCATCGCCATCACTGCCCAAATTGCGCCAACGCTTCACCTCGTCGCCAACCACCTTTCAGCCACTTGTGGTAATGCACAAGAGCATTATCGCACTTCTCGCAATCCTCTTTCTCTTTTGCACCCCTCGCCAGTCGTCGTCGCTCACCGAAACTCCCATGGACTGTTGGTCCCCACGCGCCGAGCCACCTCAGCGCCACCTCCTCTCTTTTTGTTGTTCGAATGTTCCAAACGTTCTTTTGACCCTTTATACTGGTCCAAACTTCTCCGGGCATCATCACAGTCCAATTCTCATCTAACGGCCTCCACTAAGTCTTTCCCTTCTCTTAACCACTTGGCAAGCCATGTCCGCATCCGACCCATGTGGTGTGCCACGTCAGCACCTGATCACTCCCAACCACTCTCCAGAGCTTTCAACCATTGACTACAGCTATTCAACCTCATAGTATTTTCTGATTATAGCCTTTCACCACTGCTTCCGACCGCCTGAAGATCCACCCAATATAATTACTCCGACCATAGTATAAACTCCAATCCTTTCGAGCATTATTGTTTTTCTGACTACGGTCGCTCATACCGTAGTCACTCCCAACCACTGCCGTCTCCATCTACCTCCTATCATCAACTATGACTGCTGCAAACCGCCGACCACTCTAAACATCTAACCGTCGTAAGCCTCCGATCGCAGTCGTTTCCGACCGCTGTCACTCTTCGATCTAAGCCTCCGAGTACCTTCGCTTTTTCAGCGAGGAGTAGTCGTAAGAGTACTCAGTAGTCGAAGTCATAGCCGACTTTGAGTACCTTCGCTTTCCACCATAGTCGCTTTTGACTAATGTCGTTCATTATCGTCTCAACCACACACTAAACTTCTCCGACCATTAAAACTCGTCCGACCACTATTGCTTTCTCGACTACTGTAAGCTCTCAACCACATATATCCTCTGACCACTAAGTCTTTTACCACTCTTGCCTTCCGACCACGTCTACGACTACTACTCTTCCAACCACATGGAATCTTTTGACCACACACAAAACTTCCGACCGCTTCTCCTTTACAAAAATAATTCCAATAATTCCTTTTATTCATTTATCTGGAATTCAAGCTACCAGAAGTCGTTCTCTTTCGCCCTAAATCCGATTGGACCCATTCAAATTCCTAAATTCATATTCCATCTCCCAGCATATATTTATGATTTTTGGATTTTATTTGGATTTTGTTTCAGTTTGGTTTGTTCTGGTTTTTCACGTATAGACTACGACTATTCCGGAGAGTATAACTTCAACGAATCTCAGCAAACTTCGAAACAAGGCAAGTTACACCTTTGACCATGTTGACCCCAGTATTTCAAATTTATTTATGTTGTTTTACTGTATGTGCATGCATATCTTTATTCAAATTTAGTTCAAATTCGATTTAAACATAGTTATACCCATGATCCTTTGACTATAGCCAATTTTAAATCTCGAATTCGTATACCTTGTCACCCTAGCTAAAAACTAGTTAGTACCATAGTATTGACTAGAAATTTTATAGAAATGCTTAGTCTGGCTTAGTGTGATTTTAGGTGGAATCAACTATTTCACATGAAATGATAGTTCCTTTTGAAATCTTGACTTCGGTGAGTCAAGAATGGTTTATGAAAATGGTTTAAAAATAAAAATGAAAACTTATGATTTGGACTTAGGCTATTGGTTAGGTGGTGGGGTGCCGGCATGCCTTGTGTTTGGTGACACCTAGTTGATTGTCGTGCATGTGGGTATGTGGTTGAGCCTAAGTCGGATTAAGGACCGTTTCTGTGATTCATTTTACGAAGTCACTTCGTACTACCACAAGTCCGGTTTGGGATGGACCTGGCTAAGTAATTTGTGAAGTTCCAAATACGTTTTTGTTATAGGCTGAATGTGAGCGTGGCGTAGGCCGCGAGAAGTCTCACATGGCACAAGAGGGGGCTCCAACTTGTGGATTCGAGTTGTGGTGAAACCTTAGTGGCGGCGTGACTGTTTTGGTTATGGATCATTGTAACAACCTTGTCATGATCTCCTCGCCGTACACCAAAGGAAGTATGTTAATCCAGTGACAATATGTGATGATCATGTCTTGTGGGTAAAGCTGTACACCTCTGCAGAGTTTTAATCTATCTTGGATAGCCGTGTCCATGGTCATGGACATGCTGAGTAGAGTTTTCATATATTAGACTTGATTTTTATAAAACTTGATTTTTCGGACAAACAACAGTGGCTTTGACAATGGTCCGGGTGGGATGCCTGTGGTTAGATTAATGTAGGTCGGAGCCTACACTAACGATAATACTTTTGTTAAAATATTGTTTCATATGATGTATTAAAAAATCAGATTTTGCACTTATGCTATTGTATTTAAATTCAGTACTGTTTTTCGCACAAATAACCTTATTAAGCCTTCCTTTGTTATCCCTATGCATGCATTCACTCTGTTAAAACTCCTGGTGTAACTTGCGTAAGTACTTTATGTGCTTACTTTGGGAGTACTTTATGTGCTCACCTTGCTAAAATCTGTTGCTAGAGGATGACGTCAACAATTTCGGTGAGGATGGTGACGACTAGACCGCATCTTACAGTCATTCGCCTGTGGGCAGGCAGGATGGGCTGCTGCTTCATTGGTTTTCTTCCGCTGTTTACATTTATTTTTGGTTTATGAACCATTGATGTAACCTTTGGCCATCAGGCCCATATTTAGTTAATGAATAAATGTCATTGTGCATGATATAAATATTTGTATCCACTGTGTGCACTAGCTTGATCTTGGACTAGTGCGATTTACACAGAGGATCCAGGAGTCGTTGCTCCGGGGTCCGACACTGACCTTCATGAAGCAGGCGGTCGGACCTCTCTTTGGGCTGTCTGACCTCCGTTCTATTAGTCTGACTTCTAAAAATAGTAAAATCAGGCAAAACTACAATAACCCCAGTTAGACCGCTGCTATAGTGCGCTTAGTCTTGGTCCACCTCGTTGTTGCCCATCATGTCTACCACCGGTAGCTCCCGCTCCGTTCCTCGGCTTGTAACCACCACGCAAGCTTTGGACATCTTCAGCATCTCCCTGACCATTCTGGACCTCAGCACTACCTTGTGCTTAATCCCAGTCCTCCTACTCCTCACCATGACCTAGCTCCAAAGTCCTACAACCAACAACACAAGCAAACCATCATGTAACACCGCATAACACAAAAAGTCATAAATTGGCACAATTAATCCATACAATGCTCTGTGCAAAAAGTATGCAACCAAAATGCTGATCCTAAACCTAGGAACAAATAATAAACCATGTGCACACAAGCAACGGTACTCATATTGTGCCCACACTCAGACAACTCAACTCAGACAACCGCATGTTCAAATTGCTCCTCAGCTAATTAGATTGCCAACTAAAGGCCAGTCTGACTACTGCCTCCCACAGCCAATTCGATCGTCAACCCTAAGCCAGTCAAACTGCTGGAAACACAAAGCAACTAAAAATTTGCAAACTCTTAAAAATCAAATTCATACTTTGCAGACTCTTTTAATTAAAAGTTAATTACTCATCACAACTATGGGGTGACCTCCACATGGTTTCATGGAAACTTTCACATTAGTTTGCCTTTTAGAGAGACATTCATGTGTAGAATGCTAGAAATATCATGTTCAAACTGAACATTTTTCTTGTCACATGAAAACGCTTGGTAGATAGCACTTCTGTTTTTTTATGGGCAGACTCAAAGATGTATTGCAAAAAAAAGCATGAGCATATAAAAGAGATGTATTCACATAATCACAACATCCATTGAAGTGTGGAATTACCTCAAGATAGTAGTCACTGTCTACTTTCTACATACGATGAACAAGCTCTCTTGTCGTCTTTAAGAAGTTTTTTAACCCCTACAACAGCAACAACATATTGAAAAAATGGCAAATCAAATAGTAAAGATAACACACATACATACGCAAACAAACATCAATATTGGAGCCTAGTCATTGATTGGCATACCACACCGTGGACATCCAAGATGGTTGTTGTGGAATCAATGTGCCTCCTAGCTGCCAATGTGCAGGCAAGGAACCGCTCCCTCAAAGCCCTCTCGAACTCCTTCATAAACCTACATTTTACCACTAGAGCAAACAAGATGGTGTTATTAGGAAATGCCAAAGAAGAAACTATTACAAATAGGCGTTTTTTTTCTATCGAACTTTAGCATCATGTGGTAGCCATCATGCTTGTCAGGGGGGAGGCCATAGGCGACCAGGAGGTCATGAAATGCAGAGACATTGCGCTCCTCCTTGGCATCATTGTCAAGACCCGAATATGCAAATTCGAACTCTCTATGTATTCTGCACTAGTCCAGGATCACGCTAGTGCACACAGTCAAATATAAATGACATAACAACCATATACACGCTAAAATAAAGAGAAACTCAAATATCGATAAATATACAAAGTACGACCTTATGGCCAAACTTACAATATCACTAACCCGAAGGGCCTAAAGTCTAACAGTGGAAAGAACAAAATAAACGTAGTAGCCATTCGACATGCCTACAGAAAATCGACTGGGGAGCGAAGTCCTAATCTGCGAAGCCGCTGAAGTATTCTCCCTCTGGTACCTCCTGCTGGTAATACTCCTCCTCAACTGAGTAACAATGGCGCAAAGCCGTGAGTACATTGGTACTCAGCAAATCGTTTGTAACAAATGAATGCAATATAATATACAAGGCCTACTAATGGATGGCTGAAAGGTTAATTTGCATAAATGATATTTTAAGATAAATACAATAAATAGATTCAAAGTGACCTTTAATGAAAACAGTAATAAATAAATAATCAACAGAATTATAATTAAACCACTTATGAACCTCCCATCCACAAGTTAAGCCAACAGTCAACTACCCGTTCACTTTCCAACTATAAACCACAAGTTTATATGAAATCACTACTCCTCGCATGAAATCACCGAGCATTATCCATAACCGGGGACACGACTATTCGAATAGTTTTACACTCTGCAGAGATTGCACATCTGTACCCACACGGTGTAATTAACCTCGTACTAAGGAAATCACAACAAGATATTTACAAAGTTTAACCTCAACTCAATCCCGCCTGCTAGGGTTTCGCATCACACCCCCCTTGCGCTTCATAGAAATCAGCATCCATGTTCATCACCGTGGTGAGATTGAAATTGAAATATCATAAATTAATTATCCAGGTCTATTCCATATTAGACATGTGGTTTGCACGGTAAACCTCAGATCAATGGCGCACAATATTAAGTTCTTAATATTACTCAGACGAGTCTTCCACATCCCACAAAGTGAATCCACACTTCTCCCTTTACTGCACGACCACTCGTCTAAGTGCAAAATCAAGTTTGTATAACCACGCCAATGACACACCAATGTTATGGCACAAATTTTAAAAATTGTAGCATCAACCACGGTTCCATATTTCATTAAGTCAAATTAAGTATTCACATGTGATGATAAACCCTTTTGTAAAATAAGCAAGGCTAATCATTCTAGTCGTACAACCCATTTGACATCTAACATAACATCAGTATGTAATTTTCCAACCTATGGTGACAATGGCATCATGGTGTACAAAATTATCAAGGAGGAATCTAATCAAATGGGGTGTTAACTACTAAGTACAAAGGTTGCATTAAAATAGCGATGCAGAATAATTTAAAACAAAGTAGATAAATAATAGATTAAAATCTGAGTTCAACATGATCAAAGGACACGACTTATCTTGGTTATGCTCAGCGAGGTACTCGAGATCTTCTACTGTCGCTCCTACTCCGAAATCGGGATCTAACGAGAGAGAAAGCGACCAAACAATAAAAATCAAATCAAATAAAATTCAAATAAACTCTAAAAACCTTGAAACTAGAACCAACAGATAGAGCTCGATTTTAGATAAATTTAAAAAAAAGAACGGGTCAATCGGAGTTAGGACGGAGGAGAACAGGCTCTCGAAAACTTAAATCTAAAGAAAATGCTGAAAATTCAAAAATTGTAGTGTGCTATGGACTCGGTGCATGGGGTTGCTGACGTGGCTGGCTGTGGTGCTGACACATGGCACTACAGACGTGGCATGCTGACATGGCGCTGGGGCGTGTTTTGCTGATGTGGCACTAGGGCTGACGTGGCTTGACACGTGTTAGGGCTGACGTGGCATGGCTTGGGAGCGAAGGCGGGATCGGACGGTTGAGAGGCTGACGCGTCGCTAAATCGAGCCGTCAATCCAAATCTGGATCGATGGTGGCGATCGGCGTGCTTGGCGGCGGAGAGGGCTTGGGCGGTGGCGATGGTTCGTCGGCGTGGGACGGAAGGGACACAGGGGCGGCGGGGCGGAAGGGACACAGGGGCGGTGGGGCAGCTCATCGGCGAGGACGGGGCAGCGGCGGAGCTCTGGTCGGCAGGGCAGCTCACTGGCGAGGACGGGGAGACGGCGGAGCTCCGGTCGGTGGGGCGATGAGCGCAGCTGGAGGTGGTGAGGCGACGTGTGCGGCCGTAGACGGGGAACGGTTGCAGGGCGCGAGGGCGACACACGGCGACGGTGGCTCCAGGCAGCGAGGGACGGTGACGTGAGGTGAGGGAGGTAGCGGCAGGGCACAAGAACTGAGGCGGTGGCGGGTTCAAAACACGCAAACCGAGGTTGGGTTCGGGAGGAACACGGCACGGGGAAACCGATCGGAGACAAAAACGGGGAGACCGACGTGTGGCACGGGAGACGGGATCGGACGGCCGAGGCGAGTCCGGGGCGGAGTCACGGGCGCGGTCATGCGATGCACAACGCGTGGCGGGATCGATGGCGGGGGGTCAGCGCAGGTGACGGCGTGCGGCGCGGGCGCGCTAAGGCAAGCGCGGGTGCGGGGCATGGCCGCACGTGGCGCGACCGACGATCGGGCGGGCGAGCGGGCGCGGGCCGACACGTGGCTACGGTGGGCCGAGGGAGAATCAACCCGCTAGGGTTTGTTGGATTTTCTCCATTTTTCTTTTTTAGAAAATTAAACAAATAAAAAAGAGCTCAAGAAAATAGCAAATAAATCCCAAAAATTCACCAAAAATTCCAGAAAAATCCTCGAGACACAAGGAATCCAAATAAAATATTTTTAGCTTATGTTAATATTTATTTTAATCATATTAAATCCTTTTAATTTCTAAAAATGTTTTTTAAGATTTATTAATTTGTAGAAAATTCTAGAAAATTCCAAATTTTCATTTTTAATTTGAGGATTTTAAATTCTATTGAAAATCAGGATGTTACAGTCATGGACATCCGCACTGGAGATAACTGCCAGTTTAGGGTTGATGAAAGATCTGATGGGGTAGAGGGTGTTGAGGGTAGGCTAAAGCCTGATGAAGCCCACCTAGTGGATCCGCTCCTGGCCACAACGATGTGTGTTTCATACATCTCTACTCGCCATGTCACTACCCAAATCACTACGTCTTTTTCTGACACACCGCACCGCTTCGCAATCTTACTTCGTTTGTAGAGTGTACGTATGGCCCTCATTTGGGAACTGGTTTTTCTTCTCACCAGCTTGCCATCCTCGGCTACCACTGCACACCGCGCGCTCCCTCTTCCTTTCCTTGGCCACCGCCACGTGCGGTCATTGTGGGTTTACACCACTGCAGCACTACCTCGTGCCTCCTGTCTGATCGGCTCCCTTACCCTCCATGTACGTGTCATCGTCACATTGAGAGAGAGAAAGAGAGATAAGTTAGTTAGGCTTAAGACTTGGGTGGCCTGTTGGGGCCTTGATGGTGGTGTAAATTCTTTCAAGTACTTGTTAGGATCAACTTGGATCTAATTGTCGAGACCTGAATATACAAATCTGGACTCCCTGTGTATACTGCACTGGTCCTAGGATCACGCTAGTACACACAGTCAATATAGATGTAATCACAACCATATACACGATAAAATAAAGAAAAAGCTCAATTATCGATAAATACCAAGAGTACGACCTTATGGTCAAGCTTACAATAAATTAGCCCGAAGGGTTTAACAAAAACTAGCAGCGGAAATCCAAAATAAAGCGTAGCGGCCAATCGACAAGCCCACATGCAATCGAGTGGAGAACGAAGCCTAATCCGTGAAGTCGTCGAAGTACTCTTCTTCTGAAACCTCCTGCTGGTGATACTCCTCTTCCTCAACTGAGCAACATTGGGCATAAAGCCGTGAGTACATTGGTACTCAGCAAGTCATTTGTAACAAATGAATGCAATATAGTATGCAAGGCTTACCAAAGGATGGCTGAAAGGTTAATTTGCATAAAATGATATTTAAAGGTAAATACAGTAAAAAGATTGAAAGCGAACTTTAAGTAAAATAATAATAGATAAATAATAAAAGGAATTGACATAACCGCTTGCAGACCTCCCATCCACAAGCTAAACCAACCACTTATGGACCTCCCATCCAAAAGCTAAACCAACAGTGAATTAACCATTCACTGTCTAACCACAATCCATCAGTTTTCACAAATAACTATACCTCATGTGAAATCACCAAGCACTGTCCATGACCGAGGACGCGGCTATTCGAATAGTTTTACACTCTGCAGAGGTTGCACAACTATACCCACACGATGTGATAATCCTCACGTTAAAGATAATCACAACAAGGCCTTTACAAAGTTCAGTTACAACTCAATCTGCCCGCTAGGATTTCGCATCACACCCCCCTTACGTCACATGAAAATCAGCAACCATGTTCATCTCAATGGCAAGATTAAAGTTAAAATATCCTAAATTAATCAACTAGGTCCGTCCCATACTAGACATGTGGTTTGCACGGTAAAGCTTAGATTAATGGCGTACAACGTTAAGTCCTTAAGTCTACCCGGGCGAGACTACCTCATCCCTCGAAGTGCTCCAACACTTCCCCCTTTATTGCACAATTACTCGCCCGAGTGCAAAACCAAGTTTGTATAACCACGCCAGTGACACACTAATGTCATGGCACAAATTTTAATAAACGTGGCACCAACCACAGTTTCATATCTCATTAAGTCAAATTGATAGTTCACATGTGATGATAAACCCAATCGTAACTATAAGCAAAGCTAAGCATTCTATCGTACCAACCCATGTGACAAATAGCATAGCATCACTAGTATGTTTCCCAACCTAAGATAACAACGGCATAAGGGTGTTCCAAATTATCAAGGAGGGATAATCAATCTGGGACAATAACTACCAATTACAAGGTTTGAATAAAAATAGCGATGCAACGTAATTTAAAACAAAATAATTAAATAATAGATTACAAACTGGGTTCAACATGATCAAAGTATATGACTTTCCTTGCTTATGCTTAGCGAGGTACTCATGGTCTTTAGGCGTAGATCCTGCTTCTCCGGAATCCGAATCTAACGAGAGAGAAAACGACCGAAATAAGAAAAACACATAAAATGGTAAGCAAATAAATTCCAAAAATCATGAAACTAGAACCAAAAGCTAGAGCTCGATTTTAGATGAATTTAGAAAAAAGAACGGGGTCAATCGGAGCTAGGACAGAGGAGAACGGACTCTCGAAAAATAAACCCTAAAGGAAAATCGGGAAAATCAAAAAATCTACTGTGCTGTGAACCCGGTCCACGGAAAAGCAAGTCCATGGTGGATCCAGCGCATGGAACAGTACGCGCGGGGAGGGGGTGCTGACGCGGCGAGGCTAGGGCTCACGTGGCAGCTGCTGGTGCTGCCACGTGTCACCGACTGACGTGGCAGCTGACGTGGCTGCTGACGTGGCATCCGTGGTCGGTTCTCGGCTGACGTGGCGCTGATGTGGCTTGCCACATGGGTAGGGCTGAGCTGGCATGGCTCGGGTACAGTGCCGGCGGTGAGATCCGACGGCTCTGGAGGCGACACATGGCGGCATCTGGGCCTTCGGCCCAGATCTGGACGGACGGCGGGGATCGGGCGGCGCGGGAGCGGGACGGCGTCGATCGCTGACGCGTGGCTCGGGCGCGTCGCACGAAGTGTCGTGCGTCGCGCGGGCATAGGCATGGGCGCGGCGGTGGCTGACGCGTGGCCAGCACACCGCGCGAAGCGTCGCGCGGACGCGGGCGCGGGCTTAGGGACCGAGGAGCGGAGCGGGGCAACGGGAGTGGTGATGCGGGCGACGGGAGAAGCGGGGCTCACCGGCGACGGGGACGGCGGCGAGAGGGGTCGACGGCGACGGGAACGGCGGCGATGGGGACGGCGGCGACGGGCTCCGGCGACGGCGCGGGCGCGAGGCGAGAACGGGGCGAGAACGGTGGCGCGGGTGAGGGCGGGGCACGCGAACCGAGGCGGTCGTGCGGGTTTTAACACATGAATCGAGGTGTCCGGATCGGTTACGGCGCGGAGCGGCAGCGGACACGGTTTGGATGGCCCGGATGATGCGCGGGAGAGATCGGATGGCGCGGAGCGGGGCGACGGCGAGTTAGGGTTAGGGTTAGGGTTAGCGCGGGGAATGGACGGCGGAGATGAGGCCATAGCGCGGGGCGCCGATCGAACGGGCGAGCGAGGGCGCGGGGTGCGAGCGGGCTGGTGCTGCCACGTGGCGGCTGCGGATGCGCGACGCGCGGCGCATCGCGCGGTGCGGGAGCGGGCGGCGGGGAGGCACGTGGTAAAAATGGTACGGCAGCGACGTGGGTGCGAGATGCTGACGCGTGGAGATGGAGGATCGGGCGACTGAGGGTTTTCCCCTTTTCTTTTATTCCAGAAAATCCAAATAAACTTCAAGAAGCTCTAGAAAATAGCAAATAAATCTCAAAAATGCACCAAAAATACCAGAAAATACCTTGTGATACAAGGAACCCAAATAAAATATTTTTAGCTAATGTTGAAGTTTAATTTAATCATATTAAATTCTTTAAAATTTTGAAAACTCAATTTAAGCTTGATTAAAAATCAAAAAAATTCCAAAAATTAATTTTTTTTTAAATTCAAGGTTTTTAAACTCTCTGAAAATCAGGATGTTACACTAATTGAATGTTGTTCATGTAAATGGCTTTACTAAAAACCGGTTGTTTACCTTTACTAAAATTGTGGATTCAGAGTTTTGTAGGCTATATTCTCCAAATCGTTGCATGCTGTATGCGTTGGAATAATGGGAATTGGCCCATTTTTTATAATAATTCCTAGAAAATCTCAAAGTCCGGCTCATGCATTGTGGCATGTGGGATGCTTTACTAACACATTGTTAGCCAAGGTGGAGCATATCTAGCCTTGGTGAATCACGAGAAGGAAGGCTACACAAGTGCACACTCTCACCTCGCCAGGCCAAGCCGGGCCGTGTGAATGGTGCGGTTATTTCAGGTTTGGCCGTAGGTCAAGATGAGAAGTAATTGAATTATTGAAGTTTGTTGACAGCCAAGTTGCTAAAATTTCTATTTTGATGTAACGCAGATCTTGAGCAAGATAGGTCTCTCTCTAGGGATTTATTTTTCAATTCCTTTTGGAATCATGACCCTGAGGATCTTATCTTACTAAGGTACAAGTTTAATCAATTTTTGTTGAGTAGATTTTGAGTTATTGAGATTTCTTGACAGCCAAGTTGCTGAAATTTCTACTATGATGCAACGTGGATCTTGAGCAAGATAGATCTCTTCCTTTTGCTTTATTCTTCAATTCCTTTTGGAATCATGACCCTGAAGAACTGATCTTGCTATAGTTCAAGTTGCATCAATTTTGGTTAAGTAGATTTTAAGTTCTTGAGATTTCTTGACTGCCAAGTTGCTAAAATTTTAGTTTTAATATAACATGGACTTTGGGCAAGAAATGTCTAAATTTTGGGCTTTATTTTGTAAATGTTCTTGGAATCATAATGCTGAGGACCTGATGTTGGTATGGTTCAATTTTTATCAAATTTAGTTAAGTTTATCTTGTGTTCTTGAGGTTTCTTGACAGTCAAGTTGCTAAAATTATTATTTAGTTCATTCTATTCTTAATGTACTCTAGGTGTTCTTAAACCTAGCGTCTTCCTCATAACACTATAGTTCAACAGAAAAAAAATACTTGAGTAGGATAGATTTAATTTGTGCCTATTCACCCCTTGCCGCCATAACCAATCCTTCAATTGGTGTTAGAGCGAGGTTTGCTTTTTAGTTGGTCTTAACCGATCATGAGCATGATGGGTAGTGTGAGGTCTTATGAGTCATTTATTTCATCTTCTCATAACTCTTTGGCTGATGACCTTGATGAAGCTGGTGATCTTGAATCTGTTGACCGAATTGTGAGAAAATGCAAAAGGGTAGATCGTGACTCTTGCAAATTATGTGGTGTTTTTGGCCACTCCTCTTGGTGTTTTGATTGGGATGAGGAGCGTTGGAGCCTAAATGATAGCACTGGCGGTCCCGATCTTTCAATGAAAGTGATAGATTCGATTGGGGAAGGAGAAAACGTTGACGACCCGACTACAACCACCCCAAGGATGTTGCGCCTTAGCGATCAATACACCAACTCAAGAGGTTGTTCGTGACCTTGTCAGAGCACAATCAACCTAATCATGAGGGTACTTGTTCCTGCAAGCAATCGAAGAACAGGCAAGAACAAGATGAACAGCAACTCAATTGCAAATAAAAGATATAGGTTTCAATCTAAAAATAGAAAACGGTGAGATTTCGAAGACAAGTATTCGGACGATCATGTCGACATGCGCGAACACAAGGCGAAGTAGCAAAGGCTAATTTAGTCTATCAAAACCCAAACCTAGAAGATGGTGCGGCTACCTATTTATGAGACACAGGAGGTGGAGGGTCGGCCAAAACACTTGGAAGCCGAACAGGACTCGATTAGAAGGCCCACTTTGACTCGGATTAGAAAAGTGATGTAACTTTTTTGGCAGTTTCTGATTGGCTCGGATGGAGTTTGGAGGTGGGACCAGATTCATCTGAAAGTAGACTCCAAGAGCTTTCCAAAGAGTACTCACGGGCCCCGAGAAACCTTCTGGATCAAAAATTATGGCCGTTTCAAATAGAAGCTGTCAGGAAGGCCGAATCTGAGTTGAACTCACGAACAGGAATTGGATTGCGCTTGACGGTTCCACTTCTACACTTGAGCTCGCGTGGTTCTTCTCCATAGTTCCTAAGGACAACTAAATCATCACAAGAATTAAGTAGTATTCTATTCTTTCAAATATTTATGTGCAAACTTAGGAACGCATTCACCTGATGGTTAAGTTGACGTGCTCGCGCTCGAGTCATTGGTCCTTGTATCATAGTTTCAGTTTGTTGAGCTTTTTGTGGAGTCAGCATAGTTGTATCCATAGCAAGGATGTCCTTATCATCCTCCCCTTCGTGCATTTGAGTCATCCGTGACTCAAGCTCATCTTCTTCTCCCAAATATGGCTTCAAATCTGTAATATTAAAAATAGAACTAACCCCAAAATCTGCAGGTAACTCAAGCTTATATGCATTATCATTAATCTTTTCCAACACTTTAAAAGAACCATCAGCTCTAGGCATCAATTTAGACCTCCTCAATTCAAAAAATCTATCTTTTCTCAAATGTAACTAAACTAAATGACCCGGTTGAAAAGTTAAATGCCCTTTTCCTTTACTACCAGCAAGTTTATATTTAGCATTCATGCGTTCAATATTTTCTTTGGTTGTCTCATGCATTTTCAACATCAAATTAGCACGTTGTTTAGCACCAAAATTTAACTTCTCCGAAGATGGAAGTGGTAGCAAATTAATAGGAGCACGAGGCATAAAACTATAGACAATCTCAAAAGGGCACATCTTTGTAGTAGAATGCAGCAAACGATTATAAGCAAACTCAATATGAGGTAAGCATTCTTCCCACATTTTGATGTTCTTTTTCAAAACAGCCCTAAACATGGTAGATAAAATTCTATTCACAACTTCAGTTTGCCCATCAGTTTGGGGATGACAAGTAAAAGAAAATAACAGCTTAGTCTCCAATTTAGCCCACAAAGTTCTTCAAAAATGGCTAAAAAATTTAGTGTCATGATCGAAAACTATTGTATTTGGCACACCATGTAAGTGAACAACTTCACGAAACAACAAATCAGCAATGTTGGTAACATAATCACTTTTATGACATGGTATGAAGTGTGCCTTCTTAGAAAATCTATCAACAACAACAAAGATGCTATCTCTCCCCTTTTTTGTCCTAGGCACTCCTAAAACAAAGTCCATAGAAATATCTTCCCAAAATATGCTAGGAATAGGTAGAGGCATATACAAACCATGAGGATTAAGGCGTGACTTAGCTTTTTGACATGTAGTGCAGCAAACAACAAAACATTCCACATCACATCTCATCTTTGGCCAAAAGAAATGACTAGCAAGTGTGTCTTCCGTCTTCTTCACTCTAAAATGTCCCATCAGCCCATCTCCATGCGCTTCCTATAACAACAACAAGTGAACAGAGCAAGCTGGAATGCTGTAACATCATGATTTTTAGAGATTTTTAAAACATTGAATTTGAAAATTAATTTTTGGAATTTTTCTGAATTTTAATCAAGCTTAAATTGAATTTTTAGAATTTAAAAGGATTTAATCTGATTAAATTAAACATTAACATAAACTAGAAATATTTTATTTGGGTTCCTTGTCTCTCAAGAATTTTTTTGGTATTTTTGGTGAATTTTGGAATTTATTTGCTATTTTCTAGAGCTCCTTTTATTTATTTAGGATTTAATTAAAAGAAAAGCAGGAGAAATCGGATGAACAGTGTTGGGCCGTGCCCAACACTATTCACCTGTGTCGGCCGCCTCCCTCGGCCCACCTCCGGCCGCGCCCGCTCCCTCGGCCCATCTACCGCGCGCGCCCGCCTTCCCCGCCGCCTGATCCCCGCCCCGCACACGTGGTAGCAATCCCGCTGCACATCCCATGCATTGCCCTAGCTCCCGCGCCCATGTGCTCGCGCTCGCCAATCGCCACATCACCTCCGCCCATTCGGACGCGTGTCGCATATCCCGCGTCGGCCCTCGCCCCCACCGCGCACTCCCGCCCGGACTCGTCGCGAGCCGTCCGATCCTCCCAATCGCGCCACGCGTCACCTCGTCCGCCGTCGTCTCCGATGCAGGATCGTTGCACTGTGTTCGTCTTGAACCCGTCCCTCGGTTCACGTGCATTTAACCCACAGTCGCCTCGGTTCGTGTGCTTGCCCCTCGGTTCGTGCACCATCGACGCCACCGTCCCTCTCCGTCGCGCACCCGTCGCTACTGCTGTCGACCTCCCTGCGAGTGAGCGCCGTCGTCACCACCTGCCTCCCATCGCCGCCGTCGCCGTCTCCTCGCCACCGTCCATCGCCGAGCCGCACCGTCGCACCCCGCTGCATTCGGAGGACCCGCACCGCCACCCGAGCTCCGACCGTCGCCCCTGTCGACGTCTCAACCACCGGTAAGCCGCCGTCATTCCCGTTGTTTCCGCACCTGCTGGACCTCCTTCCCCTCTGTCTCCGGCGCCGGTCACCGCCGTGATGCTGCCGTCGAACTCTCCCCCCACCCCCACCCCCCCAGCGCACGCCTCTCCGAACCCCGCCGCCCTCGCCCACACTCGCGCTCCTGCCTCGGTCCATGTGCTGCCCACCAGACGCGCCGCGCCACACGTCGCGCATCGGCCGGCTCGACCGCCCCGATCTCAGCCGCACGATCCAGATTCGAACCAACGGGCCCGATCGCGCCATGTGTCCAAATCCTAGCCGTCCGATCCATGCCGCCGCCGCGCACCCGACCGAGCCACGTCAGCCCTAGCCACACCAGCTGCCACGTTAGCGCCACGTGTCCAGGCCACGTCAGCACCACGTAAGCCGAACCCGTCCTCGGTGCCACGTGTCGGCCACGTCAGCATGCCACATCAGCGTTCGCCACGTGTCAGCACTAGCTGCTGCCACGTCAGCCCTAGCCTCGCCGCGTCAACGCCGTCGCCCCGCGCGTACTGTTCCATGCACCGGATCCACGGTGGACTCATTCCTCCGTGCGCCGGGTTCACAGCACAGTGCCATTTTTGAATTTTCTAGATTTTCCTTTATGGTTGATTTTCCGAGAGACCATTCTCCTCCGTCCTAGCTCCGATTGACCCCGTTCTTTTTCTAAATTCATCTAAAATCGAGCTCTAGCTTTTGGTTCTGGTTTCATGATTTTTGGAGTTCATTTTATGTGTTTTTTTGTTTTAGTCGTTTTCTCTCTCGTTAGATTCCGATTCTGGAGGAGCAGGAGGTACGCCCGAAGACCAAGAGTACCTCGCTGAGCATAACCAAGGCAAGTCATGTCATTTGATCATGCTGAACCCATTTTACATTCTATTAGTTAATTATTTTATTTTAAATTATCTTACATCGCTATTTTTATTCAAACCCTTGTATCCGGTAGTTACTGTCCTATTTGGATTAATCCCTCCTTGTTACTTTCAACACCCTGAAGCCATTGTCACCATAGGTTGGGCAATTTATTAGTGATGCTATGCTATTTGTCACAAGGGTTGTACGATTAGTATGCTTAGCCTTACTTAATTTACGATCGAATTCATCATCACATGTAAATTATTAATTTGACTTAATGATATATGGAATTGTGGTTGGTGTCACGTTTATTAAAATTTAGGCCATGGTATTGGTGTGTCATTAGCGTGGTTATACAAAATTGGTTTTTCCCTCGGGCGAGTGATCGTGTAGTAAAGGGGGAAGTGTTGGTGCACTTCGAGGGATGTGGAAGTCTCGCACGGGTATTGTTAAAGACTCAACTTTGTACGCCATTGATCTGAGCTTTACCGTGCAAACCACATGTCTAGTATGGGATGGACCTGGCTGATTAATTTGGGACATTTTAATTTCAATCTCGCTATTGTGATGAACATGATTGCTACTTTCTATGAGGCGCAAGGGGGGTGTGATGCGAAACCCTAGCGGGAGGGATTGGGTTGGAACTAAACTTTGTAAAGGCCTTGTTGTGATTTTCTTTCACGTGAGGATTATCACATCGTGAGGTACAGTTGTGCAACTTCTGCAGAGTGTAAAACTATTCGAATAGCCACGTCCTCGGTCATGGACAATGCTCGGTGATTTCACACGATGTATAGTTATTTCTGAAAACTTGTGGATTGTGGTTGGACAGTGGATGGTTAATTCACTGTTGGTTTAGCTTGTAGATGGGAGGTCCACAAGTGGTTATGTCAATTCATTTGATTATTTATTTATTATTATTTTACTTAAAGTTCGCTTTCAATCTATTTACTGTATTTACCTTCAAATGTCATTTTATGCAAATTAACCTTTTAGCCTTCCATTGGTAAGCCTTGCATACTATATTGCATTCATTTGTTACAAACGACTTACTGAGTACCAATGTACTCACGACTTTATGCCCAATGTTGCTCAGTTGAGGAAGAGGAGTATCACCAACAGGAGGTTCCAGAAGGAGAGTACTTCGATGACTATACGGATTAGGCTTCGTTCTCCACTCGATAGCCTGTGGGCTTATCGATTGGCCACTACGCTTTATTTTGGATTTTCACTGCTAATTTTTGTTAAGCCCTTCGGGCTAGTCTATTGTAAGCTTGGCCATAAGGTCGTACATTTTGAGATTTATCGATATTTAAGCTTTTTCTTTATTTTAACGTGTATATGGTTGTGATGACATCTATGTTTGACTATGTGCACTAAGCGTGATCCTGGGACTAGTGCAGTATACACAGAGAGTCCGGATATGCATATTCGGGTCTCGACAAATGCATAGCTTGTTAGCTCTAAACACAAATCCATCATTTAGGATAAATTTATTCTACGTTTTTCCCTCTTTACAATTCAACAATACATCTTTAAAATCATCATCATAACCATAATGCTCTTTAATTATTTTCAATCCAAAAATTTTGAAGTCAAGTTGTGAGAGTATGGTATATCTTCTAGACAATACATCAACAATAATATTCTCCTTTCCCTTCTTGTGTTTTATGACATAAGAAAAAGACTCTATGAATTCAATCCACTTTGCATGCAGACGGTTCAATTTTCCTTAACTTTTAATATGCTTTAATGACTCGTGATCAGAATGAATGACAAATTACTTGTACATAATGATAATTTAAAAACTTCTCTTACATGCTTGAAATCTAAAAATAGATAGCCATGTGATTCATATGTTGCTTACATTATAAGCTTGATTGTGCTAGATTAGATATATGCAATCTTAAGTCTATTGCTAGGAATGGCTATCACGCTTGCTAAAATTAAGAAGTTAAAATAGGCTTATTTCACATGTGTAGAATAACTTAAACTTGGTAGAGCTGAAAATAGAAAATGGAATTTGAGCTTTTTCAATTGTCTTGAGAAATTAGAGAAGGTTAGGGCTGAAATTGATGAACTTAAGTCTACTCCTCCTAGCATGTGCTTAAAATATGATAAATTGCTTGATGATGATTTACTCTCTTGCAAGAACTATGTTATCTTATTAAATAATATTAATGCTTTGCATTCCATACACATTGTTAATGCATTTTTAATCTCTTGCACAACTTGCATTGTCTTTAAAGAGAGTGTGTGATAATATGAGCGTCAAGTCTTATGACTCTTGTATTGCTTTTCAATCTGAGATTGATGTTCCTAAAGTTGATCTTGCTTCTTTACAATCGGATTTAGATTCTTCTCATGCTTCTCTTGAGTCACTTGATGTTGGTACTTTGCTTTTTTTATAATTCTTGTTTGTTTTTTAATGCTTCTTATGGCTCTTCCAGTGTTGTCCAAAGGACTTATAAAGATAAGGGTACTTCTTCCTCATATGATAATATATCTCTCAAAGAGAAGTATTATTACACCTTTTGTAAGAAGGACGATACAATATTGAGTTTTGCTTTCGTTGTGTTAAGCATGAGCGTTGAGTTTGTGGTCGAGCTTTTAGGAACACACATCACCCATCTCATGACATATGTAGACCTAGTGTCAACACGAGGTTTTCATGCTTGTTCCAAGAAACTTCTCCTTTGAGTAAGGATGGTGTCTTGTCCTCTTGGACCGTGTCTCCTAGTAAACCTAGACCATTGCTCATTGTATGGGAAGGATAAATATCATGTAGACTTTTGCTTTCGGTATGTCAAATGCATGCATCGAGCTAATGCTTCTAAGTCTCCAAGTGTGCATATCATTTCTCATGGTATGAATACTCATGAGCCTAGTATGAAGACTCACTCTGTTGATGGTTTATTTGACATATTTTCTAGTGGTCTTGGACAACATCGTGGACTTCATTCTCATGGTTTTGATTTTAGTCCATGTGCTATCCTAAAGAAAGATTTTCACCGTTTTCTCAAGTGGTGAACCTCATTTTCCCCCATCGAGGTGTGCTCCCACAACGAGGAGTTTTGAGTTCTTTTGGTGGTCTTATTGGTTCTAATCATAATGCTTTCATGCAAGGCATTCACCGCTTTTCTAGGGTGGCACTTGTTCTCCTCATCGAGTTGTCCATTCGCGGCGTGCCTCCAAAAATAAATTTTCTTCCATGAGCCATTAATTGCATCATGCTAACTTGCATACTTTTTGTGTTGGTGTGTCCAAGTTTTGGGTCTCAAGTACTTGCTTACTAACTCTTCACGATCCAACACTCAGGCACCTTATTCTTCTCATGTGTAGGACACGGGATGGAGAACATGAGTTTAATTGGGTTCCAGTTTTTTGCTTCATTGCGTGATTGAAATATTTGATGGTTCTTCACTCCATTTGATGGCCTTCAAGAGGCATGTGCTTTTATATTTGGCGTTTTCACCTACTTTGTGAGCTATCCTATACCTTCATTCCCTTATATTCATGTTTAATCATATTTGGTATGTTATGCTTATTTATATACTCCCTTGTACCATATTAGCTATATTACTCATATTACATTATTGTCATGCCCTTATATATTTTACTTGTATATCCTTGAGTTTGCTAATTGTTCATGTTTTATGGATTTATGAGTTTTATTCTCATGAGCATATATTATTCTTTTAATATCCTATATCATGCTCTTGCTTATGTTTCATATATTCATGTGGTTGTTTGATATCATTGTACTATGTATTTGCATTATTTATCCCATGTCATATTTTCTATATATTTGGTATTGTGATATATCAATTGTGAATACATGACATTTTTCATATTGCTATTAGTATGTGCTATTCTAGTCTCATCATTTGTTATATTTTTTGCTTGCTCATATGCGCGTGGGCTAGAATTGTAATCATGTATGTATCAGCTTGATTTTGTCATTGTGAGTATATATTATCTTGATATATTTACTATCGTGCTTTTGTGATATCTTGCTCTAGGTATGCTTGTATCTATTAGACAATCATGCTAGCATATTTTCTCTTGATCCTTGTTAGCATTATTTATGCATGTTTTATCTTTGACATATTTTATGTAATTATGTTTACATGGTGTTGATAATACAAGTGGTATTGCTAAATATAGATAGATCTTTGCTAAAACATTTCTTGCATGTTTTGTCCTTGATTATGTGCTTGCATGCTATGTGTTTTGTTGCTCATTTGCTTCATTTTCTCTTGCATGTGGTGTTCATGTTTTGCTCATTGCCATGCTATCTACATTATTGTTCGTATTCAAAATTGTTTGCTTATACTTATGTGAGTATTGAATATTTATTGCCTACCTCTCACTTTGAATTATAGCATTCTCACTTGTCATGTGTCTATTTGTATATCATTCTTTATTAACTCTAGTTCCAAGACACAAATGACTTTTTTCTGGTGATATAGATTTTAAATGAAAGCGGAGAGACCAAATGTGCAATATTACAGCTGGGTAACAACGAAGTGGTTAGACCCCCTGGTTCTAGAGTTTTTGGTCTTCTTATTCCTCATCCAGCATCCAGTGAAGGCTATCAATCTTGTGATGCAACTTGTCTCGGGATATACTCCTTCGACTACATCTCACCACCAAGCGGCGTGACGTAGGTTTTGTGTCCAATAGTTTACCTTTGCCCTTGATTCATACTTTGTATATATGGGGTTTTTGTCGTTCGAGGATTGGTTGGGCTACAGATAAGATGACTTCTTATACAAGTCCCTCTTAGGAACATTTTGGGTCTTCTAGGTTGTATTTTTTTCCAGTATTGCTTACGGACTTGGTAGTAGCTCATTGTTTTGAACTAGAAAGTTAAATAAAAAAATAATCTCTTTCCATGCAAAAAACTGATCTCAGCAATTCTTTCTCATGAGATGGCTTGCTATTGTATTAGGCATGAACTCAGGGGGGTTTTGAATGACCAAGACCACTCTTTTAAGCTTCTTACTTAGGATGGTCATAGTAGGGCTTGAGATATAATATATGGTTAATAAAGCAAAATATAAAAAATAGTTGAATCTTAGAAGATAGTTGTGGATGACTCTTAGTCCAGGACATGCTTTGCTAAGATAAGACTAAAAGTTGTTTTCATAAGTGCTAAATGTGCTAATCATGCTTATTTCAATGTTTAAACAAAATGATTCAATATTTAACTTGTAGACTCTAATTGATTCAATTTGAGATTCTTGGTTCCATTTGTCCTTCTTGATATGATTTAGCTCATATTTAGATATATTAAGATAAACTTGTTAATTTTGAAGCCTTACCTATCTTGAAATTAATTTGAATACTTTAAATTGTGTTATCTTGTCTAGATCTATTATATATGTCTCATCATGATCTAGATAACTTTGTTTAGGTTTTGCATTTTCATGCATACATGCATGCTCTCTCTCTTATGCTTCTTGTGCTCTAAATAATGTCAAGCATATTTTGAGAGGGAGTTTAGCCCTGATGTCTATATTACCACAAGAAGGGGAATGATGCATTAAGAGGTGAAAAATTGCATAAAGGGGGAGAATATGTATTTTTAGTGATATAAGTGGCATTAGTTACAAAACTTGCTAACTAGAACTTTACTCCAATTTAGTTGTGATTTGAAGCTTTTGTAAACAACTTGTTCTTTTTTAATGTTTACTCCATTTCGCACTTTGCCAATATGATCATGAGTTCTTATTTCTCTTTCGAATGGACCTTATGTGGCTTTCACAACTTCTGGATTTTCTCTTCAAAAACAAAATTAAGTTCTTGCCTTTTTGGTGTTTGTCAATATAATCATCAAGGGGGAAATTGTGAAATCATGTGGAGGTCACCACATAGTTGTAATGAGTAACTGACTTTTAGTTAAAAGAGTTTATGGAGTTTGAGTTTGGTTTTTAAGAGTTTGCATTTTTTCAGTTGTTTTATGTTGCCAGCGGTCTGACTGGCCTAGGGCTGACGGTCAAATTGTCTATGTGTGGCGGCGGTTAGACTGGCCTTTGGTTGGCAGTTTGACTGGCTGAGTAGCTGTTGGAATGTGTGTTTGTTTGAGCTGAGTTGTTTGAATGTGGTTATAGTATAGGTGTCATTGCTTATGTGTACATAGGTTTATTATTTGGTCCTAGGTTTAGAATCAGTTATTTGGTTGCATGCATTTTGCATGGTGAATTATATGGGTTAGTTGTGTCAATTAATGACTTTGTGTATGTGCGATGGTATGTGACAGTTAGCTTGTTGTTATTGGTGATGGACTCCGGAGCTACGTCATAGTAAGACGACGGGACCGGGACTAAGCTACGAGAGCTTAGTTCCAAAGCGATCAAGAGATCGAGACTACGCTTATGAAGAGGCCGAGGTCCGAACAATCAAGGAGCCACCGAAGATGACTGAGGCTTACGAGGTGGTTACAAGCTGAGGCAACAAGGAACCAGAGTGGGAGCTGCTGGTGGTGAACATGATGCGCAACAGTAAGGTAGACCAGGACTAGGCTCAAGAAGGAGCCGAGATTCTGTGCGGACAAGGAAGCCAGATGCCATCATATGCGAGGAAAAGCATGTGATGTTTCAAATGACTTGAGTCGTTTGTAAGTGAGGATGGTTTGGTAGGATCCGAACATGTGAGAGGCTTAGTGGCAAGTTATTGGGGCCATATAGAAGATAGTGAAGCATAGACGATACTTCGTGGCAAGGAAAGCATAAAGCTTCGTGGTAGGTGGTAGAGGGGCTTTTTGGTAAATTGCCTAATACCGAAAAGTGATGGTGTGCTAAAATGTGATATTGACCTAAGTGGTTTAGGTCTTGTATGTGTTGAAAATGTGAGGTGGATCAAATGTTGATTCACTGATAGGTTAACGGGTATAAGCACTTTGAGAAGCGTGCATGTGTGAATGATGTGTTGTAATTGTAGCTAGCCTAGAGGTGTATTCTAGGGAAGGAAAAAGAGTTGTCTGAACTCTAAGTGGATATGTGTGAGTGAAGAGTGTTAATCTTAGCCCTTGAGCTGATCCAAGGGTTGTGGTTGCTTTCAAAGGGCTATAAATAGAGAGGTGCAAGTATGCCTCTACTAAGACTTTGAGAAGGATTTAGTGTTTTACTTATGCTCCTTTGAGCTTTGCCCTCTAGGAAGTGTGGCTTTGAAACCTTTTCTCTCAAAGCAATGAAAGTTTCAAGTTCATACATGTTCTGAAATTTATTTTATTTCTTGCAATTTTAGCTTGTCTTTGTTGGAACTTGAGTTTCCCTTCCCCTCCTTCTACTTGTTGTAGTTCTATTGGATCTAGGATACATAAGAGGTTGAGGTGTTCATCGAAAATGTGTCCTAACCCAGCAAGATTCGTTAGAAATCATTCTTGCTGAAGTTGTGCTTGCATTAAACGTGTTCTTATGCTGAAATTGTTGTTTTTGGTATAGCTTGAACTATTTGCATGATACATTGAGATTTTTGGCATATATTTGCAATTTCTTTTGGAATCATAGTCCTAACAGCATTTTCTAGCCATAGTTCTAGTTTTATCTATTTTGAATGAATAGTTATTGAGTTATTAAGGTTTCTTGACAGCCAAGTTGCTGAAATTTCTATTTTGATGCAACGTGGATCTTGGGCAAGATAGGCCTCTCTCTAGGTCTTTAGTCTTTAATTCCTTTTGGAATCATGACCATAAGGACCTGATCTTGCTATGGTTCAAGTTTCATCAATTTTGGTTTAGTAGATTTTGAGTTCTTAATGTTTCTGAATAGTTAAGTTGTTCAAATTTCTATTTTGATAAACGTGGATCTTGAGCAAGATATGTCTCTCCCTTAGCCTTTATTCTTCAATTCCCTTTGGAATCATGACCCTAAGGATCTCATCTTGTTATAGTTCAAGTTTCATCAATTTTGGTTGAGTAGATTTCAAGTGCTTGAGGTTTCTTGATGACCAAGTTGCTGAAATTTTAGTTTTGATGTAATGTGTACTTTGAGCGAGAAAAGTCTACCTCTTGGGCTTTATTTTGCAATTCTTTTTTAGAATCATGACCTTGAGAAACTCATCTTGTTATGGTTCAATTTTTGTCAATTTGGTTAAGTTTATCTTGACTTCTTGACGTTTCTTGATGGTCAAGTTATTGAAATTCTTATTCAGTTCATTCTATTCTTAATGTACTATTGGTGTTCTTGAAACTAGTGTCTTTTTATAGCACTAGAGTTCAAAAAAAGATATACTTGAGTAGGGGAGATTTAATTTGCACCTATTCACCCTCTTTAGTCGTCATAACTAAGGCCATTCGATTTGCATGCCCTTCGATCTCAATCATCCTATCGCTTTTCAGCACTTAGCATCTGTATGTTGCCCTACCATCACCTCCCCCGCCCTACGGACCGATAGACTCCTTACCCTCCGTGATGAACAATGTTAGGCTATCAGGCTGCCCCACTAGCAGTCAAATGCTAGGTTGTGTGGTGCAATGAATTCAAAAACCTAAATAAAGCCGAAATTTTATCGAAGTTATCAACGTGGCACAATCTCAACATATGAGATTTTTCTCTCTTTTTTTAATAAAAATGAGCGAATTGCCTAAATCTGTAGTCTTTTTTTGGTTTACCTCAGTTTTAAGCAAATGGCACACTTAGCCACATGTATCTTTCATTTTTTTTAGAAAATTGCTAATACCCCAAAGCCGGTCGAAGTTTGCTTTACCCCCTACAAATACTTTTGTGGCACATACCCCTCTACAAGTGCATGATTATTTGAAATACCCCTTGGCGCCCCCTTTCCACTGGCATGGATGTTTGTTTTTTATGTAGACTCTGTGGCGTTGATTCGTGGCATTCCAGCATGGCTTATGGGTTAAGTTGTCCAGCTCGGATTGAGATAGGTAGACAGATGAAGCATTCATGTTTCATTTATTTCCTCGAGACAAGTTAAATCAAGACAAGGGAAGGCAACAGATGAAAGTCGAATAGGATGGAGGGATATAACATGTGTCCAATTAATCACACTGCACATAGTCCATAGCTAATGTGACACCCACACGATCCATGTCAACAAAAAAACAGTTAAGTCAGCAGGAAGGAGGCGCCAAGGGGCATTTGAAACAACAATGTATTTTTAAGGGCATGTATCACAAAAGTAGTAAAGTACTTACAGAGGGTAAATCACACTCAGACTGACTTTTAGGGTACTTGCAATTTTTCTTTTTTCAAAAAAATTCACTTGCATCATCATCATGAGCATCAAGGTGGGTTCTTTTTGGGTAACTTATAACTTAAATTTTTAAATTTTGACTGTTCACAAGAGGCAATACACAGAGAAAAATAGTTGTATGCAATTTTAGCAGGTACAATTAAACTCAATACACCTTTTACTATAATTTTTCTGTTGATTTAGCTTAAAAAACACATCATTTAAAAATTAATTACTATAATGTAAACTATAAACCGCGAGCAATAAACCATTCCGAACTCAGCCTCAACCAGTTAGCGTCAGGTTTCTGAGACACTGACAATGCGGGTTATACGTAATTACGTATTTCCACGCGCGACGGTGGACGCTGGGCCGCACGGCACCTGCAGGTTTCTCTCTCTCCCTCTCTCTGATAAAAAATTGTACAGCTTGGTCATAAGTTATTGGGCTGAACACTGGGCAATCCATAAATCCAATCCAGCCCAGCAATCCATCTCAGAGGGGTTATCAAGTTGTGTAGACATAGCAGGGGAAAGGAAAGAGGGCGAGAAAACCTTAACTAAACCCTAGCTCTCCTCCGTCCCGGCCACATGGCGAAGACGAAGCCCATGGCGGCGGCGGCGGCGGCGAAAAAGCAGGACAAGAAGAAGGGAAAGAGTAAGAAGAATGGCAAGAACGGCCCGGCCGCCGTGGCGATGAAGGCGCGGGGGGCTGCGGCAGCGGAGCGGAGCAACCCCTTCGAGGCCATCTGGTCGCGCCGCAAGTTCGACGTGCTCGGCAAGAAGCGCAAGGGCGAGGAGCGCCGCGTCGCCCGCTCCCGCTCCGAGGCCATCCACAAGGTAAACGACAAGCTAAACGCAGTTGGTGCCCCAGGTTTCTTGATTTTGGTGGTGAGCTCGATCGATCGGTTGGTTGATTTGGCGGTGTGGGCTGCTTGCAGAGGGAGAACACGCTGCTCAAGGAGTTCGAGCAGAGCTCCAAGTCGTCCGTGTTCCACGACCGCCGGATCGGCGAGAGGGACGACACGCTGCCCGAGTTCGACAAGGCTATCCTCCGCCAGCAGCGCGAGCACATGGTACGTGTCGCTATGTGGACGCATGGTATTTTAGAGCCACTCGATAAGGGTAGCATTTCTCTAGCCCATAGGATCCTTGGGCCCAAGGATGGATGCATAAACTACATGAATCGGAGACACAAATAAGCAAACTCATCTACTTTCTTGTCTTGTTCTACAAAGTTACTAGATTGTTTATCAACATGGACCATGTAATGTAACTAGATAGTTCTTACCTCATGTTAGTAACAATGAGTCATTAAACTGTTCGATATGTTGCTATGGTTTGTCAAGTTCCCCCTTTCTTATATTTTCTAGGCGAAGTTGAAACGAGAAAGCAAATACAATCTATCTGACGAGGAGGAAGACAAGGTTGATGTTCACCGTCCTCACACACTCTTGGGAAAGGATGATTTTGATGAAGAGGTGCCTCTTGATGATGAGAGTGATGAAGAAGGTGTGTTTTATGGTCTATCCTGTTGCTCATCTTGGAGTATCAACCACTCATGTTTTCTGCTTCCTAGTGCACTACTTGGATCTTGCTGTTTTGTTTAAGTATATATCTGGCATGTATACTATACAAACTTGAGTTTTTCTAGGCAGTGTTCTGTTTTGTGACTCAAAGAGTGTACCTAAAAGATAAATGTTGGCAAAAAAAATGTTAAGTGTTGATGGGTTGCAAAACCGAGTTTTGATCATCTTGAGGGCATAGCTTTGTAGGCTGGTACCCAGGGTTGCTTCCCCGTATTCATGATTGGGGTTCACTTTAAGTTGATACCGAGAGGAAGCATAGTATTTTTGTTGTAGACGTATAGTTTAGACCTGAATGCTTGTGATGATTCAATATCTAAATCCTTTGTGATGTCTATATTTTGCAATTAGCCAGTTACTGATTTGCCATGCAACAGACATGTGCTGATTTTAATTTTGGCATTTTGTTTGTTAACATCAACATTGGAGAAGCTGAGATGGAATTATTGGACGAAATGTTTCTGGTGTGACATTAGGGCATTAAAATGAATTAGAATTCCCATCCACAGGAATTGATGTTAGTGTTTCTATTTTGTTGAATGTGATTACTCTATTGCATTTTTCAGGTAAAATAATCCTCTCAAAGAAGCGCCTCTCTCTCCGAAGTGGTGATCTTCCTTCAGAAACTGATCTGTATGAAGAACCACGTGTAAGTTTCATAGGAAGAAATTTACATTGAGATTCAGTTCTACAATCCATATGCTGTGACCTAAGTTTAGTTACTCATATTGGCAGGGTCGCAAGAGCAAGAAGGAAGTTATGTCGGAGATCATTTTGAAGAGTAAATTTTATAAGGTGGAGCATCTTGTGTGATTAGAGACCATTCTGCCTTACTTTGGTTGCTTCCTTTTTCGTCTTGTAGACTTGTACTATCACCTACATTCTTTATGTTCCATATGACCTAGATCAATCCTATTTTTAGTTTGCTATTTTTCTGGTATTACCTGCCACCCACCCACTCTGAAGCTTCAACTAAAGTAACTTGAATTTTGCTTTGTTTTTATTATTTGGTTTGATTCATGATGCTTGTTTCACTGTTTTTAACGCTTGGCATTCTTTTCTCAAACCATTTTCAAAGATAGGCAAATGAAACCCAACTGTAGCTTTGTATGTCTGTCTTTCGTGAGAAGCAATGATCAAATGTTAGTAATATAATTCTTTGGATGAATTATTGTATATTCCTGTTGCTTTATGCATGACCTCAGTAGATTGATGTTGCAGTTCCTTGGTACTTAGTTGTACCTGATTTACACAAACTATACTTGGTGTTCTGTGTTCAGCCTTTTATTTTCATATTTCTGTAATATTCTTAGTGGTGTGTAGCATGAAGAGGACAAGTTAACACAATTTATTTTCTTGTTGCAGGCCCAAAAAGCTAGGGAGAGGGAAGAGGATGAACAATTTGTTGACACATTAGATAGTGACTTTGCACTGTTGGCCCAGACACCGGCACTATTGTCCTTGACTGAGTCAGCTAAAATGAATGCAAACAAAAATAATTCAAGTACTGTCCATAAAGGTTCATCTGGTTTGATGGGGAAGGAGATTTTTAATAAGGTATGCGCTCAGTGCTTATTTGCCTATTTAAATCGTCAACAAACACACGATTATTCATTTTACACAGCTTTCAATAGACAAATGAGCTAGTAGCATGGGTCGAACTGTGGTTTGCTGTTAAAACTTTGGTGTGAACACCGGCACAACCATAGTTAGTAAGGCATCGCTTAGGTGATGTTTAAGCGTCGCCTAAGCGGTAAGGCGCCCGGGTTCATAGCGCCGCCGCCTTGCCGTCCGTGCGGTCGCGCGCGCGCGCTCGTGGGGAGGAGGCGCGGCCGAGGGGAGATGGCGGTGGCTGACCGGATCTAGACGGATCCGGTGGCGGGAAGTCTCGATCCGGCGCGGAGAGGCCGGATCCGGTGTCGAGAGACCGGATTCGGCGTCGTCCAGGTGGAGGCGGCGGCGGCGGCGTCGTTCGGGTGGAGGGAGGCGGCGCAGGACCGGATCCGGTGGCGAGGAGCCCCGATCTGGCGCAGGGAGGCCGGATTTGGGCTGGGGCGACGGCCGAGCCAGGGTGGAGGGTTCGGGGTGGAGGCGGTGGCGGCCGATCCGAAGGGGAGGCGTCGAAGGAGAGGCGGCGGCGCTCGGAGAGGAGGCGGCATCCTGGGCGACGCGTCGGGGGGAGGAGGTAGCCGGCGCAGTCCCAAGTGAGCACGGGGTGGGGATAAAGAGAGATCGAGGGTGCGGCTGTTAAAAAAGGTTTGGCATTTTTAAAATTTAATCCTCAGAGGGTGCGGCTGTTATAAAATTGCAATTAGGTCATTCTCTTTAGAAATCTTCTGATTTAGACTTTGATTTAGACTTCCAGAGTTCCGTTTTCTTCGCCTTAGGATGCGTGTAAAGCGTCGCCTCGCCTCGCGCCTTACCGCTTAAAAGTTGTGAGGGGGGTGGGTCGCCTCACCTCGCCTTACCGCCTTAATAACCTTGGGCACAACACATACACATGTTAGCTTGAAAAAGTTAGAATGGGCATAGTGGTTCATATTGTGATTCATTTATTGATTTTTCTTAAAATGTTGTGGCCTATTATGCATTTATTCCAAGGATCTGGTTATAGTGTGTGGAGTCACTCTTTTCATTTGGTACATGGTGATGAAGGGTGTTTACGTTACATCTACTTTACTGTGCCACTTTCATTTTCGCAGATTTTTCTTGTTGGCCGTGGGCAAGTCTGCATGTTTTTACATGATAGAGCTGCTGTGTTTCTTCAGTTCTTGATACTAATAGTGCATCTATTTTGTCACATGCCAGGACAAGCCAGACGCATATGACAAACTGGTGAAAGAAATGGTGATGGATCAACGTGCTCGTCCATCGGACAGGACAAAAACCCCAGAAGAAATAGCTCAGGAAGAAAAAGAACGCCTTGTGAAGTTGGAGGTTTGTTTGATCTAATTTTGGTATTGGATGCAACTAGTGCTTGCTTATTTGGAACTTGCTTGTTCTGTTTATCCTAAAGTTTGTTTTGTGAACTCTAGTGTGATTTTATGTTTAGCTTATAATTCTACCACATCACTGGTATTTTTGTTGACGGAAGTACTGATATTTAATTGCCTTCTGATGCTGGGTGACATTCTAGGAGGAGCGCCAGAAACGAATGCTTGGAACTGCTGAGTCAGATGAAGAAGATGATGATGAGGATGATCGCCACATGAAGCTGGACAACTCAAAACCTATATCTGGTGATGATCTTGGTGACTCCTTTTTGGATGAATCAACAATAAGGGAAAAGGGCTGGGTTGATGAAATTTATGAAAAGGAGGGTAAAAAGATTGGTGAAGATGCTGTGGCGTCTGATGATGGAGAAAGTGATGATGGTGGTGATGATGAGGATGATGAGGATGAGGATGATGAACATGCTGGTAATGAAGAGGATTCAAGTGATAATGACTTCGGTAATATGCCTACAAGAGATTGGGAGCAAAGCGACGATGATGAGGTTGCTGTAGAAGAAGATGAAATGGAGGATGTCAGAGATAAGGAACAAGATATCAGTGACAAAGTGGTAAAAAAAGATGAACAAAATTCGAAGAGAGAATCTGATGGAAAACCACATGTCAAGGATGGCAATCTTCCGTTTGTGATAGAAGCACCAAATAACTTGCAAGATCTATGCTCCTTGATAGATGGTCGTTTAGAAACTGAAATAATTGAGATTATTAGTCGAATACGTACTTGCAATTCAATAAGGCTTACAGCTGAAAACAGAAAGAAAATGCAAGTATGTGACATTCTGATTAAATTCATTGGGTTAACACTTATAGTTCCTGAATATATTTGCTTAATTTTCCATTAGATATCTTATAATTCCCATTGCACCTGTGGAATGTATCAAATATTCAGATCCCTTTGGCAGGTTTTCTATGGTGTTCTCCTGCAGTACTTTGCAGTTTTAGCTACTCAAAATCCAGTGAAGTTCAAAATAATTGACACCCTTGTTAAGCCCTTAATTGAGATGAGTGGAGAGACTCCATATTTTGCAGCCATCTGTGCAAGGCAACGACTTATTCATACACGTACTCATCTATGTGAAGACATCAAGGTTCCAGGTTTGTGAGATAAGAATTGTGTTTTATGGGAAATTGGTTTTATTGTCATTAATCTGTGTTTTTCATTGTTTGATTTCTTTAAATCTTACAGGAAAGAGCTGCTGGCCGAGTTTGAAGACATTAATTCTCCTGAGGTTATGGTCTCTTATATTCCCCTGCTCCGACTTCCGCCATGTTGTAGCAACTCCGATGCTGCTTCTTATGTGTGAATATCTGATGCGATGCCCTATACAATCTGGTCGAGATGTAGCTGTTGGTTCTTTCTTGTGTTCCATGGTGCTTGTGGTATGCTCTTGTGCTTTATAGAATCTTGTGTTCAGTACCAAGCAGGCATTATAGAATCTTGTGCTTTATTAAATGAAAGGTTAAAACCTATTAGCTGAAATTTTCTCCCGTCATTCAGTACCAAGCAGGCATTAATTTCCTTGTCCCCCTTTTCTACAGAAGAAAATACTCATTTTCTCTACAAATTTCAATCTGTAGGCTACTAAAGAATCGAAGAAATTCTGCCCTGAAGCTATCGTTTTTCTGCAAACTCTTTTGGTAACTTCACTTAAAGGAAAGGTGGGACCTCAACTATGCAATCAGGTATATTATAAGTCAGGTGTTGAACATACTTTCAGCTCGCTGCTTCATGCTAAGTGGAATCCCCTTTGGTATAGATTAATGATCAATTTATGGAACTGAAGACATTGAACCCATGGCTTCATATCAGTGAGCAAGTGCATGAGGTGAATCGAATGAATGTCCTGGAAGTCATGAGCATGG
Source organism: Melocanna baccifera (assembly GCA_036346265.1). NCBI lineage: Eukaryota > Viridiplantae > Streptophyta > Magnoliopsida > Poales > Poaceae > Melocanna > Melocanna baccifera. Next base: position 13,889,764 of record CM070683.1, read on the forward strand.
ATCCCGATTCCCCTTATTTCTCATCTGATAATTTCAAGTAAGCATGTGGTTTTACTAGCTTCAAGTCTGGATACTGAAAGTTGTTCTTTTGCATATTATCTTATAGTCGTACATTTTCTGACAGGGCTGGTATACTTCTATCTGTGGCTGAATGTTTAAGGGGTTTCGTTATTATACATGAAGACCTGCGCTCTTTCCCAGAAACTTTCCTTCCAATCTCTTCTCTGCTTCAACAAATTCTGGATAAATGCAACTTACCTGCCCTGTTACAAGACATTTTTCATGAAGTCATTGACATGGTTAAACAGAGAAGTGATGAACACTATGCTTCAAGAGAGCCACTCCAAATGCGAAAGCAGAAGCCTGAACCAATCAAGCAGTTGAATCCGAAATTCGAAGAGAAGTATGTATTTGTTGGTATTCTGTGTTGTCAGTATGCCATATTCTTTTTCTCTACAGTTTTGTTCTTGAAGGATCTAATTGTGGATCTAATGTAAAAACATTGTTACCTTTGATCAACTTCTTTTATTCTCTTTCTACAGTTACATAAAGGGTCTTGATTATGATCCTGACCGAGAAAGGGCACAAATGAAGAAGCTGAAGAAACGCCTGAAGAGTGAGAAGAAAGGGGCAATGCGTGAGCTTCGTAAAGATAATTATTTCCTGTCTGCTGTGAAAGAGAAGGAGAGGATAAAACAAGAGCAAGAGAGAGCTGAAAAGTATGGAAAAGCAATGGCTTTCCTTCAAGAACAGGAACATGCTTTTAAGTCTGGACAGCTGGGTAAAGGCAGAAAAAGGAGGCGGTGACATTTTCTCCACATTTAGCCAGCCTAAATATCTTATTAAGATGCTCTGCCGTTAGGTTTGTTACCATCATTCTTGGGTACTGGCGATAGATGTGGGCATGTAGCTGATGACCTTAGCATGCCCCATTTTAACTGCTTTTTGTAACATCAAGTTGGTGGACACCGAAATACAAAAGTAGATGGCCAAGATGCCCCTATTAGCCATATGGAGCATTCCCTTGCATAAAAGTTATCCTTGAACAATGTGTAAGCCATCTGCAATGTGTCAAGCACTTTACACTGCATCTCTTCGACCGACTTGGACAAGGCTTTATTTTTTTTATACTCAAGAATGAGTTACTCTACTGTACTATACTCGTGCAATAGCAATTTGATGTAGCGCAGCAAAGTGTTTTTGTTCTTTACCTTTTGTACGCAGTGTCACTTGTCAGATGTATCTGAATGTTTAAACGACAAACACAATTTTTTTTGTACTGGGACATTTTTGCCTAAGTTAAAAAGTAAAGACTTTTATTGAAATTAAACATTCGGTGTTACCTTGCTCCATTAGTATACTATTCTGTGCCACTTGAGTGCATCGGAAGTGATAGAAAACTGTGTGCTAGATTTCCAGTTGTAATTCTGGAGTCTTGAAGCAAATTTTGATCAGAAAAGTAGCCATTTGTTGCCAGCTGCCACGTAGCTCACTGTTTCTCAAGTACACTCATATTTGTAGGGAAATATTATTTACCAGCATCCAAATTACATCTGCTATTGCACATGGTTGTCTCCTGCGTGAGAATTGAATTAGGTAGGCACTTTAAATCTGCACAAATACTGACCTGCTTTGAACTGGGACGGCTTCACGTGGAGAGCAACAGCATCACTATCATACCTGCCTGGCTCTTGATGCTTACATCTGCCTAATTGCTTATCAGACAGGCCACTTGCATCCACTTTGCCATTATTCCGACAATTCCACTCAATTCATGGTGAAGAAGGGGTGCCCCTAATGGCGCATACGCACCTATTTCTCTGTGCAAAGCATGCAGCACAAAGTGCTTTACTGTCCAGCAATGTCCTGCTGTTGAAGGCTCTAGTTCTGACCTCAATGTGCATTATTAGACAGTGCTGCTGCTTTTTTTCATGCCTTTCTAGATCAGATGTCACCAACCAAAGCAGAAATACGTGCCTCCAATCAATCATCACCAGAGCCAAAAGCAGCACTATTGATGCGCACAGGAAGCACAGAGGTCCCTAAAGGTGAGCAACATTCCAAACTAACTCTCACGCTACCTATTTCTTGATTCTGATTTCAGCTACTCTGTTAGCTCTCCACTGAACTTTCTAGCACAAGGCTCAACATCTGTAGGCAGCTGCAAAGCAGTGCTAGCCGGCTGAAACGTCACCGCCACATCATCGGTCCAAGCCTGCATGTTAGAGCTAATGTTATGGATGATGGGATGACTGATCAGCCACAGAAGCTGATTTGCTTTTGATGCAGTTTTGTCAGTATCAGGCTATCAGCACTGCTTGATGCAATGTGTCTTTATCAGCAAAGCTTCAGGCAAGAAGATGATAGGATGGTTTTGACTGCTGACTTGACTTGCATCTGCTTGCTCTCCACAGAATTTTAAGCGATCATTGCTGTCATGCAGATTCCAATAGCAGGACAGCTACAATAATTTGAAAGCAAAACAAGCCGACTTGGCCTCTCATTTTGAGTGTCGTGGAAGATGCCAGAATTGCATTGTCTTTTCACGTGAAAATAGTTGGAAAAAGGAACAGGTTTCTCTGAGGCAGTAGCAGCTTTGAATCTAATCATATTTTTTTTATAAATCATATTTCCTACAGTAATATTTACATCCTTCATCTACAATATATGTACAAGGTGAGCATGACGAATACTAGTATATTTACAATGATCGTCTATAAACAACCCCATATACACCCCAATCCTGCAGTACTGGGACAGCATGAAGGTTGCTCTTTGTAATTTCGCAATTTTCTTGGACTGCTTCATCAGTTAAAAATTTACAGAGCAGTTCTCAGGAACAGACGATGAGATCAACGCATGAACATCCCCAAACTGTAGAGAGACCTCGGTCGAAATAAGTTGGCGAAGAGGAACCATGTGGGGGACTCTTTCTTCTGGGGTTCTGATGGCTCAGGCTGGCCTTTCACCTGAATGTTCTGGCCTATGGCTTGCCTGATGGAATCTATGGTCTTCTGATCAACTGTCTCTCCTGCAGAATCGCGAACATAGAATGTGTTGACAGCCATTCGTCCTCTCGTGCTTACTTCTGCTCTTGTGACAGTCAGGCTGTTCTCGCGGAAGATGCGGGTGACCTCCGACAGGAGGCCGACCTTGTCATTTGTACACAGCTCAAGCTTCACACCCTGAGACAACCAATATGAGGGAGAAGGGTGATTCATAAGCTACACCAATAATAGTTTTGATGATATGACTCCGGATAAGTGCATCGAACTGTTACCTCAGACACCCTCCGTTCAATAGCAGCTTCAAGGCACTGGATGACTCGCAATCTCTCGGCTTCAGTGTTCATTGGAGATCCATTTACATGTCTCACATAGAATTCCTGCAAAAGAGCAGCCATGTTACACATTTTCTTGAGCAAAATTTCGAGAACATCCAATCCATAGAAGTAGTGAGTAATGAGAGAAGTTTGGTTGAGTAGTATATTCACCTGGTAAGCTTGATTATCCTTGGCGTCAATGTTTGCATGGAAAACAACATAACGCAGGTCTGTTAAAGTGCAAACAGTATCGAACAGAAGCTTGGACCTGTCCTTGCATCGGATGGTCACCACCGAGTAGTCCTTGTCGTTCCAATTCCGAACTGTGACATTAGGCCTTTGAGTTTGATTTGGAACATGCCGATCAAGTTGCTCATAGTCTCCATCATCCAGCATCATCTGGTGCAGCCGTCTGTCAGTATGCGTGGCGGATGTCCCCGATGACACCGCCATGGCAGCTCCTCGCGAAAGATCGCCTCCTCGGATAAGGTAAGACAGGCGCTCCTTGATCCGTTCGAGCCTCTCGGTGTCTGTGACGGCTAACCCGGTGTCCTCATCGGTCACTTTCATCACGGCAGCAGCTCTGGTGTTATGGGTCCAAATCTCAGCACTGACCACGTTGCACTTGAGGCTGGTAAGCACCGCGCTCACTTCAGAGAGCAGGCCTGGCCGGTCGGTCCCTGTCAGCTCAATGACATTGTGGTCAGTTGAAGCAGCAACGTCCACCGATCTCCGCCGCGAGGGTATGTATCTTGAATCTGCACCCAAGGACTACATGTTCCAAGGATGTTTCAGTTGTCAGTCCTCTTTGGATGACTAGAGATGTACTGAAGATGGCAAGATTGCTATATATATTCTTGCGTGATTTTAGTACCTTTCGAATGTAGTCTTCAATTTGCGCGATGGTAGCCTGGTCTTTCAGCTTCTGCCCTTCCTTATCGGTTACATTAAAGACTGAAACCAAATTAACGATATTAAAACAAAAAAAAGAACAAGAAAACACGGGTGTAATTACTGATAAGATTATATGTATAATACTTTACCATCCATGAACCATCCGCCATCTGAGGTTATATACGCCTTACTTATCACAAGATTCAGATCAATCATAACTTGGATCACTTCTAGCAGAATCCCGTACTCATTTGCACTATCAACCTACAATTACAACCAGCAATCAAATCAGTAAATGTCCCGTGTCGCAACGATGGATTGGGAATTCCCGTGGAAAAAAACAACTATTAGGAGTTCTGTAAACTATAAGAACATACCCTGACAATTGTCGCTTCGTCGCAAGAATCATTATCGATCACGATCCTGCAGTTAACAAAATTGACCAGGATCAAGAAACGAGACCAGATGCTAGAGAACAATTTTCGATATCGTACTGCGGGGTGTTTTTCTTTGGGATGCAGAGTAGCATGTGCGTGCACCTTGGCGGGTTCATCTTGCGTATGAAGTTGTCGTACTCGTCGTCGCTGTCCCAGGTAGGGCCATAGCCTTCATCTGTCCACATGGAACCATTAATTCCGGTACAATTCGAGATGTACAAAACAGCAAAAAAACATGTGGGCGTTAAAAAGGGATGTAAGAAGTGAAAAAACCATATATTTTAAATTTCTGAAGAAGCAAGAGCCATGGAGACTTTAAGCGTGGATTGAATTGCAAGAATGAAACTGTATATTCGAAGAATCAAGAAGAACTGAACCCTAAAATGGAAAGACAAGAGACAAGAACTAGCCCAATCCATCGAAGGAAAGAAACAGTACAAGCTATTTTTCAAAACAAAAAAAAGAAACAGTACATACAGGAACAAGAAAATCTAAGACAAGAGGAGAGACAAAGAGCAGGAAGATACCCATGGACATGGCAGGGGAGGCCAAGAAGAACCAGCAAGAGACAGGCAGTTCTGGATGAATGCTTCCTCTCCCCCTCTCCCCGTCTCTACCTGTATATGTACCCCTCTCTCTCCTCCTCCTCGTCCTCCTCCTCCCTCTTATTTGTGCAGTAAAAAGCGTGAGATGTGTGTTGCTGTTAGCGCGTGATTGGCTGGCTGCGATCCTAGAGAGAGAGAGAGGGGGGCGGAAGAGAGAGAGTAGGTGGTGGAGAAGAGAAGAATGGCCTCCCCTCCCTCTCTCTCAGTTGTTGTGCAGTGCGTTTCCTTTGCCCCCAAAATCTTGGCTGGGATTGGCCTACGGGTTGTTTTACATGCCTCCGCTTTTGCATATGCGCCACTGGATTCTCCAGGATTTATATCGATGGGCTCGGCTCAACGGCCACAGGAATCTTGCAGATTGTTGTGTCCTTCTGGACTGGCACCTTGTCTGTCTCCTCTCGATCGCGTCGGTTCACACATATTTGATTTGCATTGCCAACGTGTCACTCAATAGGGGCAAAAAAGGAGGTAAATACACAAATGGATATTGGCCAGGGCAAACCCTGCCAATTTTTTTGGCATGGCACTAATTTACTTCCTTTTGTGTGTGTATATTATAATTAACTGAGGCACCATAATATTTAGAATCCATTATTAACTTTCTATTTATGATTGATTTAACATGCCGAATCAATTAAAGATGGAAAGTCTATTATAGAGGGCATATTCTTTTTGGCTGCGGCTGATAGCTTTTTAACTGTTTGCGATAGAGATTGCGGAAAGAGAGATACTCGCTTACGATTTTTTGATGGTACAGATATTAGTTTTTTAACGTGTACTACAATTAACTTGTAGACCTCATCTTGAAAAAAATACTCTTTTTAAAAGTTAGTTACTGTAGCAAAAATCAAAAGCGGTTTTAAGAAGCCGCAAAAGAACAGGGCCAGAGTTCAGGCACCAAAGTGCCTTAGTTAATTACTATACATATATATATATATATATATATATATATATATATATATATATATATGGGAGCATATCTAGTGCAAAGGGTAATTCGATTGCAAAAGTGCAAAAACTTTCTCACCATCGGATGCATTAGACGGCTCAGATCAGGAAGGTGGAACCCTCACCCCATTTAATTCATTTAATCAATCTTTCACAAAACCCCCTGCATAGATTAAGTTTTATGGGGTGGAGGTTCCACCTTCCTTGATCTGAGCCGTACAGGCCAGATCCGATGGCTCTTAGAAGTTTTTGCACTTTTGCACTGAATTATCCTTTTTCACTAGATATGCTCCATATATATATATATATATATATATATATATATATGATAGCGCTATTTTACATATATACATATATATACCTCACGTATTTTACATCTGCGCGCTGGTTAGTGTTTCTATACATACATACATATGTGTATATATATGTATGTATGTATATATGTGTATCAATGTATATATCCTCTGAAAAATATTGTTGTCCATGCTTAGTGGCTGATTTGAGCTTCTGATCCAACGGGTGCTATTGCTAATTCCCATTCTATTATTTTTGAGCTTTCTTGCTGTTATTTCAACATATCTTACATAAGCAAGTTACATGTATATTTAGGTACATAATGTTTTACGGGGAATTATTGTACATACAAATGCCAGTTTGTAGTTGCAATATGGGTCACACATAAAAATTTCAAAACTTGGCGTAACATATGCAAAACTTATCCCTATTTTATAACATAATAGAAGTTCTAGTGAAAATGACTTAATCCAAACCCGACTTACCAAAACAGATGGGAGGGTGACATAAGAATGAAATATGTAATTGAGTGTATTGAAGCAACTTATTTGACCACTAATGTTTAAGCGGCTAACCTAAACGTAAAACATGGTTCTCTTACAAAATGAAACGTATAACAATCACAATTGGATTTTAGCCTTATCTTGGGGGAATAATCAAGATTTGAAACTAGTTATGTTGATACATTACGGCCATTTAATCAAAGACAGTAAGAAAATCCGAGGTTTACCATAACTACGAAAAGTTAGGATCTTCTAAAATTTAAGCAAATGTAATATGATCGGTCTGACACCACAAATGATCATGTTGGTTTAAGGCAGAAACCAACAAGTAATGAACAAGTATACGTATTTCAGAAACTTTTGTTAGCATGCATGCATATAGATGTAATTCCCCTACTTGTGGAAAAACCACTGTTTCTTCGAAGATCTCGTGCTCAAATGACATATTTTTTGGTCACATTTTGAGTAACCCCTGAGTCAGCATGGGGACAGCCATCTCTACGTTCTACCTAATTTCAAGAAGATTCAAGTGAGCTCAGTTGATTACCGAACAAGACAAGTATCAAAGGAGGACGAAATGATTCAGATACTTTCACTAGGCCTACTATGACAAAGCTGATAATGACACATTACTACGAAAGAAAACTTGCAAAGATGAAAGATATCAGCATATATAGGATCAGCCCATGGAGTAATCAACTGCATCATTGGCAGCAAGAGAGGGGCTGCTAGGGACCAGGTCCTTCTCATGCTTTGATGAATTTGCACTATAATTCTATATATTTTAAGAAATTTTGTTGTTAGTAGTGTTATTCGATCATCCTCATCGACTATAATTACATTGTATAATTTATCTGGCTCTCTTCTGATTTCTAAATCCTGGCTTCCACCCTTAGCAAAAGGTACACTTTCCTTTTTGTACTTGGGAATGACATCAAATCGACTTTTTCCTGGACAAGTTGCAGCAATATTAAAAGGGGCATCTGTTGTTTGGTACGCTGAACTTTTTTTTTTTTGGCAAAGTTTGAAAATAACATATTTGTCTTACTGACAATTACCTAAAGCTCTACTTGTTAGCATCATATTGAATGTTGTTTTTCTATTAGATCACGCGTATAATCTTCAATCATATATTTTATGATAATACATGTACCGCAATTCAATGTGCAATGACGTTAACAAAAAGAAACAATCCACTATTTTTTAGTTAGCCTATGTCATTCAAAAAGTTCTAAAGAAAAGAAACAATCCACGCACTCTCAACGAATGTTTCATCTGTAAATTAATGAGACTTAGTCTGATGTGCCATCCACCACCTTTTTTAGTGCTATGCAGTAGGGCATCCCAATAGACAGTTTCTATAGATTTTCTTTTACACATGCCACGTCGTATAGAAACTACTCTAGATGCAACCTTCTCAATACAATACATTGTGTCTAGCAAACAATTTACCCAATTAATGTTTCCTTCTTACCTCACCTCATCTCTCTCCTGTACACCAATTATTATCCTCTAACTTTTTTGGTCTTCTCAAATAGACTGTATATTGTGTGTATATAGAAGAGATCTAATGGGTAGTATATATATAGAGAGTACAAGAGAAATATGTCATACAGAAATAAGGTATATAAGGAATAGAATACAAACTCTATATCCTTAACACCCCCCTCAAATGCAAGGTGTATGCAATAACATTACATTTGAAAGAGTTGACATTAAAATATGGAGAAAAAAATCCAAAATCTAAGTCTTGTAAATGTCATCGTAGCATGCGACTCTTAAAAATTGTGTCAAAAATAAATGATCTCCATTCGAGATCGTGCGGTAGCCCCATAAAGTATCGTGGTAGCCCATAAAGCAGATTGAAACCCAAAACAGTGATAGCGTAGTGCACAAGAAATACAATAGAAGCATGGTGCAGAAAAAGCGCGGCAGCCTTAAAAGCTCGGGGCGGTGGCTCAAAGAGAAGCGACAGCATTATAATGACTTCTACGACCTGCACGCGGCTCAGAGAGAAGAGCGACGGTTGCTGCCATGCAAAGGGCCACACAAAATTCTAAAGGATGCACTGAGGTTAGCAAAGTAATTTGTAGACTCATATAGCTTGAACGAACTAGAAGATAGAGACTATGGATTTGAATGGACGCAGCGAATGGATGCACTGCGCCGAGCTGGAGCCCCACCCTTGGTGACGACCGATGCACAGAGTCTCCCCAAGGATATCGGCGTCGGAGAGGCGATGACGACTGGGCTTGGCGACGGTGACGAGTCAAGGTGGAGGCACGGTATGTCGGCAGCATTGCGGCTGCGGCCCAGAGAGACGACGCCGACGTCAAGGGAGGAAAGCCGCGCCGACGAGCATAAAGAGCCTGACGGCGGCGGCAAGCTGGATCTGGCAAGGAAGAATCCGGATTTGGGTAGGGGCGAGCTGGATCCGAGCAGGAAGGCGGTGTGCTGGCAACTGAAGACGCCGGAGCTAGCGGCGGGAGCAGCAGAAGAGCACGATCACAGCCGCTGTGGCAAAGATGATCGGATGTCAGTGACTCGGCAAGATCCGGTGGCGACGGCCAGCGAACTCGTTGGAGGTGGCATAGGAAGAGGCGACCCGGTAGGGGAGAGTGCCAGATCAAAAGCTGGCGGCGATGGAGACGGACCCATGATGAGGTGTCGGATTTGGACTTGAGGGCGGCATTGGCCATAGATGAGGTGACAAGCACGAGGCGATGGCGGCCCGGCGAGATCCATCAACGTCGACTGTATCCAGGAGAGCGGTGGTTGCCTGAAGATGCCATCGGCGGTGGTGGCCCGAGATGAGACGACGACCACCAGAGAGACGACCTGGTCTAGCAACGACCAGAGAGGTAGCCGCCCCCGGGAGCGGAGATATCTTCCCAGGGGCAGCAGACACAGAAGATGAGTGGAGGCGAGGAAAGGTAAACCCTAACTCTACCTTAGCTCTGATATCATGTTATGAATATTGTGTATATATAAAAGAGGCCCAATAGGCAGTATATGTAGAAAGTACAAGAGGAATATGCCATATAGAGATAAGTTATATAAGGAATAGAATACAAACTCTATATTTTAATACAAACTCTATATCCTTAACAATGCTGAGTTGACATTCTATAGAAACTGCTTGCATCACTCTATTGGGAGTGCCCTACTCCTTCCGCTCCAAAAAGAATGTATGTGTGATCAAATTTTTTGGACATTGACCATTAATATCTTTGTAAGCGTTAAGATATAATGGCCATGCAGAAACGACATAGGCATACTTGCCGTAAAAAATCATTTCAGAACAAGTTTTCCAAAATACAAGAAGAAAAAAATGTCAAAGGTGTACTTAGAGGTTGTGCCAAGTCAAAACAAATTGGCATGCTTTTCAGAATTGCTAGTATATTAGTGCAGCAAGTGGATATTATATGTCATTACTAAACCCCTAAGTTATGCACATGCATGGTATTTCCTAGTAACTATAGTTCAGTGCTACACTGCTATGCATGGTATTTCCTAGTAACTGTATAGTTCAGTGCTATACTGCTATGCACTTGTATGCAGTAAACAAGTCGACGATAAAGAGCATGGACCGGAAAATTTTAGACTTTTTCAAAGTTGGGAGTTTTGGACTGCCAGCACAATCGAAGTTTCGTTCCACTTTCCACTTGTGATCACGCGCATGGCTGAGTCATAAAAGTTTCCTTGATGTGGACCATGTAGAAAAAGATACATATTATGGGAGAGGCAATTAAAGAAAGAAAAAACTTCTGTGTCTACCACAGCATGCAAAAGACCGTATAATTCTTCAATGCGAAAGGTGCACTTATACACTTATAGCATCTTAATACACGGACCTTCAGAAGAGGGCATACGTATATCAGCTGAAGCTACCATCCAAAATCCCACGTCTAATTTCATAGTAGCATCAGGATGGGGTCCGCAAAATCTGAAGTGAAGTTAAGCCCCACTCCAATGCATAATACCTTTATAATAGGCTCACAAAATCTAAAGCGAAGCTACGGTGCCATCCACCAATGTACCAAGAAGGAATCTGAATGAAAGACTATGTGAGAAGGTTCAGTTTAATATTGTGATGAACCACTGCAAATTTTGTAGATTGATTAAGTGATTTTGTAAAGATCATACTTTAAGGTATTGCTGACATATAAGTATAACAATTAGGGTTATCACAGACAGTTCAAAACTGTCTATAATGCTATTAGGGTATTACTAACCTATAAGCATAGATAATTTATGAAACTATCTATGATGATGTTTTCGAATCGTTTATGATAAGATTTTTTGTAGTAGTGCTATCTGTATACGGTCCTTCCAAGCAAGGGTGATCGGTCAGCCAAGACAAGTATCAAAGGAAAACCTGTTTCGTGTACTTTCAAAATGAATAAATTGACAGTGATGTATCACTGTAAGAAAAGGTTGGGAAGCAATCAGCAGACAAGCAGGGGTTGGAAACAGTTGCATCATTAGCGGCAAAAGGGACCATCTTTCTGCCGATACTTTGGAAGATTAATAAGACTACTCTCTCTCTGGCCACTTCGATTCGTATCATCATAGTGTCCACACCTGAAATGACAAGAGCGAGATATTACGACTAATTTACTCTCTTTTGGATATCCTGTCTTTCACTCTTGCCATCGGGGGATTCTACCTTCTCCGGACCAAAACCTGTGAATTTAATTTGAGCACATGCATGAACATTCGCTTTGGAAAAGCTTGTTCAAGCAACTTTCTTGCTTGGTTAGCCTTCGAATTAACCACCATGCTAATTTGTGTGCTATGAGTTAGCTAGACCAGTAAAACTACTTGGCAAATGGTGCATCAGTGCAGCAAGTGGATCTGACCGGTCATAGTAGACCAAGCCACAATGATCCAGCTTTACATGCATGCACTCACCCAGGCCGTGTCTTATCATCATGTAACTTTGGATAACTTAAGCTGGGAGGCCAGATCAAATTAAGAAGAGCGGCACCTGGCTGTTTGCAAGTTGTTTGGTCTGATCTGCATATTTCAGCCCTCCAGCTCTGAATTCTTTCCCTGGTTTGTCCTATTGTGTTGTTCTTCTAGCATCATCCTTGCTAGCTAGCTTTTTCTGGGACGAGGAGGACTTCATGTTGAACTCAAACACCAACTTTTACTGATTCTTCGAAAGTCAAAACTACATGGTAAATATTTTTTCTCTCTTTTGAAGAGTTTTTATGAACACTGGTGTTTGTGGGGGCAATTAATTATGGTAGAGTCCAGATCACAATTTTGCAAGCAGTAGGCTCTAGTCAATGTTCAGAAAATCCATAGGATCCAGACCACGGTTTCTAGCCGTTCATGTTCCAGTCAGTTTGATGGTTGTGTGGTAAGCAATTAAGCATGCGAGGCAAGCATGACCATTCGTCTGCGGCAATCGTCGAGTGATTATTCTCCTGATGGAAATGATGTGTTACTAGTTAAGTTTGGTTGCTTGCTGTCAGTGTCTTGACTCAACATGAAGTTTCGGTCAGCTAAAACAATGCCAAGAGGCCCCGTTTCTGACATCAGAAGAATTAGTTGTTTTTGGAGGAAGCAGAACTAGTAGTTTTTTTTTAGAGGTAGCAGAATTATTAGTTGGGAATGGGGATAAGCTCAATTGATCATGACTGATGTTGGGCTGCCCTAAATTCTCACATATATAAAGCCCATTACTGGGCTCCGAGCCTCACCTCTTGGAAGATTAGGTCATTTTTCGTATCAAGAAAAAGGAAGATAAGGTCATTTGATAACCCTCTAATTTATCATGATAGTCCTAGTTACTTTGATAGTCAAACTACCATCAATTTGAGGAATCAGTTTTTCATAGAAAAAGTTAACACTTCCGAGAATACGGAAGTAAAGTAATCTTTGTTATTGTGCTCACTCTTGTCACAATTACATATTGTTTTGGGATGTGTGTAGTTAAATATTTGAAAATTTGATCATCAATATTTTTTAAATATTTAGATTAGATACATTAAAAATCATATTATAGATTTATCTCAAAAAATATTTTTATAATATTATAATTTTGTTAAATTTTATAAATATATTACAATATAAATTGATGGTCAAAATTATGTTTTAAAAACCATGTCGATATTCAAAATAACATATATTTATGACTGAAAGAATACCTTTTTATCGCATATTTTAAGCTGAATGTTTTTGGGATAATCCTTCAGCCTAGTGAGGCCCTGTTCGTTTCAGCTTTTTTTCAGCTTCAGCTTCTAACTTCATCTTTTTTTTCACTATTCAGTAATTTATCTTTTTCTGAATTTTTTTTAGATTTTTTGAGCTTTTTTGTATTTTTCTTTTTTTCACGTGTTCCTTTGCATTGTCCGTGATGGGATAACATATTTTTTCTATTTTTATATTTTTTTAAATTTAATTATACCCAAAAAGCTAAATCAGTTACAGTAAAAAAAAGTCAGCTACAGTGAAATTTTAGCCAAAAACCAGAAGCCATCGCTAAAACGATCACCCCCTGAGTAAGGCACACAATCATGGCGGGTGATGTCATGAGTTGAAAGTCACTATTCTACTTCGTTAAATCAAATATACCTATATTTCCTTCTGCATATTCTCGTTTTTATAACTGAGTTTTTTAATCTTTCAACATTAAAATTAAAATCACCATATTCAAAGTTCCTTATTTCACGATCTGTAATCTCAAATTAATCTTAAGAGTTTCTAAATTAATTGAGATACTATCAGTGATATGCTCTAGAGATAATCATAGAAATAATTATATCACTTATATATTTATGATCTTTTAAACAATATGTTATTTTATCTCCTGAATAAATATCTTTCATATTTATCAACAAGTATATGACTTGTTTGTGAAACTCTTTGTTCATGTTTTGATGTTATTTTAAACTATTTCTGATCTTATATCATTGTGCGAAACAATTATGATTTATATATCAGCACATATATTGATCGATGATCATGTTTCATAGATTACGAATATGGAATACCAAATCAATAATATAGATACATATTAGAGAATATAGTGTTAGATTGACCTATCATGAGACACTACAGAAATTATTATATTTTTAAGTATCATCAGTTGGTCTTATACGTAGTGTTTGTAGGATTTTTAGACCTAAGATCATTATAGTTTTCTACATGTGTAATAGTTTACTTAGCGATTGTCAAACACTACTTCGTAATTGAATGTTTATAAAAATAGATTTTGGGTTTTCTATGAAAAATACAGAAGAATGCGAGTGATAAAGATGGAATTTGCTTCTTCTATATCACAGAAGAGATTAAGAAAGTGCATGCCATGCTGAATGTGGTTGAGGAGTCAACTGCAACTGAGTAATCCACTACAATTCGAGTGAAGGATCGAGCTATTATAGAATGTTACGTTTTTTTGCCTTAAGTTCGATATGGTATTACGAGGCAAAGTAATCAGTACATAAGTACTATATAGATTCTTCTGATATAATCTTTATGTATATTTAGAAGCCACTATATCCTGTCAAGGACTGCTACCGACTTGTGAACTAGAAAGAAGTTTTCAGGCTACGGCTAAATATACATAAACCTACATGGTCACACAATTCACGGATTGGAACACATCAGTTTGAATTAGATCTGTTACTAGCAGGCCAAGTGAGTTTTGCATCTTGTTAGGCCTCTAACGTAGGATTCCACCGAGGGGCTATATTAGGAGAGGCGTAGGGGAACAAAGAGGTATTCCGTATACACCCACCGAAGCCCTAGTTACCATCTCTCACAGGTCCTACCAAGCGCGCTAGTGCTAGCACATCGTTGCATGACGTTCCTCTCTAGATATGTGGACTTGGGTAGAGATGTTGTTCGCGAGGAGGAGATGTTTGGCTCGTAGAGATCACTACTTCTACTATACCAACACACGTTAAATTGAATCGAATTATTTCAGCTCTTCTTTCGCTGCGCCGCGTGTCTAGTGGTAATGATATATGATTTCTTACTCGTATGACTTTCTGATTTATGCAGTAGAAAATTTAATTTATGCTAGTATAGCTTATCCCATATCCTAACAGATACATACCACATCAGTTTTTTTTGTATGTTTGTTTTAGACATTGATATGGTCTCCAAAGAAGTAGGAAACCTTGAGCGGAGTTACAAATATAGGATGAACGCTGAAACTAAGTGCGTTCAACCGTAGGGGTCTCTTTTTTCAGCTTTTAAAAGTTATTTTTCGGCTTTCCTACAGTAACTAGCCTTAAAACAGAATGTCTTTTTAATGCGGGGCTATAAGTTGATTAAAGTATATACTATAGCGACTTCATTTACATCAGTCAAAATTATACGTGAGTTTCTGTTACTTCGTACTCTCTCACATAAATACCCTAAAAATTACAAATTACAGTAATAAATCATAAACCTAAGTTAAAAGGAACCGACCCGTGGACGTCAATGCTAACTGCGTCCACAGACAAACGCTGGATGAAGTTGTGCATCAATTATGCTTGCGTCCATTACTATTTGAAGAGGAGAAGAGGAATTTGTGAGCTAAAGACGGAGACGAGCAGACGAAACACCGACAAGAGAATCGATCCTCGATTCCGACGGCTACATGATCACCCTATGCCGTTTCTCTCCGCACGGCGGCCGGCTGCTGCCGGTCTCTCTTCAAAATAGACGTCTCTCGCAGCGGCACTTGAATATCTGAAGAGCCAAACAACAACTGCACGTATGTACGTATCTTTGATCTCGAACTCTCGTCTGTGAGATCTCATTGATCTGGAACTAGCCCGCTTGTCATATTATACAAATCAAGAGATCTTCCAATGGTTAACTTTGATGAGTGACATGCATGCACAACTCTGTATTCGGTGAGAGAATCCAGAACCGCGATCTGATGGTTTCCGTTCCTTTCTAATCAAATCAAATCAAATCAAAGAAACAGATTAGCATAACGAGACCTGGGAGTCGTTCAATCGCACCTCAGCGACGAGTGCTCGGCAGGCGTTCGATAGAATGCGTGTACCCATCGGACTTGCAGTTCACTCACTTTCTTTTGCAGCTAAAGGTGATTTTGGAGATAACACGGCAGTAATGGCGGTGATAATATCCTGGTATGCGTGAGCGAGCTCTCCCGGCCGCTGCCAGAGAAGTCGAAGCTGCACCTCGACGACCCGGCCGAGAACCAAGGAGAGAATATGCGTCTGTCGATGAGCCTCCACAACAAGCCCCCTCGTGCAGGACTTCAGGTATTAGTAAGCTGGCTATTTGGGCTTCTTTCTTGCATACTGTTGAGTATTTGTCGATGGCGTCTTGCTTTTGTGGTGAAAGAAATACCACCCATTGGTGTTGGTTACTTGGACAATTAATATTAACTTTTGAGATATTAGTAGCTCGGAGATAATTTGTCCGTAGTTTCTTTTGTACAGAAACTTGGTCAGTGTGTCCCAAACGTGATCAGAAGGTAAAAAAAAAAATCAAGAACAACTTTAATTAAGCTAGTAGGCTACATTCGAAGAAAAGTGCCAGTGTGATAAAATGTACTCCAGTTGCCACAAGACAAGGACACATTGGCTGGCAATTAGCTATTCAGCTGTGCTGTGGAAGGCTAGGGCGCAGGAAGCAGAAGGGAGACGGCGGCAACAAACCGGGCAAGCACTCCAACATGTTAATCTCGAACCTAACCTGCATCTAGCTTACTTGTTGGTGAGCGTACAATTTTTGCTTTTTAGCGCAGAATTTAAAATTTTTTTACAAATAGATTCTTAGGAAAAAGATTTTCAAAAATAGACCCCCCGACACGGCGCCAAAACGTATGGCGCTATGGATACATAGCACGGCGCCATGAGCTTTGGTGCCGTGCTATGTCACGTAGGAGTCACGGTGTGACTGTATTTAGAACATGTACCTCGGCACCATGTGCTTTGGCGCCGTGCTATCTACCCACGGCGTCATGTGTTTTGGCGCCGTGTCGGGGGTTCATTTTTGAAAATCTTTTTCTCAGAGGTCTATTTGTAAAAAACTTTCAAATTTTAAGCTAAAAAGCAAAAAATTTACTTGGTGAACTTACTTGTCTCTCTTACAAGACCAAAACGCAGCAAGAGCCCAATTGGGCGAACAAGTCCGATCTCGTGCAACCAAATCTTCAGCCCCAAAATCAAATGCACAGGCTTGTTGGTGCGAGCGGTTATTACTTCCTTGTCGGGGAGCACGGCGAAGAAGCGCTCGGCTCGGAGCGCGGCCCTTGATGATTAGGAACAAACATGGCGACGTCGGACGAGAGCAGGGACGCGCGGGGTCGAAGTCGAGAGGGCGACGCCTTTTGTTCGGTTTCTTGCTATCGATCCTGCTGCCGATTTCTTTTCTGCGATCTTGCCGCCGTCTCCCTTCCCCGCTAATTAGGGAAGACGACGAAGAACACGCGCGGGCAGGAGGAGACGTGACCGGTTTTCGGATGCCTACACACTGTACCGCATCATCGAATCAACAACGAAATTTCGACGGAACAAGTACCCATCCGGCCATTGAAATAATAAGCTTTCTTGAGTTGGGCCTCGCTTGGTCTTGGGCTGCGTCTAGGTTGGTTTCTTGGGTGTGGTTCATGTTTGGGCTGCGCTGGATCATGCTGGATTTGTGCTAGGATGGTATCTGTATTATCTGCAATTGAACTTGTTTTTTCATCTACTCTGGACAGCCATTGTTTTCAAAGAGTACAAGACAGACAGATATACTCAACACAACACCCACACGTCCGTATCTTCTACACACGCTTGAAATTTATCGGAACGTGCACGTGTATACTCCTAAAATTAGTGAATACTAGCGCCCAGGTCTATGACTTGAATTATGGTGGGTTGGGTGCACACCCACATCCCTAGCCATCTGGCCATAGGCCAGCTTCCTACATCCATTGTTTTTACATACATGAGAAACAGGGGATAAGAGGATTTAACTAATTCGTGGATGTCTTTTGGATCTAAAATCCAACCTCACTGTCTGATGAACACTTGAGCAAACAAGCTTCGATGGATCACCATCCCAGTCCCACGTCCTGCAACTTGAAACCTTCATCCCCAACTCCCCATCTTGAGTTACTGTCGTGAGGGAGTAGTCGAGTGCAGTCGTCCACTTCTCGATCGGTGCTTTCACCGCCATCTCCGACTCACAAGGCATTGCCCCAGGGGCGAATCTAATGTGGGTGCTAGTGGGTGCTCGAGCACCCCCTCGGCCCCTCCTCCCGTCATGACACCCCCTCCTCGGCTGAGCTCCTCCCGTCATGACAGAGGTCAGAGGTTGAAGAAGGCAAGAAGCCACTGCTGGCCGGCCCAAAGGAGTAGACAGAGATTGAACAAGAGGTGAGTCGCCAGTCGGTTTGTCAGTGTTTTTAAGGCCCAAAGCCCCAGCCGGCCCAAACTAGTGGTAAAATCTGACCCAAAATAGAGGAGCGGATAAGGGCAGATCGAGAAGATAAACAGCAGATCTGAACAGTAGAGGGAGCCAGGGAGGGACTCACGTTGGCGACTCGGCGGCGTCGGCGCGGAGGGGGAGGCCGGCCGCCGGAGGCGCCGAGGCAGTCGGCATGGAGGCGGGGGGGAGGGGGGCCACGGCGGGGGAGGCATCGAGGCGGTCATCGGTCGGCGCGGAGGCGGAGGGGGAGCTGCGGCCCGCAGAGGCGGATGGGGAGGCGGGAGGCCGGATGGGGAGCCGCGGCCCGCGGAGGCGGAGGGGGAGGCGGGGCGGGAGGCCGGAGAGGGAGCCGCGGCCCGCGGAGCTGCGGAGGCGGAAGGGGAGGCCGGCCGCTAGCGCCCGGAGGCCGAAGTCGCCACTCGGCCCAGATTCGCCTCGCGCCCTTGCCTAGTCGCCTGTGCAGTCGGTAGGAGAAGTGGAGGTGGAGCTCAGGAGCTGTGGAGACGTGGAGTGGCCTCTGTGGCCGAGTGGGGACTGGGGAGTAGTGGAGTACCGCCGTACCGGAACTGGACCGGAGTAAAGTACTGTGCAGAGTAAAGTAAAAGTAGTGCTCTGTGCTCACTGCCTCATCTCACTCTGTCCGGCGGTTGGTGGCACTTCTTTACTCCCTCCGGTCCCCACTGAGTACAGGCGACAAGCATGTGAGTTTGAACATTCATAATTTAATATTATTTCACTAAATTTGATATTTGTTATCTACAAATCGGTACTCACATTTTTATGAACATTTGGGGCGCATTATCTATTAGCAAGATGCCAAGGTACTAAATTTATTGTATTGTATATTTTCAATTTGTTTTTTTCCTATTCATGTATGAATTTGATATTCCAATGACAAAAGATCAGTAAATGTAGCTTTGATATGTTTATATTGTACTATATCCTTAACAGTAGAGCTCCCCCTCTACTTTCATCCTGGATTCGCCACTGCATTGCCCCACTAGAGCTGTGGCGTGCGTGGCAATCCTTCCCCTTCCCACGGTGCAGCCAAGCCCTAACGGTGAGGGCTTCCGCTTCCTCCATCGCTACCACCAACACGAGTTCCGCCACTGTCTCTGCCGGTGACCAGGATGGTCTCGAAAGGGGGGTGAAAGCAGTGAAACAACCCAGTGAAAATTTGTGCAACACCCTGTGTTTTCGATTAACCTTAAAGTGATGAGTTACAAAGCTAAGAAGAATTAATTAAATTACTAATGAATAAAGGTAATTTAAACTTTTCCTTATATCCAGTTAAATTGAAACCAACAAGCGGTAAATAAATATATTGCCTTCACAATCTCATTGCCGAGAGTAAGTACAATCTGTATACATCAGATTAAGAAACGAAGTTAACCAATCGATGATTTAAAAGTGTTGAACTCAAATAAAATATATAACATGCCGTCTTACAATAGTTAATTAATTGCAGTCCACTTGCAGCAAATGAATTACATCCATCAAGTGATTGTTAAAATTTTCCTCAAATCAAATAAAAATATTATAGTTCATACTACAACAATAATAATGATCTGAATTACGGTGAATTTACAATTCTTGATCTCAACCAAAAGAACAGTCTCAAAAAAAAATTACAGCACAATTACAATTAATAATGAATTACAGGATTTTGCATTGAGCTCATCTCATATATTAATTACAATTCACTAGTTTTTACCAAAAATAGGCTGTGGTATTAATTGCAGAAAATAAATATGAAGATACCGATAAAGATCGAACAAAATAAGAAAATTAAAAGTAGCTTGCCGTTAGAACCCTAATTTAATTAGCACAATGGGTATTTCACTCATTGAGATACTAAACCATCTGGGGCCAATTGAAACCTCTCGTAGCCTTAGGGTTTTATCATTCGATGTTAAAAACTTGTAACACCCCAGGATCCACATTACCCTAAGATGCCACTAAACCACTCCACAAACTAGCCAATTTAGAAGATTACATAAACTGGCAATAATTTTCTAAAAACATGATAGGCTAAGCGGAAGCATACAAAGATAATGGAACACTATTAATAAAGAACCATCACTAACAATTTTAACCAATTAAAACAAACCACTGTCTAGCATTATTAATTTGAAACAAACATCAATGAGAAAATTAAAACCGTGACTAGGACTCCACAATTATTACATCATTAATCATACGATGGTATGCAATTGTGATGTGCCGCTCTACCCTTCCCATACATGCTCAAGGATCACCTGAAAAGGGGGAAAAACAAGAGTGAGATAAAAATCTCAGCAAACAAACTGTTTAACAAGCTAATTAAACTACAATAGTTTAAGCTTCAACATTTAATTTTTATATTGACCTCAATTATAATCTTAACCACCATTACTACCAACAACTGCATAACATTAGCAATTATATCTCGATTGCCTACTTCATAATCGCAACCACTACTACTATCAACATCAATAAAGCATTATTTTCCTCAGTAATCTTATTCTTTTCCGCAACCACAACTGCTAACAACAGTTATCACAAGAGAAAATACCTTATGCCATAACCACATCCCCTACCATACCACAAGGGGGTGAACCCCTATTCCATAACCTCAGCCACATTTCTCATACCACAAGGGACTCTCATGAGCCAATACCACATAAAGTTACGAAGTTGTATTTGTTTGTAAATCAATCATCTACAACACATTGCATAAGTATGCAAATGATATATTGTTAGACCATGTGACTAGGTTTATGTTATTTAGATGATGAATAATACTGAGTTGGAGAATGCTAGGTCAATTAATACATCAAATATGGATCAACTTAGAGATGTAACTGTTAATTTGATGAATTAAGATTGGTACATAACTCTTGTAATGAAAAATTAAAATGTGCTAATGATGAAATTGGAAAACTCAAGTTTAGTTCTTATACATGTTTAGAATCAAGTATTTCAAATGTTCATTCTAAAGCTTGTTCTAAATGTGAATTATTAGAAACTGGGCTTAACTCATCTTATGAAACTATTCAACAGATGCTTTATTATGAGATATCTTCTTGTTCTAACTGTACAAAACTTAATATGGAGATAGAAGTTTTGACTAGACAACTTAATGATTTTGCTGAAAAAGAAAGATTGGCTCAGTCTAGTGCTTCGAAGGATCTTGTTAGTGAATCTATTAGATACACAACTTGTTCCACCTTGGCTAAAGAAAATGAGTACCTTAAGGACACTTTAGAGAGATTTTTTTTAGCAAGAAAAATTTGAATATGATTCTAGATAAGTCGAAAATAAGTGTGAAAAATCATGGTCTAGGATTTAATTGTATTGAGCATGCCAAAAATAATCCCCATAAAGTTGTTAAGCTTCTTGAACCTGGAAAAATTGAAGTAACATCAAGTGAATGCAAATGTTGCTTCTACTTCTCAAGTTAAACAAAAGTTAAGTATACTTGCAGTTATTGTGGAAAAGATGGACACTTGTATGAATTTTGCTTTAAGCGTGCTAAGAAAAAGAAGAGAGAAAGATTGAATGCAATGAGACAAAAATATGTATCATCTTTTGTTTTTAGAACTTATGCGAAAATTAGGTTTTTAGATAATTTTTATGATGACTTTAAATCTGCTTCACATGTTAGTTTGGGATTTAATTCAAATAATTCAATTCTTTTTGGCGTTTTGATCGACCACATGCACGTGATTTTAGTTCTAGTTTTGTTACTATTCCTCGACATCGTGTATTTCAGTACTGGATTTCCAAATCTTATTTCACTAACCCCAGTACTGTGAGATCGATGTTTCGTGTGATGTAAGAACAGCTGACGAGGATGGAGATTTTACTTGATTGGATTTCGGTCTTTTATATCATTACTTGATTGGAACATTTAATAATTCTTCATTCTTTTTGATGGTTTCCAAGAGATTTTACTTTTTGAGAGACCAATGTGGCAAACGTGAATTCTTAAAATACTACCACTTGGACCACATTAAGGTAGCATGTAACAATAATATAGCACCTCAAATTAAAGAATTAATTAATGTGAATGTAGAATGATTAATGAGTTAAACAGTAGCACAACCGCTACATTTACTTGCATCTACCGTTGAAGCGAAGAGATCACGCACGGTTAGGGGCGACGCTACATGTCCAAAGTTACCTCTTAGCACAATACAACAACAATGAAAATACGTCTTAAGAAGTAAAGATGTCGCTAAACCCCAAAACCCCACAACATCCCTCTCCGCTTAACGGTTCTACACTCTGCCCGCTGCAGCAGTGCTGCTTAATTTTTTTGTATCTTTAAAACTACTAAATCACTTACAGAAAAGGATATATTTCTTGAATCTACACTTACCTACCTTCACCTTTCAAGTAGATTACTTATTTTTATTTTGTTACTATCAAGGTGTAACTTAACGCGCAAAATAGAGGACGTTCTCTATTCCAGCAATCTGGGCAGCCAGCTTCTAAAGCACCTCAACCACAGTACAAAGCTCTAAAACTTATTATTTTTATACAGTAGTTAGATTACTGAATTTCCTATATTTTTTACAATTATGACAAAAAACATAACAATCATTTACTACTCCTAAACCACACTCGGACAACAATTTGTCCCAGTCTGTGCCCCTGACAGGCAGCAAGGTTCCTGACCCTGCTGCGCCCAAATCCCGCAGCCTAAAATTCTAAAAAAAATACAAAAAATAGGTCTCGTCATCCTCTACAATTTTCCTTTTGGCCAGACCCATAGGAAAAATCGTTTCGCAGATCTAATCTACGCAAACAGCCGCGCTGCACAAATCGAACTACAAGCAGACAACAGGAATTCCCTAATCGGATAATCAAATTGCTAATCCCTATCAATTCTCGTGCTAAAAACCCTAATTACAGTAAAACCAGAAGGATTTGGGATAGGGAAAAATAACTAGGGAATCTCTTGGGATCTCCCTTCTCATCTTCTTCTTCCTCTCTTCCTCTTCTTCTTCTCCTTGCCTTCTCCTTTGCACCAATGGACAGCAGCAAATGGGGGGAGATGGAGGCGCAATGGGGAAGAAAGGGGTGGCGGCTGGGGGGGGGGGAAGGGGTGGGGGAGGCGCCCCAAGGACTTATATAGGGGACGGCTTAGGGTTTGGGGGGTGGGGGTGCGGCCACCCCTTGGGCCCATTGGCCCAAGGTGGCAGGCCCACCCTCTAGGCAGCCCACTAAGAAATTATTTATTTATTTCTCATTTTTGACTATTCTCCCTTCCCGTGATTTATCGAAAATCCGGCGACTCCGCGATTACTTTAAAACCGACGCCGATACGACGTTTAGGGTATTACAAAACTAACCTGAATCCATTCCGAAATTCTATTTTTTAGCCAGCCAAAATATCCAAATCCAACCCCTTGTGCACAGTGAAGCCACTGTCACCATAGGAGAACACAAGAGACCACAGGGAGCATAGGAAGGAGATTAGGCTGAAGGCAACTAGAGAGAAGAGAGAAGAGAGAAGAGAGAAGAGAGAAGAGAGAAGAGAGAGAGAAGGCATTGCATCGAAGACTAGCAGAGCCAGTAGCCAACCAGCCACCCACCCCATTCCCCATTTCTTCCCCCACTAGATCCATCCCCATCCCAAATACACCAGCCAACCGAAGGAGCAAAGGAGTGAGACAGCATGACCAAGGGAACCAAGCCATCCCTAGGAGGAGGAGCAAGGCCAAAGGGATCAAAACCAAGGGCCACAAGCGCCAGGAGGAGGCAACGACCAGCCACATCAAGCCAACCACTAGCTTCACCGAATCAAGAAAGCGAGCACCACCATACACAAATAATCATTCAACCATAGCAATAACATAGCCATCATAGAGAAGAGGAGGGGAGTAGAGGATGAGGGGAATAGAGGAGGAGAGTAGAAGGGGAGAGTAAACCCAAGGTGAGACTCAGTGACAACGGCGCACCACCGTCGGCTAACCACGTGCACTCCCCTGTGTGTGGGAGGCCTTCAACCCTACCGTAGCAAGCCGAGATAGCACACCACCACCACCCTCACCATTCATGTGCAAAAACCAACTCAAATCATAAAATGGAACAAGCTCAACGCATGAACTAAAATTAACAGAAGAGGGTAAAGGAGGAAATCAAATCTTAGTGAGGAGGGAGCCCGATTCTCAGCCACATGCAATGGATCTGGAGGGCCTGTGACCGGAGCCGAGTGGCGGCATAGGGAGGCTGAGGTTGAAGCTAGGGGAGGTCCAAGGTGGTAGCACCAGGCATAGCAGCCGGCTAGGCGCATGTGGAAGCCAGGGAGGAGGTGCAGGGGAGTTTCGCTTAGTGTAGAAGGAGCATTAGAGGGTCGAGCTAGGATGGCTATAGGTTGAGCAGCCAATGGGGCGACGCCAGGGAGCTGGAGCATAAAGATGGGGAAAGAAAAATGGAGAGGAAGAAGCGATAGGGAGGAATCTAGGATCTGGTCAGTGGCTATTGTAGGATCAATGATAACCGACTAGAGGAGGGTAAATAGGTGGTTCTAAAAATTCTTGCCTTTTAAAACTAATTAATACAATTAATAACTAGGCAAGAGTTTAATACAATTTAAACCTATATAATGCTAGTGTAGCTAAGGTACCACATATATAAGACTCTACACAAATATCTCTATCTCAAATAAAAGTACAATCATAATGATCATAATATGCTAGAAATACAAGTATAAAGAAAGGAGATAAAGAATTAACCAATTAACACACGATGTTTTACTGTGATGTTTGAAAACTTGCCGGTTTTTCCTAATCTACGTTGAGGAAAGCCCAAGCATCTTATACCGGCTTCACAAATTAAGCCTCACTCTTTGATCATTGGTGGTTGTCCTTCCTCCGCTCCGGAGATGGTGGACACCAAACTACTCAAAAGATGGCATCGGACTTCTTCACAAGCTTTTTTTAAAGAAGTCACATCGCAACTTCTACCAAGCTATTTGGGTGCCGGTAAGCACCAAGAGTAATAGACCAAACTTCGCTTGACGATGATCAAGTACCAAGGATCAATGTAAGATGAATATGTACTTGAATTGACTCAACTACCTCAAATGAATGCACAAGTGAAATTGAGATATGGGAGAGGTGCTATATTGCTCATGGATGTCAAGATGAACTGTCTAGCTTGGTCCCTGAGCTGGTAGGGGAGTATTTATACCCTCACCAACCAAATATAGCTGTTGCAATAATTTATCTTGAAAGATCATGAAGAGCAATAGTACTGTTGTGCAATTTACGGAACTATCGCACTTTACTGTAGCAACAGTAATGGCTTATCAGAGCTATTGAAATTTTACACGGTACTACCGCCATTGTAATCGCAGTAGTTCTGATTTCTGGTAGTTTTGAAATTTGACATGGTACTTCCATTTGCTATGAGACCAGAAGATGGTGCTCTCTAAAAAAAACATACCGTCCAATTTTCCGAAGCTCTAAGTTCCAGTAATTCTGTTTCAGGGGTGTGATCATACCGCTCTATGGTAGTTTTGCCGTTCAAATCCAAGTACTACCATAGCGAATAGGAGATGGAGGCCGTGTGACTGCATTATCAAGGGAGGACACTCGATCCCCTAGAGATGAAATGACAATGGTCAAGGAGGAGATCTGTGAAGTGGCCTCGGTCATGTGTCCATCTATGCTGAGGACTGCGGAGTAGATCTGAGCCAGTGTGACTTCTTCCTCGCCTTGTTGCTCTGCTACAGCCTCTGCTTATTAAGCTTTAGGATGTGGAGGTGCAGGGATAGGGGTGATGAGGACATGACCCCTATGGATACAACCATAGTTGCCATGCTTACTATTCCGATTACAGGAGCTTGTACACTTCACTTAGGAGTGTCTTTATATTACATGAAGTATATGATGCTACCTAATAATGAATATATATATTTGTGTAGCACCACGTTACTTTTTGTACAAGCCAAGTAAGAGTTCAAGTTGGACACATTCTGGAATCTAATTTGGCCTCCAGAGATAGCCCTGACTTCAAACGTGCATAACTTTCACATACGGAATCCGTTTGACATTCACGAGTACTTAATGGAAAGCTTTTCTCGTCGTCTTTCCAACAGATGTAGTCTTACCTCTAAATTCCTTCTGAGTGCATCATAATCACCAAAAGAAGTACTATATGACCTATTTAGGTTAAATAGGGCCTTGTAATGTTTGGGCCCTAGGGGAAGTTGCCCCTCTCTTGGCTCGTACTATTTATAGCTATACTATTTACATGAATAGTACCACCCCTTATCTCTTAGTTATATGCGATTTCCCCTCCTCTATTTAAGGATGCCACACCCCTCTAGTTTCTTTGAATTTTATTTATGTTTAGTTTATCAACGTTGTAACTTGTATCTTCTATGTGTGTCGATTAGACCAACCGGTCAAGATCTTTATTTAGAAACCCATCTTATCAGTATTTCATAAATATTTGTAATATATCAGATTGTGTTTTACCTTGTTCTTGCATGTTCTTCGGTTGCATGTAGGAATAGATCTTTGTTATCAGGTCAACTATGTTCTTGGCATGGTTGATAATGACACAGAGTGTGGTTTAGTGATTGATTGGTATTCTAGTCGTGACCGGTTAGAAATCTGCATCGTCAAAGTCATTCTCCTCCAAATTGAAGTTATCATCCTATCGGAAGATCGGGACCCTATTATCTCATTATGTGGTATCAGAGTTTCAGTTGACTGGTAGGATTTTGTTGTATCCCTAGTTAGTTGGCTGGCTTTTATTTCCTATAGTCCATAAAAATTGCCCTACAAAAAGAGATAATTTCCGCTGCCCAAACCCCGTTATGCTTTTCAGTCTATTTGTTTTGGTTTGCTAAATTGAATTTTCATTTGTTTTAGCTTTGTCTATTTGATGTTTATATCCTTTTTCCTATAAAACTCTAAACAAAAAATCCCCACGTCAAAATTCATCAAGAACACCCTACATGAAATATATCGGTGGCTTTTCTGCCACGTCCATGAAAAATGTCATGACTTTCATTTTCGAGATCCTTTTTGAGTGAAACTACTACCATTAGATCGATAAATTTCTTATCTAACTGCTCTTAAAATTTTGCTTCATTCTAAAAAGGCAGTTAAAATATATCGACAGTGAAAGTGGACTTAAATTTCTAGATTGAATCTACAACAGTCTACACTTGTGATTTTTATGCGAATTTTTTGGTCAGTTTTCAGAATTTGGCCTCAAAACAATGGTTGTAGAAAAAGCTGTCAGAAAATAGCAAACAAAGAATCATTGAAAAAGAGACATTTAACAAAAAGTTACAACCAAAATGCCAATGTACTGTCTAGTGGACAGAATCTTCAGTTTTCATATTTGAGTCAATCCTTGTGATTTTCAATTCCAGCTTACATTCTATTAAATTATCTTGTGTCTATCACTCTTATACACTTGTTTTAGCCTTCTTCCATCCTTGGTTGATCAATAACATAGGCTAAGATTTAGATACAAAGTATAATTCAATTATGTGCAATTTCTGAAATTAACTGATTGTTCTTCATTACTACATATCTAGCCCTCTAAGCTACACCTTCTACTAATTAAGTAGATCACATCAAACTAACCCTTGCAATCGTTTTACTCATCACTTGTGTCATATTTATCACGAACTAGCCGTCGGTTGCACCACCTGTTTGCATTGGTAAGAATTTACAAGAGCTTAGTCAGAGCTTGAGTCTGAGCAATTTTGAGCCTCTAGATCCTAGTAGTTGATAGGAACATATACTTATGATTTGTTTCCTTGTTTTCTACTAACAATGATAGGCTTAAGGAAGTTGGTAGATTACGATAACATCATGGGCAAATTTGAACTCAAGGGGAAACAACTACTAGTATACATCTTACCACTCACCATTGAGAGTACGTCGTCAGACTACTTCCTGTGGGTTACTATGTTGGATTATTACTTTGAAAGACAGGACCTTGATCCTTATGAGAAGATGAGCATGGCAAAGACAGCACTGATTGGTGATGTTCAACATTTGTGGTCGAATCTTGAGTACCACTACATGTATGCACGGGAGGAGATGAAGAAGAAATTGCGACATCGTTTTGTACCTCCACCACCCACGGTCACAAGCGAGGTGCAATCTAAGGTAACTAAAAATGCTGACATTATTTTGGCTCCTACTCCATCTACAGATATTGCTGAGATGCTTGAAGAGATGAAGGATAATCTGTCGCATCTTATATCATTAGAGGAGAAGTTTGAGGTACCTACAGTATCTAATGAGGACGCTAATAACAAAGATACTGATTTGGTGCTACAACAAGACATAAAGCAATATTGTGAGTATATACATGTTGTAGTGCAATCTTTTGATATTCTTTGTATTGACTTGAATAAACCATGTGCTGATCTAAATTCTCATAATTTTGCATGTGTTGAATTAATTACACATAAGGAAGTATTTGATAGAATATCCCCTGCTGAAACATTGTGCTATATTGTGCTTAATGAACCCATTAGTTTGGAATGTACTATGGATAAAGTTTCTAAAACTTTATCTCTAAATTATCTTTCTAGCACCAACACCTAGTGTTTTAAATTAATTGGAGATTATGGTATAGACAATCAACTTCTGGTATTTTGAGTATGCATAACTTGTGATCACATAAATGAATTGAAGATTGCTATTTTGAACATGAATTCTTGTGTGATGAATCTTATTTATTATGAGAGGAAAATAGAATTTTGTAATCATTCAATCCATATGTGTTTATCTCTTATTCCACCATCTAGTATAAACAATCTGAATAATACTGTTGAAGTATGAAAGAACTTACAAATCTTTTCACTCTTACTAGATAAATTTGCTATTTCTCGATTGAAATATGATTATATGGATGAACTTTGTTTGATTTCAAAAGTTGTAGATTTGCCCATATGTGCTATCACTGCAAGTTTACAACTTTAGAGATTTGAATAGCATAAATGCTTCACTTACATTTTCAAAAACCAGTTGCAATAATTGATGTGTGAGAAATTTTGATTTGCTCATTAGCATATATGATTACTCTTGGGTTAATAATACAATAAACTTTTATGATAGCTGTTGTTTTATAATATTAATTGTGCAACAACGAAAATCTGTTGAAACAGATGATATATATATGTACCATGCATATAACTAGGTTTCATTGTTACCCTATTTTCAGTTTATTAAAAGATGAGGATAGCTTTGTTTTTAAGAAGGGGAGGATGACGAGGACATGACTCCTATGGATAGAACCATAGTTGCTATGCTTGCTATTCTGATTACAAGAGCTTGTACACTTTATTTAGATTATCAGGTGAGCTCGTTTTTAGAAATGTCTTTATATTATATGAAGTATATGATGCTACCTAATAATGAAAATGTATATTTATATGAAACTTTTTGTACAAACCAAGTAAGAGTTCAAGTTGGACATATTCTGGAATCCAATTTGGCCTCCAGAGATAGCCTCGACTTCAAACGTGCATAACTTTTACAGATGGAGTCCGTTTGAGGTCTATGAGTACTTGATGGAAAGCTTTTCTCATTCTCTTTCTAACAGATCTAGTCTCATCTCTAAATTCCTTTTGAGTTCACCGTTATCATCAAAAGAAGGTATCCAACCACCTATTTGGGTCAAATTAGGTCTTGTAATGCTTGAGCCCCAGGAAAAGGCACCCCCTCTTGGCCCATACTATTTATAGTTGTACTGTTCATATAAATAGTACTATAAATAGTATCATCCCCTTATCTCTTAGTTA
The DNA here is from genome assembly GCA_036346265.1 of Melocanna baccifera. Taxonomy (NCBI): domain Eukaryota; kingdom Viridiplantae; phylum Streptophyta; class Magnoliopsida; order Poales; family Poaceae; genus Melocanna; species Melocanna baccifera. Next base: position 13,919,937 of record CM070683.1, read on the forward strand.
TGTACAGATTCCTCTCCCCTATTTAAGAAGGCTGCACCTCTCTAGTTTTTTTGGATTTTGTTTATGTTTAGTTTGCCTACATTGTAACTTTTATCTTCTGTGTTTATTGACTAGACCACCTGGCCAAGATTCTTATTTGAAATCCCATTTTATCAATATTTCATAAATATTTGCAATACATCATATTGTGTTTTACTTTGTTATTGCGTGTTCTTCGGTTACATGCTGGAATAGAGCTTCGTGGTCAGGTCAACCGCGTTCTTGGTACTATTGATAATGACTCAGAATGTGGTTTTGTGATTGCTTGGTATTCTGGTCATGACCAGTTCGAAGCCTACAGCGATAAAGTCGTTTTCCACCAAATCAAAGTTATCGTCCTATTGGAAGATCGGGACCCCCATTGTCTCCTCAAGGGGGACTCTCTCTAGGATTATGTCGCTTGAGAACTAAGCGTAAGCCACCTCGGTACCCAATCTTTCTAATGATCAGAGCCATAACGTATGGGGCATAGTTGACTCTCTTGACTCTGTCATTCTTGTAAGAAATAATCTCCCTTATTATAAGATCCACCACATCAAACTTCTGGTCATTCATCACATAATTGATCAGGTTCTATGGATGGCCTTGAATGACATCATAATTCCTACTCTTGGGAAGAATGATGTGGTTGATGATCCTATTGACAAGACTTGGAATAGGGAGGAGGCCTGGTAGCTTGCCTAGCACATATATAATATTTTGATCATGGTACTCAGTGCATGTAGCAAGCTGAAGAGTTGGCCTGTCATATACCTTCTCATAGGCATTGGACTCACTATGAAGAGCGTGCTCAAATTCATGCTTGTTATTGTTCAGGTATTGTTGACCAGTCATCTAAGATATGTGCTCATAATTGGGAGAAGTATATAGTGTAGCATAGAACTACCTTATGATCTCCTCATTATAGTCATACTTCAATACTACAAGGTGATGGATACCGGTTTGCTGAAAAAGGCAAAAAGTGCCATCATATTTGTCTATCTGAGCCAAGTGGTCCAAATCCATATATTTATGGTCAGCAAGTAGTTTGGAAGGACTATATATTTGCTCATATACTTGCCATGACATTGGTGAATCATTGGTGTGGATTTCACTTTGAGGGATGTGGATGCTTCGCTAGGGTAATATTAAGGAATTAACTTTGTGCGCCATTATCTAAGCCTTATCGTGCAACCACATGTTTAGTATAGGATAGACTTGACTGATTAATTTGTAATGTTTCAATTTTAATTTCATAATTGTGATGAACATGAATACTGATTTTCATGAGATTCAAAAGAAAGCAAATATCAACTAGGTGGTTAACCTACTCGATGGCGAAACGTTAGCGGGTGAAATTGGATTGAGATTAAGCATTGTAAAGGCCTTGTTGTGCTTTTATTGAACATGGAGATAATCACATCATGTGGGTAAAGTTGTGCAAACTCTGTAGAATGTAAAACTATTCGAATAGCCTTGTCCTCGGTTATGGACAATGCTCAGTAATTTCACATGAAGGGTAGTTATTTAATACAACTTGATTGAGATAACTTTGGGATGTGAATACTTAGTTCACTAGTGGTTTATTTATTTCCTTTGGTTATTTATTTATTATCATTTTCCCTAAAGTTTGCTTTTAATCTATTAATTGTATTTACTTTCGAACATTGCTTTCTGCAAAGTAACTTTTCAGCTATCACTCGGTAAGTCTTGCATATTATATTGTATTCTTAATACAAACGACTTGCTGAGTACTAATATACTCATGACTTTATATCTATTGTTGCATAGTTGACGATGAGGACCATACCATTTGGAGGTACCTGAAGGAGGATACTTCAATGACTTCACGAATTAAGATTTCGCTCCCCAGTCGATTGCCTATGGGAATGTTGAATGGCTATTACGCTTATTTTTGTTTTTCGCTGCTAGTGTCTTAAATCCTTCAGGCTATTATTTGTAAATTTGGCCATAAATTCGTAACTCTGATAATTAATAATATTTAAGACTTTGTCTTTATTAATCATGTATATGGTCGATATTTCATCTATGTTTACACTGTATGCACTAGCGTGATCCTGGACTAGTGCACTATATATAAAGAGTCTAGATTTGCATATTCGGGTCTCAACAGAGATGATATCAAAGCTATATCGACTGTAGGACGAAGCTCTAGTTAGAATGGTCGTATTAGCAAAAATTCAAAATCTATTTTCTAAATCAAACCAGCTAAATTGCATATATCTCTATTCTCTTCCCCTTTCTTAAGATTCTTACTCTTCGCCTTATTCTAAAAAATTGCTTTCAAATCCTTAATTTGACTTCTTCTCTCTTTCAATATCTTAATGTCTCAAGATTCCCACGACCAGAGTAGAGGTTGACGTGGACTTCTTTGAGTTTTACTGAAGAGTCTGGGATTAAAGAGGCAATCTATTTATTTCTTTGAGTTTTACTGAAGAGTCTGGGATTAAAGAGGCAATCTATTTATTTCACCAAGGATAAGAAGACGAAGGGCCAACGTATTAGATGCATTACCAGATTGTACTTCACCACGAGGATTGGCAGCCAAATCCTTCTTCATAGCTTAAAGTAGACCGGCACTTGTGGAGTATCGTCTGCACAAGGAGCCGTGCACAAGGCTGTTCAACGTCTTTGCAAGCTTACAAGATCAGTCTGTCAAAGCTCATTCAAAATTTCAAAGAGCAATACGTAGCTACTCCCAGTGTAGCAAAACAAGAGGAAGCTATGGAGAAACCTCAACACAGCCGCCAGTATCTCTACCTTCACCTAGGCTACGCATAGCGGACAACCGTCAGGAGTATCTTTGGCACTTCATTCCAGCCATAGCAGAAGAGCAGTTACCACAAGTTCGCAACTCGTGAGTGTTCTACAACGACTAAGAGGAAGAGTCAAGCGAGCCTATTTGGCATGACCTGAGTGGGAACCCCTAGATTAGACCTTTATATAGTTTAGAAAGTGCAAATATAGTATTTTGGTTTTTATTTGGAATTGTTTGTGATGTGAGCTGCAGTCTTCCCTTAAAAGCAATATGTTATAGTCATGTCAAAACCTTTATTTGGGTAATTTAAATTGCTTCTTTTGTTAGGCTCTCAGTTAAGAGTTTGTTTAGTATAGGTTTGCCATTAGAGATCCCCTTAGACGAGTTTATCTCTCACCTTTGCTTTTCCCTCTCACCTTTTAAAGCCCGGTGAAGCCAATTCTCAGCAAGATGTCTTTCTCTTGTAGAGCAGTGAAAAGATGGTTGACACTCGGAACTCAGCTGGTCGTGGTCAGTTGAACCAAGGCCCAAAAAGCAATAACATAAATCCATAAACTCAAGGACCACAAGCAATTTTGATGGCATTGGATCCAATCCTAAGTCAATTCATGACCGCCCAGACTCAGTTGATGAACACTGTGATGCATAATATGAATGCTATGATGAATCGATCAAATTAGGAAGCACATCACCTCAACCAGCTCAGCAACAGTCAAAATTTGCAGAATTCATGAGAATAAGACCATCCACCTATTCATGGTCTTCTAAGCCTTTGGAAGTAGATGATTAAATTCATTCAGTGGAAAGGAAGCTAAATCTCGATCAGTGCACCGATCAAGAAAAAAGTGCTCTATGCCACTCACCAATTGGAAGGAGCTGTCGTAGAGTGGTGGGAGAATTACTGTGTCGCTCTTGAGGATCAGGATAGCATCACTTAAGCTTAGTTCACAAAAGCGCTTCATCAGGCCCACATCATGGATGGGATGATCGAAATGAAGAAGGGGGAATTTCGTGAGTTGTAGCAAAAGAACATATCAGTCAGTGAGTACCTCAACAAGTTCACTTAGTTAGCTCACTATGCACTTGAGGATATTGCCATAGATGATGCTCGTTAGAAGTGCTTCAAGAAAAGATTAAACTCAGGACTAAAAGTTCAAGTTATGGGAAATGATTGTGCCAGCTTTTAGAATATGGTTGACAAAGTAATGCTCATAGAAGTAAGTCACCATGAGCTAAAGGAGTCTTACAAAAGAAGGATGATACAACAAGGTTCTCATACGCATCAGTCCCAGAAGGATCGTTTCAGTACATACCAGCCTGCTTGTGACCCTCCTTAGTCAGGATTCAGGACTCCCGCACCAGCACCTCGTCAGTTCCTGTCTGGACCACGCCCTATCGGTTCAAGCAATCAACAACAGAGGAATGCCAATCCTGCAACTTTAGTCATGTGTTACAAGTGTCATGAGCAAGGTCACTATGCTAGCAAGTGTCCGCAGAAGCAATCCCTGACCCCAGTTCATTTTAATCTAGGAGCTACGCCAGATCGGACTCCTACTTCAGGACTACAATGTGGAGCGCCCCAAGTGTTAGGCCAAGTCAATCAAGCGTCTGTAAGATCAATGATAACCGATTAGAGGGGGGTGAATAGGAGATCATAAAAATTTTTGCCTCCTAAAACTGATTATCACCATTTTAGCTAGATAATATTTCAATGTAAATAAAACCTACACAATTCTAGTAAACCTAAGGCACCACAAGAACTAGTCTCTACTAATATCTCTAGCACAAGCAAAAATAAACAGCCACAATTATCACAAAGTACTAGAAATATAAGTACAGAAAGAGAGACAAAGAAATAACCAATGACACGCGATGTTTCATCGTGGTAATCAAAAACTTACTGATTTCTCCTGATCCATATTGAAGATAGCCCAAGCGACTTGGACCAGCTCTACAAATTAAGTCTTAACTTCTCAATCCACTGTTGGCTGTCCTTCCTCCGCTCTGGAGATGGTGGACACCAAACTACTCACAAACTTACACCGGGTCTCTTTACAATCTTCTTGAAAAGATCACCTTACAACTTTCCACCAAGCCGTCTAGGTGCCAGTAAGCACTAAGAGTAATAGATCACAGCTTCGCTTGACAACGATCAAATATCAAAGAACCAATCTAGAGATGAAATGCACTTGATGTGGCATAACTAGCTCAAATGAATGCACAATGAGAAATTGTGTTGTGAGAGGAATGCTTAGTGCTCAACTACCAAATATAGCTGTTGCATAAAATAATCATAAAAAATAAGGGAAATCGGTAGTACCATTATACAAACTGCGGAACTACTGTATTGTACTGTAGCAAGCAGTAATGGCTATGTCAGAGCGTCAGAACTAGCCATTTAAATGTTGGTATGGTACTACCACCGTTGAAAACACGGTAGTTTTGATGATTGGAAGTTCTGATTTATGGTGCGGTACTTTTAATTTCTTTGAGACCAGAAGTTGGTCCTCTCTGGAAAAAACATACCGCTCAAATTTTTGGTAGTTTCAAGATCCAGTAGTTCCATTTTAGAATGTGGTCGTACCACTTTGCGGTAGTTCTGCCGTTCATTTTCTGGTACTACCGATATCAGGAAGTCTAAGTGTTCAAGTGGGTGCTCTCTGGAAAAAATGTACCACTCAGAGTACCGGTACTTCCATGTTCCGGTAGTACCGTTGTGTACACGCCGGTACTTCCAGATTCTGGTAGTTGCACTAAATACACTCCGATATTTCCGATTTTCCTGACAGAGCGCAGATGGTTTTCAATTTTAATTCTAAGTGCATGCATGATCCTAAATTGATCTAAATGGCAGAAGAAATGGCTTTCAAGTTACTTTCTATAATTCCTCTTAATAGTACAGCGATTAATTTATAATCTGGTCTTCCAACCTTTCTCCTAAGACCGAAAAAATAAAAAGGGATACTAGACTAGTTATATCTTTATCTTGAACCATTTTGATCCTCAAGTTGACCTTTATCATACATCATATGGGAATGAACCTATGTGATACTCAGCAAACATATTAGTCCTATATTCATATTTTATCATTAATTACCAAAATAATTTTTAAGGGTCTAGATGCTTTCAATCTCTCCCTTTTTAGTAATTGATGACAACACCAATTTATTTGAAAGAAATTTAGTTTTGAATATACCACTAGTTTGAGAACAAGTTGTATATTCTTTTGTGACTTTGGAAATCAATTAATTTTTGCAATAAATTTGGATGAGGTTAAAGAATTAATTGCTTTCAAAGGTCAATTTAGGAGAAATCCTCCTAAATGTGTGCATAGGATGCATTGTAAGCATATGTTAAGAGAAAAAATTTGGCAGAGTTTTCTTTGTTTGTTGAACTTTGACGACATAAACAATTGCAAATTATATGAAGAAAGAGCACAAGGTGCACTTGAAGTTCAACTTAAAATTATATAATAATTATGAATTTAAGTTCAACAAAGCCATAATGCATGATAAAAAATATCACATGGTTCATTACACCATAACAATATTACATAATATTAAAAGATAAACTATTTCCTCCTTTAGCCTTCATTATTCTTTTCTTCATTTCTTCTCCCCCTTTGGTATCAAAGTACCAAAAAGGTTAGTATTATGGCTCTTGAAGGGACGAGGCACGACGGCGATGATGTCCAAAACGAATGGGAGATGGAGGATGAGCGACTGCTTGCTCAAGAGAGGATACTCGGTCGCTGATGTTGGACACTGTGGCAGGCAAAGAGGTGACTTGTTCTTTAATTCTAAGGACTGTGGAGTAGACTTGAGAAAGAATGAACTCTTCCTCTCCTTGATGCTCTGCTGTAGCCTCTTCTTGTTGAGCTCTAGAATGAGGAGGTGCAGGAATGGGAGGACCTTCTCTGGGCTTGTAAGGCTTATGAACTGAGCCTAGTCCACCTCTATACCCAGTCATCCTAATGATCAGAGACATAATATAGGGGGTACAATTTATCCTTTTGACTCTGTCATTTTTGGAAGGGGCTATATCCCTAGTAATAAGATCAACTATATCAAATTTTCAACCAGTCATTACATAATTTATCAAGTTCCAAGCATGAACACGAATACATCAAAATTTCCACTCTTGGGAAGAATCGTGTGGTTGATGATTCTGTTCACAAGACTTGGAATAGGGAGGAGACCTGGGAGCTTGCCTGGCACATATCAATATTTTGATCATAGAACTCTGTGCAAGTAGAAAGCTGAAGAAATGGTCTATCATACATTTTCTCAAAAGCACTAGACTTAGTATGAAGGGTTTGCTCAAATTCACGCTTGTTTGAGTCCAAGTACTGATGTCCAATCATCCAGGATATGTGCTCATAGTTTAGAGAAATATACAGTGTAGCATAGAGTTGTCTAATGATCTCCTCGTCATAGTCAGATTTCCATGCTACAATGCAATGGATACCTACTCGCTGACATAGATGAAAAATACCATCATATTTCTCTATTTGAGCCAAGTGATCCCAATCCACATATTTGTGATCAGTGAACTACTTGGAACGACCATATATTTGCTCACACACTTGCTCTTGAAACTTTATGTGGAATCTGGGATTTTGGCTGTTTCTAGGAAGCACAAACTAATTTCTATGTCTCAGAATAGTATAATCGTCGCTATAGATAGTTCGTCGTTGGAGATAGTTTTGAGATCAATCTGCTGCTCCTCTAGCTCAGGCATTTCTTCGTTTGAGGACTCATTAGATGAACTATTTTGCTGTTTAGTCTCGGTTTTAGAGTCCGAGGCTATTGCTTTTCCCCTGTCCTCTCTTGCCTTTTGTGTGAATTCTTCTTGAGTACCCGGTGGCAGGGGAAGCCGGAATGGCGTGAGATCCATGTTGAGAAGAAGCTTGCCCAGAAGGATTGTCGCTCCTGGCATACACTTTCCTTGCAGCATTCCTAGTCCTCAGCATCTTCACAAAAGGATGAAATGATATCAAGGATAAGGTATAGATCTAGAAAATTTAGTTTGAAATGCATGAAATGACGCTGTTGTTTTAATTAGGAAAATTGAAAGTACTGACGTTTAACATACGGTAGTACCGGAATAAGGTAGTACCGGCGTGTAAATTCCGGTAGTATTGTTCTGCGGTAGTACCGCGCTTATCGAATGGTAGTTCCGTTTTCTCTAATATTTTCTAGGGCAGACCATATGAATTTGAATGTTGTTTTTCGTGGATTGAATACATGAAATAGATGAGTAAACATCACACACCATCAAATTTGGTCATTTGCCAAAGAAAACAACTCTAAATCATTCGCATTTCAAATTAAAACCTAACCTCAACTCAGGGGTTCTTAGAATTATGATGAAATAAGAATTTTGATACCATTTACCTTATGGATTGAAGGAGTTGAACCCTTTTGATGTGAGAAATCATCAAGAAGTGAAGAAATCCCCTCGGGATTTTGAGATCGAGGGATGGTTTTTTGGTGGTTTCTTGTGAGAGGGAGAGAGAGAACAAGAGGGGTGCTTCAGTTGAGTGGAGATTCTGGAGAGAGAAAGAGAGAGAGAGAGAGGGAAGAAGGTTTAGGCCCTGGAGTTAATGTGCAAACTCACCAAAATCAGTAGTTCCGTAATTAACACTTTGGTAGTTCCGAAAATCAAAAGTACCGTAATTATAACGTCGGTAGTACCAGAAGACGGTAGTACCGCATAATATACAGCGGTAGTTCTGATTTTTCTGGAACTTTTTAGGATAGGACAACATCTGAGAGAATATGCAAATGATTCCGAGTTTTGCACTCAAAAGACAATTATTCAGGATCATTATATGTTATTAAGACTAGAAAAAGCCCATGAATATAGCTTTTATGAACATAGAGAATTTATCTACAAAAATAACTCAAATAACACCAAAGGAATAAAGAAACATGAGGCAAAAGGTTCAAGCAATATTTGAGTAGTATATGATATTTAATTCATTCCTCAATTTGTAAAAGTGGATATCATCTAATGGTTTGGTGAAAATATTTGCTAATTGGTCTTCGTCCGGATGTGGCTAATTACAACATCCCCCTTATTCACATGATCTCTCAAGAAATGGTGGCGTTTATATATGTGTTTGGTTTTTGAATGTTGGACCGTGTTATTTGCTATTTTTACCGTACTATCATTATCACACGAAAGGGGTGTTTTGTCAAATTTTATTTCATAATCTATCAAAATTTGCCTCATCCATAGCAATTGAGCACAACAACTACCCGCAGAAATATATTCCGCTTCGGCGGTGGAAACTGCTACAGAATTTTATTTCTTGGAAGAACAAGATACTAAGGACCTTCTTAGTAATTGACAGTTACTTGAGGTACTTTTTTTATCCACTTTACAACTCACATAATTAGAATTGAAAATTTCAATTAAATCAAATTTTGCACCTTTGAGATACCATAAGCCTATGTTAAGGAAATGTTTTAAATATCTTAGAATTCTCTTTACGGCCGTCAAATAGCACTCTTTTAGAGATGCATGAAATCGTACATACATGCAAATACTAAACATAATATTGGGCCTAGATACGGTAAAATAAAGTAAACTATTTATTATGGATTTATAAAGTTTTAAATCTACAAATTTACCTCCTTTATTGAGATCAAGATACCTGTTTGTTGCCATACGAGTCTTGATGGGTTTTACATCCTTCATGTCAAATTTTTTGAGTAAATCTCTTTCATACTTTGTTTGGTTTATAAAAGTCCCATCTTTATATTACTTTATTTGAAGTCTAAGAAAACAGTTCAATTCTCTAATCATGGACATCTCAAACTCTCTAGACATCATATTATCAAATTCTTTGTAAAAATCTTGATTAGTGGAACGAAATATAATATCATCAACATATATTAACATACAAAGAAATCATTGTCAATGATTTTGAAAAACAATGTTATATCAACCTTTCCAATTTTGAATCCTTTAGAAAATAGAAAATCTCGAAGGAGCTCATACAATGCTCTAGGAGCTTGGTTTAAGTCATATAGTTCATTGGAGAGTTTATACACATGATTTAGATTTTTGGGATCTTCAAATCCTGGAGGTTGTTCAACATACACAAGTTCCATGATTTTTCCATTTACGAAAGCATTTTTTACATCCATTTGATATAACTTAGTAACAAAGCTTGATGTAAAGGCAAGTAAAATTCAAAATAACTCAAGTCTAGCTATGGGTGTAAATATTTTATCATAGTTTAAACTCTCTACTTGAGTGTAATCTTAAGCAACTAACCTTACCTTATTTTTTTTACCGTAGTTCCATTATCATCTTATTTATTTCAAAAGACCCATTTTATGCCAATTACGTTATGCCCCTTGAGTCTTTCTACCAAGGTCCAAACATCATTTCGGGCAGAGTTGTTGATTTCTTCATGCATTGCATTTACACAGTCTGGATGTTCTAAGGCATCATCTACGATCTTTGGCTTAAGAGTAGATACAAACGAGTAATGTTTGTAAAAGAAAGCTACTCTAGAATGAGTTTGAACATTCTTACTCAAATCACCCAATATTTGATCTATTGGATGATCCTTGGCAATAGCATTATAGATCTTTGGTGGTAGATGTTGTTCTTGTTAGTGATATGCCCTAGAGGCAACATGGAAATGTTGTGTATATCACATACTATGTTTATGATACATTACTTTGTTCCTTGGAATAGACATCATCATTATTGATCAATGAGTATGTGACTTATTCATGAGACTCTTAAATACTAAAATGTTACTATTTCTAAATGATCCCTGATCATATATCATATGAGGAACAAATATGATTCAAAGACAAAGATCAGCATATGTATTGATTGATGATCATGTCTCATGGATCATGGTATGGTGATACCAAATCAATAATATGGACATGTGTTAGTGAACATATGTTGGATAGACCTGCCATGAGACACTACAGAGATTCCATGTGTCATCAGTTGGTCTCGAGTAGTGTTTATGTAGAATTCTTAGACTTGAGATCATCATGGTTCCCAACATGAGTAGTAGCTTATTTTGGGACTACTAAACACTACTCCGTGAATCGGGTAGTCATAAAAGTAGTCTTCGGTTTTGCCATGAAACATGTAGTGGGATGTGAATGATCAAGATAGAATTTGCCCCTCCTTATGGGAGAGATATCTCGGCCCTCGATGTAATGGATTATGAAAGTGCATGGCCAGGCCAAGGTGATTGAGGAGTCAATCACAAGTTTATAATCCATCACGGAATCGAGAGAGTGATTGAGCTATTAAGAGGATGACACAGGTCTCGCCTTGAGCTCAATCTATATCGTGAGGCAAATGGATTCGTACATGAGAGAACATTACATGTTCAGCCGATATGATCTTTACATATACTTTGAGGTTAATATGTCTTACTAGAGGCCGCTATTAATGTGGTGACCGGAAAGGCGTTTCCGGTCACGACCAAGTATACGTGAACCTGCTGTGGTCGCACGCTTAACGGGTTGGAACACCGATTCGAATATGATTCGGATATGGGCTCAACTCGGATAAAGATCCGAATAGACTCCTAATGGGCCTCGGTCCGCAAGGCCCACGTGAGGAGGTCTATATATGGAGGCGAGGGGCCGAGGATTCGTCCTGTTAACATCTAGCAAAACCCTAGCCGCCACCTCCCGAGCCAAACCCTAGCGCTCACGAGTGCTAGTACACTCGCGATCGGCGCGCCCACCCGAACGTGTGGATACCGGTGGAGGCGCCGCTCGTTGCGTTGTTGATCGGCGTGCGTGGAGGAGACGATCTGTTCGGGACGATCGGCTACTTCCACTACTACCTCGACGCGCGTGATTGGATCGGTTTCCAACTCTTCTTTCGCTGCGCTGCACGTCTAAGTGGTAACGATCCATGATCCTTCCTTAGCATGATGTTCTTAGGTGCGCGGTAGAAAAGTTTTGTTTTCTGCTTCCGTAGCCTACGCATATTCCTTTAATTCTTCCTTTTCTTCCACGTGTATAGCTTGAATATTGCTTGTTGGGAGGAGGTGGGAGGTTCAACTTACTTTGATGATTGTGAAATGCTTGTGTCCTTCTTTGGCTTGATATCACTGATTTATATGTTTTTCATTGCATGCCGTAGTCCTTCATCACAATATCATCTAAGTTTTCTTACTCTTCTGGATTGAGAGTCATTAGTTTCATCAAACTGAATATCACAAGATTCTTCAACCAGTCCAGAGTTTTTTTTGAAGACTCTGTATACTTTACAATTTGAATAATAACCTAACAAAAATCCTCATCACATCGATTTTAAAATTTAGAGACTCGACCACCTTTTCTTCAGATATAGAATTTGCATCTAAATACTCTAAAGTAGGAGATGTTTGGTTTTCTTCCAATGAGAAGTTCATAGAAAGTTTTTTTCAAAAGACGATGCAAGTAAAGGTAATTTATGGCATGACAAGCAGTATTAATACCTCAGCTCAAAAAAATCTAATGTATTATATTCATCAAGTATTGTCCTAACTATTTTAATTAATATTTGATTTTTCCTTTCTACTACTCTATTTTGCTCCGGAGTGTAGGTAGTGGAAAGCTCATACTTTATTCCAAGTTCATTACAAAAATATTCAATTTTAGCATTTTTGAATTCGAAACTATTGTCACTTCTAATTTTCTTTATTTTGAAATCAAACTCATTTTAGGCCCTTTTTGCAAAAATTTTGAATAAAATTTGTGTACCATAACATTGGTATGTCATTGATATTGGTTATACAAAATTAGTTTTTACTTGGGTAAGTGATTATGCAGTAAAGGGAGAAGTGTAAATTTCACATTGAGGGATGTGGATGCCTCGCTTGGATAATGTTTAAGGACATAACTTTATGCACCATTGATATGAGTCTTACCGTGCAACCACATGTCAAGTATACGATAAACTTGGCTGATTAATTTATGATATTTTAATTTCAATTTTGCAATTGTGATGAATATGGATGCTGATTTCCATAAGATGCACGAGGGATAAATATCGACTAGATGGTTAATCTACTTGACAGTGAAACCTTAGCGGGTAAAATTGGGTTGAGGTTGAGCATTGTAAAGGTCTTGTTGTGATTTTCTTAAACTTGGAGATATTCATATCATGTGGATAAAGTTGTGCAACCTCTGCAGAGTGTAAAACTATTCGAATAGCCGTATCTTCAGTTGTAGACAATACTCGATGATTTCACACGAAGGGTAGGTATTTCATACAACTTGGTTGTGATAACTTTGAAAGTGAATAGTTTGTTCACTGGTGATTTATTTATTTTCTTTGATTATTTATTTATTATCATTTTCCTTAAAGTTCGCTTTTAATATATTTATTGTATTTACTTTATAATATTGCTTTCTGCAAAGTAACATTTTTAACTATCATTTGGTGAGCCTTATATATTATATTATATTAGTGTTACAAACTATTTGCTGAGTACCAATGTACTCACAACTTTATGCCTCTTGTTGCTCAGTTGAGGAAGAGGAACGATACTATTTGGACGTACCTAAAGGAGGATACTTCCACGATTTTGTTTGTAGGCATGTTGAATATTTACTACAGTTATTTTTGTTTTTTGCTGCTAATCTCTTAAGGTTGGCCATATGGTCGCAACTCTGATAATTAATAATATTTGAGACTTTTTCTTTATTATTCGTGTATATGGTTGATATTTCATTTATGTTTACACTTTGTATACTAGCGTGATCTTGGACTAGAGCAGTATACACAGAGAGTTTGGATTTGCATATTTGGGTCTCGACATCGCCCGATCACGTTATCCCATAAAAAGCCCATCCTTTCAAATTCCCCAAGAAGTAGAAAACTAAAAAAACAAAAACAAAATACCCCGCGAGATCCTTCACCTCCCTTGCTTTCTTCAACGAGAGAATCTTGAACCGGAAAGCCACGTACCCGGTACCAAACGGGTAGCTCTATCTTGCAGGTAATTGTGAGATGCTTTCGCTACGGAGCTGTCTAAACGCGACACATGGAGGCTGGTGGTGACGATTCTGATTAGTTCCTTCTTCTTGGGAGACTCTCATCAGAGTTCAATTCTCCAATTTGAGCTTCATTCTTGTATCTTTATAAAGCCTCTTGAATAGCTTCTTCTTTGGTGTGAATTCCTTCTTCTTATATGATTTGCCCTTATCATCCTTTCTTATGACGCATTGAGAGGCGATGTGCCCCTTCTCATCGCACTCATAGCAATGGATGTTACTATAGCGCTTGTTGTCATTATAGGAGCGCCCTTTTTTGCTTGATCCTTGATTTGTGCTTCGGTATAGACGTCTCCTTATGAATTTCTTCATTTTTCTCACAAGGAGTGACATCTCCTCCTCGGAGTCCTCATCTTCATCCTCGGACTCTTCACTTGAGATTGCCTTGGCCTTCAAGGCAGTGATCTTATTCCTCTCGAAGGAGGATTGCTTCAAAAGCTCCTCCTTATCCTTCTTGTACAACTCATTGATAATAAGATTACCTATGAGTTATATTGGAGTCATCTTTGTCAACTCGGGTGAGTTGAGAAAGGGAGTCAGCAACATCTCGTACTTCTCCGGCAACACCCTAAGCATTTTTCTTACAACATCAATATTTGTTAGTGACGTGCCGAGGCCCTCGAGCTCATTTACAATCTTTCTTAATAGAGAGTACATCTCATTTATGCCTTCATGTGGCAACATTGTAAAAGTCTCATATTTGATCTGAAGTCTATGCAGTTTGGTTTCTTTAACCACGGATGTTCCGTCATAAATTTTTGAGTGATCCAAATATCATGAGCAGTTTCTAAATTGCTCACTCTATTGAACCCATCCACATTTAAAACTCCAAATAATGCATTCATGGCTTGAGCATCTAAATGAGCATTATGCCCCTCTTGATCCGTGGGGTGTAGTGGATCAAGAGGCATGACATAGTCCTCAATTACGATTTTTCATATGTTTGGACTCATGGCCTTAAGATAAATTGACATTCTAATTTTCCAATAAGCATAATTTGAGCCATCAAATTGAGGTGCCTTTCCTATAGCAATCCCCTCATTAGCCATCATTTTCTCTCTAGACGGTTAAGTCTAATAGATGGGAGATCAAGCTCTGATAATACTTATAGGATCAAGGGTAACCAACTAGAGGGGGGGTGAATAGAAGGTTATAAAAATTTGCCTTCTAAAACTAATAAGTACAATTCAACGCTAGGCAAATATAATAATTAAATTCATCCTATTCAATTCTAGTAGACTTAAACTATCACAAGCAATAAATATAAATGCTAGAGAAAGATAAAGAAATAATTATAAGGGGACATGTGATGTTTTTCTTGTGGTATCGAAGACTTGCCGATCTTCACTAATCCACATTGAGGAAAGCCCAAGCACTCTTGGACCAGCTTCACAAATTAAGCCTCAACTCCTCGATCACTATTGGTTGCTCTTGCTCGTCTCTGGAGATTGCGAGCACCAAGCCACTCATAATTTTGCTCAAGCCTCTTCATAAGCTTCTTGAAGAGATCACATCGTGACACCTAGAGTAAAAGATCACGCTTCGCTTGACGGCGCTCAAGTGCCAAGGATCAATCTAGAAAATGAATACACTTGAAGATGGCTCACAACACCTCAAATGAATACACAGGAGTGAAAGAGGTGTGATATGAATGCTCTAGGCTTAAAGATGTTTCAATACTTCCTCAGCTACCTGTCCTTGAGCTAGTAGGGGGGTATTTTACCCTCACCAACCAAAATTAGCCATTGCAAAAATTTAATCTAAAAAATCAGAACTACCAGTGTTTTAAGTGCAGTATTATCGCAGTTCACTGTAGCACACAGTAATGGCTATGTTAGAGCGTTAGAACTAGCCGTTGAAAAAGTAGTGCGGTACTACTGCACTGCGGTAGTTCCACATATCGGTGCGGTACTACCGCACCACGGTTGTTCCACCGTGTAATGCCCGGTATTTCTGATTTCTGCCAGTTTAAGTTTTTCAAGCGGTACTCTCTGAAACAACGTATTGCTGGAATTTGCCGGTACTTCCGAACATCGATAGTTCCGCTGGAAGGTACGGTATTACCGCACTGCGGTAGTTCCGCCGTGTTAACTTCAGTACTACCGATTTCGCTGACTCCAAGTCCCCAGTAAGGGTGCTCTTTGAAAAAATGTACCACTGAAAATCCGGTACTACCGCGGTCCGGTAAATTCGCGGTTTGCATGGCGGTACTTCTGGACTCCGGTAGTTTCGCGGTTAATGCGGCGTTACATCCGATTTTTGAAAGAGAGTACAGTTTGTTTTCAAATTTAGTTTCATGTACATGCATGATCCTAAATTGATCCAAATGACACAAGAACATGCTGTCAAGTTACTTTCAATGATCCATCTTAATAGTATGGCGACTATTCTATAATTCAATTTTTTAACCTTTTTCCTAAGACCGATAAAAATCAAAAGAGATCCTATATTTTATGTACCTTGTTTTTGATCCAACTTGATGTCCATTTCGTATGCAACTTGTTTTTGTCCTTTTGCACACTTATGGGACTTAGCCTATACAATTCTCAACGCACACATTAGTCTCATATTCATAAATCGTCATTAATTACCAAAATCACATTTTTGGGACTTAGATGCTTTCAACGTAGTATAAAATATTTTTTATCTCACGTAGTGCTACATCTTCCCTATGGTGGGCCCCATGCTATAGCCCCCATGTCCCCCAACTCCAAAGGCTAGACTCGCTTGAACAAGCAATGGAGTAGACTTGGGAGTTGTGCCTACCGACTACCATGGCCACATGCGGGCTTTGGCCTATATCAGGTTGTGATATGGGAGTTTGCAAAATTATGTTTTATGTAGTGGTTTAATTCTGAGACAAAATTTTAATTGGGGGCGTCTGAGACTGAGAGGATGAAAAACTAAATTTACCCTTTAGCTTCTTCCACAAGTGGGCTGTCAAGCTTGCCTTGCTTTTGTTGCGTCTGCTACGAGGCTTCTGATCTCGCATTGCTACCAAGTTTGTCTTGATATAAGCGGAAAACATGAAAAACTTCTTTTTGTTAGTTTGAAAGCTTCAGATAAATCAAGACTGAAACATTCACCTATTCTATCCCTACCAATCTGCAAACATGCTAACTTTTTTGGAGGAGAACGTTGCATTTACCTATTGTCTCTAAGCCTCTACCACTCCTCTGTCTTCTTTCTCTGCTCCGTCTTGTCACTGGTTCCTAGCCATTGCCTCTCTCCCTCCATGCCCATTGCTTCTCTACTCTGTCTTATCACTGGTATCATGCTAGCTACTAGCCCTAGGCAACCGTTGCCAAATGCCCTACGGCACCCTTGTTGCATACTCCCCTCCAGTCTCCCTCGTCTGGCTCTCCCTCTCCAGCCCTCCCTCGTCTGGCTCTCCCTCTCCCTCTCTAGCTCTCCCTTTCCTTCTTCAGTTGCCTTACATCGTGGCACCACTCCCACCGCCCCAACTGCTCGTCCTCCTGTTGGGATACAGGTATGCTACATTAACGCAAATTAAAATTTTCTACTGCGTAAATCAGGAAGCCATACAAGTAAGAGATCATAGATTGTTAACGTCTAGGGATGAGCGTATCGGTGTAGTGGAAGTAGTCGATTGTCGTCCGGCCAATCGTCTCCTCCTCGCAACTATCCCGATCAACGCCGCAGTTGTAGCAGTACATCTATCAATGTTCACACGTCTAGGGATGGAACACCGTGCATCGGTGTGCTAGTACCAGCGCACACGGCAGGGGTTATGATAGGTGACGGCTAGGGTTTTGATGGGTGTATTTTGTGATACCTCTCTTAGTCCCACACCTCTCTTTATATAGTCTCCAATCGGATCCTTATCTGATATGAGTAGAGATCGAATCCCACTCGAAAACTATAATTCGAACTCTTATCATTTCAACCTATTAAGTATGTGACCTTATAGGTTTATGTGTATTTGGCCATAGGCCAAAAACTCTTTTTCGATCTATAAATTGATAGTGGTCCTAAGTAGAACATAATGACTTTCAAACATATATAAAGATTATATCGGACGAACTTATATAACGCTTATGTATCGATCCCTTTGCCTTATGATATCAAATCGAACTCAAGGCGAGAAGCATGCCATCATATGATAACTCGATCCTTCACTCGAACTTATAGTGGATTACTTGGCTATGATTGACTCTTCAACCATATTCAGCATGGCCATGTACTTTCTTAATCCAACCATATTGAGGGACCCAGAGATATCTCTTCTATTATATAGGAGGGACAAATTTTATCTTGATCGCTCATATTCCTCCATATATTTGTAGTAAACTCAAAAACTACCTTTATGATCATCTAGTCACGGAGTAGTATTTGGTAACCTCTAAGTAAACTATTACATATGTAGCAAATAATAACGATCTCAAGTCTAAAAATCCTACATACACTATGTATGAGACCAACTGATGACACTTAAGAATATAATAATTCTCGCAGTGTCTTATGGTGGGTCAATCCAATATCATGTTCTCCAACATGTGTTCACATTTTTAATCTCCAACATGTGTCCACATTATTGATATGATATTCCATATCCATAATCCATAAAACATGACTATCAATCAATACATATGCTGATTTGTAAATTATAATTGTCCCACATAATGATATAAGATTAGGAATAATTTAGAATAACATCAAAATATGAATAAAGAATTTCACGAATAAGTCATATACTTATTGATCAATATGTAAGAAACTTATTCAAAAGATAAAATAATATATTATTCAAAAAATTATAAACATAGAAGTGATACAATTATCTCTATAATTGTCTCTAGGGCATATCAGTAACACCTCCCCCATTCCCTCCCTCTTTATCGCCACCTCATGTTCCGCCCTATTGCTCACTTTCATAAGCTTTGCCCCTTCCACTACACCGCTGCCGCCCGTCTCTCCTTGACTCGCTTTCCCAATTGATATCTCCATTGGCCAGATCCACACTAAATCTGAAAGACATCATGATTTTGGGGGCGAGATCTGATCGACGCGACGGATCCAGTGTTGAAGTGTGGCTTGCTTATGAGTGTAGATATGGGCCCTAGAGCTCGAGCGTGGAGACAGAACACCGGGCTCGTCGCGGACAACAAGCAGAGAGGCCGAGATGGTGGAGGAGACGAGGCACCGGGTTCGGCGCAGACGATAAGCGTGGACAACAGGTGGCTGTCGATGGCAGGACGTCGTCCGCACGGGAGGAGTGCTGGGGGCGACCTTAAATTAGCGTTTCCGGTGCCAAAAAGGCCCAGGGGGCGAAACGACGCGCTCAGAGGGTCCACCGGCAGTGTCGCCGGACGACGGGGCCCACCGATGCCGCCCCTCGTATCGCTCCCAGCCCGCGACGGCGACGTCAGGAATAAAAGCGGATTGTATTCCGGGCTGGGGTCCGACGCTCCGGAGCAATAATCCAACCAACTGAACGAAGCCCTGAACCCGTTTCCCGTCAAAAAAATATAAAAATAAAACCGGAAATAATTCTCCTCTCTCTCTCTCTACTGGGGGAGGAGAGAGCCGAGGAGGCGAGGCGACGCGACGCGACGCCACTCTCCCGCACGAACTGCTGCTGCTCGCCTCGCCTCGCCTCGCCTCCAGGTAAGGAGAAGAGAAAAATCTCTCGCCCCTTCTCTTGCTGCTCGAGATTACTCCGTTGGGTAGATGTGCGAGAGTGGTGGTGTTGACGCGGGGGCAGAAGCTGAGCTGCTTGGGCCTCTGCTAGGGTTTGCGAATCTTGTTGTTTTCTTGCGAGGGTGGGGGGGAGCACTTGCTTGCTCGGGTAGGGTGGAGCTTAAAAGGGTGATTTTTTGAGCTTGGGAGGTGTCGAGTTGCGGGAGCTTTTCGCGCGCCCTAGCTGCTCGATCGCGCTTTAGTTCCTTGGATTTGGGCGCACAAGGACTCAAGGAGGAGTCTTCACCTCGGAGCTGCTGTTCCTAAGGATTGTCAGGTAGAATATAATTCCGTGGATCTTTGTCCGCAATTGCCACTTTGCGGTGTCGTTTTAGTGACGTGGGAGCTCGTGGAACAAAATGGCCTAGTTGTTGCTTAGGCTTCTTCCTTGGCGGAAGCCGTAATTTGATTTCTTCTTGCGCTGCCCTCGTGTGCTATGACCACCTTTATGGGTGTCGTGTGCTGTAGATTTTCTTCGCTCTGAGAAATGCAGATGTATAGGAGTAAATCTTTCTTACGGTTTTAGGTGGGGAGGACTTTTGTTGTTCATTGTTCATTTACTTGCTTGTTTTGGATGAAATGTACAAACTTTACTTATATACAATTGGCATCCATGTACCACAGCGTACAGTTAATTCTTTCTCTCTCGAAATTTTTCTTCCAGCTTCTATCATCTCATCTTTCTTTACTTGGGTAAATCATTTATCTGCAGCTAGAACAATAAGGGTCACTTGGGATGCCCGAGGCAGATCCAGCACCAGTAATGGAGGAGGTGGCTGTAGCAAATGGAGGAGCAGCACCTGACGTCACTGCTCCTGCTAAGAAGGATAACACCAACAAGGAAGAGGCTGCCGAGAGCAAGGATGTGGCGGTAGCAAATAAGAATGCTGAAGAACAGAATAAAGGCTCCGAAAATGGCACCAAGGGCCCATCGGATAGAGATGTCAAGATGGCAGAGGCTGAGGATGCAAATGAAGGTGATGCTGGTGGTGCGAGGCAGGCGGGTACTGAGGATGTCAAAATGGGTGGCATGGAGGATGCAGATGCAAAGGAAGATAATGATGCCAAGGCAGCAGAAAGTGAGGATGTCAAGATGGCTGAGGCTGAGGCAGGAAATGCAGACGTCAAAGATAAAGGACAGAAGGAAGATAAAGATGAGAACACGAATGTGGAGAAGAAGGAACTGAAAGATGCAAAACAAAGTGGTTCTGAGAAGCATGAGGAATTGAAAGAGCAAGGAAAAGGCGGTTCAGCTAAGCAGGAGGAAAAGAAAGCGAAAGAAAAGAGTGCTGCTGAGAAGCACAAAAAGACCAATGCCAATGAAGAAAAACTAGAAAAAGATGGTTCAAAGAAGCAAGGAAAAGATGTCGAGGCAACGGAAGAGCAAGTCAGTGAATCAGACAAGAAGGTGGAAGAGAATAAGGAGGAAACTCCTAAGAACAAGAAGGCAAGGAGTGCTAGGGATATGAGCCAGGGAAAGGATAAGAAACAGGATGGGTCCAAATCCAGGGAAGCCAAAAGTTTACTAAACACCTCAAGCCCTTATGGTACTGATCGCCCTCAACGTGAGAGGAAAACAGTGGAGAGGTTGGTTGAAGTGATTGAGAAGGAGCCAAACAGGAACTTTGTAGTTGAGAAGGTTCTTTGCTTGCTGTAATTTTATCCCACTATTTTCTTTTTGGCAAGGCAATAATTGTTGGTAAATCTTTTCATTGCAGGGTCATGGAACTCCTTTGAAGGATATGCCAAGTGGTATAGCCCTCTTGTCATTATGTTTACTGTTTGCTTGCTTCTATCTTTTTTAGCGCTTTATTGTAGCCCTTCACTGCTGTTTTTAGTTAAGGGACAGAGGTCCTTTTGCACTAATTGTTTGGAGCTGAGCACCGTACTTGCCCTAATGATGTGTTGTTTTACTGAATTTGAATAGAGAACTGGTGTGAAACTAGGTGGCTTGTAGGTCCCAGTTGAACTCATTTTTCTTCACCTGTGTTCTCCATCTTCTATATTGGTTGTGACTTATGTGCTACGAGAATGGCTCCAAACTTTTAAATCTAATCGGAGAAAAAAAAATCTCATGATCAGCTTGTTTGTGATCTATCAGTTGAAATAACAAGTGTTTACTTGGGTTCTCTTGTATGATGTGTATGGCTTTGATATGCTTAATGGCCATGTTTGTACAATTTCTCTATTTTATATTTTTATTTGTTTTACTACACATGTTAAGTACAGATATTCCGAGCTTAACTCAGCACACTCACAGATTTATCATTTATGTTCAGTTCTGACAGCTGCTAGTTTAAACTATTGTTCTATCGCTAGGCGCTAGTGTATCTGTATGATCCTTATTTTGAGGGACTCATTGGATGCTTCATGCTTGTCTTTTCCAGGGGAAAGTTATGTGAACAAATTAGGTGTTGATGTTTATGCATTAGCTGTAGAGTAGAATGGAAAATATAGTGCATAGTGCAACTTTGCATTTATGCAATGTGTCTGATCTTGGATAGATGAACAATATCTGATCAGTAAATGTTGCTTTGTTTTCTCCCTGATTATTTATTGTATTATCATCAAGTACCCACGAATAAGCTACAATGATCGCATTCTGATTGACAAATTTGATTGCACTTACGCATTGCTTTTATATGCGCAACATATCTTGATAAAAAAAATGAACAATTGTGGTTGTCTACTGTTTCAGCTCATGTTTCACTCTATGAAATTTATTTATTTTTCTAATGCACATTTTAGTGTTGTTTTTTCGCTGATTCGGTTTTTTGAAAATTATTTACAGTGGCGCACAGAATATCAAGGAAGAAACCTGCTGATCTTAAATTTCTTCACAATATTCTTTTTGGGAGGAAAGGCAAGGTAAACATTTGACATAATAGAATGTTGCTTTTGACATATCTGTTGCGGAATTTATCTTTCACTCCCTCTGTTTCACTATATTTGTCTATGGCCTCGGGAGTATACGTTTGAAAATATTTGTCCATTGAGAGGTTGTAGTAATTGCAATGTTTCCATTCTCTACCTCTACTTAAATGCTTCGCAAGAGGTTGTTGTGGTATGTCATTTAATAGGGCTATGCATCTTATTAACTTAGATTCTTGGTCTATGTGCATGGTGGGCTATGGACAAATACAGTGAAATGGAGGGAGCATCTTCTAGCACTTCAGTTGTATCCAGTTCAGCTGAATTAAAATATTCAAGCAAACTGCCACACTAAACTTCCCAAGAAGCACTAGTCTTTTCAAAATCCAAACAGGTTATAAGCACAGAGGATGTGCAATTTAGGATGACAAAGATGTATATTAAATGTTGTCACATCCATTGTGTTAACCCTTTGACTCTGCTGCATATGCTGTTTTGAAACAAAGAAAGCAAGGGAACCAAAAATAAAAAACTGCAAAATAATACAGCACCCTAAGTGATTAGCATATTGTTTTAAGATGCAAATCCTAGTAAAAGTGATTTTTCTCAGTGTAAAGCCTTGCAGCAGACTGCATGGCTTATCAAAATGCCATAGAGTAGCAGCAAAGCCCAACATATGGTGCATCGGGAAGCTAGCTTCACTGGCCAGTTCACTTTCCTTTTGTACAATGGATTTCCTCAATCTCAACTTCTAGGTGGTCAAAAGATGGCTAGTTGTTGGTTTGGGTTGTTGAAGTAAAACATGATGATCTATTATTTCCATTTCCATTTCCTTTATGGTAAAAGTTATTTTTGACTGATGTAAATGCTGGAGTTTCTTTTTTTGTGCACTTATCCTGACAAGTAGACTGTTTCCTCAATATTTCAGACTGTCGATTTTAAAGGTCATATACTCCAGTTCTCTGGATTTGTGTGGCACGAGAGTGATGTAATCTTCTTGGCTCCATATTTTGAACATTCCATTCTATTTAGTTGATAGAAATGATTTAATCTTTAAAAAGTTTTTCCTATCTGTAGGAAAAGCAGAGAGCCAAGGCAAAGGAGAAGCTTGACAAATGTGTGAAAGACATGTTGTTGGACCTCTGTTGGCTCCTTGCTATTCCGGTTCCAAAAACAAATGTTCGAAAGGTTATTTAATGTTCTGTTCTTTTGGTTAACACAAAGATGAGTTGCTATACCGTAATGAATATAACGGCATTCTAATAGTGAGATAACTCATGTAGGAAGATATTGTGGCGAAGCTGTTGGACTTCATTGCTGAACCTCATGCTATGACTGATTCTGGGCTCTCTGATGACCAGGTGAGAATAAGAGTTGTTATGCTATGTTCCTATCTTAGTATCAGTATCACTGTATAAGCTGTACCTTACTGATGTTGATGTTTTATAATTGGGATTAGAATGCATGATAATTTACCTTATCTTTCTCTCTGTGTGCTTTATTCTCTGCTACTGTCCAGGGGTCAAATTCTAGAAAACGCAAGAGAGGAGGTGGTAGTGCAAGTAAGACTCCGGACGGCACACCCAAGAGATCGAAGAAGGTACGGTGCGAAATTTGTCAGATGCAACCTGTTGACTATATTTCTTCAATTGGAATATTCAAATATGACTTATTAATATATGTAACCTTTATTAGTGCCCTTTTTTGCGATGTAATTAGTGATGCCTTGTTGGTACCACATTGAGTATATGCTTGTACACCCAAGTGAAGTTCTGTTTATCTTGTGATGATTTGTTAATGTTGGCACAGCCATGCATCATGCCTTAATCATTGTTAAAATCATGTTCTCATCGTTTGTTGTTGTAGAAATTTGTTGATGACGTAACTCCAAGTAAAAGGCAGAAGAAAGCTCCGGAGTATGATACTGATGAATATGAAGAGGATGAATATCAACCCATGAAGTCTGATAGTGAGGAAGACAAAGATGAAGACGCAGATGAAGCTGCTGATGAACAGGAAGATGACTATGACTCTGCGAAAGAAAAGGCAAGTAAGAAGTCCTCAGAAGTAAAAGATTCTGCAGGTAAAAAGAAGGGTGCCACAGGGAGCACCCATAAGACAGGTCCTCTAAGGAGAACCAGCAAGAGTCCAGGCAAAGTTTCCAAGGAAAAGGAGAGCCCTGATGACAGTGCAAAGGTCTTCTCTAGGAAGAAGAAACCCGTCACACCAAAGCGTACTCCAAGCTCTGAAAAGGAGATAAAAGGAAAGAAGTCATCAGGTAATTTATGACCCTAGACACTACAGTCTATGTTTCTTTGTGTATGATACTCAATACTCCAAATATTCCCTTTTCTTTGATGTTTGGTAAAATTGCATTTCTGTCTATTTATTGTCTGGGGTCTAGGATCTAGCTGATTCAAATTTACATTAGGGTTTATTTTATAACTTGCAGTAATTTGGCCACAGCCACACTTGTGCTGAATGTGCTCACAGGCCTAGCAGGTTGGAATTTACATTCTTAGTGCTTACAGCATTTGTTGATTTGGAATTTACATTATTATATATAGGAGCTTGATAAAATTCAGTGTACTAAAACGTATTCCTGGACAAGTGCTCCTATGCAGGATTTCTTTTGCTATACCATTACAGTGTACTTTGTGTGATGATTCAGTTATGCTTATGGCATAATCACACAAATATATTCCTTTTTAAGATAATCACTAGGACATATATGATGTCAGATTGTGTGACAAATCTGAACATTCTGTTTTCATCTAGGTAAAAAGGTCACAAAGGGTAAAGGGGAATCGGCAGAAGCAGGTCTGCCCAGCAAGGATGAGCTGAGGAAGACCATTATCAAAATCCTTAAAAGAGTTGACTTCAACACGGTGGGTTACACCTTGTTTTATGTAGTGGACTGAGAATATGACTACCTCACTTCATTAGTATCACCATTTGACTATTTGCCGTCAATTTATTTTCAACTTTCATGATTAATATACTGAAAATTATGAATGGCTGCATGAAAATGGTTCTGTTATATTTGTTGCCTATAGTATTTTCGTAATGCCGTATTTCTTTTGATGGCTGTTCTGGATAATGTTGTATGTAAAGAGTTTGATAGCGAAAAGTCAACCTATGACAGATATTTTGAAACACAGGCAGCTAATGGCACATACTATTACTTATGTTGGTTAACATAATGAGTAAAACGGTTGTCTATGCCTCTATGGTGGTATTGTTTCCTAAATATGGTTGGTGTTTCCACTAAAGTACATTCTCACTGGATGTATTACAGTTGTACTAACAGTGTACTTGCCCTTTTATTTTGGCTGCTCTAGTGTCTAGTTGACCTCTTCTCTCTCTCTCTCTCTCTCGAAATTTCTTATGTGGAGCTGACATGTTTGGGAATCTGATTTTGCAGGCTACTTTTAGTGACATTCTTAAGAAGCTCGGTAAGCCTTTCAAAACATGTTTTTGTTGTAATTGCAGTTGTTAATAAAGATTCTAACAAACTTCATCTTATAGATGACCACTACAAGATTGATCTGATTCCAAGAAAAGCAGCTATCAAACTTATGATTCAAGAAGAGCTAACCAAGTTATCGGAGGAGGCAGATGAGGATGAAGATGCTGAGAAGAAACAACCACAGCGTCAAGCAAAAGAGGTCGTGGCCTGAAGATTTGTGAAACCCCATAGCTGTAGCACCCACTGTTAATTATTTTGTACTTACATGTATGCCTCTCTCTTTTGCCTCTACGGCAGTCCTATGTTAATTATTGTTAATGGGTGCCCACAAACTCCAGAACCCTACCCCTGTCTGTGTATGGGAAAACATAATCTGTTGGCAGCTCCACACCTGTAGCTGACTGATGGGAGGCATTCCTAGGTAAGTTCTGTCTCTAGATTTCCAAAATGATGTTCTAAACTCAGCAATGGTTGTGGCAGAGCATGTAATGAATAGTTTCGTCATAGGTTTGAATAACATATGGACGTATTAAGCTGTAATCGTTTGTGTTCCTGTGATATTCTTTTTTTTCATTGCTTCTGTGGACCATGATCTAGCCATTTGTTTGAGGAAATATGTATGGGGTAATTCGTTGCTTCCAAGGTCTGCATTCTGCAGCTGTGTTGTGTTGGGTGTGCTGCACTACTGCAGTCCTAACTGGTCTTGCTGGATTCTCATGGTCTTGATCTGATGAACCAATTTTGGAACATGCAGGCTTGATCGAGGTTGACAACTCTTGAGATTGAGTCGACTCTGGTGCATACATAATTGAATTGAGGGGTCGAATCGTACAATCTTAGTAACGCATATAATTGATACACAACTATATTTTTAGGGGGATATTTATAGTGCAATCGTGCGGACTCTCACCTGGACCATTAGTTGGAGGTAGATGGCCCAGACATGGATGTCGAGTTATATATTTCTACCATGGTTGAAGCATATATTGCTCAAATGAAATGTGAGGGAGTAAGAAATTGAGCTGGTGGGAAAATGTTGATTCCCGTTATAGATTGATCATGAAATTAGTTTTTGATCTGTGTATTGCAGGAGCGTGTTCCATGCCCTTCGTTGCAACCGATTAGAGCTTTTCAAATCGAAGAGATAAAACATAGGGATAGTACTTAATAGGAATAAACTATTACAAAAGTCTAAAAATCAACCCCTAAGTATAAAACCTGGTGTTTGACACCTTGAACTAGCAATACTGTTTATTTTGCTATAAGATCGATTGAAGTTGGTTTTACTTTAAGTTGGCGCCAACGTAGCAGATATATTGAAATGTAAACTGGTATTGGGTTTAGGGTTTTGACGTAGCATTATAGTCAGCGGAATTAGAAAATCACTACTCTATACTAACATAAAAAGAATTTATCCGTTCACCACTTCCCTTTACGAGGCTTCCACCCAAAAATCCGAAAAAATAGAGCGCCGATTGATGGGCCTCTCCACGAGCCTTCCCTATCAAAACCGAAAAAATTGCTTTTCCTGGGTGATTTGGCAACCGCTCCGCAGCCCCCATGATTTCCTCCCCAAGTTAGCTTCCTTACTCAATCTCACTCCGCTTCGTAGTTCTCTCAACCAATCTCATACTCCTCACCACTTGCCCCCAAAATCGGCTCGCCTGTAAGCACCTTCGCAGTTCTCTAAGTGTTCTATGAGCATGTAAAAACACTTCCACTTTATTTCTAGGCAGATGAGTTTAGGATTAAAATTTTTTATTGGCATGCTCGTATAAATAAAAGGAATGTCAAAATTCTTGGTCATTTTGGAGTTAAGAGAATTTTGATTAAAGATCGCTAATTATGCCTAATAAAATGCTGGAGCGATGATTTCGGAAGGTGATAGGTTCGAGAATATTCTGGAATAACTTTTGCCTCCGCTTATAGATCTTGGAGTTTGGGACTTTGAGTAACTTTCTTTTCGGAATAGAAGGTGTTTGGGTAACTTTTTTTTTTTTGGAATAGAAGGTGTTTGGGTAACTTTCTCTTACGTCAAGAAGAAAACATCAAATGACACTCTCGGCCACTGCCATTGCCCATTGGCATTCATCCATGGTACACCCCGATGATTCCTATGCTTCGATCGATTTCTAGTGTTGATGCTCCTTTACTTGCCTTTTTTTGTGCCCAGTGTGCTTGCAGGTATTCGTTTGGCTTTGTATCCATGGTCGCGTACATGCTTGGTGGATGCAGAGATAAGAACTTAATTACTACCTAGAGTTTGGTTAAAGTGGTGCTAGTATCTTTCTTTATTTATGTAGTTCATATCCTTCTTTTCGATGCCCAAGATGATCTGCATTTGTGAGATCTCGGAAGGGGCGGACCTCAATTGCAAATTGCACTTTGATGGGTTGTGGTTGTGCAAAGGTAGTAAAAAAATGACGGGGCACATGTTGGGATGCAGGTGCTAAGATGATATACAGTGTTGATTTTCAGTCAATTGTTCATCGGTGTCAAAAACAATATGTTCACTTTTAACTCTTTGTTCAATTGTAGCGTATTGTAACCTTCTGAATTCCCATCTTATATGAATGATGAAGTGCGTCAGGCCATCTTGTACGCATTTCATATTTCACAAAGAAAATCTTAACAGATATATGTGTTTGGAGCTTCTGAATCACAAAAGTTAGCATATGTGAAATGTTCACCCTTTCTTGCAATTCGTTTGACGGTCATCATATCAATCAATGCTCTCAATTGATTGTAGTAGATATAGTCAAGTGGCAACAAACTTCTATTCCTTTGAGCAAGAATTATAATTATAACATAATATTTAGTCTAAGTTTGGTTTTCTGTTGTAACGTACGGGTACCTAACTAGTAAATTTTAAAAATGGTGTGGTTGTCATGTCATTCTCAAAAACAACCTTCTTCCTCCTCACTTGTTCCTCTCCCCCCTCTCTCTTCCTCCCCCTCTCTGCCTTCCTGCTTTCTTCACCTAGCGTATGTTCGTCCACCTATGATCTCCTCTAGCTCAACCTTAACACTGCATGCCCTTAGTTACACCGCCCAAGGCTAGGTTGCACTGCCAACCATGTCATTGCACTAGGCAAACCATTGCCTCCAAGCTCATCTTCCTGCACTAGCCGTGTCACCACGAGCGCCTCTACGCCTTTTGATCTTACGCTATCCTCACCCAAGCAACGCCATCACTAGAGGCCCATCTCGGTGAGCCCCATCGTGCTACCATGTGAGCCATTGTTGCTAGACCTCCCGGGCATCACCTTGAGCCATCTTTGGAACTTACCATCGCTGTGCACCTCCCCTACTCACGCTAACCCTGTGCGGCTACCTTACTCGCCGCAGGATCACCTAGCCCAAGGTTGGCTCACCATCGCTGAGCGGCCATGGGAGAATAGGGAGAGCTGCAAGAACATTGTCGGTGTGGGCAATGGAGACTGGATGAATGAGGGGCAAGGAAGAGAAGAAAATGGAACATGACATGTGGGTCCCCACGTGTCAAACCCATTGCCATTTGGGTGCCACATTGGTGCAAATCCAGCTTCCAATGTCCTCGGTGGTAAAATTAATATCCGGATTCAACACTTGCAAGGGATTGGATACCATGTTTCATACTTGGGTTTTATTTTTAGACTTTCACAATAGTTTAGGGGTTAAATGGATTTAAACGTTCTTGTCAGAGCACGAATCTCCAAGCTGCTCCAAGGGTTAGAAATTTGACTAATTTTGCAAAAAAAATTTATTGGGTGATATATAGCTCATCCACAAAAAAAGCACATCACAACAATTCAGCGAAGCACACCAACACAAACTGAGCCATTATACACACACACACATAATACTAGAAGACCAGTTTGTTGCAAATTTTGGGGAATTTATTCACTTGGTAGGATTTTGGAATTGCTTTGGATACAAAGGTATAGCATGTCTCCCCACCCTTAGGTGCCATACCCATTGCCTACGCCTCTATAATAGATGTCGCTACCTCTCCGGTTCTTCCTCCCTCAAATCTCCCATCCCACAAAATTGAAACTAGAGTTGCCACTCCAATTACAATCCAAATGACTTGCCCAAATGGGTCGCCTAGCATGGCATAGCACGAGCCTACATAGGGCATGACCTGATTAGGCTTGACATGGTGGCCCGAATAAGTTTTCGTGTTGTGCTAGCCCACATGCCTACCCTCCAACCTAGCCACGACATAGAGAGGGTTCAGGCCGTGTTAGGCCAGCCTGGACAAGCTTAGCCCAATGGGCCACTGGTGGCCCATTGAGCATGGTGGCCCAGTCCGGTGCTGCCCCGCTCGAGGCCCCGCGCTGCCCGTGGTAGCCGCGCCACCATTGCTGCCCGTGCGAGAGAAGGCTGAAGGGGGTGATTACTTTGAAGAGTGATTACTTCGGTGATTTTACCATATTGTGTACATACTTTTACTATCATTTATGTAACAAATTACTTTCTATAATATATAGAGAGGAACTCACAACATTTAATTTGACGAGTTGCGTGGCCTAATGTTCTCCGGAATACCAGGGAGGAGCTTGACAATGTTGAGTACGTGGAAGAGCATGCAAAGTAGAAGCTTTGCCCTATATACATTACCCTTCTCCTGCATATGAAAGAAATACATTATAACCTAAATTACTATATATTACGATACAATGTACTGCATGTCAGAGATGAAATTACTACTTACCAGTTTTGTGGCAGTTTGGATCTTCTGTCCTTTGTCATTGTAAAATTCCAAGAACTTCATGGCAAAGAAGGCACGGTAGTTCAGAAGAACCTATTTCATCATGGTGAACAACGGCCTCCTCCAATTCACAAACTTTGGAAACTTTCCAGCGGCCATGGCATGGAAAGTGTCATTCAAACATGCAACTACCTTACTGCTGACCACACGATAATGATCATCGGGGTCATGCATTTATGAACATAGTTGTTTCAGTCTAGCACGTCAATGTGCATGTGCACCATGTTTATGTAGTACATTGACTAGTGGAAGTTGTGAAGCAAGGGGGGGGGGGGAAGACATGACAATTGAAGCAGAAGGATTGATGACCATGTGAAAGCAAAATTGACTACTTTCATAATGTAAAATTACTGTAACTCACCGATTTTACTGCCTTAGGGTCAATCCTATCGAGTTTAGCTCCAAAAATACTCGTGGTGAGCACGCTGTTGTACTCTTCATTTTTCAAGAACTTCTCAATGTTTAACAGCCTCTACAAAATATGAAGTCACAACCATATAGTTGATATATACTACACATATATTAAATAATTTCTACTAGACACAAAGATTTTACTGCCTGAGAAATTACGTACCGAAGTTCCCAGGATAGAAAAATCCCGTAGCACACACTCTCTAGCCTCAATGCCATGTCGTCTTGGCACATGTAGTCAATGAAGAAAGACACGAAAATGTCTTCAGTCATCTAACCGTTGTTGAATGAGGCTACGATATCACCATTGATGGCAAAGATAAAAGTGTCATGGGACTGCAACAAGACCTGGCTTCAGCAAGACCAATAGTAAGTCACATCACAGCGTAGATGAAAAGAAATAAACACGCTCATATGGGAGAAAACAAAAGGAGAAAATCTCACCCTTTTTTTTGGCTCTAGTAATTTAGTATGAGCTCTCTAGCCTTGATGGCTATGTCAATCGGCACAGATAGCCATGTGGCACGACACTTGAATGGGGAGACCAGCTTACTAGGAACTTTGGCCATTCTCTTCCCCTTCCTCCTGGTATGTTTGGTGGGCAAGCCAAATGACAACCTGCATGCAAATAAACTTTTACTGTTGTAACTATAATGGAATTACTGCACTGTTATTATAATATTACTGCATAATAAATAAAAAGAAATGTTTTGAAAAAAGATTATTCTTTTATGACTCACATGTAATGTTTTACTGTAGAGTAATGAGGGACCCAATGCAACATTTTTAAAAATTTTTACTATTACATCTATATGAAATTACTAAATGTTTTACCGGAGATTATTCTTTTATGACTCACATGTAATTTGATTTAATGAAATATGGAACCATGGTTGGTGCCACGATTATTAAAATTTATGTCATGACATTGGTGTGTCATTAGCGGTGGTTATACAAACTTGGTTTCCACTCGGGCGAGTGATCGTGCAGTAAAGGAGGAGCGTGGTTTCACTTCGTGAGATGTGGTAGTCTTGCCCGGGTAGACTTAAGGACCTCACTTTGTGCACCATTGATCTGAGCTTTATTGTGCAAACCACATGTCTAGTATGGGATAGACCTGACTGACTAATTTGGGATGTTTCAACTTTAATCTCGCCATCGTGATGAACATGATTGCTGATTTCCATGTGACGTAAGGGGGGTGATGCGAAACCCTAGCAAGAGGGATTAGATTGGAATTGAACTTTGTAAAGACCTTGTTGTGATTTATTGAGATCGAGGCTAATCACATCGTGTGGGTACAGTTGCGTAACTTCTGTAGAGTGTAAAACTATTCGAATAGCCGCGTTCTCAGTTATGAACAATGCTCGGTGATTTCACACGATGGGTAATATTTTCAGTTAAACTTGGTAGTTTATGTTGAAAGTGGACAGGTAGTTCACTGTTGGTTTAGCTTGTGGATGAGATGTCCACAAGTGGTTTACTTCAATTCCATTGATTATTTATTATTATTTTTTCGCTTAAAGTTCGCTTTCAATCTATTTATCATATTTACCGTGAAATATATTTTATGCAAATTAACCTTTCAGCATTCCATTGGTAAACCTTGCATATTATATTACATTCATTTGTTACAAACGACTTGCTGAGTACTAATGTACTCACGGCTTTATGCCTATGTTGCTCAGTTGAGGAGAAGTATTACCAGCAAGAGGTTCCAGAAGGAGAGTACTTCGACAACTTCACGGATTAGGACTTCATTCTCCACTCGATAGCCTGTGGGCTTGTCGATTGGCCGCTACGCTTTATTTTAGATTTTCGCTGCTAGTTTTATTAAGCCCTTCTGACTAGAGATATTGTAAGCTTGGCCATAAGGTCGTACTTTTGGAATTTATTATTATTTGAGGTTTCCCTTTAATTTAGCGTGTGTATGGTTGTGATTACATCTATGTTTGACTGTGTGCACTAGCGTGATCCGTGTAGTTTACACAGAGAGTCCGAATTTGCATATTCGGGTCTTGATAGAGGCTGTCACGTCTCCCACTTCCTCCTCATCACCTTAAGTGAGTGGGAACAAGGACCTCAAAGGCACATATTACACATTGGGGTCCAATGCCTAACTACCATCGGTGGCATGGCTTGGAGAGGCTTGGGCTCAGCATCTGCTATATCAGGTGTCAGTGCAACCTTGCACCATTTTGCCCTCCTCTCCTCGGCAGACAAGGTAGTTACCAAATGCTCATTTGGCATGAGCAGAGACCTAATCATGCGCCGAAGGCTCATTTGGCACTAGTCGAGACCTGATCATGCACACAACCTTAGTCTGTGCAGTCTCAAGGCTCTTGTGGCCCTTCTGGACCAACCTCATTGCCTTACTTGCCTTGTTGTCAAACTTTTGAAGATCCTACATGGTGTCCCTTTGTTTTTCCTTGCTCATTGATTATACAGACTCACCAAGTAGGGCACACATGCTGGGGAACTGTCCAGCAATGGTGCGTAAAACTTTCTCCGATATGTCAGCCTATGCTGTAGTGCTGGGCCAGTAGCAAGTACCCTTCCTAGACCTCAGCTACACAGGAAAAGGAATGTTACAATTACTGCATGTGCAAAATCCATTTATGACATGGGACTGATATCTTACTGCATGTGACATAAACAATTACAACATGTTTGCAAAATATTTACTACCTATGTAAGTAGATAGAACATTTTTTGCTGTTACATACTTTACTATATTCAAATTAACATAGAAACTAGTATGAGTTGGTGCACTCACACTGAGATTGCTGAAGGTCTCCTTCCTGTTGTGCTTCGTTATCCCGTCGTCCACCACGATCTTGTCGACGAGCGACGTTGAGAAGTGTACGGCGCGGGGGGTCTCTAGGGCGTTGATGCTATGGATGCACCTCAGGTTGTTGAGATAGTAAATTTATGACATACATTTTACTAAGATAAATCTATGACATACATTTTACTGAGTGTCAAATTGGAAAATTACTACCGATAAAAGATTATGCCAGCTTTCAGAACATGGTAGATAAAGCAATACTTATTGAGGAAAGTCATAGTGAATTGGAGGAATCTCGCATGAGAAGGATGATGCAATAAGGATCTCAGCTGCATCAGTCCCAGAAAGCTCGTTTCAGCACATACCAGCTAGCTCGTGTACCACAGCAGTCAGGATTTAGACTCTCACGCCAGCACCCCGTCAGTTTCAGCCCGGACCCCATCCCATTAGGTCGAGTAATCAACAATAGAGGAATGTTAACCCTGCAGGATCAGTTACTTGTTTCAAGTGTCATGAGCCAGGACACTACACCAGTAAGTGCCCTCGGAGACAAGCCCCGATGCTAGATTGTTTCAACTTGGGAGATACGCCAAATCAGACACCTGCTTTAGGACCAGGACCCCAAGTGTCAGGTCAAGCCAGTCGGGTTCCCCAATCAGTTGTACATGGTCAAGTGAACCATGTCACTGCAGAGGAGGCTCAAGCATCGCCAGATATTATGATCGGTAAGTTCCTAATCAATTCAGTTTCTGCTAAAGTTTTGTTTGATTTTGGAGTTTCACATTCATTTGTTTCTTAGAGTTTTGTCTTAAAGCAACAGTTAAAAACTGTTGTTCTTGGATCTATTCTTTTGGTTCAATCCTCAGGCTCTGAATTGAGTACAAACCTAGATTATCCGGAAGTCAAGATAACTGTTCAAGGAATGGAGTTCTCAGCCGATATTGTTGTGTTGGATATCCAATCTTTGGATGTGATTTTGGGAATGGATTGGCTTAAGAAGCAACAAGTAGTGTTGGATTATGGAATCAGAACCATTACCTTGATCAGTTCAGATGGAAGAAAAGTAAAATTTGCAGCCAACTTGAGTCAGCCAGATAAGGTTATAGTTTGCCAAACCAAAGGGATTATGTTAAAGGATGTGCCAGTTGTCAGAGAGTATCTCGACGTATTTTTTGGATGATCTTCCCAGAATGTCACCTAACTGAGAAGTGGAGTTTTCAATTAAGCTAGTACGTGGTACTTCACTAATATCCAAGAGACCATATCGGATACCTGCCAATTAGTTAGCGGAATTAAAGAAGCAAATTTAGGAATCATTGGATAATGGTTATGTTAGACCTAGTTTGTCTCCGTGGGGAGCGCTAGTGTTATTCGTCGAGAAAAAGGATGCTAGTCAGCGTATGTGTGAAGATTACTGAGCACTCAATGAGGTTACTATCAAGAATGAGTGTGGATTTCCCACTTGAGACAATGACGTTTGTCCGATAGTTGCTTCCTTGCTGAAGCCAACAGCCCTAAACAGTGAAAGAGCATAGCCTGCAGGAGTCAGTGAGAGCGAACCTCAGGCGGGTTAACCAGGTGTGCGAAACCCTCAGTATCCCCATGCTAGAGCGTTATGAGTCGAGTGGCAGTCGGCCACACGGCCATGAAGGTGACAGAG
The DNA here is from genome assembly GCA_036346265.1 of Melocanna baccifera. NCBI lineage: Eukaryota > Viridiplantae > Streptophyta > Magnoliopsida > Poales > Poaceae > Melocanna > Melocanna baccifera. The sequence continues at coordinate 13,955,427 of CM070683.1, forward strand.
CAGAGGGTTCCCCTTTGCATCACAGGGATCGCTCTCCCCTCGCGATGCAGCCGCTGCACTCATTGCCTCCGTCCGCAGATGAGTCAAGTGAGGCCCAAGGGACTGCCGAGGAGACTACCGCAGCTACGTCAACATCTCCAGCCCAACCAAGAGCCCAGGTGGTGTGGCCGATGAGTTGACCGGCCCTATGGATGGTGTGGGACGTGAGGTCCCAGACATCCCCAAGGACATGGCCACGTCATTGCTAATCCGGTAGGCATCTCTGGATACTGGCGTGGTGATACACACTGGGAAGGATGTAGCACCCCCATCAACCGTTCCCAAGGCATCTCCCAAGACTAGAGTGATGAAGTGCGATCAGGTACCTTCCCCCAAAGGTATGGGTAGGGCAATAGCTCCCGAGGCCTCTCTGAATACTCGAGCAGCCAAGCGTGCTCGCATGTCTCCTCCACCCATGGCCATAAGCACAGGCGTCCGCATTGCACTGACAGTGCAAGTGGAAGACCCGAGCTCCAATGCGAACCTTACTGGCCCAGATCTGGCATTGTTGGTGGTACGTCTGCAAGCCCTAATATGGAGTCCAAAGGTGTTGTTGGGTCCCGACCGGCATCCCCTATTCAAGCTACAGGTACGACCACTTCCTTCTCTCCTCGTGACATCGTGAGGCTTTCACCAATCTGCTCCCTAACATTGTCCTCGACGTCAGTGGGCCCCTGATCTCCAGGACGTGCACAGGGCTCTAGCGACGGAGTTGGTCATGGCCCGGTTGGCGTTGTCACCATGGACATGTCCTCAGATCCCACGCTCCTCGAGGTCTTCAGCATGGACTCTCAGTGGCTCGTGGTGGTGGATTTAATGCCTTGGCCAGAGGCACTGAGGGTTTTTCAAGGGGTCGTGGACTGTGCGGACACAGCCTTGGACTGTCGCACGCTTTCTTCATGTAGCTTTGAGCTATTGGAGTGCGTTCTTGAGGCGACTAAGATGAAGGTAAGTGTATTTTAGCATGGTGATAAATTTACTAGACTGCTTGCCGACATTGAGGTGTATTTTAGCAGGCCCTCACTCTTGCCGTGCTGTCCAGGAGGTGAGGTACTAGGAGAGAAATGGTTTGCAGGAGCAGTTGGCTGCCATAGAGGCAAAGACTACGACCACCCGTCGCACTACAGAGGAAGTGATTACTCTTGCTGTGGCAAAGGAGGAGCACATCCACTTCCTAGAGATGGAGGGCATGAAGGCCATTGCCGATGCATGTGCCTTGGTAGAGTAGACTCAGCGGGTGGCTGTCGAGGAGCGCGAAGGGTTGCTATAGCAAATCTCTGAATTGCAAATGGAGAGAAGCCAGCTAACGTCAGAAGTAGTGGCAAGGGACTGCTTGCTGGGTGACGCTTCCTTGTCTTCGTTGAAAAATACTCTAGTCGACCTCGCAGTGGAAGTCCCCCTTCGATCGCATGGACTCGAAGACCTGTTGTGGAACCTTCAGAGGATTGGGGAGGCTTCACTGCTGGCTCGGAATGCCACACGCATGTATGGCAATCATTGCTCACTTGTAGCAGCCAGATGCTCCTTGGTCTACTTCACATGTGAGGCTGCTTGCACGTGGGCGTACTGGCCCATCCTCGCCTGGACTTCCTGGCGAGGAGCAGAACCATATCGGAGGCACTCCATGTAGTACGCTGATCTGTTTGAGCCTTCCACCATCAGATCTGGGAGTACATCAGCGATACCACCACGAAGGTCACTATGAAGTGTACTCTGGGTGCGAAGGTGGACCTCGGTACCTGGCTGGGTGAGGTTCCCCGATGGTCTAAAGATGGCGAGCCCGCCACGGATGTCACAATCGAACGTTAGGTGTGAAGCTGAGGCCTTGTGTCCTGCATGGTGTGTGTGGCCACCCAAGCCTTTATATATTCGGCCTTGGGTGTCTTTTGTGATGTAACCATCCTTTTGTAATGGAAAGAACATGGTGCTAGTGGCATGTCCTTGTGTGAATGTTTGTATGATGAACAGGTTCTTGAGGAGGACCAGCTCTGTGTTCTGGATCACCTTGTTTATCATCGGCTATGACACTGGGGGTGGGTACAGGAATTGCTATGGTTCTGGGCAGAGCCGCCCCGCAGGAGTGATTTCCCCCTCTGGCACTACATAAAAATAGAACCCTCCAACAGGGAGTAGAGTAAGCGAGGCCCTTCTCCCCCAATATCATTATTGTGGGTGTCGAATAATGTATGATTGTACCAATTGATGAAAGCGATTATGTGAAGTGTTGTGTATTATGGCGACCTAACGAGACGTCGGGTTAACAAGTAGAACAGACAATACCAATGAGTATGACGGCTTGCATGTAGTCATGAGCCAAAGATGGTCACATAAAGGTACTCAGAGCTGGTCCCGCATGTCACCCCAACCATTCAGGTGGAGTTTCGCTCAATCGGTCGTGAGACGTAGGCTAGAAAAAAACATGCTCCGTGCCCTGCCTTTGGACGAGCATGGATGAAGTCGGTGGTGGCACACGCGCACTCTGTCCCCCACCCTTTGGATGGGCATTGATGAAGTCGGCGGTAGGACGAAGCCTAAAAATGCACGCTCTGTCCCCCAGCCTTCGGACAAATGTCAATGAAATCAGCGGTGGGACGAAGTTTGAAAAATGCTTGCCCCATCCCCCACACTTTCGGTGGGCGTCGACAAATTTGGCGGTGAAACGAAGTGTCAAACGTACGTGCTCCATCCCCCACCCTTCCGGCAAGCATCGACGAAGTCGGCGGTGGGACAAAGTCTAAAACGTGCGTGCTCCGTCTGCCACCCTCCAAATTGACGTCGACAAAGTCAGCGACGGAATGAAGTTTAAAACGCGTGTACTCCGTCCCCAACCCTCTAGACGGGCATTGATGAAGTCGGCGGTGGGATAAAGTCTAAAACGCGCGCCCCATCCCCCACCCATCGGACGGACATCAACGAAATTAGCAGCGAGGCGAAGTATAAAAAAATGTGCACTTCGTCCCCCACCCATCGGATGAACATCGATGAAATTGGCAGTGAGACAAAGCCTATAAACGCGTACTCCGTCCCCCACCCATCCTGTGGGCGTCAATGAAGTTAGCAGCGGAACAAAGTCTAAAATGTGTGAGCTTCGTCCCCCCATCTGACAGGCGTCAATGAAGTCGGTGGCGGGATGAAGTCTAAAACGCATGCGCTCTGTCCCCTACCCTCCGGACGAGTTGTTGACGAAGACGACGGCGGGGTGAAACCTGAAAAATGCGCACTCCGACCCACATCCTGATTTTCAGAGATTATTTGAAGTTTTTAAAATAAAATTCAATATTTTGATTTTTTGGAATTAATTAAAGCTTAAAATTGAACTTTTATTAAATAAAAAGATTTAATATGAATAAAATAAACATTAACATATGCTAAAAATATTTTATTTAGGTTCCTTGTGTCTCAAGGAATTTTCTAAGAATTTTTTTGGTTTATTTGTTGTTTTCTAGAGCTCCTTTTATTTTATTTGAATTTCTAAAATAAGAAAATCCCCCAAAATCTGTGAACAGTAAAGGGCCGGCCCATTACTGTTCATCTGGCCCATTGAGTCCCTGTCGCCTGATCCTTCCAGGGACACATGTCAGCCATCCGAGCTGAGCTTTTCCTCTATCGTCGGATCCGTTATGGAACACATGTCACTCATCTGGCAGCAATGGTACTATTCATCTATGCCACATGCCACGGACCGTCCGATTGCTCGTTGTGTCTTGCGTTGCCAATCCAGACAAGTGTGCACTGTTCATCTTCCCCACCTAGCCGAGCCATGTTCGCACCGAACTCCTCGGTGTCTATGTCATTTCCACCACGGACTCCTCCTTCCATGCCCATCTCGGAGTCTCGGTGTCTACGCCATAAAACTGAGCCACCACCTCCGTCTTTCGTACCCCGTAGCCGAGCTCGCCCACCTCGCCGAGTTCACTGTTGAGGTTGTCCACACCGCTGGCATCATATTTGTGTCCAGCCAACCGCCATCTCACTGTTGGTCACCGCTGTCATCTGACCAGCCACAGATGAATCAGTCGTTGCCCTGACCTCATCATCCAGAAATCCGTCGCTTGAAGGCCAGCTGAACCATGCAGCTCCACCCACCTCTAGCCAGTTCACCACTCGCTGATTGCTGCCCCTCAGTTCACACGCTCGCCCGTGACCCCTCGCGTGCTGAAGTGCCACCTCACACCACGCACCGGCCGACAGTTCGTCGCCATCCGCCAATCACCGCCCAACGTGTGTCGTAGTTTCGGCCGTCCGTTCGCCCTCATTGGCACCCAATCGAATCTACACCGATCGATGGATCCAACGGATGAGATCCATGCACATGGCTCGTCCACTGCTTTTGGATCATTGTGATGTTACCCTGCACCCACACCAGTCGACGGTTCGCCTTCTCTGTGGACCAAGTCCGCCGTGAGCTGAGTCACTAACAGCTGGGTCCCACTTGCTAGCTGCCCCTATTCCATGAACCCATGAGCCAGCCGAACTGAGTCAGCAGCCACGTTAGAGCCACCTCAGCCCTAGAAGCCACGTGTCGCCATGTGTTAGTGCGACGTCAACACCTGAGCCGCCCCAAATGCCACGTCGGATGCCACATCACCCTGCCACACATCAGCCATGTCAGCACTAGTGCCAGCTATTTGCCACGTGTCAGTCTAGTCAGTTGCCATGTCAGCCCTAACCACCACGTCAGCAAGCCTAGTCACCGTGCACTGTTCCATGAGCCGAGTTCATTGTGAATCTGCTATTCTGTGCACTGAGTTCACAACACAATACTTTTTTGAATTTCTAGGATTTTCCTTAGTGTTAATTTTTCAAGAGTCCGTTCTCCTCTGTCCTAACTCCGATTGACCCCATTCTTTTTTTAAATTCATCTAAAATTGAGCTCTATCTTTTGGTTTTAGTTTTGAAGTTTTTAGATTTCATTTAAATTTTATTTAATTTTATTTTGTGCCACATTCGTTTTCTCTCTCATTAGATTGCGTCTTCGAAGGAGCGGAAGTACAACTAGAAGATCAAGAATTTTTAACTAAGCAAAACCAAGGAAAGTTGTGTCCTTTGATCATGTTGAATCTAGTTTGAATATATTAATTATCTATTTTATTTTAAATTATTATGCATCGCTATTTTATTACAAACCCTCATATGTGGTAGTTATTGTCCTACTTGATTAATCCTTTACTTGATAAGTTGAATACCATAATTCCATTGTCACTGTAGGATGGAAAATTATTTAGTGATACTATATTAGTTGTCACATGGATTATACGATAAAATTTGCTTAGCCAAGCTTATAGTCTCGATGGGTTTATCATCACATATGATCAATTAATTAATGTGATTTAATGAGATATTAAATCATGAATGGAGTCACAATTATAAAATTTATGTGCCATAACATTGGTATATCATTGGTGTTGGTTATACAGATTTGGTTTTTACTTGGATGAGTGATTATGCAGTGAAGGGGGAAGTGTGGATTTACTTCGAGAGATATGAATGTCTCGCCTGAGTAATGTTAAGAACTTAACTTTGTACGTTATTAATCTGAGCCTTATCGTGCAAACCACATGTCTAGTATGGAATAAATCTAACTGATTAATTTGGGATATTTTAATTTCAATTTCGCCATTGTGATAAATATGTTTGCTGATTTCCATGTGGCACAAGAGGGTGTGATGCGAAACCCTAGTGGGCGGGACTGAGTTAAGATTGAACTTTGTAAAGGCCTTGTTGGATTTCCTAAGCGCGAGGCTAATCACATCGTGTGGGTACAGTTGTGCATGCTCTGTAGAGTGTAAAACTATTCGAATAGTCATATCTCCGATTTTGGACAATGCTCGGTGATTTCACACGAGGGGTAGAGTTTTTATAAAAACTTGGTTGATTATCTTTAAAAAATGAATAGTTAGTTCACTGGTGATTTAACTTGTAAATGGGTAGTTCATAAGTGGTTTATTCAATTCCATTGATTATTTACTTATTATCATTTGTTTCTTTAAAGTTCACCTTCAATCTATTTATAGTATTTACTTTAAATTATTGTTTACTGTAAATTAACCTTTTAACCACCCATTGGTAAGCCTTGCATATTATATTGCATCATTTGTTATAAACGACTTGCTGAGTACCAATGTACTCACGGTTTTATGACCACCGTTGCTCAGTTGAAGAAGAGGAGTTATATCAGTAGGAGATACCAAAAGGAGGATACTTCGACAGGTTCACGGATTAGGACTTCACTTCTCAGTCAATTGCCTGTGGACATGTCGAGTGGCTACTACACTTAATTCAGTTTTTCATTGCTAGATTTTAAGCCTTTAGGATATTATTTGTAAACTTGGACATAAGGTCATAGTCTGATAATTATTAATATTTGAGTCTTTTCTTTATTTTATCATGCATATGATTGATATTTCATCTATGTTATACTGTGTGTACTAGCGTGATCTTGGACTAGTATAGTATACATAAAGAGTGCAGATTTGCATATTTGGGTCTCGACACCCACCCTTCGGACGAGCATCAACAAAGTCGGCGGTAGGACGAAGCCTGAAAACTGCACTCTCTGTCCCCGAACCTTTGGACGAGCATCGATGAAGTTAGCGATAGGATGAAGCCTGAAAAACATGTGCTCCATCTCTCACCCTTCAGACGAGCATCGATGAAGTCAATGACGGGACAAAGCATAAAAAACTCATGGGACAACAAAGTTCCCCGCGCTCTATACCCCACAAAGTGTGCACAGAGACATAAGACCCCGCATGTCTCTTTTTTCTATACTCCATAGAGTTGAGTGCGCACGGAGACCTAAGACTCCGCACATCTCTTTTTTTAATACTCCGTAGAGTTGTTCAAAACGAGTAAGTTCCCGGTGTTTTATACTTCGCCAAATGCACGCGGAGGCCTTAGACTCCACACATCCTACTTATGCTCCGTAGATTGCACACGATGGCCATAGACTCAGCCTATCTTATTTATACTCCATAGAGTGTGTGCGGAGGCCTTAGACTCTATGTGACCTTTTTATACATCGTAGAGTGGGCGCAGAGGCCTTAGGCTCCGCATGTCTTATTTATACTCAAGTATGCGAGAAGGCCTTACGCTCTGCACATCTTTTTATACTCCGTAAAGTTGGCACGGAGACCTTACACTCCGCCCATCTTATTTATACTTTGTAGAGTGCGCACGGTGGCCTTGGACTCTACATGGCCTATTCATACTCCGTAGAGTGTGTGCAGAGGTCTTAGACCCAGCGCGTCTTATTTATACTCTGTAGAGTGCGCGTGGATGCTTTAGACCATGTGTAGCATTTTTATACTCCGTAGAGTGCGCACAGAGGCCTTAGACTCCACACATCTTATTTATACTCCATAGAGTGCGTGCAGAGGTCTTAGACTCTGTGCGACCTTTTTATACTCCGTAGAGTGGGCACAGAGGCCTTAAACTCCATGCATCTTATTTATACTCCATAGAGTTCGCGCGCTATACGCACTTGGGAGTGGTGGGTAATAGGACAACGAATTGAACCTGAAAATGGGGCTTTATTTATGTCCTCCCATTTGCGTGGTTGAGCTGCTACAGATATATAGGCACAAAATAAACGTGGGCTCCCCTCCCTGCTACTAGTAGACGTAGTATCAATGTAGACGATCCACATTCCATGTATGCTTGAGGTCCACCCCCTTGATGGTTGCCAAGTGATACGCCCCCGGCTAGAGGGCTGCCATTACAATGTATCAGCCCTTCCATTTGGACTCCAGCTTGCTAACCGTTGCGGCATGCAACGCCTTTCTCGGGATGAGGTCCCCTGGCTTCAACTCTCACTACCGCGCATTCTTGTTTTATGATTGCACTGTCAGGCGCATATATTTTGCGACGTGGTCGGCTGCCTTGACTCGCATCCCATCGAGGAGGTCCAAGGAGATAACTCGCTCTTCGATTGGAGCTGGTGTGAGGACCCTCCTCGACCAGGCCTTGATTTCCTCTGGTGCAACGGCCTCATCTCCATAGAGGGCTTGAAAGGTGTGAAGCCCACAGGGCGTGTTGCTGTGGTGCGGATGGACCAGCGTACGCTCAACAGCTCTTGTGGCAATCTATCCTTTGAGAAGGCTACAAGGCATGTCTTGACGCCTACAGAGATGGTGCTGTTGGCCAGCTTGACTACCCCATTAAACTGTGGGTGTCCTACAGAGGCGTAGCAAATCTTCATGATCATTCGCTCACAGAATGCCTTGAACTCTACGGAATCGAACTATAGACCATTTTTATGGTAATTTCCCTTGGGACCCTGAAGCGGCAAATGACGTTTTGCCAGAGGAAGCACTGGACTACTGCGGAAGTGACCTTGGCTAGGGCGATAGCCGATAGCCTCAAGCCATTTGGAGAAGTATTCAAACACTACCACAATGAATATCAAGTCCCTCGAGGCACATGGTAGACAGCCGATGACGTCGAGCCGCTATCGTGCCAATGGCCAGACTAGCAGGATAGGCTGGAAGTGAGTGGGAGGCCTATGGATAGTCCTACCCATCCACTGGCTTCCTTGACACTTCCTAACGAGGTTATGAGCATCAACAGCTGCTGTGGGCCAATAAAAGCCTTGCTTGAATGCCTTGCCGACAAGGGCTGTTGGAGCAATATGGGAACCACAGAGTCCAAGGTGAACCTTAGAGGCACCGGAGGAGCGGGGCGCACACCCCATGCTTGTACAATATGCCATCAAGCACGTGGAAGGATCTGACGCACTACTATAGCCGTTGTAGTTTAAGAGGGTCATTTGGTTTGGCTGCTCCTTGGAGGAATGCGCAGATGGGCTCCCTCCAGTCACCGTTGGTGGCAATTCGATGGACCAGCATGGGGTCACACTGATCTTGTTAGATGGCCGCACTAGGCAGGGTCTCGGTGAATGCCCCTGCCGGCAGCTAGGTTTGTTGACTGGTAGCTTTGGCCATGATGTTGGCCTCCTCATTGTCGGCCTGCGGTATTGCATTAACAGTGATGCCCAAAAAATAGTGCTCCCTCACTCTGATAGTCGCCAGGTACTTGGTGAGATCTGGGTCTTTAGGCTGGTAAGACTTGTTGACATGCCCCACATGCAGGTGGGAATCGGTATGCACTAGCATCCTCTGCGTGCTTAGGGCCTTGAGCTTGCTGAGGCCGAAAAGTAGAGCCTCGTGCACACGGAGTAGGACAGGCGATGTCCCTCCAGTGTAGTGATGACTACTCTGACGCCCACTCCAGAGGCGTTGTACGCTCTGTCAGTGTGAAGACTCCAGATCGGCTTAGGAGGTATCTGCATTTGAGTCTCAGCCGGTGAGGTCCATTCGTGACAAAGTCTGTAAGGATCTAGGACTTGACATGGTGTGGGGAGCATAGCTCAAGGAGAAGAGCGCGAGCTCTGCCACCTATTTACTGATATGACCTGTTGACTCCCTATTTTACAGCATTTCAGCCAAGGGGAACGACAAGGGCACCATGATATGGTAAGCTAAGAAGTAATGATGGAGCTTTCGTGAGGCCATGAGAAGCACGTAGGCCAGCTTCTCCAGTTCGATATATCTTGTCTTGGCTCCCAGAAGGGTCTCTGAGATGAAGTAGACCGGGCACTAGATGGGCACCTCCTCAAAAATGAGGACCACACTTACTGCTACTGGTGTGGCCACCAGATAGAGCAACAGTGGAGCCTCTGGTGCTAGGGAGATGAGCAATGGAAGGTTGGCTAGATGCTTCTTGAGCTCCTCGAAAGCCATGGCACAGTCGTCGGTCCAGTAATCCATCGCAGCCTTGGAGCATTTTGAAAAATAGGAGACCTCGCTCAGCTGCTCTGGATAAGAAGTGGCTGACAGCGACGAGCTGGCCTGTGAGCCTCTGGACCTCCCTTGTTGTCCTAGGTGGCTCCATGGAGAGGATTACATTGACTTTTTCTAGGTTCGCCTGTATTCCTCGTCTGGACATGAGAAATCCAAGTAACTTCCCTGCTTGCACCACGAAGACACACTTGTCCGGATTTAGCTTGACACTGGCCCATCGGAGGTTGTCAAAGGTTTCTTGGAGGTCTTGTTCTTGGGACCCATCTCGATTATTTTTAACCACCACATCATTGACGTAGGCTTCAACATTCCTCCCGAGCTGGGTGGTGAGGGCGAAAGTGACCAAGTAGGTGATGTGGCTCCTGCATTTTTGAGGCCAAAGGGCATTTGGATAAAGCAATATGTGCCTCTCGAAGTGATGAAACTTGTCTTGGTCTCATCTTCTCTGGCCATACGAATTTGGTGATAACCCGAGTATGCATCTAGGAAGCTCATTAACTCGCATCTAGCTGTGGCATCCACTAGCTGGTCAATCGGTGTAAGAGGGTAGTTATCTTTCAAGCATGCCTTGTTGAGATTTTTGAAATCAACACACATGCGCCACACCCTGTTGGCCTTCTTGACCAGCACCAGGTTGGTGAGCCATTCCGGATGATGCACCTCGCGGATGATGCCGACCTCGAGGAGCTTGGCGACCTCCGCCTTTGTGCTGGTGCTTGAGGGACATGTGCCATAGTTTTTTTGCCTAAATGACTTGGTGTCTAGGTGCACTTCCAGGTTGTGTTCAATGATGGAGTGGTCCACCCCCGTGATGTTGACTGGAGACCATGTGAAGATGTCCATGTTGGCATGAAGGACTCGAAGGAGTTCCTACTCGACCTCTAGGGGGAGGCCCTCACCAATAGAAACTTGCTATGAAGCGTCTGTGTCATGTAAGGGGACCCTTTTTACATCACCATCGGGCTTGGGCTTGGGTTTCCACCCCAGGGCTGACGGTGACGATGGTTCAGGCTTGGCGAGGGTGTCGCTAACAGCATGCACCTTGCGGAGGGGGCTTCGCAAGCCTAGCTCTATTTGGTGGGTGAGATCTTGGTCTTTGTACATGGTGATGATGCCATGCGGACCCAGCAACTTCATGCATAAGAAATTGTGATGTGGTACTGCTCCAAATGTGTTGAGTGTAGCCCTTCCCAAGATGGCGTTGTTCGGGTACGGGAGATCAATAACGTCGAAGGTTATGTCTTTGGTTCTTGCCTGGTCGTGCTCGCCAAAAGATACCTAGAGTTGTACCTGGCCCAGGGCCCGCAGTGGTTGGCCCCCGAAACCTTGGAGTGGGACAACTGATGGTTGGAGCCTACTTCGAAGGATGCCCATCTGGTCAAAGACGCTGACAAACAAGATGTCCATGGAGCTACCCCCATTGATTAGGACTCTCTTAACATGACAATCTAGAATACTGGCCTGGATCACCAGGGGATCCTGGTGGGGGAAGTTGACACCCACTGCATCAACCATTGTGAACGTGATGTTGGCCTGTGCCTAGTCGGGGGGCATTTGGGCGGGATATGTGGTGACATGGTGTAGTCAATGGGTGTAAGCCTTCCTATGTTGTTCGGACGGGAATTCTAATGATGAACCTCCCGTGATGGCATTGATGACCACGTGCATTCCGCCGTCGGAGGCCTATATGCACAACACATCGGGGTTGGCTTGACCGATTGGCCCTCATTAGGCTATTAAACATGTGCCACCACCAGCGCTCTAGCCTCGAGTGCTTTGTCCCTAACAACTCTCTATCAGAGCGCCACGATGGTCGTGCAGTGTTAGGTGAGGTGGTCTCCGTGACCATGCACCTCACACCATAGCCCTCATTGCTGCCCATCATCACGCCCGTGTCCACCACCACTCTCATGACCATGACCTCTTCCCCAACCTCGATCCTGTAGCCATGGCCCCAGTCAGCTGAGGTGGTGGTGCTTTCATCGCCCCCACCCTCGATGTTGAAAATATACTTGCATTGCTGGTTCTTCTGTTGTTTATGGGTGGAGCTATCCTTCGCAGGGTTAGATGCGTTCTTTGACTTGGAGGTATTGCCCCGATGCCACTGCACATACTCTTCTGCTCTTGCATATTGCTTCATCTTGTCAAAGAGTTTATCAACTGATTTTATAGGCTTGCATGCGTTATATTCAACCAATGGCCCTGGGCGAATACCTCGTATTGCTGCGTTCATGATGGTGGTCTCGTTTTATGTCCTTGACTTGACAGCGGACTTTAGCAAAGCACTGAAAATACTCTCTAAATTTCTCTGCCGGTTTTTGCTAGACAATGAAAAGCTAGTCAGCGTCCACCCGTTCGACATAGTTTCCTTGAAAGTTATTGTACATGCGGTCCCAGATATGCTTCCACACGTATATGGAATTTGGCACGAGGGTGAAGAACCAAGAGAGTGCTATCCCCTGAAGGGCAAGTGGAAATCCTTTTGCCTTTGTGGAGTCATCACCTCCGGCTGCTTCAATGGCCATTTTGTAAACGCGTACGAACTCCCGGGGGTCCGTGTCACCCCTGAACAACTCGATGGTGGGCATCTTGAAGTCCTCTGGCCATGCGGCCAGCTACAGGCCAATGGTCGGAGAAGGCTCTGAATCCACACGCTGAAGTGCAGTGTAAGCGAGGGTACAAGCTTTGCGGCTATCCACTCACTCCACCACCACCTCTGCTACCGTTGTTGTGGACTAGAGACTCCGAGCCCTTGCACGAGGTGTCACTCGGGCAGGGGAAGGGCTTCGCAGCTATCTGCTCTCTCAGCCGCTACCTCCACCGCAGTTGTCGTGGTTGTTCGCTGACTTCAAGCCTCTTGGACCACTATGAGTGTGCCCTCCACTACATGCGTGGTAGAGTTTGTTGGCATGGAGGTGCATGTTGCGAGGTCGTTGGTGATGACACCTTGGGCTCTGAAGCCGGTGAGCATGCTTGTACGGTGACCGGGGTCACTGACGCCAGCACAGGCACGACCACCGACGTCAACATACGTGCTAGCATAGGTGTTGTTGCCGTCACACTGGCCTACGCGGACGTCATGGTTGGTGGAGGTACCAGCACGGGTGCCGTTGGCGTCGCTCTAGCTAGTGCGGACGTCACAGTCAGTGGAAGTACCGGCACGAGTGTCGTTGACGTCACTTGGCCTACGAGGACATCATGGTCAGGAGGTACCAGCATAGGTGTCATTGCCATCTCTCTAGCCTACGTGTATGTCACGGTCGACGGAGGTACCGGCGTGAGTGTCGTTAGTGTCGCTCTGGCCTGTGCGGATGTCATAGTTGACGAAGGTATCAACGCGGGTGTCGTTGTCGTCGCTCTAGCCTACGCGAACATCATGATTGGCGAAGGTACCGGTGCGGGTGTCATTGCCGATAACCACATCGGTACGAGGTCGGGGTCGACTATCGTGCCAACACGGGTGTCAGGGTCGAGGCCTCTCGGCGCTGATCGATGGCCATCTGTGGCAGATGAGTGCTGCTGCCACGGGGGGAGTGGGCCCTCGATCACTAGCTCCAAGGTGCCGGCCACGCCCCTAGCCATCGCCACCAGCGCGCACCTCCTACGCTTGGTTGTTGCCATCGCTTTGTTGGGTGCCATTGTCTCCCTAAGCTCGTAGCTTACTCGTCGTCCCTATAGATAGTGCTAGCTGTTGTGGCTACTGGCCAAATAGTACAAGAGAGGAGTAGTAGAGAGTGAGTATAGGGAATGAACTGTCCTCCCCCTTGTTAGCCAAGGAAGCATATATACATGGCCATAAGGCCTTCTTGAAATGCTACCCCTATCACCGGGTATTATTCCCAGGGCACACAAGTCTTTTACATGTCTTAATGGGCCTCTTGGCCCAGCAGTCTGAATGGATGTAGGTGGGGACCACCCCCACAACAGTTGTACTATTCTTGGATTGTTTCTTAGTGTGTTCTATGAATGCTAAGGTGGTGGTGTGATTCGGGGGGCAGGACCCTCTACTCATCATCCTACATCAAACAGTTGAGGCAAGTGCAAGTGTTCGGTAACACATAGGAAATGCTTACGCCTTGTTAATGTCTTACACATATAAATAGATATACTTGTTCTTGCAATTGATTATGATATATGTTCGTGATGATAAAGTAAGAAATAAAGATTATTGGTAGACAACATCACTTGCATCATTTCATTGATCCTTGAGACTTAGACTACATGGTAGCCAAATAATAATTATTTTAAGGTCCCTGTCATGTTTTAGATAGGCATGAGGTCCCCACACTTGTGGAGTGTGGGCTTGAAGTCCCTGGGCAAGATAGCACAAGCTTGAGTATGCATCAATGGGTGCATACGCCACATTACCGGTAATTGCAAAGAGAAAAGAGTTGTGCATTTGTGGAATTTGCATCGCATGAAAGCAAAAAAGTTGAAAATTATTGAAAACAATATGGATGACTTTTTGTGGGCATTATTTTTGTATAATATCTATTAATGTGTCTTTGTTTACTGTCTTGCTTGTACATTACCGCGTTGAGAAGGTGGCATACATGGGAATGGGGTAGATATTTGTGCACTTCACATTGTCATTCGTCATGCTAAATAAATTAACAGACAACGTATTATTGGAAGGACCATGCTAGTGAATTTGAGTACGGTTGTGATCTATGAGATGAACTTGTGTCCTTTGTAGTAAAGTTGTAGAATCTCCTTCGATTGTACAGTTATGGTTATGTTCTAAGTTCTTTTTACTTATGGGTATCATGCACTTTTATTTGATTGTTTGTTTTGATCCTCTTTAGTGATCTATGTTTCAAAGAAAGTGCTACCAACAATTTAGAGAAAAGTTTACATTATATTTACTTGTTTTACTATCTTTAGTAGCATTCTAGGTTCTTGTTGAACTAGGGTGTTACATTATCACTCTAGGATCAAGGTTCTGTAAACATGATTGATTAATCAATTCTAAATATAGAAGGATACTAGTGTGATTCAATTTGCTATACTTAGATTGTAGTATTAGTATCGTGTTTTAGTTCACACAAAATAGAGTGCAACCGACACGCGAGATGGTGTCCACATAGTCTCATCGAATGCATCTGAGGTATATCAAAAATGCCTGAGAGCTAAATGACCATCATAGAGGTCTTTTGAGATTGGAGAATGGCTTCTCTTTTGACACTAAGGTAGTAAACTACACAACATAAAGTTACAACTTACAACTTACTTGTTCTTGAAGGTGATGAGTACACCTAAGACAACAACTTAGTCCAGCACATAGCATGATAAGGAGGAAGATACAACAGCCATGACCTAGTTCATAGAACCTGACAGATTGGAGTGTGTGATTTACTTTATGCTATTTGAAGCCCAAGTGTACAATGCTTTAATGTTCCTCTTGTAGTTGTTGAGAAATACCAACATGAGCAGCATGACTACTTTCTAGAAAAATTTATGGATAATTGGTTCTCATTTTCTCATCTTGGCATATATTATTGCTATAAGATCTCATTGGAAAGGTGGTTTAAAACAACTACTACTCCAACTGACATAGTTTTAGTGGTCAAGTGTGACATGAGATCTGACTTTGTTTCTAGTTTATTTAAATTGTCGGATGTGCAAGACAATATTAGTGTCACCATAAAATATGTGAGCATCATTTATCAAAATCAAGAACAAGTTGTGAGTTGTGACTTTGTGTTTCTAGTTTACCACTTTATTCCACCCAGTGATAGGGAATGACAATCAACACAAGTATATTCGATCTTAACGAACTCTTCGACGTTCGAGAATGGCTCTCCACCTTCTTGATGATAGAAGTCATTGACTCGAAGGGAGAGTTCATCTCCGACGATAACAATTAATATATGTTCAAAATTTGATTCAATTGTAACTCACCTAATTGTAATTCATTTGTGAGATCTGTGTAATGATTATCGTGTGCTATAAGATCTACAATTATCTATTATCTGCTTGCTTGTTTTTAGAGGGCATGGGTAGCATTTCCTAAGACTAGCAAAAAAATAGAATTTTTTTAGCTATATAAATAACCATCATAGATGATTTTTATATTAGCCATCTGTGACAAGTCAAAACATTAACGATTATTTTCTAAAACCATCTATGATATCTAATATATCATAGATAATTCTTTTTAAAAACCGTATGTGTTGTAATATATCACAGACAATTGTTTTTAAAAATTGTCTATGTTGTGACTTATCATAGACGATTTGGGAGCTGTCTGTGATAGCCACCTATCATCACAGACATAATAAATCAGACTGTTCAACAACCATCTTTGATGAGGGTTACGAACTGTCTGTGATGACCCCATATGTGATAGCGGAGAGAGAAGGAAGAAGAACAATGCCAGGCACTGACAGGTGGGACCAGGGCCCACATGGTAGTGGCAAAAGGGTGACTAGGTTGGTGTGGGAGCGAGTGGGCCGGCTTGGCTGGGTCATGGCAAGGGAAAAGAGAAGGGGAGAAAAGGTGAGTAGCGGAGGGAGAAAAGGGGAATGGGCTGGGCCGGTGGGAGAGAATTCGGCCCAAAGGCGAGGAGGGGAAGAAAAATTAGTTTATACTTTTATCTAGGATTTGATTTGATTTTTGAATTTGTAATTTTAATCCTATAGGGTATTTGCACCAAAAAAATTTTGGAAAAAAATTTATCAACACCCCATTAACTTTTATAAATTTTGACATTACATTTTTGGGCCAAGAGAATTATTTTAGAATATTAAAACTCAAGCAAGGCTTTAGGGAAAATTTTAAAAATGCAACAAAACTTTTGAAATCCATGAAAATCATCCATGTTTTTATTTCGAAGCGAATTTGGGCTGTTACAATGATATGGACGTCAACATCCCAGAATTGGATCCCGATGACGTGTTTCATGCACAGTGAAGAATAACAACAGCATACAGATCAGTTGTTGCTTTTTTCCTTATGTATTTCCAAGGTTATTGAACTCAGGGAATGAATGGAATTACAACTAGGGCTATAAATTATTACTAGAAATTATAATAAACAAGATCTATTAAAACTAATTACCTAAAGAAGATAGCTTTAGGGTTTCTCTTAATTATATTAAATCCTCCCCTAGACTGGGTTCACTAGGGAGCAACTCAACAAGTAATATCTATGATCAATTACTTAAACTAAGATCACTCTCACCCTATAACATAATACTATCTTTTTCACCGGTTCACCTGTGACATGATAAGGCTAATCTTAGCATAACAAGTTTTGCACTATTTAATATAGATCAGTTGACTAAATCCAGACACCATGTCTCAACCTAGCATCTAGCAAGTTGATAATCGATTAAATCAGCTAACTAAAGCAATAACAAATAGACTGATCAAAGCTATTAAGTACCATAGGTTTAATAGATATCAAATTATAGAACCGGTGTGCTGCACTAATGCAGTCTTCAGTGATCTTGCTGATTTCTCATGGTTTTGATATGATGAATATTGAATTATAGAATCAATTTAGGAACATGTGGGCTTGATCAAGGTTGACAACTTCGAGATTTTGAATTGACTCTATTTGGTGCATACATAATTAAATTGAGGGGTCGAATCGTACAATCTTAGTAACGCATATAATTGATGAACAAACCATATTTTAGGGGATATTTCTAGTGCAATCATGCTTCATGCATATTCTAACCTGGATCATTAGTTGGAGGATAGATGGGCCAGACATGGATATCGAGAGTTATATTTTTACCATGGTTGATGCATATATAGCTCATATGAAATATGAGGACGGGTGAGAAATTGAGTTGGTGGGAATATGTTGATTCCCATTATAGATTGATCGTGAAATTAATTTTTCATTCAATGTATTTCATGAGCGTGTTCATTGCCTTTCATTGCAACCGATTAGAGTTTTTGAAATCGCAAGAGATAAAACATGGGGATAGTACTTAATAGGAATAAATCCATTTGACCTCGTGAACTATTGCAAAAGTCTAAAAATGAATCCCTAAGTATAAAACCTAGTGTTTGACCCCCTTCAACTATCAATACCGTTTATTTTGTTGATAAGGCTAATTGAAGTTAGTTTTGCTTTAAGTTGGCACCAATGTAGCAGATATATTGACATGTAAGCTGGTTTTGGGTTTATGGTTTTGGCATAACATTATAGTCAGCAGAATGAGTAAATAAATTTTAAAAATGGTGTGGCCATTCTCAAAAACAACTTTCTTCCTTACTTCTATTTCTTCTCCCCCTCTCTCTCCCTTCCTGCTTTCTCCACCTAGCATATGTTCGTCCTCCGACGACCTCCTCTAGCTCAACCTTGACATTGCATGCCCTCAGTTACACCACCAAAGGCTAGGTTGCGCCGCCAACCATGTCACCGCACTAGGCAAACCGAGCAGCACCATCACTAGAGGCACATGCTGGTGAGCCCCGTCATGTACCCACCCATGCTAGCCATGGTTGTTATCCCTCCTAGGCGTCACCTTGAGCCGAAGATGAGACTGCATCTAGACTCCTCGTACCAAGGCTGTGCTCATGCATTTGCTCATTTCCCCTCTAAGCTGCTAGAACTCATCATCACCATGTACCTCTCCTGCTCATGCTAACCCTATGCGGCCACCCAACTCGCCACACAGTCACCTAGCCCAAGTATTGTATGTCAAAAGTTATAATGCTACATAACACAACAAATAAAGAAGGGAAGTTTGTTATTTCTCCCTCACTCACTCCGTTCTATTTATAGGATGAGTAGTGCAAACGGTATAAATAATATAACTAGAGTAAATGAAATAAAGCAAATGCGACATAGATATTTTCTTTGCAATATAGGAAGTAGATATTTTCACCGACAATAATATCGATTCAATAAACACCACAAACATCTCAAGTCACCAATTAAAAAAAGTTAAAAATGATTGTAGATCAAAGAAATAACAACCATAGGTTCATGTTTGCTTCATTGATGGCACACTTGTGAAGAGCATTTTACAACAGTGCACAAGTATTCGGTACTGTACTCCACACTTTACTAGTACACAATATGTACACCTTTACATGTGTATCGCTAGTACAAATACACATGTACAGTGCGCATTGCTACAAAATACATACATACAGTGAAATACGCGGGGGGTGCGTTGCACAGGGAGTATGTGTACAGGAGAGCATGTGTACATGAGAGAGAGGGGGTCACTGCACATCCATGGCATGCTGGTGAGGATGAGGACGGTGATGCAACTGTGCACCGGTGACGGTGTAATGGAGAGGAAGAAGATGACAACGACGATGCATGTACCAAAGAGAAGAACCGAAGAGGTACATACCAGTACGAGGAGGCGATGATGAGGACATCAATGAGGTTGCCGAAGGTAACGTGTCTAGATCACAACGACGAGGATGGGGTTTGCGGACGAACATGTGCGGTTATACACGACGTTGGCGACCATGTACTCCGTGCCATGGTACTCGTCCTCGCCGGCGGAGAGGGCGGCGGCACCCAATATTATATTCTAGGATATTTAAGAGTTTTTTTCATGGTGCCAGCTTTTCTACTGCAGCCATGGGATTTGCCTTTGTATCTGTCTCTTCTTCCTTCTGCCCTTCTCTTTTGGTAGCGAATTTCCTCGTACCAGCGATTCAACCAAGCATACATACACCGTTTCCTTCTTTCTTCAGAGCATTCTTCCCTCTTACGCTTACTGAACTCAGGATGATCCTGATTCTTGACCTATACCATGTATAGCTGCTAGTGGCCCACCCCACTTCCCTCTCCCACCTCTATTCAACTCACTCCCTCCCACAGTCCCGCATGGCTCAATGCCGCCATTTGTCCATATATTCCTGAAACACCTGCCTATCTAGCGTCGACGCGCCATTCAAAACGGTTTGCTCAACCCAGCCCCTTAAAGCTACAAAAACTTGCGTGGATGCATATGTTGTTTGTGTATGTTCTTCCCTGCATATATATGGCCATGCTAAGCCAACACCTAAGCCACAATACTAGCAGCTTAGGTGCGAGAAACACGATCGATCAGTTGTGCTGCAGCGAGATGCATATGTTTTTACCACATATGTTTGCATCAACTATTAAAGAAGCCCGTTGTCGAGACCCGAATATGCAAATCCGGACTCTCTGTGTATTCTGCACTAGTCCCAGGATCATGCTAGTGCACACAGTTAAACATAGATGTCATCACAACCATACACACGATAATAATAAAGAAAAACTCGAATATCGATAAAATATCAAAGATACGACCTTATGGCCAAGCTTACAATATCTCTAGCCGGAAGGGCTTAACAAAATAGCAGCGGAAATCCAAAATAAAGCGTAGCGACCAATCGACAAGCCACAGGCTATCGAGTGGAGAACGAAGCCTAATCCGTGAAGTCGTCGTAGAACTCTCCTTCTGGAACCTCCTGCTGATAGTACTCCTCTCCCTCAACTGAGCAACATAGGCGTAAAGCCGTGAGTACATTGGTACTCAGCAAGTCGTTTGTAACAATAAATGCAATATAATATGCAAGGCTTACCAAAGGAAGGCTGAAAGGTTAATTTGCATAAAGGCATTTATGGATGAAATATATTAAATAACTTGAAAGCGAAAGTTAACTGAAAACAGTAATAATAGATAATCAAAGGAATAAACATGAACCACTTGTGAACACCAATTCACAAGTTTAAACCAACGATGAACTACTGCTCACTCCCAACATAAACCACCAAGTTTTAAAGAAACACTAACCCCCGTGTGAAATCCCCGAGCATTGTCCATGACCGAGGACGCGGCTATTCGAATAGTTTTACACTCTGCAGAGGTTGCACAACTGTACCCACACGATGTGATAATCCTCACGTTAAAGAAAATCACAACAAGGCCTTTACAAAGTTCAGTTTACAACTTAATCCGCCCGCTAGGGTTTCGTGATCACACCCCCTTGCGCCACATGGAAATCAGCAACCATGTTCATCTCAATGGCAAGATTACGATTGAAACCTCCCAAATTAGTCACCAGTCCGTCCCATACCGGACATGTGGTTTGCAGTGAAGGCTCGGATCAATGGCGCACAAAGTTAAGTCCTTAACATTACCCGGCGAGACTACCACATCCCCAAAGTATAATCAGACTTCCCTTTATCGCACGATCACTCGCCCGAGTGCAAAACCAATTTGTATAATCATCCCCGATGACGCACCTACGTCATGGCACAAATTTTAATATACGTGGCACCAACCACAGTTCCATATCTCATTAAGTCAAATTTGGATAATTCACATGTGATGATAAACCCAGTCGGAGCTATAAGCAAAGCTAAGCAATCTATCGCACCAACCCATGTGATAAATAAACTAGCATCACTAATAAATCTCCCAACCTATGGTGACAAAGGCATCATGGTATTTCAAAGTGTCAAGGAGGTATAATTGCAATTGGGACAATAGCTACCCGGGCAAAGGTTTGAATAAAAATAGCAATGCAATGTAATTTAAAGCAAAATAATTAAATAATAGTTTGCAAAATTGGGTTCAACATGATCAAGGGACACGACTTGCCTTCGTTATGCTCGTGGGTACTCCGGTCTTAGCGCGAAAACTGCTCCTCGGAATCCGAATCTAACGAGAGAAAACGACCGAAACAAAGAAACACATAAAATGACAAGCAAATGAACTCTAAAATTCACAAAACCAGAACCAACAGCTAGAGCTCGATTTTAGATGAATTTAGAAAAAAGAACGGGGTCATTCGGAGCTAGGACGGAGGAGAACGGGCTCTCGGAAAATTAATCTAGAATTTAATCGGGAAAATTCGAAAAGTGCACTGTGCTGTGAACCCGGTGCACGGAATTCCGAGTTCACCGCAGACCCGGTCCATGGAACAGTGCGCGCGCGGCCGGCGGGGTAGGGCTGACGTGGCGTGCGCTGGTGCCGCCACGTGGCAAGGGTGACGTGGCAGCTGACGTGGCTGCCACGTGGCACCGGGGCTCGGGATCGGCTGACGTGGCGCAGACGTGGCATTGCCACGTGGCTGCCACGTGGGCTTCGGGCTGACGCGGCGCGCGCGGGCGCGGCGGTGACGGGATCGGACGGGCGAGGGTTGGCTACGTGGCGCGATCGCGGCCGTGGATCCAGATCTGGATCTGCGGTCGGGATCGGCGGCGTGTCGGTGGTGCGCGGATTGCCGACGCGTGGCGCTCGGCGCTGCTGGCGTCGCCGCGACGGGCGCGGATGGAGGGCGCGGCGGCGGCGACGATGCGCGCGCGCGCGTGGCGGCGGCTTGGTGCGGCGTCGCGCGCGCGCGGCGCGGGGTGTGCGCGGCGGCGCGGTGAGCGAGGCGGGCGAAGCGCGCGCGGCCGCGGCGAGAGCGGCGACGGGGAAGGCGACGCGGCGACGGGCGAAGCGGAGGCTCACCGGCGACGGCGGGGACGCACGGGCGACGGCGAAGACGCGCGGGGTCGCACGGGCGACGGCGAAGACGCGCGGGGTCGCACGGGCGACGGCGAGGCGGCCCGGGAACGGCGGCGCGAGCGCTGGGGAGCGGAGGCGAGGGTTCGGCGGCGGCGACGAGAGGCACGCGAACCGAGGCGAGCGCTCGCGTTTTATCACGCGAACCGAGGAGCTCAGATCGGTTACGGCGACGGCGCGGACGCGGACGGGTTAGACGGCTAGGATTGGGCCACGCGGCGAGATCGGACGGCTGGGATTGGTTAGGGTTAGGGTTAGGGTTCGCGCGGCGCCGGGCGACGGCCGTGATCGCGCGCGCGCGCGTCGGACGGCCAAGGCGAGGCGAGGCGGGCGCTGGTGCCGCCGCGCGCGTCGCGATGCGCGACGCGCGGCGCGGCGGATCGGTCGGCGAAGCGGCGAAGCGGGGCGACGGCTTAGTGCCGGTGCGTCGCCGCGATGCGCGACGCGTGGCGCATCAGCGGTGCGGAACGGCCGGCGAGTGCGGCGCGGAGCTAGGGTTAGCGAGGCGGCGCGAGCGCGCACGCTGGATGGTCGCGCGTGGCGTTTGGGCGGCGGGGATGCGAGGGCGGCGCGGGAGCTGGGCCGGGCCGAGCGGGCGCGAGGGAGAGGGGCGGGAAGCCGACGCGTGGGCGGCCGGGATGGCGCCACGCGGAGGGGGGGAAAGATCGGGCGGCTGAGGGGATTTCTCCGATTAAACCTTTTCCAGAAATTCAAATAAACTTCTAAAAGCTCTAGAAAATAGTAAATAAATCCCAAAAATTCACCAAAAATACCAGAAAATTCCTTGGGACCTGAAGAACACAAATAAAATATTTTCAGCTTATGTTAATGTTTATTTTACTCAGATTAAATCATTTCAAAATTCTAAAGTTTATTTGGAGCTTAATTTAATTCCAGAAAATTCCAGAAAATTTCTTGTGACTTAAGGAACTTAATCAAAATATTTTCAGATAATGTTGAAGTATAATTTAATCATATTAAATTATTTAAAACTTTTGAAAATTCCATTTAAGCTTTATTTAAATTCAGGAAAATTCTAGAAATTTATTTTTAAATTCAAAGTTTTAAAAATCCCCAAAAATCAGGATGTTACAAACCTTACCCCCTTAAACGGGATCTCGACCCCGAGATCCGGGCTAACTAGGAGAGATGGGTTTACCGGGTGCGACGGCGGAGCTGACGTGGTTCAGGCTTCCCCTTGCAACGCTCTGAGACTGCTGGCTGCCACGGCTTGCTCCTGGAGGAAGGGTCTTGGCCGGCGTACTCTCCAGATTGAACGGAACTGGCGTGATCGCTGACGCTTCGCGGGCAATCGCGAGCAAAATGACTCGCTCCTTGCAATTGTAACAATTAGCCGATCTGCGCAGGTTTGCACTCTTTCGGGTTGATTGCTAACATTAATGGGCGTGGTCGAGTTTTCATAACGGGTCACCGAGCCGGAGTCTTGGCCCTGCCGCCGCCGCTTCTTTGTGGCACTCGTGCAGGTGATAAGTGTTGAGTCTTGTCCTCTCAGGATCGCTGTGAATGAACTCCTTGCTGGCTCATCCTCCTTTTGTGAAATTCTCCCAACTCACGACGGGAATCCTCGATCAAGATGGCCTTATCCACCAACAGCTGGAAACTGGCATAGTCGTTGCCTACGACCTGCACCTTCAACGCTGGGTTCAAACCTTTCTTGAACCTTTTCTGACGGGCTGAATCCGAAGCTACATCCTCTGGCGCGTAGCGAGCGAGCTGAGTGAATCTGTTGAGGTATTCACTCACCGACATGTTCCCCGCCGCAACTCACGAATTCGTCCTTCTTCATCTCGACAACTCCATCCATGACGTGGCGTTGTGGAAGGCCTTAGCAAATTCTTTCCAAGTGATGCGGTCCGATCCTCCCGGCGCACAAGAGTTCTCCCACCACTCTGCTGCTGGTCCCTCAAGTTGATGTCTTTGCATAGAGTACCTTCTCCTGTCGATGCTGCGAGCCAAGTTCGATTTCTTCTCAATCGACGGATCCAATCGTCGGCCTCCAACGGCTCCGACGAACCGAGAAGACAGTGGTCTCGTCCTCATGAACTCTGCATAGCCGGATTGTTGACGAGTCTTGGTGGTGGTCTTGGCTCTCGTCTTGCCATTGCATCATAGTCTGCATGTTCTGCATCATAGTCTGCATCATCTGAGTTTGGGCCACCAAAAATTGACTAAGGGCGGGATCCAAGGTAGGTGGCACTGGCTGCGCAGCACTATTCTCTGGATCCGAGTTCGTCTGGCTACGACCTGAGGAGTTCCTGGTTTCAACCATTTTGCTTCTGCTCTGAAAAAGGAAAACAACTGTTGACTGCCTTTGCCGGGTTTAAAGACGAGAGGGAAAAGCATAGAGGAGAGGTAAATTCGTCTAAGGGGGATTTTCTAATGGTAACCTAAGCTAAACAAACACTTAGCCGGAAAGGCTAACAACAAAACCGAAGAAAAAGAACTCCAATAAACAGTTGACATGAATGCAATATAATGCTTTTGAGGGCAATATTTGCAGCTCACATCGCACACAACAGCAAGAAGAAGCAAATCGATCTACACGACGCTAAAAACTATAACATGGCTTCAATCTGACAGCTCCTAATCTTCACGATAATCTTCAGTCTTGTCTTGGACTAAATTAGCTGCTTGCTTGGTCCAATCTTCACCGTAAAGCATGAAGGAGTATGAGTCGACCACCTTTTTGAAGACTGGGCACTCGAAATTTCTATAGATGTTGATGAGATGAGAAGTCAAATTAAATTTTTGAAAATAAATTTACCGAAAAGACGAGGATTAAGAATCCTAAGAATAAGGTAAGAATAGAGGATCACTAAATATTCACTTTGTTGATTTGATTGAGAAAATAAACTTTGAAATTGGGCTAAGACGACAACTTCTAATTAGGGCTTCGTCCTACAGTCGATATAGCTCTGATACCATCTCTGTCGAGACCCGAATATGCAAATCCGGACTCTCTGTGTATTCTGCACTAGTCCCAGGATCATGCTAGTGCACACAGTTAAACATAGATGTCATCACAACCATACACACGATAATAATAAAGGAAAACTCGAATATCGATAAAATATCAAAGATACGACCTTATGGCCAAGCTTACAATATCTCTAGCGGAAGGGCTTAACAAAATAGCGGCGGAAATCCAAAATAAAGCGTAGCGACCAATCGACAAACCACAAAGCTATCGAGTGGAGAACGAAGCCTAATCCGTGAAGTCGTCGTAGAACTCTCATGCGGAACCTCCTGGCGATAGTACTCCTCTCCCTCAATCGAGCAACATAGGCGTAAAGCCGTGAGTACATTGGTACTCAAAGAAGTCGCTTGTAACAATAAATGCAATATAATATGCAAGGCTTACCAAAGGAAGGCTGAAAGGTTAATTTGCATAAAGGCATTTATGGATGAAATATATTAAATAACTTGAAAGCGAAAGTTAACTGAAAACAGTAATAATAGATAATCAAAGGAATAAACATGAACCACTTGTGAACACCAATTCACAAGTTTAAACCAACAGTGAACTACCTGTTCACTCCCAACATAAACCACCAAGTTTTAAAAGAAACACTAACCCCCGTGTGAAATCCCCGAGCATTGTCCATGACCGAGGACGCGGCTATTCGAATAGTTTTACACTCTGCAGAGGTTGCACAACTGTACCCACACGATGTGATAATCCTCACGTTAAAGAAAATCACAACAAGGCCTTTACAAAGTTCAGTTTACAACTTAATCCGCCCGCTAGGGTTTCGCATCACACCCCCCCTTGCGCCACATGGAAATCAGCAACCATGTTCATCTCAATGGCAAGATTACAGTTGAAACCTCCCAAATTAGTCAGCCAGGTCCGTCCCATACCAGACATGTGGTTTGCACGGTAAGGCTCAGATCAATGGCGCACAAAGTTAAGTCCTTAACATTACCCGGGCGAGACTACCACATCCCCCAAAGTATAACTGTACTTCCCCCTTTACTGCACGATCACTCGCCCGAGTGCAAAACCAATTTGTATAATCATCCCCGATGACGCACCTACGTCATGGCACAAATTTTAATATACGTGGCACCAACCACAGTTCCATATCTCATTAAGTCAAATTTGGATAATTCACATGTGATGATAAACCCAATCGGAGCTATAAGCAAAGCTAAGCAATCTATCGCACCAACCCATGTGATAAATAAACTAGCATCACTAATAAATCTCCCAACCTATGGTGACAAAGGCATCATGGTATTTCAAAGTGTCAAGGAGGTATAATTGCAATTGGGACAATAGCTACCCGGGCAAAGGTTTGAATAAAAATAGCAATGCAATGTAATTTAAAGCAAAATAATTAAATAATAGTTTGCAAAATTGGGTTCAACATGATCAAGGGACACGACTTGCCTTCGTTATGCTCAGCGGGGTACTCCTGGTCTTCTGGCGCGAAACCTGCTCCTCCGGAATCCGAATCTAACGAGAGAGAAAACGACCGGAAACAAAGAAACACATAAAATGACAAGCAAATGAACTCTAAAATTCACAAAACCAGAACCAACAGCTAGAGCTCGATTTTAGATGAATTTAGAAAAAAGAACGGGGTCATTCGGAGCTAGGACGGAGGAGAACGGGCTCTCGGAAAATTAATCTAGAATTTAATCGGGAAAATTCGAAAAGTGCACTGTGCTGTGAACCCGGTGCACGGAATTCCGAGTTCACCGCAGACCCGGTCCATGGAACAGTGCGCGCGCGGCCGGCGGGGTAGGGCTGACGTGGCGTGCGCTGGTGCCGCCACGTGGCAAGGGTGACGTGGCGGTGGCGTGGCGCCACGTGGCACCGGGGCTCGGGATCGGCTGACGTGGCGCAGACGTGGCATTGCCACGTGGCTGCCACGTGGGCTTCGGGCTGACGCGGCGCGCGCGGGCGCGGCGGTGACGGGATCGGACGGGCGAGGGTTGGCCACGTGGCGCGATCGCGCCGTGGATCCAGATCCGATCTGCGGTCGGGATCGGCGGCGCGTGTCGGTGGGTGCGCGGATTGCCGACGCGTGGCAGCTCGGCGCGCGGCGTCGCCGCGCGCGGCGCGGATGGAGGGCGCGGGCGGCGGTGACGATGCGCGCACGCGTGGCGGCGTCGCGGTCGCGGCGTCGCGCGCGCGCGGCGCTGGGTGTCGCGGTTTTGGCGCGGTGACCGAGGCGGGCGAAGCGGCGCGCCCGGCGGCGAGCGGCGACGAGGAAGGCGGCGCGCGACGGGCAGCGGAGGCTCACCGGCGGCGGCGGGCGCGACGGGCGACGGCGAAGACGCTGCTGGGTCGCGACGGCGACGGCGAGGCGCGCGGGTCGACGGCGAGCGGCGAGGCGGCCCGAACGGCGCGCGAGCGCTGGGAGCGAGGCGAGGGTTCGGGCGGCGGCGACGAGGCACGCGAACCGAGGTGGCGCTTCGCGTTTATCACGCGAACCGAGGAGCTCAGATCGGTTACGGCGACGGCGCGGACGCGGACGGGTTAGACGGCTAGGATTGGGCCACGCGGCGAGATCGGACGGCTGGAATTGGTTAGGGTTAGGGTTAGGGTTCGCGCGGCGCCGGGCGGCGGCGGTGTGATCATGTGGCGCGCGCGTCGGACGGACAAGGCGGCGGCGAGGGCGGCGCGCCAGTGCGCGCCGCCGTCAGCCATGATGCGCGACGCGTGGCGTGGCGGATCGTCGGCGGGCGCGGGGCGGCGGCGCTGCTGGTGCCGCCTGCGCCGGCGCCATGATGCGCGACGCGTGGCGATCGAAGCGGTGCGGAACGGCCGGCGAAAGCGGCGCGAGCTAGGGTTAGCGAGGCGGCGGCGAGCGCGGCACGCTGGATGGGCGCGCGTGGCGGTTTGGGCGCGAGGATGCGAGGGCGCGCGAGGCCGGGCCGGCCGAGCGCGCGCGAGGAGAGGGGGAAGCCGACGCGTGGCGGCGGGATGGCGCCACGCGGAGGGGGAAAGATCGGGCGGCTGAGGGGATTTCTCCGATTAAACCTTTTCCAGAAATTCAAATAAACTTCTAAAAGCTCTAGAAAATAGCAAATAAATCCCAAAAATTCACCAAAAATACCAGAAAATTCCTTGGGACCTGAAGAACACAAATAAAATATTTTCAGCTTATGTTAATGTTTATTTTACTTAGATTAAATCATTTCAAAATTCTAAAGTTTATTTGGAGCTTAATTTAATTCCAGAAAATTTCTTGTGACTTAAGGAACTTAATCAAAATGTTTTCAGATAATGTTGAAGTATAATTTAATCATATTAAATTATTTAAAACTTTTGAAAATTCCATTTAAGCTTTATTTAAATTCAGGAAAATTCTAGAAATTTATTTTTAAATTCAAAGTTTTAAAAATCCCCAAAAATTAGGATGTTACACCCGTACATCCTTCTCCTTCATAAAAAAGCGTCACAAATCAATTCATAGTGCCAAGTGGCTTCGGAACCACTTGTGACTTATGGCTTATGTACGACACTACAGTACTAGCTTTCAAACAGTGTATTTTTTTAGACAATGTCTACTAGTCTATTGTAGTACACACTATACCAACTTTAATTGTACTAATCAAAATCCCATGCGACTGTCTTCTGCTTTATAATCTTTGTCGCGAATAGCTAAAATTCAAAAGTCATATGTCAAAAAACCTAAACCTCGGTCCAAAAGAACCCAAAGTTACGCACACGCTTGAATGCTGCATTTGGTTGTAGCTTGAATGAGGATGCCAGTCCTCTTCCCGATGGCATGCCTGAATTTGAATGTGAATGGTGGCCAGTGATTACAGTGGGTTCTTTTTGACTTTGGTGGATGGCTTATGGCTATGGCTAATGCCTTATATCCTTAGCACAATGCTTACACAAACAAACTGAATATCGATAAACCAACAAACCATCTCGAAAAGGCTATCTTGATAAGCCGTTTTGAAAAAATGGTAAAGAAATCATCCCAATGTTTGTTTAGAAAAACCATAAGTCATAAACTGAAAAAAAGGAGACCTTAACTATGGTGACAAGTTAATGGAAAAGTTGCTTCCCATCTAAAAAAGATGAAGCCTCGCAAAACTATAGCACCTAAACATCAAACTTAACATAAGAAAACTTAATCGACACTTTAAAAAGATGAAGTACATGTAATGCTTGAGAGAAAAAATGCACTAAAAATTTTCCCTGCTCTTTTGGACTGCAGCTGATGGCTTTTGGTTGTGTATGATGCCTTCTATCTGCTTTTTGAGATGGCGGCACACGAAATAAACACCGACACAGACGGCGTACACAGTTTTGAGCTCAGAAAGCAGTTTGGAAAAATAGGTTGGAGAAACCATCCCGTTTAATTTGACTTCCTAGAAGTCAAAACCAAAAGCGACAAAAAGCTATAAAAAGTATAGGGATAAGATGGCATGTATGTAAGACCATAAAACAAGATTTCAATAGCCTTTTTAAAAAGTCGGTTCAGTGGCATGCATGCATGCATACATATCATATCTAGCTATAGTGTGTAGATTACTCTCAACTAGGGATACAAGAGATGAAGAATGTGACCATAGAAAGGGCCCTATGAAACCCAAATCATCCGGTACACATGGATGGCAGAGCCACAGTAGGCGAGGCCGATGCAGTAGGGTTTCAAAAGCCCATGGTTTAGGGTAGGCTTTACGCTAACTTCGGCATCTGCTCTTCGACAACTTTCGATCGTATAGAGCCACTCTTGACCGTTTTCGGCCAAGTAGGAACACTCTCTACCACATCTGGCCGAGAACCTTGAGCAAAGGCTTCAACGCCATGCTCCTTTTGATCCTTCTGGTAGTTCAGAGCAGCCTCGACTACCACTGGGATGGACCCCTCCTCAGCTGCGGGTATTGCTGTTGCAGCAATTTCCTTCACAGAAGACATAAAATCCCTCCAGTATTCTTTGTTGAACTTCTTAGCAAAACCATGAGACATACACACTGAATAGGTTTCCGTACTGTAGTAGAACGGTACCTTGAGCTTGGGGGTCTGTTGCTTCAGTGCTGCTTCATTGATCTCAGATGCAGAACTAAGATCCACAACGAATTGCTTCAAAGGATCAACTTTGGTAGCGGGAGCAGAAGTAGCGGCACTTGAACTTTCTTTTTTCTTGTTGACAGCCTTAGTCAGCCACCGCCTCTTTACAGCGAGAGCCTGTTTCTCCTCTGTTCCCTTTCCGAGAACTATCAGTTCGACCCCTTGGTCATCCTAACGGTTACCCACGCCTACACTCTGGAGAAAGAGAAAAAGCATGATAACCAGTCGTAAGTTTTTCTACAACTAACTAAGTCATAGGTTTTTCATAACAACTTAGTCGTAAGCCCTTCTATGACTAATTAGTCGTAAGTCCTTCTACGATTACCAATTCGTAAGTCTTTCTAACACTACCTAGTCGTAAAAATCTTTTGCGGCTACTTAATCATAAGGTTTTCTACAGCCATCTAGTCGTAAGCTCTTCTACGACTATTTAGTCGTAAGTTCTACAGCTAACTAGTTGTAAGTTTTTCTACGACTACCTAGCCGTAAGCATTTCTACGACTACCTACATTTCTACGACTACACTTTAAAAGGTAGCGTTTGTGTTCCACTTACCTTTAGGCGTACCTTTCTCTCCTCGGTGGACACGTTCACCAAAATGCGAGGAGCCTCCATGTCCATGGGCGGAGCGTTCTCGCAGATGTTCTTGACCCGAATGTTGATCTCGCTCTGGTCAAGGTCTATTTCATTCAAACCAAAATTAGAATTCAAAGACAAGAGTTACACTTAGAAAGGAAAGAATTAAATACACTTACCATGTTCATAGTCTCAGGTGGCGTCGGAAGCACCAGAGTACATCCATATATGATGTTCTCGCCTCTTAAGAAGGCTAATGCGACAGGTGATGTAGTCCTTGACTACATGCCAACCCATCAAACCTCTGTCCCTCAGCTCCTTGATCGCGGAGATATAGGGAGCGATCCTTGTGATGTCCTTCGGGACCAAGTTCTAGGAGATGTTCTTCTCGACTCCCTTACCCACGAAGGAGAGGCTGTCTTTATTTGTGGGCTCCCAGTAAAACTACTTCTTTTTCCACAATGCCAACGATGACTTTGTGAACATTGGGATGTAGGCATCAGACTTGTCGATGTGGAGTTTGAATCCGCAGCTATCGGCGATCCCAATCTGACGGCTCAGTTTGTGGTAGTAGCAGAAAAGCTCCAAATCTGCTGGAATACCGAGATACGCTTCACACAATTATACGAAGACGTGCAACATCATGATCGAGTTGGGAACCAAGTTCACCAACTCGATTCCAAAGTACTCCAGAACGGCAGTGAGGAAAGGATGAGCAGGGAGTCTGAGGCCGCACTCACAAAATGCTTGAAAAACTAGGATTTGGTCGATCTCTCCCGATGGCCATTGTTACCCGGTGGCCTCGATCCATCGAAAGAACTTGCGCGGCGGGATGTATTCGGTCTTCTCCAAATCCCTCAGCTTGGAGTTGTCCATCTCCGACACCTCCTAGTTTGAAGTTTGCTTTGCCATTTATTCCTAACTAAAAGGTTTGAATTCGGGAGGAGAGTTGAAGGTGGAGGGCGACTTGTTTGGCAAAAAGCTCAAATGGGAATGAAGACGAAGGTAAAAGCCGAAGGGTCGTCCAAATGCTGCATTTTTATCAAAAAGCTTTGGCTATCCACCTCGAAAGTTGAGCGGTTTTATCAAGAAATGAACAGGCGAACAAATTTATGAGGGCAATTTAAGAATCCGTCTAGGGTCCGTTCTCTCAACTCAAGTGAAATTACCTTCTTGTCTAAGCGTGCTTCCAGTCAAAGGTTGAAAAAACCATGCTTCCGGTCAACCAAGACTACCGCTTGCACAAGAAAGCCATTTTCACTTAAGTTTGGGGGCTAGATGATGAGGATAAAATAATCCTCTAGTTTATTACGTCATCATATTACTCGAACATACCCCTTAGCGATAAGGGAGAAAGTTCATAAAGTGGTCGCAGGGCCCACTATGACTACTCTGTAAACCCCCCTTGCTCAGCAGGAGGTGGAGCCCACAGTAGCTGGCTCAGACATGACAGGGGATGGTGCTGTGCGGCAAGCGGGCGACTGCTGAGCTAGGAGAGCTGGCTCGACAAGAGCTACTAAGCCACCATATCTTGGCAAGTCTACTCGCATGTGGGCATGAGATCTTCTGTGTTAATAGCACTAATCCAGAAAAAGCTAGTACACATAGTAATAATATGGATACATATCATGCATAATGACAAACCTTATTAATTAAAAGAATACGTGCCTTATGGCCAAGTTTTACATCTCCACGGCCTATAGGCCAAATATAAAGGTAAATAACAATGGAAGATAGTAAATAAAGCAGAGAAGCCCAACAAGTCTGTCCATATGCAATTATGCCTATCTAATTTCTCGTAGGTGCACACGCATTTATCTACCTCTTTAAATAATTTAAGGCCTTAGGGTCACTCGATTAAATTCTTCCCTCTTGGTACCGGTTCTTTTCCTGTAATTACTACACATGTGATGAATTACTTGCAGATATAACAGAAAGTAAATCTTAAATAATAATTAAATAAATTATACAACTGAAATTCCTGAATCCCTGAATTTTATTTTAGTCATTTACAGATTTTTATGACTCAAATGCTATTTAAATCATCGCGTACAATTTTAAATCGGCGCATACTATTTTAATCGTCACGAACAGTTCGAAGTCTTTTTATGGCTATTAATTATCGTTAAGAATACTTATTTGGGGGTTTGTATAATTTATAAGTGACTAATAAAATAAACTGTGCTTTAAATGCGCAACAGAGCGATCTAAACGGCAATACAACAATTAACAATTAAATTAGCGTTAGTTTCAGGACTACACTATTTAAAATTATTAGCAGTATGCAATGTACCAAACATAAGTACACATCTAATAATTTTAGTTTCTATCCTACCATATTTCAAAAGTAAATCTACAAAAAAAAAGTTACTTTTTTCTTTTTTTGCCTCCTCGGTTGTTCGGTCGGTCTTGGTCCCCGGTCCTCTGTCGGTCTACCCCGTCGGAGACAAAAAAAGAAGTCTGATGGAGAGGCTGCATGCTTGCTTTAAGATCCCCAAGTGGAATGTTTCAGGTAGCCCAACTTTTGTCCTTGCCGGCCGGGAAGTAGTACTAGTTTCTTGCATTGCCCCAGCAATAAGTAGCTTTTTCTCAGTTGGTGATAGAGCTTGCTGTACCCTGCATTAATTGCTAGCAGCTTTTTCTGGCTTTGCTAGGATGTTCGTTCGTTTTTTTGGTACATATAGTATATATATGGTAAATATAGTATTGTTAGTTCAATAAATATGATATTTGTAAAAATACAGTTTGGTTCGGTAAATATTAATTTTTTCAGTATGGTAACGGTAAATACTATATTTACTAAAGTTAAAGTTGACATGAACTACGAACAATAACGTTCAACATAGTGGGCAGCGGCAGCAGCATACTATGCAATATGCATTGTTATTTTGATATTTAACAGGTTGCGACAATCACTTGGTTTGAAGCCGAGATGAGACTGCATCTAGACTCCCCGTACCAAGGTTGTGCTCATGCACTTGCTCATTTGCCTTCTAAGCCGCTAGAACTCATCATCACCATGCACCTCTCCTGCTCACGCTAACCGTGTGTGGCCACTCAACTTGCCACACAGTCGCCTAGCCCAAGTATTGTATGTGTAAAAGTTATAATGTTATATAACACAACAAATAAAGAAGGGAAGTTTATTATTTCTCCCTCACTCACCCCATTCTATTTATAGGATGAGTAGTGCAAATGGTATAAATAATATAACTAGAGTAAATGAAATACAAGCAAATGTGACATAGATATTTTCTTTGCATTATAGGAAGTAGATATTTTCACCGACAATAATATCAATTCAATAAGCACCACAAACATCTTCACCAATAAAAAAAATTTAAAAATGACTGTAGATCAAAGAAATAACAACCATAGGTTCTTGTTTGTTTCATTGATGGCACACCTGTGAAGAGCATTTTACAACAGTGCACAAGTATTCAGTACTGTACTCCACACATTACTAGTACACAATATGTACACCTTTACATGTGTATTGCTAGTACAAATACACATGTACAGTACGCATTGCTACGAAATACATACATAAGTGAAATACGTGGGGGGATGCGCCACACAGGGAGTATGTGTACAGGAGAGCATGTGTACATGAGAGAGAGGGGGTCACTGTACATCTATGGCGCGCCGGTGAGGATGAGGACGGTGGTGCAACTGTGCACCGGCGACGGTGTAATGGAGAGGAAGAAGATGACAACGACGTTGCATGTACCAAAGAGGAAGAACCGAAGAGGTACACACCAATACGCGGAGGCGACGATGAGTAAATCGATGAGGTTGGTGAAGGTAATGTATCCAGATCACGACGACGAGGATGGGGTTTACGGACGAACGTGTGCGGTTATACACGATGCTGGCGACCGTGTACTCTGCGCCATGGTACTCCTCGTCCTCGCCGGCGGAGAGGGCAGCGGCACCCAAGATATTAATATTCTAGGATATTTAAGAGTTTTTTTCATGGCCCCAGCTTTTTTGCTGCAGCCATGGGATTTGCCTTCGTATCTATCTCTTTTTCTTTCTGCCCTTCTCTTTCAGCAGCGAATTTCCTCGGTACCAGTGATTCAACCAAGCATACATGGCGTCGTCTCCTTCTTTCTTCGGAGCATTCTTCCCTCTTACGCTTACTGAACTCAGGGCGATCTTGATTCCTGACCTATACCATGTATAGCTGCCAGTGGCCCACACCACTTCCCTCTCCCATGGCGCTAGAGGTGGGCATTGGGCCGTGCTATGCCTGCACGGCCCAAGCCCATCGATACTTTGTGCCGCATTGTGTCGTGCTGACTCGTCCCAGTCATTCCGTCGTGCCGTGCCGTGCCAGTGTTTGTGTCGTGCCAGTCCAAGTCCAGCCCAAAGTAACTATACACGATGAAGGCGGTGGTGATAATGGTGGCGACGACCACCATCTTCATTTCTCTCGTACCTGCCTCATTAAAAACTAGTTAAAATTGAATTAGTTGCGTAAAAACATAGGCACATAAATATTTCGAGGGAAAAGTAATAACATGCGTACAATATACTAGTCATGTGATATACATATGTGCTTTCCAAATGTAGATATATACAGAATGGGACTGTATTATATGTTGTATATTTGTATATATACTAAAAGTTTACCGAAGAGAGTATGAAAATGGCAAGTATGTCTTTTCTTGATATTAGGAAGATCCTAAATTTCGGGACTGTTATTATATATGTTAAACCTCAAATCAACAGAGTGAAAGAACAATAAAATCAACAATAGTTACATGCAAAAATAAAGATCATGTCATTCGGTCAAGCACCCTGTCCATGTCTGTCCGTGCTCCACGTGCCGTGTCGGCCCAAGCACAGCACGACTCGCCGTGTCGGCCAACGGGCCAGCTTTCCAGGCCCGGCCTAGCCCGCCGTTCGTGTCGTACCGGCACAGCCAGCCACGTAGCGTGCTTGTACCGTGCTTGGGCCGTACTTGGGCTGACCCAGAATAGCCAGGCCCAACTCCCACCTCTATTCAACTCACTCCCTCCCGCAGTCCCGCATGGCTCAATGCCGCCATTTATCCATATATTCCTGCACCACCTGCCTATCTAGGGTGGACGCGCCATTCAAACCGGTTTGCTCAACCCAACCCCTTAAAGCTGCAGAAACTTGCGTGGATGCATATGTTGTTTGTGCATGTTCTTCCCTGCATATATATGGCCATGCTAAGCCAACGCCTAAGCCACAATACCTGCAGCGGGATGCATATGTTTTTACCACATATGTTTGCATCAACTATTAAAGAAGAACGTACATCCTTCTCCTTCATAAAGAAGCGTCGCAAATCAATTCATAGTGCCAAGTGGCTTCAGAACCACTTGTGACTTATGGCTTTTGTACGACACTACAGTACTAGTTTTCAAACAGTGTGTTTTTTTAGACGATGTCTAATAGTCTATTGTAGTACACACTATACCAACTTTAATTGTACTAATCAAAATCCCATGCGACTGTCTCCCGCTTTATAATCTTTGTTGCAAACAGCCAAAATTCAAAAGTCATATGTCAAAAACCCTAAACCTCAGTCCAAAAGAACCCAAAGTTACGCACACGCTAGAATGTTGCATTTCGTTGTAGTTTGAATGAGGATGCCAGTCCTCTTCCCGATGGCACGCTTGAATTTGCAAGTGAATGGTGGCCAGTGATTACAGTGGGTTCTTTTTGACTTTGGTGGATGGCTTATGGCTATGGCTAATGCCTCATATCCTTAGCACAATGCTTATACAAACGAACTGAATATCGATAAACCAACAAACCATCTCGAAAAGGCTATCTTGATAAGCCATTTTGAAAAAATGGCGAAGAAATCATCCGAATGTTTGTTTAGAAAAACCATAAGTCATAAACTGAAAAAAAAGGAGACCTTAACTGTGGTCTTTGTCGTGAACAGCCAAAATTCAAAAGTCATATGTCAAAAACCCTAAACCTCAGTCCAAAAGAACCCAAAGTTACGCATACGTTTGAATGATGCGTTTGGTTGTAGCTTGAATGAGGATGCCAATCTTCTTCCTGATGGCATGCCTAAATTTGCAAGTGAATGGTGGCCAGTGATTAGAGTGGGTTCTTTTTGGCTATGATGGATGGTTTATGGCTATGGCTAACGCATTAGCCTTAGCACAATGCTTGTACAAATGAACTGAATGTCGATAAACCGACATTCAAAAAGAAGACCTTAATTGTGCTGACAAGTTAATGCAAAAGCTGCTTTCCATCTAAAAAAGATGAAGCCTCGCAAAACTATAGCACCTAAACATCAAATTTAACATAAGAAAACTTAATCGACACTTTAAAAAGATGAAGTACATGTATTGCTTGAGAGAGAAAAATGCACTAAAAATTTTCCCTGCTCTTTTGGACTGCGACTCATTTGACCTGCAGCTGATGGCTTTTGGTTGTGTCTGATGTCTTTTATCTGCTTTTCGAGATGGCAGCAGACAAAAGAAACATCAGCACAGATGATGTATACAGTTTTAGCCTCAGAAAGCCGTTTAGAAAAACAGGTTGGAGAAGCCGCCCGGTTTGATTCGACTTCCTAGAAGTCAAAACCAAAAGCAACAAAAAAGCTATAAAAAGTACAGGGATAAGTTGGCATGTATGCAAGGCCATAAAGCAAGATTTCAATAGCCTTTTTAAAAAGTCGATTCAGTGGCATGCATGCATCATGCGTGCATACGTATCATATCTAGCTATAGTGTGTAGATTACTCTCAACTAGGGATAAAAGAGATGAAGAATGTGACCAAACAGAAAGGGCCCTATGAAACCCAATTATCCGGTACACATGGATGGCAGAGTCACAGTAGGCGAGGCCAGTGCATTATGGTTTCAAAAGCCCATGGTTTAGGGTAGGCTTTACGCTAACTTCGGCTCAAAGAGGGAAGCAAACAATTATCTAGCCCAGCACTCACACATTACACTCCGTTGTAACTGTATATGCTGTTCTCCATGGTATATAAAGCACAGCCAGCCAGCCATCATCTCACTTGCCATCTCTCCAAAAAGAAAAGAAACGGAAAGAAAATTTGTGTCTCTTTTGCCATCTCTTTCTTGCCCGATCGCTTGCAAATCAAATAATCAATGGGTCGTTGGGTTAGGCCTGAGGTGAGTACTGGGTCTTCTGGTAAATTTGACCCCCGAGATACTCTATTATTTATATCTTGCTTGCCTGATTAATTTTGTGAGATTGGTAGTAGTTACATCAACACATGCATGCCATGCGTATGTAACTCTTTCATATGCGTGCATATATGATGTTAATTTGTGTGTGTGTGTGTGATGTGGATATCACACCTTCGGTTCCAAACCCATTTCTACCTACTGCTACAACTCCAGAAGCAATTCAAGGACCAGTCACTCAAGCTCGTGCACATGAACTTAATTATGTGATTCTTCTATGGAATGAAGGTCAAGTAGATGGCAAGGAATGAGAGCCAAATAAAAGGTACTGCGCCACCTGCCTTTGGGGCTGGGCCCATGTAATAAAGACCTGTTTAGGCAGTTTAGGAAAGGTTAGGAGGAGATTTCGCCCTGTCTTACTTGCTGGCCGAATTCCCCCTCTCCTATTTAGTTCAGGCTGAGCTCCCCTTGTGACACAGGTTTTCTTTGTGTAAGTTTAGCCATCGTGCAAACAGAACAGTTCTTCAGTTGTGTCGAGACCACATGTAAAACAGCCATTGTGAACCCCAACTTGAGTGATTTCAGTTTGCCTACATCTTGTTCTTGCTTGTTCTTCGATTGCTCGTAGGAATTGAACTTCGTGTTCAGGTTGATCTCGCTGTCCAGTAAGGTCAATAACCAATTGGAGTTAGTTCAGCGATTGCTAAGGCGCCCACGACCCATTCATTCGTAGTCAGATCACAAGAGTCATCTCCTTCAAATTGAAATTATCCTCTCACTGAAAGATCGGGCACTTCAGTCCTATTAGTATGTGTGTGTGTATCCTGTGTGTGTGTATATATATCCTGTGTGTATACATAATACACGTACGTATATATTGGCATACACAAGTGTATCCGCTGGTGGCCGCGATGACGCTGGTGACGGGGATGGTGGTGTTCCAGCTCACCCGCAACGCGTGCATGAACCCTGACGTCAGGTACGTACGTACGCCTCTTCGGACCGTCCGATTCGATCCGTCGGACGGCTGAGATGAGGGCTGATGTACGTACTAGTTTTGACGTGTGCTCGCTCCGTCGACTTTGCAGGGTGAGCAAGCGCAGCCGTGGGAAAAACGCGGTGCCGGACAACGAGGCGGAAGGGGAGAGGTACAGCATGCACGGCTTCCGTCGCTACTTCCGCCGCCGCCGCCCCGAGGTCATGCCCTCCATCAACAGCTTCTTCTCCAAGACCGACCCCAAAGACTCCGACGACGACGATCATGGCGACGAGTAATTCACCAGCCGATGTACTTCAACCTTAGAACTTATTCCGCTTTGAAGCAATCATATGCCTGCTGTATATTGTTGTAGTGTTGAGATGTGCGACTGGTTTGTTATTATCGGAACTCCCGTATGTGCGTGGGAATTTTGTCTTGTTGAATGATTATTGTAATGTACTCTATTAGCCCCGCAAAAAAAATGTAATGCACTTTATTACTTGAAGCATTTGGTTGATTAGATGAAACGATCAATGGAAAATTAACAATTTTTCACACACCAATCGTCAGCGTTCAGGATTTGCCACTCCGAACTCTGGCTCCCGCGGTGACCTGCCATTGCAAAGATTGCCACTTGAGAATAGGCCAACTCGCGAGTGAAAAATCCTAAATCGCCAATGATTGGAGTGGCAAATCCCTAACTTTCCCCAGCAATCGAATGTCCGCGAATACCGATTCGGTTTCCAGGAAAAAAATAAAAGAGGTATTTGTGCGGTATTTATGTTATGTGGATGATTTTTTGGCACTTCTTCCATGATGATTGAAAAAGGTTCGTTTTTGTGCAAACCAGCACAATGCCATCGTCACTACATTTGACGTCTAAGGCTCGGTGTTGTCGTACAGCCATAGTCGAACATAATTGCTGGTAATTATTTTACAGTTACAATTTCCTATATCCTTTATGTGTGTGTGTATATGACAAGTGTTTTATGCATCATAGTACCTAAGCATCTAAATCAATACTCGTTGATGTGTTTTGAGATTCACGATGTTTGACGTAGACATTTTCATACTCAAATTCTAAAAATTATATCAATCATACATATGTATCGAACAGTTCTTGATATAAATACTAGGCATTTAGCCTTACGTAGTTTACCTATATGTGTGTGTGTAAGAGAGAGAGAGCAACTACAACGCTCCTAGATGCGCTATAGTCTCCTACATATCAGATTTTACTTGGCCTCCTACTATATTCCAAATTTTTTTAAAGAAGATAGCTGGCATACCATCCAGACCTGGCAGTTTTTAAGTCCCCAATATGGCTCAAAGCATCTTCAATCTCCTTAGGCATGAAATCAGCCATCAGCGACATTTCCTATAATGTTGCCTAAAGCCGATTTTGCAGTAGTTGTGAAAAGTTATGAGTAGTATTCATAGACATGGTGTCTTACTGGTTCCTCACCTTCTACCCAACCCCCATTAGATCACTTCAATTTCTTAATAGCATTTATTCTCCTTTGGTCTCTATAGCAAAAGCATGAAAAAATTTTGTATTTCTATCCCCTTTTTGCAGCCAGTTAACATGGGATCGTTGCCTCCCCCTGCCCGCCAAAACTCACCCTCTTCTCAATTTGCGCCAAAGGTGATACTACTTCCTTGCCGATTTCAACCCCTTCTTCAAAAACCCAGGTTTGTTTCCCCCTTATTAGAGAATCAATACATGTCCTAGTCATTGATTTCATTGAGGAGGAGCTTCTCTTCTCCAAAGATTCCCCACTTATGTTAGAAGAAGTAGCTGCTTGATTCAAACCAGTCACCTTCTTCCTATCCTCCCACTTCTGTTAGAAGAAGTAGCTGCTTGATTCAAACCAGTCACCTTCTTCCTATCCTTTTTCGAGGCTCGGATTTTGTTACTATATGGGAGCTTGCCCTGCTCATCATATTCCGATGGATTATGACATTCCAGCTCTAAGTGTCCAATGATACCACATGAGAAGTAAAAGAAAGGTAGTTTTTCATATTGCACCTCGTACCAAACTTTCTGATCCTGTCGCTCTGAACGAAGATAAATACCATGCCACAAAGGTTTTTCAATGTCAATCTCCACCCTTGCTCGAAGGAACAGACCACTTGCCTTACCACTTTCATCTACATCCACTTTCTGAACAGTCCCCACAATGTTGGCAATTCTTTTTCTCCATTTTTCACTCATCCAACCAAATGGGAGATTAAGAATATGAATCCAAATTGCCATTCTAAGAAATTTAACATTCGATGGGCGAAGAGTAGCGTTGTATTCTAGAAGAACCACAGCATGCTTGCCCACCATCCCTGGTGCACCTTCTAACACACTCTCCTTATCGTTCTTCGACTTAAATTCAACAATGAAAAGATTATCTCCTGCCGATCTCACATAAAGACCACATGGGTTACCCCAGGCTGGCCTCATTGCTACCATTATCGTATTAATATGCAAGACTGATGGAGCTAAAACTTTACCAATTATCGCCCACTCTGAATTAGCTTTATCAGTGTCTTCTGAGGCCAGTTTTAGCTGGCTTAAAAGATCAGCAACCCCTATTCTCTCTTGATTGATGTCCTCCCCAATCTCCATTGTAATCTCCTTTTCCTGCCTTGAGGAACTAGCATTCTCCCTCGCCATTGAGATGGGTTACGATTCCTCCTCCCAAAAGGTTCACACGGACAATCAGGACAGGCAGAAACATAAGAGTTTCCCCTTAGTCGCCCCGAATCACACCAGCGTAAATACCCTTCTAGAGGGGAAACCAAGCCAAAAACAGATACCTAACTTCCTATAACTTAAAAGCCAGGAATCAAGACCAGAAATGCATCAACCCTAAGAGGAGCACCAGGAAATGTTGAGGAAAATCCCCTTCCAGAGCCCCGAGAAAGACCCCACCCTAATCCTTGATTCACAATCTGCGTACATAGAATTTGGGAGGGAAATCACCTCTCTTTACTGTTCACTAGAACCCTCGAGAACAGCTCAGAGAACTCAGAACTCTATCCACAAAACGGTTTCTCGATGTGCTTACGAACTAACAGACTGACGAGTTAGACCGAAAGAACGCGCCCCTCTAGTCAGACGATGCAAGCTTCCCAGTCATCCCTTCCCACCCGTCCCCACGTAAAAAAGTAAAAAAAAAAAAGACCATGACCTCACGTCTTGCAAATTACCATGCCTCGGTCACTCATCATCGATTATGGCATTGTGCTGCCGCCATAGCTGCCTGGGTGATCGGCGATGATTTTTGGTTTTTATTGAAAAAACACTGTAGTTGATTGAAAAAACACTGTAGTTAAGTTAGTTTATTGAGTATAATTAAATATAGAAAAATGTAAAAAAAACCAAAAACAAAAAACGAAAAAAAAGTATAAGCAATTTTCAAAAAAAAAACAAAAAAAAATTTTACTGTACCTACTACAGTGAAAAAACGCTACCGCTAGTGATCAAAAAGCTAAACTGATCGCCCCCTCTTGACCCTGTTCATTGATAATGACCTATTGATATTTTCTATGTTTTCTAATCCTGTGTTTTACGCTTACATTTTTATTAAATTTCTGTATTTTTCTACTTCCTGTGTTTTTTATTTCTACAGAAATAGAGGAAATCAGTCCAAAGGAAAAACTGGTGAGGGTTGTTTGGTTTGTAGAATTGATTCAAAAGAATTCCATAGCATAGAAAAATTTTCTTTAAATTTTAGAGCCTGTTCTTTTTCTTTGCGGTGATGGCTTTGATCATGGTGATGGCTTTTTTGTGTCATTTGCATGAGATTGCGGAAAGAGAGATACTCACTTGCAATTTTTGATGATACAGATATTAGTTTTTTAACATGTACTACAATTAACTTGTAAATACCATCTTAAAAAAATACTTCATTTAAAAGTTGGTTACTATAGCAAAAATCAAAAACAACTTTTAGAAGCTGCAAAGAACAGGATCTTAAAGGAATTCTAGCATGGGTCTAACCTTATGTTACG
The DNA here is from genome assembly GCA_036346265.1 of Melocanna baccifera. Lineage (NCBI taxonomy): Eukaryota > Viridiplantae > Streptophyta > Magnoliopsida > Poales > Poaceae > Melocanna > Melocanna baccifera. Next base: position 13,998,502 of record CM070683.1, read on the forward strand.
AACTCCATTGAGGTTTTGTTTCCTGTGATATTCAACATGCTAACATTTTGATGCTGTGTTTTTTTTTATTTCTCCGTTTTTAGAGTCCCACAAATCAAAGAGGGCCTAAGAGCAACTCCAGCAGGGCCCCTACTTGAGCCCCTAAACTCAGATTTGAGAGCTAGAGCAAAAAACTGAACTCCAGCAAAGCCCCTACTTGAGCCCTCAAAAATAGGGGCCTCTCAAATGAGGCCTCTAAGCCCTCATTCCTAGGGGCCCCTACTTGAGCCCTCAAACTCAGATTTATTCGTATTTGAATAAATACGTCCCTCATTCGGAACAAATTTGAATATTCATATTTGAATTCATAAATTTAAACGTCCCTCATTGTGCTTTCAATTTAAATTTGGAACAAATTTGAATTTAAATTTGAATATTCGTATTTGAATTCATAAATTTAAATTCGGAATAAATTTGAATTTAAATTTGAATATTCGTATTTGAATTCATAAATTTACATATTGTCCCTCATTGTGAAATCATAAATATTTTATTGTGTATTGTGCTTTTATCCCATACATATGCATATAGTGTGTGAGGAAATAGAGAGAATTGAGAAGTAGGGGCTCTGTTTTGAGGGCTCCTGCTGGAGTGCAGCTCAAAAAACAGGGTCCTCAAAAGTAGGGGGAGCCCTCAAATGAAAAGTAGAGGCCCTGTTTTGAGGGCTACTGCTGGAGTTGCTCTTAAGTAAGCTTCGTACAGAAAAAAAATAGGCGTGAAAACAGTGGACACGGTGCACTGATTGATGCGCTCACATGGACATTGCTAGACTCTTCCCCTCGGCCCTACCCGCTCAGTGTGCGTGATAGACATGGGTCACCCCATGCACACACGAGAAAGAAATTAGTCACATCATCCACGCAGCGCAGGTCTCTCCTCTGCTCCTCTCCCCTCGTTCGCTTTATTGTTCTTGGCCCCTGCTTTCTCATAAGATCGGAGGGCAGCAGCAACTCGCATTTCCTCTCTACTCAAGTCCCAACAACAGTAGAACTCTTCTCCCTCCCCATCTGCCCAAGAACAGAGGAGAAGACGAAAAGATCAAAGAAAGGATTCTGCGAAGCGAAGGTGAGAAACCCGCGAGCATCTTTCTCCCTCTCTTGGTCGAGATTCTGCAAAGATCGTGTTCGTTGGGGATCGCATTGTTGCCCTGCTTCTTTGCTCGGCCAAGATTCTTGGTGGTTTGGGTTTTTCTCTGAGCAAAAACCCTAATCTGACGTCCCTTTTTTTGTTTTTTTTAAATCCGTAGGTATTAAGACCGTCGTCTGCCCGGCTGATTCTCCACCTTCTTGCGGATTTCCATCTTATCTTTAGGGGGAATTCCTCCCGTATGTTGTTCTGATCGCGTCACCGGAGCTTCCTTTCCCCCTTTCTTGTGCGTCTCTTCTTTGGGTGTTGATTTATGCGGAATGGTTTCAGTCTTGAGAGCCCCATTTCGTGTGAAATTTCAGGGTATCATGAAAAAAAGGTGGCCCAGTATGGGCCCTTTTGATTGAGATTCCATAGAAGATTTTGCTAATGTTCCGAAGTCGTATCTTATTACATGATATTTGTGTGAACTCGTGTGACTGATGTTTTTTTCCCTAGTCTTTGTATAAATAGTTGCCTAGTGACAGTCCATGCACTTGTGTGATTCGCAATGTTCTTTCGTAAGGAATAGTTTGATGTAAATAAACACCTTACGAACAGCATTCGCAATGTTCTTTCGTAAGGAATAGTTTGATGTAAATAAACACCTTACGAACAGCATAGGAAATCCACACAGCCCGATGTGTAGCATCCCACCAGCGGCTGGCATCAGCATCCTTTTTTCAATTACAATGGCGATGGCACAGTAACAGTAGTCACCCTGATATATAAATTGCTGCAATAGATGTTGGTAAATGATCATAAGTACTTGTGTTATTAGTTTAGAAACAATCTAGGGTATGCGATTTTTTTTTGTCTTGGTTTCAAGATTTTTCAAATGATAGGGTCAAAAGGCAAATCTGTTGTATTGTACCTCATGCATAACAGCATTTCACTACATTCCTCGGGGAAACACATTGCCCATTTTGACATTTTTCTCTTTCCATTCTTGCACAAATGGTTAACTTCTGTGCTCAGAAGCCGCTTCATTCTTAAGCATACGTAGAATTTCTTCTATTATAATAAAAAACAAAAGCATGTGAGTATGTGAGCATGAATTTGATTTTATATGGAATCTACTTTCATCCTTTAAACCACTGATATGAGCAAAAGAAACACACCAAATAAATTTGAGATGTCACACTTTATGTCTGGATGTATTTTTGTTTATTTTGTCCTGATCAATGTAGAAGTTTCTAGCATTTTTCCTTTTCTAATTAGTATAATAATTCTTATGGCCCTATAGGAAATGCAGGCTGTCCAATCTCAATCTTACCTACCTAACAAGAAATTGGTATTTATTCTAAATAGGTACTCCCTCAATCCCGCAATATAAGGTCAAAACCCACCAAAGAGACATTAAATTTAAGAAAAATTTAATACCATTGACCATGCATACCCTTAATAAATGGCATAGTACAACTACTCATTTTTTCAGCATTAAAGTAGGGGTATATGTAGAAATATTGTAATAACTACATCTTTAGTCTCAACAATGGAATTATGGGACAATGCTTTCTAAGAATAAGGACTTATATTACAGGACGGAGAGAGTAAAAAAAACTGCTCTAGCATTGTTAGGTTCAAAGTGCCAAGTTCCTGGGATTGAATAGATTTCCATTTTATAGTATGGAACTGGTTATGTTGTTTTTACCAATATTTTTCACTTTAAATCAGTTGAGAACACTGACTTCCTGCTTTTTCATGTGTTCATCCTCAGGGTATTTACTCCCTCTATCTCCAATGGGCCATAGCTCTGCAGAAGAATCTGATGTTAGCGATTCAGAGATTGGTGAGTATGAGGAGAAGACTTACACCAAGCTGCGGACTGGAAAAATTAAAGTTAAGTATGATGGGAGAATCTTTCGATGCCATTTCTGCCAGGGGAAAAAGAAGCAGGATTATAACTTAAAGGATCTTCTGCAGCACGCCTCAGGAATAGGGGCTGCTTCTAAACGTAAGGCTAAGGTGAAGGCAACACACCTAGCACTTGCTCGGTATTTGAAGAATGATTTGGCCAGCTCATCGGAGTCATCAATGCAACTTGCCATCGTTGAGCAAAAGCCTCGTAACAATGAAGAAGAGAAGTTTGTATGGCCATGGATGGGTATTCTGGTTATTGTACCAACTGAGTTGAAGGACGAAAATTTTGTCAGGGAAAGTGAGGATAGGCTAAGAGCACAGTTCTCGCGATTCAGACCACTCCAAGTCAATATTCTTTGGAATTCTGAGGGCCAAACAGATTATGCTATCGTTAAGTTTGCTAAAGATTGGCTTGGATTGAAGGATTCTTTGGCTTTTGAAAAGCATTTCCAAGTGGAGCAATATGGTCAGACGGATTGGAACAAAAGAAACTGCAGAAGAGACGATTTTTATGGATGGCTTGCAAGATCTGATGATTATAACTGTCCTGGGCCAATTGGAGAGTATTTAAGAAAAAATGGTGATCTAAGAAGTGTTGGTGACCTGGAACGTGAGGGACTACAAGAAACTGACAGGCGTGTGGCTTATTTTGCTCGCCAAATCGAAGAGAAGAATAAACATCTGCTAGAATTGGAGCTTAAGAACAACCAGAATGCAATGAAACTTGATATGATGATGGAAGAGAAAGATCGATTGTTTGAAGAACACAATAAAAGTTTGTACAGATATATTTATATTGCCTATGTTTCTTTAAGCATAATTTGAGCTTGTCCTCAGTGAGTTTACTGAATTTGTCTTTTTCCCTTCTGATGACCAGAGATAAAAAAGATGCAGCAGGTTGCTTGTAAAAATTCAATGAAAATAATTAATCAAAATCTGAGATTACATGGAGAATTGCAGACTAGGAGAAAAGAAATCGACCGGAGATGTAAACAACTTGAAGACTTGGCTACAAAAACAAATATTGACATAGAGAAACTCAAAGCAGAGAAAGAAAAGGTAGCTTTCTTTATCTTTTTACAGGAAGAGTTTTCTTTGTCTTTTCATCAATACTATTTGATGTTCCAAAGGCTGTTAAGAACAATCTACAAGTTTTCCTTTGTTGTATGAACTTGATCTGAACTTGTGTATGTCGTTCAAATCTCCTATAGAATGCAAAGGAGAATGGGCTTCTTAATGTAGCAACCCTAAAGCAGAAGAAGGCAGATGAAGAGCTCTTACGGCTTGTTGAGAAACAAAGGGTATTGGTTTACCACCATTTTATTTGTTTGCCTGGTGAAAACACTTTGTCTCACTGGTTGAATTTTGCAGCGAGAAAAAGAAGATGCCTTGAGGAAGCAATACGATTTGCAAAAGCAGTTGGATTCTAAACATAATCTTGAGTTGGAAATAGAACAGTTGAGAGGAAAGTTAGAGGTATTGAAGCACATGGGAGGTGAGGAAGATACAAAATTAAAAAAGGAGCTCAATGAGTTGCATGAAAAGCTGGAAGACAAAGCTGATGAAATGGATGGCATGGACTCTCTCAACCAGACCCTTATTGTTAAGGAACGAAGGACCAATGAAGAGCTAACAGCAGCCAAGGATGTACTGATAAGTGTATGTATAATGTCACTATTGACTATTATGTGGTTTGTGATAAATAATATATTGAATCATCCTTTCCTGGGAACAAATTACTCACTATGCAGGGCTTACAACAAATGTCAGGAGCTCGATCCATTATTGGTGTAAAAAGAATGGGTGAGCTTGATCAAAAAGCTTTTCATAATGCATGTAAACAGAATGTGCCAAAAGATGACTTAAGAGGAAAGTTGGCACTTTTGTGTTCAAAGTGGGAAGATGAGATCAGAAAACCAGAATGGCATCCTTTTAAGATTATCGATACTGATGGACAGGTGAAGGTAAACATTGTTTTGCTTATACTGCTTGATATTAATGTCTTCTGGTCCATTATTAGGTAGTTGCTTTCATGTTTGTACGTTGTAACTGTGAATTTGTTTATGAATAAAATAACAACATCAGGATTGGTTGAATTTCAACCGAATGTGCTCATTACTGTCTAGGGCCCTTGTTCCAATTGATAAACTATCTACTGGAAGCTATTTTCTGTTGGGTAATCACCGGTGAACTCTTTCATTTGCAATGATACATGCAGTGGCTACTGTTTACTGAGATGTTACATGTTACTTTGTTACTGGCATTTGAGTACCTGAATGCAGCCCCTTGGGGGAAATGGAAGGGAGATACACATTTGTAAGGAATTGTTGTTGAAGTTGAAGTTGGAACTTTATAAGGAAGAAAGAAGACATATAAAAACACAGGGATTCAAAATGTATAGCTATTTCGTCGGAGTCAACTGTTACTGCTTGAAACAGTCATGCGTCCCTCTTTGGATTGAATGTATCTATAGTGCATTAACTTTCGCTTGTAGCAATGTTATTCCTATATCTGCAATTGTCATTATGGGAAGTTGAGCTACTAAATAATAATGTGCTTACATAACTCACATACCTTGGTTATAGCTCACAACATTATCTTCTTTTTTGTTGTCTAGTAACAACAGCATCTTATTGTTTCAGATGTCTAAACATAAATACATCTTACTCTTTGCATAATTATTTCTCTTTTGTAAGAACTAGGCATCAAACCAGATCTATTAGACCAATATCCAAAATGCGCAAAGTAGTTTCTTTATCATGAAAAAAATTTGTGCCAATAAACCGATTGATAAGCATGGTTCTACAGCTAGTCTGTGCTGAAACATGTTTCCGGCCTCATAGATCCACTGGTGCAGGAAATAATTAATGAAGATGATGAGAAGCTGCAAGCAGTGAGGGTGACATTGGGTGATGAGGCTTACAACGTTGTCGTTAAGGCCCTTCTTGAAATGAATGAATACAACCCCAGTGGCAGGTATCCCGTAAGTGAGCTGTGGAACTTCAAGGAGAATCGGAAAGCCCCAATTCCTGAGGCAGTGGCGTACTTAGTGAAGCAGTGGAGGAAGCACAAGAAGAACTCCAACACCTGATTGAGATCTGGGCCTTGCTTGGGCATCATTGATGTCGTTTGTTCCTGACTTGTAATTGGAAGAGGCTGTTAAAACAATCACTACCTTTTTGTGGCAATTAGCGTGGCTAGGCAACATTTCTGTGCACCTTTTGGACCGATTTCACTCAGATAGTTATCACGTTCTTTATTGGGACTATTATTTGTGATTTGCGAAATCCAGACGTACTAATGATTTAGATGCAGCTCAGATGCTATGAAAGTTGATTTCCAGTATGTTGTAGGCATGTTCCGACTTAATGAAGTGATTTGGATGAATGCACATGCACAATGTTGAAGCCTCTGCATTTTGCTCTTTCCACTTTGTGGATTATGCTGACAGGGGCAGCATCCTCTCCTCTGAAAGTGCAATAAATTCAACAAGTTTATATTAGAAAAACATCCCAATTGTGATAATTAATAGGAACATGTATTGCATAACTTGGTATCATTAATTCAAGCTGCTTGATTGTAATGGGATTAATGGCTAAACGTCTAGATTGCTGTGGCAGGCCACTTGGCATGTCATGGAAGGTCGGCCGGCGGCGGCGGCTCTCGGGCGCGAGCTTGGATGCCAAACGGCGGCAGCGACACGGGCGGAGGTGGCCCGAGCGGCGGCGCCAGATCCGGTGGCGGCGGCGGCACAGCTGTAGCGCGAGGCGGCGGGGACTGCGGCAGACGGCTGCCGACGGCGGAAAACGCCGGATTCGGTGGTGGTGCAGACAGAGACGGCCCAGGTGACGGCGGCGGCACGGGTGAAAACAGTTCGAGCGACGGCGTCGTTGGGGAAGAATATGGCTCCGGCGACGGCGGCTGATCGAGCGTCGGCTTGTGCGATCCGGCGGGGGCGGCGGCTTCGGACGGTCGGCGTAGCGGCGACACGGGAGGAGTCGACCACGGGCGGAGGCGGCGGCGCGTGGGTAGAGGTGACGGCGGGGATGCCGAAGCCCTAGCCCCAACCGACGTTCATCTGGACCCAGACGAGCACCGAGGAGGCGATGAGGTTGCCGACGTTGATGGACATGTAGAACCAGTTGAAGAAGGGGCCCTTGCTCTCCTTCTCGCGCGGGTCGTCCTCGTCGAACTGGTCGGCGCCGAAGGAGGAGACGTAGGGCTTGATCCCGCCGGTGCCGATGGCGATGAGGTAGAGTACGGTGAAGAAGGCGGCATTCTGGCCCGTGCTGGGATGGCCCGAGACGCCGTTGGTGGCGCAGTCGGGGGGTCTCATGCCGGGCGACAGCGGGTGTGCCGCTGGGCGGAGACGCCGGAGAGGATGCGTTGGCGATCGTGGCGAGGGAGTTGCCGTCTTTGCCGTCAACCGATAATCTCGGATGATGATGTGCCTTCTTTATCTCTTGTAGCTTTTCAAGGAATTCATTCACCTCCTTGCTCATATTGTCTATTATGGTTGCCATCTGATGGTAGAGCGCTTGGTCAGAAACCATGGTAGCAGAAGTTGTGGGAAGGGATCGACTTCTCTGATACCAAGTTATCATGAATTGGGGTAAACACCATCAAGTAGGCCGGATGGCGTCGGCGTAGAAGGGAGAGGGAGAGACTAGACGAGGAAGACTATAATATTTCTCTGATTGATTCCAATAGCATACGGTGGCTCTCTTTATATAGATGAGCCTCTCCTAACAGATAGAGTCTAATTCTAATCCTATCTCTAACAAATATAGAAACTCATATCATATCTCTAATTATATCTCTAACAAAAGGAATCTAATCTCTAACTCAATAGAAACTAATATCTAATTATAACCCGACTGAGCCTTGGACCTAAGGGCCACACTCCTGACACGATACCAAGTTGTCATGAACTAGGGTAAACACCACCAAGAAGGTCGGATGGCGTTGGCGTAGAAGGGAGAGGGAGAGACTAGACGAGGAAGACTATAATATTTCTCTGATTGATTCCAATAGCATGCGGTGGCTCTCTTTATATAGATGAGCCTCTCCTAACAGATAGAGTCTAATTCTAATCCTATCTTTAACAAATATAGAAACTCATATCATATCTCTAATTATATCTCTAACAAAAGGAATCTAATCTCTAACTCAATAGAAACCAATCTCTAATTATAACCCGACTGAGCCTTGGACCCAAGGCCCACACTCCTGACAACTACTGACATGGCATGGCACGTCAGCTTTTCAGTGATACGGAGCACCTAAGCGGTGCACCAGTTGGCCTGCCATGTCAGTTGGGGTGTCTACATGGGCTTGCTAAAGAGAGGTGGTAAACAGTGTAAAATTGGAGATATGTCAGGCTGTTCGTGAGTTTCGTAGTTTCTGAATTTGAGAGATTGTCAGCGAGAAGCTTTCGACGTGAATCTTGGCATGGCAGCTGAAAACCAATGGGTCTGTTTGATATGGCTGTCGCTTTTGATTTTTAGCTGAAATTTTTTAATTTTAGCTGTTTGCGACAAAACTTACGGACAGGGAGATAATTATTTGCAATTTTGAATTATACAGATGTTGAGCTTTTAATGTGTACTACAATTAATTTGTAGACCTCATCTTAAAAAATACTTCATTTAAAAGTTAGATACTGTAACAAAAACCAAAAACTACTTTTAGAAACCGAAAACAACAGACCCGTATTGTCCACGAGACTGAACCTACAAAGACAAGCATTTAGACGGATGCCACTGCTGCATTGGAAGCGTATACCGGAATTTATTCCTGGATGGAGACTGGGGAAGAGGAGCTCTCAGTACGGAAAGACTAACTCTTTTCGATTTATGATTTCCTTTTAACAAATAAACACATCGACTTTTCCATCGTCTTTTCAAAGCTGTTTATCGTGACAGCTTTTTTAAAATAGCTTATCGACTTCTCATCATTAATTCGTTTGTACAAATACCTATGTTAGGATTAAAAGCCATCGGTCAACTGTAGTTGAAAAGTACACACCCAAAAGCTGCTGAATTTCTGGTTAATACCACAACCCTACACTGTTGCAAATCTGGCACAATCCGGACAAAAAAGAATACCAAATGTGAAAGCCCCCACCCGTTTTCGCCGATGGCAAATTCTTGAGCGAGGCTGGGTCAAAGTGTAACGTCCCAAAAATTCATTATTTGATTTAAAGTATAGTTTTCCGTAATTTCAGAAAACCATTTTGGATTTGGAGTTTTGTTTCCTAAATTTTCCTTGAGTTCAAAATTTCGGAATTTGGCAAATCAATTTCATTCCTTCAAATTAGTTTCGGACCGAATCATTTTTGCAGCCCAATTTTATTTCTTTCTCTCAGCCCAACTTTCGGCCCATCCCATTTCTCTAACCGACGATAGCGCCCCACCTATCATCTTCTCTCTCCCTCCCGTAATTCATTCCCAATCCATTTTCTAATATAACCTTTAATCCAACTCCTAATCGAAGTCCTAATGCGACCGACTTCATTACGAATTGCTAACACAATCTCGTATACGTATTCTGCTTCTTTCCGATCATGCATTTGGACCTATTCTTTTGAACTATGGCTTGTAATATTTGATTACAGTTTATTGATCTAATAGGTTAGAATTAAAATTAAAAACCAAAAACCATTAAAATGGCAAAAAAAAAAAAAACAGAACAGGGCGCTTATTTCTGCCGCTCGCATTGGTTTCCTAATATGACTACTGATTCCTACTTATTTCACATGACGCATTTATTTCTGCGGCTTGCATTTGCTTCCTTCTTTAATTCCACCGCACCACCCTACCCTTCGCCTGTTTAGCAATATTGTCAAGATCACCATACTAAATAAGATCATTTTTATTTAACAGGATCAAATTATAGAATCATGATAATCATGATTCTATCAAATTTTTAAAAGTATATATATTTTATATAAAAATTAAATTATATTTCTAAATATGCAAGTCTATAGTAGATTTTTTGAATTCAATTTTGTAATTTGGTTACACTTATTCATGTTATTTTGAATTAAGGTTAATTTTTCAAACTTATTTAATTATATTTAACAAATTAATAATCCAAAAATGTAATATGTCAAAGATACTACTTTTTTTTTACCTTAGAACAATATGTAAACAACTAAACAAAACAAATTAAACTAATACAAATCAAACTAGTAATAGGTAATATCAGATTTTATATGCTAATATAGTTTTTTGTTAGGATCATAATCCTATTGCGATCCTACCTGATCCTAACGATTCTACGAGATGAATCGTGATTCTACTGTAATATTACCTAATTCTGATCCATATTATGATTCGTATCATCTACTTTCGGTAAAATCGTAAGATACTATGATACATATGGTGATACTGACAACCTTACTTTTTACGCCGCGATCGAACACAGCCCTGAATTCGCCATCCCCTCTTTCTCCTTCCTCAAGAACAGAGGGGGAGAACAAGCTCGAGCAGCGCACGCTCCTCTGTTTTTTGCCATCTCTGCCGCCGAGCCCCAAGCAGGTGCTCGGGTGAGTTCCAGGCTTGGCCTCCATGCCACTTGTGTTTGCCTTGTTGTCTGCCATCTCATGCTCACCTCGGTTCGTCTTCTCTCCCACAGGAGCGGCATTGGTCACCTCGTCTTCTTTCAATCCGGCGACGTAGCCGTACCCACCGCCCATTTTCGCCGTGTATCAACCACCGCTCAGGTGAGCGTCGACCGCACCGTGTGATGCCATGCGCTCCGCCTCGGTTCCCTATTTCCAGTGCTCACCTTCCCTTCCATCCTCTCCCTCAGGATGGCCGGGAACACGCCGTTCTTCCTCCGCACCGGTGACCAAGCCGCCACCTCCTCCCGCAGTGCAGTGTCTTCTCCTCGGCCAAACGCTAGTGAGTATTCGAGTCATATCACGTTCTAGCAATAGGCAATCGCGTTCCACTAGTTAATTTGGCCCTTAGAGCACCGCAGAATCGCCACCCCGTTGGGTCTTCACCGCCGGCGCCGGTCGCCGTGGACAGGCTTGCACAGAGCATGCCTTGTGTCAAAGACTGAAGACTGCTTGGTATATTTTGGAGGACCTGGATGTCTTCTTATTTTTGTACAAGCTTCAACGGTCAGGATTGATCTTAGTAATGTGTCTTAAGTGAGTTGTACTCATATAAATACCTTTGAGATGAAGGAAACATCCATCTTTGCGCCGACACTTTAGTCTGTAGCCCTAGTTTCTACTGTGTTCTCGATAGCTTTTCCCCTTTTATGTTGCTTCAAGTGTTCCAATCCCAAATCTTTCTTTTTCTCTGCTCCGGATTGTTCTTGTGATCTGGGGATTTGACAAATTGGTATCAGAGCCACTCAAATCCTTGGCGCAACCAGTTGGGGTGATTGGGTTGGGAACTTTGGGTTCTCCGTAAAATCCCCGATCATATTCCAGCTTTGGAGACGGAAGAGATTGGTGCGGGTAAAGGTTCCGGGTCTATTCCGTAGTAAAATCCCTAAGCCTAGCACCGATCTGGGAAGGGATGACTAAAACCATGGCAAGAAATGAAGAGGAGGCGTCTGAACTCACTGCAGTTAGGCAAGAGGTTTTGGAGGCCAATTACAAGGCCGACATGGTGCAACGACAGATGGGGGACTTGCAAAAACAAGTGACGGGGGATGCAAGAGCAGATGAACAGGATGGAATCGTTGCTGCATGGGTTAGTAACTTCACAAGCGCCAGCTACTGATCTGACCACAGGAAGATGTGCTTCCAACTTGCGGCCGACAGAAGAACCAAGAAATTTGCCAGATCTGGCTCAATCGGGGGAATTGGAGATGGAGATGACCAGAAGAATAGAAGATTTGAGGCAGGTTAATCTCAATAGCACACAAGGAATCCAATTGATGGGCACACGTGAAGGTAACTTCAACTCGCCTTCTACTGGTTATTTAGTTGTGCACAATGTTTGGGGTCAGAGTCAGATGCCACAACCATTTCTCGCCTCTCCTACCTTGAACAACCTGAATCAAAGCCAGGGCCCAGATTTGGCAAGACAATGGTCTCAGAATCCTAGAGATTACTTGAGTCAACCTCAGTCTCAGTATCATGCTAAACAGTGGAATCCCAATCCCAGTAACGAAAGAGTTCATAGCTTCTATAAATCAATTGCCAAAGGTCCTAAACTAGACTTCCCTAGATTTGATGGAGGAGAGCCCCTAGAATGGATTAGGCAAAGTGTGAGACATATTTTGCAATGGCCAACGTTCCTGATGAAGCTAAGTTTGACTTAGCCCAAATGTATATGGTGGGCAGGGCAGATAGGTGGTTAAGGAGCACAGGATTGCTTTGGAATCCCCCACCTTGGCCAGACTTTTGTGCAATGGTTTGTGACCGTTTTGCTCAACATAGTGGTTATGAAGTGTTGGAGAATTTTCACTCGGTGAAGCAATACAACATTAGTGTCTCAGATTACATTGACAAATTTGAAGAACTCATGGCTGTTTACAAGAGTGAGAACCCCCTGCAGAACCCTTAATTCTTTGTTAAGTGCTTTGTAAATGGGTTGAGGAATGATATTAAACATTATCTCAAACCTTTGAAACCACAAAGTCTTTGTGAAGCTTATTGGATGGCAAAGGACATGGAGAAAGGAGCGGGAGCAGTGGTAAAGAAAACTGTTCACAATGCTAATTTTGGGCAGAACAGGAACTCTTCCAACCCTGTTAGAAACAAACCATTTACAGAGGCTGCTGTTCAGAAGAAAGAAACCACTTTGAAGCCATTTATCCCTGGGGTATGTAAATACTGTGGTGGCAAATGGTTCCTTGGGCACAAATGCAGATAGTACCAACAAGTGAACCTAATGGCTGGTGAGGGGGAAGAGGCAGTCTCATCAGAGCCTGAACAGGAAGAAATTAATATGGATAATGTGGAAAAGGTTTCTCCCAAGTCAGACTCAGAAGAACAACTGATGCAGATTTCCCTCCAAGCTGTGAGAGGATTGGTGGGAATTACCACTTATACTTTAGAAGTAAGCATTGGGGGTAAAAGAGGAGTGGCACTGGTGGACAGTGGCAGTACTCATACTTTCATCGATCTCACCTTCGCTACCCAAACAACTTGCAAGATCCAAATTGTTCCTTTGCAAAAAGTCACAGTAGCTAGTGGAGGAACTCTTTTGACAGGTTCTTACATAGCAGATGCGAATTATTGCATCGGTGGGGAGAAATTTAGTAATTCCTTCAAAGTATTGCCACTAAAGGGGTATGATATGGTGTTGGGATGTGACTGGTTGTATCAACATAGCCCAGTGAGTCTGGATTTGAAGACTAGGAAGCTAACCATTATGAAAGAGGGCGTCGCGGAGGTTATCCTTATTGACCAACAACAGATTCCTCATGTACGGGTCCTAAGTCCAAAAGGGTGGGACAAGATTAAGAAGACGGAGATCTGTGGGTACTTGATTGACTTTCAACCTCTTCGGTCCCCAGAGGAACTTACATTCACTAATCCTTTGTTCCAGTCGCTTATAGATTCATACCCAGATGTCTTTAAAGATCCTCATGAATTACCACCAGAGAGGGAGTGTGACCACTCCATCCCTCTCAAGGAAGGGACTGATCCACCCAATATTCGACCATATCGAGTTCCACACCAATTAAAGGCTGAAATGGAAGAACAAATTCACAAGTTGCTGGAATCTTCGATCATTAGACCCAGTTCCAGTCCTTTTGCTTCTCCAGCTATACTAGTCAAGAAGAAAGATGGCTCCTGGAGATTGTGTGTCGATTACAGGAAGTTAAATGCAATGACAGTTAAAAACAAGTATCCGATTCCGGTGATCGAAGACTTATTAGATGAGTTACATGGAGCCACCATCTTCAGCAAATTAGATTTGAAGTCGGGATATCACCAAATAAGGATGAGACCTGAGGACATCTATAAAACAGCCTTCAGGACTTATTTGGGGCATCTTGAGTATTTGGTCATGCCTTTCGGGTTGACAAATGCGCCAGCAACTTTCCAGTCCTTAATGAACACTATTTTTGCCAAGTATTTGAGGAAGTTCATCCTGGTTTTCTTCGACGATATACTTGTGTATAGCAAAAATGAGCAAGAACATTTGCAGCACCTCTCTATTGTCCTGGAGACATTAAAGCAGCAGAGACTGTTTGCCAACATCAACAAGTGTGTGATTGCTGCAGCATATGTGGAATATTTGGGTCATATCATATCTGAGTAAGGAGTAGCCACAGATCCGAAGAAGATTGTTGCTATTAAGGACTGGCCTAAGCCCAAAGATGTGTCCCAGTTAAGGAGTTTCCTAGGGATGACGGGATACTATAGGAGATTCATCAAAACTATGGGTGATTTATGTGCCTTTACATGATATGTTAAGGAAGGAGGGGTTCTGTTGGGGAAGACCTCAAGATGAGGCCTTTGAAGAGCTGAAACTCAGTCTAACTACTGCTCCTGTTCTAGCTCTCCCCGATTTCTCAGATTCTTTCACATTGGAAACAGATGCTTGCGCAAATGGAATAGGTGCAGTTCTAATGCAAAGAGGAAGGCCTATTGCTTACTTTAGCAAAACTCTGGGGGTTAGGACTGCAGCATTTTCCATTTATGACAAAGAGGCCTTGGCAATATTAGAATCCTTGAAGAGGGGGAGGCACTACTTTCTGGGAACCCGGTTGGTTATTAAAACTGATCACCAGAGCCTCAAATTTATGGCTGAGCAAAAGATTGGGGAGGGAATTCAGCACAAACTTATGCTGAGTTTGCTAGAATTTGACTACACCATTGAGTATAAAAGAGGGAAGGAAAATAGAGTCGCAGACGCACTATCCAGAAGGGGTTCCAAATTGATGGCTATTACCATGGCAGTTCCAGTGTGGATGGAAACCATTGAACACAGTTATCATTCAGATGTTCATTGCCGAGAATTGATGGAACAACTTTTATTAGATCCAGGACTGCAGTCTGATTATACACTTCATTCGGGAGTGTTGCGATATAAAGGGAGGATTTATGTGGGGAATGATGTTGAATTGAGACAAAACCTTATCCATTCTTTGCATTCTTCGGCTGTGGGGGGACACTCGGGTATGGTAGCAACTTACCAGAGGGTTAAGAACTTATTTTATTGGTCGGGATTAAAGAAAGAAGTTTAGACCTATGTTCAGAATTGTGCTGTTTGCCAAAGATCTAAATCTGAACATTGTCATTACCCGGGTCTTCTGGAACCTCTACCTATCCCTGATATGGCTTGGACTCATATTTCCATGGATTTTATAGAAGGAATGCCAAAATCAAAAGGGTATGAGGTAATCTTGGTTGTTGTGGATAGATTCACTAAATATGCGCATTTCATTCCCCTAATGCACCCATATTCGGTTCAATCTGTCACACAAGCTTTCATTGACAATATCTTCAAATTGCATGGCTTTCCTTTAGCTATTGTGACAGATAGAGATAGAATTTTCACTAGCAAGCTTTGGCAAGAATTGTTTAAGGCCTTGAAGGTGGAATTGAGGTTTAGCACAGCATACCACCCGCAAACGGATGGACAAACGGAAAGAGTTAATCAATGCTTGGAGACTTATCTCAGGTGTATGGCATTTCAAGAACCAAAGAGGTGGAAGTCTTGGCTGGCTCTTGCAGAGTGGTGGTACAACACTACCTTCCACACATCACTCAAAATCTCTCCTTTTCAAGCCTTGTATGGGTTTCCTCCACCCATGATTAATGAGGTAGCAATTCCGGGTCCAAAAGAGGTAGAAGTCAGAGATTTCCTGCATGAAAAGCAAACTATGCTCAAGAGGCTAAAGGAAAATTTAGCTCAGGCCCAGTCAAGAATGAAGAAATATGCTGACATGAATCGTTGTGAAAGACAGTTTGAAGTTGGAGATATGGTATACCTCAAACTGCAACCATATCGAGCCACAGCCTTTGGACTTAAGCATGCTCTGAAACTCACTAGCAAATTTTATGGGCCATTCCGGATCATGCAGAAGATTGGTAATGTTGCATATAAACTCCAGTTGCCTGAAGGTGTGGGAATTCACCCTGTGTTCCATGTTAGTCAACTCAAAAGACATTGTGGTCCATTGGCAGTCCCGAGCCCAGATTTACCTCTTGTCAGCAAAGATGGGAAGATAAAGACTGAACCAGTCTCTGTGTTGGAGACAAGAGCTCTGCCTCGTCGGGATCAGTTGGTGACACAGTGGCTAGTACAATGGGTTAACTTGCCACCAGAAGAAGCTTCATGGGAAGACGCAGATTTTATCAAAAGTACATTTCCAGAATTTTACTCACAAACTATCAGATCATGGTTTCCTGATGAGCATACTTGAGGATAAGTATATTGCCAAGGGGGAGGAACTGTCAAAGACTGAAGACTGCTTGGTATATTTTGGAGGGCCTGGATGTCTTCTTATTTTTGTACAAGCTTCAACGGTCAGGATTGATCTTAGTAATGTGTCTTAAGTGAGTTGTACTCATATAAATACCTTTGAGATGAAGGAAACATCCATATTTGCGCTGACACTTTAGTCTGTAGCCCTAGTTTCTACTGTGTTCTCGATAGCTTTTCCCCTTTTCTGTTGCTTCAAGTGTTCCAATCCCAAATCTTTCTTTTTCTCTGCTCCGGATTGTTCTTGTGATATGGGGATTTGACACCTTGTCAATTGGAAAACACCAATAGAATATCCATAGGGTGTATATGCTCGTGAGCCCGCTAATTTTTGGGATTTTTACATGTCCCTCCGTTGCCCTTGCTGTCCAGATCACCGCCATTGCCCACCTTGGTCGCGCCACCACCGAGGTGCGCCTCTGTCCGCGCCGTAGCCACGGATGCACTCACCGTGTCCGTAGCATCCCGTTGTTCTATTCTCTGGTTGCCGCCGGAGTCCCGCTCGCCGGCGCCGAGCTAAGTCGAGGTCGGCAATAGGCCAATGGCCGCCTCCCGTTTCTCTCGTTCGCGCTCTGTAGGCACGGAGAAGGCACCAGGGCACTAACGTGTGGACCCAGCCGTTGGTAAATAAATTAAGTGCGGGATTAATTCGCAGATAATTAGTAATTAGATTTAGTATGACACGTGGGATCATAGATATTAGGAAATTTAATTAAGACCTAGATTTAGTTTGCTCTCCATGACAGGTTGCCCCATCATTAAACCGAGCTGTCTAGACATGGACAGTGGACCGTGTCCCCACCCGTCAGTTCCTAGAGATTTTCCTTAATAGAAACAATGCAGTAGAGAAATAAAAATCCTAGCCGCGCCCCATGTCAAAAACCCTAGCCTTTTCTTCTTCTCAATTTTCCCTCCAATTAAATTTCCATGAATCCGTTCTCTCTCATCCAAACTCCGATCGACTTGATTATTATTTCTAAATTTATCTAAATTCAAAATATACCTAATGATACCAAATTTTTTAATTTTGGAGTTCAATTGAATGTTATTTGAACTTATTTGGTTTCATTTGAATTTATTCGATTTTGGTTGTTTTCCATGCAATTAGAATCTGCATCCTGGAAGAGTAACAGATCAAGGAAAATGAAGAACAACAAGGATTTGAGCAAGGTGGGCCATCATTTTGATCATGTTGCTCTTACTTTTCAAATGTAATTTTTTGTTTTAAATTATCAAATTGCATGTTTTACTTTCAATTACAATAATATTATCTTAGCTCATAGTTAATGCCTTTTAATGTTGATGTTGCTATTAAATTCCCCTCCTTGATATTGGACAATACCTTGAAGTCCTAGTAATATTACTATACTTAATTAGTTATTGAGTCCATATTTAAATGCTATGTTTAGCCCTACTTAGAATGCATGTGGGCTATAATATGCTTCAACATGATTTTCATCATCAAAACTTGTTTTGGGTAGCCATTTGAGAGAAATGGCTAGTATTTTAAACTTAGAAATTATTTTCAAAATAAAACTCCAAAAATTATTTAAGACGAGGAGGATGGTATGTTTTAGTAGGTGCGGATAGAGCACGAGAACTTGTATTGTGGTAGTTCTGCCCTAGTCAGTTAAGGACCGAGTCTTGTGGTGACCTCTTAAGTATTAACAGTACAATTATAAGTCTATAATGGATACTACCTGACCAACTAATTTGTAATGTCTTAGCGTTGGTTTCGCCATCCGATGGAATGTAGGGAATGAGTCGGATGGAGATAGTTTCCTACACGACACAAGAGGCGACCTCTAGCTTTAGTGGATGTAACCCCCGATGGTTGAAACCTTAGTGAGCAAAATCACGTTGGGATGAAGTATTGTAATATCCTTGTAATGATCCTCTTAGGTCATACGCTCATGGTAGAGTGCACGATAAAATAAGTTGGTCATCTCTTGTGGGTAAAGTGCGCAATCTCTGTATAGTGAAAATTGTCCGAATAATTGCGTCCATGGTCATGGGTAGTACACAGGAACTTGCTTGATTAGTCTTGATGTGACCACGCCACATACTCATACAACCAAAGCTCCCAAGAATAAACAAATGGTGAATTCGTTTCTTCGGTTTCAATTTATTTTAATTGAGAATATGACGCTATCTAAAAATAAAAATGTATTTTTGTCTAACTGTACAAAGAGGATTGCATCAACGCTATGCACTCGTGGTTGGAGTCCACCTAAAGGGAAGCCGATCAATATATCAAGACCAAGTCAACGCCTTCTCTAACTCTTGTTCAAGGTCACCACGTCACTTTTGGATCAATTCAAGCAAGAGTTCAAGTGGGACACATTTTGGAATTCAATTCGGCCTTCGGATCAATTCGGAGTCAGCCTGACAGGTCGGACTTCAAATGTACATAACTTTTGCATAAAAACTCCGTTTAAGGTGTGCAAGTACAGCAAAGAAAGAAGAGCTCGTCCACTTTCCAATGGATTTGACCCCATCTCCAAATTCGTTCTGTACGCATTGGAATCATCAAAACAAACCGACGCTGACTCAGCCTGACAGGAACAACTTTAAATGCTCATAGATTTCGCATTAAGAGTCCAAATAGAATGTGTGAGTACAGCATGGAAAGCTTATTTCGTCCTCTTTCCAACGGATCTAGCCCCATCCTAAAATTCTTTTTTTGTGCGACGCAATCAACAAAACAATCTTCGGTTTTGGAAATAGAGATAGAATCAGCTATGATTTGAATACTTTCCATGTGTTGAGAACTTTCCATATACAAGGACCTGCATGTCCCTATAAATAGAGGCTCAGTTGGCCATATAAACTTAGGGTTGTTTATATTAGTTTTCCACCATGAAACTTCGTCGTGTGTTCTTGTGTCGACTAGACCAACAACTGCGATTGCAGGTCTCAACCCCTTTGTATTCCTCAGTCATAGTTGCAATAAGATTGTTCTTTATCTTATTCTTACTTGTTCTTCGATTGCTTACAGGAATTGAACCTCGTGTTCAGGTCAACCGCGTTCTTCGCACGGTTGATAGCGACTAGGGTGTGGTGTAGCGATTGCTGGACATACTTGGTCGTCTCAGTCAAGTAGCCTCTTCGTCAACGTCAGATCAAATCAAACTTATCCTTCTCATCGGAAGATCGGGTGTCGGACCCGGATTTTAAATCCCGAATCCCCTGTGAAAATTGCACTATTACCTGGATCAGTAGATAGTGCTCACAGTACATTGCTGAATCAGTCCATACAACGCATGATGATCATACAGTCAAAATTAATCATAATTTACATCCGAGTTTAGGAATAAGCCACGTCGGGGAATTGTCTTACATAGAGGGCCTTCCAAGCCAAATATTACATTCAAAAGGTAAGCAGCGGAAAAGAAAACTATAACATAAGTGGAACCATAAGCCACAGGCAGCAACTGGGGGTACATGTGCGCATCTATATTGCCCATCTCTGAGCCATATAGACGAACACCCTTACGGCAAGTCTACTGTCTAAGACTGATCATTTTTGAAACCCGTCCTAGTTTCCATTGTCAGCTCCTTGACTGGGCGCCTCCTCATAAGCATAGTGATTCTGCTCTTCTATTTCTGGATTTGATTATGCGAGTGTGAGCACTCCAACTCCGTGCTCAGCGAGCCAACACACAGAATGCAGCTATATAACATGAATGGCTTGACAAAGATAGGCTCGGGTTATTTTATTTGCCAAAAATCGTGTTTCGAAAGACTTAAGGTTAAGTGTAAGAAATTCCTAGACCTAGCCTTTGGACCAAAGTTTATAATACCTTTGATTAATAGATTTTTTAGAATAAGAACAGATCTCATCCACCAATCTATGATTCATATACCACAAAACTAGTTTTCAGTGTCATAGCTACTTAACTTACCACTAGGACGACACCCAGGACAACACAAATCAGGGCCTTTCTCTGCCCTCAACTTCACCAGCTCCAACCACCAAACCATTTTGAAATAGAACTATATCTAGTCAAGTTCCCATGTCCGCCCTTGACCGTGGGCACGGCTATTCGAACAGTTTTAACTCTGCAGAGTTTGTACACTTTACCCACAAGAGATAGATCTGCCCGTTGCCCCACATGATTCCTTGGCTATGTGGTTGAGTAGATTATCACAGGACTGTTACAATGCATAATCCTACTTGTGGTTACGCCCGCTAAGGTCTATCTTCTGTAGGATGCTTACATCCCTCGAGAAGGGTCCATCGTGAGCCATCACGGGCAAAGGCGGGGATGAGACCATCCTTCCCTTTGCTCGTGTTCACACCTTCACGTAACCACACTAGAGCTATGTAGATTAGTTAGTCCCGCCTACATTTTGCCAGCTTGTGGTTGTACTGTTGTACCTTGGGAGGTCATCACGAGATTCGGTCCTTAGGATTACCTGGGCGGTTCTACCACTAACCACTCTCTCGTGCACCACTGTACCATACCCCCGGACCACCCGCCCAGATATTTAAGCAAGTTGGGGTTTTTGGTAACATAAAAATATCCTTATCCAAATACACCAACCATTCTCACCCTGTCTTCCCAAATCCAGTTCTCATAGTTTAAAGTGATGCTGGGGACATTTTGGTGCCCCGAGTATCTAAGCACAACTAAGCATGGTATATAGTTACGGACTTATTTTCAAAAGAATACCATTATAATTTTACTAGGGTGACAAGGCTCACATATTCAATTATTTCAAAAGAAGGTATTACTAACAAATTTATTAATTGGTAGGTAACTAGGGTATGAAAATTAGGCATATATTTAGCACATAAAATAATAGCATGCAGTTGATAATTTAAACAAAAATAAATTGCAGAAAATGTAGGTCCAATATAATCAAAGTATTGACTCGCCTGGTTCGCAAGGATCCTGGTCTAACTGATCTTGGATTGGGTTTGCTTCTGAATCTTCCTCCTGGGCCTCGTACACTAATTTATCGTCGAACGTACATTTTTAAAAGAGATACAGCGAATCAACACCACCAAGTAAAACTTCATAAAATTCAAACAAACTCAAAAACTCATGGTTTTGGTTCCAAGGGACAGATAATGAATTTAGATAATTATTGCAACTCTTCTCACTGAATTTGGGGTTGAAATGAATTAACTATGAATTTTTAAAGTCTAAACCCAATTAACATAGCCAACTAACTTTGCATTTAAAAATTCATTTTAACTCAAGAATTTACAATGTTTAGTTCTTTGGAAAGAGGATGGATTTAGACAAATTTAGAAATTTTTCCCATTAGGTGTGGAGTTCATACGAATTTACTATGAATTTTTAAAAGCCTTCAGCTAGTTATATATCAAAACTGAAATCAGTAATTAATTAAATATCCTGAGGAGAGATAGGATATGAGACTGACACATGGGACCCTCGAAATATTTTATCCTTCTTTCCATTAGGCTGACAGGTGGGGTCCACTAGTGGGTATCATTCTTTACTCACTACCGCGACTGACATGCGGGGCCCCCAAGAAATTTTAAACTTTAGTATGCACCAGTGGGTGACACGTGGACTCCATTATCTCCTCTCCTCTGAGTAACTGATAGGTGGGGCCCACAGTTTTCATGTGTATGATCGCTGGGTCCCGAATAACATTTTAAGTGAGCATGGCCCACATGTCAATGAGTGATTAACTTAACGGTTGATTATTCATTAACTCCGGTGGGAGATCAAATTCTTGCGCGTGCCCCCGCACTGTTCTTCTTCCTCCTCCAAGCTCCGGCGAGGCTTGCCGCCGGCGGGGAAGGGCGTGATGGCGCGGAAACAATAGCAAAATGGGACCCTTGGCGCACCGCGCACTCTATGCAAATGCTCGCCAGCCAATTTGACCGGAATCCTCATCGGCGGTGAGCCGAGGCAGTGGCAGAACAGGGCAGCTAGTGCTACGGTGATAGAGTGCACAATAACTCAATTAAATGAGCAGGGAGCATCTAGAGGTGTTCCTGAGCCTACCTTGGGGGTCGATTGAGCTCGGGGAAAGCGGTGGAGTGCTGTCGACGTACTGCGGTGGAGCTTAAAGGGGTTGTATGGTGGGAAAACAGCTCAGGCCACGGGAGCTCCTGAGGGCAGTGGGGATGACTTCGCCCGGCCGCTGTGCTGCTTTCTGCAAATGGAATCGGCCCAGGGTGGTTGCAATCGACGACGAGCTCGGACGCCGGACTTGGAGAAGAAAGCAGCTCCGGCGAGCTACGGGGAATGAAAACCCAATTGCTTTGGCGGGGAGCAGGAAGGAGGTGTATGCATTCTGCAGAAGGTCCTAGCGGGCTTTTATAGCGGACGAATCGGCCTGCCGTTGTGGAGGGGGTATGGGTGGCGATTGCGGCTGATAGGGGCTGCGGTGAGGGCACAGTGGCCTAAACTTGGTATTGTACATCACTAGGGGTCAGTGCTAGAATGCACAGGGCATGGTCCATTTATGGCGGGGAGGCTTTGTCGAGTTTGCATTGGCCGAGCTGACGCGACGGCGATCCTTCGGTGCACCTGGCGGAATTCAGTAGAGGAGAGGCCGTGCACAGTATTAATGGCAGCGGTATGGTGTGGTGATTTGATGCAGTGTCCCTGGTCCGAAGGGGTGGCAGCCTAGACCATAGCTCCCATGCGGGAATGACCGGATGCAAGGGAGCACTGCGCGGCGCTAGGGGATTGGCGGCAAGGTTCTGTAGTACCGTGGGGGCGGGAATGGGCGAAAAAGCACCTGGTTGACTGCTGGTCCGAAGGGGTGGTAGTCAGCACTGGGACTGGGCGAAGCAAGAGGAGCTGGGCGGCTCGGCGCATGCAAGGCAGGACAGAGTGAGGTAGCACCAGAGAGAAGGGTGCTTGGCAATGAATAGGAGGAGCCGGTTGGTGGCTCCCAAAATTTTTATATATATATATATATATATATATATATATATATATATATATATATATATATATATATATATATATATATATATATAGCAAAAGTGCAAAAACTTCTCTCTGACCATCGGATTTGCATTGTGCGGATCGGATCAAGGAAGGTGGAACCCCACCCTATAAAACTTAATCTATGCGGGGTTTTGTGAAAGATTGATTAAATGAATTAAATGAGGTGGGGTTCCACCTTCCTTGATCTAAGCCGTCAGTCAAATCCGATGGCTCTTAGAAGTTTTTGCACTTTTACACTGAAATACCTTTTGCACTAGATATGCTCTATATATATATATATATATATATATATATATATATATATATATATATATATATATATATATATATGTTTAAACTTCAACCTAATTCTTTTTGTATACTTACAACTTTATACCCATTTATGTATTGTTACTTTAGCCGTATCATTCCATGATTTATTTTTAAGCTCATGTTTATGCATACACATGTGTGTGTGTGTGTATGTATCTTTATTTCATGAATTCTCAATATCTCCATCCTTGCATTATTTCCCTTCTTGCTATTTATCTTTTCTATTACCCAACCCTTCCTTTCATTCTAGTTTCCACTATATTTTATATGCATTGCTTCTTATCTACATATATGTTTATTCTATTTTGTCTTAATGGAGACCTTAACCAAAACTTTGAAAATCCAAGAAATTCAAATGCCAACAAAAACCAAAATCTTTCAAATGCCAAAACCACCACATTTTGTATTTCAAAAATTAGAATGTTACATCGGGCCACCCCCTCATCAGTTGGTATCAGAGCACAGATTGTTCGATGAGATTTTAGTTTTAGATTTGTTTTTCATACCTATAACCAAAAAATTACCCTACAAAAAGAGTTAATTTCCGCTGTCCAAATCCCGTTGTGCCTTTCAATTTGTTAGTTTTGGTTTGCTAAATTGAATTTGTGTCCGTTTTAGTTTTATCTTGTTGCTGGTCATATTTTTAATCCCATAAAGCTCCAAAAAA
Source organism: Melocanna baccifera (assembly GCA_036346265.1). Lineage (NCBI taxonomy): Eukaryota > Viridiplantae > Streptophyta > Magnoliopsida > Poales > Poaceae > Melocanna > Melocanna baccifera. The sequence goes on from CM070683.1 coordinate 14,022,861, forward strand.
AATCCCCACGTCCAAAACCATCACGAACACATCAAACCCTAATTGTCATTTTCGGCCAGAAAACTCCCTCTTGTCCAGCCGCCACCAAAAATGCCATAACTTTTGTTTTCAATATCTTTTTTGTGTGAAACCACCGCCATTAGATCCATATCTTCCATATCTAACTGTCCCTAAAATTTTGCTTCATTCCATAAAGGCAGTTAAAAGATATCTCCGGTGAAAGTGGACCCAAATTTCTGGATTGAATCTGTAACAGTCTGCACTTGTGATTTTTGTGCGAATTTTTCTGTCGATTTTTAGAAGTTGACCCCAAACGAAAAGTTGTAGAAAAAGCTGTCAGTAAATAAGAAAAAAAAGAATCATCAAAAAAGAGGCAACTGACAAAACGTTACGGCCAAAATACCGACAACTGGTCCAGTGGACAGAAATCTGACATTCTTATATTTGGGTCAATACTTGTGCTTTCCACTTCCAATTGTAGTCAATTGAATTATCTTGTGTCTACCACTCCTATACTTGGATATACACTTGTTTTAGCCTTCATTTATCCTTCTTTGGTTAGCAACATAAGGCTAAGTGCTAGATACGGACTATAATTCAATTCTATGCAATTTCTGAAATTAACTGATTGTTCTCCATTGCTACATATCTAGAACCTTCTAAGCTACACCTACTACTAACCGTTACAGGCCTTGACGTACCGGCAATCGCTATACTCATCACTCAAGTCAGGACTATCACGAACCAGCCACCGGTTGCACCACCTGTTTGCATTGGCAAGAACTTGTAAGAGCTTGGTAAGAGTTTGAGAGATGTGTGACTTGTCAAGCTCCACTTCCTAGTAGTTTATAGGGACTTACATAATTCTCGTGTATTTTCTTGTTTTCTACTAACCATGACAGGTTCAAGATCACATAGTATGAATTTTCGTGAGACCAACAACGTGTTGGATCAGCTTAATAAGACCCTCATCACCATCAACAATAGAGTTGAGAACCTTGATAAACGTTCATCCCCAGCTACTCGATGTGCACTGTTTCCTCCGAACCGTTCATCTCCAAATGAGGATGATGATGCATTAACTAAAGTCAAGTATGTTTTTCCATTCTTTGCTGGTAAATTTGATCCTGATGCCTATATTGACTGGGAGATAACATTAGACAAAGAATTTGAATATTATGATTGGTCGGATAGGCAAAAAATTAGAGCTGCCACTAGTGTTTTCATTGATAATGCAATAACTTAGTGGAAGTATCTTAATAGACATGGTAGAGTGCCTCAAACTTGGAATGCATTGAAGAAACTTTTGATAGATGAATTTGTTCCGAAAACTCATGCTGATTATTTGCTAGCTAGATTGCAACATTTAAGACAATGTAGTAGAACTATAAGAGAATACTATCATGAATTGAAAACTCGTTTGTTGCGAAGTGGTTTAGAAGAACATGCTGAAACTACAGAGAATAGATTTTTAAGTGGGCTTAATCAGGAAATTCAGGACATTCTTCTTCACAAAGAATATAATTCTCTCTCTCATTTGTTTATACTTGCTTCTAAAATTGAGAGTCAGATTGAGAAAGAATTGAAAATACTTGATAATAGGACACATGAGAGCAAACATGTGGTTGTGCCTTTTTCTGTAACTAATAACTTGCAGCAAGTTGAGAACTATACGGAAGAGAAGAATGAGTTACTTGCGCTACCGACTCCATTACTTGAGAAGGAAGATGAGATGATGGATACCCTTACATCATGTGAGGAGAGCCAGATCACTCAAGGTGAGTATGCCTGTGAAGAACAACTATTGTCCACTATTCATGCTACATTAGAACAAAACATTATGAAAAGTAATTCTGATATACACATGTTTCAAATACAAAATTCCAACTGCATTAATTTAAATATTGATAATGAGTTGTGTGCTAATTCCTTACATATATCATTGCCACAACTAGAAGTTAAACCTAATTCTTCTATTTTAATTTTAAATCCATATGCTGAAATAAATGGTTTTGATTTTGTCAATACGCAATTAATCCATACTAGAGATAAGCTGAATGAAATTTCTTCTTCGTACACTTTCGGTTATATTGAGATTGATCATCATTGTGAACTGAGTTGTCTAACAAAGAAGTTATTTAAGATTCCCAATTCGCTTTCATTATCTCGTTATAAATTTTACTTAATAGGCGAGTATGATGAAAAGGGAAATTACATGGTTCATTGAATTTGGATAAATTCAGAACTGAAAGGTTCAACTTTGGAGGAGGAACACAATCATGTAGAGAAAACTAATGGCACTAACCTTATTATTTCTAGTTTATCTACTGCTGTTTGTAAGCTACAGGAAACCTTTCAAGAAGGGGAGTGTTGTGGGCTGCTTCCATACACCACAACCATTTCCGTTTCCCTATTTGCGCCGAAAAAGAATTTGCCTCTCATTGGGATCATCAATATCAAGTCACAGTCCAATACAACCTTTTCTAAAGAATGGGAGCAAGATGAAGCACATACACCATCTAGTGATGATACTACCAATCAGGTACAATCGTTTCTAAGAGATTTTACTTTATTTGATAAAGAACTTATGATATTACATAATAAGAACTTATTGCGTTCTTTATCATGTACCGAGATTTATGATCAAGATCATGCAATACGTGAGACCACACATCTATTAAAATTGAGGACGGTTTTTTGTCAAGAAGGGGAGGATGATGTGACCACGCCACATACTCATACAACCAAAGCTCCCAAGAATAAACAAATGGTGAATTCGTTTCTTCGGTTTTAATTTATTTTAATTGAGAATATGACGCTATCTAAAGATGAAAATGTATTTTTGTCTAACTGTACAAGAAGGATTGCATCAATGCTATGCGCTCGTAGTTGGGTCCACCTAAAGGGAAGCCGACCAATATATCAAGACCAAGTCAACGCCTTCTCCAACTCTTGTTCAAGGTCACCACGTCACTTTTGGATCAATTTAAGCAAGAGTTCAAGTGGGACATATTTTGGAATTCAATTCGGCCTCCGGATCAATTCGAAGTCAGCCTGATAGGTCAGACTGCAAATGTGCATAACTTTTGCATAAAAACTCTGTTTGAGGTGTGCAAGTACAGCAAAGAAAGAAGAGCTCGTCCACTTTCCAATGGATTTGACCCCATCTCCAAATTCGTTCTGTACGCATTGGAATCATCAAAACAAACCAACGCTGACTCAGCCTGACAGGAACAACTTTAAATGCTCATAGATTTCGCATTAAGAGTCCAAATGGAATGTGTGAGTACAGCATGGAAAGCTTATTTCGTCCTCTTTCCAACGGATCTAGCCCCATCCTAAAATTCTTTTTGTGTGCGACGCAATCAACAAAACAATTTTCGGTTTTGGAAATAGAGATAGAATCAGCTATGATTTGAATACTTTCCATGTGTTGAGAACTTTCCATATACAAGGACCTGCATGTCCCTATAAATAGAAGCTCAGTTGGCCATATAAACTCAGGGTTGTTTAGATTAGTTTTCCACCATGAAACTTCGTCGTGTGTTCTTATGTCGACTAGACCAACAACTGCGATTGCAGGTCTCAACCCCTTTGTATTCCCCAGTCATAGTTGCAATAAGATTGTTCTTTACCTTGTTCTTACTTGTTCTTCGATTGCTTACAGGAATTGAACCTCGTGTTTAGGTCAACCGCGTTCTTCGCACGGTTGATAGTGACTAGGGTGTGGTGTAGCGATTGCTAGACAGACTTGGTCGTCTCGGTCAAGTAGCCTCTTCGTCAACGTCAGATCAAATCAAACTTATCCTTCTCATCGGAAGATCGGGTGTCGGACCCGGATTTTAAATCCCGAATCCCCGGTAGGACCTGTATATTGAGAACTTTCCATATACAAGGACCTGCATGTCCCTATAAATAAAGGCTCAATTGGCCATGTAACTCAGGCTTGTTTAGATTAGTTTTCCACCGTGAAACTTCGTCGTGTGTTCTTGTGTCGACTAGACCAACAACTGCGATTCCAGACCTCAACCCCTTTGTGTTCCTCAGTCATAGTTGCAATAAGATTGCTCTTTATATTGTTCTTGTTTGTTCTTCGATTGCTTACAGGAATTGAAGCTCGTGTTCAGGTCAACCGCGTTCTTGGCACGGTTGATAGCGACTAGAGTGTGGTGTAGCGATTACTGGACGGACTTGGTCATCTCGGTCAAGTAACCTCTTTGTCAACGTCAGATCAAATCGAACTTATCCTTCTCATCGGAAGATCGGGCCTCCCCCTCATCAAGTCTCATGGTTTCAAAACTCCATTTGTGGGAAGGATAAAACTATCGGGTTGATAGAACCTAGATTTTGTTTTGTCCTGGGCAGATGGAACCCAATGGATATATTATGGGTGGATGGACCCTAAATACAGGGTGAGCTCTTTTGGGCTGTGGCATATGTTTTTTAGCTTATAGCTTATGATTTGTAGCTGCTTGCGGAAGAGATTACAGAGAAATAGATACTCGCATGCGATTTTAGCTGCTACAGATGAAGTCTGCATAATTTGTACTACAATTGACCTTTAGACCCCACCTTGAAAAACGCACCGATTTTGAATCGGTTACTGTTTATTCGTACATAAGGCGTGGGCTCACAGTGCAATGAACCCAGCCAAAATCTAAGCATATGGTGGATGAAACCATGCTCATCTATAATATCTGCATTCTGTGTGGTGATTCATGTAGTATGGTTGGTTGTACTCACACTTGCTTAATATAAATAATTAAGAACCTTTTGACCAAGACCCCTACACCTACTTTGTCGCTTTTGGACCAAATGATGAAGATGGTGGCGATATGTAGGACATGACCCCTAGTCACTTGCTTGTGAGTAGTGCTGATGGATCCACCTTTTTGTTTTTGCTCCGCTTTTATTTCCATCTCTATTATGAAATTGGCCTAATCGCCTCATATTGTAAGATAATCTATTTATGTATTAATTAATGAATAAATTTCTACAAGGTATGTGTATGATCCAGCAATGTACCTATGTACACTATCTACTGATTTAAGAAATAGTGTGGTAAAGCACAGAGAGTTCCAAATTTGAAATCCGGGTCCTGACATGGTCACCAACAAGCAATTTGACCTCTTTGAGCTTGTCATCACCTCAGCACAACTCTCACTCTTGCTCTTTTACCCAAAGGCTACCCAAACCCATTGGATAATACTAGGTTTTTATGGGTATAGGCAATTTGCCTCTTGATAAGTATGGGTAATTGATGGGTTTGGATATGTGTCACCCATACCCTTCCTAGTGGTAACCCTACAATCCCTTCCAACCACCCTTCGATCCCAACGCCCTCCACCATGGCTCTAACACCATGGGCCCAATCATGGCTTCCTTCCCCAATTAACTCCACACATTGTATCACCACCTTCATCGATCCCCTAATACATGTGCACCACTGGCAACCATCGCCACATGCCGTACTCCATCTTCCTTGGCTCCTTCTTCCATTCTCAACTGGCTTACATTGGCCACACTAACCTCGATCCTCATGGGTTGCAAAGCATGACTTTGCCGACTTGTTGCATGACCAGCCGCCTCCATCCCCATTGGGTCGACTCAGGCTTTGTCCCCTCTCGTAGTTGCTCATTTGTTCGATCATCTTGACCGTATCATGAGACTTGGTTGATCACGCGATTCACCGAGACTATCGTGGCCACTAGCTCTAGCCACCTGTCTTGAGGCCACGAGCTTGGTCCATGCGGTTTTTGGATCCTTGTTGGTGGCCAGGGCAGCATACACTTTATTGTCCTCGTATCTTTTTTGAGGAAAAACTTGCATGTCTTCATGTCATCAATCTTGGTCAGAAAAATTACTAATGCAACATCACCGACAATGTTCTGTCACTATATACTACTTTGTATCTCGTAGAGCGCATCCCTGCAGGGCTATATCATTTTAGGTCATCTTATCAATTACATTTCGATATTGTTGGAATGGCCGAAACATGCCATACCAGCACTCAAAGCAGCACATAGCAGGCTCAATCCCATACCACCTCAATAGCGGCTAATACCGACCATTCTGGCCCATTCTGCCTAGAATTGGTTGTTCCATCCATTCCAGTAACGAGCATAATTGAAGTGACCCCTCATTTTTATGCTATGGTTATGTATTTAAAGTGAAATTGTGTGTGTACATCAAAATGGACTGGTAACAACGTATTTCATACCAAGAGGCAAATTACAATGGAATTGACAACTATGTTTTTAGATTCCACCCCACCACTGATGTAAAGTGAGCACTTTTCATCTGGTAGTAGGCATTTATTTTGTCAATAATGCTTAGTGGCTACTGGTCGCATCTAAGTGGCACGCGTGACTAAGAAGTACAAGCCACACATCTTCATTTATTCTATTTTTTTTAGGAAGTGGTTCTTTCTTATAGCCTTCGTTGTCACATGGACTTTGTTTTTTTTATGAATCCATCTTATTAGCATTAAAATAATGTACCTTTGCTATCAAGCGTTCGACATAATTTTCATTTGAACTATTGTGATCTATACGATAAGCTTGACAAAACTAGACCCATATTGTACATGTTATAGATGCATACTAAGAAGTTAAATTTCTAAACACGTAGTTGCCATATCAGTATAACAGTTGTTGGTAGTACGGTAAATTCAAGCCTTGAGAGGGTTTCTACCTCTTTTTTTGTGAGTAGCGAACAACTACTTATTATTTTTTAGTAAGTTGCTATTCTTTCTTAGCGAGTTGCTTTTAATTAGTTGCCAACTTCATCTAATGTTAGTTGCTGGTAGGATGAATTTAAGTTTTAATGAGTTGCTACCCCTCTTCTCAGTGTGTTATTACTAATGTAGAGTTTCTAGCTACTAATATAGAGTTGTTAGCAACTAATGTAGAGTCACCGTTAGTAATTGATTGTAAAAATCTGAACAATTGTTATGAAGAGATGATAGTAGCTAATATGTATAGTTGCTAGCAACTAATATAACAAGTACTATGTAGAGCTTGCTAAGAAGTATGCAAAGCTAGCACTAATAACATGTAGAGTAGCAGCTAATGTAGAGTTTTTAGAAATTAATGTAGCAAGTAACGTATAAAGTTAACAACTAATGCAGAGTTTGATAGTTATTAGTACCCAGAGTAGTTAGTAGTGGATACTAGAATTGCTAGCTGGGCAACAATGTTACATATATATCTTTAAAATATATTTAATATTGATTTTATTTTGTTAAACTCGCCGTACAGACTCAGATGGAATGCGAATCAGACAAGCTGAAGAGATAGCATCATTTGGTGTAGTTGCCGCATCCGTGTGGGCTCTGCATCGTTCAGGCGTGCGTCTGCTTTCCATATACAGCGCTGACCAAAAAAAGGAAAAGGAAGAGGGAGCACTCACGCTAAAAAATAGAAAACAAAAAAGAGGCGGTCGCGCGTTAGTTGCTTTGCTCTTAATCGAAACGTACAGGTGGAGAAGTTCTAAAGCGCAACGTATATGCGGCGGTAACTTGAAATGAATTAAAAACATAATAATAATTATATGAATGTACATGTCAAATGCTACAATGCGGTCTGCAATTTGCTTTGAGAGAGAGAGAAATTATAAGCAGGCCAGGAACAAGTAGAAGGCCTTGGCTTCGGTTTGGGCCCAAATCAATCAACTCTCCGCTCCCCCAGACACGCGCCGCGCCCCCGGGGCGGCCACGGCCAGCTCAGGAAGGAGAAGCCGTCCCCTTCCGTCACCGCCGTCCCCAAATCTTGCCTCTCTCTACTTCCGTCGTCCATCTAGGTAGGACTAGAATAACTCTGGAAGAAGAAATCCTAGCCTTGCCGCACCTAGGAATCGACGATTCCTTGGTGAGAAGAGGGAGGAGGGTGGAACAGATACAGCTCGTACAGGATGCAAGCGGTTGGGAGCTTGGTGCTGCGGCATCTGCAGCTTGGCTGCCGCCACGCGCCCTCCGTCTCTGCGCGTGGAGGCGGCGGTAGGCCGGTGCTGAGCGCATTCGCTCGGGAGATGAGCGCGCCGGCGAACCAAGACGGTGGGTGCGAAGATAGCTTCGAGAGCGCCGCCGCCGTCAGGGCGCGCGTCGTCGACCTGGTCAAGACGTTCGACAAGATCGACGCCGACAAGGTCTGTTCTTGCCTCGGCCCTCTTCTGCCTTCTTTTCTTTTGTTTTCTGCCTCTGTGATAAGTTACTGCCAAATGTCAACGGCATGCGGCGAAGAATGGTCGGAATAATTTTCTCCAATTTGAGCTCCTACTTTTGTCAGGATGAAACATTGAAACCTTACGGCTAAGACTGAAGTTACCATCCCACATAGTAGTACAGTATTAGTGCCTTATATTACTAGTGGAAGTTGCTGTTAGTGCTTACTGCTTAGTTAGGTTGGAATGGGTGTATTGTCAATTGGTCATGCAAATTCCTGTCTTCCCACAGTAAGATGTTAGTCAAAAATGAAATGCCATGAAGGTGAGACGGTATGATCGCCGGAGATAAGCCCTGAAGCTGTTAGAACTTAGAAGAAACCTGAAATGGAGTAAAAAGTTTGCAATGAGTGGCTGACATGAATTCACGGTTGCATGGATCGAACTGATTTCTAACTAACTAGGTAGTAGAGAAGATAATGGGAAAATTTACTGGCTGTTTAGTCAAGGGGGAGGCTGGACAGGGTGGAGAACTGGAGATGAGACAGAAGGTAATGGAAGGGCTGGCATTGTTTAGGCACACACCATGGTCGAGTGAGAGATCACGTGAGAGAAGTGGGTGCGTTATGGGTCCAATTCAACCATGTATCCTAGGCGTAGTCAGAAGTTTGTTTGTTCTGTCAAAATTTCAAAAACAATAGTCAGTTTTGGATTAATTTTTTTATGATCTTATTTGTGGGCTGTACAATCTACGAAACCTAATGGGTGTAGACTACCAAGAGTTTGATCATTATACGTGAATCACCTTGAGTAGTGGAAATGCCTGTTCTAGTGTTTGCGTATTAGGTATCATACTTCTTTTTGCAGCATTTTTGAATCTGCATGTGTTAGCATCAGAACTCTAGCTCACATTTACCATTCAAATGCTTGCAGGTGACTGAGGCAGCAGATTTCCAAAAGGACCTGAGTTTGGACAGCTTGGACCGGGTGGAACTCGTTATGGCCCTCGAGCAAGAATTCTCCATTGAAATTCCCGACGACAAAGCTGGCAAACTATCCTGCTGTGCCGATGTCGCAAAATACATCATATGTGGTAATTTTTTTTGCATTTTAGTCCAAAATTTGAAAGTTTTTTACATATGGACCCTTGAAAAAAAGATTTGCAAAAATTAACTCTTTACTCGGCGCCGAAGCACATGACGCCGATGGTACATAGCATGACGCCATATGCTTTAATGCCGTTCTATGACACGTAGGATCTACGGTGTCATAGCACGGCGCCAAAGCACATGACGTCGTGATATGTACATACGACGCTAAAGGGAGTGGCGCCGTGCTCTGGGACTTAAGCCCGAGCACAGCCCCCTAGTCATCCCCACCCCCTCAGTCCTCTCTTCAGCCCGAGCAAATACAGACAAGCGCCCTCTGCCCCCCAGCTCTCCCTCCTCCAAATCCACTCCAATCCGTTGTTTTTTCTCGCGATTTTGCTTCCAAACCGACCAAACAAAGTGAGCTCCCTCCCCTCCCTTGATTTTGTCCAATAGATATGGTGTATTTGAGATACATTTCATGGGGTAAGATTTGAAACTCTAGATGAAATTAGTTCGATTTGGCTCGGTTTTAGGTTGGATTAGCGTTGAGTATGCGTAATATAAGAGTAGTTGTAGGTGTAGATTCGTTTTTAGGGTTTGATTTGGGTAACTATGATAGATATAGGTAATCTAGGCTTAGAGCTATTGAAGAATAATAGTTCTTATTCATTTTGCATTTTAGGTTGTCATGGGTTTCACCCGTTTGCCACCTCCACCCGGTGTTGCCGTGCCGATGTGTTTTTGCGGCGATCCTTGCAAAGTCGAGAGGTCGAACGAACCGGAGACATATAGGCAGAGGTACTGGATGTGTGGCAACTGGGCGTTCGATCCACCATGTGCCGCCATCGTCCTCGGCAAGATGGTATGTTGTATTGTCGATTCATCGACTTGATATTAATCCTGTTGGTTTAACGAATGCGGACATTTGCAGGAGCCCCACCGCTTTATGATTTTGAGCAGTGGATCGACACCGAGATTGCTGAGGATGACGAGAAGTACCTTAACACCGCTAAGAAGTGGGATGAAGAAAGAAAGAAGAGGTGGGAAAAGGAGAAGAAGCAGGAGGAGGCCACGAGGGAGCACCGCGAGGAGGAGCGTAGGAGGGCCGCCGCAAGGCGCAATGGTGAAAGGGAGAAGAAGCTAGAGAGAGCACGATGTGTCAAGGCAGCCCTTGAGGAGTACCTTGATACTTAGAGGAAGGTGAAGTGGCCTCGATGCACTCAGCAGGTTGTTGCTATGTGTTTGATGTGGACGTATGTATTTTTTGAGAATTTATGAACTATGTATGTGGACTCTACGTATGTTGTTTGCATTGTGTCGTAATGCTATGTATCGTTCTTATTTATTTCGTGGAATATCAATTAGTATTATTTGCGCAAATGGAACGAAACAACTAGTCAAACTTGCAGTTTCAATATAAGTTGAGGTACCACGGCGCCAGAGACCCTGGCGCCGTATGTAAATATCATGGCGCCAAAGGACTTGGCGCCGAGATACTCAACTACGGCGCCGGTCTCTTTGGCGCCGTAGAGTTGGCGCCAAAGGTCCTGGCGACGTAGTTGAATATGTCGGAGCCAGACCCTTTGGCGCCGTTCTACCTGAGCTTACAGAAAAAACAGCTAAGTGCTGTTTTTTCTGCATATACAAAACACATGCAATACACACATACATATATATACATAACTGGCAATTCACGTGATCTCTTAAGCAGACTGTTGAAGTATTCTGCCATGTTGCTAGTCATGAACCCGTACCTTCTCCCCCTGGGTCATGAGCTCTTCATCATTTCTGCACATTTCTCATTAAACCCCTTATCCAATCACGGCCCTCGGCATTAGTTTTCATTTTCAACTCCTCCAACTTCTCCTTGAACAGCTTTACCTCCCTCTGGCGACATACCTCTTCGAAAAGTGTAAAGTTGTCCTTCACTCCATCTTTTTTGAACAAGTTCTCTGCAAGGTGCCTTGTGCACCAACGATGATGCACAGGAAAATGTCCTGATATCACTTCCTTAACGGCACTCAAGATCCCAGCGTGCTTGTCAGACAGCACACATACCTCCCTCCCCGGGCCAACCACATGGATCCGTACAAGCCGTAGAAACCAAGCCCAACTGGATCTGTCCTCCTTCTCCACCAACGCAAAAGCCAACAACACAAGCGAGTTATCTACATCATAGCCAATAGAAATCAACAACGTCCCCTCATACTTGCCCAGCAGAAACGTCCCATCAATTGACAGAACAGGCCTACAATATTTGAAAGCCTCGACACACTGATCAAAGCACCAAAATTCTTGAAAGAAAATCTACCTCCCATTAACCCATACATCGGGCTTAGGCACGTACTCATACTGCATTCCTGCATTCACCGCTTTCATTGCGTTCAACATGGCCGGCAAACACTCATACGCCTCCTCCCAATCACCATAAATCAACTTCAAAGCACGTTGTTGCGCCCTCTATGCTTTCCCATACTTGATTGTGTAGTGTCACTTTAGCTTAACGGCCTCTATCACTGCTGCCACGCGTATCGTCAGCATGTGCTTTATCATGGGGTACAAGCGGGTTGCAATGAACCGCGAAGTCAATCGACAAGATGCCGCCGAGCTCGAAGACCCACGGTATGCAGTCCATCCACAGTTGTAATCTTAAACTGCTCCGTACCCTTCACCTTCCTGGCACAGACTTTCCATGCACACCCTGTGCTCTCACATACGATGGTGTACCGATGTTTGGTGTATGAGTTCTTAACCCGGTATGGACGGTTGTGCACGATCGAGTACTCTTTCAACCACATCTTCAGTCCAACATATCCTCAAAGACATGACCCTTGTGGATTATGATACTAGCATCAGGCCAAGGTACGTCCCTCTGCGTTTGACCTCCATCCGCGACAGCCCTATGTGCGTTGATCAGGTTGTTGTAATCGGACACTAGCGGATCACGGCCAGGAAACATTCTTCTCAACAACTCAATTTCGCTAGACGTCAAACTTGGGACCGGTCTATCATCATTTGAGTCCACAGCCCTCGCATCCTCATAAGCAGCCTCATCTCCCGCAAGCTGTACATTCACCCTGTTAGATGCTACACAAACTATGGGTTCCTCAAGCACTGTCTCCTCGTCGAATCCACCAACAGATCGGTCATCGATATCCTCAGAGTCAGCTTCTACCTGAGTCAATGGAACCTCACATACTTGAGCCGATGTTTCAACTTGCACCTCGACCTCTTCATGACCCGGTGACCCAACCAACGGTGAGTCATTGCGATCGAATATAGCCCTAGGAGGTGATGGATCTCTCACCACCATCTGCACGAACGAGTCAGGTGCTCTGACTTTTGAGTCCAAAACAACGGCCACATAGTTATCCCATTCACCGTCGCTACCAATCGAAACCAACCTCTTTATACACACCCCCTTTGATGACTCAACATCAATCAATCCTTGCATAACGACATCACCATGCTCATGTGTCCATCCCAGCCTCTCTTTCAAGCGACAAATGATCTCACCATACGACAGACGTGAACTAAATAACAACGTGGTCTCTTCCATGCCCTCCAAATCAACACCCCCATTGTCACTTCTCTTCACAGTTCTACCATGGTGCAAAGTCACAATCTTATCCATCTGTGGTCAACAAGCAAATATACCTCAGTCCAATTGGCCGTACAAATCAAACCCTATTTCTAAAATCATATCAAACCAAATCATATCTACATCCTAAAATCAAACCATATTTCTAAACCTACCACATGGATTCATCAATTTCACCCAAATCAAACCCTAAAAATAAATCTACACCCATAACTACTCATATATTACACATGTGCAACGCAAATCAAACCTAAAACCAAGCCAAATTCAACTAATTTCATCTCGGGTTTCAAATCTTGCTCCACGAAATGTACCTCAAATAAACAATATCTATTCAAAAAAATCAAGGGAGAGGAGGGAGTTCACCTTGCTTTGTCAATCTGGGATAAAAATCGTGAGAAATATCAACTCAATCGAGTGGATTTGGAGGGGGGAGCGGCGGCGGCGGCGCTGGGTGTGCTCGGGTTGAGTTTGGGGAGTGAGGGGGTGGGGGGGCCGGGGGGCGTGCTCAGGGTTAAGTCCAAGAGCACAGCGCCAGGACCTTTAGCGTCATTTTTGCATAGCACGACGCCATGTGCTTTGGCGCTGTGCTATGCCATCGTGGCTCTTACGTGTCAAATCACGGCGCCAAAGCATATGGCACCGTGATATGTACCCTTGGCGCCATATGCTTTGGCGCCGTGAAAATGGTCTGTTTTTGCAAATCTTTTCTCTAGGGGTCTATTTGTAAAAAACTTTCAAATTTTAGACTAAAAAGCAAAATATTTTCTCATATGTGAGTCTCAATCCAACAATAACAACGGTGGTTGCTCCTGATGGGTGAATGCAAGCGAGATCACAAAGGATAGGTTTTTTCTTTGAATTTCAGTCACACGGGACAGCTTATGCACTGCCTCTCGTTTAGATTGCTTTGTTAGTACCAAGTCAAATGCTTTGGTACTCTGTGTGCATAGTCACAGCTCAGAAAGAATCTTTGTATCTTTGCCTGCAAGTAGTTTTTGCTCTGTGGAAAGGTTTTGGGCTACGTTGCACGAATACTTTTGAAAATCGGTGTATTGGTATCGGGTACCATATTAGATATGGATACAGCCTGATACGTGTTATGTCCATATCGGTGATTTTTTCTTGTTTTTCAAAAAAAATAATTCATGATATTTGGTTGATACTTTCTTGATACCTATCAACTATTACATCTTATTCCACTCGTTACAAACCCATTTGTTCTTTCATGCTATTCTCACATGTGCACGCAATTTCTCTCACCCCCAATGTCACTTCCTTGCTCCCCTGCCCACACCGCTACTACTCTCTTGCACTTGCTGGCCGCCGCCGCTCCCATTCCCTCTAGTCCTTAGATCCGACGATTGGATTTGGAGAGGAGAGATGAAGGGGAAAGAGAGTCCTGGTTTTCATACGTTGGCACTTAGTGGGCATCTTTAGCTTGTCATCACCTCCTCTCAATTTGCTCTTGTCTCCACTCTTTTCGCTCTCTTCTCTTTATTTCTTCTCTATGCTTGTTGAGGAAGAAGAGAGAAATCGATATAGGCTTAGTGTAGGGTGACAGCTACATATGAAAGTAGAGAGATCGCGACACTACTACAGAAAGTTTAATAATAGACGCCTAATCACATACGGTTTTAATTTGGAAACTGTCTGTGGTGTTTGTGGCGGGAAAAAGGAGTATCACAGATGGTCCTTACCGATGAGCCGTCTGTAATACTGGAATATCACATACCGTTTTTAATATAAAATCATCTGTGATAATCTATATTTTTTTTGTTAAAAACCGTCTGTGATAATCTGGAATATCACAGACGATTTTATATTAAAAATCGTCTGTGATATTCCATTACCACAGACGGGTTTTGTTAAAAACCATCTGTGATAATCCGACCAGGTATTTATTGTGCATATTAGAAGGTCAAAGTCCAAGAGATAATCATGAGGCTATGTTATTTCTTTAACACAATTGCTCAGAAAGTCATCGATCCCGAAGGACTAGATGCTCTACAGGACGAGGTGGTGATGACTCTATGTCATCTTGAGATGTATTTGCCTCCTTCGTTTTTCGATATCGTGGTCCATCTCATTGTTCACGTTATTTGGGAGATAAAAATATGCGGACCCGTATTCCTACGTTGCATGTACCCATTTGAGAGGTTTATGGGAATTCTCAAGTCTTATGTACGGAATCGATCTCGGCCAGAGGGCAGCATCGTCGAAGGTTATGCAAGCGAAGAGGTCATTGAGTTTTGTATCAATTATATGGCTCAGATTCAATCGATAGGTGTGTCTCAATCTCGCCATGAGGGGAGGTTCAAGGGTATCAGAACTATCGAAAGGAAAGCAATCACTCCAGATATGGACGCGTATGCTTAAACCTCACGGTCTTGCAACACATGACTGAAGTGGCCCCTTATGTCGACCAGCACAAGGATGTGCTTCAGCAACAGAATCCGAAGTGACCAGATGTTTGAATCATGAAACAACACAACAGTCGATTCAACCAATGGTTGAAGGTGCAAATCGCTAGTAGCTTGTCAAGTGAGATGCTGACATGGTTGGTAAAAGGGCCAACATTTACAGTTGTGACATGGTAAGGATATGACATAAATGGGTACACATTCGATACACAGGCTCAGGATGTAAAGAGCACTAACCAGAACAGTGGTGTCCGCATAGATGCGTTTAGTACCGATAGGTTGAGAAACTCATACTATAGGTTCATAGAAAAGATTTGGGAACTCGATTACGTGGTTTTCAAAATCCCCTTATTTCGCTGCCGTTAGGTGTATCTCCCACAGGTGAAGGTTGACATGTATGGTGTCACTACCGTAGACCTCCAACGTGTTGGATATAAAGACGAATCATTCGTACTCGCTAACCAAGTTGTTCAAGTTTACTATGTAACCGACCCAGTAAATAAGAAGCGCCATGTAGTTTTCTATGGAAAAAGGAGAATTATCGGAGGAGAGAATGTAGTGGACGAGGACGAATACAATCAATTTGACGAATTACCACCTTTTGGAAATGGCATAAGGATCGACGAACAACGTGACGAAACTAGTTACATACGCATTGATCATCATGAAGGGCTAATTTTCAAAGAAAATAAGCAAGTGGAATGAGAATGTGCGATATATATGTAGGCATCTGCATTTATGTATATAACAATGCATGTATGTGATGTGTATATGTGAATTTGCATTTATGTATATAACAATGCATGTGTGTGATGTATTTATGAATTTGTATTTATGTATATGTGAAAATATGTGATATATCGGTGAATTTTGAGAATGACTCATATCTTTATATTCATTGGGCTGTTATAAAGAAATACACTGGGCTGTTGTAAAGTAATACACTCCGTGAGGTCTTATTACAATGCCTGCTGGTTGGTGTAGGTAATAACTCAAGTGCGTGGGAAGAAAATGCTTATTACAGACGGTTCTATTTTAGAACCGTCTGTGATATCTTATCATAGACGGTTCTTAACTAAGAACCGTCTATGATAAGGAATATCACAGACGGTTCTTAGTTATATCATAGACGGTTCTTAACTAAAAACCGTCTGTGATATTTATTATCACATACGGTTCTTAACTAAAAACCGTCTATGATATATAAATATTGCAGACGGTTCGTAACTAAAATCTGTCTCTGATATTTATTATCACAGACGGTTCTTAGTTACGAACCGTCTGTGATATTTATATATCACAGACGGTTCTAAAATAGAATCGTCTGTAATAAGCCTTCTATAAATACCCAGAAGGTAGGGTTTTGCGCGTACACTGCAGTTATAGCTATATACCAACTAGCACTTTGTCTCGCTCTCCCGATCGAGCCCGTCGCTATCGCCTTCCCGAGCTCGACGCCGCCGTCCCCGAGCTTGACGCCGCCGTCCCGAGCCCGACGCCGTTGTCCCCAAGCCCGACGCCGCCTTCCTGAGCCCGACACCGCCGTCCCGAGCCTGTCGCCGCCGCTGTCCCTGAGCCCGCCGTCACCGGCCACCGTCCCCGTCACAATCCCAAGGTGCTCTATATCTACATTGTGCTTTTTTTTTGTGAACCCTGGTGTCAATATTTTGTATTTTGATGATTAAGATCATTAATCCCATGACTTATATGTGCTACATTTTGCATAGGGCCACCCATGTATAAGTTAGTGTATGTATGCTATGATTCATAAGCTGAAAATTGCAAAGATTGCACTGTGACCTAGCTCTATGATGAAAGCATACAACTGAGTTTATATATATAGATGTGATGGTAGATAGACCTTGAGTTTGTTATTAGCTGTTTGATATGATCATTAACTGAGCTGTGTATTTGATTCTCATTGATTTATATACGTACATATATACATTGTTTATCTTGATTCAGTTTAAGTTGTAATAACTCGACTGTCCCGTTTTAATCAATGAAATTAGTAGATTGATTAAAAGGTCACATATTGGTTATCGCATTTCGTTCATGATCTGATTGCTTACTTTAATAGCTAAGTTTGAAAATAAAGCTCAAGGTCTAATCTACAAATGATATATATATATATATATATATATATATATATATATATATATATATATATATATATATATATATATATATATATATATAAGATTGATATTTGTTGTGTTTGAGCGGCCAAGAATATTTCTTGTGCAATATTAGCCTTCTGAGAGCAATAATTAAAATCAGATTTCATTAACATGCACATACATTGTGCTTAGTTTTCATATATATGTATCTTGGTTTCATATATATATTTGGCTTATTAGAACACTTGATACTTGGCTTATTTGAACACTTGATAATATGTACTTTTCATAATCATATACTTGGCTTATTAGAACTCTTGATAACTCTTGCTTTGTTTTTTTTAACTTATGAATATATGTTACTTATGAAAATATATACATATGAATATATGTTAAATCTTGCTTTTCATATATGAGAAGGCCAACATGTCATCTGCGCATTCTTCAACATCATCACCGGATACGTCCGCTCCAAAATCAAAACGCCAAGAAAGAGGACTATCGAAAAAGCTTCAGGGCTGATTTACCATTACAGAGGTCGATGGATCTAGGACTCCTCTCCTTCCTCGCCGATCAGCGGGCGCATTTCGAAGAACGATCGGAATAGTTGCATGAGAACGAATTGATATCACATTCATTTCGTGGAAGACCATGAGTGAGACTCGGAAACGTGAGTTGCTGATAGATATTTTTGCTTCATTCGAGATCCCAGAAGAACACCACGACTCCGTGCAACGACATGCCTTGCTAGCGGCGTGCAAAGTATGGAAGAATTTCAAGAGCGTGCTTTGTCAACCAGTATGTGGAGAAGGATCTAACGCCGTTTGATAAGTACCTATTTTTGGAACTATAATAGAAAGAGTTTAATGCGACGAAGACGACCGAAGATTTCAGACATGCAAGTGCGGCGCACAACGCCCTTTAGGAAAAAAATACACACCCCCACAGACTCAGCATAGCTGGGTATACGGGTAAAATCCCGCAGTGAAGGAGGGAGGACAAACAGGCAATCCTGCAGGACACCGCCCCGCCATTTGCCACGATCCCGGATGAGCGTGCTCAAAATTGGATTAGAGCGAGGTCATTTACCACGTCATCAGGGGATATCTCCTTCCGAAACCCTACAGACCAAGAAGTGTCCCACCGCTTGGTAAAATATCGAACTACGTAGCTTGTAATTACTCCACAACTTCGTAGGAATTAAGTTAAATGACATGTCGGGCTCTTGTAGGATGCACTGAGTGTAGAATCTTCTCAGGGATCATTCCAGTCAACTAGGGAGAAAGACATACTCTCCGCGGCACTGGGAAACAAGGAGTACCCGGGTCGTACGAGAGGCCTTGGACTTTATGTTCCTTAGAAATATGGTTTCTCAGATAACTCCGAATTGTATCGGAGTAAGAAGAGAAACAAAGCCGAGCGTGAGGCACGACTACGAGAGGAGATCAAGGCATCTCTTAGAGAGGAGCTTGCTAATTGCGTCAGATATGAGATGCAAAGATTTACAGAACATCAGCAGGCCGCTGCCGTCGCTCCTGTGCTAGCCAGCCCCCCAACCGTCGGAGTAGTTACGTGTCCAATCCTACGACGGAAAGCGAGGCCAGATTTCCTGTGGACGACATCCTGGTAATAATTATTATCTCTGAAATGCTCGATCTGTTGATAAGCTTGTTGGAGTAGCTAATTTTGTATCGTTATGTAGGAAACTATGACGTGCAAGCTCCAAGTGAGATATGCCTCCGTTGCCTTATGCGCTGCTTGGGGCTAGGTATATCCGTCCGGTTCCAGGGCCTTGGTGCACGGTGCACCTGTAGAGCCAGGCTTCGAAAAAGTGAATGTGGATTGTGTGCATACCAATTTCGAGATCGTCCCGCTACCGAAGCCCCCCAACGCGAGCTTGTGACTCTAGGGCAAGCCATTGGAACCTTCATCTAGTGGCCCAAAAGTGACATCTGCCTGGAAGCTTCTTTATCGGTGGCAAGTCCACGAGGCAATCCGAACCAGAGTTACATGCACTGGTGCGATCTCCACCACCGCTACCTACACTGGTGTTTAGTCCACGGGAGCTATTCCCGGTGCAGCAACTTCCATCGGTGCTATCTTTACAGTCGACCTACAGTCGAGGCAGCAGGGGCAGCAAGGGCAAATCAAAGAAGACCGATGATGATATCCCGTACCTGCTATTGGCCCGTAAATTCGTGCTAGGCGAGCCGATGATCGTCCCGGAAGAGCGTCTCATACTCCTAGGACTTAGTTGCCAGACATTACACAATTGGTATATGGCACATGCCAATAAGCCATAGGAAGAACGACGCTCAGGTATCACTGTCAAATTCAGGCTGGATCATTTACAGTGCAACATTCAGGATTGTGTCTTCGTGGTGTCCTTTGAAGATTTATTCAATTTTTACACGCTTAACGCTCTCGACGCCTCACTCATTCGATGCTGGACGCTGTAAGTGTGTACAATCACAGTCTCCGTTTATGTCATACCGATAAATGTCATATATAATTTGTTGCTTTTGTGTGTACATATATAGATTCATGCTGATTGAAGCTAGATCATCCAAATCATTGGTTGGTTTCCTGGATCCACACTTGGTCGCCAAGCATACCATCACCGAGGAAGCATCATTCGTCGAGAGGTACATTACAGCAGCACTGCTAACTCACCGCGATAAGGAATACATACTTAGGCCCTACAATCAGGGGTTCCACTAGATTTTGATAGTAATTGTACCAAAATGGAATAAAGCAATATACCTTGATTCCCTAAGTAAGAATAAAATCGACTTCACAGTTATCAGCTAATTAATCGATAGGTAAGTACATTTTCTCCATATATAACTATATTGTACTTTTTCTTTTCTTCCGAATGACTAAGGCTAACCTTTTCGAATCACGTAGGTCGTTCGCCCTGTTCGTTGAAAAGGCAGGTCTCTCCACGCAAGGGGCCAACGGCCTGAATTATGTTAAAAAATTTTCGGTATTCACTAGTACACATTAATTAATCCTATGCAACAGTTGGTAGTAATGCCTCTTGAATTAACACATACTATTTTTTGGCAATGCCACCAGCAGTCGCCGGGCAACACATGTGGATTCTACGTTTGCCACCATATGAGACTACTCCTCGATTCCTCGAAGATCACCAATCCAAAGGTTTGTCAATATTCTCATAATTATTTCATACTTATCAGGTTATATATATATATATATATATATATATATATATATATATACGCACATTGATATTCCTATCGACAGGCTGTGTCTATCCCGACAACTGCATTGTAACAGACCGACCTTGCACAAATTCGAGGACAGTGCGCGTACTTTTTGGTGGCTCAAGTCATAAACTCAGAAGGAAAGTTCCACAACAAAGAATGATTTTTTATTGCTCTATCACTCCGGAATCGAGGTCTCGCGAAAGGAACAATCCATAATCAACGACTTGTCAGGCTGTATAAGCAATACTTGGATGGCAATCATGCACCATCCAAGTATTGCTTGTGCAGCCTGATAAGTTCGTTGATTATGGATATATTCCTTTCGCGAGACCTCGATTCCGGAGTGATAGAACAATAAAAAATACAATATTACTTTCTAAGTGCAAATACAATGTAGATCTTTTGTAATTGTGTATTTGTTAATGAATATTTTATTTCATTTCAATTAATTGATTTGCCAAATGAATGTTTTATATTTGTGAAATGAATTGAGATGTAAATTGGATGTTTTATGTTTGTAAAATGAATTGAGATGTGAATTGGATGTTTATGTTTGTGAAATGAATTGAGATGTGAATTGTATGTATACATATACATGTTGATCTGCTTGTTTCAGAAGGCATGGTTAACATTTCCTGAGGCTAGCCAATAAACAGAAATAGATTTAGGGGTAGAAAAGAATATCATATATGGTTTTTAACTAAAAACCGTCTGTGATATATAATTCCATATCACAGACGGTTTTTCGTTAATAACCGTATGTGATAGTTGGTAAGTATAGATGGTTTGTAACTAAAAACCATCTGTGGTATGTATATATCATAGACGGTTTGTCGTTAAAAACTGTCTGTGATTATCACTTTCATAGACGGTTTTTAGTTAAAAACCATCTGTGATATTTACACTACAGACGGTTCGAAAGCCATCTGTGATGACCTCGTATTATCACTGACTCATAAATTCAGACGGTTTAAAAAATCATCTGTGATGATGTTTTTGAACCGTCTGTGATGATAATTTCTGCAGTAGTGCGATGAGTAACTCTAAATGGTTGGCTGTGGTGGATTGATATGTTAATGCATTATTTTATATAAGTGGACTAATGGGTTGCTCTTTGTTTGTGGGGCTAGTTGGTTACGATGTATTGATGATCTGATTGAGCTGCCCACTTCCTTATAGGAAATCAGTTATAGGAAATCTGATTGAGACAAAAAAAGGAGTTTTATCCTTCTTCCTGTAATGAAATCAATTGTTTCCTTTCACTGCTGTCATGGATTCCGGAAAATTTCTGAATTCTGATGTCAAGTGGCAGAGCCGTCACAAGGATGGAACTTGACGTGTTACCATATGGCTGGACCACATCACCACATCCTGTGAGCCTTGGCATGCGCTATGGAAGAGAATGAGCCAGAGTAGCACCCACCTTATCCAATTCTCTTGTACCTGAACTCCGTCAGAGGCACTGTATCATGTGCATTAGGCAGGCGAGCTCTTCTCCTCCATACAAACCAAACCATGGCCAAGGTTGGTCCCGCCCTCCTCGCCGTCGGCAGTGGTGCCGCCTTCGCTACCCCGCCATCGAAGAAAGGTGTCAGCTTGCTCCGCGACCGCGTCGTCAGCAAACGCTCCAGAATTTCTGCGAAGCTCGGTATGATTCCTCAATAGTCAAGTTGTTCATTTTGTCGAGACTGTGATGTAAGATTGACCAGTTGTGTGATGTGCGCAGGTGGAGAAGGTGAGACGAAGCCTGCAGGCAAGAGGAAGTTCATCACCAGAGAAGAGGAACCAGAGCAGTAAGCAATGAAGTTTTCCTCTCCTGAGCCTATGCAACTCTGCATTTTTATCCAAAGCTGTATGGTACAGAGAAACGTGTGATTCATGTGAACGGAATGCAGGTACTGGCAGACTGCAGGGGAGAGGAAGGGGGAGAACCCCATGACGACGCCCCTGCCGTACATCATCATCTTCGGCATGTCGACCCCCTTCGTCATTCTCGCCATCGCCTTCGCCAACGGCTGGGTTAAGGTCCCCGTCCGGTGAGCTCTCGCCGTCGACGGGCCGGAGCAACCGTGGTTGCGTGATCAAATCTTGGAATTAGACAAACACCTTTTCACTGCCCGAACTACTTCCAGCGAGAGCCCTAAGAGTTACTTTTCATAGTGATAAGCTTTCATGCTTGTGAGCATCAGCATCCCCTGTATGATGTATGTAATCAAATACTTCTCCGGTACTGTAAATCTGTAAGTATTTTACCTTTTACATTAACCTCGCTCCTCGTTCTGATTAAGATTTCGGTACTTCGTATCGATCTTGAGCTTGACATAAGAGAGAGTTTTACGTCACCTAAATGGATTTTTATGGTGCACAATGCTTTCTGTCTTACCTCACCACAGCCGTCAGGTCAAACACGAGCGCGAAACGGCCGAGGTCGATCGCTACAGTGTTGCTGAAGTTGCTACTTGCTACAGCTCACTGCCTTCCCAGACACATTTGTGTCCCTCTGCCTCGATACGGTTCCCACCTAAATTGTTCAAGAATCACTTCTGCATAAACTGCAGCCTATTCTTAGATAGGACTTCACAACACATTAATTTAACGAGGACCATTCTGATCAAACTGCATGAGGGACACCAGCAACTACAGAAATCAACTATCAGGGCACTGACGGATTTAGGATTCCGACGATAGGGGTACAAACATGATAGTTTAAAGTATGTGGCATAAAAAAATCAATTGTTCAAATGTAATAAATTACATGTATCGTTTGAACTATAACCGAAATCATAAATATTTTACCCGATGCAGGTACAAATGTTGAGTGTTTAGCCTATATAGGTGCAAATATTGAGTATTTAACATATATATGTGTGTGTGTACACATAATATACCTATTATATACTTGTTTTTTCTCAAAAAAAATTTAAGGGTGCAACTGCACCCCCATGCACTTACCTAGATCTGCCCCTGCATGAGGGTCAAAGAATACAAACATGAAGGCACAATCTAAGTATGATTGCATGAATTAATTGAACACAGATACGTAAGAAAATTTTGCACATGCAAGCCACACATATGTAACAGATATAACAAGCCAGCTTATTTCCTCGTGTCTCTCTGTGCAACCACATATGTAACAATACAATCACCACTGCAAATTCATCAAATATCAGGCTCGGCAACATTTCAACGAGATGGCTATGATAGTAGATACTGGAATGGATTACACCACAGAAACATTTTGCCTTTGATATGTTAGCAGACACAAGGATATCTTTATTGCGGAATAACACCCACACAAATATACAGTCTATCAAACTTTTAGGTAAAGGTATCATCAGTTGGCAGGTGCCTAGTGTGGTTTTCTATCGAATTCAGACTCGTGACAGTGTGGGTCGAGCCAATCACGAGGAGAGTTCTTTGGCATGCCCGTACTATCTGTTCTAGCCCCCATGAGCTCCCTCAGGCTTTCCACCTTGTTCTCCTGAGCATTGCCAGTGAATTTCCTATCTGCCTCCTTTAGCTTGTTTCTGAAACGCTGCTTACGGCCAGCGGTGTTCAACTCCTGCTGTTTGGCTTGAGATGGTGGAGCCCCATGAGGTCCCAAGTATATCTTCTCCTCTTTCACCTGTTCAAGTATGGAATTACATCTCAATGAAGTAATGAACACCAGTGGTCCAGTAAAAGTAAAATTACTGATAAGTCTTATGAGTAAGACCTCAAAAAAAAAGCTTTCTAGAACTTGCCTGTAGAGGTTCAGGATCCATGGCTTTGGGGACACTAGGCATAGTAGCATCATCTTGAGCAGATAAATTAGGAATAACAAATCCATCTGCATCTGTAATTGTACAATCAACATTAGACAAAGTGTAAAATAGCATCAACGCACCTTCCACAAAGCTCAGAATGGTATTCAATTCATGAATTACAACTACCATTCAGTGAATAATACATTTTTATGTTTCGAGATGTAAAAAATGCAAGTAAGTTGGTAGTATAACAGCTGGTAGAAGGTAGAAAATGGCACATGATACTCTTGTGGATTATCAACATCTTAAGACATGACAAAAGTCCTTAAGAGCTAAGACACAGCAAAAACATTCCTACGGAAAAAGGTTGACAGGTTACATATCTCTCTGGCTAAATCCTGATTAGATTAGATCACTATGATGCGCAAGACCAACTTATAGATGCAAGTAGATTAGATTTACAGCTTTCCTATTTCCATTCAATGAAGTTCATGTGATAGACCTCTCCTATTTAACCATGCAATGAGAAAAGGATCTTAATGGGTATCTTCTTTCATCACCTAATGGGTTCATTTGGCATTACACATTTTATCAGAAGAAAGAGTACTCAAACTGAATCGGGAAGCACTCACTCGCAAAAGCCAACAAAAGATCAAGACTGAAGAGCTGGATGCTAGTAAACTTCGCAGTTTTGTTTTTTCTCGAAAATGCAGGAGATTTGTGTTTTATTCATTAAAAAGAAGAGCGGTACAGCTTACAAAGGCCTAAGAAAGAACCGGACACAGAAAAATAAAAAAACACAACTCCGAAAGCCGACGAAGACGAAAGTTCATGGCTAACACACCCTATGCCGACCAGAATGCCGACCGTGACTGATAAACACTAGCACAAGTTATCGTCGCCACCCATCGCATCCACGACCCAGCTGCTCCGACTTCACCACAGCATGCCTCATGGCAGCCCCGCCACAACCAGGGAAGGAGAAATGATGCCGAGAGGATGACCACCACCGATGGGCAAGCACCAGCCAATGAGCAGCCAAACCGAGGGTAGGGTCAGGTGTCCAAGGTAACGCCTCTAAGGAGGGAACGACACCGAAGGCGTCGGCGTCACCCGATCCGACAAGAACCGGAACTGAGGTTTTCACCCCGAACAATGCCACAAGCCCCTGCAATGTATGAGGTACAGCTCTAAGACGACGGCTCCAAGGAGGGACACGACGCCTAAGGATGTAGTCATCATCGGATCCTTTGAAGAAGAGCCGGATCCATGGTTTTCACCCAGAGCTCAGCACTACACCACGCGGAACAAGCCCAACACCTGCCACTGACCAGGCGTGACCGCCTCTCAGGCCACCCAAGAGTAGCACCGCCCGCCGGGCAGCCAGCTGCCCATAGCCCCACTCGGCCGTGCAGCGGCCAGTCCCCAAATCCAGCAGGGCATCGACGCTGCACCCTAAGCGCCGCCACGTGCAGCCCAGCGCCGACGCCAACCGCCGTCGTGCTCATTCGCGAGGAGATCTACGCCGTGGCCACCCGCGCTTGATGGAGAAGTCGAGGTGGTAGGCCCCTGCAAGCCCAGATCCGGCCTGGAGACAGGCAGATCCGGCCGCCTCAGGCTCACCCCACCACAGATCCAGCCACCTCCAGTCGCCCGGCTTCAAGCCGCTGCTCCGTTCTGGTCGCTGGGTTTCAAATCGCCACTTCATTTCCAGCTAGATCCGCCCACACGTGGCCCTTCAGGTGGCTGCGAGAGGCCCCGCCACCATTGCTGCTCGCTGGCAGCGGCGGCAAGGGAGGAAACATGGTGGCGAACAGTTGTTTTTTTGGGGGTGGTGGAGTCGCCCCCTGAGTCACCCGAGGGCAGCTCAGGAGGCCTGGGTGTATGCCCGTTCGTCCTTGAAACTTCGCCTGAGAGTGGATCAAACTTTCTAAAGGATGAACTTCGCACTTTTGAGTTGGAAGTTGGAACTTCTAGTGCAACAAAAGGAGGCATATATTGTGTTCAATATTTTCATGTCGAAATATGGATGAAATTTACAACTTGGTTTCTTGAAACAGACGGCCTTTCTTGCAGTTTGAAACCTAAGCACAATGACCAAAAGCAACACGTTTTTCCACATCAAAATTTGTTCCAACACACGACTGCTTTTTGCTAATTTGTGGACACAATCCCATAGAGATACAAACATACCCTAGTCGGATTATTTCCCCAGTGACCCGTACTTTCTTGATTTGCTACTGTTGCTATTCTCAAAAGAACATGTTTCCAATGTCCCAAGCAATTCCTGAATAGTAACAATTTCAAGTGGGGTTCACATGGACCAACCAGTCACCCACACGGCAACGCCATCTCGCCCTCCAACCTTTATTTACACATATATGGTAGAGGAACAACAGTACAAATCACCAATATGCTGAGGGCTTAAGCTAGCTAACCTAGCAGTAAGCGCGGTAAGAAACGAGGGGGGGGGGTGTGTGCAGAAGTTGTTAGTTATGTACCCCACTCGTCTTCGTCGGCGGCGGTGTCCGGCGGCGGGGCGGCTTCCGCCGGCGAGGGGGAGGAAGTGGCCATGGCGAGCGGCGAGGTGAGGAGGATCCCCCCTCGATCGATCCCTCTCGCTTTGGATGTGGATTCCGATTCCCGTGCGCCTTCTCTCCTCCCTTTTCTTGACTTCGATTGAAAGCCCACCGGGCAAGGCAGGTCACCGCATCTACAGGGCCATGAAATGTTAAGGCCTGTTGGGCCCGTTCGATCCGGCTTACAAGACCGGCCGCACGGCTTCGTAAGTTCGTATACAAGCCGCTTGGTACCTTCGCTCCCATTCCCCCAATCCCCATCACGCATTCCCTGTCCGCAATGGTTACGCGGGCGCCCACCCCCGTAGGCCGGCCACTGCCTTCGTCGGGCCCTCGGCTTGACAGCTCCCATACTCTGCCGGTCATGCCCCGCCGCATCCCCACCGTCACCTACCACATCGTGGCCCCCTGGCTCCCTCCGTGGCCCACCGCCTCCACCCAAATCTACACCGGGCACCCTTCCTCACCGTGCTGGCATCAGCCTCAGAGTCGGTGTCGGCGTCTGGGCCGCCCTCGTCGCACGACCCATCCTCGACCTCCACTTCCTCAAACACCTCATTTGTCCCCGCATCGGAGTTGGTGTCCAACATGTCATTGTCGTTGGATGTCCCAAGCCCCGGTGTGGTGCACCCTCCTGTGCGACCGACCTTGCAAAGGGACCTCACCGAGGACGACACTCTCGTCACCGCCCTCATTCCCAGCGCCATCCAGCCGGAGCTGTTGATCGCCTCCGCTCCCGTCGGCGATGTACTCCCTGCACCGCCCGAGGTAACCGCTTGGTTCTGTTGTGTGTAGCCTTTTTTCCGTCCTTGCTCAGTACATTGTCTCGCGTAATGCTGCTCGTGTGGTTCCTTCGTTATGATCTCATGGTCGCCGGTCTTTGCTCTTCGGTCTTCCTGATTGTGAACAGATGGACAAGTCACATTCTGCCATTGCCCTTTGGGACGATGTCGCCCACATCCCATACTTGAAATCTGTCATGAGGAAGTGGAGGCCAACAACCGGTAGTACATGAAGAATCAGTTAAGAACCATTGGGACGCACTGAAATGTGATTACACCGTGTGTAAAACACCGAAACTCAATGTGTCTGGGTTGGGAATTGACCCCCCTAGGTCATCGATGCCGGCAACTGTAATATCCCGAATGGTAGTCGAAGGATTTGGCAAATTAAATAATAATAATAAAAATAAAAAATGATAGAATTAAAGAAGTAATTTTCCAAGGTTTACAAAAGGGAAGAAAATTCAATCTTTTGATGAGTTTTAGGCCATGGAATATTATTCCGAATGGCGTTTAGAAATTTTAGCGATTAAAATTGAGAAACGAATGAGGGTTAAAGAAGTAATTTCCATGATGATCAATGGGGAATTAAATTCTAAATATTTAAGGATAAAAAATGGGGCTAAAATTCTAAAATTTTAGATGTGTTTGGGGGCGTGGGCCTTTGGCCCAAGATTTTAGCCCATTGGAGCAGCATGGCCACCTTTTTACCCCCTCCAAAACCCTATGACGCCTCCCCCTCCCCCTTTCACCTCCACAGCCGCCTCTCCCTACCTCCCCTACGTCCCTCTTCTCACTACAACAAAATAGTCTCATAAGGACGTTTTTCTTTAGACGCTTTTTTTAGTGTATTTACATTGAGAACCATATAGCATATAAAGACGTTTCTTGAGACGTTTTAGAAGTTGTCACAAAATTAGAATTTTAATTAAACTCTACAAACATTAAAAAATAAAAATAATCTATTTAATTTGTTAAAAACCTCTACATCTTCCACTCGACCCTACGCCTCCCCAACTGCCATGCTCCAGATCCAATTCTACCCCCTACCCCCAGGCCCAAGCGATCTAGAGCAGGCGCTGCTGGACCGCCTCTCCTCTCAACTCCTCCCAGTCCCGATCGCTGGCACCACCTAGTCTCCACCACCGCCCATCTGGTCTTCCCGCTCACCGGCGCCGCCCATTTGGTCTTCCCCCTTGCTTGTGGCGCACATTCGATCTTCCCGCTCGCCGATGTGTTGCCGAGGGTGGAGGCGAAGGCGGAGGGCGACAGCTCGACTGGGATGGCGCAGTGCGCCAGCTAGCCGGTGGAGCCGCACCCCTTCCTCGACGGCGACGACTCGGGGACGGAGGAGGAGCAGGCGGTGTTCTTGGCCGAGCTGGAGCGCTTCCACAGGGAGCACAGTCTTGAGTTCAACCCGCCCAAGTTCTATGGCAAGGGCCTTTGGGATTATTCTTTTCAAGCAGATATCTGGTCGCAAGGTACTTGATAAACATGGAGGATAGTGTACACATATATATTGCAATAGGTATTCCTTTCTGTGGATTCTTCTTGTTCTGTCAGCTTGCTTACAATACAAGTGCACCGTCCATTTTCTAACACCTCTAAAATTTCCAGGCAGAGCCTTTGCTTGAGTGTCTTGCATCTATCTTTGGAAAACAATGTTGTTTGATTATATGCAGTAGGATCTAATTCCTGTGCATTTAGGCATCTGGGAAACCTTAGATGCATGTAAATTTTTAGGACCTCATCTTGTTGTATATTAGGAATAGCTTTTGCATTGCTGACGCAACACCTAATCTTTCTGTTAGCTAGCTACAGTGAATATGTGATGTATGGTGAACATTTGAGTAGTTTTTAGGATGTCATTCTGTTGCTGTTGGTACTATATTGGTAATTTACAGTGCTAATCTCCATCGAAAAACCATTATCTGCTTCAAATACCATTATCTGCTTTACCACAACCTGGTGGTATTGACCGCAAGGTAATTTTTTTGATAGTGCAGTTTCCACTACTTAATTTGACAGAGATCATGATCGTTTGTCTTACTATTCATGGAATTGTATTGTCCCCTAACCATCCTAGCTGATTTCAATGATATATCTGTTGATGGAACTACCTTAATGATTTTTTTGCAGGATAATGAAAGAATGTAAAGAAAATCTACAGATGTAGTGAAGATGAGAAAGCTGATGAACTACTAACTGCATATAGTAATTTTATAGATACTAACAATTTTAGGGGAAAATTGGAAAAAAAATTTCATGTGTTTGTACTTGTTTATATTCATGTACGATTCGGTTGTAAACTCTACTTACTATTAAATAATATAATTACTTTTTTTCTACATTTCAGTGTATTGCTCTATTGTTGTGTGGTTTGTGATAGCGACAATGTGATTTTGCATATGAATCGGTTTGATTACAACGATGTGCAAAAATGTTATTTTTACGTAACAAAAAAGAACAAAGAGAAGTCGTCTTTATTTTTCTCAAAATATAAGATGCAATTTACCGTCTCTATAGTAATCAAGACAATATGTAAGCGCATCTATCAAAATGTCTCTACAAGTGTAAGCATGCAATTTACCGTCTCTATAGAGCGTCTCAAATATTATATACATGCTTACCAATACGTCTCTACAGTTTTTGACACGGTCCATGGGGAGACGCTCCTAGGACGCTTTATAAAAATGACTCAATAACCCTCTAGTGATGACTTAAAATGTCTTTAACCTATAAATAAGATGTCTCTACAAGGCTTTTCTGTTGTAGTGTCTCCCTTGCATTCTCCCCCTGTAACACTTCCCCTCCCTTGGTAACCGAGCAAAAAGGAGGAAGGAGGGGAGGAAGAAGAGGAAGAGAAGGAGAAAGAGGAAGGAGGAGAAAAGGACAAGAAGGATGGTTTATGCTGGTATTCAGAGGCTCTTACTGTGATCTCCAAGGGTAATAAACAATTTTCTACCCTTTTGTCCTTAGCGATTTGTCGATAGGGTTAGTTTTTGGTTATTTGTTCGATCTGCATAGTCTATTGTGTTCTGCAAATTAGAGGATCTTGGGTGCGAAACCTGGGTATTTTACCTTCTAGAGATTTGTGGAGGACTCATTATCTTTCTGCAGAGTGCTCATTCATGTCATTCCGATGAACGTTTTAAAAGTTATGAGCATTACCATGTTGCTGTGCAGTCTAATCACTCAAGTTTAGGCAGTCGGTGGGAATTAACGAATTAAAAATAGAATATGACCTAATCTGGGAATAATGTCAACATGAACTCTGTAGGGAATTTCCTAAGGTTTCTATAGAGTCTAAGAACGCAAATTTTTTATGGATGGATTAGGAGTTATGCAATTTCTAACACTACTGTCTGGCATTGGATGACTGCTAGACTAGTCGGAGTAGAAGTGATGTTTTGGTTTAGCAGAAATCAGAATTAAAATTTAGCGACAATAAGAAAATTGTGGGAATTTCCTGTAGATTTCAGAAATATCAAGGTTTTCTATATTTGCTACTATAGATTAAAAGATACAAAATTTGCAAGTCTACTGTCCAAAGAATGGTCAGATATGTTTTCCATGTTAATTTTAGGGGCATAAATGAATTAATCTGAGGATTGTGCCAACTAAGAAATTGTGGAAAATTTTGTGTAGCTTCTTAAAATAGTATGGTTTGCTCTATTTTGGTGAGAGAATTGAGAGTTGTTTCATTTTTGTACTGAGACAATATGGTGGTAGACCGGTATTTGTTTGAAAAGTCGAGGTTTTTGGAGAACATGTAGGATCGTTGTTGTTTACTTATGTTTTGTAGTGTGTTGCCATATTTTGAGAGTGAGTACTCTCTATAGGAGGAGAGAATGGAAGTGTGATACCATCTTCACATCCTTCTGATCGGCGTATCTAAGTGAAAGGCAAATGCATTGTAGAATAGTATTCGGGTGGGTTAATGATGCCTTGCTTTAATTATTTTTTATGTCAATGTTGAATTTATGTTGTTCTTTGCTTATGATATGATGACGAAAGTGAGATTGCAGATAAGATGATGAATATTTCTAATTATTTAAGATGATAGAAGGAAATGACTATATCATATTGCATGATGAGCATTCATGATTCATATTGATGCGCTAAGACCTTGTATGAAAAAGGACAGAGTGACCCTGTATGAAAAAGGACCGGGTTAGGCAGGAGATAAAGATTTGGATTGAGACCCTGTATGAAAAAAGACAGGGCGACCTTGTATGAAAAAGGATAGAGCAAAGGTGTATCCTCGACGGGTGAACACCTAGCTATACCGGTACATGCAGAAGAAGGTGTTGAGTTTGAGTATTGCATTCATGAGAAGAGAATCAGAAAGAAATGGCATGTGCATGTGACTGAATGGAAAGGAGAATTTGAATGTGAGATAATGTTGGTTGAGATGAAATGTTAAAATGTTGCTACCTTGTATATTATTCTGCTTTGTACTTGATGAGTCGTGGATTCACCCTTGCCTCTTTGTTATTTTTAGGTGAGTGATGATGACGACATGCATAGGAAGGGGTAAAACATGGATTGTTTCACTTTATAACTCTGCAGTTCACCTAGCAATGCTTCACATTTTTTGTCATGAACAATTTAGAAGTAACAATTGATTAATTATGGTTTACCTTATTTCTCCATAGTCCGTAATACTGCTAGATGATGTGTTCTTGGCTTAAACTTATTTATAATATTCTTGGTAATTATTTGGTTCGTATTAAGTTCACTTTAAGGGCTATCTTGCCACTAAAATTTATGTTTATTCTCTTGCAGAATATTGATTCTTGTTATCTTGATGCGATTAGTACTTGTTTATTAGTTTTGTTTTGGTGGTGAAAGTGGTTATAAGTGACATCTTGGGCTTTTGTTAAGCTAGGGTGTTACAGCAATGACTGGTGCAAGCATCAAAACTTGGTATGGAACTATTCGGATTGTTAGTTTTGTCCTTCACCTTGGGTTGGCCTGATGCAAGTTCAAAATTTCATCATTTTTGCATTAGGACTTGATGGAGGTGATATTCCGCGATGCACTTTGCACGAACGAGCGTACAATGGTTCTTGGAGCGAGTAGGTTCAACGTGGACTCTAGCTCTGATGATGACTTAGGCCCTTAGCGGTTCGGTTCGACAAGGTCGTCACGGAAGAGGGGGGCAAGGAGATCGCCACCATCACCTCCGGTCTTGAGTCAAAGAAGTCTCGTGGTAGCACGGTAGATGAATGCATGGAGCACATATGCGACATGTCCAAGAGATTGATAACTGGTCGTGCTACCATTTACATTACTGAGCAGGAAGTGGTGCGGAAGGTGGTAGGCCAGTTGCTTGATTTGGTTGTTGCTGACGACTACCTCGAGGGCACATTGAGGGGCGTGTGGGTTGGCTCCATCGGGTGTGGCCAATCTACCAGGCTCACGGTAAAGCGGGGGGCCTATGATCTTTTGTGTGTTCTTCTCATATGTCTGTACTATCGACCTACCATTTCATGTACGTGTAACCGACTTTGGGTGCATGTTGAGTTCATAATGGTTTGCCAACGTTTCATTGATGTCTTATTAGTTGAGTCCTTCGGTGTGTGTGTTTACATATTTCTTCTCGTGTAGTCATTTGTTCATGGACAGTCCATCTTCCATATGTTGCATTGTTATTTTTGAGATGGTTATTACAGTTGAGCTTGTTTATATGTACTAATGTTATGCCCACTATTACTGCAATTTACTACTGCCATTGCTTTGTTCGTAACTGTCGTGTTGACTGGTTGACGTGTTGCTTGTAGAGTAACCATGTCGGGGCATGAAGGGGACGATAGTAACGATGACAACATCCCACCCTTAGTGCTTGAAATGGCTATTATTAGGAGTTTTTCTAAGATGGGCCCATTGTCATCTAGGCAACCTCGGAAGGAGCCAATGCTGACTGGACTTGAGTAGGTTGACGAATAGCTTGCCTCGCCTCAATTGTGCCACAACATGTTTAGGATGGGGAGGAGATGTTTCTAGATGCTGCACAATATGCTAGTCAGTCACTATGTGTTGCAGTCATCGTCAGGAATGACCTCTAGGGAAGCGTTGGTAATGTTCTTATGGATGGTATATGTGCTACAATACAACACTTAGGTTCGCAATAGGTTTGCACACTCGCAGTGACCCATAACTGTCACTGCCCTTGTGGATTTATTAACGAGAAGGTTGTAAGATCAAGGAGGCCGACTAGAAGGGGGTGAATAGGCGGTTTTAAAATTTTCTTTCCAATTAATATCAATTTTTATTTGGCTAAACCAAGTATATAATGCAGAAGCTTAACTCAAATTAGTTTAGCACAAATAATACCTAAATCAATAATGTTCACCTAAGTGCACCAATATCCTAAGTCTAGGTGAGCAATTCTAGGATGACAAGCAATCAATTTAATTCAATGAATATAAATTACTTGAATGTAAATTGAGCATAAGAAGACAAACCACAAAGACATAATTTCTTTTTACCGTGGTGTTCGGAGACTAGCCGGTCTCCTCTACTCCACATTGAGATAAGCCAAAATGAATTGGACTGACTCCACAAATTAAGCCTTCTACCCCAAATCCACTGGTAGTAGCTCTTTTCTGCTCGGGGTAGGTGAGTTTCAACTTTCACACTTCGTCGGGTTTTCTCACAACCTTCTTTGAGAAGATCACCACGCACGACGCCTCCAACACTGTCTAAGAGTCGGCAAACTCTAAGAGTTATAAGTCAAGCCTCTCGCTTGACTCTCACCACGTGTAATCAATGTGCAAACTCAAGTGG
This sequence comes from Melocanna baccifera, assembly GCA_036346265.1. Classification (NCBI taxonomy): domain Eukaryota; kingdom Viridiplantae; phylum Streptophyta; class Magnoliopsida; order Poales; family Poaceae; genus Melocanna; species Melocanna baccifera. The sequence continues at coordinate 14,057,385 of CM070683.1, forward strand.
ATACTAAGTCCATCTCTAGATCCAACACATACAATCTAGAGCTTTCCTCCTTGCTCACAAGATACAACACATGCACAATTGAGAGGAGGGCCTCACACTAGCTCAAAAGAATGAAATGGAGTTCAGCAACTACTTCTCCAACAGGCCACAAGGGGGTATTTATACCCCACACAAGAAAACTAGGCGTTGGAGTCGAAATCCTGAAAAATTAGGATTTCTAAAAGAACCACAGCCTTACAATCGGTACTTCCACTCTTCATTGCAATGGTCAGAAAACTAGCTGTTATCAATAAAATCCGGCAGTTCCGACGTTCTTTTTTTTGGTACTTCCGATGATCGGAAGTACCACACCACACATACGGAACTATCGCTCTCGCAGAGAGGAAAAGACCACCACACAGGTATCTCTATGGAAAAAATGTACGGCTACACAAGCGGTCGTTCCGACTTTCGAAAGTACCGCTCACAAAGAGCGGAGCTACCGCTCGTTGTTCGGACCGCTCAAAGATACTGATCATTGACCACGTCGGCATCCGACGACGTTGTTCGATTCGGCCACATAGGTCTCCAACCACGCTGGTTTCAACCAATCAGGTCTCGACCACGCTAGCTTCAATGACTCAGGTCTCGACCACGCTGGTTCTGACTACGTTGGTCTGCAACCACATTGGTCTACGACTATGAAGGTCTACGATCATGTCAATCTTCGATCATATAGATTGATCTTTGACCACGTCAGTTTCAACCATGTTGGTCTATGACCACGTCAATTTTCGATCACACAGATCGATCTTTGACCACGTTAGTTCTGACCACGCAGGTCTATGACCACGTCAATCTTCGATCACATAGATCGATCTTCGACTACATTGTTTCAATCACGTCAGTTCGACCATGTCGATTTTGACCACACAGGTCTCGTCTATGTCAGTTCGACCATGTCGATTTTGACCACACAGGTCTCGTCTATGTCAGTTCAACCACATTGGTTTCAATCACAAAGATCTTGACCACATCGGTTTCGACCACGCTGGTCTCATCCTCGTCAGTTCAACCACATCAATATTCGATCACAAAGATCTCGACCATGTCAGTTTGACCACTCTGGTCCTCGAGCACGCAGGTCTTCGACCACCTTGGCTTGACCACTCTGGTCTTCAACCACACAAGTCTCCGACCACCTTGGTTCGACCACTTTGGTCCTAACCACATAGGTGTTCGACCACCTTTGGTTCGAACACTTTGGTCCCAACCACGCAGGTCTTCGACCACCATGGCTCGATCACTCTAGTCTTTGACCACCTTTGTTTGACCACTCTGGTCCTGACCACATAGGTCTTCGACCACTTTTGCTCGACCACTCTGGTCTTCAACAACACAGGTCTTCGACCACTTTGGTTTAACCACTCTGGTCCCGACCACGTTGGTTCTCGACCACACAGGTCTTCCAATCACCAATGAACACGGTAGTTTCATGATTGCAACGCCTAGCAGTAGTACTGCAGACTATACTACAGTAGTTCCAATTATCCTGACAAGTGCAGATACTTCAACAGATTTTGAAAAAATATTTGCAAACTACAGTATCCTGCACATGAAGATTATCCATGATTCCCAACAAGTTGCAAAACACATTTTGCATACTTTTAGAATTATGACACAAGGATTATATATGCTTCAACTATTTGCAAAATATATTTGCAAATTTAGGCCTCATACCATAAGGAATAGGAAATATGGACATCAAACACTTGCCAAACACAATTATAATGTATAGTCCTATGTTGTAAGGATTTAACTCATAAGCTTCAACTATTTGCAAAACATATTCGCAAATACAAGTATCATGTTACAGAGAGCTAGAGTAGGTGAGGTTGAGTTATTAACACATGATGAGATTCAATCTCCTAGACAAGACCCATCTTAATAGTACGACACCTATACTAATAATTCGATCTTTCAATCAAACACCAATACCGGTAAAAGACTAGGAACACATCCTAAACCTTATTTAGTCATACCTTTGCCTTAGCATCTTCTTGAAGCTTGATGACAAACATCATCACTTCAAGTCCGGGTCTTTGTCATTTGAACTCCATCAACACATGATGATTCTTTTCTTAACTTAATTATCAACACATGATCATTTCTCTTAAACATGCATCCACTTACGATGCATTCTTCACTTGACTTGATAATCTTCAACACATGAAGCCATCCTAAGTCTTCAAAGTAAAGTCTTCAACACAACATTTATATAATCTAGGATAAGCTTTCAAAGCAAAACTTATAATCCGGTTGTCATTAATCATCCAATATTAACACATAATGGAGGAACTAAATGATAACTCAATTATGAGTATATATGAACTACACAAGCTATATATACTCAAAGGATATGTTTCAAAATAAAGATCCTTAGTATGTGAAAATGGAACATTGATCAATACTAATGGAACCTCAAAACATAGAGTGAACTCCCCCTAAATGTGTGCATATAAGAATGTATAGTGAGCACTTATGCACATATTTAGGTTAGACTATTTGGTGAAGTTCAATATATATTTTGGATCCAAGGAATGCATTAAGATATAAGAAAGGTGATGTTGAATGCATACCGCTTATGGTTTTTACCTTTTTATCTAAATAAGACTAAGTAATGTCATAATCAATAAACAAGTTAGTCTCATAATTAGATTTGCCATTATATTCAAAGCCAACTTAATGGAGCACCATTTTATCCAAATAAGACTAAGCAATATCATAATAAAGAAACAAGTTAGTCTCATATTTGCATTTGTCATTATCACCAAAACCAATTTAATGGAGTTAAACTTACAAAGGGCCATAGACTTCCTAACAGCGGAATCTCTCATTGAAAATGTAGTTTGGGATGGGAATATTTTGAAGATGAGGTGTAACCTGGAATGAGAACGGTCACTATCACTAGTGTTGATGATTCACCCTGGAGTGGGAGGAAGCATCGAAGTTAAGCATTGTTAAAATTTTGTTATGATCTTCTCAGTTGCATGCCTACAGAAGCGTATAGTGGCTAACATTATGAGTTAATCATATCTTGTGGGTAAAGTTGTATAACCTCTTCAAAGTGTTAAAAATCAATTTGAATAGCTATGCCCTGGACATAGGCAAAAGTGTAGAAATGATACACTTGCATAGTTTTCATAAATTAATGGTGATTATGAATGAAATGGTTGCAATACTTAAAATGGAAATGGATATAAAAGCAGAGGAATTTTGCTCTCATAATGAACTTGACTTGAAACTAGATATTTGTTTTAAAGTAAAATGGCTAAGTCATAGGTTTGGGATCTAGCTAAGATATTAATTTTTGCAAATTGGCTTTATGCTAAAAGAAATATAAGACCTTCTCTTGGTTAAGCCTTGCATGTAGATAGATATACATACACTTGTATTCTACTATAGGGACTTGTTGAGTATCATTGTACTCATTGTTGCTTAATATGTAGTTTTAGGTGATGGAATTGATGACCTGGTGTATGGATACATCCATGCCTCCAGATACGACATTGAAGACAAATGTCAGGACTAGATTTAGCCCTAATTGATTGCCTGTGGCAAATCATTGAGGCCCTTTTGGTTTACTTACATTCCACTGCTTTGTTATGAATAATTCCTTTTGTCCTGTCGGCCCGTTATGTAAAACTTAATTATAAGATCTATTATTGGATGCCTATGTAATATTAAGTACTCATTTTGTTATATGCATGTATGGATGTGATATATGTTAATGTTATATTGTGTGATCTAGCTACTAATCTAGAGACTAGCTTAGAATACATAGAAGATTCGAGTGTCAAATCTAGGTCGCTACACCGTGCGAATGCACGGGTTGTTGAATAGTAGTTCTTAAGGCAACATGAGCAAGATGCAAACATGATAATATGATGGATAAAGATGAAATGACTAATCTTCATCCTCTTGTTCATAGTCTTTTACTGGAATCACTTCTTCATCTGACTCAAAATCAACATCCTCCTCTTTAGTCTTTATCTCTTTAGAATTGGACTTAAAATCTTCCTCATGGAGTTGTCTCACTCTTGCACTCCTACGAGGTTGCAAGCCTACACTAGCCCCACATGTTTCATCAAGTAAGTTCCATGTAATCCCCGTACCAACCTCAACCTCTTCATTATCATCATCCCCACCTTCAATTATCTACTTATAAGTGTGATCAACCTCGGAACTTAGAAGGACATGGATGTTCTTCTTCTCTTGGCTCTTCTCTTTTTTGCTCTTCAATTTGGCATTGAATTGAACATAGAGTGGATTACTGAGGCCATTCACATCAAGGTCAAGCCCTACATCATTAGAGAGAAATCGATAGAGTTGGAAGACGATGAAGCTAAGAGCTAGGTTGTGAACCCCAGTTAGCTACCTATGGGCGTGTCCTGAGAGTCCCACCTGTGTGGAGTTTCCGCTGTTGTATTTTATTGTTTTCAGCTTGATCGGCCCATGTGTAAGTTATTACTATATTATCTACGCTTTCGCATAATATGTTTTTGGTATACAATAATGTCTCTGTGAGCACTATCTATTCATCTAGGAAATAGTGTGATTGGATTGATAAAATCCGGGTCCGACAGAGCTAGTATAAGAGCATATCGACTGTAGGTTGTGACTTTAGTTAGCATGGCCGTTAATTATATGACTAGAGTTATTTCTCCAAAACCTATTTACAAAATATAAGTATTATTGCTTCTTCTCATCACCTCTAGATGGTCTCTTCTTATCTTGTCCTAGCAAAATTTAATTTTGAAACTCTCTTATCCCAAAGATAAAAAAAAACAAATTTCCAGGGCATTTGTGAAAGCCCTATTTGGTGGCACATTGAAAACCTATTTTGGGGCCAACGTTTCAAGGCATAAAACTTTGAAATCTTATTTCCAAAAATCATTTCACCCTTGGAAGTTCATCTACCAAATAGTTTGTAAACATTCATTTGCAAAAGCTCAATTTCAAACTCTTTTAAAAAAACCTAATCTTTTGAGGGGATTTTCAAACCTTAAAACTTCTTACCAAATGTGATGCAAAAAAATCTGTTTTGGTTTCACAAGTAGCCAAAATGAACCTATTTTTTCCCAAAAAGTTTTTCTCAAAAAGGTTTTCCCAAAGAAAGTTTTCTTTTGAAAGCTAAAACTTCAGATTTATTCCAAAAAGGTTAATATAAATACACACACACACACACACATACATACATACATATATATATATATATATATATATATATATATATATATATCGTTTAAGATCTGATTTCAAAAAGGGCTTTACAAAAAACTCAAACTTCTAAAATTTTCTCATGAAAACTAGACTCCAGTATTTGTTGTGAGAGCTCAGATCCAAAAAATGGTTTTTAAAACCAATATTGTGAAATCCCTTCCCTTCACAAAATTGTTGCAGAAGGACTCTGTCTTCAAAACATGTATTTCCAAAATTCAATACTTCAAACCACTTTTTTGAAAATCCTTCCTGCCATAAAGCTCCATTTTCAAATATATATATTCTTTTGTGAGGAAACTTGATTTCAAAGTCACCCCTAAAATTAGCCCTAGTATTTGAAAATCCAAGCTTGTTTCCAAGGGCGTACTTTTGAAACTAAAACTTGGAGGTCCACCCTTTTTGTAAATTAATGGTGAGACTTTCTTGTGAAAAACAAATATTTCCAACCGCAGTGTTTCAAAACCCTCATTCAAAAATTGTTTCCTGAAAAACTCTATTTTCATAATAATAACAAGAAGCATGAGCTTTGCTGCCAAGGCAATTCTCAACGCTCTCCTTCCTGTACTTCTGTTGATGGAAGGAAATTAGTTTTCCCTTTCCTTTCCTGTACTTCAAAATAATAGTCTTAGGGACATCAAGGATGCTCGTGAAGATTAGATTGCCTCATTCTAAATAGGATGCTCGTGAAGATTAGATAGCCTCATTCTAAATAGGCTTTGTGTTTTGAACCTTGTGCCCTCTTATGTGTGTCCTCACCGATAGACGTTGTTTCATTGTAAGGTTTTATTTGGACCCTGTGCACTACCTTCTTGCCCTCAGTCATTGTACTTTATAGTCACAGGAAAAGCTTGATTTCAAAACTTCTGTGACTTGTGTGGCACCCTAGCCTCTTGGGGGTGTTGCTTGAAAATCTAGAGTGTATTTAGAATATCTCATCTCCATGATTCTTCCCGTATCTCATGCTATTTCCCTCTCACCTTTTACTGAAAACCCCCATCAGGTCTACAGGCGAGAAGTCACAGATAACCAAGTCAAGGCAATCAAGGCCCTAAAGATCAGAAGAAACAACATCTTTTAACGAGACTGCGACTTAGAAGCTGCAACCCGCACTAGGATCAAAACTCGAGCCCCTGTCTTGCCCTCCTCTTCTCTTCACCTCACAGTGGACCCATTGATCAAGTTATCATCAAGAAGACATAATGGCCAAAAACAAGGCAGCTATGCCGGGTGAAAGCAAGAAAAAGGAACCAATAGTTTCCACTCGCTTTGGCCCCTACCACCCGTACAAGCCTTTACCCAAATTCACTCCACAAAGATTACTGAGGAGGAGCTATCACATTAAAGACAATTGTACCACTACACCAGGCAGACCTCAAAAGAATACCATCTGCTTTTATTACGAAAGTAAAGGACACTGCGCTTGTAGGTGCCCTCAGAAAAGGAACGGCAAAGATGCTTGTTCCCTTTGCAGCAACAAAGGACACTATGTTATCAAATGTCCCCATTGGAATCTAGAAGGATGAGCCAAGAATGCCACCACCACCAACCTCAGCTTCAGCATAGAGGAACTTATCTACTTCAAGTGCACCATCAAGGAACCAACTGCACCTGCCAAAGGTCCACTACTAGGCCCACAAGCTCTGCCAACTACTACATGCTTCGAATGTGGCAAGACATGACATGATGCCCAATCATGCCCTCTACTACGATAGGTTACATGCTTTACCTATGGACAAACTATACACTATAGCTACAATTGCTAAGTCCCCTACTGTCCCCACTGCAAGGAACACCATTTACCAAAAGGCTACCTCAAGAACCTATTGGCATGTAGGCGCTGTGGAGAAAAGGGACACCAAGTAAACCAATGTGTCGTAAACTGCCTTAATTGTGACAAAGACCACCAACCTGGAGAATGCCCAATGAGCAAGGTCATATGCTTTCTCTGTGAAGGACAAGATCACTACCCCAAAGACTGTTCCATGAGCTTGTTGCTAACCTAGGCTGCTGAGATACAGCAGGCAAGCCTCCAAGCCGCCATCAAACTTGTCATGACCAGAACTGGTGACAACTAGTATCAGCCACCCATCATTTTAAGGGGGGTAGCCAGAGCCAACAGGAAGTGTCAAAGCACCACGATGATGGGCCACCACTACTACCCCAACACAAAGGCGAATCTTCGACCAGCATTCATGAATGGCAAGAACCCGAAAGAACAAGCAATCTATGAAGAAGTAAAGACAACTACGACCTATCTAGAAGAACAAGGTTTCTCCCTGCGTCCCTCCTTGTCCAAGTGTTAACCTCCTTTTGTGTAGATTCCTTCTCTCCCAACTGCTCCAAGGAAAAGGGCAACCTGTCAAGTAAAACCCTGGAACCAACTGCTAGCCAGTTTAACCCCATCGCCCTCTTTCTATTCTACTAGAATCTTGAGGTCGAGATTCATTTTAAGAGAGGTAGGATCTGTAACATCTTAAATATGGGAAATATTGTATTTGTTAAAAAGAAAAAAATATTATTAAAATCTTTTATCGATTTCCAGTATTATTCAAATTTTTGGCATTCATTCGAGATTCATGTTTTGGATTTGTGCTAAATAATTTAATTACTGAAAGCAAAATCTTGGATCGAGAGCCAAAATATTTAGAATTTGTTTCGAAAAAAATTTGAAATGTAAATTCAAACAAAGAATTGTTTTCAAATCCAAAATTCTGTAATCAAACTTAATATTAAAATTTCCTATCTAATCAATAAAATTGAGAATTCAAAATCTAAAGTTCCAAAATATCCTTTGAAACTCATAATTTGAAATTCCAAATCAAAAATGGTATCCGCAATCTAAATGCAAAAGAAAAACAATATAAAAAACTCGCATCCAACTTTTGAGCTGAACTTTTCAAATTTGATTTCTTTTGCAAATCAAATTTCTGGATTTCGACTTTCACAGGTCAAATTCCTTCCTCTTTCTTCCTCTTTTCTTTCTCCCTCTTCCAGCTGGGCCCCAGAGCGCCTCCCTCCCTCTTCTTTTCTTCTCCCTTTAGTGCCTGATAGCTGCCTGGGCTCGGCGCTCCCGCACACTTGCCGGTTGCCTGACTGCCACCCACGCCTCATGCCGCCTACACCTCACATGCACGCTACCTGTGCCTTGTGCCACGCCCATCGCACGCGCTAGCCACGCTGCCCGCATGACCCATGCCCACCAACCACGCTTGCATGCGTGCTGTCGAGACCCGAATATGCAAATCCGAACTCTCTGTGTATACCGCACTAGTCCCAGGATTACGCTAGTGCACACAGTCAAATATAGATGTCATCACAACCATATACACATTAAAATAATGGAAAAGCTCAAATATCAATAAATTTCAAAATATACGACTTTATGGTCAAGCTTACAATAGGCTAGCCCGAAGGGCTTAACAAAAACTAGCAGCAGAAATCCAAAATAAAACGTAGTGACCAATCGACAAGCCCACAGTCTATCGAGTGGAGAACGAAGCCTAATCCGCGAAGTCGTCGAAGTACTCTCCTTCTGGAACCTCCTGCTGGTGATACTCCTCTTCCTCAACTGAGCAACATTGGGCATAAAGCCGTGAGTACTTTGGTACTCAGCAAGTCATTTGTAACAAATGAATGCAATATAGTATGTAAGGCTTACCAAGGATGGTTGAAAGGTTAATTTGCATAAAATGACATTTAAAGGTAAATATAGTAAATAGATTGAAAGTGAACTTTAAGTAAAACAATAATAAGGGTCTGTTCTTTTTGGCTGCAGCTGATGGCTTTTGGCTGCGGCTGATGGCTTTTTGGCTGTTTGCGACAGAGATTGCGGAAAGAGAGATACTCACTTGCGATTTTTGATGGTACAGATATTAGTTTTTTAACATATACTACAATTAACTTGTAGACCCTATCTTAAAAAAATACTCCGTTTCAAAGTTAGTTACTGTAGCAAAAGCTGAAAGCGGCTTTTAGAAACCGCAAAGAACAGGCCCTAAATAAATAATCAAAGGAATTGACATAACCACTTGCAGACCTCCTATCCACAAGCTAAACAAACCGCTTATGGACCTCCCATCCATAAGCTAAACTAACAGTGAATTAACCGTCCACTGTCCAACCACAATCCATAAGTTTTCAGAAATAACTATACCTCGTGTGAAATCACCGAGCATTGTCCATGACCGATGACGCGGCTATTCAAATAGTTTTACACTCTGCAGAGGTTGCACAATTGTACCCACACGATGTGATTAGCCTCAGCTTAAGGTAATCACAACAAGGCCTTTACAAAGTTTAGTCTCAACTCAATCCCGCCCGCTAGGGTTTCGCATCCCACCCCCTGCGCCTCATGGAAATCAGCAACCATGTTCATCACAATGGCGAGATTGAAATTGAAACTTCTCAAATTAATCAGCCAAGTCCTTCCCATACCAGACATGTGGTTTGCACGGTATAACTCAGATCAATGACGCACAAAGTTAAGTCCTTAATTCTACCCGGGCGAGACTACCACATCCCTCGAAGTGCTCCAACACTTTCCCCTTTACTGCACGATCACTCGCCCGAGTGCAAAACCAGATCTGGGGCGATGGCTGTGCTGCGGGGGCTCGACCGTTGGATCGACGACGCGTGGCGGCACGCCGCACGAAGCGTCGCGGACGCAAGCGCGGGTGCGGGCACGGCGCGGGAGAGCGTGGGGACCGGGGTTGGGCACGCGGACCGAGGTGGGGCACGTCCGGTGGGGCGAGCGTGGCGTTTATATTGCATGCGAACTGAGGCAACCCAAGCGGAGACGGCGCGGCGACGAGTTCGGCTCAGAGACGATAAGCACGGTTGCGACACGTGGACAGCGAGGATGGGTTCGGGGAGGATTGGACAGGCGAGAGCGGAGGAGGGTGCGGGTGACACGGGGCGCTAGGGTTACGGCGAGCTGGCGCGTTGGGAACGGCTGGGATGGTGCCACGTCGGCCAGGTGGCCGATCGGGCGGGCGTGGGCCAGTAAGGTGGCGCATGGGGGCGGATGGGCCGGGCCCGAGGGAGAAGAAGTGGGCCGGCTCGGGTGGGTTTTATGATTTTCCCCAAATTTTCTTTTTAGTAAATTCGAACAAAAATCAAACTAGCTCCTGAAAATAGCAAATAAATCCCAAAAATTCCAGAAAATTCTTTGAGACACAAGGAACTCAAATAAAATATTTTCAACTTATGTTGAAGTTTATTTTAATCCAATTAAATCCTTTTAAAATTCTAAAAATTCCATTTAAGCTTTATTAATTCCAGAAAAATTCCAAAAATTAAATTTTAAATTCAAGGTTTTAAAAATCCCAGAAAATCTAGATGTTACACGTGCCCTCTCCCTGTGCTAGCACGGTGTGGCACTGCCTCTCCCTGTTCCTTCGAGAGCGCCACACCATGCTTCCTCAGCTATTTATGCCATAGCTTTCCCCTAATTTCTCCCGCACCTCTTCCCTCTCCCTCCAGAGACACTCTGTGCTTGAGTTCTAGCACCAGCCACCACTTCTTCTCCCTATCCCGGCTGCCCCGGTGAACCCTGTGGCAATCCAACCGTGTCACCAGGTGCTTCCGAGCATCTCCTTCCCTCCCTCCTAGTTAACTGGATTCTTATGCCTTGAGCATGCTGAAACATCATCCTTCACCGTCTCTGGCCAAAACTCGCCACCACCACCGCTCCCCCCTCTCCGGAGCTCCTCCCTCCGATTCATCACTACGGGAGCACCTCCTTGGTGCCCTGAGTCTTCTCCAACCACTGACTAGGGCTCCCCATCACCAAAGCATGGCCTCCATGGCACCCTCCCCGCGCCACCACCCGCTCTTGTCACCGGCATGACTGGGCTTCCCTTCGGCTCCCTCGACCACCTTGGTAAGTTCCTAGTGCCCTCCTCCAGCTTGTGCTCCCCTTAATTCTCCCCCTCCTCTCTCTGGCCACCGCCGCTGTTGTCGGCCTCGCACGCCCGACGCTCCCTGCCACTGCCGGCCCACCATGGCGCCTCTTGGCTAGAGCCATCACCTCCCATGGTCTCCACACCTAACCGGGGTCCAATTTTGGCCGTCGCCGGTGCCTCCCCGACCATCCCTCACCAGCGCTATCGGTGCCACACCCTGGCCTTGAGCCTCTCCCTCCCTCCCCTATTTCTCTCTAGCCGAATGCCCCTTTCCCCCCTCTATCTATTTCTACCTCCATGACAAATGGGCTTGGCTAGTAAAAATGAATAGTTCTTGCATGCATATCTTAGTATCTTTTGCATCTTTTTAATTTGTGAATCTCATGGTTAAAAAAATATTCAAATGAGCAATCTTATAAAATATGATTTATAAATATTAATGGGACTATGAATTTGGTAAAGTGTACTCTTCTAAAAGAGATAATGGGAATTAATTTAGCAAAACTAAAGATTTAATTTATGAAACTAAATTAAGGGTTTGTGGAAATAAAAAATACTACCATTTAATCTTGATTAATTTTCATGTCAAACAAGAAATTAGCAAGATAATGAGAATAACTAATGTAAGAATTTAAATTTTCTTATTACCATGAAAAGAAATGTGTAGCTTTTCAAGATAATGTTCATGCTCTGAATATATACTCTCTAACTCAAATACTAATTGCAAATCCTATCAAAACACAAGTGATCCCTATAATATCTATCATATCTTTATCCAAAGATCAAAATCTATAAAGGCAACTTAAAATTTATCAGTGTAAAAAAATTTTGCCACATAAAATAATAGATACTATTCACTTACCTCCAAAATCATGAGGCCTCTTTTTCAACAAATGATTGAACAATTATGGTGAACCATTTAAATTTGATTCTCAATAAATAAGGTATATCATTTGAATTTAAGTCTCTAGTATTTATGTTTGAAATGCTTGGATTTAAATTAAAGATTTCCATTGTTTATGATTAAGAAATTCTTAAACCTGATCAGGGGGTCATTAATCCATATCAAAAATCAAATCTCTAATCAGATGATCCTAAAAATGAATTATAAGCCACTATTTATCTTAAATTCAAACATTACAAAAGGTACATAAAATGACGCCATTTCATGCCAAAAAAAAGCATCTTTAATTAAAGGCGTCATACAAAAATGCTATCTTTCCTAATTAATAATCAACCTACTTTATCTTAGGATTTAAATTCACTAATGATATTTAAGAATATTTAATACATCGATAATTCAATCCAATCTTAAAAGAGAACCTAGTTGACATACTAACTACGTGTCCTATAAAACATGGACCGTTGGTCATTAATAGTAAATTTGTTAATCAGCAAAATAATTAGCTTTGCTCATAACAATAATTGCATTAAAATGACCAACACCATACTTTAAATTAAGTTATGGAATTAATGGTTCAATTATTCTCGTAGTCGCAACCTCAAATAATATTGGAGTTTATTTGAATTTTATTTAAATGAGAGTTATTTGCACATGTAGACTGCGACGTTTTCGGAGAATTTTACGATGACGATTCGCATCAACTGTAGAGTAAGGCAAGTCACACACCCTTGATCATGTGGATTCCAGTTTACGAATAAATTTATATTGTTTTTAAATCATATTGCATGCTTAATTTATAATCCTTGTATTTTAAATTCAGTTTTACTTTAGTTATTACCCATTTGTTATGACCCCTTTGGCATTGCAAATTCTTGTACATTGTCGCCTTAGATTAAAATTCTGGTTAGTACACTAGTATGACTAGAGAATTTCTGTAGCAAATGCTAAGACCTGTATAGATATAACTTTAAGTTGGGATAACTTTTTTTTACATGAAATGATAAGCCTTTAAAATGTATTTTTGACTTCGATAAGTTAAAAAAGTTTATGAAATGTTTTAAAACAAAATATAAAACTTGGTTTAGACTTAGGCTAATGGATAGGTGGTGGGTGCTGGTATGCATTATTGTTCGGTGACACAATGTTGATTATCAGATACAAGGGTTATGTGGTTTGAGCCTAAGTCAAATTAAGGACTGGTTTGTGAGCTATTGCTACAAAGTCCAATCGTACTACCACAAGACTGGTATAGGACAGTCCTAGCTGATTAATTAGTGGGTTTCAACCTGAGTCTCGCTATAGGCTAAATGTGAGTATGGCGTAGGCCATTAGAAGTCTCACATGGCACAAGAGGGGGTCTCGATCTGGTGGATTCTTTATTGGAGTGAAATCTTAGTGGAGGCATGGCCAGTTGAAGGCTTTGCTTTATAAAGATCTTATCATGATCTCTTCTCCACACACGAAAAGAAGTGTGCTAATTGCGTGGCAATATGAGATGATCATATCTTATAGGTAAAGCTGTACAATATCTACAGAGTGCATAAACTATCCGGGATAGCCGTGCTCATGGTCAACAGTATGTTGAGTAAGGTTTTCATATATTAGACTTTGTTTTTCTTACAGTGGTTTTAGCTGGAAAAAGATGGTCTGGGTGGGATGATCGTGGTTAGATTAGTGCTAGGTTAGTGCCTACACTAATATTATTATTTTAAATTACAGTCTTTTACTTTGAGTATTAAATTTAGCAATTTCAATCTATTTACTGTATTTCCTTAAATATTGTCTTACACGCAAACTAACCTTATATGTCTTCCTTTGTTGCCTTTATCATTATAATGAATTCTCCTGTGTGACTTGCGGAGTACAAGTTTGTACTCACCCCTGCTTCTTCATCTCAGAGGACGACGACTTCGACTACGGTGAGAACCAAGACGAGTAGGCCACGTTTTACTGTCGTTCGCCTGTGGGCCGGGTTGGGCTTCGCTTTATTTTGCTTTCGCAGTTATTTCTTTTGTTATTGTTGCCAATGAGCATGTAACACTCTAGGATCCACATTACCCTGGGATGCTACTAAACCACTCCACAAACTAGCCAATTTACAAGATAACATAAAACGACAACAATTTCTAAAATATGATAAGCTAAGCGGAAACATACTAAAATGAAGGTAACGGAACACTATTAATTAAAGAACAACCGCTAATAATTTTAACCAATTAAAGCGAACCACAGCCTATCATTATTAATTAAAAATGATCAACAAAAAAAGAAAAAGATGAATAACTAGAGACTCCACTTATTTATTACAATATGAATCATGATAAGGTGTGTGATAGTGTTGTGCTACTCTACCCTTCCCATGCATGCTCGAGAATAACTTAGAAAGGGGGAAAGCAAGAGTGAGATAAAAAATCTCAGCAAGCAAACTGTTTAACAAGCTAATCAAACTACAATATTTTAATCATCTATATTTATTTTCCATATTGACCGTATTTAAATCCTCAACCCAAAACCACTACCCACAACAGTAAATCACTAGCAAATAAACCTCGTTTGACTATTTCATATCCTCAACCACTAATACTACCAATATTAGTTTAATATTAACAGTTTTTTCTCACTGACTTTATTATTCCCCACACCCACATCCGCTAACAACAGTTACCACAAGAGAAACCCTCATGCCACAATCACAACCCTTACCACACCACAAGGAGGGTGAACCCCATTCCATGACCACCGCCACATTTCTCATACCACAAGTGATTCTCATGAGCCAATCCCATGTAAAACTAAGAAGTTGCATTTGTTTGCAAATAATTCAACCACAATACATTGCATAAGTATGCAAATAATCTACCCACAATGTAAATGTATATGAATGCACATGATCCATTGCACCCTTACCCAATAAGGTAGGAGTGTGCATCGTACTACGGCAATGTACGATGCTGTACCGGTACAGTCGTGGCTATGTGCGGCGACATCCACGATGCAAATGACATGTCATGATATGAATGATATGATGAACATGATTCATAAGAAATTAACCACAAAGATCAGCAGCATATTCATCATGAATACCTCCTCCAAATCCACATATGATTCAATAAGGACATTACCATATAGTCCACATTCGGTTCACCAAAATCAAACTCAATCTATTCAAAGTGAATACTACCACATATGCCACAATTTATTCATTAGGAATACCACCACCTAGCCCACAATATGTTCTTTAAGAGTACTACCACCTAGATCACAATATCCTTGTAAGGAATACTACCCCACAACCACTTTTGTTTCATTAAGATCTACACCACGTAACCATAAATAATTCATTCAGGGCATAAACAATTGATTGCTAAAATTCTACCACACAAACTACATTAAGGAAGCATATAACAATGGCATAACATCTCAAATTAAGGGAATTAACTAGTGTGAATATAGAATAATTAACGAGTTAAACAGTAGCACATCCGCTACATTTACTTGCCTCTACCGTTGAAGGGAGGAGATTAGACGCGGTTAGGAGCGAAGTCACCTATCCAAAATTACCTCTTAGCACAATTCTATAGCAAGGTAATCGCGACTAAGAAGATAAAGACGCTGCTAAATCCCCAAATCCGATAATCCTTACTCCGCTCGATGATCCTACGCCTAGCCCACAATAGCGGCGCTGCTTAATATTTTTGTATCTTTAAAACTATTAAGCCGATTATAGCAAATGAGATATTTCTGGAAACTACACTGAAATACCTTCAATTTTCAAATAGACCACTTATTTTTATTTTGCTGCTAACAAGGTGTAATTTAACGCGCAAAACGGAGAACATACTCTGTTTTAGCAATCAGGCCAGTCAACTTCTAACGGTTATTAACTTCTGTACAAAGCTCTAAAATTCATGATTTTCATCCAGTAGTAAGATTATAGAATTTCCTACAACTTTCATAATTGTGGTCAAAATAATAAAAATCATCTACTACTCTGAAACTACACCCGAACAGAATCTGTCTCAATCTGCACCTCTGCCAAATAGCAATGTTCCCGACTCTGTTGCACCCAAACCCCATGACCTAAAATTCTAGAAAAATTACAGAAAATAGATCTTGTTGTCTTCTACAACTTTTCTTTTGGCCAGACCTACAGAAAAAATAGAATGTTTTGGGATGGAGAAAAGTTACCTAGATTGTCCACGCGAGAACCCCTTTTCTCCTTCTTCTTCGTCTCCTTCCTTCTTCCTCGGTTGCCCCTGCCACGGCAGTAGAAACCTTGTCGCGACAGCCCGAATCCTTGCCGCGGCGGCCAGAATCACTACCACGGCAGCCAAAATCCTGCCACAGCAGAGGTGGCTGCTGGGAGGAAAAGGGGAAAGGGGGGTGGTGGCTAGGGTTGGGGGGAATAAATAGGGGGTGGCTTGGGCCTGGTGGGCTGCTTTGGGCCCAAATGTGGGAGGCCTCCCTCCCTCTAAAATAGCCCATAATATTTTGTTATTAATAATATTATTATTTTCTCTTTAGACAATTACCGTAAACTTTTTTCGCCTCCCGCGATTCACCGAAAAACAAGAAACTTCGCGTTTCCGCTAAATAATCCCAGGGACGCCGAAAAGACGTTCGGTGCATTACTGAACATTATTGTAAAATTTGGTCATAAGACTGTACTTTCTTATTTAATAAAGTTTGTCACTTGTGCTTGATATTAATATTTGTTATCCCCTATGTGCATTAGGTTGATCCTGAATTAGTGCGATTTACATAGAGAATCCTGAAGTCATTGCTCCGAGATCCGACAGACATGGTATCAGAGCCATAATAACTCTAAGACGTGACCGTAGGTAGAATAGTACTGGTTCACCACAAGGACCTATTTTGTAAAAACAATATTTTTTTCAAAAGTTCTCCTAAATCACTTGTCATCTTCTTGCTCCTCCTTAACTATTTGTTTTCTTCTTCATTAAAAATTTGTGTTTCATAACTCCTGTCCTTTCAAAACTTGTAGATGGCCGAGACCCCTACTCATGTCACCCGTGGTATCTGCGCTGGTCACCTAGCCGAGTGTCTGTGGAGCCTTCTTCAAGAAATAGGTTGTAAGACACACCCTGTATACCAAGAGTACCGATGAACCATTGAGCAACAGGAGAGCTGGCATGTAGAGGTACCAGGGGCGAAGCCAGGAATTAGATATAGGGGGGCAACATGAATAACAGGTAGAGTAGAATCAATGAACCATGCCGGATTTACTGATCCAATAGTTACATATCAGAGTAATATGTTTCGTAAATTACAATGCAAAGAAAATTACATCTCTATTAACTTAAACTTAGCTCTACGACTACTAGTAAGATCATAGGCCTTAATAATATCATCATTACTAATCTTTGCGACCAATTCCTTTTCAATATAAATTACCAAACAATCTCGTAAAAATTCATCTCCCATTATACTTCGAAGTCACGTCTTTGCAAGTTTCATAGCTGAAAAACATCTCTCAATGGTTACAGTTGAAATCGGAAGGGTTAAGACTAATCGTAACAACCTGTCTATCATAGAATAAGATGAATCTTTACCAGTCTCATTGAGGCTCATTGAGGCCGATGGCCCTCCGGCCGATGGGACCGAAGGCAAAGTGGCCAATGTCAGGGTAGCTCTTGGTGGATTTGTCAGCGCGCATGCAGTGGTCGATGAGCTTGCCGGTGTAGTAGCAGATTGTGCCGACGAGGACGAAGAGCGCCAGGCTGAGCCACCCGCCCTGTGATAGAGCGTATGATACGGACAACATCCCAATACCTGAAAGGAAGCATAAGTCAATGGGTTAATTTGATGCATATATAGGGAAAATAGTACACTTCACTACTTCAGAAATGATAGGAGAATTTAGACATGCCTAAAATTACATTGCTAAGGTTAAGGTAGCTCCTCGAGAAAGAGGTGTTGGTGTGGCCAGGAGGGAGGATTTGTGCCTCCATGTCGTTAACCCCGTCGTCCTCGTCGTCTTGTAGACTCCCTTGCTCATCTTTGCCTGGTAGGTGAGGCTCGTCAAGAGGGCTCGCCTGTGTCACCATTATCGCCATGCACTTTCCGGTAGGCAGAGTTGAGATCATGTTGAATCAGCTAGCACTACTCAGAATATAGAAGAATGAACAGAATAATGGAAGACTGACGAAATAATACAAACGCAGAGGCAGAGCTAGCTAGGCACGACAATACATACGTGGTTCCGTGAATGCGGAATGCCGACATACCAAAATAAATCCTGAATATATGTATCAAATCGATCATATGAACACACTGTATACCCTAGTGATCCACAGAAAACTAAACAGATCATGTCAAAACTATGTCCTATGTAGATCAAGACAGCAACAGCGGCAAGGAAACTTGCAGAAATTGAAAGCGGCAAGGAGCAGGACTTGCAACTTGGGGGTGCCAGGCCCCCCTCTCTCCGCCACTGAGAGGTACTGATCTATGCCAACGTCGGAGACGAGGCAGCCCTCCACATCTTTGACTCTCCTTAGAGACGTGGCACCATCTTCATAGGAATCCAGGATGCTGCTTGGGAGGCCATCCGCAACCTGAGGGAAATTTACTTCGTGGACTCAAAAATACCGATTTTCAGTATTTCCCCAGCAATACCCCGCGAGCTCTAGTAGCATCTTCGCAACCACGGAAGAAGAAGATAACCTCCGACTCGTTTGACAGGTGGAATTCACCCAGGCCCGGGACTATGTATACCAGTAATTGTAGGGCTGGCCCCCACCTAAGCCCAACCGGCCTGTTAGAAAGGCGTAAGTATCGAGTGAGGCATGTATAATGACGTGAATGCCCTCGAAGGGTATTCTTGTAAAGGTGCTCCTCGCATGGAGATATATATGTGATACCAGCCATAGGGAGAGGGGACATCTCACCTAACTCCCCACTGCACACCTTCTTTGTTTGGTTTGTCCAACTGTTGTGGTTACAGACCAAATAGAGAAAGTGTGTAGTGGGGAGTCAGGTGAGATGTCCCCTCTCCCTATGGCTGGTATCACATATATATCTCCTTGCGAGGAGCACCTTTACAAGAATACCCTTCGAGGGCATTCATGTCATTATACACTTCGGAGTAGTGGGATACTTTCACCACCGCTCACCCCAATGCACAAGCGATCTCCTATAATGAGTTTGTGCGTAACTTCCGTAAGGCCCACATTCCTGCTGGCACATCACCCTCAAGAAGAAGGAGTTCATGGCTCTACACCAAGGAGGGCGTACTGTAAATGAGTACCTCTAGAAATTCAACCAGCTGGCAAGGTATACTCCTGAGGATGTGGTCACCGATGAGGCTAACCAGGAGAGGTTTCTAGAGGGCCTCAATGATAACATAGTGGTGTAGTTGATCTCCAATAACTACACCAACTTTCACCAGCTTGTTAGCAAGGCCATCCGTCAGAAAGGCAAGCAGGTGGAGATTGAGAACAGGAAGAGGAGGATGACCACTCAGAAGGTCAACCCTGGCACTCTCCCCAAGGCTTGTGGCACCTCACCACATTTGAGTAGCTTCAGGCCCATGGCGAACCGGGCACCTCGTCCAACCAACCTTCTTGCACCTGAGCCTTTCCGCAATGCACCCATGGGAGGACAAGTGCAGAGGAATCCTACGCCTTCCGACAGGGTAACCTGTTTCTACTACAAGGAAATAGGACACTTCGCCAAATTCTGCCCGAAGAAGCTTCAAGGCGCAGCAAGAGTCATAGCAGCAGGAGGACAAAACTCAGGGCAGACTTCCAAGAAGCCCCAGAACGTCGTGAATGGACGTGTAAACCACGTCACGGCTGAGGAGGCTCAGGATGCACCGGACATCATTTTGGGTACGTTTCTAGTAAATTTAATACCAGCTTCCATTCTGTTTGATTCCGGAATATTGCACTCTTTCATTTCGAAGGCTTTTGTGGTTAAAAATGGGTTGGGTTCAGTTCCTCTTAGCCACCCAATACTAGTCCAATCCCCAGGAGCCAAGATGAGAGCCGGAACTTTGTGCCCACAAATAAGTCTGCTCATACAAGGAGTACCCTTCCTAGTAGAGTTAATCATTCTATATTTCCAAGGTTTGAATATTATTCTTGGAATGAACTGATTATCCAAGAATAAAGATCGGATCGATTGTGCCACCCGATCCATCACCCTCACTAATGGTCAAGGAGTAGAAGTGACCTTTGTACCAGCAATTCCAAGGGCAGAAGAGTGTACCCTCAATCAATTCCAATGCCTAGAGGAAGTACTAGTTGTGCGGGAATACCCAGACGTATTTTCAGAGGATTTGCCAGGAATGCCACCTGATAGAGACATAGAATTCATGATCGACCTAGTCCCCGGTACAGCCATTATCTCTAAGAGGCCATACCGCATGCCGACTAATGAGTTTGCCAAGCTAAAGAAGCAAATCCAAGAACTAGACGACAAAGGTTATGTCAGACCAAGTTCATCTCCTTGGAGTGCACCCGTTCTCTTTGTCAACAATAAGAATGGTAGCATGAGAATGTGTGTGGACTACTGACGCTCAACGATGCCACCATCAAGAATAAATACCCTTTACCTAGGATCGATGATCTGTTCGATTAGTTAAAGGGAGCCAGTGTGTTCTCCAAAATCAATATGAGATCTGGATACCACCAGTTGAAGATCAGGGAGGAGGACATTTCTAAGACAGCCTTCTCCACTCATTATGATCAGTACGAGTTCACCGTCATGTCTTTTGGACTAACGAATGCCCTGGCATACTTCATGACTTTGATGAATATGGTGTTTGTGAAGTACTTGGATAAATTCATAGTGATCTTTATAGATGACATCCTTATTTACTCCAAAAAAGAGGATGAGCACTTCGGATGATCCAACAGAAGTTGAGAGAGCATTAACTCTACACTAAGATCAACAAGTGTGAATTTTGGCTAAGAGAAGTAGCCATCCTAGGTCACATTGTGACAGCAGATGGCATTGTAGTAGACCCCTCCATGGTCGAGGCAGTTATGATTTGGAAGCAACGAAGCACTGTAATTGAAGTCAGGAGTTTTCTTGGCCTAGCTGGTTACTACCGACACTTCATAGTCAGATTCTTCGAGATTGCCAAACCCATGACCTAGCTCCTAAAGAAAGAAAAGAAGTTTGAATATACAAAAGCTTGTGAGCAAAGTTTTTAGACCCTCAAAAAGAAATTAGTGTCAGCCCTAGTACATGTGCTGCTAGATATTCATAATGATTTCGAGGTATTTTGTGATGCCTCCCGGTAAGGACTTGGTTGTGTCCTAATGCAAGAAGGCATGGTGGTAGCCTACGCATCTCACCAACTAAGACCTCATGAGTGCAACTATCGGACCCACGATCTGGAGTTAGCAGTTGTGGTTCATGCCTTAAAGATTTGGCGGCATTACCTCATCAGCAACATTGGGATATCTATACGAATCACAAGAGCTTGAAGTATATCTTTACCCAAGCAGAGCTCAACTTGAGGCAACGAAGGTGACTAGAGCTAATCAAGGATTATAATGTCGGAATCCCCTACCACCCAGGCAAGGCTAATGTGGTTGCGGATGCATTATGCAGAAAAGACTATGTGAACTGCACATTGTTAGAAGAGGTTCAGACCCAACTTCAGGAGGAAGTTGCCCGTCTAAACCTAAACCCAATCAAGAGAAGCATACTCTCAATCTTGGAAGTTCAACTCACATTGTTAGACCAAATCCATGAAGCCCAAAAGGTTAACGAGGATATTAAGGAGATTAGGAAGAATATGAGAAGTGGAAAAGCTATTGGGTTTAGTAAGGATGAACGTGGTACCGTTTGGTTTGAGAACCATATTTGTGTGCCTAATAATCAAGAAATCAAAGAGATAATCCTATGTGAAGCCCATGAAACCCCTTACTCAATTCATCCAGGTCATACCAAGATATACCAAGACCTTCAAGAGAGATATTGGTGGGTTAGCATGAAGCAAGAGATTGTTGAATTTATCGAAGCCTGTGGCACCTGCTAGAAAGTCTAGGTGGATCATTAAGAACTCGCTGGACTTTTGTAGCCATTGTCAATCCCGGATTGAAAATGGGAAGAGATTGGCATGGACTTCATCATCGGACTCCTCAGGACCCAGTCTGGATATGACTCTATCTGGGTAATCGTTGACCGATTAACTAAAGTGGCATATTTTCTACCAGTTAAGACTACTTATTCAGGGAGTGAGTTGGCAAAGCTATACATAGCCAGAATAGTATGCCTGCACGGAGTACCAAAGAAAGATTGTGTCAAATCGAGGAAGTCGGTTAACCTGTCAGTTCTAGCAAAAGCTTCTTGAAGAATTGGGTAGTAAGCTCAACTTCAGCATAGCCTATCATCCCCAAACCGACAGCTAGACAGAGCTAGTTAATCAGATTCTAGAGGATATGCTTAGAGCTTGTGCTCTAGACTTTGGCACCAGTTGGGATCAGGCCCTACCTTATGCTGAGTTCTCCTACAATAATAGCTATCAGTCCAATCTGCAGATGGCACTCTTTGAAGCACTGTATGACAGAAAGTGTCGGACGTTGCTTCTATGGGAGCAACCCCAAGGACAAAAGACCTTGTGCCCACTCTACTTCAAGATTATGAAGAAAAGGTGAAAAAATCAAGGAAAGGCTTAGAATAGCCCAATCACGACAAAAGAGCTACGCTAGCAACCGTCGTTGTGACCTAACCTTTGAGGTGGGCGACTATATCTATCTGAGAGTGTCTCCACTTAGAGAAGTCAAGAGGTTTCAAACCAAAGGAAAGCTGAAACCACATTTTGTGGGACCATTCAAAATTTTGGAGTGAAGAGGAGAAGTCGCTTATCAGTTAGAGTTGCCACCCGCCCTATTTGGAGTGCACAACGTTTTTCACGTATCTCAGTTGAAGAAGTGCCTTAGAGTACCCACAGAACAGGTAGCCCTCGAGAACCTTGACCTTCAGGAGGACCTCACCTACTGGGAACAACCCATTAAGATCCTTGAGATAGCAAAACATCAAACCAAGATGAAGACCATCAGATTCTGCAAAGTATAGTGGAGCAACCATACTGAGATGAAGCCACCTGAGACCGAGAGGATGATCTGAAGGCCAACCATCCCCATCTCTTTTGCTAGCCTTCCCAAATCTCGAGGTCGAGATTCTCTTAAGGGGGAAGATTTGTAACATCCAAAAATTTTGCCCGTTATTTAATTAGATTTTCCTAGATTTGTTTAAAAAATCCCTTTTCTAAAAGTTAAAATCAAGCAAAGAGAGTAAGTAATTAAAATCAATTATGCAACTATGTTAAAAACAAATTAAAATTATTTTATTTGGGTTTCTTGTATTTTTCTGGATTTATAGGATTTTTTGGGATTTATTTGAATTTTCCTGCTATTTTCTAGCCTTTATTTGAATTTCTAAGTTTTCCTAAAAATGAAAAATAAAAACTTAACCCTTCCCACCTGTTGGTATCGTCTTCCCCGTGCGCGCCGCCTTCCTTCTTCTCCCTCTTTCCTTTCTCGATGACGTAGCCCACCCCGCCAAATTCAACCTCTTCTCTTCGAGATTTTTGCAGAAATGGAAATCCTGTGCGACATGGAAACAGATCCCTGAGGTCACGTGCCCCTTTCCTTCTCTAACCGCACCTTTCCTTAATTCTCTCCGATCGGGTTTTTGTCGCCGCGATCTCCGGTTAGCAATTCCTCCCCCCGTGTCCCCTCCTCGACCCTATTTAAACCCTCCCCGAGCACCGCAGCACCTCACCCCACCTCCCTCTGTGCTCCATTTGCTCTCCCCGTTCCTAAGAAACCCTCTCACCATAGCTCCATCTCTCCAAGCCACCACCGCACTTTGACGAGCAATCGTCGCTAAACGGAGCGTCCCCGTGCTACACTGCTGCTTCCATCAGCTGCTTCATGCCTCAGTGAAGCTTGACGACTACACCACTGATTGAGAGCATCGCTGGAACCCCACCTCCACCAGAGCCCGAGCACCGCCGCCGCCTCTTCTAACCGCCAATGATCTTTCGGGCGTTTTTGGTAATGTTAACGTACACCATCAGAACCCCCGTGCTCTCCTCTTTCGTTTGCACCCATCGCCGGTCGCCGCCGTGGACCACATCGCCGACAAACCCTTGGTTCCTGTGCATCGCTTGCCGCTGGCATGCCACCTCAGCGAATCCCACCACACAAGTGCCACGCCGCACTCCCTCTGCCCAGTCAGACCGCACGCCCACGTGGATACCACGTGTGATGCCATCTCAGCACAACCGACCCACCTGGCATGCCATATGTTGTCATGTCAGCACCCCGAGCCCTTCCGTGCCATTTCAATGCCACGTATTGCCACATGGCCACGTTAACAAACCGGCCGAGTCAGCTGCCACACAGGTGCTGCGTCACCGCACTCACCACCTCAGCCCCCATCTAGTCCATGGACCTAGTCCACAGTTGACCGGACCCACCGGTCAGTCTCAGTCAACCTAGGGCTGAATTCATAATCCTGAATTTCCTTTAGGAAAACTGACTCCATAAATATCTTTTTTAGTAGAAAAGTAATTCCAAAAATCCCAGTTTTCTTTTTATTTGGAATGTAAAATTCCAAAGTCTTGTTCTCCTTCATCCTAACTCCGATTGAGCCCGTTCAAATTTATAAATTCATCTAAAATTAGGATATATCCAAATGTACAAAGTTTTCAAATTTTTGATTTCATTTGAATTTTATTTGAATTTAGAAAGTTATTTTCACATGTGGACTACGACGATTTTAGAGAATTTTACGCTGACGATTCGCATTAAACTGCAGAGCAAGGCAAGTCACTCACCCTTGATCATGTTGTTCCCATTTTATAAATAAAGTTTATCACTTGTGCTTGATATTAATCTTTGTTATCTCCTGTGTACAGTAGCTTGATTCTGACTATTGTGATTTACACAGAGGATTCTGGAGTCGTTACTCTGGAGTCCGACACAGTTCGAGCAGGATCAAGATTTAGGTGAAAGACAAAGACCAAGGATTCATGACCATTGACTGAAAGGCACTTTGACTAAGATCTGGGCCGTGGTAAATCGAGAAAGGCATGTCATTCCTTTAATCATTTTCACCCTACATGTTATGCACATTATGTTTATTTAAATTATCAAATTGCATGCTTAATTTATTATGCAAATATATGTAAGAGCTCAAGGTAACTACATGTCTACTTGATGATATAGTAATATTAATATACCATCCTTGACACTTGAAATACATGAACCTTGTCACCCTAGATATTAATAGTAACTTTACTAGCTATAGGTCATATTTAAATGCCATGGTAGTCATGCTTAATCTAGGACACTAGTTGTCGGGACCCGGAACAACAACTCCAAGCTCCTGTGTGTAAATCGCACTATCTCAGGAAAAGCTAGTGCACACAGGGTCAACAGTAATGTATATCATGCAAAATCACCACAAAATATTATTAAACGAAAATACGGCCTTAAGGCCAAGTCTTACAATAGGGGCTCAAGGCCAACAAAAGAGATAAAACAGCGAAAAGTAGTAAAGGTAGCAGAACAGCCCATCCAGCCTCCCACAGGCGAATGACTGTAAGACGCATCCTACTCGCTGAAGTAGTCCTCACCGTCGTAGTCGCCGTCGAAGTCTGGCAACAAATTTAGCAAGGTGAGTACAAAGAGTACTCCCAAGGTAAGCATATAAATGCTTACGCAAGTTACACCAGGAGTTTTTAACAGAGTAGATGCATGCATAGGGATAACAAAAGGAGGCTTAACAGTTTATTTGTGCGAAAAGCAGTACTTGAATTTGAATACAATATCAAGTAAGTATGAAAGCTGAATTTAATACAATATATGAAACAATATTTTAACCAAAGTATTATCGTTAGTGTAGGCTCCGACCTACACTAACCTAACCACGGGCATCCCACTCGGACCATTGTCAAAACCACTGTTGTTTGCCCGAAAACCAAGTTTTATTAAAAGCCAAGTCTAATCTGTGAAGACTCTACTCAGTATGTTCATGACCGTGAACACGGCTATCCAGGATAGGTTTTCACTCTGCAGAGGTGTACAACTTTACCCACAAGACATTCCCTCTCACTTGAGCCACGCGATCAACACACTGCCTTAGGTGTGCGGCGGAGAGCTCATGACAAGGCTGTTCCGATGATCCGTAGCCAAAATAATCACACCGCCACTAAGGTTTCACCACAACTCGAATCCACGAGTTGGAGCCTCCTCTGGAGCTTTATGAGACTTCCCACAGCCTATGCCGCGCTCACATTCAGCTTATAGCGAAACCATATTTGGAACTTCACAAATTACTTAGCCAGGTCCATCCCATACCGGACTTATGGTAGTACGAAGTGACTTCGTAAAATGAATCACAGAAACGGTCCTTAATCCGACTTAGGTTCAACCACATACCCACATGCACAACAATCAACTAGGTGTCACCAAACACGAGGCATGCTAGCACCCACCACCTAACCATTAGCCTAAGTCCAAAACATAAGTTTCTATTTTTATTTTTAAACAATTTTCATAAATCATCCTTGACTCACCGAAGTCAAGATTTCAATTTTAAATCGTTATTTCATGTGAAAGATTGGATCCCACCTAAAATTATACTAAGCCAGGCTAAGTATTTCTATAAAATTTTCTAGTCAATACTATGGTACTAACTAGTTTTCAGCTAGGGTGACAAGGTATATGAATTCGAGATCCAAAATTGGCCATATTCAAAGGATTATGGGTATATCTGACATTTAAACTGAATTTAAATTAAATTTGAATAGAAGTACGCATGCATATACAGTAACACAACATAAATAAATTTGAAATATTAGGTTCAATATGGTCAAAGGTGTAACTTGCCTTGATCGACGTCCTGCTGGGAATCGTCGAACTCGAATTCTCCGGAATCGTCAAAATCTAACGTAAAGAGCCAATTCAAAGGAAATTCAAAAATAAAATTCAAACAATTTCAAAATTTCAAAATGATTCTAGAAATGGATAGATCATGATTTTATAAAAATTTAGAAATTTGAATGGGTCAATTTGGAGTTAAAATGAGAAAGTTATAGCCTTCCAAAGTTTAAATACAAATAAAAAGAAAATACTCAATTTCTGGAATTACATTTTTTTAAACCGAAAAAGTATTTATGACGTCAGCAAGAATTATTTTCCTAAAGGAAAATCTAAAATATGATGTCAGCAAACTAAATAGGTTTTCGGCCAAATTATTTTTATATGGGAAAATCAGTTTTATTGCATCAGCATGACTTTAGCAAGGGATTTTCGGATTTAATTAAAAATTGGTAGGGCTGACGTGGCAAGGTGGGCTGACGTGGCCTCCACGTGGCTGCCACTTGGCACCATGTGGCTGCCTCGTGGCTGCCACGTCACGGTTTTATGTCGACGTGGACAGCCGCGCGCGAGGTGGCGGGGAGACGCCCAGGTGGCGCTGGCGAGGCGCCTGACTGGCGGCCGACAGTGGCACACGGGTCCCGAAGGTCGCCGATGCTCCAGCGGGCGGCGGCGCTGGCCGTCGGTGCCAAAATGAAGAGGGGAGTGAGGGGAACGCATCGGTACCTGGCACGGATCCTGAGGGTGACCGGAGAGGGGAATCGGCGAGAAGGGGCGGCGGTCGGAGGAGGGGTTCACGGCGGCGGAGAGGTTCCGGGGGCGTTTGTGCTCGGAAAGACGGTCGCCAGGGATCGCCTGGGCACCAGCAACGTCGGGGAGGCGTCGGTGAAGCTCGGGGAGGCTTGAGGCAGCGGCGATTGCTCGCCGGAGTGCTTGAAGCCGTGGGGAGGAAATCGGGCGCAGGGAGGGCTCCGGCACTTGGAGGCTACGATGGAGAGATGAGGGAGGGGCGGTGTGTCGAGGAGAAGCTCGGGGAGTCCCTTTTATAGGTCGAGGAGGGGGGTAACGGACGTGCATAAACTCGCCCGAGAGCAACGGCTCGGAAGTCCAATGCGACGACGGTAACGGCTAGAATTAGGGCTAATTATGCCTCCAACAGGTGCAGGGAAACGACAATTTAAATCTGCATTAGTGTGGGAGGGAAAACGGGAAGGAAACCGCAGAAATCAAAGCTTCGGTTTTCCTTTTAATGGCGGCAGCGGAGCGGCGGACGCGCGAGGAAGAAAGGAAAGGGGCGGGGAAGACGGGCCTAACAAGTGGGGTCCACCAGTCAGCGAGAGAGAGAAACAGGAAGGTGCGAGGGGGACGGTCGGATCTGCGACGGGTGGCAGGAGGAGGAGATCGGGGCCGTCGGGTGCTACGCGAAGGGGTAAGTGAGCGGGGACGGTCGTGATTCGATCCGACAACCGGGACTGAATTGAAGCCGTTGGGGTCTCGGGTGAGGGGTTTAGGTGACAGCGAGCGGGCGGGATGAAATCCGACAAGGGTGAACGATCCCGATCACACCACGTGTCGGCAGGAGCGGAGGGGAAGGCGGGATGAAGTGGTAAGTTGGTGTGGGCGGCTGAGATTAAATCAGGTGGGGCACGGACGGCTCGATGCGCGACACGCGTTGCGCGCGGAGAGAGGGGAGGCGGGGTTGAACCGGTAAGTTGAATCAGACGGCTGGGAAAAGATCCGGCTGTGCGGGTTCGGCCCGATGGGTGACAAGTGTCGGTCTCGGGAGGGTTTGGGGTTTAAAATTTCTTTTGAATTCCAGAAAAGATAATAAGCTATATAAAGCTCGAAAAAATACCAAATAAATTTTGAAAAATCCAGAAAAATTCAAAGAACTTTCTGGAACTATTTGAGACTTAACAAAAATATTTTCCACCCATTTTGATATTTATATTTTGCAAAAGCACAAATTAACTTTTAAGGGAAGAGTTTTAAATTTTTATAATTTCCTGAAAATTAATATAATTATATATTTGACTTAAGGGAGATGAAATACATTTATTTTGACTTTCATGAAATGCAGCAAAAATCAATTCAGCTTGTATAAATTAAAGTTTTTAATTTTCTTAAATCAAGGCTTGAAATAAAATCCAGGAAAATCCAATAAACATTTTAATAAAGGGATAAAAAATTTTGGGATGTTACAAACCTACCCGCCTTAAAAGAAATCTCGCCCACGAGATTTGCACTAGCTAGCAAAAGAGATGGGGATGGCTGGCCTTCAAATCATCTTCCTGCTCCCAAGTGGCTTCGTCTTCGGTGTGGTTGCTCCACTGAACCTTGCAGAATCTGGTGGTCTTCCTCCTGGTCTGACGTTCTGCGGTCTCGAGAATCTTGATTGGTTGCTCCTGATAAGTGAGATCATCTTGAAGGTCCAAGGTTTCCAATGCGGCTTGCTCAGCGGGTACCCGGAGGCACTTCTTCAACTGAGATACATGGAAGACGTTGTGCACTCCTGACATGCTTGGCGGTAAGTTTAACTGATAGGCGACTTCACCTCTTCGGTTCAGATTGGCGGTAAGTTTAACTGATAGGCGACTTCACCTCTTCGGTTCAGAATCTTGAAAGGTCCCACATATCTTGGTGCTAACTTTCCTCTGACTTGAAATCTTTTTACTCCCCTGAGTGGGGATACTCTAAGATAGACGTAGTCCCCGACCTCAAAGGTCAAGTCTCGACGACGGTTGTCCGCATAACTCTTCTGTCGAGATTGGGCTATTTTCAGTCTGTCTACGATCTTCTTAACTTTATCTTCTGCGTCTTGCAGCAGGTTCGGTCCAGCTTCTTGAGGTTCTCCTTGCTGATCCCAAAGCAAGGGCGTCCTGCACTTTCGACCGTACAAGGCTTCGAAAGGTGCCATCTGCAGACTGGCTTGGTAGCTATTATTGTATGAGAACTCTGCATAGGGCAATGAACGGTCCTAGCTCTTAGCATATCCTCGAGTATCTGGTTAACTCTTTCTGTTTGACCATCTGTCTGGGGATGGTAAGCTGTACTGAAACTGAGCTTACTCTCCAACTCTTCGTGCAGCTTCTGCCAGAATCGAGAAGTGAACCGACTGCCTCGATCTGACACTATCTTCTTGGGGACGCCATGCAGGCACACAATTCGGGACATGTATAGCTCAGCTAGCTTACTTCCAGAATAAGTGGTTTTGACTGGTATGAAGTGAGCCACTTTAGTCAACCGGTCTATGATTACCTAGATCGAATCATAACCCGATTGCGTCCTCGGAAGTCCGATTATGAAATCCATGCCGATTTCTTCCCACTTCCATTCTGGTATTGGCAAAGGTTGCAAAAGTCCAGCTGGTCTCTGATGTTCGGCTTTGACTCGTTGACAAGTGTTGCAGGCTTCAATATATTCTGCTATTTCTCTTTTCATACTGACCCACCAGTATCTTTTCCTCAGATCCTGATACATCTTGGTACGACTTGGGTGAATTGAGTATGGGGTGTCATGAGCCTCTTTCAGAATCATAGTTTTGATCTCCTGATTATTTGGCACACAGATGTGGTTCTCAAACCAAACAGTGCCATGCTCATCTTCACTGAATCATGGGGCTTTGCCTCTTCTCATATTCTTCTTGATTTCTTGAATATGCTCGTCAACTTTCTGAGCTTCCTTAATCTGATCAGGCAAGCCAGGTTGTATTTCTAGAGCGGATAAAATGCTTGGTCCCATCGAATTTAGACTTAGACGGGAGACTCCCTTCTGAAGTCGGGTCTGGTCTTCTTATATTATTGCAAGATTTGTTGGCACTATAATTTTAGACATTAAAAAGAATGCTATTTGGGTACCTAAAGCCTTGGTCACTAACCTCTAAGGACCCAAAGAAACTTGGGTATCTAAAAGAACTTGATTTTCTTTTATAGGTAAACTACAAGACCAGTGGAAGGTATTAGGTGCTTGATAGCCGTTGCACTAAACATATGACTGAAGACAAAAAAAATGTTCACTACTTTTAAAAATAGGAGCAATGAGAATATCACCATTGAAGACAATAGCAAAGGAAAGGTTCTTTGTTTGGCTAAAATCGCTATCACAAATGACCTTTCAATTTCTAATATATCTTTTGTAGAAACATTAAATTTTAATTTACTATCCGTTACTAAATTATGTGATCTTGGATTAATATGCTCATTCTATAGAGATGGAGTAACCATTTTAAAGGAAAAAGGAAATGAATTAATTTTTAAAGGTTTTAGATTTGGAAATATTTATTTAGTTGATTTTACTTCTAGTGATTTTTGTTTAAAAACTTATTTAATGGTAAAAATCTCTTTGAGTTGGTTATGGCATAAAAGGTTAGGTTATGTGGGCATAATTCAACTCAAAAAGCTTTTCAATTATGAGTTAGTGACTGGCTTAAAGGATGTGAAATTTGAGAAAAATAGATTATGTAGCACTTACCAAGTCAAGAGCAAGTTGTAAATTCTCATCCTTTCAAAAGTATCATGTCAACCTCTAGACCATTAGAGCTCTTAGATATGGATTTATTTGGGTCAACAACCTATAAGAGTATCGGAGGCAATAGCTATTGATGGAGACGGGGTGCCCGATCTTTCGATGAGATTGATAACTATCGATTTGGTGGAGGTGACTCTCGCGATCCGACTACAACCGTACGACGTCGCTTGCGCCTTAGCAATCGCTGAACCAACTCGAGATGTTATTGATCTTGCCGGAAGCACGATCAACTGAACACAAAGTTCAATCCCTGCAAGCAATCGAAGAACTAGCAAGAATAAGACGAAAAGCAATCTGATATTGCGAATAACAAAGTTGGTATTCAAAAACAAAGGTGGGATCCCGAAGGTAGTCTTGACAGGTGGTCGTCTGACACAACTGAAGAACCGAAGTTTGCGCAAAGGCTAAACCTAAACTCAACGAAATCCAAGTCCTAGCAGGGGGCGGTGGCTCCTATTTATAGAAAAACGACCAGGGGGGACGCCCTAGGGTTACAAGGCCCATGGGCCCAAGTGGTGGTGGCGCAGCACCCTTTTTGGATTCGGACTCAGAAACCAACGTGGATTGTTTTGATGATTGCGATCGGCTCGGATGGAATTTGAAGATGAGGTTAGATCCGTTGGAAAGTAGACTTCATAAGCTTTCCATGAAGTACAAGAACGCCCAAAACAGAGTCCGTATGAAGAAGTTATGCCCGTTTGAATGTGGTACCAATGCAGTAGTCCGAATCCGATTCCAGAACGTGTCCAACTCGGATTCTTGCTTGACTTGATCTCAAAGTGACGTGGTGACCTCCATGATTCCGTCCTTGCATGTCCATGACTCCATGTCCCTTTCCTTCATCCTTTCTCAGGTTCCTAACCACGATTAAATTACTTGCATTAGGTAGCGGTCTATTCTTAGTAATATATGAACCTAGGAATGAATTCACCTGGTAATTAAGTTGACGAGCACGAGCTCGAGTAAGTGGTCCTTGTTGTGGACGAGCCCGAATTCTGCAGGCAGATCAAGCTTATATGCATTATCATTAATCTTAGCTAACACCTTGAATGGACCATCAGCTCTAGGCATCAACTTAGACTTTCGCAACTCAGGAAATCTATCTTTGCGCAAATGCAACCAGACTAAATCACCAGGTTCAAAAGTTAAACTCTTTCTACCCTGACTACCAGCAATCTTATACTTAGCATTCATGTGCTCTATGTTTTCTTTAGTTGTTTCATGCAATTTAAGGACAAATTCAGCACGCTTCTTAGCATCTAAATTCACTTTTTCAGAGATAGAGATAGGTAATAAATCAATAGGAGCACGAGGATTAAAGCCATATACTACCTGAAAAGGGCTCATCTTTGTGGTAGAGTGCAGCGATCTATTGTAAGCAAACTCTACATGAGGTAGACATTCTTCCCACGCCTTCAAATTTTTCTTCAAGATAGCCCTCAACATAGTTGATAGCGCATGTTGACAACTTCAGTTTGTCCATCTGCTTGTGGGTGATAAGTAGTAGAAAACAGCAGCTTGGTACCCAATTTAGCCCATAATGTGCGCCAAAAGTGACTCAAAACTTCGTGATCTCGATCCAAACAATGGTATTGGGCACTCCATGTAGTCGCACAATCTCTCTGAAAAATAAATCAGCAACATTTGTAGCATCATCGCTCTTATGGCAAGGTATAAAATGTGCTATTTTAGAAAATCTATCGACTACCACAAAAACACTATCTCTCCCCTTCTTTGTGCTAGGTAATCCCAAAACAAAGTCCATTGAAATATCCTCCCAAGGAATGCTAGGTACAGGAAGAGGCATATATAAACCATGTGGATTAAGTCGGGACTTAGCTTTATTGCAGGTAGTGCAGTGAGATACATAGCGCTCAACGTCGCGCCTCATCCTTGGCCAATAGAAGTGTTCAGCGAGGATGTCCTCCGTCTTTTTGACACCAAAATGACCCATTAGTCCTCCCCCATGTGCCTCCTGTAATAACAAACGATGAACAGAGCTGACTGGAATGCACAGTTTGTTAGCTCTAAACAAAAATCCATTATTGAAAGCAAATTTATTCCAGCATCTACCATTTTTGCAATTGGACAGGGCATCTTTAAACACATCATCAGAGGTGTATAGTTCCTTTATTGTCTCCAAGCCAAAAATTCTACAATCAAGTTGAGACAACATTGTATACCGTCTAGACAAGGCATCAGCAATCACATTTTCCTTCCCTTTCTTGTGTTTTATGACATAAGGAAAAGATTCAATGAATTCAACCCAACGAGCATGTCTACGGTTCAGTTTAGATTGACTTCTAATATGTTTCAATGATTCATAATCAGAATGGATAACAAATTCTTTGGGCCATAAATAATGTTGCCATGTTTCTAAAGTTCGAACAAGGGCAAGTAATTCCTTATCATATGTAGAATAGTTCAAACTAGGTCCACTCAATTTCTCACTAAAATAAGCAATGAGTTTACCTTCTTGTATCAACACACCACCAATTCCAATTCCACTAGCATCACACTTAAGTTCAAAAGTCTTACCGAAGTCAGGAAGTTGGAGCAATGGTGCATTTGTGAGCTTTTCTTTGAGAAGGTTTAAAGCTTCTTCTTGCGCTTTTCCCCATTTAAATGAAACACCTTTCTTTGTTAATTCATTAAGTGGTGCAGCGATGGTGCTGAAATCTTTCACAAAGCGGCGATAGAATCCAGCAAGTCCATGAAAACTCCGCACTTGTGTGACCGTTTGTGGTGTTGGCCAACTTTTTATAGCTTCAATCTTGGCTTCATCTACTTCAATTCCCTGCGGAGTAACAACATAGCCAAGAAAACAAACTCGATCGGTGCAAAAGGTGCACTTTTCGATATTACCAAACAAACGTGCATCCCTCAAAGCAATGAAAACTGCACGTAAGTGTTCAAGATGTTCATCTAGTGACTTGCTGTAAATCAATATATCATCAAAGTAAACTACCACAAAATTACCAATGAAAGCACGTAAAACTTCGTTCATTAATCTCATGAAAGTGCTAGGGGCATTAGTTAATCCAAAAGGCATCACTAGCCACTCATATAATCCGAACTTAGTTTTAAATGCCGTCTTTCATTCATCTCCAAGTTTCATTCTAATTTGATGGTATCCACTACGCAAGTCAACTTTAGAAAACATTGTAGAGCCACTTAATTCATCAAGCATATCGTCTAACCTAGGAATAGGATGACGGTATCTAATGGTAATATTATTTATAGCTCTACAATCAACACACATACGCCATGATCCATCCTTCTTAGGTACTAAAATGACTGGAACAGCGCAAGGACTAAGTGATTCACGTACGTACCCTTTATCAAGCAATTCTTGAACTTGGCGCTGAATTTCTTTAGTTTCTTCTGGGTTTGTCCTGTATGGTGCGCGGTTGGGTAGTGATGCACTGGGAATTAAATCAATTTGATGCTCAATCCCTCGAAGCGGTGGCAATCCCGGTGGTATGTCCTTCGGAAAGACATCTTTGTACTCCTGCAAAAGGTTAGTGACAGCAAGAGGCAAAGAACATGGTATCTCTTCAAATGAAAACAAAGTGGCTTTGCAAACTAATCCATAGCAAACAGATTTACTAGCATCCAATTCAGTCATATCAGATTTAGTAGCAAGAAAACTAGCACCTTTCAATTGTATTTCTTTTTTGTTCACATGAGTAGATTTTAGTTCTTTCTTCCTATGTTGCACAAGCTCTTTTGCTACAATCTGATTTTCGCTCTTAGATTTCTCTAAACTCTTCTCTCTACTAGCTCTAGCAAGTTCATCTTTAACAACTGCTCGAGTCATAGGATGCAGCACAATTTTCTTTTCTTTGAATATGAGAGAGTATTGATTATTCCTACCATGATGCACACAATCAGTATCGTATTGCCAAGGTCTTCCTAATAATAATGAGCAAGCTTGCATAGGTACAACGTCGCAATCAACATAATCATGGTATGAACCCATAGAAAGATGTACTCTCACCATCCGTGTTACCTTCAACTTACCATCGTTGTTGAACCATTGAATATGGTATGGGTGAGGATGAGGTTTAGTCGGCAAAGCAAGCTTCTCTACCATGTCCATACTTGCCAAATTGTTGCAACTCCCACCATCAACAATTATGCGAATCGAGCGTTCGTTGACAACGCCCTTGATTTGGAACAAATTATGGCGCTGGTTTTGCTCGGCATGAGACACTTGAGCACTTAGTACGCGTTGCACTATAATGCTCAAATACTTGTCGGCATTTTCGGCGCCAACATGCTCCTCATGATCATATTCTTCTTCATCTCCTATAGGGTCGAGCTTGCAAGCATAGCATATGTTTCTTCATCAAAATCACTAGCAGAGGAATACCCACCATCATCGCGTATAATCAATACACGCTTGCTTGGACAGTCCCGCATCATGTGTCCATAGCCTTTGCAACGATGGCATTGAACGTCTCTTGTTCGTCCAGTCGAAGCAACTGAAGAGGTTGTTTTTGCAGGAAGTTGTGGTGCTGATTTGTGTGCTTCAGAGACTCGTGGTGTCGAAATTGATGTAGTAGGGCGCGGCTTGTTGTTGGAGTGTGATGGTGCCAGAATGGACGAGGGAGCAGGGGTGCGCGGAGTCCATGAATTTGTGCGACCTGCAGAAGAATTAGATCGCATTTTCGCCCAAGCGCCCCGCAACTCACGTTCAGCTTCGCAAGCAAGATGAAACAATCTAGTAATGGAGTTGTAATCTTTATAATCAAGGATGTCTTGATTTCTCGACTCAACCCTCCCAAAAACCTAGCCATGGATGCCTCCTCATTCTCAACTAACCCACAACGCAACATACCAATTTGTAATTCCCGATAATATTCTTCCACAGATTTTGCACTCGTTGTAGACGTTGCGTTTATTTAATGATCACGAGCATAATATGAGGGAACAAATCGATGGCGCATAAGCAATTTTAAAGCCTCCCGGTGTTAGGAATGTTATTGGGATTTTGACGACAATGTTCTTTCCACCAAAGCAAAGTCGGTAAATTCACTAGTAGCATTTCTAACTCGTCTATTCTCGTGAAATTCATGGCAAGCAAATTTTTGATCAATAGCTAGTTCCCAATTAAGATAACTATCGGATCATATTTACCATTGAAAGAAGGCATGGTGAATTTAACCTTAGCAAAAGAATCGCCGTGGTCACGCACTCACGCCGTGGGGTTCCTTCGCATACCTTGTCGGTTAAAACGCAATTGTCGACGAGCTCGATCGTTGTTGTGGTTGATCCCGCCATCGGCCTCGAATCACCCATATGGTCGGAGTCATCTTGTCTCCGCATCGCGTCGCAGCAGGGGAACAGCAGACGAAGCTTGGGCAATCTCCTCAAGGCGCGCCATAATATCCGCCAACGAATTGTTAGTGGTACCTTGCGCTTTCTCCATCGCAGCGAGTGTGGCATTGGTCTCAATCTGGCGCCCTCAAGTTGAGCAAGTCGCTTATTCGTCACTCGACATCCTCTTCAAGACCCTCGCACGAAGGTTCATAAGGCGAGAAAATGTTGTACGATTGCCTTAGTACGAGGAGTATGAGATTGATCCTCATCCGTTGTATGACCTGCTATTGTTAGCAAAACACAAGAATATGTCCCTAACAAAGAACTACTAGGATGAGGAGGTTCAAAAGTCGCCACACTCAAGCCTTTTATCGAACTCTTACCAATTCTTACCAAGCAAAACAGGGTGATCGGTTCCAGCGATGTTAACATATCTCTGAAGATTGGATGGAGCGATTGCGTGTAAAAAGCTCACATGCGGTGTAGGAGAGGTGTAGCTGGGAAGGCTCAAGTTTGGTAGCAAGAATTAGCAATAATCAAATCAGAATATGCAAGCTGAAAAATCGCTCAACGCCAGTTGGTGCTGGTCCTAGGCTAGACCGTACTAGAGACGCGAGCCTAGAACACAAACGAGTACACCGCATAGAAAGAATCTAGATGACGTTGCCCACGGAGTTCAGAGGCTCAGAAAAGGACGCTGTTTTCACGAGACACCTTAGAATCACTTGTAGAAGGTCCCTGTAAATTTTGAGCAAATTCCGAGAAAGTTGATTTTTCTTGACTTTGCGGGCCCGTTTTGAGGCCCTAAATGACCTTTTTTGGGGTCGAAGTCGCTGCACGTATGCGTGGTGGCTTATGCGGATCTGAAATCTCCCTATTTTCCCTTTTCCTTTCCAACGAGTCAAGAAACGCCTCAATCGGAGGTCGTATGCAAAAGTTAGGATTTTCTCTCTCCTCTTCTTTTTTTTTTACGCCGCGGCTCTTTCTATCTGCGGCTGCCTTTTCCTTCTTGTCTATCTACTTTGCTCCCACTCCGAGTCCAATTCCAAGTCCTACTCCGAGTCCAATTCCGAGTCCGACTCCGAGTCCAATTCCGAGTCCTATTTCGAGTCCAATTTTGAGTCCAATTCCGAATCCAACTCTGAGTCCTATTCTGAGTCCAACTAGGGCAACGCCTCCCTAGAAACTGAGTCCCCCTCTTGACGTGGCAGTTCGAAACCAACCGCAACGGTGAAACCAAGACGTGAACAAAACTCGAAACTCTAGAGGAACTAGACACTAAGACCAGCAAAGGACACGACGATGCAACCGAAAGTTCAACAATGCAAAGTACTAAAAAGAAAAATTGCGAGGCTAAGATTGGTTTGGACCGGGTGATCTACTACTATTTTTTTTGGCTTTTTGTGTACTATAGATAATGAAAAGCAATCTAATCTAGGAATAGCAGGAAATTCTCACCGAGCAACCTGGCTCTGATACCACTTGATGGAGACGGGGTGCCCGATCTTTCGATGAGATTGATAACTATCGATTTGGTGGAGGTGACTCTCGCGATACGACTACAACCGTACGACGTCGCTTGCGCCTTAGCAATCGCTGAACCAACTCGAGATGTTATTGATCTTGCCGAAGCACGATCAACTCGAACACGGTTCAATCCTCGCAAGCAATCAAGAACTAGCAAGAATAAGACGAAAAGCAATCTGATATTGCGAATAACAAAGTTGGTATTCAAAAACAAAGGTGGGATCCCGAAGGTAGTCTTGATAGGTGGTCGTCTGACACAACTGAAGAACCGAAGTTTGCGCAAAGGCTAAACCTAAACTCAACGAAATCCAAGTCCTAGCAGGGGGCGGTGGCTCCTATTTATAGAGAAACGACCAGGGTGGACGCTCTAGGGTTACAAGGCCCATGGGCCCAAGTGGTGGTGGCGCAGCACCCTTTTTGGATTCGGACTCAGAAACCAACGTGGATTGTTTTGATGATTGCGGCCGGCTCGGATGGAATTTGAAGATGAGGTTGGATCCGTTGGAAATAGACTTCATAAGCTTTCCATGAAGTACAAGAACGCCCAAAACGGAGTCCGTATGAAGAAGTTATGCCCGTTTGAATGTGGTACCAATGCAGTAGTCCGAATCCGATTCCAGAACGTGTCCAACTCGGATTCTTGCTTGACTTGATCTCAAAGTGACGTGGTGACCTCCATGATTCCGTCCTTGCATGTCCATGACTCCATGTCCCTTTCCTTCATCCTTTCCTAGGTTCCTAACTACGATTAAATCACTTGCATTAGGTAGCGGTCTATTCTCAGTAATATATGAACCTAGGAATGAATTCACCTGGTAATTAAGTTGACGACCACGAGCTCGAGTAAGTGGTCCTTGTTGTGGATGAGTTGTATCCATGGAAGGGATGTCCTCATCAGCTATTGTTTAGTCATTATAGATGATTACTCTAAACACATATGGGTATTATTCTTACATGGCAAGGTTAAAGTCTCCAGAATTTTTAAAAGTTTTGCAAAAATGGCCCAAAATAAATTTGATTTTAAAATAAGAAAAATCCATAATTGCAATGGTTTTAAGTTCAAAAACACTAAAATTGAAGATTTTTGTGATGAATTTAGAATAAAATACGAGCTTTCCACCACCTACACTCTAGAGCAAATGGAGTTGTAGAGAGAAAAAATCGAATATTAATTAAGATGGCTAGAACAATGCTTAATAAATATAATATTTTTGATAACTTTTGGCTTTTAATACTCCTTATCATGCCATAAATCATCTTTACTTGCATCGTCTTCTGAAAAGGACTTCTTATGAGCTTCTCATTGGAAGAAAATTGAACATTTCCTACTTTTAAGTATTTGGTTGCAAATGCTACTTTCGGTTCTCTAAATTTCAAAGTTGATGTGATGAACGTTTCTTATTTAGTTATTTTTCAAATGGTAAAGTTTATCGTATTTTCAACAAAAACTCCGGTTTTGTTGAAGAGACTTGTGATGTTCAATTTGATGAGACTAATGACTGTCAAGAAGAAGACTAAGGAAAGCAATGGAGAATATGTAAATTGGTGATATCAAGCCAAAGGAGGACACAAGTGAATCACTTTCATCAAAACATGTTGAAGCTCCTACCTTTTCCGCAACAAGTAGCATTCAAATAATTGATTTGAAAGAGAAAGAGGACCAACCTTCAACACTATCACCGAAGATCCACAATGCAATTACAAAGAATCATCCAATAGACTAAATATTGGGTGATGTGAGTAAGGGTGTTTAAACTCTATCCCATGTAGCTTTATTTTGTGAACATTACTCTTTTATTTATTCTATTAAGCCAAAACATGTAGATGACGCACTAGACGATCCGAATTGGGTGAATGTAATGTATAAAGAGCTAAATAATTTCACCCGAAACGACGTTTGGACAATGGTAGAAAGACCCAAGGAGCACAACATGATTGACACAAAATGGGTCTTTCGTACTAAATAAGATAAAAACAGAATTGTGGTAAGAAAAAGGTAAGATTAGTCGCTCAATGTTATATTCAAGTTGAGGGGTTAGATTATGATAAAACTTTTGCTCCTATAGCTAGACTTGAGTCTATTAGAATATTACTTGCATTTGCATCAAGTTTTGATATTAAATTTATTAAATGGAAAATTTTCTGAACTTGTTTATGTCAAGCAACCTCCCAATTTTGAAGATTCTAAAAATCCTAATCATATGTATAAACTCTCCAAGGCTAGTGGCTTAAAACAAGCTTCTAAAGTATGGTATGAGTGCTTTCGAGATTTTCTACTCTCTAAAGGATTTAAAATGTTGAAGGTGGACACAACTCTATTTACAAAAATTATTGATGATGATTTCTTTGTATACCAAATTTATGTTGATGATATCATATTTGGGTCTACTAACCAATACTTTGGCAAAGAATTTGGTGATATGATGTCTAGGGGGTTTGAAATATCTATGATCGAAGAACTAAGCTATTTCATTGGACTCTAAATCAAATAACTCAAGGATAGAACATTCATAAGCCAAACGAAGTTTGTGAAGAATTTATTCAAGAAGTTTGGTATGAAAGACGTAAAACCAATCAAGATTCCCATAGCGACAAATGGACTTCTTGGTCTAAATGAGGGAGGTAAATGGGTAGATTTAAAGCTTTATAAATCCATGATTAATAGTTTACTTTATATTACCGCATCTAGGTCTGATATTAAGTTTAGAGTTTGCATATGTGAACGCTTTCAAGAATCATCAAAAGAGTACCATTTGATAGTCATAAAAAGAATTCTATAATATTTAAAGCATTTCTCTAGCATAGGCTTATGGTATCCTAAAGATGCTAAATTTGATTTAATTAGATATTCAAATTTTGATTATGCGTGTTGCAAAGTGAATAGAAAATGCACATAGGGAAGTTGTCAATTGTTAGGAAGATTTTTAATGTCATAGTCTTCTAAGAAATAAAATTTCATAGCCCTATCTATCACTGAAGCTGAATATGTTTCCGTAGGTAGTTGTTGTGCTTAATCGTTTTGGACGAGGTAAATTTTTATGGATTATGGGACAAGCACCAAGCATATAGATATATGCCACTACTTCTTTGAGAGATCATGTGGGTAAGAGAGATATAGTCATTAGCCACATTCAGACCGAAAATCAATTAGCGGACATTTTCACCAAACTATTAGGTGAAAGTCACTTTTGTAAGTTGAGGAATGAATTAAATACTATAAACTATTTAAATGTTGCTTGAACTCTTGCCTCATGCACTTTTATTCTCATCTAGTGTTATTTAAAGCTTTTTAGAAAGGTATTTCCAAAAGTTTTCTTAAAAACGTCTATGTTCATAAAAATTATGTTCTTAGATATCCTTTAGCTTTCTTAATACATAATGATCTTGAATGATATTTATTTGAGTGCAAAATTAAGGATCATTTGCATAATTCTCAAAATTCCAAGATCTATCCTAGAAGTTCCAGAAAAATTAGAACTACCGATGTGTATCTAGCAGTACTACCGCTGGGCGGTACTACCAGCGTTGAGTTCACGGTATTACGACATCGGTTGGTGAAGCAAGACTAGAGTGGTCGAAAGCGAACATGGTCGAAAACCATCATGGTAGAAACTAACGTGGTCAAAAACAACATGGTCGACACTAACATGGCCAAAAACTAACGTGGTTGCAAACTAACGTGGTCGAAAACTAACGTGGTCACAAACCAACGTGGCTGAAAACCAACATAGTCGAAATACGACCAGTGTGGTCGAGCCAGGTAGTGTGGTCAAAAAATGACTTGTGTTGTATTTATCTCCTACCTCTTGTCACCCAAGTGGTACTTTCGCCCCCCTTCCATTTGCATCTACTCTCCCCCCCCCCCCCCCCGAAGAAAACCTCCAAAATCCTCTTGAGAAATCTTAAAATCTTCTCGGGATTTCTTCGATTCCTATTGATCTCTTGGTGCCTAAGGGTTCCTCTCCTTCGTTTCTCAAGGTAAAAGTAGTCCTCAATCCACTCTTTTTCCTTGCTTTAATACCCTAGGTCAAAATAAGTTTCTTTGGGAATGTGGATGGTTTAGTGAGTTTTTCTTGGGTAAATTGCTAAAACTAGTGTCTTATGATGTCTATGTATCATTCCCGTGGATTCAAGACATGAGAAACACCAAAACAATTGCACATTGATCTACCCTAGAACTTGTTCAGGGAAAACGATACTACCATTCATGTACGGTACTACCAAATTTTCTCACAAGACAACTACTTCATTCCATTAAATTTTAAACCTATTTTGGATAATTCCTAATATCTCTTTGTTAACTGTTCTCTCTATTTGAAGATGCCTCATACTAGGAACACCACTCATAAATTCTATGCCACTTTGATATCTCTTCGGTCCTCCTCTCCTCCTCAGCCGCTTGCAGCCCAGGC
Organism: Melocanna baccifera; assembly: GCA_036346265.1. NCBI lineage: Eukaryota > Viridiplantae > Streptophyta > Magnoliopsida > Poales > Poaceae > Melocanna > Melocanna baccifera. The sequence continues at coordinate 14,100,115 of CM070683.1, forward strand.
CCTCCCCAATCCACTGAAGTCAATCCAGTGGCAACTCAGAAAGGTAGAGAAGATAGAGGCAAGGCTGCAACTCCTGAGTTAGAAACATAACCTAACCATGAGGAGAACTCTTCATAGGAGGAATCAGATGAAGTAATAGAAGAGACTGAGGAACCAATCAATCTAAGGACAATCACCAGTGATGGTTACATCATAATGCGTTCAAGAAATCAGCTTGTGCTCCTAAGGTCATCCACAAATCCAAAGTTTCACAATAGAATTCAAGAGCTGGTGTATGAACAGATGTATGGCCCCTACAACCAATTTGTTAATCACAAATACGTGGATTGGGCACATCTGAATTCCCTGGACAAGTATGATGGAGCATATCGGTTGTTTCAAAGGGCCAGCATCCATGATCTAGTAGCACTCAGATGCGACTACAATGAGGAGATCATTCGACAATTCTATGCCACATTATATGTGTTTCCTAATTTTTCTCGTATGGCATGGATGATAGGGACTACTATTTAGATTGCCATAAGCATGAGTTTAAGTTAGCTCTTAGGACCGAGTTGAGTAGATATGAGAAAGTTTATGATAGAGCTGCACTTTTGGTTCCAACCTAGACGGAGTTTTATGATGAAAACATAAGGTATACTCTAGGCAAGCTAGCTCTCCCTATTTCCAACTTAGTCAACATGATCATCAATCACACAATTCTCCCTAAGAGCGGGAACTATGATGCCATTAGAGGGCATGCTTGGAACTTGATTGATAACATCATGCATGGCAGGAAGTTTGATATGGTAGATCTCATCCTTCGGGAAATTTCTTCTTCCAAGAATGATCGAATCAAAAGAATCAACTATGCTCCCTATATCATGTCCTTGATTATCCGGAAGACTAGATATCGTGCAGGTTTGGGCCCCTCCCACAAGCCCTTCAAAGCCACGAGAGGGTCCTCCAATCCCTACAGCTCCTCGTCCCCAAGCTCAACAAGAAGATGACGCACAAGAAGAAGACCAAGTTTCTCTTTCTTAGATCTATTCTACATTGCTAAGGTTGGAGGGACACCAATTGGAGACAATTTGAATAACTTGCTCCCTTGACTGCCACAGTTTCTTCTCTTAGAGACAGAGTGTCCTCTCTTGAGCATGTCGTAGGTCATCCTCCCTCTCCAATCCGATATGGCCACCATCGCAGCCATGATCCTCTGCCTTAGGGACCATAGGAGTAACTCTTTTGATATTTTGATGCTAAAGAGGGAGAATATTGAACCCCATAGCAATGACTCCCGGATCCTCTATGTAAATCGCACTAGTCCAGAATTAGATAATGCACACAATGAACAACAAAGATAAATATCAATCATAATGATATTTATTCATTAACTAAATATAGGCATGACTGCCAAAGTTTACATCTATGGCCCATATGACAAATTTAAATAATAACAGCAAAAAAAAACACCGAAGCGGAAGAAGCCCACTGAGCCTGCCCACAGGTAAATGACAGTAAGACGCGGCCTACTCATCTTGGTCTTCACCGTAGTCGAAGTCATCCTCCTATGAGATGTGAAAGCAATTGTGAGTACCAACTTGTACTCCACAAATCACATGGAAAAATGCAATGTAATGTTAAAGGCAACAAAGGAAAGCATATAAGGTTAGTTTCAGCGTAAAACAACATTTAATGAAATACAATAAATAGATTGAAACTGTTGAATTTAATACCATAAGTAAAGATATAATTTGTAACTAAAATTAATATCATTAGTGTAGGTCCATCCCCCACACAAACCTAACCATAGACATCCCACCCGGACTATCTTTTCCGAAAGATCTTATACGGATTCCATCTATCCATTATGCTTTTTAAATCTTGATGGGGACATCCCTCCCATTGATACAACTGTGCCTACACATGCAACTCATCCACAGCAAGTGTTACAAGGTCCACTTACTCGAGCTCGTATTCGCCAACTTAATTACTAGGTGAATTCGTTTCTAGATTTGTATATTACTGAGAATAGACTGCTACCTAATACAATTGATTTAATTGTACTTAGAAATATGGAAAAGGATGAAGGAGAGGCATATGGAGTTATGGACATGCATGTAAGGCACAATGAATGTCACCACGTCACTTTGGGTTTGAGTCAAGTAAGAGTTGGAGTTGGACTCGTTCTACATTCATATTTGGACTGCCACGATAGTACCAAGTTCAAACGGACGTAACTTCTTCATACGGACTCTGTTTTGGATGTTCTTAGACTTCGTGGAAAGCTTATCAAGTCTAATTTCCAACGGATCTAATCTCATCTTCAAATTCCAATTGAGCCAGCCACAATCGTCAAAAGAGTCTACATCTATTTCTAAGTACGAGTTCAAAAGGGTGCTACGCCACCTCCATTTGGGCCCATGGGCCTTGTAATCCTAGGGACGTGCAGCCACTTCCCTGGCTGCCATGCCCTGTTGTCTCCCTATAAAGGAGCCGCCGTCTCCTTTTTTCAAAACTTGGATTTTGTTGAATTTAGGTTTAGCCATTGTGCAAACTTCTGTTCTTCAATTGTGTCAGACAACCACCTGTAAAGACTGCCTTCGGGATCCCACCTTTGTTTTTTAATGCCATCTACGCTACAATCTTATTCACAATATCAGCTGCCTACATTTTATTCTTGCTAGTTCTTCGATTGCTCGTAAGGATTGAACTTCGTATTGGTCAATAACATCTCAGAGTTGGTTCAACGATTGCTAAAGCGCAAGCGTCGTCGTACGGTTGTAGTCGGATTGCGAGAATTACCTCCACCAAAATCGATAGTTATCAATCTCATCGAAAGATCAGGCACCCCGTTTGCATCAAATCTCCTATGGATTCTATTCATCCACAAGCCTTTTTAGAAACTATTTTTGAAAATCAAAGTCTAGTCCAAGAAAAACTTTATTCAGCTTGCCTATTATCATGGGCACGTCTATCTAGGATAGTTTATACACTCTGTAGAGATTATACAGCTTTACTCACAAGAAATGATCATCTCATATTGCACATGATTAGCACACTTCATTTGATGTGCAGCGGAGAGATCATGACATGACCTTTACAAAGAAAAGCCTTCAATCTGGTCAAGCCAATACTAAGGTTTCATCTCAGTAAGGAATCCACCAGATCGAGGCCTCCTCTTGAGCCGAGTGAGATTTCACATGGCCTACGCCACGCTCACTTTCAACCTACAGCGAGACTCACGTTAGGACTAGTAAATTAGTCAGTCAAGACTGTCCCATAACAACCTTATGGTAGTACAAAAAGAGCTTTATAGCAGTAGCTCACAGACCGGTCGTTAACTTCACTTAGGCTCAAACCACATACCCCTTGTGCTTGACAATCAACATTATGTCACCGAACAACAATGCATGTCAGCACCCACCACCTATCCATTAGCCTAAGTCTAAATTAAGTTTTATATTTTATTTTGAATTATTTTATAGACTTTCTTGACTCACCAAAGTCAAGAATACATTTTAAAAGCTTATTATTTTATGTGAAAAAGTTATCCCAAAACAAACGTTGTGTCTGAGCAGGTCCAAGCATTTGATATAAAATTCTCTAATCCATACTAGTGTACTAACCAGAGTTTTATTCTAGGGTGACAAAGTGTTCAGGAATTAATGTCAAAGGAGGTAATAACAAATATGCATTAACTAAATTTAAAACTGGAATTGAAATACTTTGAATAAAAATATGCATGTAGAATAATTTAAACCAACATAATTTTATTTCACAATATGGGATCAATATGATCAAGAAGTGTGACTTGCCTTGCTCTGTAGTTTGATGCGAATCGTCGTCATAAAATTCTCTAGAATCGTCGCGGTCTACATGTGAAAATAACTCTCTAAATTCACATAAAAATTCAAATAAACTCCAAAATTTGAAAACATTACACGTTTGGATAGATTTTAATTTTAGATGAATTTAGAAATTTGAACGAGCTCAATCGGAGTTAGGATGAAGAAGAATGGACTTTTGAAAGTTCAAAATCTAAAGAAAAAGAATAAAAGGAATTTTTAGAATTAGTTTTCTAAAGAAAAAGATATTTATGACATCAGTAAGGAATTACTGGAATTATTTTTTTAAAGAAAAATCAGAATTATGACATCAACAGGGAATTTAATTTCTGGCCGAGTTAAATTTCTAAAGGAAAAACTGGTTTATGAAGTCATGCTGATATCAGCCCTACACGTGGCAGGTGACCTGGTTGTTTTTGTTGACGTGGCTGCCACATGGCGCTGACGTGGCTCAAGGGTGGCTTAGCGCTGACGTGGCATGCCATGTGGCTGACACGTAGAGGCCACGTGGAACTGTGCCTTGAGGTGGCACGCCATATGGTTGACAGGCGGGCCGAGAAGAGAAGGGCTAGTGTAGGCCATCAGATGGGGATCGGGCGGTGGTAAGACACGGAGAGGTTCAGACCAGACTAAACGGTCAAGGAACGTTTGGACTGTCTAATCGACAAATGAATGTTCGGACTGTCCGAATCAGCAAGGGCTTTCGAACCGTCTGATCGGCAATGAACTGCCCGATCGTCAATTGAACGTTTGGACTATCTGAACGGCACTGGATCTTCTGAACCGTCCAATCGACCAAGAACTTTCAGACCAGTCCAAACGGCCAAAGGGGGTTCAGACCATCTGATCGGCAAGAGAGTCATTCAGACCATCCGAACAGCAATGGGGGACGTTCAAACCAGTTTGATTGGGCAAAGGAGAGGAGAGGAGGAGGAGAGCTATGGTGTGGGGAGACTTGGGGCACGGGGAATGGAGAAGGAGGCGGGTTGGTGGTGGTGTGAGGCAAGGAGGTGCTAGGGGACCTCTTTATATAGGGCAGAGGGGGAACAAGCTGGGATTTCTTGCCGGATTTGGCAGCCGATGGAAGGAAAGAGAGAAGGAGAAGGAAGGCATGGAAGGAAGGGTGTGAGCATTAGGGTTCCACTTCCATATTGCGCATGGTTTCCAAAATAGTAGAGGGAGTAGAGAAGGAAGGTGATTGTCAGATATTCGGGCATTGGCCGGAAAAGGAAAGGGGAGGAGAGCAAAAAGGAAAGGGGAGGGGAAGCACAGTGGTAGGGATGATAGGTAGGGCCCTCGTGTCAGTGGGAGATGGAGGGGGTTGGCGAGGGCCGTCGAATGGAGATTTGATAGTGGTGACACGCGGAGGGAGAGAGGAAAAAGGCAGGTGCCCGGGATGGGCTCAGGCGATGATGTGGAGATAATCGAGCCGTCCACGTGTCACACGGAGGTAAAGACGGAAGTTTTAAAGTTTTAATTTTTGTTTTTGATTTTCAGAAAACCTAAGAAAGAGGATAAAGGCTTAGAAAAATAGTAAATAACTTCAAAAATTCCAGAAAAATTAACAGAAATTCTTGGAAGCATTTTTGTACTTAGGTAAAATATTTTTAACTTATTTTGTACTAAATTTTATACTAAAATACTTTTTAATTTTAAAATTTATTTTTGAATTCCAAAAAGCACAGAAAATCTAGACAAAAGCCACATAAGTTCAAATAATTAATTTGAATTAGGATTTTTATATGAATTTAAAATATCCTTTATTTAATATTATTTTTTTATTTATACTCAAACTACTTTTTCAAAATAAAGCCTTTTTAAAAGCGAAAAAATAGGCTTTTAAACTTTCAAAATTTTAAGCATCCAAAAGTAATTATTTTATTTTAAATTAATATTTTTCTACTAATTTATTTTTTTATAAAAATAGCTAGACTGTTATAGAGAAAAAAGAAGGCACAAATGGGGAGAAGCAAAGAGAAAAAGGATGTCAAAAAAATTAATATATACTATATAGTACCTATGTATGTTATGTTCTCTTTGTGATGTGATGAACTCTGTCTTATGTGTAATGGACTAGTCATAGTAGCATGTTTTATGGATATGCTATGTAATATTGTTGAACTTGGTACTTGGCAATATGGTTAAGTTATGTTACTCTCTATGAATTGCAATCTCTATCTTGTTTGATTTAATTATAGTATTGTTAATTCTCCTAAGTTCAACAAATAAAAGAAACTCCGCCAAATTTTTCAAAAATCTCTACATGTGCTTGCAAATCAACTTCTCAAATTTATGTGCACATGTTTAGGGGGAGTCTTCTTTTGAAATGACTTTAAAAGTAAATAATTCTCAAAACTCATTTGAGGTCATTGCAAGAATTACTTGCTTTTCAAAGTCACAACAAGAATATACAACTCATTTTTTAATAAGTAGTATATTCAAAATTCTATCTTTCTCACATATTGATTAGGTTGTCATCAATTACCAAAAAGGGAGAGATTGAAAGCATCTAGATCTCTAAAAATTGTTTTGGTAATTAATAACAATATGTGAATATGGGACTAACATATTTATCAAGTGTTTAAAAGGTTTAGTCCTGGTAACGAATATAATAACCTGGAAATACATGCTAAAGGTCAATATGAATATCAATATGGTCCAAGATAAAGGTATCAATAGCCTAAGATTTTTATTTTACCAATCTTTAGAGATTTGGTGGAAGACCTAATTTTAGATTAGATGTTGTACTATTAAGAGAGATCACGATTGGTAGCTTGATAACATATTCTTGTGTCATTTGAATCAATCTAGAATTATGCATGCACTTAGAATTTAAATTGAATATCAACTGTGCATTCTTAGAAAAATCGATAGCATTGGAGTTTACATGGCGGTACTACCGCATTATGTTATGATCGGGAAGGTGGTTCAGTACTACCACACCTCGGTCGAACCAAAACCTAGTTGGTAGTACGTATTTTCTAGAAAAAGACTTTTGGAGCAAGTTTACTCCCCTGAAAATGGTAGTACCAAAGTTCATTTTCTAGAACTAACACATCACAATATTGACAGCATATCTTGAGCGAAACTACCATACATCAGAAATACCGAAAATTAGTTGGTGGTATGTTATTTCCAGAGAGAGCCAATTTTGGACCTCGAAGGGAAGCGGTAATACCGCTTTGAAGTAACGAAACTACTGAAGAGCAGAACTACTGCACTTACAACGGTGGTAGTACTGCGCCGCAAATTCAACGGCTAGTTCAGAGGCATTAAATTCATTTGCTATAGCCGTTACAGTGTAGGTAGTGCAGGTACGGTAGTATCGGTTGATGAATGGCGGTACTACTGTTCATGCTGAAAATTTCAGGAACTTGCCTCTAATGGTCGAATTGGTTGATGGAGGTGTATAAATACTTCTTCATCAGCTCAAGGACAAATAGAATTTACTCCATTAAATATTCTTGAGCAAGTAAAGCACCTCAAACACCTCATTTACTCCATTTGCATCATTTGAGGTAGTTGAGCCTAAATTCAAGTGCATTCATTCTAGATTGATCCTTGGCACTTGATTTTTATCAAGCAAAGCTTGTGATTCATTACTCTTGGTGTTTACTGGCACCTAAATAGCTTAGCGGTAGTTTGCGCAGTGATCTCTTCAAGAAGATTGTGAAGAGGTTTGTCGTCAAATTGTGAGTGGCTTGGTGTTCGTCATCTCAGGAGCGGAGGAAGAACAACTACTAGTGGAATCGAGGAATGAGGCTTAATTCATGAAGCCGGTTTAAGTCACTTGGGTTTTTCTCAACGTGAACTTGTGAAGACCAACGAGTCTTCGATAAGGCAAAACATCGCATGTCTTCATTTGATTACTATTTGTCTCTACTATTTCGTATTTATATTTCTAGCAATTGAAATTGTTATATCTTATTAAGCTAAAATCATATTTGTAGAGACATTACCTATGGTGCCTTAATATTTCTAGAATCGTGTAGGTGTTAAATTGAAATGGAATTTTTGCTTAAATTGTAATTTGTGAAATTAGTTTTAGAAAGTAAGAAATTTTATAACTTCCTATTTACCCCTCTCTAGTTGGTTATCCTTGATCCTACAACGGTTTAGAAAAGTGCAAACTCTTCTTTTTAAGTGTGAAAAGCGTGAACTCTTTTTTAAAAGTGTGAACTCTTATTATTGTAGTAGTGGTTGATTTTTCTCTAAGAAAAAGAAATTTATGGGTAATGCTAAGTCACATTCGTATGGGTCGAGGCAAAAATTCCGGATGTTTCGCCCACTCTACATAGTCACACACTATCACTTTCCTACAACATGCATTCTCCACCACTCATTCCTTATCCACATAGGTCTTATACCCCTTTTTCCTTTACCTTTTCGTCACCATACATTTACTCGATGCATATTGCTTTCTTTTTTAATTTCTCTGCCTTTTCTATCTGCTACCACCCATTGGTGAGCATGTCTCATCTCTTACGCTCACGCTAAATCCCGTGTGGCATGGGTGGTGGCAATAAGGCTTCCCAAGTGTTACGGCATGGGAGTAGCAAGTATGAGCATTGCCATCACCTTCTCCAACCTCACCAATGGGCGCCACCACTTCCTCCTCTATGCTACAAGGTGGAAGCAACTGTCTATACTCGGTGATGACGCCAAGTATCTGCCCGAGTGTGCCACCCTACCATCTGAGGATAATGCCGATTAGTGTTATGTATTTGATGTAGCAATCAGGATTTTTGTTGCAACAGGTGATTTAAAATGTTGGGATTATATCTTTTGGATGCTGCGGTGCTTTGAAGTGGATTTTTTCTCGAAAAAATTCTCAATTTTGCAACTGTTGCTGTTCATTGTTGCAATAAATGATTTGAAATGACTATATCTTTTTCTAGATGTTGCAGTAACAAATTCCTGAAGTAGATTTCTTGATGTTGCAACTAATGTTGCTCATTGTTGTAATAGATTATTTGAAATGTTGTGACTATATCTTTTAGATATTCTAGTAACAAATTCTTGAAAGTGGATTTTTTATGGAAGGGTTGGCTTTTTCACGGAAGAGTTGGTTATTCATTGCACACCCTACAAAGGGGTTATTTACTTTTGTAAAACTGAGTGGAACGGTTGGGATAGATATATCTCAGTAAGATTCAACAGGTGAGGGAGTGTGCCATAGAAAGTTTTTATCATAAATGCGAGCACTACTACGTTAGTCACTCTAAAAAAAGAGTGTCTGTTTATATTAGCTTTTAATTTTAACTTACAAATAGTAATAGCTTGTAGACAGAGATATATCTATATATAATTTTAGTCGATATAAATAAAGTTACTAATTAACTAATAGATTTTAGTTTAAAAAATACGACGAATAAAGGGACAGCCTATCTCTGCACAAGGGCCCAAACGCGCCTGCAAGCCCGGCCCAACAAGGCAGCCTGAGCACCTGAGTTGGATTTTCCATTTTGGAATCTGGAGAATATTTGGTCAGAGTGGGCGTTGATTCAAGTGGTGGTAGTCGGGTGGGTGGGGCCGTGTGGTTCTCTGGCTGCTCCTCGTTCGTGCGCGCACCGGCCGCCCCACCTCCATGGCGTCATCCCCTTCCTTCCCACTTCCTCCCCTCACGCAACCACCATCCACCCACCTCGCCGCCTAGGCCTAGCCCTCTCCTCCCCGAACACTCCTCACTCCCTCCCCCCGCCGCCGCCGATGAGCACCATGTCCGCCCCTTCCACCTCCACGACCTCGTTGCTGCTCGGCAGCGGCAGGCTCCCGCGGTTCCAGTTCCAGTCCCTCCGCGCCCCCGCCAAGCCCCCCTTCTTCTCCGCCTTCCCCTCCTCTACCCTGCTCCACGGCTGCACCGGCGCCAGGCCTCGCCTGCTGGCTCCCATCTCCGCCTCCTCGCTGCCCCTGCGGGTGACGGCTGCTCCTCCGCCGGGGGTGGAGGTGGAGGATGACACGGGGCGGGCGGCGGCGGTGAGGAGGGTGGCGCTGGCGGTGGCCTGCGGCGCGCTGGCGGCGGTATGGTACCACCGGGCGCTGGCCGTGGGGGCCACTGCGGCGGGTGCTGGTGCGGGGGCGTCCGGGGCGGTGGAGGCGGCCGCGGGGATCGGAGGGATGGCGCTGCGCGGGAGCTGGCCCAGGGTACTGCAAATTCTGCAGCTGATCAGGGAGCAGGGGCTCATTCTCGCTGCGTTGCTCGGCCTCTCCGCCTTCTTCTCCATGGCCGAGACATCTATCACGACGCTCTGGCCCTGGAAGGTGCGTACATAGCAAGTTCCCCGAAATCCATTTTTTAAACTCCCTTTTACTGCTTACCAGTATGTGAAATTGGTGCCGAGACATGATAAGAGTTAGTGTCATCATATATGAATCATGATGCTTATGCTGCTTACTATGCAATCAATTCACTTCACCGGTTGACGGAGGTAGGATATGGCCGGATAGTTAGATGAGCAGGTTGATGGTCAGTGTTGGGAGTAGTGCCCACTGCTAGGGAGGGGGAATTTGGGTCTGGGCCCTGGGGTGGAGCTTGGTGGGGCAGCAGTTGTCTCCGGGAGATGGTTATGGTGATTTGGGCAATGCCAGTGCTGGGAGTGGCATCGGCGGCCAAAGGAGGGGGTGTTGTAGAGACCGAAGAGGGTGTCTAGGAGAGGTAATCAGTGAGGGGACTGGGGAGCCTCATTGGCATCTTGTGTAAAACACTATAGTCATGCTGCTTTGGGAATTATGCAATCAATTTACATCACGAGGTTATGGAGGTAGGATAAGGATAGCTGAATGGCGCGTTTTATGAGCAAGTGATGCCAGTTTGCAGAGTTGAGTTTGGTGATGGCATTGGGGGAGGGGGGGGGGGGGTCAAGGGGTGGGCAACAGATGTCAGTGTTCAAAGCTAGTGGCATTCTGTGCTAGTTCAGCCTAGTTGTCTAGAGGAGGTGGGCAGTGTTATTGAGTAGCGGTGGCAGCAGTGAAGAGCTGTCATGGTGTAAGGGGTTATGCAAGGAAGATACCATTTTTCTGGAGAAAAAGGGGAATTGACCCTGTAAAGGTTTACCAGTCCCAAGCAATTTATAGTTTGGTAAATCAAAATACACATTTTCCATCCCTTAATACCATGTTAGCATATCTATGGCGTCAAACTGGATCTCCACACTGATACCCCTGTAAGAGTCAGTGAAAGCACATTGTCACCTTCCTGTCCATGTGTATCCAGATTCAGGTGCTAATTTTGGTTATCTTCTAAAACTCCAACCAAAATACTAATGAAATTCAATTGAAGGATTAGATATTTTATCACATGATTTTACAATTCAAGTTTAATTGGGCTTTATGTATAGGTTCAGGATTCAAGCTTTAGGTTCAGTACTATTTTGTCTTTGGAGGTCTAGGTTTAATGCAATTTATCATTTAGGGTTTAAGGTTTGGGCATAATTTTGGTTTAGTGATCAGGAGTTACTGCCAGAATCTTCCCAAATCATCACATCTGGTTTGAATTTTGATCTGGGTGGGCAAACTTTCAAGTGAATTACTCAGTTTTGAATACCTAGCAAGAAACATAGAAAGGGCAATTCTGTTATGTCTAATGGTTTTGTGGGTACATCTCCGTGGGGATAAGATTTGCAGCAGTAACTTAATTGTTTCTTTTTGTTCATGGGTTATGTGTTTTATATTTTTCCATCTGTTTTTTTATTTATTTCTCAAATGTTGTGGACTGATGGCCCTCTTTTGATTTAATAAATGACTATTTGCTAAGATTTGCTGTGCCGCTCCATCAGGTCCGTGAGCTGGCTGAAAAGGAACCTGAGAATGGTGTTTTCAAAATGCTCCGAAGTGATGTCACTCGCTTCCTAACAACCATACTCATTGGCACAACGTAATTTATGGCTTTTCTGTATTGTGCAGTGTTTCTTATAATTTTATTTTGTCAATCATACTAATTATTTTCTTCCTCATCCTGGGGATATATTTATATGAAATAGTGTGGTCAACATTGGTGCGACAGCAATTGTGACTGAGGCAGCGACCGCAATGTTTGGTGAAGCAGGTGTCAGTGCGGCAACAGGTGTCATGACTGTATGTCTTCTCTCTCATACTGATCTTCTACTCTTATGTAGTCTGTTCTCTAATCAGTTTAAGTGGTTTAGGATTCTCTTTAACTGTCGATCCTTTTGTTTGCAGGTTGCTGTTTTACTTCTTACAGAAATCACACCCAAAAGTGTTGCAGTCCACAATGCCACAGAGGTTGCTAGGTTTGTGGTAAGGTGAGCGACATGTAAGCATAACTTAGTTTCAAAGAAGTTTTGTTCAAATGCTGTTCTTGTTTTCATAGTATTTGAATATTATATTTCTGTTGTGATATATCAGACCAGTTGCATGGCTTTCACTGATTCTGTATCCAGTTGGACGGATTGTTACTTTTCTGTCTATGGGGATGCTAAAGATTCTAGGGCTGAAAGGGAGAAGGTAGGATCATACATTCTACTATTCTTCAGTATTTCTTGCTCGGCTTGTGTATTACTGTTAAACGCTAGTTCTTGATCAACTGGGCATCCCATTTTCTTATTTAAAAATGTCTCCATCTTTATAAACAACTCCAACAGTGAGTATGGCAGCCCCAAAAGGGGTCTATACCTGGATGTCCTTGGTGATCCCAATTTAGATATAATTTAGTCCCTGGTTAAATTAAGGTAAAATGTGAGATGCTCTTAAGAAGGTTACAACAAATTCCTTCCATCAGCTTTTGACTGGAAAACAACTGTGAAGCATGCAGGGAAGGATCATGTCCTCTTAATTAATACAAGCTTCCAAGAACGTTTTTTCGTAGTTTTTTGTAGATTGCTTCAGTGAATCTCACAGGGTAGTTTCAGGAGCTTATACCCACTTGTTCTCGGTAGGAGGTATAACCTGGGGTGTAAATGGATTGTGTGTTGCCCAAAACCCTGAACCAAATCTGCATCCGTATTCTTCAAACCAATTTTGATAAACACAGATAGCACAAGGATTTGAATATGAATCAAATGGTTATCAGATGTAGATACATGTAGGATTGACTTGAATATATATGGAAATTGAGTATGCATTTGTACTAGTTGTAGTTTCTAAACCGTTATTTATTTCATAGAAAATTAAAATTTCTATATTTTAAATCAACAGACAGCAGTATGTTACAATTCAAATAATATTGCACACATTGTTCATGAAAGATTTAATTACAAATTAGATTTGTTGCAAAGTTAGTGATTACTTCTTATATAAATTAAATTTGAAATTGCATTTGGACAAGCACATATAATGATCTTTATCGGATTTTTATTAAATATATATATTGAGCCTCAGATCTAGATAAGGATTTAGGCAGTGTAAATATTTTGTGCAGATGCGAAATTCTTGACAAAATCCACATTCTATCTTATTCAGTAATTGGGTAATTTTGTCATTTCATATATATTCTTTTTTTAAAAACATCCCTAGCTGTAACTGCAATGGATATACATTTTTTTAAGAGCAGGCAGTTCTTAATATTAGCCTACCCTAACTTGTTTGGGACAAAAGGCTTTGTTATTGTTGTTGTTGTTGTAGGCAGTTCTTAATATTGGGCTCTGTATGCACTTATTTTCTTCAGTGAACCATATGTTACTGAAGATGAACTGAAGTTAATGTTACGAGGAGCGGAGTTGAGTGGCGCAATTGCAGAAGATGAACAGGTTAGATAGTGATATAATATGTATAGTTGCTTATCTATGTTCTTGTCTATTCCCTTTTTATCGTTCTTAGTTTGGTGGATCTCATAGTACATCTTTTGTTCCATCCAATGGGTATTAATCTTCACTTACATTTTTATGTCATTGTTTTTATGGAAGACATATTGTTCCTCAGAGAAATATTGTGTGTTCTGCATTACATTCCAGGGAAATAGTGATTATTTACTAACATTCTTCCTTACTTTCAATTGCTGAATAAAGCTTGCATTTATTTGATCACATATGTCCTCAACATCTGCAGTCCTGGAGGGTCTTTTAATGGAGATTCCATTTTCTAAGGTCTCTGTAGGCAACTATACAAATTACAATCCATGTATACCAGATAAAAGGCATTCATTCTGCATCGGGGATGTTCATTCTACACTTGTTATTGGGCGGATAGAACTGTAAAGTTGAGAAGGCAGAAATTGTTTCTGTTACTACTTTTGTTGAGATGCTATGAAACGAAGCTTAATTCAAAGTCATGCAGAACATTAAAGCCAGCCCCAAAAACATCATTCAAAGTCATGCAGAACATTAAAGCCAGCCCCAAAAACATCAGTACAATGTACATTATGTATCTGTCTAGTACAGTAGTACTGTGAATTTCTGATTTATCCCTGCTTGTGCAGGATTCTGTTCTAGTTAGTCCTGATTTGTTATATTCAATGGCTAAATCGTGTAACAGGATATGATCGAGAATGTACTTGAGATTAAAGATACACATGTCAGGGAGGTAATGACACCTTTGGTGGATGTAGTTGCTATTGATGCTACTTCAACACTGATTGATTTCAAATACTTATGGGAAACTCATCAGTACTCTAGGTATTCTCAACTGTCCTGTAGCATGTATCTTCAAGTCTTGTAATTGACCTCTGCAATTATTATTCCAGAGTTCCTGTATTTGAGGAGCGCATAGACAATATAGTTGGAATTGTATATGCAATGGACATGCTTGAATATGTTGAAGAGGTCTGTCTCCTGTTTACTACTTAATTCTTAAAAATTAATCAGGTTGATTCTTGTTTGCTCTGCATGATGATTTTCTGAAGAAAGATGCATTTTGCTTTTGAAGGTTGAGAAGTTGAAGGAAATCACTGTGAAGGAAATTGCACATATGCCCACATACTTTGTTCCAGGTAATTTTTAGTACCAGACTACCAGGGCATTTATTCTTGACAAAGGGGTCTGATAATACATAAAAAGAGTTATGCAACTAATTAACTAAACACTCTCTTTTAGGAGGCATCCATCTATCTTTTTAAACTAGTTTACCGAATGCTTTTGAAATGTTATATTTAGGGCACTGGTTTATTTTTCTTCGTAATGTTTTCTCCCTTGTCATGGATGTAAAATATGCTCGTTTTTCATCTGGCAGATTTAATGTCTGTTTGGAACCTTCTAAGAGAGTTCCGTATCAGGCAGGTTCATATGGCGGTGGTCCTCAATGAATATGGTGGAACTATTGGTGTACGTCTAAGAAACCCATCCTTTATACCCAATGCTTTTACAAAATAAACTTAATTCACTACTTGTTGATAATTGTAATTTTGGGTTTCATCCACCATAGTTTGTTGTTTTATTGGACTCATTTCATCATTTGTTTTGACTCAATTGAAAATTCAACGCTGTTAACTCAAATCCGTTCTCACTTGCAAGTATGTGATGAGTAGTCTGGTTCATCCAGATAGGTCATTTCTATCCTCAGGATATGATGATATTTCAATGGTCAAATATCTACATTATTATGGGGGTTACTATTCAGTTTAAGGCCACATTTTTTAGTGTGAAATTGTGCATGCAAAGCCCAGTTTAAGTGTTCTCTGTGCAAACATGTGCGGAGACATGTCATTGTTGGAAATTTTTGTTATGGCTCTGAGAAATCTGGGATTGACATGTTGTAACCATGTGTCTAATTCCAACCCACACCTCTAGAAAATAGTGAAACTAGATAAGCAAGGAAAAATAAAAATAATTTGGTGCTTCACCCCACAGCCAGAGCTCCCTCCTAGGGGGGCTAACAAAGTTTTTTTAATCACTTTATTTTTTTTTTACAAAGACTTGAAAGTTGATGAATGATGATTCTCTATTATTTGCATGCGCAACTGACAAGATATCCTTTATACTGCACTATCTCATGACTATTTCTCATCCAAAGTTCTAAATGTTTGGATAACACCAGTCCATGTTGGAACTATTGTTGCTCATGTAATTACTTAGGCTTAGAGCAAGGATCCTTTCACCTCCTAATTAATATCTATGTGTCCTCTTGCAGCAAGTATTGTCATATTGTGCTAATATAATGTTGATCAAAACAGCTTTTAATTTCATTTATCCTCAAATGTAACTCTTACTTGGGGACCAATTTTCTGAGTACTGACAAATTGCAGATTGTGACATTAGAAGATGTGGTTGAAGAAATAGTTGGTGAAATCTTTGATGAGAATGATTCAAAGGTGATTATTTCAGGAACTTCTTGTTTCTCAATTCAAATTTGCAATTCAGTATGCAATGCCATTTACTTGCATGATATTTATGTGTTTGTTTTACATAGTTCTAGAAGTGGTGATAGCTTGCACTCCTTTTTCTATGTTCTTTTCATGCCTTGTGTTTACTTTTTTTTTTTAAAGAAGCGGCATTTCATCTTCTCGGCAACAAATTGCTCTGCTGTGGTCTGAACTGAGGAATTTTATTTAGCAGACTAACTGTACTGTCATGAACCTTAGCTTATGATGGGGTAAATGCCATAAAGAAGGCCAGGACAGCACCGATTGAAGGGGATGGGATACTAGAATAGGGAGAAATAGACCATAGTTGAGGGAGAAAGCTTTTGATGAGATAAAGACGAAGTGTTTTATAGGGCTGAGTCGATTTGTCCCCTAATATTCAAAAGCTGTCTTTTAACAATCCAATCCAACTGAAACTATCTTTACCAATCCAATCTAAGTCAAACTCTTAAGAATTACTTCCTAATAAAACTAACAGATCAAAACTGAAACAAACTAATAGGTAATACCGATGCTTCCTTGCGCTACAGTAATGGCGGTATTGTTGCTGCAGTGCCTTGCTACAGTAATTTCTTACAGCAGCTGCTGTTAGTGAGACCCACACATGACGGCACTGAGCCATGCCAATGTAGTCACATGTAGGATCACATTGTCAAAAGCTAGTCATATGGGCCTAAATGTAGGATCACGTTTGTCAAAGCTGGTGGTGACGATCAAGGATCGAAATACCGGAACCAAGGCAAATCCTGGCCGCCGGGCGGTACCGGTAACCGGCCGGTAACCGGAAATTCTGGATAAAAACCGGATAAAATTTGGCAATTGAATTTTGTGTGTGAGGCGGGAGGAGACCGGTAACCGGTCGGTTGCCGGAAAAACCGGTGAAAAAACCGGTGGAATTAAGATTTATATTAGAAGAGAGTTTTTGCACTTGATAATCCGATCCCTGGTTACATTTGAAATAATAAAAATACAAGTTAATACATTGTGCTCCAACGCGAAGGTTGTGCAATGTACTCATTGTTATCATTGTGGTCAAGTCCTTCAAAATGAGCTAGGTGGTAAAGAGGATAAGAGATGTCCGAGGACGAATGAGAATCATCAGCAGAAGATAGTAAATATGCATTAACTACAATTGTAGATGGCATAGGGGGCTCACCTTCCTCATCTAGCAGAGGCTTTGAGTGGCTCATGGAGCTGTCAAGCCACTCATGGATTGAGTTTGCGCTGCCATACATGGTGGCATTAATGAGATCTCCAAAAGGATCTACATCCCTATCTTCATTCCTAATCTCATGCTCTTGCAATCGTAGCCTTAGATTGTAGTGGACACTCTTGTAATCGTAGCCTTAGATTCCTAATCTCATCCCTATCTTCACCAAGTTCTTGTGTAACTTTGATGGCAGCATGAAAATAAGGACACTCTGCCTTATTTCCAGGAATGTCATTACTATGAAACCACTTAGCTCAAACTTTTCCAAGTTTTGACTTTGCTTCTTTCTTAAGAGTTGTGTCAATGCGAGGTTGGACGGGTGCCCGACTACGCAAAATATCAGAATCAACTCTCATAGACTTCGTCCTACCAAACATCCTCGAAAGAGCATTACTTCCTGTTCCGCTTCCTGTGGCACTTTCACTACCTCCATCATGTTCAAATGTTGCACCCCGGGCTCTTGCCCTCTGCTCGAGCTGGTGCAACTCCAATAACTGTCGGCGAGCCCATTCCATCTGTTTTTCCTCATCATCATCAAATACATCTTCACGTGATGTACCACGTGCTACACGCTCTGAAGCAACTTGCTCCATTCTCAGGCGCTCATCTCTAATAGATTTCTTCTTGACCTTCGTTTCTTCTATATTTGCTAGCATGGGCCTTCTCACTTCTGCCGAAACCCCACTGCAAGGAATAACATCCCTGTGCTTCGCAGCAAGATGTTCTTTCAGGCGTGTTACACCTCCGCCTGACTTCGTAAGCTTACAATATCTGCACTTCCAACCAGCACCTCCTAGTCTCTCTCCATGGTCCCAAACATTGATACTTTTACCAGCCATCACTACAATATCATGCAGCAACAAACATATGTATCAGTAAGGCACAAATATGGATAAAGGTAATATCTCAAGCGAAGCAAAGAATGTTGCTAATATTTCTCAGATCCATATAATAAACAAAAAGCTAGCAATTGCTTGCTTTGTTGAGTCTTCTTTTCTTCGCTGCCGCTTCGCCGCCGCCGCCATGCGCTCTGCCGCTGCGGGCTCGCTTTGGTTGCCGTTGATTCTTCGCTTCTCTCTCTCTCTCTCCCCCCTTTCTGCTCTGCTACTTTTCTCCCCCCACATGTAGAGAATATTGTCCTTCACATGCAACACAAAAAAAAATTACTTTCTCATGCCCCCTGGAACCCATCCAAACATCTACAAATTCAATTTTTTGAAATTTGAATTTCGCCGTTTTTCCTCCCGTGGCTAAGACAGTAAGTAAAACCGGTTACGTGGTAACCGTGGGTTACCGCCGGTATTTTGAACCCTGGTGACGATACAAGATACTATTTCTACATCAAATACAAGTTATTACATCCTGAGTACATTGAGTCCTTCTGGGGATCTGTAATCTGTTCGCAAATGTACATTGGCATGCTAATTCGTCCTTTTTTTTAATAACTGACGCTGTTGATTTTACTATTCAAACTTCGATTGTTATTTTCTTAACGATAAATATGTAAATAATTACAAATATACAATATTATTAATGTATTTTTTATGACAAATCTAACATTATGATTTTCATTTTCCCGAACTAAATGTTTAAAAGTTATTATTGGTCAAAGTTTGAATAGAAAAAGTCAATAATATCAGTTACTAAAAAACAGAGGGAGTAGCAAATTAAATGCCAATTGCCCTGTTTCAGGATGACTGGAATGAGAATAAAAAAATTAAAAGAGATATGTAGTTATGACCAAGGTTCGAAAAATCGGAACCGGGCCAAATCCCGCCATTGGCGTGCACGGAACCGCCTACATTCTGGAAAACCAGTTAAAATCCGGTTAAATTTTGGCAAATGAAATTTTTGAAGGGAGCGGGAGGGAACCGGTAACCGGTAGGAAACCGGAAAAACCGGAGCGGGAGAGCACTGATTTGAGCATGCACATGGGGTTTCCGGTTTTTAATGCGCATGCATGCATGCGGAAGTTTAAGAGGCATGCATGCGGAAAGTTAATGCGCATGCACAGCATGCACACGGGATTTTCGGTTTTTAATGTGCATGCATGCGGAAGGTTAAGAGGTATGCATGCGGAATGTTAATGCGCATGCATAGCATGCACACAGGATTTTCGGTTTTTAATGCGTATGCATGCATGCGGAAGGTTAAGAGACATGCATGCGGAAGGTTAATGCGCATGCACAGCATGCACACGGGATTTCCGGTTTTTAATGCGTATGCATGCATGCGGAAGGTTAAGAGGCATGCATGCGGAAGGTTAATGCGTATGCACACGGGATTTTCGGTTTTTAATGCGCATGTATGCATGCGGAAGATTAAAAGGCATGCATGCGGAAGGTTAATGCGCATGCATGCGGAAGGTTAATGCGCATGCACAACATGCACAAGGGATTTCCGGTTTTTAATGCGCATGCCATGCATGCATGCGGAAGGTTAATGCGCATGCACACAGGATTTTTTTGAAATTTGCATCTCGGCCGGTATTTTCCCTCCCGGTCGGCGCCGGTAAAACCGGTTATCGGTGGTAACCGGCCGATTACCGCCGGTATTTCGAACCTTGGTTATGACCGTCAACTAATATAAAATCACCTCGATAGCTTGCCAACTTTTATTTTCTTAGTATTTATGTGCTTACATTCTCGTAGAAGTTAGAATCATTGCCACTCATAACCAGGTTTCATAAACCAGACCAGGTTGGTTACTGGTCACCACTGGTTTGCCAGAAACTAGCTAGCCCTGATTCTATAGTGAAATTTTTTTTTCAAAATTATGGTGCAGCGGGAATTAAATGGAATCTTGAGGAATCATTCTGAGTTGTCCATAACTAATGCTAACTCGGACTAAATCGGCATTAACTTGGTATTAAAATCAGCAGGGCTTCAATATCCTGACTCTTCCAGTGCTGGAATCGTCTGGTTCCCAGTTCCCACTGAGTTTTCTGAATTCTTGTCATAAGTCAACAGATTTTTTCCCATTTAATAAACCAGGAGCTTTTTGTTGTTTCTTTTCTTTTTCTTGCTTTGGTAGTCTCACATTTCCTTATGCAACCCATTTACCCTTATAGGAGGAAATCCAGAAGAAAAAAGGTTATATAGTAATGCGGGAAGATGGAATGTTTGATGTTGATGCAAATACATCGATAGACCATCTATCTGAAGAGCTTGGTGTTAAAATACCAGAGGTATATTTCTCATTTGATCTTTGCTTTCTCTGCAAGTTGCTATGCACTCCCTCCGGTAAAAAAAAGAGTGTCATTTTGGACATTGGTGCGGTCTCCAAAATGCAACTTTGATAACGAATGTATATGGCAATATATTTTTAAATTTTAATAAAATTGTAATATATTGGAGACAAATGTTTATGTCATTTTTATGTGGTTGATATAAATATTGAAAAATTTGTTGGTCCAAATTCGAACACTTTGAGTGCACATTTCCCATGGTGATACTTTTTTTGTGACTAGGAGTTCAGCTTATTATATGATGCTCCAAAGAAAAAAGATGCATTTTCTACATTTTCCATAGAAAATTTGAAATTAGTCCATGCCATATTAAAACCCATCCCCTCTGTCTGTTCCCTTAAATACTTTTGGATGTTATTCTCTTATACAGCAATTTGTTACTTCCAGGAGTTATCTTAAACATTATATCTTTTACCTCTCGAAAGGATGGTTCAAACTAATGTTACCTGTATCTTCATCTGTGCATGTACTTTCATGTGCATCATTTCATGCCATTTGAAGGTTAGATGTGATATGCACCTAGGCTATTGATGAATGATTAATCGATGATAGTATATGCAATAAAATTTTTTCACTTGTGCCCTGTCAAGACTCAAAAGTCAAAATATATAGTTGAACTAAGGTGGATATCTGCTGTTCCCTGATTGTCACTTCATTGGTTTGAGGTTTTCTGTTGATTCCTGCATAAAGCATCTTCCACCCTTAGAAAAATATGGCACTTGAACTATACTGAACAAAATGTTGTTTTAGTGAAATATGCTCCTGACAATCATGATTTTTTCTTTTAGAATTGACTGAAATCCTGAAGCACTTGGAAATACATCTATTTGCAGGGTCATCAGTATGAGACGGTGTCTGGTTTTGTCTGTGAATCCTTTGGCTATATACCAGAAGAAAGTGGGAAAATGCTTGTGATACTCGAAAAGGATAACAGAAAAGAAAATGATGAATATGAGGAGGAAGGCTCTGATCACCAAGATGATAGAGAAAGAACTCAAGCTTATGAACTTGAGGTAATTGTGACAATACTTTGTTTAATTTCTGTTTGCAGCAAGATCTGGCACCAGGTATTTAGTACTGCAATGTAGCTAGTATTCTTTGGTTTCCTTGTTGCCGCTAGAAAGATCACACTAGAAATTTACTCATTCTTGTTGCCAGGAGCCCAGGACTATCATGAACCCTGTCTCTTAAAATAATTATCAGACTAAGAACAATGATGCATATACATCTCATGCCCTTTCGTTCTTACATCATTTCATAGGACTAATAGTAGCACTGTTATTAAGTTAACTAGTTGATGAATAGTCGTCTAGTTGGCCGGCGGCGAATGACTGGAGGCAGCTACTCGAGTAGCTATGGTTGTTGGCCGACTGACTCAACTTGGGCTTGTCGTCGACTGGCTACGAGTAGTTGGCCGACTAACTCATTGCGCGAGAAGGCGCACGCAGTGCGGGAGAAGGTGCACGCTGGGCCTTTTTGGGCCACCTTCGGGAGGAAATAAGAGAGAGCGAGGCAGAAAGAGGCTCTCACTTCCTCAGCGCGCAGAGACAGCGGCGGTAGCGGCTTGGCGATTTCCACCGTCGACCCCAGCGAAATTGCACTCCCCGCCATCACTACCACCCGGATCGGCCTCATCGGCATTGCCTCTTGCTGGATCCCACTCCTCGCCGACCGGGAGAGGGGAACCCTAGCCATCGCTGCCTCCGTCCTCGCCGCCGACAGTGCCCGCCGCCACCTCCTCCTTAGCCCTCCCCTGCCTTAGCATCTCCTCCTGCTCAGCCCACAACACTACTGCCACTTCCTCGGTGCTCCGTAGTTGCGTCGACCCCTGTCCACGCCGCCGCCGCCTCCTCGAACTTCCCTCCGTTGACCCGAGCCGTGGTGACCGGTGAGCACTCCAACCTCCTCCCCTTTTCTCCTCTCCTTTCCTTCCTCTAGCAGTAATCTCTCCTCTCCTACCCCTCCCTAGTCGTTGTTGACCCCTGTCCATGCCGCTGCAATCTCCTCCTTGGACTTCCCTAGTAGTTGTCGACCCCCGTTGGCCCTTCCACAACCACACGACACCGCCGGACTACCCGCTGCCACCTTCTCCTTGGCCCTCCCCAGTCGCCGTCGACCTGAGCCATGGTGAGCACTCCCTCCTCCCCTTTCTCCTCTCCTCTCCTCTCCTTCCTCTCGTCTCCTTCACTGACTTGTGGAATGTGGAGTAGTATTAGCAGCAGACTAGCATTATAGCAGCAGCAGCAGTAGTAGGCGAATAACAGTAGTACTAGTAGCAGTAGTTAGCACTAGTAGTAGCAGTTAGCTAATATTAGTAATCGAATCCTTATGGAATGGATCAATGGAACATGAATCCTTATTAGAAGAGTGATTCGTAAAACATTCTGTTGCATTCCCTGCTTAATGCCAACTGCCAAGGAGGTATGTATTACCTGTCTTTCACTGTTTCTTTTGTTGTGATGAAATGACGAAATGCATTTTTGATGCTTGTTGCTTGGTCTGATTTTTAATGGAACAAATTGTAACAAATATCTTTAGTTCTGTTCTGAATGCAAGTCGACAGGTAGTCGCAAATGTTAAGGATAGAATAGGATTGTTATTTGTTTCCTTATATGCCTCGGTTTTCTTATCTGTATATAGCATATTCCTCTGTATATCCCCCTTATACTCTCTATATGTATTGCTCTTTGAGCCTCATGAATACAAACAATATTCATAACATGGTAGCAGAGTTAGGGTAGTTTTCCGCACCTTTGCCGAGGATTCGCCGCCGCCACCGCCCCGCCGCTCTCAGTTTGCTACCCGCCATCCGCTGCTCTGATGTTTTCGCCGCCGCCCAGGCTGCCGCCGCCAAGGCCACTGATCCACAGGTTGCCAGTCGCTCCATTGGCCGTCTCGCTGCCGCCGATCCGTTGCTGTCGCCGCCATCGCAAGTTCGCTGCCGCCCCTATGTTCGTTGCTTTCGCCGGCGGCGATCGCGCCGCTACCGCCTCCTACCGTCCGGTAGACCGCTGGCCGTCGTCCGGCCCTGTCGGAGCCGCCACTCGTTGGTTCGCCTATTGCCCGGAGGAGCTTGACCGACACCCGCTCGTCCCAGATTTGATCCACTTGATCAGATGTAGTATATTATATTAATGCAAAAAAGAAAAAAAGGAAAAGAAAAAAAATGTTGATCTAACCGTTGCGCTGCCCAGCGCCGCCTGTTAAACTTCGTTGCTTTGGTCGCCACGCCGTCCAGTGCCGCCTACCGATGGCTTCCATTCCATTAGCTGCGATCCCATTCTCGGGAACAAAACTACATAGGACAAACTACAGGTTGTGGTCTTCACTCATATAGATCATGCTCGATGGTCTCCGCGTCTAGGAACATGTCACCGGTGCACGACCTTCTCTGCCACTACTGGTCCTGCCTCTTCCTAGGCCGTCTACTTCTGCACCTGCAAATGAGGCTACCAAGAAGGAGACAGAGGTGGTTGCTGCTGCTGCTGACGCTGCTGATGAGGCTTTCCAGTAGGCTATTGACGCCTTCGAGCGTTAGTGTGCTGATTAGGCCCATGTTCGTGCCATCCTTGTGGTCAGCGTCGACTCCATTCAGCCAGACATTGTTGGTCTGTGGTCCACTCGACAATCTCGGAGTACTTGTGTGAGCGATATCAGCAAAGCAGTGATGCTTAGTTCTTTTCGTTTCAACGTGTGTAGGAGGTGCTTTGCTAGGGGATTCTTCCTTTGACGACTTCTTCTGAGCTCTGGCCAGTCTCTAGCACTAGGTGGCCTCTCCACTTTGTCAGGAGCATCATAAAGTGTTGAAGGCGGATTATGATCATCTTTGTCTTTATGATTATCTGTCGTCTTCGCCCAGAGTTTGAGCCTGTCAGGGCTCAACTGCTGAACCGTTCGCTGTGATCGACCATCACCGAGGCCCTTTCGACGCTTTGGGCTGAGGAGCTTTGTCTTGGGTTAGCAGCATAGTCTGTTCCGACTGTGCTTGCTGCTCCTTCGACTACACCGGCGGTCTATACTTCGACTACGGTCCCTCCTCAGGTGCTTATTTCCGCTCCTGTTTTCGCACCAACTGGAGTTCAGTGCAACTATTGCAATAACTTCGGACACGAATACCAGAGTTGTGCGGTGCGGAAAAAGTAGAACAAGCCGTGTGGGGGTGGATGATACAAGGGGGGCAAGGAGGCCCTTCCTTCGCAGGAGGATAGACCAGCTCGTTAGGTTCTCAGCGAGGTGACTCTGTTCAGCAGCTCTGCTAGGCTCTACTTCAGCAGCTCTCATAGCTCAGCGGGTTCTGTCAGTCTAGCTCATACATCTCTCCTAGGTATCTCTTGGGTTCTGGATTCTGGTGCCTCTTTCCACATGATACTGGATTTCACATCTCTCACTTCAGTAGGACCTATTTTTCCTATCTCTGTTCAGACAGCTGACGGTACTTTTTACTGCCATTTTTCTAGTCAATATTCAACCCTCTTCTGCTCTTCAGGGTGGGATCCCAATTGAGTCTCTGTGGCAACACTCTTGATTATTCTAGTCTTTGTCTCTTTGGGTTTGTATGTTATATTCTTCTTGCACCCTGTGAGCGTACCAAACTGACTGCTCATCCGTGGAGCGCATTTTTCTGGCCTAGAGCGTTGCGCACAAGGGATATCGTTGTTGGGATCCTGTTGGCCGACAGATGCTCATCGTGGAGCGCATTTTTCTTCCTCACTTCAGCATCTTTTGTCGAGTCACTTTCTTTCCTGACTTTTCTTTCTACCCCCATAGTCACTATTACACAGCCTTCGGTCTCTTCGGTGCCTTTCACAATCGACGTCTTCTTCACCACTGGCACCCTCTCCAGAAGATACTTCTGACTTTATTCCTTCTTATCCTTTCTACTATACTCATCGTCTGTGAGTTGAGGATTTTTCTGATGTGCCCTCTCATTTTGATGGGTTATCCTCTTCGGCCTCTTCTCGATATGCCCTCCATGATCGTCAGTCTATTCGGTCTCCTGAGCGTTTTGGCTTTAATATCGTTGCTCTTGCCGAACCGACTTCTTATCATGATGCTGTTGTTTATCAGGAGTGGCAGCATACGATGACAGAGGAGATTGCTGTCCTTGAGCGTACTGGCACCTGAGATCTTGTTTCTTTTCCTGCGCATGTTGCTCCTCTCACGTGTAAGTGGGTTTATAATGTTAAGACCCACTCTAATTGTTCTCTCAAGCATTACAAGGCTTGTAGCACGTCTTTTTTAGTAGAAGGATGGTCGTGATTACGGTGAGACCTTTCCTCATGTCGCAAACATGACCATGGTTCGCACTCTCCTAAGTCTCCTTGCTGTGGTCTCTGTTGACAGTGGCTTATTTCTTAGTTAGACGTCAATAATGCCTTTCTTAATAGCGAGTTGTGTAAGGTCTACATGCAGTCGCCCCTTGGGTAAGCTGTTCCTGATGGTATGATTTGTCACCATCGTCGATCTCTCTGTGGCCTCAAGTAAGCTCATGCCTAGTTTGATCATTTCTCTTCTATTATCACTGCAGCTGGTTTCTCTGCTAGTGCTCATGATTCTGCTCTTTTTATTCACACTTCACCTCATGATCAGATGTTTCTTTTGTATATTGATAATATGATCATTATTGGAGATGATTCTTAGTATATCATTTTTATCAAAGAGCGTTTTCATGAGCAGTTTCTTATGTTTGATCTGGGTCTTTTTCGCTACTTTCTTAGGATTGAGATTATTTCTACTCTTGAGGATTTCTGTCCCAAGAAAAATATATTCAAGATCTTTTTGATCGTGCCTCTCTTACTGATCAGTGCAGCACGAAGACTCCTATGGAACGTAATGTTCACCTTTGTCCCACTGATGATGAGCCTTTTACTGATCCTACTCACTATTCCCATCTTGTTGGAAGCCTTGTTTATGATGGTATCACTCGTCTTGACATTTTGTATCATGTACATATCTTGAGTCAGTTCGTTTCTGCTCACTCAGCTCCACTACAGTTATATTCTTCGTGTTCTGTGATATTTTCGTGGAACTATCTTTTGTCTCTTTTTTCCTTACTCTAGCTCTTTATAGCTCCAGATATATTCTGATGCCATTTGATCTAGTGATCTCTCTGATCGCCGTTCTCTTTCTACTTATTATGCTTTTCTTAGTGGTTCTTTAATCGGTTGGAAGACTAAGAAGCAGACAACAGTTTCTCGTTCGAGTGTTGAGACTGAATTGCGAGTTATGGCTTTGTTGACTATGGAGGTTACTTGGCTACTATTGTTATTTGAGAATTTTGGTGTTTTTGTTTCTACACTGATTCTTTTTTTGTCTGACAGTATAGGTATTATTAGCTTTGCTAAAGATCTTGTGAAGCATGTGTTTACAAAGTATATTGGTGTTGATGTTTCCTACATACAAACAGATGCAGGACCAGCTTGTTCTCTTCAGTATGTGCTTTTAGAGCTTTATTTGGCAGACTTCTTCAGAAAGGCACATAATAGAGCCCAGCATAGCTTTCATCTTTTCAAACTTCATGTTGTTGATCCACCATAAGTTTGATGGGGTGTTAGATATGTATTATACCTGTATATTTTTCCTATTGTATAAAGGGTTATCTGCATATATTGTTATACCTGTATGTGTATATATACTGGTTCATTGACCTCATGATGAATACAATTGGTATTCATAACAGTAGGATCTGTCCTTTAACTAGGAACCCATATTGTAATCCGTTTTTACTACCGTTCTAAATTATTTTCTAAACAATTACCATTTTAATTTATATTGCCGTCTTTAATTGCAGATACTAGAAGCTAATGCAAAAAAGGTCGGCAAAGTCCGTTTCAAGCCAATAAGCAGCGAATGTGTAGATGTCGACAACAAGGGTGTGAACCGGCTAATTTCGAAAAAGATCATCAAACGGAAGAAAAAGGACTCGGGTGATTCTTCCGATAGTGATGATAACGAGTGTCCTGATATAACAGAAAATGGTTGCCCTGCAGAGCCACTTTCATACTTAGATGAAAAGGGTGCCCAATTGGAAGATGCCGGCAGTTCTACGGCAACAAGGTAACAAAGAAAACAACCAGCACCATTATACTACAGGCAATAATTACAGCTCACCACGCTCCTGCCCCTTGTTACAACCAAAGAGGAGGAGAAACACAGTAGGCAACCAAAAACAGCGAGAGTAGCACCGATGAGACGGTTAACAACAGCTTAGGACAACCTTTTTAGTAGCAGTAGTAGTAATCTTGAGGTGCAGTGAGGTGTCGACATCAACTTCACTGGAGACATGCTTGTGGGCCTTACTAGGCCACAGTTCCACAGCGAGCGAGTCGCCGCGGAGCTGGAAGGTTTTGCATTCACAGGCGGTGGTGGCCGGCACGACCGGAAATAAGTTAGCAGCAGTGTCACGCAGAGGCCTGCATGTGTACAGCAGCTCCGGGTGGAAGAACCATTTGACCGGCGCCTCCCTTGGAGCGGTGGCGTTACCGCCGCTGTGGGAGCGGTCGGCGCCGCCGTGGGGGGTGAGCATCTGGAGAAGCCTCTCCTCCCGCTTCTCCTTGATCCTCTCCAGCTCCCTGAACCTCTGCTGCAGCAGCGCGACGGAGGATAACATCACCGTGCCCTCGTTGCTCTGTATTCCCATTGCTGATCAGCTGATCAAGAGAACTGATGAGCTGACGATGATTGGTCAACACTTCTTGAGTTTCTGTTTGTCTGTGTGTCTGCTGTGTGTGTGGTTGGGTTTGTTGTTGAGGCCAGGGGTGGTGGTAGTGTGGTGGGCATGTGCGTATTTATAAGCAGAAAAGTTTTGTCACGGCGCAGCTTGTCGTCTTATGGTCGTGTTGCAAGTTGGCGACTAGATAAACGCATGCTTCTGCGTGTACTACGAGCACCTGTTTCACTCCCTCCTCTAAATCCTCCCGGGCTGGCACTTGCAGCACACGTCCCAACAGCTAGCTGCGCCGAGACGTGCTGCTGTCGTGGGGCTGATGGCAGGCGCGCAAGCGTTCGGCGGTTTTGCGTGCGCGTCGTGCGTGAAACGAACGGTGCTGGCACGTTGACTGGAAGGCACGCACGGCTGCTGGGGAACGGCGACACGGCAGATGGCGCGTGGTGGCTGCCGGCTTGCGGGTACGTAGGCGCGAGCGAGCGCCGTGCGACGACGCGTGGCGGCTATATGCAGGAATGGGTTTCCGTCAATCTTCTCCCCCACGTCTCTTTTATCACAGAAAAAGTTCAGATCCGACCCAGTTTCTCCGTATAACTCGTTTTAAAAAAAACCAATTTATTCCTAAAATTTCAACGTATCTTATTTTTACGTACCCTTTTTTACTAATTATATATAGGTCCTTGAGAGCGTTATTTTTGAAATATCACAATTTAATAGAGATATGTATGATCTAATGATATTAGTACGCCACTTAATAAGGTTATATATGGTCCAATGATATTATTATTTTAATTAGATTTACTATCTTTTTGGTCTGTGTGTATGATAAATTTAAAATTTATATTACGAGATAGAAGGAACATTATTGGGTACTAACTATATGAGCAGCATTACTACCAACGAGCAATTAAGAAAAATAGGATCTTCATTGTTCTCTATAGCATTGAGCCCTCAAGGCAACAACACCTTCGTTTCTTCCCAACGCACGGCATGACAGATTATGACTAGTATTTCTGTCATGTACATAACTTTCAACATTTTTCTATTGATGGTCACTGACGATGTTTGTGTTGTTTGTTGAACTGATATTTGTTGGTGAAAATATCTACTTTCTATAATGCAAAGAGAATATTTATGGCACACACTACTACAGAAAACCGTATTACAGACGGTTGAGAAATATCATCACAGACAATTTCGTGAGCCGTCTGAATTGATGGATCAATAATAATACGAGGTCATCACAGACGGTTGTTGAACCGTCTGTGGTGTAAATATCACAGACAATTTTTAACTAAAAATCGTCTGTGATAGTTGATAATTAAGTTAAAAACCGTCTGTGATATGCTTTTCTACCCTAAATCTATTTTTGTTTATTGGCTAGTCATGCCCTCTGAAACAAGTAACTCAACATGTACATGTATACATCCAATTCACATCTTAATTTATTTCACAAACATAAAACATCCAATTCACATATCAATTCATTTCACAAACATAAAACATCCATTTCGCAAATCAATTAATTGAAATGAAATAAAATATCCATTAACAAATACACAATTACTATTAATATCAATTTTATCCCAAAATGCCTTTTCTTCAATCATAAACAGACAATCGCACATCCAAGCATTGGTAGCTTGTACAACCTGATAAGTTCATCGATTATGGATTTGTTCCTTTTGCGAGACCTCGATTCCGGAGTGATAGACCAATAAAAAGATCTACATTGCATTTGCACTTCGAAGGTAACATATCTTTTCTTCCATCATAAACAGGCAATCGTCATCCAAGTATTGCTTGTTTAGCCTGACAAGTTCGTTGATTATGGATCTGTTCCTTTCGTGAGACCTCGATTCCGGAGTGATTGAGCAATAAAAAATCATTCTACGTTGTGAAAATCTCCATATGAGTTTTTGACTCTAACCAGCAAAAAGTATGTGCACTCTCCTCGAATTCGTGTAAGGTCGAGCTGTTGCAACGTAGTTGTAAGGATGGGCACAGCCTGTCGATAAGAATATCAATGTGTGTATATATATGACCTGATAAGTATGAAATAATTATGGGAAGATTGACAAACCTTAGGATTGGTGATCTTCAAGGAATCGAGGAGTAGTTTCATATGGTGGCAAACGTAGAATCTACACATGTTGCCCGGCGGCTCCTGGTGGCACTGCAAAAAATAGAATGTGTTAATTAAAAAGACATTACTACCAAGTGTTGTATAGGATTAATTAATGTGTACTAGCGAATATCAAAAAATTTCAAATATGTTTCAGGTCGTTGGCCCCTTCCGTCGAGCTACATGCCTCTGCAATGTACGTGGCGAACGACCTACGTGATTCGAAAAAGTTAGCTTAGTCATTCGGAAAGAAAGAAAGAGTATAATATAGTTATGTATGGAGAAAATGTACTTACCTATCTAGTAATTGGCCGATAACTGTGTAGTCGGTTTTGTTCTTACTTAAAGAATCAAGGTATATTGCCTTCCTCTATTTTGGTATAATTACAATTAAAATCCAATGGAACCCTTGATTCTAGGGCATAAGTACATATTACTTATCGTGGTGAGCCAGCAGTGCTGTTGTAATGTACCTCTCGACGAAGGATGCATCCTCGTTGATGGTATGCATGGCGACCAAGTGGGTCCAGAAAACTAACTGATGATTTGGATGATTTAGCTTTAGTCACCATATGTCTATATATATACACACAAAAGCAACAAATTATATATGATATTTATCGGTATGACATGAATAGAGACTGTGATTGTACACACTTACAGCGTCCAGCATCGAACAAGTGAGACGCCGAGAGCGTTGAGCGTGAAAAGATCAAATAAATCCTCAAAGGTCACCGCAAAGGCACAATCATGAACTTCGTGCTGTAAATGATTTGACCTGAATTTGACAACGATACCTGAGCGCCGTTCTCCTTGTAGCTTATTGGCCTGTTCCATATACCAAGAGTGTAATCTCTGGTAACTAAGACCTAGGATTAGGAGTCGCTCTACCGGGACGATAGCGGCTCGCCTAGCACGAATTTGCGGGCCAATGGTAGGTACATGATATCATCATGTCTTCTTTGATTTGCCTCTATTGCCTCGGCTATAGGTCGACTTCATGGTAGTCGACTATATATGTAGCACCGGTGCAAGTTGCTTCACCGGGAATAGCACCCGTGGACATGGCACCGGTGTAGGTTGCGGTGGGGCAGATAGGCTTTGTGGAGATGGCACCAATGCATTTAGTTCTGGTTCGGATTGCCCTTGTGGACCTGCCACCGGTGAAGAATCCTCTAGGTAGATGTCGCTTTTAGGCCACTAGATGAATGTTCCAATGGCTTGGCTTAGAGTCACGAGCTCATCGTTGGGGGGCTTGGGTAGCGGGACGACCTCGAAATTGGTATGCACAGCATCCACATTAACTTTTTTGAAGCCTAATACTAAAGGTGCACCGTGCACCCTGGCCTCGTGACTAGACGGAAACGCCTGACCCCAAGCAGCGCACAAGGGAACAGAGGCATATCTCACTTGGAGCTTTCATTTCGTAGGCTCCTACATAACGATAAAAAATTAGCTACTCCAATAGGCCTATCAACGGATCGAGCATTCCAGAGATAATAATTATTACCAGGATGTCGTCCATAGGAAATCTGGCCTCGCTTTCCGTCATAGGATTGGACGCGCAGCTACTCTGACGGTTGGGGGGCTGGCTAGCATAGGAGCGGCGGCGGCCTACTGATTTTCTGTAAATCTTCGCATCTCATCTTTGACGTAATCAGCCAGCTCCTCTCTAAGAGATGCCTTGACCTCCTCTCGTAGCCATGCGTCACGGTCGATTTTGGTTCTCTTCCTATTCTGATACAATTTGTAGTTATATGAGAAACCATGTTTCCAAGGAACTTAAAGCCCAAGGCCTCTTGTACGACCCGGGTGCTCCTTGTTTCCCAGGGCCGCAGAGAGTATATCTTTCTCCCTAGTTTTCTGGAATGATCCCTAGGAAGATTCTATACTCAGCGCTTCCTGCAAGGGCTCGACATTTCATTTAACTTCCTACGAAGTTGTGGAGTAATTACAAGCTACGTAGTTTGATATTTTACCAGGCGGTGGAACACTTTCTGGTCTGTAGGGTTTCAGAAGGAGATATCCCCTGTTGGTAGATGACATCGCTCTAATACAATTTCGAGCGTGCTCATCCGAGATCGTGGCAAATGGTGGGGCAGAGTCCCGCGGGATTGCTTGTTCGTCCTTATTCCTCCACAGCGGGATTTTACCCGCATACCCAGTTGTGCCGAGTCTGTAGGGGTATGTGTTTTTTGCCTGGAGGGCCTTGTGCGCTGCGCTTGCACTTCTAAAATCGTCGGTCGTTTTCATCGCCTTAAACTCTTCCCATTGTGGTTCTAAGAATGAATACTTATGAAAGGGCGTTAGATCCTTCTCCACGTACTGCTTGACAAGCATGCTCTTGAAGTTCTTCTATGCTTTGCACGCCGCTAGCAAGGCATGTGTTTTTACGGAGTCGTGGTGTTCTTCTAGGATCTCGAACGATGCAAAAATTTCTGTCAGTAGCTCACGTTTCCGAGTCTCAGTCACGGTGTTCCACGAATCGAATGTGATCTCAATTCGTTCTCATGCAACTATTCCGACCATTCTTCGAAATGCGCACACTGCTCAGCGAAGAAGGAGAGGGGTCCTAGATCCATCAACCTTTGTGATGGTAAATCGACCCTCAGGCTTTTTCGATAGTCCTCTTCCTTGGCGTTTTGATTTTGAAGCAGACGCATCTGGCGATGATGATGTTGAAGAATGTGCGGATGACATGTTGGCCTTCTCATATATGAAAAGTAAGCACAATGTAGCATATATATATATATATATATCAATATGAAAAGTACATATATTCATAAGTATATATATATCAATATAGATTACATGAAAGTACATGTAAGATTTAACAACAAGTAACATATATTCATAACAGTAAGATTTATGAAACAACAACAATTACATGAAACAACTATAGAAACATATACAGAAGCTGCCCAAAAAGATATGTTCATTAGCTCAAAGTCATGAACCCAACTATCATTAGCTCGAAGTCATGAACCCAACTATCATAAGCTCAAGTATATATATGTTCAACAGAAACATATACAGAAGCTACCCAAAAACATATACCTATATTCAAGTACTCAAAGTCATGAATCCAACTATCATAAGCAAGCTCAAGTACTCAACTATCATAAGCTATCTCAAGTACTCAACTAACATAAGCTAGCTCAAGTACTCAAAGTCGTGAACGAAACTACCGGAGTCGAGGGAGGTGGCGTCGGACTCTGGGAGGAGGAGGGCACCGGGCTTGGGGACCGGAGGAGGCGACGGACTTAGGGAAAGCGGCCGGCGATGGGCTTGAGGGACGGAGGTGGCGACGGGCTCGATCGGGAGAGCGGCGACGTTATGTCTCTGGGTTGGTATAGCTAATAACTGTAATGTACGCGCAAAACTCTATAATCACAGATGGTTCTAAACTAGAACCGTCTATGATAACGGTTCTATATTTATTATCACAGACGGTTCTGAAATAGAACCGTCTGTGATAATGCTATCACAGATGGTTCTGAAATAGAACCGTCTGTAATAAGCCCTTCTCTTTTTCGCAAACTGGAGTTATTACCTACCAATCAGCAAGCACTGTAATAAGTTCTTACGGAGTGTATTTCTTTACAACAGCCCAATGAAGATAGATATATATAAATGTAAAATCACATTTGTATGACTCATTCTCATATACATAAATGCAAATTCACGTATATATTACACATTTTCACATATACATAAATGTAAATTCACATATACATCACACAAATGCATTGTTATATACATCAATGCAAATTCACATATATATCACACACATGCATTATTATATACATAAATGCAAATTCCCACATATATATCGCACATTCTTTTTTGTTGGGTCGGTTACATAAAAAACTTGAACAATTTGGCTGACGAGTACAAATGGTTCTTCTTTATACCTGACACGTTGAAGGTCAACGGTAGTGACACCGTACTTGTCAACCTTCATCTATAGGAGATGCACCCAATGGCACCGAAATAAGCAAATCTTGAAAACCACGTAGTCGAGCTCTCAAATCTCTTATGTGAAACCATAATATGAGTTTCTTAACCCATCGGTACTGAACGCATCTATGCGGACACCGCTGTTTTGGTTTGTACTCTTTATATTCTGAGCTTTGTGTATAGAATGTGTACTCATTTATGTCATATCTTTTTCATGTCACAACTGTAAATATTGGTCCTTTTGCTAACTATGTCAGCATCTCACTTGATGAGCTCCTAGCGATTTGCTCTTTCAACCATTGGTTGAACTGACTGTTGTGTTGTCTCATGATCCAAATATCCGGCCGCTCTGGATTTGTTGCCGAAGCACATCCTTGTGCTGGTCGACATAAGGGGCCACTTCAGTTATGTGTTCCAAGACCGTGAAATGGGCTTGAGCATACGCGTCTATATCTGGAGTGATTGCTTTCCTTCCGATAGTTCCGATATCCTTGAGCATCTCCTCATGACGAGATTGAGACACCCCTATCGGTTGCATCTGAGTCATATATCGACACAAAACTCATTGACTGCTTCGCTTGCATAATCTTCGATGATGCTATCCTCCAACCGAGATCGATTCCGAACATAGGATTTGAGAATTCCCATGAACCTCTCAAACGGGTACATGCTACGTAAGAATATAGGCCCGTATATTTTTATCTCCCACATAATGTGAACAATGAGATGGACCATGATATCGAAAAACGAAGGAGAAAAATATATCTCAAGATGACATAGAGTCATCGCCACCTCGTCCTGTAGAGCATCTAGTCCTTCGGGATCGATGACCTTTTGAACAATTGTGTTAAAGAAATAATATAGCCTCATAATTGTCTCTCAGACTTTGATCGGTCAAATATTTCTAATTGTAATAGGGAGTTTCTGTGTCATCAACATATGACAATCATGGGACTTCATACCATTTAACTTCAAATCTTGCATCGAAACAAGTTTCTTCATGTTATCAGAGTAACCAGACGGAACTTTGACACCATGCAAGTACTGGCACAGTTCTGTTTTCTCAGCCTTAGATAGAGTGTAACACGCAGGAAGAAGGTACGTTCGTCCATTATCTGTTTCTGTTGGTGCTAACTTAGGCCTGATGTCCATATCAGCCAAGTAAAGCTGTGCTTTGACGCCATTCTTTGTTTTATCACAAATGTTCAATAAGAGACCAATTAAATTGTCACATACATTCTTTTCTATGTGCATAACGTCGATGCAGTGCCGAACATCTAGGTACTCCCAATAAGGTAAGTCCCAAAATATTGATCTCTTCTTCCAAATATTCTTCTCATGAGCTCTCAATTTACGTCCCTTTCCGAGGATAACATCTAAATCCTTAACCATATTATAAACCTTTTTTCTGCTCAAATGCCTTGGAGCTGAACTGTCCTCCTTCTCTCCATCAAATTGTTTCGTCATCTTGCGGTATGGGTAAGCCCTGTGAAGGAACCGGTGGTGACGCATGTACACGGTTTTACGTGAGTATTTCAGCCACACATTCCCGGTACATCTAAATAGTGAGTACATGTTTTGACATCTTTTGTACTCTGGTCTAACAGGTTAACAAGGGCAGGATAATCATTTGTGGTGCATAATAATAGGGAGCGCAAATTGAAGTTCTCTCGTTTATATGCATCCCATACATGTACCCTTTCGTTCCATAGTACTTTTAGATCTTCCACCAACGGTGCTACGTACACATCAATATCATTTTCAGGTTGCTTTGGCCCTTGAATAAGTATTGACAGCAAAATATACTTTCTCTTCATACACAACTAAGGAGGAATGTTATAGATCCAACGAGTCACGGGCCAAGTGCTATGTCGGCTACTCATACTACTGAAAGGATTCATTCTATCTGTACTCAATCTAAACCTTATATTCCTTAGTTCTGCATCAAAATCTGCAAAACTCCTATTGATGTTTCTCCACTGGATGGAATCAGCAAGGTGTCTCAGCATTCCATCCTTCTTATGCTTCTCCCAGTGCCAACGTAGCAGTTTTGCCTCCTTTGGATTTGCAAAAAACCGCTTCAAACAGAGAATTATAGGAAGATACCATGCCACATTTGCAGAAGGGCCTTTCTTCACCTCTATTCCCTCGTCATTATCATCTGATTGATTGTTACATTTGTATCGGGATGCGTTGTACTCCGGACAGATATACATGTTTACATACTCTTTATGGTAGAGGATACAGTCATTCGAATATGCATGTAATCTTTCTACTTCTATTTCCAATGGACAAAGAACCTTTTTGGCTTTTACGTGGTTTTAGACAACTCATTTCCCTCTGGAAGTATGTCCGTTAAAAGACCTAGCATCGCTGAGGAACTCTTGTCGGACCAACCGTTGTTTGCTAACAACTTCGTGTACTTTGACCTGCAGCACGTGAACAAAGGTTTCTCTGAGTCCTCCATCAAGCCCCGAAATTTAACATACTCTCTCTCATTATAGTTCTCTTCTACATCACGAAGCATCTAATCCAGATTGTCATTGTGCAGCCTATCCGAATCCGAACGACAATCGACATAATCCGGCGGCATATCATTGACTTCACCGGCGATGTCATCCGGCGGCATATCATTGACTTCATCGGCGATGTCATCCGGCGGCATATCATTGACTTCACCATCATTGGTCCAACACGTATAACTCTTTTTGAAACCATCCGAAAAAAGTGCTCTTCAATCTGCTCTCGCTTCTTAAACATCTTTAAATTCTCGCAGTCAGTGCATGGACAATACATATATTCCACCCCCTTATTCAACATATCATCTTCGACAGCTCTTGTAAAAGCAGACATGCCATTAATGTACTCTTCACTCACACGGTTCGCGGTATACATCCAGTTTCGGTCATATATTATGCACATATATAACAACTTTGTATTAAAAATTAAACTAATTAATTATTACTACATATATATCACATACATTGAAGCTAACTAAATCTAAATTAGCTAGATATTCAAAGTATATATAACAGTCATCAAAAATTAATTAGATCTAAATTTTGATACAACGAAAAACAAATTTCATTACTAAACACATCTAGAGCAACCAAGAACTTGATGAAACTTCAAAACTCTCCTGCCAAGCCTTCTTCCACCAAATTAAATGGCCTGAAAGCCTTACCGCCTCTAGCTGCAGCACCGGCTAGATTTGGATTGAAATGAAGACAAATGCGGTTCTGAGCGGCGCAATAAATACATAGTCGGATTACTCCACCAACAATACAGACGGTCTTCAAATTAAAACCGTCTGTGATAGTGTACATCACAGACAGTTTCACAAAACCATCTGTGATTTGGCGTATACTAATATTGTTTCTATAGTAGTGATCCAAGTGAAGAACGGTAAACCTACAATTTCTTCCACACTTTTCCCTTCTTTCTTCTCCCTCCTGACCTTTGCCTTGCAGCTCCCCTTATTTTCTCCTTTGATCCTTCCCTGTGCGCGGCTCAACATAGTTCCCTTCTTTCTTCTCCCTCCTAACCTTTGCCTTAGAGCTCCCCTTCTTGTCTCCTTTGATCCTTCCCTGTGCGCGGCTCAGCACATATGCATGCATGCATACATGCAATGGCATTGCATGCAATATGCAGAGACTAGATAAATGCATGTTTCTGCATGTACTACGAGCACTTGTTTCACTCCCTTCTCTAAATCCTCCCCGGCTGGCACTTGCAGCACACGTCCCAACACCTAGCTGCGCCGAGACGTGCTTATGTATGATCCACTGATATTAGTACGCCACTTAATAAGGTTATGCATGGTCCAATGATATTATTATTTTAATTAGATTTACTATCTTTTTGGTATGTATGTATCATGTACTAAAAACTTATATTACGAGATAGAATGAGCATTATTTGGTACTAACTGTATGCATTATTGGGTACTAACTGTATGCATTATTGGGTACTAACTGTATGAACATCATTACTACCAATGAGCAATTAAGAAAAATAGGATCTTCATTGTTCTCTATAGCATTGAATCCTCAAGGCAACACCACCTTGTTTCTTCCCAACGCACCACATGACAGACTATGACTAGTATTTCTTTCATGTACGTAGCTTTCAACATTTTTCTATTGATGGTCACTGAGGATGTTTGTGGTGTTTGTTGAACTGATATTTGTTGGTGAAAATATCTGCTTCCTATAATGCAAAGAGAATATTTATGGCACATTCGCTTGTCTTTCAAGCACTTTGGTTATATTTTTTCGACCATTCTCACTACTCATTCTGTAAATAGAGTGAAAGAAGTGGAAAAGTAGTAGGGGAAAAACAAGAAATTCCCCCTTTTATCTGTTCGTTTTGTAACATTACAACTTTTGATGTATAGTACATTGCAATGTTATTGTAGATTACTAAAAAATTATAACATAGTAATACTACGATGGTATTCTATCTATGGATATAACAGTATCATCTTCATACTTCAAAATACATAAAAGGTTAAATATAAATAAAAATTACAAGCAAAAGTAGCATTAATTCATCTGGAATTGAAAAATCTACATGCTTAAATGGTTCAAAATATATGTTAATAAATAAAAATTGTTTTACTATATGTAAATGAGGGTTCTAATTCGCACCAGAGCCTACCAAACAAAATGACCAGACCTGCCCATTGAACACTTAGAGAACAAAATATATAAGTTGATAATCTGTATCTTGTGTATTTTTAATATATGACAAAGAACCTACAACTTGGGCCT
Source organism: Melocanna baccifera (assembly GCA_036346265.1). Classification (NCBI taxonomy): domain Eukaryota; kingdom Viridiplantae; phylum Streptophyta; class Magnoliopsida; order Poales; family Poaceae; genus Melocanna; species Melocanna baccifera. The sequence continues at coordinate 14,139,172 of CM070683.1, forward strand.
GTAAGCCTATAACCAAAGCAAGTGGGCTACGTATAGGCTGGATTGTCAAAGATGATGCATATACGGTCCAATGCTTGATTACCAAGTGTGAGCATTTCTACATTGCTAAGATGGTTGTTCAAGCATCTCATGCTGGCCTGAAAGCCTTGCCTCCTCCCGGTGCAGCACCAGTTAGATATGGTTCGAAATGAAGACAGATACGATTTTGAGCGGCGTAATAAATATATAGTCGGATTATTACAGACGGTTTTTAATAAAAACCATCTGTGATAATGCAAGTATCACAAACGGTTCGTGGCAAGAACCGTCTGTGATATTAATCCTTCACAGACGGTTTTTGCTGACAGCAACAACATAGATGGTTTCGAAATGAAAACCGTCTGTGATAGTATTCCCCACATACGGTTTTATCAAAATGTCTGTGATTTGACGTCTACTAATAGTGTTTCTGTAGTATTGTTTATTGTTACCCCCGTGCAGGTCTTCACGGCACAACGGTTTGGAGATACCGCTCTCCTTCTTACGGTGCATGCTGGGAAGAAGGGTCGACGAGGTTCAGACGGCACAGCACAACAGCACAAGGAGGAAAAGAATGGAGGCAGAGAAATTCTTTGTTGTATTCCCTAGACATCTCCAAGCATATGTATATATAGACAGACTGATAACTGATATGATTAAAATAGTCATTTACCCACTGGTAATTGACATATTTAACCAGCTATTTACCCACTGGTAATTGCCTGTCATCAAACATAATAAAGCCCCAATTCAAACATTTGAATCTCATTCAAACAGAGAGAGAGATGCACGGTTCAGCAAAAAAAAAGGTGGACTTAGTCTGCCAAATGGCACGCCACGTCACGGTACGGTCATGCGTCGTAAGTCACAAGTAACGTGATTTTTCACACGAAAATACACGAATAATTCAAGGAGTGGCATGAACTCCACTTTATAAATTGGTCTCCTCCACCTTATTTTAGTAATATGGTATTAAACCTTGCATGTTTTGGAATTAAGAAAATGAGCCACATTTTATGGGCCTACTTCTAACAGGTGCTACTATGCATTGGATATACGCTAAACTGTTTTTTCTTTTAGTTCAATTTATAATTTGGAATTGAATTGAGGCCGGTGTAGTATGTGTCCTGTGGCTCCAAAAGTTTAGATTGATTACGGGGTAGTATTATTTTAAATTTTCGGTTAAGCTAGTATAGCTTTGGGATTAGCTAACCTGGTTGTTTTAACTCTAAACCAAACACAAACATAGTGCATGTTTAAGATGAAACAGAAAAATCCTGGTAAAAGTCGCCTCTGATGACGCAAGTGTAACGCCCCCGCTTTCGGGAACCGGAGCGCCGTACGTCCTGCAATAGCCCAAGAGTTCTGCTGCGGACAGAAGATAGCATCGAGCCTGCTTACGGACATTCAAAAGGGATTAGTTTGGCAGAAATAAGACCTAATGGTCAGTAGGGGCGTTGAAGCCCAAATTTTACCTTACAATCAGAAGATCCGAAGAAAACTCCCACATGAACGCCTGGGTGCGGTCGTAACCCTAATAAGAACACTTGAAATACACTTTCTTCTTCTGGAATCTGGGTGGGGTAATATAGCAAGTTTGAGTACAACCAACTGTACTCAGCAAGTCACAAGGGTAAATCCTAATTTACTACATGCACAGAATTTCAAAGGAGGGGAGTATACTGGTTTTAGTATTTTATGTGGATGCAGTTTGCTTTGTAAACAGTTTAAAACAATAAACTCCGTTATACTAATTAAGTAATAGGGGATCTCAAAACATTTCTTGTTCATTTTACACAGACTAAAAATACCAGAAAACTACTTATGCCTCGCTACTGGATTCACCCATCAAACATAGCTTCATTAACTGGAAGCACGGCGTATTCGAATACAATTTAATTTCACTCTGCAGCGTTGCTCAGCTTTACCCACAAGCTTTCTCAATTGCTACTGTCAAAACACGCTCAGCTAACGTGCGACTGAATTGAGAAAACCAGATCTTTCCCTGCTCAATTTAATGTATAGACCCTACCCGATAGGTCATGACCTTCACCGAACTGAGTACCCACTGGCCAAAGCAGAACGCTGTCACCCAAGTCCGTGAAGACCATCACTGAACTGAGTATCCGTTGGCCAATGCGTATCGCGGCCGCCCAAGTCCGTGATGACCTACCGTTGTGTGTGTACGGCGAGACCATGCCCAAATACCACACCCCAAACACATGTAGGGGTTCAATTAAAGCGAGCAGTTACCGGACCAGGATTGACAGTCCAATACTTGTGGTTGAGCGGTTACTGTGCTTTATACTCAGCATAATGGTCTAGTCCTTATGTTTTCCACCGAGACTGCCAACCAACCGGGTCCCGTCCAATACTTGTACCGGCACCCGTCTGCTGCATTCTCCACCCTAGGGTAGGGTGTGGACTCGTCCACTACAGGGCACTCCACGACTTCCGCCCTACCCTAGAACGTTTTTAAGACAATTTTACCGGCGAAGTATCAGTCTACCCGATAGTTCATTATTTTATGTGAGTAAAATGCAATGGTCATGTATATGCTAATTTAATAATCCTAAAGTCTGTCAAGGTGAATGTGGCCTCAAAGTTAAATAGGGCATTTTCGGTGGTAGGTTGTAACTATATGTAGCATGTTATTCTAAACATTCACTTTAATTAAATACTTTGAGCAATTAACATAATGCAATTAGCATAACTAAATAAATAATCAGAAATATGTAGGTTCAACATGTTCAAAAATTTGTAACTTGCCTTCTTGTCCAAAGGGCATGGATTTTCTTTATTCACTCCTGTAGATCCTCTGATGACCGGCTTGCTGGATCCGAATACTAGCGCAGAAGACAAATGAGTTCCTTGCTTTACAGAATGCAAGCTGGGAACAAAAGACAAATAAATAACTAATAAACAAAAAGAAAATAGGATCCGGTGATTAGGGTTTAGGTGGCGAGTGGTTTGGTTAATTTGTGTTGGGTTTTGGGTTTCGTGGTTTCAGGGTGACCAAAGGGTATGCCTATGGTCTCAGGGTTCTATGAATAGTGATGGCGAGGGTTACACTGGACGAGTTCAAACTGTTATTGCAGTGGGTTAGGGTTTCGAGGCTTAAAAGGGTTTAAATTGACTCATCCAACCTCGATCGGTTTTGGCGAAAGGTATGAGCTCGGACGATAATAGGTTTAGGGTTTCGGATAGTACTTTAATGATTTTGGGTTTAATTTCCTGGATTTAAGTCTCAAAGCTTGGCAATTCATGGAAGGTAGCAATTGATGTTCATTTAGCCATAACAATGGGGCCCACCTGCTATATACTCAAAGGATTGAATCATCCTCACTCAACAGAGGGGCAAGCCAGGGCGAAGGGGACAATCGGCCAGATCGGGTGAAGGAGGCAGCACAGCCCATGGCGCCGGCGCCGACATTGCCATCACCGGGAGGCTGGAGTTTCGACTGTAATGGTTGGAACGGGGTGATACAGGGGGGGTGAGGAGCCTCGGGGTGGCGGCGCACTAGCTGGAGCAGCACTGGGAGCCAGAGGTTGGCGGCTCAAGCCAACCGATGGCAGGGCCAACAGGGAGCGGCGGCGCCAGTGGAGAGGAGGGGAAAGGGGAAGGAGCATGAGTAGGTAGGAGGTAGAGGGAGACTCACCGAGCTGCTGGTTGAACCGGAGGGGGGTCTGAGGTGAGCCAAGAGGGAGCTCGCGCGCGAGGTGAGGTTCGCGTGGAGGGAGAAGCTCCGGCGCCGAGGGGTCTGGGCGGCGGTTGGAGAGGGTTGCTGCGGTCAGGGTGAAGCTCCCACAGCGAAGAATTGGTGCAGGGTCCGCCGATGCTCGCACGGCGTCGGAAATGGCGGTGACCGGCCGGCGGAGGGGAAGAAGCAAAATCAGCGGCTTTTGGTGGCGATTCTTCAATTAGCTGCGAGGGGAGGTGCTTAGAAGGGGGAGGCACGCCGTGCCGTGAGTGGAGAAGAGAGGGCCTTGCCGGAGCGGTCGGGAGCGGTGGCGGCGGCGGAGAGCGCGCACGGTGGAGGCGACGGGAGAGAAAAGAAGACGAAGACGCATGGTGAGCTGGGGGGGGGGGCGGTTCTATAGCCGGGAAGGAGAGAGGGGCCAAGCGGAGCTGTCGAATGGAGCGAGAGGCGGTCATGGCACGGTGACGCTTGCACAGTGAGCGGCGTGGGGGAGGCAGGATATGGGCGCGCGGGGCAGGCGAGGGAGGGCGACGCGCTGATGGAGCAGAGCATGGGCGCAAGGGCCAACCCAGGGGCGGCGGCATGGGGCGGGAGTTGGTGCAGGACAGTGGGGAGGCGACAGAAGAAAGAAAGAAATGACAGAACGGGGGAGAGGGAGAAGAAAGGCAGGAGGAAGAGGGGAGAGGGAGCATGAATCTCGGAGCAAGAAACAAGGGTTGAGATGAGGCTTAAAGTTCAACCAAAATCCAACAAAATTCAAGTTTTGTTTTTGAAGATTTGCGGTTGTTTCAGCAAGTAACCACGTCAAGAGAAAAGGAAGTCCTAAAATTTTAAAATGGGAAGTGGTTTGGTATAGGCAAGGTGTGTTAGCATGTCTGAGTAGGGTGAAAAGTATGCTGTCTCATGCATGTCAAGTGAAATATTTCCTCCTCTAATGACGCATGCGACCACATCAAGAGAGTAGAAAGTGCACTTGTAAATATATATATATATATATATATATATATATATATATATATATATATATATATATATATAAAAGCTAGTCTGAATTTTTCCTGATGCTGACAATATATATGGCATAAATTACTCTCCGTCTCACAATAACTCAAAAGTGACATCCGAGTTGGGTGAAAAGTATGCTGTCTCATGCATGTCATGTGAAATATTTCCTCCTCTAATGACGCATGCACCACATCAAGAGAGTAGAAAGTGCATTCTTAAATATATATATATATATATATATATATATATATATATATATATATATATATATATATGCTTCAATGCTTTCCTCAATAGTGATTTGCACAATTTTTAAAGCATGATGAATGGTGGATAGATGTTACTTACCTCTTAGTTTGCTTTGAGATTATGAGATTAGTGCTACTTTTATTAGAGAGAAAAGCATTGAAACACTGCTAATATATATATATATATATATATATATATATATATATATATATATATATATATATATATATATATATATATATATATATATATATATATATATATATATATATATATATAGAAAGCTAGTCTGAATTGTTTCCTGATGCTGACAATATATATATGGCATAAATTACTCTCCGTCTCACAATTACTCAAAAGTGACATCTGAGTTGGGTGAAAAGTATGCTGTCTCATGCATGTCATGTGAAATATTTCCTCCTCTAATGACGCATGCGACCACATCAAGAGAGTAGAAAGTGCACTTGTAAATTATAGAAAGCTAGTCTGAATTGTTTCCTGACGCTGGCAATATATGGCATAAATTACTCTCCGTCACACGAGAAGTCAAAAGTGACATCTGAATTCTGATCACCCGGTCAAAAAAATTTAGTAGAAAAGGGAAGAACTAGGCCCTAACAAAAGAACTCGCTCGCCGGCCGAGCGATGACATACGCGAGGACGTACGTACATCCAGCAGCCCCGCGTTAGCAACCAGCAGATTTCTATCTATATATAGGACCATGCACAACACCATTGTCATCACACCAGCAACAGCTGATCCACCAACAACAACTCGATCCCCTCCTCGACCATGGCGGTGCGGGTGATCGGCGGGTGGGCTTGCCCCTACGCGATCCGCGTGTTCGTGGCTCTGAAGCTCAAGGAAGTGGATTACGAGTTCCTGCAGGAGCCGGTCGGCCGGAAGAGCGAGCTGCTGCTTAGGTCCAACCCCGTGTACAAGAAGATCCCCGTCCTGCTCCACCACGGCGAGCCTGTCTGCGAGTCCATGATCATAATCCAGTACATCGATGAGGTCTGGACATCTCAAGGCCAGCCCATCCTTCCTGCCGAGCCTTACAATCGCGCCATCGAGCGATTCTGGGCCCAGTATACGGATGACAAGGTACATTTGTTTAATTCGCAGCTCGTGCAGTGACGCGCCTTCTTGCGTATGAACAGTTGCACACAATCGGAGCTAGATCTTTAATTTTTGAAAGACCAAGAAATTTTGGTATGTGAATTTGCCATTAATTACTCTAATCACGAAATTTGGGCAATTTCGTATGTGTGTAGATTGCACCTGCGTTCCTCGTCCTGAGAGGAGTGATCAGCGGAGACACAGACGAAGCCGTAGACCAAGTGTACACCGCCCTGCAACATTTGGAGGAGGCCTTTGTGAAGTGCAGCCAAGGGAAGCTCTACTTTGGTGGCGACAACATTGGCTTCTTGGACCTTGTTCTGGGGTCACACCTTGGCTGGTTCAAGGCGGTGGAGAGGATAGCTGGCGTCAAGATCCTCGGCGAAACGCAGTTCCCTAAGCTGACGGCGTGGGCATCTCGGTTCTGCGCACATCATGCCGTGAGGGATGTCATGCCTGATACAGACAGGCTTGTGGAGTTTAGCGCTACGCTGAACGCTGCCTTAAAGGCTAAAGCTTCCACGTGAAATCCACTTTAATTTGCATGTCCGAATAACCTTCTTACTACTATATGCTTTTGTTTCGAAATAGAAATATACCCCGCTCTAGATGTTATCAGAAAACAACTTTGGTTTAGAAATGAAGAAACAAACCAGTGCATATGTTGCCACAATGCAGGCCCGTCTGCCTTCTACATTGTGGCGACAAATGTTGTTCCGCATAATGCATGGCAACAGGATGATGTTGTTTATTGTCGTATTGTCTGGTGTTTGTGTGGTGTCTCGGTCCCTGAGTTGGTGTTGTATTGTCGTAGCCCTATTAATGGAATGAGGCATAGTTGATGCCCTTGTTTTATTTTTTCTCGAAAATGATGCATGAACGTTGAATCCACCGGGATTTGTCTAAGTTCTCTCCCTAATTCCCTGCGAAACCTTCAACGAACTCATGATAGTTGGAGACAATGTACATGCTGAAATGTTTTGTCTATTCACTCCCCCTGTATGAAATTTTCTAAGATTTTTAGGCTTTATTTGTAATTTATTGTATTATTTTAATGCTAAAAAAGAAAAATATTTTTAAAAATTAAAATAAATATCAATTAATTCTAAAAATATTTTTTTTGGTCTTTTCAGGTTCCAAAGATCTTTAGAAAATTTTCTTAAAATTTTTCTGCTTTTTTTTCTTTTTTTTCTTTTCTCTCTTTTCTCTCTCTCTTCCTTTTTCTTTCTCTCAAAGAGAAACCCGTGCAGTTCACAAAGGCGCAGCAGCCATGGCGTTTCTCTTGAGCTCCTTCAAATCTCCATAACTTGTGATTTACTTAACAATTTTTAGCGAAATAAAGTATATTCTTTTTCTCTTATCAAGCTCCTTCATTCCCCACCGTTTTCCTTCTCATTCATGAGCTGTTTCGCGAGAATTTAACCCATACCATTCAAAGACATGGTCCTTTGATCTCCCTCCTCAGTCCATCCCCGCCCCTATAAAATGGAGCACTGTGAGCCCCTCCTTATCCTCACTCATCCCCGAAAATCTCAAATCCTAACTCCCATTTGTTTGGTCGCAATCGGACTTTTAGTTTTGTGTTTCAAGCGTCGTTCTTCGGCTTTTTGCGTCTCGTCCGGTGGAGCCCCGTCACTTTTGAGCACTTCCCCTGCTTCGCCTCGTCGCGTTCTACGCGGTGCTCACCTCGGCTTCGCCGGAGCATCGTCGCCACCGTGGGCTAAATCGGGTCCCCGTTCTTCGCGTCGCCACCGACCGACCGTGCATACCCGATCAAAACCAAGGTGAGCATCATGTTCCCCACGTTCTAATGTTCGTTTCGCCGCAACTCTCGCATGCTATCTCCTCTCTATTTTTTCGGAACGCCGATGTCAGCCCGTCGGCTGCTTAAAGGCTTCTCCACCGTGTTCCGCTAGTCCGTTGGTCGAGCCGTCTGCGCCGTTGAGTTTGTCTCAACGCGTTCTACGCCATGCTCCTCTCCGTTTGTCCAAAAACCTTTCACAAATTTTTGCGTCCAACACCTTGCCATGGCCGCAAATGGCACTTCGCGTCCCCGCCTGTCCAGGAATGCTTTCAACAATCCATTCACGTCAAAACGTGCCAAACCATCCCAAGTAGTTACCCTCCGGACGGTTTTGGATTCACTTCACCGAGCAAAAAGATATTGAGTTTTTCGTGTTTCGGTACCGTTGTCGTTCAAATGACGATTGCATCGCTCCTGGTGAGTTTTCGGCTTAGCCGATATTTTTTTCTAGCCTTGCCTCGCCACATTCTAGGCCGTGCTCACCCTACTTCTCTATGTCTCATGCCCAAAAATTATTCTTCTCTCCACACCCTATGTCATTGTTGTCGTAGACGTCGTCACCGTGCTCCGTTTGATGTGCCGTCACTTCCTACATGTGTCTCGGGTCCTTAGCAACCTATTTTGCTAGTTAGCTTCACCTTCCGTGCCTTCTTTCCCTGGCGCCATGTCCAAAATCACTGGAAGGAGGTACTGTCTATTACTCCTGATTTTTCCTTTTTCGGCATTTTCTCATCCGACAATCTTCCAATTGCTCGGTCTCCTTCGTCCGAACTCCGAATCAAGTGATTCAAGTTTCTAAATTCATAATCTACCTTTCAGTATATATTTCATAATTTTTGGATTTTCTTGACCGCCCCTTGGCTAAGCTTCCTCACCGCCGGAATGCCGTCACCACTACCGCCCGAGCTGCACCACCGCTTCACCTCACCGCCACCCACCTTCCAACCACTTGTGGTAATGCATAACAGCACCAACGCACTCCTTGCAATTCCCTCTCTCTTTTCTTCACCTCGTCACCCTCCGCCAAGCAATCCCGCCGCCGGAGTATCTCTTCCGCCGACGCCCACGCCACCATCGTCAAATCTTCGACGGGACTGCGCACACCTCCTTCACCCTTTTCCTGAGCCAGTGTATGACCGAAGTATCCCGCCACCGATAACCTTCCTCAGACCCACGCGAACCTTCGACGCCCCTTCTCCGAGCAAGCCGTCGTCAGAGAGTCTCCGCCGTCGATAATCGTGTCTCGCCTTCCCTACACCCTCGCCGCCAGCCAACTCTGTGTAGCCCGAACCTTGCGCTAAGGTAAAATAGGACCCATACTCTTCTCCCACTTTTGTACATCTCCCTGGTCTTCGCTGTCATTGGATCACCCGTATCTTATCACGCAAAGCCGTCCGACTTCTCCTAGCTATCCGATTCTTAGACCCAGACGTTCGGAAGCTCATATGACTCCGACGTCGAGAGGTTCTTTAGATTCTGACCATTCGGAGGTTCCTTAGACACCGACGGTTCGGAGACTTCCGTAGACTCCGCTGATTCGGAGGCTTATTAGCCTCCGATTGCTCAGAGCCTTCGACTTCGACATTCGAAGACTCCAATTTTGGCTTTGACCTTCGGAGACTTCGACTCCAGCCTTCGATCTTCGACTCCAGTCTTCGACCTTCGACCTCGAAGACTTCGACATCGGCCTGCGATCTCGGAGCCTTCGACTTCGAACCGACCATGGCTGTTTGACCATTTTAACCTCCACACCCTCCGACCTCTCTGAACCCTCCGATCTCTCTGACCACTCGAAGCCGTCCGGCCTCTCCAAGCTATCCGATTCTTTCGACCATTCTGCATAAATTGAATTCTTTCGACCACTATACAATTTTCACTGGGTCTTCGTCCGAATCTTCAACTTCGACTTCACCCATACTTAGAGTCACTATCTTCAATTTTGACCTTCGCAACTTCAACTGTCAATTCGACCATGGTTTCGACATGGCTTCGACTATGCCTTCGATCATGGTTTCGATCATACACAAATATTGTAGCTTCCGACCACTTTTCCTTCACAAAGAAAAGAATTCCAATATTTCCTTTTATTCATTTCCTTGGAATTCAAACTACAAGAAGTCGTTCTCCTTCGCTCTAACTCGGATTGGACCCATTCAAATTCCTAAATTCATCTAAAGTCATATTCTTTCTCCTAATATATATTTCATAATTTTTTAATTTTATTTGGATTTTATTTGAGTTTAGTTTGTTCTGACTTTTCGCGTGTAGACTACGTTTATTCCGGAGAGTATAACCTCGACGAACCTCAGAAAACTTCGAAGCAAGGCAAGTTACACCTTTGATCATATTGCACCCAGTAATTTAAATTATTTATGTTGTTTTTAAAGTTATTATGCATGCGTATTTTTATTCAAATCTAGTTTAAATTCGATTTAAATTCTAGTTATATCCAGATCCTTTGTGTATGGCCAAATTTGATATTGAACTTCCTTATGCCTTGTCACCTTAAATGAAAATCTAGTTAGTACAATAGTATTGACTAGAAATTTTATAGAATTGCTTAGCCATGATTAGAATGATTTAAGTGAGAATATTTGTTTCACTTCAGAACGATGATTTTCTAAAATGTATTCCTAACTTCAGTGAATCAAGAAGGTATATGAATGTTTCAAAGAAAAATATAAAACTTGGTTTTGACCTAGGCTAATGGTTAGGTGGTGGGTGCTGGCATGCATTGTTGTTCGGTGACACAATGTTGATTGTCAGTCACAAGGGTTATGTGGATTGAGCCTAAGTCAAGTTAAGGACCGATCTGTGAGCTACTGTTGCAAAGCCATATTATAATACCACAAGACTGGTATGGGATAGTCCTGGCTGACTAATTTGTGAGGTCTCAACTTTGGTCTCGCTATAGGTTGAATGTGAGCGTGGTGTAGGCCATGAGAAATCTCACACGGTACAAGAGGGGGTCCAACTTGTGGATTCAAGTTGTGATGAAACCTTAGTAGCGGCGTGATCAGGTTGAAGGCTTAGCATTGTAAAGGCCTTGTTATGATTTTCCCAGTCGCACGCCTACGGAAGCGTGTAATGGTCGACAATATGAGATAATCATATCTTATGGGTAAAGCTGTACAACCTCTGCAGAGTGTATAACCTATCCTGGATAGCCGTGCCCACGGTTATGGGCAAGCTGAGTAAAGTTTTTCATGGATTAGATTTTAGTTTTCAAAATGGTTACTAAAAAGGTCTATGGATGGATGGTATCCATGGGAGATGAAAGAGCATATGGATGGATGGAATCCGTATGAGATCTTTTGGAAAAGATGAAATTATTTTTCTAGAATTATTTTTAAACCGAAAAAGGCATTTATGACGTCATCAAGCAATTAACCAAATTATTTTTGTAAAAGAAAACCAATATTATGACATCAGCATAATCATTAATTTTTGGCTGAATTAATTTTAAACGAAAAACTAGGTTTATGACGTAAGCATGGCGTCATCCCTGGAATTAAAATAATTTGAACTGAGACTGACAAGTGGGCCTAGTGCACGATGGACCGAGTCCACGGACCGAGGCGAGGCTGAGGTGGCAATGCGGCCGGTGGCTGCATGCGTGGCGCTGGCGTGGCACACAAAGGGGCTGATGTGGCCTCCACGTGGCACCACGTGACTGCCTTGTGGCTGGCACGTTGCAGCGTCATGCCGACATGGCCGCGCTCATGTGACGTGGCGACTGAGCGCACGCGCGGCCGAGGCATGGCGCCCGACTGACGACCACCTGGCTGCCATGCGGCTGCCACATGCGCGCGGCCGCCTACATGGCACGGCCATCGGAGGGTGGCGCACGGGGCCCAATGGCCGCTAGCGTTCCAGCGGGCGCCGGCGCCGGCCGACGAGTGCAAAAGCGAGAGAGGGTCTGAGGGCGGTCGGATGAGGTTGGTGGAGGTGAAGGGCGGCGTTCGGAGGAGGCTCACGGCGGCGGGGGTGCTCCAGCGGTGGAAGAGCTCGGGGAAGCGGTGGTCGGTGATCGCCGAAGCGCAAGGAAGGTGGGGGTCGCGAGTCGAGGTGCGAGGAGGTCTGAATCCTCCCCAACTGCTCGCCAGAGTTCGCACGAGGCCGGCGACGGATAATGGGCGTGGGGCGGCTTCGAGGGCTCAAACACCCGAATTGGAGAGCAAGGGGGAGCGGAGTGAGTAGAGAGCGCTCGGGGGCGGATTTTTATAGACGAGGGCTGCGCAAGGGGGGTAATGGCTTCATCGGATTAATAACGGCCGAATGTTTGAATGCGGCAGCATAAAGGGGCTTAACGGAGGAGGAAACGCCCGAATTGAGTGCAGTGTATGTTAGTGATATGCCCTAGAGGCAACATGGAGATGTTGTATATATATCACATACTATGTTTATGATACATTATTTTGTTCCTTGGAATAGACATCATCATTATTGATCAATGAGTATGTGACTTATTCATGAGACTCTTAAATACTAAGATGTTGCTATTTCTAAATGATCCCTGATCGTATATCATATGAGGAACAAATATGATTCAAAGACAAAGATCAGCATATGTATTGATTGATGATCATGTCTCATGGATCATGGTATGGTGATACCAAATCAATAATATGGACATGTGTTAGTGAACATATGTTGGATAGACTGCCATGAGACACTGCGGAGATTCCATGTGTCATCGTTGGTCTCAAGTAGTGTTTATGTAGAATCCTTAGACTTGAGATCATCATGGTTCCCAACATGAGTAGTAGCTTATTTTGGGACTACTAAACACTACTCCGAATCTGGGTAGTCATAAAAGTAGTCTTCGGGTTTGCAATGAAACATGTAGTGGGATGTGAATGATCAAGATAGAATTTGCCCCTCCTTATGGGAGAGATATCTGGGCCCTCGATGTAATGGATTATGAAAGTGCATGGCCATGCCAAGGTGATTGAGAGTCAATCACGAGTTTATAATCCATCACGTAATCGAGAGAGTGATTGAGCTATTAAGAGGATGACACGAGTCTCGCCTTGAGCTCAATCTATATCGTGAGGCAAAGGGATTCGTACATGAGAGAACATTACTGAGTTCAGCCGATACGATCTTTACATATACTTTGGGGTTAATATGTCTTACTAGAGGCCGCTATTAACAGGGTGACCGGAAGGCGTTTCGGTCACGACCAAGTATACGTGAACCTGCTGTGGTCGCACGCTTAACGGGTTGGAACACCGATTCGAATATGATTCGGATATGGGCTCAATTCGGATAAAGATCCGAATAGACTCCTAATGGGCCTCGGTCCGCAAGGCCCACGTGAGGAGGTCTATATATATGGAGGCGAGGGGTGAGGATTCGTCCTGGTAACATCTAGCAAAACCTAGCCACCACCTCCCGAGCCAAACCCTAGCCGCTCACGAGTGCTAGTACACTCGCGATCGGCGTTCAGCCCCGGACGTGTGGATCGGTGGAGGCGCTGCTCGTTGCGATCTTGATCGGCGTGCGTGGAGAGACGATCTGTTGGGACGATCGGCTACTTCCACTACTACCTCGACGCGCGTGATTGGATCGGCTTCCAATTCTTCTTCCGCTGCGCTCCGCGTCTAAGTGGTAATGATCCATGATCCTTCCTTAGCATGATGTTCTTGGGTGCGCGGTAGAAAAGTTTGGTTTTCTGCTTCCGTAGCCTACGCGTATTCCAATAGTGTAAACGGGGAATTAAATGGGCACTAGTGCAGGCAGAAGAGACGGAAGGAAACCAAAGATTTCAAAGCTTCGGTTGAAGCATTAATGGCGGCAATGACGGTGGCGCGAGGAGGAAGATGCGGCGGGGATGACAGGCCTAACAAGCGGGCCCCACTAGTCGACGAGAGAGAAAAGAAGGAAAGGGGGAGGCGGTGGCTCGAATTTACGACAGGTGGCAAGAGGGAGAGATCGCGGCCGTTGCGTCTGGAGCGAAGCGGTAAGTGACGGAGGACGGCCGAGATTCAATCGGCAACGGAGGCTAAATCGGGGCCGCTCATGTAAGGGCCGAAGGGGTAAGTGAACACGGAGGATTAGGATTCAAACGAGGGTGGAGAGGTGAGATCGGATCCGTCGGGTGCATTAAGTGGAAGGGTGCGGTTGAGATTCGATCGGGCGATGGTGGATTGGCTCGGATGGTGACACTTGGTGGCCCTAGAGAGGAAGGAGGCGGCCGAAGAGCTAAGTGGGGACGGACGGTGGAGATTAAATCGACGGGGTTGATTTGACCAGGGTGCGACACATGTCGGTCAAAGGGGAAAAGTAAGCGGTTGAAGGGGAAAGTTAGGATGGGCGGCAGGGATTAGATCCGGTGGTAGGGGTTTAAATCCGGACGCTACACGCATCAGCCCGAGAGGGTTTTGGATTTAATTTCTTTTCCAGATTTTTCAGAAATGCTAGGAGGCTTCAAAATACTCAATAAAATACCAAATAAATTTTAAAAATTTCAGAAAAGTTCAAAGAATCCTCTAGAGTCTTTCTAGACTAAATAAAAATATTTTAAACTTATAATAGCATTTATTTTTCTTGTAAAATACAAATTAACTTTAAAAAGTGAGTTTTAAATTTGTATAAAATTCTAAAAATATTTATAAAAACAGAAAGACTCAGGAAAAATTAAATAAACTTATTTTGACTTTTATAAAATGAAATAATTTAATTTTTCTAACTTCAAAGCTTGGAATAATATCTAAAAAATAAATAAAATGCATAGAAAATTTTGGGATGTTACAAAGAGGAATCACTACTAAGTGTTGTATAGGTTTAATTAATGTGTACTAGCGAATACCGAAAAATTTTGAATATGTCGCAAGGCGTTGGCCCCTTCCGCCGAGCCACGTGCCACTACAACGTACGTGGCGAACGATCGACGTGATTCGAAAAGGTTAGCTTAGTTATTCGGAAGGAAAGAAAGAGTACAATATAGTTATATATGAAGAAAATGTATTTACCTATCGATTAATTGGCCGATAACTATGTAGTCGGTTTTGTTCTTACTTAGGGAATCAAGATATATTGGCTTGTTCTATTTTGATATAATTATAATTAAAATTTAGTGGAACCCCTGATTGTAGGACATAAGAAAAAATTCCTTTTTGCGGTGAGCTAGCAGTGCTGTTGTAATGTACCTCTCGACGAAGGATGCATCCTCGTTGATGGTATCCATGGCGACCAAGCATGGGTCTAGGAAACCAATTGATGAATTGGATGATCTAGAATCAGTCACCATATGTCTATATACATACACACAAAAGCAACAAATTTATATGACATTTATCGGTATTACATTAACGGAGATTGTGATTGTACATATTTACAGTGTCCAGCATCGAACGAGTGAGACGTCGAGAGCATTGAGCGTGAAAAGATGAAATAAATCCTCAAAGGCCACCGTGAAGGCACAATCATGAACTTCGTGTTGTAAATGATTCGGCCTGAATTTGACAATGATACCTGAACGCCATTCTCCCTATGGCTTATTGGCTTGTTCCATATATCAAGAGTGTAATCTCTGGCAACCAAGTCGTAGGTTAGGACGCGCTCTACCGGGACGATCAGCGGCTCACCTAGCATGAATTTGCGGGTCAATAGCAGGTACGGGATATCATCATCGGTCTTTTTTTATTTGCCGCTGCTGTCTCGGCTATAAGTCGACTTCATGGTAGTCGACTGTAAAGGTAGCACCGGTGCATGTTGCTTCACCGGGAATAGCACCTGTAGACATGGCATCGGTGCAGGTAGCGGTGGTGAAGATAGGCCTTGTGGAGATAGCACCAGTGCATGTAGCTCTGGTTCGGATTGCCCTTGTGGACCTGCCACTAGTGAAGAATCCTCCAGGCAGATGTTGCTTTGGTGCCACTATATGAATGTTCCAATGGCTTACTCTAGAGTCACGAGCTTTTCGTTGGAGGGCTTCGGTAGCGGGACGAGCTCGAAATTGGCATGCACACCATCCACATTAACTTTTCTGAAGCCTGGTGCTAAAGGTGCACGGTGCGCCATGGCCTCGTGAGCAGATGGATTTGCCCCGCCCCAAGTAGTGCACAAGGGAATGGAGGCATATCTCACTTGGAGCTTGCATTTCATAGGCTCCTATATAACGATACAAAATTAGCTACTCCAATAGGCCTATCAACGGATCAAGTATTCTAAAGATAATAATTATTACCAGGATGTCGTCTACAGAAAATCTGGCCTCGCTTTCTGTCGTAGGATTGGACGCGCAGCTACTCCGACGGTTGGGGGGCTGGCTAGCAAAGGAGCGACGGCGGCGGTCGGCTGATTTTTTGTATATCTTTGCATGTCATCTCTGACATAATCAGCCAGCTCCTCTCTAAGAGATGCCTTGATCTCCTCTCGTAGCCGTGCCTCATACTCGGCTTTGTTTCTCTTCCTACTCCGATACAATTTGGAGTAATATGAGAAACCATATTTCCAAGGAACATAAAGTCCAAGGTCTCTTGTACGACACGGGTGTTCCTTATTTCTCAGGGCCGCGGAGAGTATATCTTTCTCCCTAGTTGTCTGGAATGATCCCTGAGAAGATTCTACACTCAGCGCTTCCTATAAGAGCCTGATATGCCATTTCACTTCCTATGAAGTTGTGGAGTAGTTACAAGCTACATAGTTCGATATCTTACCAGGTAATGGGACACTTCTTGGTCTGTAGAGTTTCGGAAGGAGATGTCCCCCGATGACATGATAGATGATCTCGCTCTAATCCAATTTGAGCGTGCTCATCCGGGATCATGGCAAATGACGGGGAGGTGTCTCACAGGATTGTCTGTTTATCCTCTTTCCTCCACTGCAGGATTTTACCCGCGTACCCAGCAGTGCCGAGTCTGTGGGGGTGTGTGTGTTTTGCCTGAAGGGTCTTGTGTGCCGCACTTGTACTTCTAAAATCTTTGGTCGTATTCATCGCTTTAAACTCTTCCTATCGTGGTTCCAGGAATGGGTATATATGAAAGAGCATTAGATCCTTCTCCACGTACTGCTTGACAAGTACGCTCTTGAAGTTCTTCTATACTTTGCACGCCGCTAGCAAGGTATGTCGTTGCACAGAGTCAAGGTGTTCTTCTGGGATCTCAAACGATGCAAAAATTTCTGTCAGTAGTTCACGTTTTTGAGTCTCAGTCACGGTCTTCCACGAATTGAATGTGATCTTAATTCATTCTCGTGCAACTATTTCAACCATTCTTCGAAATACGCATGCTGCTCGGCGAGGAAGGACAGTGGTCCCATATCCATCGACCTTTGTGATGGTAAATCGGCCCTCAGGCTTTTTCAATAGTTCTATTCCTTGGCGTTTTGATTTTGGAGCAGACGCATCCGGCGATGATGTTATAGAATGCGCGGATGACATGTTGGCCTTCTCATATATGAAAAGTAAGCACAATGTAGTATATACGTAAATAGTACGGTATAAGCATATCCGTAAATAGTGTGGTGTAACCATATACGTAAATAGTGCGGAATAAGCATATACGTACAATTAATTCCAATATCATCAATAATGATATGAGCATATCATTATTCCATATACGTACAAAAGACATATAAAAGACTTAGCTATTACATAAGCAAGAATACTTTTTAAGCCAATTCCATATAAGCATATGCCCATCAAATAGACTAAGAAAGTCATCATATTTAGCATAGAGCTCAAAATTGATTAATTTGTGATTAGTGCTCTTAGATTGTAGGGTTACACAAGTTAAAACTTGGCCGTCCCGCTACTATTGTCTTATATTCTTCACAAAGTGAATATGCCAAAGGAAAATTAAAACTTTGAGCTCTAAATATCAATCTAAATCTCAGAAAATATACTTTCGGTCAACTGAACAGGGAATCAAACCACAATTTACTAAATCATTCTCAAGCTGAATATTTAGAGCTCAATCTTAATCATTCAATTTCAGCATATGACGTGCTCACGGGAGTAGGGGGAGGAGGAGGTTGATGTGCTTGCGGGAGTGGAGGCCACTGGAGTCGAGGGAAGCGGCACCGGGCTCGGGGAAGATGGTGCCAGGCTCGGGGAAGGAGGAGGGCACCGGGCTCGGGGATGGAGGAGTGCGCCAGGCTCGAGGAATAACGGAGGCGACGGGCTCAGGAGAGCGGCGACGTTGCTGGTCTCTCTACTGGTTGGTAGCAAATAACTCCACAGTATGCGTAAAACCCTAGCTCGAGTATATATATATGAAGGCTTATTGTCGAGACCCGAATATGTAAATTCGGTCTCTCTGTGTAAACTGCACTAGTCCAGGATCACGCTAGTGCACACAGTCAAACGTAGATGTCATCATAGTCATACACACGATAATAATAAAGGAAAACTCGAACATCGATAAAATATCAAAGGTACGACCTTATGGCCAAGCTTACAATATCTCTAGCCGGAAGGGCTTAACAAAATAGCAGCGGAAATCCAAAATAAAGCGTAGCGACCAATCGACAATCCACAGGCTATCGAGTGGAGAACGAAGCCTAATCCGTGAAGTCGTCGTAGAACTCTCCTTCTGGAACCTCCTGCTGATAGTACTCCTCTCCCTCAACTGAGCAACATAGGCGTAAAGCCGTGAGTACATTGGTACTCAGCAAGTCGTTTGTAACAATAAATGCAATATCATATGCAAGGCTTACCAAAGGAAGGCTGAAAGGTTAATTTGCATAAAGGCATTTATTGATGAAATATATTAAATAACTTGAAAGCGAAAGTTAACTGAAAACAGTAACAATAGATAATCAAAGGAATAAACAAGAACCACTTGTGAACACCAATTCACAAGTTTAAGCCAACAGTGAACTACCTGTCCACCCCCAACATAAACCACCAAATTATAAATGAAACACTAACCCTCGTGTGAAATCCCCGAGCATTGTCCATGACCGAGGACGCGGCTATTCGAATAGTTTTACACTCTGCAGAGGTTGCACAACTGTACCCACACGATGTGATTAACCTAGGCCTAAGGAAATCACAACAAGGCCTTTACAATGCTCTACCTCAACACAATCCTGCCCGCTAGGGTTTCATCACACCCCCTTGCGCCACATGGAAATCAAGCAACCATGTCATCACAATGGCGAATTGAATTGAAATATTACAAATTAATCACCAGTCCATCCCATAATAGACATGTGGTTTGCACGATTAAGCTCAGATCAATGGCGCACAAAGTTAAGTCCTTAACATTACCCGGGCGAGACTACCACATCCCCCAAAGTACAACTGTACTTCCCCCTTTACTGCACGATCACTCGCCCGAGTGCAAAACCAATTTGTATAACCAAGCCAACGTCACACCAATGACGTGGCACAAATTTTAATACACGTGGCACCAACCACAGTTTCATATGTCATTAAGTCAAGTGAATAATTTAACATGTGTGATGAGACCAATCGTAAATATAAACTGGCTAAGCAATCTAATCGTACCAACCCATGTGATAAATTAACTAGCATCACTAATAAATTTCCCAACCTATGGTGACAAAGGCATCATGGTATTTCAAAGTGTCAAGGAGGTATAATTTCAATTGGGACAATAACTACCTGTGCAATGGTTTGAATAAAAATAGCAATGCAATGTAATTTAAAGCAAAATAATTAAATAATAGTTTGCAAAATTGGGTTCAACATGATCAAGGGACACGACTTGCCTTCATTATGCTCAGCGGGGTACTCCTGGTCTTCTGGCGCGAAACCTGCTCCTCCGGAATCCGAATCTAACGAGAGAGAAAACGACCGGAAACAAAGAAACACATAAAATGACAAGAAAATGAACTCCAAAATTCACAAAACCAGAACCAACAGCTAGAGCTCGATTTTAGATGAATTTAGAAAAAAGAACGGGGTCAATCGGAGCTAGGACGGAGGAGAACGGGCTCGGAAAATTAATTCAAAATTAATTCGGGAAAAACGAAAAAGTCACCGTCTTTGTGAACCCGGTCCACGAGATTCGAGTCCACCGTGGACGCGTCCACGCTGAGTGCACGGGGCGGCCGATGCGGCGGGCGTCTTGGCGTGGCGGCGGCATATGTCGCCACGTGGCGCGTCGGCGTGGCGGTGGCGTGGCCGCCACGTGGCTCGGGGCGGCTAGGGCCGGCGTGGCGCGGCGTGGCATGCCACGTGTCGTGCCACGTGGCCTAGGGCTGGCGTGGCACGCGCCGGTGCCGCCACGTGGCTAGGCCGAGCCGGGGCTCGGGCGCGGCGGCGGCGGCGGATCCGACGGCGGGGCGGCACGCTGCGGCGGTCTGAGCCTCGGCCGATCGAAGCGAGCGGCGGGGATTGCGCGGCGCGCGCGCACGGCGGCGAGGCGATTGGCGGCAGCGTGGCGGCTGCGCGCGGCGTCCTTGGCCTGGCCTTGCCGGCATACGCGGCGCGGCAGCGAGATCGCAGCGCGCGGGGCGACGCGTGGTCGGGCGCGAGGGCGGATTGGCGACGCGTGGCGGGTGCGCGCGAGGCGAGGGCGAAGGCGACGGCGAGGCGACGAGGCGACGCGAGCGAAGCGGCGCGGGAGCTCACCGGCGGCGACGCTGGCGGCGGCGCTGCTCCGGCGACCTCGGCGGCGGGCGAGGCGGCGACGGGCGGCGCGAGCGGGCGGCGACGGCGGCGCGCGGCGCGAGGGCGAGCGGAGGCGGCGGCGAGGGTTTCGACGAGCGTGCACGCGAACCGAGGGCGGCCGACCGGTTTTATCACGCGAACCGAGGCAATCCAATCCGGTTACGACGACGGTCGCAACGCGGACAAGTTTGGACGGTCGGGATTCAACGCGAGAGAGATCGGACGGCTCGGACGCACGCGAGGGTTAGGGTTAGGGTTTGCGGCGCGGCGCGAGGATGGACGGCGGAGATCGCGCGGGCGTGCGATCGGGTGATAATGTATACCTTTCTGCTCAAGGCATCTGCAACCACATTAGCTTTCCCAGGGTGATAATGTATGCCCACATTATAATCCTTTACCAGCTCTAACCACCTCCTCTGCCTGAGGTTAAGCTCGGACTGGGTAAACATGTATTTCAGACTCTTATGATCCGTGTAAACCTCACATCTGTTACCCATCAGATAATGACGCCAAATCTTTAAAGCATGCACTACGGCTGCCAACTCTAAATCATGGGTAGGGTAGTTCTCCTCATGCGGTCTCAACTGGCGTGAGGCATAGGCTACCACTCTCTTGTCTTGCATCAAGACACAACCCAAACCTTTGCGCGAAGCATCGCAAAATATCTCAAAATCCTTGTTAATATCAGGCAACACAAGCACTGGGTCTGTGGTCAAACTCTCCTTAAGTTTCAAAACTCTTCTCGCACTCTGGCCCAAGTGAATTTCTTTTCCTTTTGAGCAAGCTGCGTGAGGGGTCCGCCACACCGAAAATCCTCAATAAAGCGACGGTAGTATCTGCCATACCAGAAAACTCGACTGGGTAATCAAGTGGGTGATCGCCAATCCAAAACATCACTTACTTTCCTGGGTCAATCGCGACTCTTCTGCTGTCAACACATGCCCTAGAAAGGCGACTTTCTTCATCCAAAACTCACATTTGCTGAACTTTGCATATAATCGGTTATCTCTCAATTTCTGCAATGCTAACCTCAGTGCTCTGATGTTCCTCCTCATTCTTGAATATATCAAAATGTCGTCAATGAATACAACGACAAACTTGTCCAAATATTCCATAAACACTTTATTCATCAAATACATGAAATATCTTTGGAGCATTAGTCAAACCAAATGACATCACCGTGAACTCGTATAGACCATAACGAGTCGAGAAGGTCGTCTTGGGTATGTCCTCCTTACGTATCCTCATCCGATGGTATCCCGATCTCAAATCAATCTTGGAGAATACTCCTGCTCCCTTAAGCTGGTCAAACAGTCATCAATCCCGGCAGAGGATACTTATTCTTGACGGTGACCTCATTAAGTGCTCTGTAGTCCACACACATGCGCCGACTACCATCCTTCTTCTTGACGAACAACACCGGCGCTCCCCACGGGATGAACTCGATCGATGTAACCCTTATCCAAGAGCTCCGAATTTGCTTCTTCAACTCGCTAAATCATTGGCGGGCATCCGATAGGGTCTCTTGGAAATCGGAGCGGTACCTGGCACAAGCTCAATCAGAAACTCAACCTCCCTCTCTGGTGGCATACCTCGAAGGTCCTCTGGAAACACATCGGGGTACTCTCTGACAACTGGTACACCCTCCAACTGGATTACCTTACTCTGGCAAATCATGAGTGGCTTTGGCTGGAACTCACTAGCTGCGAATCGCACCTTAACTCCATCTGAATTGGTTAAGGTCACTGCTCTGCTCCCACAGTCTAACATCGCTCGCCGCTACGAAGCCAATCCATTCCCAAGATTACATCTAGGGATCGCATATCCAACAAAATCAGTCGGCCACTGAACTCAACTCCACGAATGGTTATCCTAACTCTGGACAACCTAGGTTGGATCTCAACTCGGATCCGGGATTGGATTAAAAGAAGCAGATCCAAGAGCAACGATTTTCAATTGTTGCTTTAAAGCAAAACTCCAGAAACAAACGAATGCGAAGCTCGTAATCAAATAAAACGGTGGTAGGAGGCCGAATGTACGAAACGCATCGATCACAACGTCCCGTGCTGCTGGGCATCCTCTGCGGTGACGTGGTTCACGACCTCTCACCACCGGCGCCCCGCTGGCCTCGTCCCGAGGCCGGGGTGCTCCTCGCCCTGCTCCGGGGTAGGGAATGCGACCGGGTGTGGCTCCCAAGTCAAAACGAATCGGCGTCGGAGTCGCCTCGAGGGCACTTGCTAGCATAGTGTCCCACCTCATGACACTTGAAGCAAGTGATGGATCCGCTGAATTATTGCTTTTCTGCTGCTGCTGTCCACTGGAACCACTAGACGCCGTCCCGATCAAATCGTGCGTGTCCGAGTGGGTCCAAATCTGAAGATCGCTGCCTTTGTGGCACTCGTGCAGTGGTAGGAACCAAAACGAGGCCTCTGAGATCTGGTGTGACCGTGATCCTCGCTGGATCAACCTCCTCTTGCGAGACTCCTCGAGCTCGCGCGACTCTCCTCGATGAGAATGGCCTTATCCACCAATCGCTGAAATCGCATAGTCGTTGCCACGACTTGCACCTTCAAAGCTGGGTTCAAGCCTTTCTTGAACCTCTTCTCGCGAGCTGCATCTGCCGCTGCATCCTGCAGCGCAGCGAGCCAATCGAGTGAATTTATTGAGATATTCACTCACCGATGTGTTCCTCTCGCTGGAACTCCCGAAACTCATCCTTCTTCATCTCAACCACTCCTCCATGACATGAGCGGTGTGAAAAGCCTTTGCGAATTCCTTCCAGTGATGTTGTCTTTGGTTCTCATGGGCGGCACAGTGAGTTCTCCCACCACTCTGCTGCTGGTCCCTCAAGATGATGTCTGCATACAAAACCTTCTCCCCCGCTTGCAGAGAGCCAAGTTGATTTCTTCTCAAGCTGAACGGACCCGTCGTCGGCCTCCAAAGGCTCGATGAACCGAGAAAGCAGCGGTCTCGTCCTCATAAACTCGCATAGCTGGTCTCACGACGAGTCTTGGCGGTGGTACTAGCTCTGTGTGCCGCTGCATCATAGTCCGCATACCCGCATCATAGTCTCGCATCATCCGAGTCGGGCCATCAAGAATCGGCGAGGCGGGATCAAGGTAGGTGGCACCGCCGCGCAAAGATCTGTTCTCTGAGTCTGGTTCCCCGATTGCGGGTGGAGGAGTTCACGGTATCAACCATCTTGCTCAAAAGAAAACAAGCGCCGATGACCAAAGGTGAAAGACGAGAGGAAAAGCATAGATAAGAGGTAAATGCGTCTAAGGGGGTTTTGCTTAATGGAGACCTAACCTAAACAAACACTTAGCCATAAGGCTAACTAAGAAACTGAACAGAAAATAAACTCCAATAAAAGATTTGACATGATCGCAATATAATGCTTTTAAGGCAATATTTGCAGCTCACATCGCACACAAGCGCAAATAAAATCCAACGTGTCTACTCGCACTATCTACTCAAGGCTCCCACTCGGGTCCCGACAAATAGGGTACACTGCTATCGTCCTCAGAATCGCTGTAGACAACCCACGAGTTGCGGATCGGCGGCGACTGCTCTCTGACTAGGGCTGGGGTGAACCGGCTGAGGTAGGCGCGACGATCTCCGGTGATACGACGTCTCTCCTCCGGGCTCGGCGGTGTAGGCGACGGTAGAGGCTTCGCGATCGCGTCGGGGCTCCTCCTGCATCGCTCGTAGTCTCGGGTGGCCGCGTCGCTCCTTGAACTTCAGACGAGTCCGCCATGTTGATCTTGTATAGCTTGCAAAGTCGACGGATGGCTTTGTGCGCAACTCCTGTGGCCGACATCTCCCACCGCACCGGTGTTCTTGAAAGCGTGATGTAGCACCGCTGCCGACTCGGGTGGTGAAGTATAGCCGGAGATGCTCCCGATCGTTGACCTTTTGCTTCTCATCCTTGGTGAGGTAGACGGCGATCTCTTAAATCCGAGGCACCGCAACAAAAGCGCGTGAGAAGTGACCTCCATCCTCTGTCGGGTGTAGGAAGTTTGGGACATCTAATGCATTTATAAAGGAAAGATCAGTTTATAACTTTTAGGAGAAACGAATTTTGCAAGAGTTGGGGCGAGAGACAAGAATCCTTAAGAATGAGGTAAGAAGATAGAGATATTACTAAATATCAAGTTTAGTTGGTTTGATTTAGAAAATAAATTTTTGGGCTATCGACCAATTTAACTAGGGCTTAGTCCTCGATCGATATGGCTCGATACCATCTCTGTCGAGACCGAATATGCAAATTCGGTCTCTCTGTAAACCTGCACTAGTCCAGATCACGCTAGTGCACACAGTCAAACGTAGATGTCATCATAGTCATACACACGATAATAATAAAGGAAAACTCGAATATCGATAAAATATCAAAGGTACGACCTTATGGCCAAGCTTACAATATCTCTAGCCGGAAGGGCTTAACAAAATAGCAGCGAAAATCCAAAATAAAGCGTAGCGACCAATCGACAAGCCACAGGCTATCGAGTGGAGAACGAAGCCTAATCCGTGAAGTCGTCGTAGAACTCTCCTTCTGGAACCTCCTGCTGATAGTACTCCTCTCCCTCAACTGAGCAACATAGGCGTAAAGCCGTGAGTACATTGGTACTCAGCAAGTCGTTTGTAACAATAAATGCAATATAATATGCAAGGCTTACCAAAGGAAGGCTGAAAGGTTAATTTGCATAAAGGCATTTATTGATGAAATATATTAAATAACTTGAAAGTGAAAGTTAACTGAAAACAGTAACAATAGATAATCAAAGGAATAAACAAGAACCACTTGTGAACACCAATTCACAAGTTTAAGCCAACAGTGAACTACCTGTCCACCCCCAACATAAACCACCAAGTTATAAATGAAACACTAATCCTCGTGTGAAATCCCCGAGCATTGTCCATGACCGAGGACGCGGCTATTCGAATAGTTTTACACTCTGCAGAGGTTGCACAACTGTACCCACACGATGTGATTAACCTAGGCCTAAGGAAATCACAACAAGGCCTTTACAATGCTCTACCTCAACACAATCCTGCCCGCTAGGGTTTCGCATCACACCCCCCCTTGCGCCACATGGAAATCAGCAACCATGTCATCACAATGGCAGAATTGAATTGAAATATTACAAATTAATCAGCCAGGTCCATCCCATAATAGACATGTGGTTTGCACGATTAAGCTCAGATCAATGGCGCACAAAGTTAAGCCCTTAATATTACCCGGGCGAGACTACCACATCCCCCAAAGTACAAGCAGATTCCCCCTTTACTGCACGATCACTCGCCCGAGTGCAAAACCAATTTGTATAACCAAGCTAACGTCACACCAATGACGTGGCACAAATTTTAATACACGTGGCACCAACCACAGTTTCATATGTCATTAAGTCAAGTGAATAATTTAACATGTGTGATGAGACCAATCGTAAATATAAACTGGCTAAGCAATCTAATCGTACCAACCCATGTGATAAATTAACTAGCATCACTAATAAATTTCCCAACCTATGGTGACAAAGGCATCATGGTATTTCAAAGTGTCAAGGAGGTATAATTTCAATTGGGACAATAACTACCTGTGCAATGGTTTGAATAAAAATAGCAATGCAATGTAATTTAAAGCAAAATAATTAAATAATAGTTTGCAAAATTGGGTTCAACATGATCAAGGGACACGACTTGCCTTCGTTATGCTCAGCGTGGGTACTCACGGTCTTACAGCGCGAAACCTGCTCCTCCGGAATCCGAATCTAACGAGAGAGAAAACGACCGGAAACAAAGAAACACATAAAATGACAAAAAAATGAACTCCAAAATTCACAAAACCAGAACCAACAGCTAGAGCTCGATTTTAGATGAATTTAGAAAAAAGAACGGGGTCAATCGGAGCTAGGACGGAGGAGAACGGGCTCCCGGAAAATTAATTCAAAATTAATTCGGGAAAAACGAAAAAGTCACTGTGCTGTGAACCCGGTCCACAAGATTCCGAGTCCACCGTGGACGCGGTCCACGTAACAGTGCACGGGGGGCGGCTGACGCGGCGGGCGTCTTGGCGTTGCAAAGAAGATATGCCGCCACGTGGCACGTCGCCGACGTGGCACCGCGTGGTCGCCACGTGGCTCGGGGGGCGGCTAGGGCTGACGTGGCATGCCACGTGTCGTGCCACGTGGCCTAGGGCTGATGTGGCACGCGCTGGTGCTGCCACGTGGCTAGGCTGAGCTGGCGGCTCGGGCGCGGGCGGCGACGGCGGGATCCGACGGCGGGGGCGGCACGCGCGGCGATTCGAGCCCTCGGCCGATCCGAGCGGCGGCGGGATTGCGCGCGGGCGCGGCGGCGAGGCGATTGGCGGCGCGTGGCGGCTCGCCGCGCTGGCGTCGCGGCGCATGCGCGGGCGCGTGGCGAAGCGCGGATCGCAGCGCGGGCGGCGCGTGGTCGGGCGCGAGGGCGGATCGGCGAGCGTGGCGGGTGCGCGCGCGAGGCGACGGGTCGCGGCGCGCTTGGCGCAGACGCCGCCGAGGCGAGGCGAGGCGAGCGCGCGCGGCGGCGAGGCGACGGAGGCGACGCGGGCAGAACGGCGCGGAGCTCACCGGCGGCACGCGGCGGCGGCGCCGCCCGGCGACCTCGGCGGCGGCGAGGCGCAGACGGCGGCGGCGGAGCGGCTCGGCGACGCGCGGGCGCGAGGGCGAGCGAGGCGGCGGCGAGGGTTTCGACGGCGTGCACGCGAACCGAGGCGGCCGATCGGTTTTATCACGCGAACCGAGGCAATCCAATCCGATTCTGGCGACGGTCGCAACACGGACAAGTTTGGACGGTCGGGATTCAACGCGAGAGATCGGACGGCTCGGACGCACGCGAGGGTTAGGGTTAGGGTTTGCGGCGCGGCGCGAGGATGGACGGCGGAGATCGCGCGGGCGCGCGATCGGGCGGCCGAGGGCGCGGCGGGGCGCGGGCGGCGACGGGCGCGCTGGTGCCGCCGCGTGTCAGCGCGGATGCGCGACACGTGGCGCGGGCGGATCGGGCGGGAGAAGCGCGCGCGGGAAAGGGTACGCGGCGCGGCGGGCGCGGATTGGCGACGCGTGGAGGAGAGAGGGAGATCGGGCGGCTGAGGTTAATTTCTTTTCTTTTCTTTTTCCAGAAATTCAAATAAACTTCTAAAAGCTCTAGAAAATAGCAAATAAATCCCAAAAATTCACCAAAAATACCAGAAAATTCCTTGAGACCTGAGGAACACAAATAAAATATTTTCCACTTATGTTAATGTTTATTTTAATCACATTAAATCATTTAAAACTTTAAAAATTCATTTGAAGCTTCAATTAATTTCAGAAAATTCCAGAAAATTCATTTTTGAAATCCAGGCTTTAAAAATCTCAGAAAAACAGGATGTTACACTTATTACAGACAGTTCTAGTTTAGAACCGTCTATGATAGCATTATCACAGACGGTTCTGAACTAGAACCGTCTGTGATAACAGTTCTATATTTGTTATCACAGACGGTTCTGAAATAGAACCGTCTGTAATAAGCCCTTCTCTTTTTCTCAAACTGGAGTTATTACCTACCAACCAGCAGGCACTATAATAAGTTCTTACAGAGTGTATTTCTTTACAATAGCCCAATGAAGATAGATATATATAAATGTAAAATCACATATGTATGACTCATTCTCATATACATAAATGCAAATTCACGTATATATCACGCATTTTCACATATACATAAATGCAAATTCACATATACAGCACACAAATGCATTGTTATAGACATAAATGCAAATTCACATATATATCACACACATGTATTGTTATATACATAAATAAAAATTCCCACAGTTATATCGCACATTCTCATTTCACTTACTTATTTCCTTTAAAAATTAGCCTTTCACGATGATCAATACGTGTGTAACTAGTTTCGTCACGTTGTTCATCGACCCTTATGCCATTTCCAAAAGGAGGTAAGTCATCAATTGATTGTATTCTTTCTCGTCCACTACATTCTCTACTTCGACAATTCTTATTTTTCCATGAAGAACTATATGACGCTTCTTATTTGCCGGGTCGGTTACATAGAAAACTTGAACAACTTGGCTAGCGAGTACGAATGGTTCTTCTTTGTACCCGACACATTGGAGGTCCATGGTAGTGACACCGTACTTGTCAACCCTTCACCTATAGGAGATGTACCCAATGGCACCGAAATAAGGGAATCTTGAAAACCACGTAGTCGAGCTCCCAAATCTCTTCTATCAAACCATAATACGAGTTTCTTAACCCATCGGAACTGAACGCATCTATACGGACACCGCTATTTTGGTTAGTGCTTTTTACATCCTGAGCTTGTGTATAGAATGTGTACTCATTTATATCATATCCTTTCCATATTACAACTGTAAATATCGGCCCTTTTGCCAACCATATCAGTATCTCACTTGATGAGCTCCTGCCGACTTGCTCCTTCAACCATTGGTTAAACTGACTATTGTGTTGTCTTATGATTCAAACATCCAGCCGCTTTGGATTCTGTTGCCGAAGCACATCCTTGTGCTGGTCGATATAAGGGGCCACTTCTGTTATGTGTTGCAATACCGTGAAATGGGCTTAAGTATACGCGTCCATATCTAGAGTGATTACTTTCCTTCCGATAGTTTCGATAACCTTGAGCCTCCCCTCATGACGAGATTGAGGCACACCTATCGGTTGTATCTGAGTCCTATATCGACACAAAACTCAATGGTCTTTTCGCTTGCATAACCTTCGACGATGCTGTCCTTCGGCCGAGATCGATTCCAAACATAGGCCTTGAGAATTCCCATGAACATCTCAAATGGGTACATGCTACGTAAGAATATAGGCCCGCATATTTTTATTTCCCACACAACGTGAATAATGAGATGGACCATGATATCGAAAAATAAAGAAGAAAAATACATCTTAAGATGACATAGAGTCATCATCACCTCGTCCTATAGAGCATCTAGTCCTTCGAGATCGATGACCTTCTGAGCAATTGTGTTAAAGAAATAACATAGCCTCATGATTGTCTCTCGGACTTTGATTGGTAAAATATTTTTAATTGCAATAGGGAGCATCTGTGTCATCAACACATGACAATCATGAGACTTCATACCATTTAATATCAAATCTTGCATCGAAATAAGTTTCTTCATATTGCCGGAGTAACCAGACGGAACTTTGACACCATGCAAGCACTGGCACAGTTCTGTTTTCTTAGCCTTAGATAGAGTGTAACACGCAAGAAGAAGGTACGTTCGTCCATTATCTGTTTTTATCGGTGCTAACTCAGGCCTGATGTCCATATCAGCCAAGTCAAACCGTGCCTTGACGCCGTCCTTTGTTTTATCACGAATGTTCAGTAAGAGACCAATCAAACTGTCACATACATTCTTTTTTATGTGCATGACGTCGATGCAGTGCCGAACATCTAGGTACTCCCAATAAGGTAAGTCCCAAAATATTGATCTCTTCTTCCAGATGTTTTTCTCATGAGCCCTCAATTTATATCCCTTTCCGAGGACATCTAAATCCTTAACCATATTATAAACCTTTTTTCTGCTCAAATGCTTTGGAGCTAAACCGTCCTCCTTCCCTTCGTCAAATTGTTTCGTCATCTTGCGGTATGGGTGAGCCCTGCGAAGGAACCGGTGGTGACACATGTTACACGGTTTTACGTGACTCTTTCAGCCACACACTTCTGGTACGATCTAAGTAGTGAGTACAAGCTTTGGCACCTTTTGTACTCTGGTCTGACAGGTAAACAAGGGCAGGATAATTATTTGTGGTGCAAAATAATAAGGTGCGCAAAGTGAATTTCTCTCGTTTATATGCATCCCATACCTGTACCCCTTCGTTCCACAGTGCTTTTAGATCTTCTACCAACGGTGCTAGGTACACATTAATATCATTTCCAGCTTGCTTTGACCCTTGAATAAGTATTGACAGCAAAATATACTTTCCCATCATACACAACCAAGGAGAAAGGTTATAGATGCAGAGAGTCACGGGCCAAGTGCTATGTCAGCTACTCATGCTACTGAAAGGATTCATTCCATCTGTACTCAATCCAAACCTTATATTCTTTGGTTCTACACCGAAATATGCAAAACTCCTATCGATGTTTCTCCACTAGGTGGAATCAGCAAGGTGTCTTAGCGTTCCATCCTTCTTGCGCTCCTCCGAGTGCCAACGTGGCAGTTTTACCTCCTTTGGATTCGCAAAAAACCACTTCAAACGGGCAATTATAGGAAGATACCATGCCACCTTTGCAGGAGATCCTTTCTTTACCTCTATTCCCTCGCCATTATCATCTGATTGATTGTTACGTTTGTATTGGGATGCGTTGTACACCGAACAGACATACATGTTTGCATACTCTTTACAGTAGAGGATACAGTCATTCGGATATGCATGTAATCTTTCTACTTCTATTCCCAATGGACAAAGAACCTTCTTGGCTTTATACGTAGTTTTAGACAACTCATTTCCCTCTGGAAGTATGTCCATTAAAAGACCTAGCAGCTCTGTGAAACTCTTGTCGGACTAACCGTTGCTTGCATTCAATTTCAATAGTTCAAGCACTACTAACAATTTCATGTACTTTGACCTGCAGCACGTGAATAAAAGTTTCTCTGAGTGCTCCATCAAGCATCGAAATTTAACATACTCTCTCTCACCATAGTTCTCTTCTACATCACGAAGCATCTGATCCAGATTTTCATTGTGCAGCCTATCCGAATCCAAACCACAATCGACGTAATCCGGTGGCATATTATTATCTTCATCGGCAATGTCATCCGACGGCATATCATTGACTTCACCAGCGATGTCATCCGGCGGCATATCATTGACTTCGCCATGACTGGTCCAACACGTATACCCCTTTTTGAAACTTCTCCGAATCAAGTGCGCTTCAATCTGCTCTCGATTCTTAAATATCTTTAAATTCTCGCAGTTAGTGCATGGACAATACATATATTCTACCTCCTTATTCAACATATTCTCCTAGGCAGCTCTTGTAAAAACAGACATGCCATTAATGTACTCTTCACTCACACGGTTCACGGTATACATCCAACTTTGTTCCTATATTATACACATATATAACAACTTTGTATTAACAATTAAACTAATTAATTATTACTACATATATACCACATGCATTGAGGTTAACTAAATCTAAATTAGGTAGATCTTCAAAGTATATATATAACTGTCACCGAAAATTAATTAGATCTAAATTTTGATACAACGAAAAACAAATTTCATTACTAAACATATCTAAAGCAACTAAAAACTTGATGAAACTTCAAAACTCTCCTGCCAAGCCTTTTTCCACCAAATTAAATGGCCTGAAAGCCTTGCCGCCTCCAGTTGCAACACCGACTAGATCTGGATCGAAATGAAGACAGATGCGATTCTGAGCGGTGCAATAAATACATAGTTGGATTACTCCAGCAACAACACAGACGGTCTTCAAATTAAAACCGTCTTTGATAGTGTACATCACAGACGGTTTCACAAAACCCTCTGTGATTTGGCATCTACTAATAGTGTTTCTGTAGTAGTGATCCAAGTGAAGAATGGTAAACCTACAATTTCTTCCACACTTTTCCCTTCTTTCTTCTCCCTCCTGACCTTTGCCTAGCAGCTCCCCTTATTTTCTCCTTTGATCCTTCCCTGTGCGTGGCTCAGCACAGTTCCCTTCTTTCTTCTCCCTCCTGACCTTTGCCTTGCATCTCCCCTTCTTTTCTCCTTTGATCCTTCCCTGTGCGCGGCTCAGCACATCTGCATGCATGCATACATGCAACGGCGTTGCATGCAATACGCAGAGACTAGATAAATGCATGCTTTTGCATGTACTACAAGCACTTGTTTCACTCCCTTCTCTAAATCCTCCCCGGCTGGCACTTGCAGCACACGTCCCAACAGCTAGCTGCGTCGAGGCGTGCTTATGTATGATCCACTGATATTAGTACGCCACTTAATAAGATTATGTATAGTCCAATGATATTATTATTTTAATTAGATTTACTATCTTTTTGGTCTGTATGTATCATGTACTGAAAACTTATATTATGAGATAGAAGGAGCATTATTGGGTACTAACTGTATGAACAACATTACTACCAACGAGCAATTAAGAAAAATAGGATCTTCATTGTTCTCTATAGCATTGAACCCTCAAGGCAACACCACCTTCATTTCTTCCCAATGCATGACATGACAGACTGTGACTAGTATTTCTTTCATGTACGTAACTTTCAACATTTTTCTATTGATGGTCACTGAGGATGTTTGTGGTGTTTGTTGAACTGACATTTGTTGGTGAAAATATCTGCTTCCTATAATGCAAAGAGAATATTTATGGCACATTCGCTTGTCTTTCAAGCACTTTGGTTATATTTTTTTCAATCATTCTCACTACTCATTATGTAAATAGAGTGAAAGAAATGGAAAAGTAGTAGGGGAAAAACAAGAAATTCCCCCTTTTATCTGTTTGTTTTGTAACATTACAACTTTTGATGTATAGTACATTGCAATGTTATTGTAGATTACTAAAAAATTATAACTGTTGTGATGGTGGCCCAACCCCTCATGACTGGACCTTGCAACTAGCCTAATATGTAATAGGCCCGATAGTGTAGAGGTGTAAATATACCAATATACCCTCATCCTTCGTAAGCACTAAGGGGTAGAATGAGGATTTCCTATTCTACCCCACTCATGTATATAAACCCCCATGAGGGACAGGAGGGGGAGAGATCCTTTAATTCTTACCAACCCTTCCACAGATCTGGTTCTCCCCTTTCTCTCTTCCTCTCCTACGAGTCCCCTTCTTTACTGTTTGGCCTGTAGCCACAACAGATGGCGCCGTCCGTGGGGACTGAGCGAGAAGCTGCGCAAGGACGCTAGGGGTGGCTACCACTGAAGGAGCTTCCTAGCGCGGAACAGAAGTATCTCTGGTTGCTCATATCGGGAGGCATCGTAGATAAGTTCATCTTGTCGCTAGCCTGTTCGCTTCGGAATATATATGCACCTCATTAAATATGGCAGAGGTGTTGTGAGCACACAGATCTGTTGTGAACTCTCATTTCTTTTCCAGATCCAGATCTGGCAGAGCTGATCGGGGAAGTGGTGTCTTGGAGGACTTGAAGGTAGGGCTCCCGAGAGTCTCCACACAGCGTTGCGTCTCTGAGTCATGGTCTCCGCGTCAAGCCTCCGCAAAGCATCGCCAGACCCCACCATCTCCACACGTGTGCATGCATGAACTCGCGGAGTAACATGCAGTCAGGATGCCATCGATCCATCGTCACGAGTGCCGCAGATAAGTCCATATTGACGCTAGCCTATTTGCTTCGGGGTATATATATATACTGTGCGTGAAGCATCCCCGCGGCATGCGACCGCATTCAGTACATGCACAAGTGTTTAGAGTAGATCTGTAGTAGTTGGGTGGGTCCTTGGGTGTAGCGAGATCCAGAGGCGTGAACCGCTTCGCAAATTTGTTGGGTCTCCGTCAGCGTGACTCCGCCCTGGCCCTTGCCCAAGCCTGCGTCTGGGCGTTGGGGTCGCCGTGGCCTCCGCTTAGGCGGCCTTCGTGCCCGCGGCCTTCGCATGGTGTCGTCTCCCCTCGTCTCGGCGTGAATAGGGACCCCGCGCCGTCGAAGACCGCCTTGGAGCCTCCGCAAGACTCCACTGTTAGGGCGTAACCCTGTTGCAGGAATTCCCGCCGTTGCATGCAGTCCCTGAGTGCGTGCATGCATCCCATGATTGCCTGCCATGATTATGTGTATTAGCCTTGCATGTAAGCAATAACTGCATGTACTAGCTTAGTAGTGGACATGATTGCACAGAACGGTAGTGCATGTAAGTGCATACTAGCGCGTAGTGTTATTTTATGTGGTCTTGCACTAGAGTAGCGGCCAGCGACGCGCGGAGTTCGCTTCGTGGCCGAGGTTTCAGCATCGCCGCGGCACCGAGACGGGCATGTTGCAGCTCGTGGGTGGTGGGGCGCACCTCCGCTATGAACAGTGAAAAATTAAAAATAAATTAAACAAAAAAAGAAAAACCCTTCATGCATACGCTAGGAGATTAGAGCTAGTCTCTCTTGGCTCCGCACCCGGCCATTGTGCAGCGCCGCCTGGCACCCGCTGGCTCCGTGCCCTGCCTCTCCGCTGCCTCCGTGCCCATCCGTTGTGTAGCGTCGTCTAGCGTGTCGAGCGGAGCCTCGTCTTCATGCTGGCGATGCCTCCGCGCGGCCACATTCTATGCATACGTCCGCAGCATACATCCAGGCATGCAGGAATTGCAGCCTCTGTACCTCGGTGACGTCATCTTCGCCCAGGTTGGGAGCACCATTCACTATCTACACGGACTTTGCGTCGGCGGCGTCGACCTTGGCCCCGCACCCGCTGCCATCGGCGATAGATCTGCGCATCCACGTAGCAGCATGTGGGTGTCGTCTCAACGTGCAGGCATGCACCCATGCCGCACTGCATGTGCTGCGCGCAGGTACCCGGCGGCGTGACTACGGACCAGCTCGCCGAGGCAGCCAAGCTCCGAAGTCTTCGTCGAGTCCCCTGGGTCTCCGCCAACACCGCGCGGGCAGCTCCGAAGTCTCCGTCAAGCTCTCCGAAATCTCCACCAAGTGCACACATCCGTTTAGCACACACGCTGGCCTACACTTGGTCTCAGTTGGGCGTACAAGGCGAAGACTGCTTAGGCCGTGGGCTATGCTTCATCGAAGACCTCGATCGCGGACCCTGTGCAGACAAAGCCCGCCCATCGAGGTCCGCCTCCGCACACACTCTACGGAGTAGAAATAAGACGTAGCATCGAGGTCCGCCTCCGCACGCACTCTACGGAGTATAAATAAGATGTAGCATCGAGGTCCGCCTTCACACGCACTCTACGGAGTATAAATAAGACGTAGCGTCGAGGTCCACCTCCGTACGCACTCTACGGAGTATAAATAAGACGCAGCGGGGGACGCCTTCACGCGCACTCTACGGAGTATAAATAAGTTGTAGCGTTGAAGTCCGCCTCCGCACACACTCTACGGAGTATAAATAAGACGCGGATGTTGTCTCTACGCACTCTACCGAGTATAAACAAGATGTGGATCCCGTGCACGCATGGATGTTGTCCCTGTGCGTACTCTTCGGAGTATAAATAAAACGTGGATGTTGATCCCACGTACTCTACGGAGTATCAATAAGACGCGGATGTTGTCCCTGCGCACTCTACCAAGTATAAACAAGACGCGGATCTCGCGCACGCATGGATGTTGTCCCTGTGTGTACTCTTCGGAGTATAAATAAGATGTGGATGTTGATCCCACACACTCTACGGAGTATTAATAAGATGTGAATGTTATCCCTACGCACTCTACCGAGTATAAACAAGACGCGGATCCCGCGAACGCACGGATGTTGTCCCTGTGCGTACTCTCCGGAGTATAAATAAGACATGGATGTTGATCCCACACACACTACGGAGTATAAAAATTGTGCAATGCACCAGACACTAGGGAGTGCCTCGCTTTAGCGGTGCAGCACTTGGGCATCGCGCCTTCGCATGCGTTTCGCTAGGGAGTGCATCGCTTTAACGCAGCGCTCTTCGTGAGCACTATTTTTGAAGGTAGGGAAACGACAGTTTTGCCTCCCTGCCTCCACGTGCGTAGCGCCCTAGGCCTACGCCGCGAGCGCCCATTCTCCGTGGGCACTGTTTTTAAAGGTAGGGGAACGGCAGTTTCGCCTCCCTACCTCCGTGTGTGTAGCGCCCTAGGCCTATGCCGCGAGCGCCCGTTCTCCGCAGGTACTGTTTTTAAAGGTAGGGGAATGGCAGTTTTGTCTCCTTACCTCCGCGTGCGTAGCGCCCTAGGCTTACGCCTCGAGCGCCCGCTCTCCGCGGGCACTGTTTTTGTAGGTAGGGGAATGACAGTTTTGCCTCCTTGTCTCCGCATGCGTAGCCCCTAGGCCTACGCCGCGAGCGCCCACCCTCCGCGGGCACTGTTTTTGAAGGTAGGGGAACGACAGTGTCGTCTCCCTGCCTCCGCGTGCGTAGCGCCCTAGGCCTACGTCTCGAGCATCCGCTCTCCGCGGGCACTGTTTTTGAAGGTAGGGGAACGGCAGTTTCGCCTCCCTGCCTCTGCGGGCGTAGCGCCCTTGGCCTACGCCTTGAGCGCCTACGCCGCTAGCGCCCGCTCTCCGTGGGCAGTATTCTTGAAGAACTTCGCCGTCCGCCGCCCTTCTCGTAGGCAATGCCTCGGCAGGACGGCTCAGCTCCGGCGTAGGACTTCGTCGTCCACCTGGTAGGCACGGCCTCGGCTGGACGACCTGGCTTCGGAGCAGCACCTCGCTGCCTACCTCGTAGGCATTGCCTCAGCGGGGTGGCGACGACTTCGTCGTCCGCCTCGTAGGCCATGCCTCGGCAGGACGGCTTGGCTCCGGTGCAGGACTTCGTCGTCCACCTGGTAGGCACGGCCTCGGCTGGACGACCTGGCTTCGGAGTAGCGCCATGCCGCCCGCCTTGTAGGCATTGCCTTGGCGGGGCGGCGACGACTTCGCCGTCCGCCTCGTAAGCAATGCCTCGGCAGGACAGCTCGACTTTGGTGCAGGACTTCGTCGTCCACCAGGTAGGCACGGCCTCAGCTGGACGACCTAGCTTCAGAGCAGCGCCTCGCCACCCGCCTCGTAGGCATTGCCTCGGCAGGGCGGTGACAACTTCGCTGTCGCTCTCGGTGGGATGACCTGGCTTAAGAGAAGCGCCTCACCGCCCGCATCATAGGCATTGCTTCGGCGGGGCGACGACGACTTCGCCGTCTGCCTCGTCGGCAATGCCTCGGTAGGACGGCTCGGCCCCGGCGTAGGACTTCATCGTCGGCCTAGTAGGCACTGCCTTGGCAGGACAACCTGGCTTCGAAGCAGCACCTCGCCGCTCGCCTTGTAGGCATCGTCTCGGCGGAGTGGCGCGACTTCACCGTCCGCCTGGTAGGCCATGCCTCGGCAGGACGGCTCGGCTCCGGCGCAGCACTTCGTCGTCCGCCTGGTAGGCACGGCCTCGGCGGGACGACCCGGCCTCGGAGCAGCTCCTCGCTTCGAGGTAGGATTCCGCGGACCTCTTCGTGGACATCACCTCTGGGTTAGTTGCATCGGCTCACCAGTCGGTACCCTCACGCTTGCTGTCGGGGAACGGGGGGTTGGGATAGTTTGGCGTGCCAACTCGCCCATCGGGACCTCTGCGCTTGCTGTCGAGGGAGTACTGTTGTGAGGGTGGCCCAACCCCCCATGACTGGGCCTTGCAACTGACCTAATATGTAATAGGCCCGATAGTGTAGAGGTGTAAATATACCAATGCACCCTCATCCTTTGTAAGCACTAAGGGGTAGAATGGGGATTTTCCATTCTACCCTACTCATGTATATAAACCACAAAGAGGGACAGGAGGGGGACAGATCCTCTAATTCTTACCAACCCTTCCACAGATCTAGGTCTCCTCTTCCTCTCTTCCTCTCCTATGAGTCCCCTTCTTTACTATTTGGCCAGTAGCCACAACAATAACATTGTAATACTATGATAGTATTCTATCTATGGGTATAACAGTATCATCTTCATACTTCAAAATACATAAAAGGTTAAATATAAATAAAAATTACAAGCAAAAGTAGCATTAATTCATCTGGAATTGAAAAATCTACACGCTTAAATGGTTCAAAATATATGTTAATAAATAAAAATTGTTTTACTATATGTAAATGAGGGTTTTAATTCGCACCAGAGCCTACCAAATGAAATGATCGGACCTACCCATTGAACACTTAGAGAACAAAATATATAAGTTGATAATCTGTATCTTTTATATTTTTAATATATTACAAAGAACCTACAACTTGGGCCTATAAGCCTATAACCAAAGCAAGTGGGCTACGTATAGGTTGGATTGTCAAAGATGATGCATATACGGTCCAATGCTTGATTACCATGTGTGAGCATCTCTACATTGCTAAGATGGTTGTTCAAGCATCTCATGCTGGCCTGAAAGCCTTGCCTCCTCCAGGTGCTGCACCGGTTAGATCTGGTTCGAAATGAAGACAAATACGGTTCTGAGCGGCGTAATAAATATATAGTCGGATTATTATAGACGGTTTTTTTTAATAAAAATCATTTGTGATAATGCAAGTATCATAGATGGTTCGTGGTAAGAACCGTCTGTGATATTAATCCTTTACAGACGGTTTTTGCTGATAGCAACAACATAGACGGTTTCAAAATAAAAACCGTCTATGATAGTATTCCCCACATACGGTTTTATGAAACCGTATGTGATTTGGCGTCTACTAATAGTGTTTCTGTAGCAGTGCTTATTGCTACCCCCGTATAGGACTTCACGACAACAACGGCTTGGAGATACCGCTCTCCTTCTTACGGTGCACGCTGGGAAGAAGAGTCGATGAGGTTTAGACGGTGCAGCACAATAGCACAAGGAGGAAGAGAATGGAGGTAGAGAGATTCTTTGTTGTATTCCCTCGACGTCTCCAAGCATATGTATATATAGACAGACTGATAACTGATATGATTAAAACAGTCATTTACCCACTGGTAACTGACATATTTAACCAGCCATTTACCAATTGGTAATTGTCTGTCATCAAACATAATAAAGCCCCAATTCAAACATTTGAATCTCATTCAAACAGAGAGAGATGCACGGTTCAGCAAAAATAAAGGTGGACTTAGTCTGCCAAGTAGCACGCCACGTCACGGTACGGTCGTGCGTCGCAAGTCACAAGTAACGTGATTTTTCACACGAAAATACACGAATACGCGTACCGCGTGCGTGATTAGCCAAAGTCATCCTCATGTTATCCACATCCATAATTTAAGGAGTGGCATGGACTCCACCTTATAAATTGATCTGCTCCACATTACCTTCGTAATATAGTACTAAACATTACATACTTTGAAATTAAGAAAATGAGTCATTTCATAAGCCTATTTCTAACAATTCCCCACTAATTCCAAAGCAGGAACCAAAAAGATATCAAAGATACTGGTCTTTTAGTGCAAGTTCCGTACAGGTTGAACTTGCATCAAGAATAACAAGATTCATCTTTTTACAGCTGATGAATGGACTGTGCCTTAAATTCACAGCTTTTTGTGATCAAATTTAACTTAAAATCTCATGCCATCCACATCTACAATTTAAGGAGTGGCATGGACTCCACTTTATAAATTGGTCTCCTCCACCTTATCTTAGCAATATGGTATTAAACCTTGCATGTTTTGGAATTAAGAAAATGATTCTCATTTTATGGGCCTATTTCTAACAGGTGCTACTATGCATTGGATATACGCTGAACTGTTTTTTCTTTTAGTTCAATTTATATTTTGGAATTGAATTGAGGCCGGTGTAGTACGTGTCCTGTGGCTCCAAAAGTTTAGATTGATTACGGGGTAGTATTATTTTAAATTTTCGGTTAAGCTAGTATAGCTTTGGGATTAGCTAAACTGGTTGTTTTAACTCTAAACCAAACACAAACATAGTGCATGTTTAAGATGAAACAGAAAAATCCCGGTAAAAGTCGCCTCTGAATGACGCAAGTAACCACGTCAAGAGAAAAGGAAGTCCTGAGCTAACATTTTAAAATGGGAAGTGGTTTGGTATAGGCAAAGTGTGTTAGCATGTCTGAGTAGGGTGAAAAGTATGCTGTCTCATGCATATCAAGTGAAATATTTCCTCCTCTAATGACGCATGCGACCACATCAAGAGCGTAGAAAGTGCACTCGTGTGTGTGTGTGTGTGTATATATATATATATATATATATATATATATATATATATATATATATATATATATATATATATATAATAGGAAAAATACTTTCTACATCCACCTCTAATATACCACCTAAACGAACTTCAAATACTCTTTCATCACTTTGGATATACTCATATACTAATTATAAGATACTTCAATATGAACCACATGAAAAAATTACACGGGAGTCCATAATTTTTAGCGTATTTTATCAATACCTTCACATACACACATAAAAAGGAGTATGTCTAAAAAAATATACATACTACCTCTGAAAAATTGTTCATACCACCTAGATGATCTTAAATACTCGTATACTATACGTACACACTCTCCGTTACGCGAGATACTCCCTACGTTGTGAGATACGATATATATATATATATATATATATATAATTTTTTGAAAGACCAAGTCATTTTGGTATGTGAATTTACCATTAATTACGCTAATCACGAAATTTGGGCAATTTCGTATGTGTGTAGATTGCACCTGCGTTCCTCGTCCTGAGAGGAGTGATCAGCGGAGACACAGATCAGTGGAAAAGTAGTAGGGGGAAAAACAAGAAATTCCCCCTTTTATCTGTTTGTTTTGTAACATTACAACTTTTGATGTACAGTACATTGCAATGTTATTGTATATTACTAAAAAATTATAATATTGTAATACTATGATAGTATTATATCTATGGATATAACCGTATCATCTTCATACTTCAAAATACATAAAAAAGTTAAATATAAATAAAAATTACAAGCAAAAGTAGCATTAATTCATTTGGAATTGAAAAATCTACATACTTAAATAGTTCAAAATATATGTTAATAAATAAAAATTGTTTTACTATATGTAAATTAGGGTTCTAATTTGCACCAGAGCCTACCAAACGAAATGACCGGACCTGCCCATTGAACACTTAGAGAACAAAATATATATGTTGATGTTTCTATATTAATAAGTTGATAATCTGTATCATGTGTATTTTTAATACATTACAAAGAACCTACAACTTGGGCCTGTAAGCCTATAACCAAAGAAAGTGGGCTACATATAGGCTGGATTGTTGAAGATGATGCATATATGGTCCAATGCTTAATTACCAAGTGCGAGCATTTCTACATTGCTAAGATGGTTGTTCAAGCATCTCATGCTAGCCCATTAGTTAGAAAAAGTGAAAACGACCTTTCCCTTATTGGGCTTCCCTTTACCTGTTTAATTTTGATCTCGTTTCAGGATTGAATACAGAAGAAGAGGGCAATGTGTAAGTTTTTTTGGTTAATCAAAGACACCAGTGTTGTTGAATTGACTGCTTATTCTGACTTCATTATGTATTTAACCGAATGTACGTGCTCATCATTCCTTGTAGATAAAAAATCTACTGTGTGTGTGCTGAAAAGCTTAATTGTTTCCGACGTCATTAGAATGTTGTTTTGAATGTCATGGGAAATGACCTCATTGTAATGTTATAAAAGTAATAACTGTTTCAGAAAATATCAATATAATCAGACGAGTTTGCTGGTACGGATTTAGATGATAGTGTTAGTAGCGCAAGCACCGGAGGTGCTACTATGCTTTGGATATATATATGCTGAACTGTTTTTTCTTTTAGTTCAATTTATATTTTGGAATTGAATTGAGGCCGGTGTAGTATGTGTCCTGTGGCTCCAAAAGTTTAGATTGATTATGGGGTAGTATTATTTTAAATTTTCGGTTAAGCGAGTATAGCTTTGGGATTAGCTAACCTGGTTGTTTAACCCTAAACCAAACACAAACATAGTGCATGTTTAAGACGAAACAGAAAAATCCCGGTAAAAGTCGCCTCTGAATGACGCAAGTAACCACGTCAAGAGAAAAGGAAGTCCTGAGCTAACATTTTAAAATGGGAAGTGGTTTCGTATAGGCAAAGTGTGATAGCATGTCTGAGTTGGGGGAAAAGGAAGTCCTGAGCTAACATTTTAAAATGGGAAGTGGTTTGGTATAGGCAAAGTGTGTTAGCATGTCTGAGTAGGGTGAAAAGTATGCTGTCTCATGCATGTCAAGTGAAATATTTCCTCCTCTAATGACGCATGCGACCACATCAAGAGAGTAGAAAGTGCACTCACAAATATATATATATATACTTTCTAGAGTGAATTGTTTCCTGATGCTGACAAAATTACTCTCCGTCTCACAAGAACTCAAAAGTGACATCTGAATTCTGACCACCCGGTCAAAAAATTTAGTTCCCCGAGCGATGACATACGCGCGGACGTACGTACATCCAGCAGCCCCGTGTTAGCCACCAACAGATTTCTATCTATACTAGTAAGATGCCCGTGCGTTGCAACGAAAAACCAAATAAAAGTGATACATACTATCAAATATGATCTCAAACTGAATAATAAATATTAACTTTATCTTACGTTATCATGTATCAAACAAAATATACATGTTCATACTCGTAAATAAATCAAGCATCATATTAGTAAAACATGATAGAACAAACACCACATAAAAAATATGTACAGAAATGATAGTAAACAATATTTATTATATGGCAAGTGCACGACAGTTAAGACAAACATAGAATTGAACACGACATTATATAGTCCACTGGAATCCTACTGTTTAGTAGTAAGACGCTCGTGCGTTACAACAGAATCTTAAGGCCCTGCTCAGTATGACGATAGGCGATGACGTTGAGCGACGAAAACACTGTAGCAACAACTGTAGCACTTTTGGCGTTATTTATTTTTTTTGTTTTTTAGTGTTTTAGTGTTTTTTTTCCCGTATTTCTTTACATCGTCCGCTCTAGATTAGTATGCTGCTTTTATTTTTACATTTTTTGAAATTTAATTATGCCCAATAAGCCAACTCAGTTACAGTAAAAAATTAGCCAGCTACAGTGAAATTTTAACAAAAACCTAAAACCATCGCTATTCCGAACGCCCCCTGTACCTTACCCGAGCATGCATGAAGAACATAACCAGGATTTTTAAATGTTAGATGAAACAAAGATAACATTTGTTGACACTTCCGTGCATTTCAAACATTTTAAAATTTCAGGTAACATTTGTTGACCGACTGCTGGCTGCTCTCAGATCCATACGGCACGTCGTGGGAGTGCAGCCAAAACTTGGTCCTCTCATGCATCCCCCTCCCCCGTTCTCTCATGAGAAATTCAGGTCAAAAACAAAAAGTGTCACGCAGCAAAATGCTACCCCCAAATGATTAATTGGATAAATGTAGGCTCCCTTTCCCTCCTTTTCTTTTGCAATTTGCTTTGCATGCCAAAAGCCCTCTTTTCTTAGCCATCACAAAATGAAACAAAGCAATGCCATGATGATGCATAAAAAAGGTAAAGCTCTCAAGAACTCCCCCAAGCCTTACTTACTTGCATAGGGCTCATCGCATCGGCAGCCGTCCTCGCCTTCTCGTCGTCCTTGTCCTTGCACCGGCTCAGCTGGCTCTGCAGCGTCCTCCATTGTGGTGTCTTCGCCACCACCGCTGCCTGCTCACGTTGCCGTTCTCACTGCCACCCCCAAGAGCAAGAATCAGTCACCAACCAATCAATGCCTCACCCAAGCAAATGCGTGCTTAGGGCCCAAACCACAATGCAGCACCAATGCCTAAATGAATCTGGTTGAGATGACACAATCCTTAAAGCCAAACCATAATGCAGCAGCAGCAATGCCTAAATGAATATGGTTGAGATGACATGCCTAAATGAATATGGTTGAGATGACACAATCCTTAAAGCTCAAACCACAATACAGCAGCAATGCCTAAATGCCTAAAGTGGTCCATACCATCCATTTCTACCTTGCAAAATATGTTCAAATGACTTGAGGAAAACCACAACAATAGCCATCCTGATGTTTTTCATGCATTGAATAGCTAGTTAGACACAGGTAAAATCCACATTGAGTACTTCGGAATTTCGCTCTGATACATGCACAAAAAATAGAATGGTATTGAAATAGTCATTCAACAACAAAAAACTGGCCATTCAACAAGAAACTATGTCTTTCAACTATATATAAGACATATGGATT
This sequence comes from Melocanna baccifera, assembly GCA_036346265.1. NCBI lineage: Eukaryota > Viridiplantae > Streptophyta > Magnoliopsida > Poales > Poaceae > Melocanna > Melocanna baccifera. Next base: position 14,183,549 of record CM070683.1, read on the forward strand.
AGTTAATGAGGTATCAATTCAACAACGCTGAGCAAGGGGATGAAGCACCAATCCACTTCACATAGTAATAATGGAAGGTCATTGATAAACTGAGAATATGGATTATAATGTTCTAGGGAAAAGTTTTCTAATTGCATTATTTCATAAAGTGAAGTAAAATAAACCAGAATCTTGAGGTCACACTTAGGAACTTCCACAACAAACAGGTTCATGTTTTGGAAGAGCTAAAAATATCATTTCTGTGGATGATGAACCAGCAAAGTTCATTATATTATTCTAATGAAAAGTGTAGTTTCCACTTTCCAGGTAAGATGATAAAGAGAAAAACAAAGCATATTAAAATTTTATGTCTACGTGTTGCTCTAACTATCTAATGGGCACCTGCAACGTGATTGAAGAAACCATTCCCTCCACAATATTATTTCACCTGTCAACTTTGATCCATCGAAACAAAGCATCAAAGAACAGAATGTCCAATAAGGATTATGGATAGTACTGCAACAACAATCTCTACTAACGATAACGATAGTACTACAACAAATATCTTGATTGTGATGAAGTCACAGACAAGTTCCTTCTCATCCATTCACAATTCCTTAGGACGTACTACACTGCAAATAAGCAATGATCTCAACAATACTAACTCTGAAACCAATACCATGGCATCTGGTCTCCAAAGTAACTATCTAATTCAGTTCGGTACCAATAACAGAACGAGCAATAGAGCTACCTATTGCTTGAATGTGTAGGGCTGGGGGAGCAAGATGGGGCTCCGGCGGTCCTCGTCGCTGTCGAGCAGCCTCTGCAACCCGCTTCTTGGTGCAGTACTACCGGTCGAAGTGCTTCACCTGCCAAAGAAATCAAAACCAAGTGTTAAAAGAAACCTGAAAAAAGACACGAATCGTGAAGGGATAAATTGGCGGGGGCTGGCAGCGAGGCGGAGGCAGATTAGGATGCGAAGACGGATTAGGACTTACCCGGTGGGGCAGCAGCTGCTAACGAAGTTGGCACGGGGCTTCTTGTAGTCGGCGGGGTAGAGGAGCCCCATGGTGGCGATCTCGGTGGTCTTCTTGTCCACGTGCTTCTCTACGCACGCGTAGAAGGCATCTCGTGCCTTGGGAGAATCGAAGTGCCTCCGTCAGTGATGGAAAGGAAGGAAGAGGAGACGGGGCGGCGGTGGAGCGGAGGGGTGGGGGGAGGAGGAGGCGGCGCGGGGTGGGAGGGAGGGGAGGAGGCGGCGGCGCGGGGTGGGAGGGGGGGAGGAGGCGGCGGTTGATAGTAGCAGCAGCTGCACCGACCGCGGCTCCAACGCCGACACCGGCTACTACCACCGCCCCATTCTTCCTCGCCCGCGGGTGGGGAGGAGGCGCGGGGTGGGGTGGGGAGGAGGAGGCGGTGCGGCGGCGCGGGGTGGGGAGGCGGAGCGGAGTGGGAAGGAGGGGAGGAGGCGGCGCGCGGGGTGGGGAGGCGGCGCACAGAGGTGGGGAGGCGGAGCGGATGGAGGGGAGGCGGCGTATGAGGAGGCGGCGTATGGGGTGGGAGGGGAGGATCCGGAGTGGGATCGGATTTTAGGGTTTAGGCGGCATCGTGCGGGGTGGGAGGGAGGGGTGAAAGACGGTTCAGATTTTATCTTATGATCAGATCGAATGGCTGAGAAGAGAGGAGTGACGACGGACCAACCACCAATTGCTTCTTTTATAATAGTAAAGATTTGAGACCATGCACAAGACCATTGTCATCACAGCAGCAACAGCTGATCCACCAACAACAACTCGATCATGTCCTCGACCATGGCGGTGCGCGTGATCGGCGGGTGGGCTTCCCCCTACGCGATCCGCGTGTTCGTGGCTCTGAAGCTCAAGGAAGTGGATTACGAGTTTCTGCAGAAGCCGGTCGGCCGGAAGAGCGAGCTGCTGCTTAGGTCCAACCCCGTGTACAAGAAGATCCCCGTCCTGCTCCACCACGGCGAGCCTGTCTGCGAGTCCATGATCATAATCCAGTACATCGATGAGGTCTGGACATCTCATGGCCAGCCCATCCTTCCTGCCGAGCCTTCCAATCGCGCCATCGAGCGGTTCTGGGCCCAGTATACGGATGACAAGGTACATTTGTTAATTCGCAGCTCGTGCAGTGACGCGCCTTCTTGCGTATGCACAGTTGCACACAGTCGGAGCTAGATCTTTAATTTTTTGAAAGACCAAGTCATTTTGGTATGTGAATTTGCCATTAATTACGCTAATCACGAAATTTGGGCAATTTCGTATGTGTGTAGATTGCACCTGCGTTCCTCGTCCTGAGAGGAGTGATCAGCGGAGACACAGACGAAGCCGTAGACCAAGTGTACACTGCCCTGCAACATTTGGAGGAGGCCTTTGTGAAGTGCAGCCAAGGGAAGCTCTACTTTGGTGGCGACAACATTGGCTTCTTGGACCTTGTTCTGGGGTCACACCTTGGCTGGTTCAAGGCGGTGGAGAGGATAGCTGGCGTCAAGATCCTCGGCGAAACGCGGTTCCCTAAGCTGACGGCATGGGCATCTCGGTTCTGCGCACATCATGCCGTGAGGGATGTCATGCCTGATACAGACAGGCTTGTGGAGTTTAGCGCTACGCTGAACGCTGCCTTAAAGGCTAAAGCTTCCACGTGAAATCCACTTTAATTTGCTTGTCCGAATAACCTTCTTACTACTATATGCTTTCGTTTTGAAATAGAAATATACCCCGCTCTAGATGTTATCAGAAAACAACTTTGGTTTAAAAATGAAGAAACAAACCAGTGCATATGTTGCCACAATGCAGGCCCGTCTGTCTTCTACATTGTGGCGACAAATGTTGTTCTGCATAATGCATAGCAACAGGATGATGTTGTTTATTGTCGTATTCTCTGGTGTTTGTGTGGTGTCTCGGTCCCTGAGTTGGTGTTGTATTGTCGTAGCCCTATTAATGGAATGAGGCATAGTTGATGCCCTTGTTTTATTTTTTTTATTGAAAATGATGCATCAACATTGAATCCACCGGGATTTGTCAAAGTTCTCTCCCTAATTCCCTGCGAAACCTTCAACGAACTCATGATAGTTGGAGATAGTGTACATGCTGAAATGTTTTGTCTATTCACTCTCCCTGTAGCTGCTTGGTCTTGTACGGGTCCGGGCTGAACTATCGGATCCGAATCTGTAAATTCGGACCCTCTGTGTATTCTGAACTAGTCTAATCAGTAGTTAGTTCACACAGTTTCAACATTGATGAAATCATATCCATACAACGAAACATCTAAGAGTAAGCCAAATTTTATTAAATAGTAGCAATGGATTTTATGGTCAAGGTTTTACAATTTTTGCCACGCAGGGCTACACATAACTAATAGCAGGCTACTCATTGTACTTCAGAAAAGAAAACAGAAAGATATTACAGTATTAAAGTTAATCAAATGCGCGAACGACTTACTGTTGGGCTTGATGAAGAATAAGAAACATGGCAGGCTTAATGCAGTGCAGAACGTAGATGACGTAGTGCAGTGAGCGGTCGCGCAAATGTGCGCTGCCCAGAAATCTTCACTACTACAGAAAACCGTATTACAGACGGTTGAAAAACATCATCACAGATGATTTCGTGAGCCGTCTGAATTGATGGGTCAGTAATAATACGAGGTCATCACAGATGACTTTCGAACCGTCTGAGGTATAAATATCACATATGGTTTTTAACTAAAAACCATTTGTGATAATTGATAATCACAGACGATTTTTAACTAAAAACCGTCTGTGATATCTAGATATCACATACGGTTTCAATTTAAAAATTGTCTATGATAGTCTTTTCTACCCGTAAATCTATTTCTTTTTATTGATTAGCCTCAGGAAATGCTAGCCATACCCTCTGAAACAAACAGATCAACGGATACATATATACATCTAATTCACATCTCAATTCATTTCACAAACATAAAACATCCATTTCGCATATCAATTAATTGAAATGAAATGAAATATCGATTAACAAATACACAATTACAATTAATGTCAATCTTATCCCAAACAAATATCAATCTATGTTGTGGAACTCTCCATCTGATTTTATGACTCTAGCCACAAAAAGGAACGCGCACTCTCCTCGAATTCATGCAAGGTCGGGTTGTTGCAACGCAGTTGTAGGGATGGGTACATATATAGATGTGCGTATATATATAACATGATAAGTATGAAATAATTATGGAAAGATTGAGAATCCTTAGGATTGGTGATCTTTGAGGAATCGAGTAGTAGTTTCATATGGTGGTAAACGTAGAATCCACATATGTTGCTCGACGGCTGCTGGTGGTACTGCAAAAAATAGAATGTGTTACTCCAAGAGTGTCGGGACCTGGAACAACAACTCCAAGTCTCTCCGTGTAACGCGCTATCCCAAGAAAAGCTAGTACACATAGATTCAACAGTGATACATATCATGCATAACAACCACAAAATATTATTAAGCAAAGGTACGGGCCTTATGACCAAGTTTTACAATAAGAGGGCTCATGGCCATCTGAAATAAAGCAATGGAAAATAAATACCAGAAGATCATCCCATCCTGCCTACCCACAGGCGAATGACTGTCAGACGCAGCCTACTCGTCGAAATCCTCACCGAAGTCATCGGAGTCGAACTCTGCCAACAGATTTAAGCAAGGTGAGCTCTTTAAAGTACTCCACAAATTACACTAGGGAATATAGCAGAATGAATGCATGCATAAGGAATTTCCAAGGAAGGCTTAATATGGTTAATTGTGCGGAAAAGCAATACTGAATTTAAGTTCAATAACGTGAGTACAAAAGCTGAATTTTAATACAACATAAGAAACAATATTCTAACAAAGTATTATCGTTAGCGTAGGCTACAACCTACACTAACCTAACCACGGGTATCCCATCCGGACCATCCAAACTATTGTTGTTTGTCCAGAAACCAAGTTTTATGAAAACCAAGTCTAATATATGAAAACTCTACTCAGCATGTTCATGGCCATGAATACGGCTATCCAGGATAGATTAAAACTCCGCAGAGGTGTACAACTTTACTCACAAGACGTGTCCTCCCGCTTGATCTATGCGATAAACACACTACCTTAGGTGTGCGGCGAGGAGTTCACAACAAAGCTGTTACAATGCTTCATAGCCAAAATAGTCACGCCGCCACTAAGGTTTCGCCACAACTCGAATCCATAAGTTGGAGCCCCCTCTTGTGCCATGTGAGACTTCTCGCGGCCTACGCCACGCTCACATTCAGTCTATAGCGTATCTATGTATAGAATATCATAAATTACTTAGCCAGGCCTGTCCCATAATGGAATTGTGGTAGTATGAGCTAATTTTATAAAATAGTTCAAAAAATGGTCCTTAATTCGACTTAGGCTTAACCACAATTCTCGTGCTCGACAATCTACAATGTGTCACTAAACATGATGCATACCAGCACCCCACCACCTAACCAATAGCCTAAGTCCAAACCAGGTTTTCTATTTTCATTTTTAAACCATTTTATAAATTTTCTTGACTCACCGAAGTCAAAAATTCATTAATAGAAACTATCATTTCTAGTGAAATACACTACTACAGAAAACCATATCACAGATGGTTCAAAAACATCATCACAGACAGTTTTCTGAACCGTTTGAATTTATGGGTCAATGATAATCGAAAGTTATCACAGACGATTTTCGAACCGTCTGTGGTGTAAATATCACAGACGGTTTGTAACTAAAAATCGTCTGTGATATATCCATATCACAGACGGCTTTTCAGTAAAAACTATTTATGATATTCCAGATTATCATAGACGATTTTTAACTAAAAATCGCCCGTGATAGTTTAGTATCACAGACGGTTTTTCAGTAAAAACGGTCTGTGATACTCTTTCAGCAGCACGACGGTTTTCAAATTAAAATCGTCTATGATAGTGTACATCACAGACGGTTTCACAAAATATTATGTGATTTGGCGTCTAGTATTAGGCTTTCTGTAGTAGTGATAATTGATCCCACCTAAATCATTCTAAGCCAGGCTAAGCAATTTACTAAAAATTCCTAGTTCATACTACTGTACCAACTAGTTTTTATCTAAGTGATAAGGTATGTGAAATAGAGGTCAAATTGGCTATATACAAAGGAACATGGGCGTAACTAAAGTTTAAATCGTCTTTAAACTACATTTGAATAAAATTACACATGCATATACAGTAAAACAACATAAATAATTTAAATTAGTAGGAACAATATGGTTAAGGGTGTAACTTGCCTTGCTCGAAGTCTTGTTGCGAAACGTCGTCGAAATCAAACTCTCCCGAATTGTCAAAATCTATACGCGAAGAACCAATTTAAATTCAAAAAAATTCAAATAAAATTCAAAAATTCAAAAGAAGTCCAGAAATGGATAGTTAATGATTGTATAAAAATTTAGAAATTTGAACGGGTCCAATCGGATTTAAATTGAAGAAGTTATGGCTTTCGGAAGATTAAATACAAAGAAAAAGACTATTTTCTAGAACTATTTTTAAACCGAAAAGGCATTTATGATGTCATCAAGCAATTAACCGAATTATTTTTTGTGAAAGAAAACCAATATTATGATGTCAGCACAATCATTAATTTTTGGCTGAATTAATTTTAAACGGAAAACTGGGTTTATGACGTAAGCATGACGTCAACCCTGGATTTAAAATAATTTGAAGTGAGACTGACAAGTGGGCCTGGTGCACAGTGAACCGAGTCCACGGACCGAGGCGAGGCTGAGGTGGCAATGCGGGCGGTGGGTGCGTGCGTGGCGCTGGCGTGGCACACAAAGGGGCTGACGTGGCCTCCACGTGGCGCCACGTGACTGCCTTGTGGCTGCCACGTTGCAGTGTCATGCCGACATGGCCACGCTCGTGTGACGTGGCGACCGAGCGCACACGTGGCCGGGGCATGGCGCCCGACTGGTGGCCACCTGGCTACCATGCAACCGCCACATGCGCGCGGCCACCTACATGGCACGGCCGTCGGAGGGTGGCGCACGGGGCCCAATGGCCGCCAGCATTCTTGCGGGCGACGGCGCTGGCCGACGTGTGCAAACGCGAGAGAGGGTCCGAGGGCGGTCGGATGAGGTTGGCGGCGGTGAAGGGCGGCGGTCAGAGGAGGCTCACGGCGGCGGGGGTGCTCCAGCGATGGAAGAGCTCGGGGAAGCAGTGGCTGGTGATCGCCAAAGCGCAAGGAAGGTGCGGGTCGCGAGTCGAGGAGCGAGGAGGTCCGAATCCTCCCCAATTGCTCACCGGAGTTCGCACGAGGCCGGCAGCGGATAATGGGCGTAGGGCTGCTCCGACGGCTCAAACACCCGAATTGGAGAGCGAGGGGGGCAGAGTGAGGAGAGAGCGCTCAAGGGTGGTTTTTATAGACGGGGGCTGCGCAAGGGGGGTAATGGTTTCATCGGATTAGTAATGGCCGAATGTTTGAATGCAGCGGCATAAAGGGGCTTAACGGAGGAGGAAATGCCCGGATTGAGTGGGTGTAAACGGGGAATTAAATGGGCACTAGTGCGGGTAGAAGAGATGGAAGGAAACCGAAGATTTAAAAGCTTCGGTTGAAGCATTAATGGCGGCAACGACGGTGGCGCGAGGAGGAAGATGCGGCGGGGATGACGGGCTTGACAAGCAGGCCCCACCGGTCGACGAGAGAGAAAAGAAGCAAAGGGGGAGGCGGTGGCTCGGATTTACGACAGGTGGCAAGAGGGAGAGATCGCGGCTGTTGCATCTGGAGCGAAGCGGTAAGTGACGGAGGACGACCGAGATTCAATCGACAACGGAGGGTAAATCGGGGCCGCTCATGTAAGGGCCAAAGGGGTAAGTGAACACAGAGGGTTAGTGATGCGGGATGGGGTGGCCCGATCTTCACGATGTAGGATTAAGGATAACTAGCCCGTGCAACCTAGCAATTGATGCGGCCAACCACCGTCTCTATACAGCAACCTGCAGCACTCAAATTACTCAACCACACGCTACGGCCTTCGCCTACTCGCTAACGTGGAGCAGATACGTTCAAGCAATCACCAAGGATTCACAAGAACAACGGAGTAGCAACTCAGAAATAACACCCAATCCCAATTAGTGGTGGAAATGGCTCACACACAAAAGGAACAAGTGTTCTATTAAAATTTCCAAGAAATGAACTTTCTTCATACATGGGGAGGTGCCTTTCTATTTATAGTGGAGGTGACTTAAGGGCTAAGAAATATATGAGGTAAGCGCTGACATCATGTTCTTCGATCTTCTGTGGCTAAGGTTTCTTGGGGGCGAAGAAAGCAATGAGGTAAGCCATGACATCATGTGACTTGGGGCCTAAGAAACAATGAGGTAAGCCATGACATCATGTGACTTGATCTTCTGTTATCTTTTCCTTCAATCTGAGAACACATAAAATAGGAGAATTAGGTAGCAACAAATTCTCATTAGTACAAGAATAGTTACTAAGGAAAAGATTCACCTCTTGTCGCATTTGTTTTGCTTTAGCTCTTGTGATTGGTCCAGTAGTTTCAACACTTGTAGTGTGTTTACTATTGTGTTTGCTAATGATGTCCTCATCATCCTCCCCTTCTTGAGAAGGAGTCGTCCTCGACTCTGATTCTTCCGGTCCAAAGAATGGTGACAAATCAGCAACATTGAATGTAAAACTCACAGCATAATCATCACCCGGAAGCTCAATTTTGTATGCATTATCATTTATCTTCTCAAGTACTTTGAATGGACCATCTCCTCACGGCATTAACTTGGACTTACGCTTGTCTGGGAAGCGTTCTTTGCGTAGATGCACCCAAACCAAATCACCTAGTTCAAATAGCAATTTCTTTCTGGACTTGTTAGCTTTAGAAGCATAAGTATGTACCTTCTGTTCAATTACCTCTCTAGTATTTTCATGGAGCTTTTTCACAAAATCAGCGCGCTTTGAAGCCTCCATATTTATACGTTCTTGTAATGGAAGTGGCATCAAATCAAGTGGCGTGATTGGTTTGAAACCATACACCACCTCAAAGGGACACAATTGAGTTGTAGAATGTACCGCTCTATTATATGCAAATTCAACATGCGGTAGACAATCTTCCCACTCCTTTAAATTCTTTTTAATCATTGTCCGTAGCAGCATTGAGAGTGTACGGTTCACCACCTCCGTTTGCCCATCAGTTTGTGGGTGACAAGTTGTCGAAAAGAGCAATTTTGTCCCAAGCTTGGCCCACAAAGTCTTCCAAAAATAGCTCATAAATTTGACGTCTCGATCGGATACAATGGTTCTTGGCATGCCATGCAATCTCACAATTTCCCTAAAAAATAAGTCAGCTACATGCGACGCATCGTCGCTTTTGTGACAAGGAATAAAATGTGCCATTTTAGAGAATCTATCCACAACAACAAAAACCGAATCCCTCCCCCTCTTAGTCCTAGGCAATCCTAAAACAAAGTCCATACTAATATCCTCCCAAGGTGCACTAGGAACAGGAAGTGGAGTATATAAACCATGTGGATTAAGTTTAGATTTCGCTTTGTGGCATGTCACACATCGCTGTACAAACCTTTCGACATCACGCCTCATCTTAGGCCAATAAAAGTGATCACTCAACATCATGAAGGTCTTTTCTCTCCCAAAATGTCCCATCAATCCACCTGCATGAGATTCTTGCAATAAAAGTAAACGCACAGATGAATCTGGAACACACAATTTGTTAGTACGAAATAAGAACCCATCATGAACATGGAATTTGTCCCATCCTTTCCCATCTTTGCATTTAGAATATGGCCCTGAAAATTCATGGTCGGAAGCATATAAATCTTTCAAGCTCTCTAATCCATGTACCTTTACTTCCAATTGATTTAAGAGCACATTCTTTCTAGATAAAGCATCAGCTACCACATTCTCTTTCCCCTTCTTGTACTTAACAACATATGAAAAAGTTTCAATGAATTCTATCCATTTAGCATGTCTGCGATTCAGCTTCGCTTGGCCTTTCAAATATTTCAAAGCTTCATGATCAGAGTGAATAACAAATTCTTTAGGCCAAAGATAATGTTGCCAAGTTGCAAGCATACGCACCAAAGTATACAATTCTTTATCATACACAGGATAGTTCAATTGAGCACTTCCCAGTTTCTCACTACAGTATGCTACCGGTTTTCCTTCTTGCATTAAAACACCACCAATACCTATTCCACTAGCATCACATTCAATTTCAAAAGTCTTAGTGAAATCAGGCAAAGCGAGCAATGGTGCTTCAATTAATCGTTTCTTTAGTTCTTGAAAAGCATTTTCTTGTGATGCACCCCATTCAAACACAACACCCTTTTTAGTTAATTCATTTAATGGAGTAGCAATGGTACTAAAATCTTTAACAAAACGACGATAAAAGCTAGCAAGACCATGAAAGCTTCTGATTTGGCTAATGTTCACAGGTGTAGGCCAATTCTTAATTGCTTCAGTTTTAGATTCATCTACCTCAATGCCTTGTCCAGAAACAACATAGCTCAAGAACACAATTTTATTGGTACAAAAAGTGCATTTGTCCAAATTAGCATATAATTTCTCACTTCTAAGTACTGCTAGTACTTGTCTAATATGATCAATGTGTTCATCCATCGTTTTGCTATAGATCAATATATCATCAAAGTATACCACAACAAAATTACCAATGAATGCTCTTAAAACATGATTCATCAATCGCATGAATGTACTAGGTGCATTAGTTAAACCAAAAGGCATTACTAACCACTCATATAATCCAAATTTTATTTTAAAAGCAGTCTTCCATTCATCACCAAGTTTCATCCTAATTTGATGGTACCCACTTCTCAGATCAATTTTAGTGAAAATAACAGCACCACTGAGTTCATCTAGCATATCATCTAGCCTAGGAATAGGATGACGATATCTAATAGTGATGTTGTTAATGGCACGATAAACGACACACATTCTCCATGTACCATCTTTCTTAGGAACAAGAATTACAGGGACAGCGCAAGGACTAAGGCTTTCGCGTACATACCCTTTCTCAAGTAGCTCTTGCACTTGGCGCTAAATTTCTTTGGTTTCCTCCGGGTTGGTGCGGTATGATGGACGGTTTGGAAGTGACGCGCCGGGAACTAGATCAATTTGATGCTCTATTCCGCGCAATGGTGGAAGTCCCCCTGGTATTTCCTCCGGAAACACGTCCTTAAATGCCTGCAAAAGAGAGGAAACACCACTAGGAAGAGAGATTAAGTCATTAGTTGAAAGCAAAACAGTTGTATCTTTGTACATAAGCACAAAGTGCACTTTTGATGGGTCATTGCTCACATCTCTCAAATCTGATTTTGTGGCTAACATAACCATCCCTCCCTCACTTGTACATTTTCCTCTCATATTTGGCTTGTGGCTCTCACTCACCGATGTGTGGAATTCTCTCTTTTCTTTCTTTTTACCCTCATTTTCAGCAAGCTTCCTTTGCTGAAATTCAGCTTGTATTCGACTAGGAGTCATTGGATGAAGCTCCTTTGTTTTTCCCTTCCACTTAAATGCATATTTATTGGAACGGCCATCATGTTACACACTTTTATCAAATTGCCATGGCCTTCCCAACAGCAAATGGCATACTGTCATGGGCACCACATCACACTCAACAGTGTCCTCATAATCTCCAATCTTAAAAGTAACATGCACCACAAATTGAACCTTCACATCCCCACATTCGCTAAACCATTGCACATGATATGGACGTGGATGTTTCAGCATCTTTAAACCAAGCTTTTGACATAATTCAACACTAGCCAAGTTATGATAACTTCCACCATCAATGATAAGCTTAATTACCTTGTTGTTTACCTTGGCTTGTGTTTGAAACAAGTTGAATCACTGCGGATGTGCATCTCCTTGTGCAAGCATGCTCAAATTTTGGGTGACAACTAATGCCTCTCCCGTTTCATAATTCAACACGTCAACCTCTTCATTGTCATCCGATGCATCCTCATATTTTTCCTTTTCATGACTAAGCTCAACCTCGTCTTTACTTGCAGATTCATATTCTCCATCTTTCGTCACAAGCGTGACTCGGTTGTTGGGACATTCTCTAGAAATATGTCCACGCCCCCAAACACTTGAAGCATTGAATTTCTCTACTCTTTGTTGTAGCTCCAATTGAGGATGAAGGGGATGGAGTAGCCTTTTTTTCACTTGAGGCAGGTGCTGTTTTTGCCATTGAGGAAGAACGAGCATTAGTATGTGAAGTAGTACTAGCTGAGATTGTACCTTATCCCAAATTGAAACGTGCTTTGGTGGCATTGGAGGATGATGATGATGGAGCTTTCAAGTTGAAAGATGCTGTCCTTGATGCTGGTTTTAAATCTTCTAATAACTGCTTTTCTGCCTTGGTCGCTTGATGCACCAAATCAACAACAGTATTATAAGGCTGATACTGTACAATGCGTTTAATGTTTTTGTTTAGACCAAACAGAAAATGCGCAAGTGTTTGCTCTTCATCTTCATGCACATGTGCCCTAATCATAGCTTGCTCCATATCCTTGTAGTATTCCTCCACCGAGCGACCTCCCTGTCTCAAGTTCTGCAGTTTATCAAAAAGATCACGTTTATATGTGTTAGGAACAAAATGTGCTCTCAACTCTTGCTTCATTTCAGCCCATGATGCAATTGGAGGTTCACCATTCTCTTCTCTTTGGTTCACTACTTGCTCCCACCAAATCAATGCATACCCATCAAACTCAAGTGATGCCATGTGTAGCTTCTTCTCCTCCGAATAATTGTGCATCCGGAAGATTTTATCTACCTTGAGCTCCCATGTGAGGTAGGCATCTGGATCGGAAGCACCTTCAAATTTGAGAATAGTGAATTTGAGTTTTCCAAATTTTTCCTCCACGCGCTGGTCATCATGGCGACGCTCATGACGTTGGTAGTTGTCATTGCGGTGTAGCCAAGCGTCGTCGTCGAAGTCTTCAACGTGGGCGGCACCGCCGCGCCCACGGCCACGGCCACGGCCTCTCCCTTGGCCATGGTCAGCGCCGAAAATACCTCCTCCACGCCCGGGAAAAGGTAGTCGAACTGCATTGGCAGCGGTTCGATCTGCTTGATTTTCTGCAGCGAGCCGTGCAGCCCTCTCCTCATCGGTCTCGTCAAGCTCAACACCTCTCTCATGGACGCCAATTGGACCCCGTTCTCTTCAAAGCTCCTCTAGTATCTCCCTCCTCAAGACGCTCATGTTATCATTCAAGTGAGTGTTGAAATCATTTGTGAGCTTCTCAAGGTCCGTCTTGGTCACATATGCTTGTTCTTCTTTCCCTGCCATGGTTAGTGCAAACAAAAACAAAACAAATAGGTATTATTTATGGGCTGTTACTCCCTCACTCCTTGCTTACCGTAGTCCTTATGAATGCTTGATGGATTGGTGAAGTGCTTGTACTCTTGTAGCGGTAGACGGGTGTAGGTGATGAGTTGAGTAATTCAAGGCCTAAGTGCTGTATTTTGACAATGGCTATATCTGGAGCTTGGAGGGTTAGTATACTCATTCTCAATTGAAATTCTAGATTTTGTCAAGATAAGTAATAATCCAAACTAGAAATCCAATACCTAGTTGCTGATCTTAAGATATAAGTGAAGATTATAGCAACTCACGCACAATGATAATGGAACTTAATGCAACCAAGGAATGAGCTATAACGCTAAGAATAATTGGAGAACAAAATAGCTCGTGTTGCACAAGTTATAGAAAGACGCTAGCTTGATTGCAGTTGATGTAAATGGGCTATAGATTTGCACACAGGAATAAAAACTTTACCGAACTTTGGAATGAAATTTATGCTTGATAAAATACTGACCACGACACTTCCTTTTTTTTCTTTCTTGCTTCTTCTTTTTTTTTCTCTCTTTTTTTTGTACTTTTTTTTTGCTTTTATTTTGCACCAAGGTCAGCAGATATATCAAGATATTACAAGATATCCAGTAATTCAGTTTCAAAAATTCAAGAATGATATCAAGTGTGCAAAGCCCTAGCAATACTCAAAAGCTAGTCTTTAAATAGGATCAAAGTTTTCACAAAGGATAGATTGGGTTCTCAAAAGGATATAACTGAAGCTCAAAACCAAGTTGCGCAAATTCAGATTTAAGTGATGTTCTATGCGCAAGACAACAACTTTCTATTTGACTAACAATGATTTTCAGATTAGCTTATACAAAAGTAACGCAAAAAAAGATTTTAGATCAGCAAGTAAGCAAGGTTCTAATGGATTAAAACCTAGCAAAACTCACCAAAATTTTCAATTGAAACTACGGCAAAGAACAATATTTTTGTGTGGCTTTTTCTGGATAGGAAAGAAAACAATAAATATAGAGGGTAAAATCCTACCGTGTAAATCTGGCGCTCTGATACCAAGATGATGCGGGATGGGGTGGCCCGATCTTCAAGACGTAGGATTAAGGATAACTAGCCCGTGCAACCTAGCAATTGATGCGGCCAACCACCGTCTCTATACGGCAACCTACAGCACTCAAATTACTCAACCACACGCTACGGCCTTCGCCTACTCGCTAACGTGGAGCAGATACGTTCAAGCAATCACCAAGGATTCACAAGAACAACGGAGTAGCAACTCAGAAATAACACCCAATCCCAATTAGTGGTGGAAATGGCTCACACACAAAAGGAACAAGTGTTCTATTAAAATTTCCAAGAAATGAACTTTCTTCATACATGGGAGGTGCCTCTCTATTTATAGTGGAGGTGACTTAAGGGCTAAGAAATGTATGAGGTAAGCACTGACATCATGTTCTCCGATCTTCTGTGGCTAAGGTTTCTTGGGGGCGAAGAAAGCAATGAGGTAAGCCATGACATCATGTTACTTGGGGCCTAAGAAACAATGAGGTAAGCCATGACATCATGTGACTTGATCTTCTGTTATCTTTTCCTTCAATCTGAGAACACATAAAATAGGAGAATTAGGTAGCAACAAATTCTCATTAGTACAAGAATAGTTACTAAGGAAAAGATTCACCTCTTGTCGCATTTGTTTTGCTTTAGCTCTTGTGATTGGTCCAGTAGTTTCAACACTTGTAGTGTGTTTACTATTGTGTTTGCTAATGATGTCCTCATCATTCTCCCCTTCTTAAGAAGGAGTCGTCCTCGACTCTGATTCTTCCGGTCCAAAGAATGGTGACAAATCAGCAACATTGAATGTAGAACTCACAGCATAATCATCACCCGGAAGCTCAATTTTGTATGCATTATCATTTATCTTCTCAAGTACTTTGAATGGACCATCTCCTCGCGGCATTAACTTGGACTTACGCTTGTCTGGGAAGCGTTCTTTGCGTAGATGCACCCAAACCAAATCATCTGGTTCAAATAGTAATTTCTTTCTGGACTTATTAGCTTTAGAAGCATAAGTACATACCTTCATTCAATTACCTCTCTAGTCTTTTCATGGAGCTTTTTCACAGCGCGCTTTGAAGCCTCTATATTTGTACGTTCTTGTAATGGAAGTGGCATCAAATCAAGTGGCGTGATTGGTTTGAAACCATACACCACCTCAAAGGGACATAATTGAGTTGTAGAATGTACCGCTCTATTATATGCAAATTCAACATGCGGTAGACAGTTTGTGGGTGTCCGTAGCAGCATTGAGAGTGTACGATTAACCACCTCCGTTTGCCCATCAGTTTGTGGGTGACAAGTTGTCGAAAAGAGCAATTTTGTCCCAAGCTTGGCCCACAAAGTCTTCCAAAAGTAGCTCATAAATTTGACGTCTCGATCGAAGAGAGATTATTTTTACGAAAAGTAATAAAAAAATAAATAAAGTAAAATAAATAAAAATAATAAATAAGTAAGTTTAAAATAAAAAAACAAAGTTATTTGATTTTCTGAAATTTTAAAATTTTTAGCTAACTTAATTTTCTGCTTTAAAGAAAAGAAGAAAAGAGCCTCTCTGTTAAACAAAAAAATATTTTATAAAGAAAAATATCTAAATTTTAGTTAAAAATATTTTTATAAGTTCAAAATAGTTTTACAAACTTCTATGATTTTTTCAATGATTTTTAGGCTTTATTTGTTATTTATTGTATTATTTAAAGCTAGAAAAAGAAAAATATTTTTAAAAATTAAAATAATGTTGAAAAAATTCCGAAATTATTATTTTTATTCTTTTTAGGTTCCAAGGATCTTTAGAAAATTTTCTTGAAATTTTTCTGATTTTTCTTTTTCTTTTTCTTTTTCTGAAATTCCGAAATTATTATTTTTATTCTTTTTAGCTTCCAAGGAACGCCGATGTCAGCCTGTCGGCTATATAAAGTCTTGTCCACCGTGTTTCACTAGTCCGTTGGCCGAGCCGTCTGCAGCGTTGAGTTCGTCTCGACGCGTTCTACGCCGTGCTCCCCTCCGTTTGTCTAAAAGCCTTCCCTAAATTTTCGCGTCCGACACCTTGCCATGGTCGCAAATTGCACTTCGCGTCCCCGCCTGTCCGGAAATGCTTTCAATAATCCGTTCACGTCAAAACATGCCAAACCATCCCAGGAGGTTACGTTTCAGACGGTTTTAGATTCGCCGCACCGAGCGCGAAGATATTAAGTTTTTCGTTTTTCGGTACCGACGTCGTTCAAACGACGATTGCGTCGCATCCGGTGAGTTTTCGCTTAGCCGATAATTTTTTCTAGCTTCACCTCACTGCGTTCTAGGTCATGCTCATCTTGCTTCTCTATGTTCTATTCTCAAAAATTATTCTTCTCTCCATACCCTATGCCGTTGTCGTTATCCGCGTCGTCACCGTACTCCGTTTGACGTGCTGTCACTTCCTACATGTGCCTCGGGTCATTAGCAGCCATTGGCTTCACCTCCCGTGCCTTTTCTCGCCGACGACACAGCTAAAAACAGTGAAAAGGGCTGCTGTCCGTTACTGTTCACGCGGGAATATTCCTGATTTTTCATTTTTCAGCATTTTCTCATCCGACAATCTTCCAATCGCTCGTTCTCCTCCGTCCGAATTCCGAATTAAGTGATTCCAGTTTCTAAATTTGTCTAAATTCATAATCTATTTTTCAGTATATATTTCATAATTTTTGGATATTCTCTATCGCACTTGGCTAAGTCTCCTCATCGCCGGAACGCCGTCGTCACCGCCGTCCAAATTGCGCCACCGCTTTTCCTCACCGCTAACCACCTTCCAGCCACTTGTGGTAATGCACAAGAACACCAATGCACTTCTCGCAGTCCCCTCTCTCTTTTGCGCCCCTCGCCAACCCCCGTCGTGCCCCGCACCGCCAGCGAGACCACGGGTTTCGTGCGCCGCACCGCCGTCCATGGGCTCGGCTCCACTGTTCCCCCTCACCCAATTGTCCTAGTTTCACTCGTAAACCTGTCACACTGAGCGACTTCTACCTTCTTCGTCTGAGGAGCTTCGACGAGGAATTGTTGGTGCCTCGGACCTCCTTGCGCCTCGTCGATGCCACCGATAATCGTACCCACCTCCGCTACACCCTTGTCGCCACTTAACTCTGTGCAACCCGAACCTTGTGCCAAGGTGAAACAAGACCCATACTCTTCTCCCTCTTTTGTATATCTCACCGGTCTTCGCCGCCGTTGGATCGCTCGGATCTTGTCACGTGAAGTCATCCGACTTCTCCCAACCGTCCGATTCTTAGACTCCGACGTCCGAAGGCCCGTAAGACTCTATTATCCGGAGGCTCTTTAGACTCCGCCATCCGAAGGCTCTTTAGACTCCGCTGTTCGGAGGTTTCTTAGACTCCGACTGCTCGGAGCCTTCAACTCCAACTTCGACCTTCAAACCCAGAGACTTCGACCTTCGGAGACTCCAGTTTGGACTTTGTCCTTCGAAGACTTCGACTCTAGCCTTTGACCTTCGACCTCGAAGACTTCAACTTCGGCCTTCGATCTCGGAGCCTTCGACTTCAACCTCCGTCTTCGAACTGACCATGGTTGTTTGACCGTTTTAACCTCCGCACCCTTCGACCTCCCTGAACCCTCCGATCTCTCCGAACACTCGAAGCCGTCCGATTATTTTGACCACTCTACATAATCCAATTCTTTCAACCATTGTATAGTTCCGACCTGGTCTTCGACGTCGCCTGCACCCATACTTGAAGTCCTTGTCTTCAACTTAGACCTCCGTATTTTCAACCGTTGATTCGACTATAGTTTGACCATGTCTTCGAGTACACCTTCGATTATGGTTTCGACCATACACAGATATTGTAGTTTCCAACCACTTTTCTTTCATAAAGAAAAGAATTCCAATAATTCCTTTTATTCATTTCTTTGGAATTCAAACTACCAGAAGTCATTCTTCTTCGCTCTAACTCCGATTGGACCCATCCAAATTTCTAAATTCATATTCTATCTCCCAGCATATATTTATGATTTTTGGATTTTATTTGGATTTTGTTTGAGTTTAGTTTGTTCGGTTTTTCACGTGTAGACTAGGACTAATCCGGAGAGTATAACTTTGACAAATCTCAGCAAACTTCGAAGCAAGGCAAGTTACACTTTTGATCATGTTGCTCCTAGTAATTTAAATTATTTATGTTGTTTTTAAAATTATTATGCATGCGTACGTTTATTCAAATCTAGTTACATTCGATTTAAATTCTAGTTATACCCAAATCATTTGTGTATGGCCAGATTTGATATTGATCCCTTATGCCTTGTCACCTTAGATGAAAACCTAGTTAGTACAATAGTATTGACTAGAAATTTTATAGAATTGCTTAGCATGCTTAGAATGATTTTTAAGTGGGAATACTTATTTCACTTGAAAACAATGATTTTGTAAACTCTATTCTTGACTTTGGTGAGTCAAGAAGGTGTATGAAATGTTTCAAAATAAAATATAAAACTTGATTTTGACCTAGGCTAATGGTTAGGTGGTGGGTGCTGGCATGCATTGTTATTCGGTAACAAAATGTTGATTGTCAGGCACAAGGGGCGTGTGGTTTGAGCCTAAGTCAAGTTAAGGACCGGTCTGTGATCTACTGCTACAAAGCCGTATCGTACTACCACGAGACTGGTATGGGACAGTCCTGACTGACTAATTTGTGAGGTCTCAACTTTGGTCTCGCTATAGGTTGAATGTGAGCGTGGCGTGGGCCATGAGAAGTCTCACACGGCACAAGAGGGGGCTCCAACTTGTGGATTCAAGTTGTGGTGAAACCCTAGCGGCGGCGTGACCATGTTGAAGACTTAGCATTGTAAAGGCCTTGTTATGATTTTCTCAGTCGCACGCCTACGGAAGCGTGTAATAGCTGACAAAATGAGATAATCATATCTTGTTGGTAAAGCTGTACAACCTCTACAGAGTGTATAATCTATCCTGGATAGTCGTGCCCACGGTCACAGGCAAGCTGAGTAAAGTTTTTCATGGATTAGATTTTGATTTTTAAAATGGTTTCTGAAAAAGGCTTATTGATGGATGGATGGAATCCATGATCAGGTGGGATACCTGTGAATAAGTTGGTGTTTGGTCAGAGCCTGCACTAACAAAATGAAATCCATAAGAGATTTTGAAAAGCATATGGATAGATGAAATCCATGTGAAACCTTTTGAAAAGATGGACCAGGTGGGATACCTGTGACTAGGTTAATGTTTGGTCGGGACCTGCACTAACGATATTATTTTGTTAAATTATTATTTCTATCTACTGTATAAAATTCAACTTTTGCACTTATGCTATTGTATTTAAATTCAGTACTGTTTTTCGCACAAATAAACTTAATAAGCCTTCCTTTGTTATCCCTATGCATGCATTCACTCTGTTAAAACTCCTGGTGTAACTTGCGTAAGTACTTTATGTGCTTACCTTGGGAGTACTTTATGTGCTCACCTTGCTAAAATCTGTTGCCAGAGGATGACGTCAACAACTTCGGTGAGGATGGTGATGACTAGGTCACGTCTTACAGTCATTCGCCTGTGGGCAGGCAGGATGAGTTGCTGCTTCATTGGTTTTCTTCCGCTGTTTATATTTATTTTTGGTTTATGAACCATTGATGTAACATTTGGCCATCAGGCCCATAATTAGTTAATGAATAAATGTCATTGTGCATGATATGAATCTTTGTTATCCACTGTGTGCACTAGCTTGATCTTGGACTAGTGCGATTTACACAGAGGATCCAGGAGTCGTTGCTCCGGGGTCTGACAACCAGGGTGCGACACGTGTTGGTCAGAGGGGAAAAGTAAGCGGGCGAAGGGGTAAGTTAGGATGGGCGGCAGGGAATAGATCCGGTGGCGGGGGTTTAAATCCGGACGATACACGCGTTAGCCTGAGTGGGTTTTGAATTTAATTTCTTTTCTAGATTTTTCAGAAATGCTAGGAGGCTTTAAAATACTCAAAAAAATACCAAATAAATTTTAAAAATTCCAAAAAAAATTCAGAGAATCCTCTGGAGCCTTTCTAGACAAAATAAAAATATTTTTAACTTATAATAGCATTTATTTTTCTTGTAAAACACAAATTAACATTAAAAGTAAGTTTTAGATTTCTAGAAAATTCTAAAAATATTTATAAATACAGAAAGACTCAGGGAAAATTAAATAAACTTATTTTGACTTTGATAAAATGAAATAATTTATTTTTTTCTCACTTCAAAGCTTGGAATAAAATAAAAATAAATAAATAAAATGCATAGAAAATTTTGGGATGTTACAAAGAGGCATCCCTACTAAGTGTTGTATAGGATTAATTAATATGTCGTAGCGAATACCGAAAAATTTTGAATATGTCACAGGGCGTTGGCCCCTTCGGTCGAGCCACGTGCCTCTACAATGTACGTGGCGAACGATCGACGTGGTTCAAAAAAGTTAGCTTAGTTATTCGGAAGGAATGAAAGAGTACAATATAGTTATGTATAGAGAAAATGTACTTACTTATCGATTAATCGGTCGATAACTATGTAGTCGATTTTGTTCTTACTTAGGGAATCAAGGTATATTACCTTGTTCTATTTTGATATAATTACAATTAAAATCTAGTGGAACCCCTGATTGTAGGGCATAAGAACAAATTCCTTTTTGTGGTGAGCCAGCAGTGCTGTTATAATGTATCTCTAGCAACCGTGAAGACACAATCATGAACTTCGTGCTGCAAATGATCCGGCCTGAATTTGACAATGATACCTGGGTGCCATTCTTCATGTGGCTTATTGGCCTGTTCCATATACCAAGAGTGTAATCTCTGGCAACAAAGTCCTAGGGTTAGGAGGCGCTCTGCCGGGACGATCAGCGGCTCACCTAGCATGAATTTGTGGGCCAATAGCAGGTACAGGATATCATCATCGATCTTTTTTTATTTGCCGCTGCTGCCTCAGCTGTAAGTCGACTTCATGGTAGTCGACAGTAAAGGTAGCACCAATGTAAGTTGCTTCACCGGGAATAGCACCCATGGACATGACACCGGTGCAGGTAGCGGTGGTGAAGATAGGCCTTGTGGAGATAGCACCAGTGTATGTAGCTCTGGTTCAAATTGCCCTTGTAGACCTTCCACCGGTGAAGAAGCCTGTAGGCAGATGTCGCTTTTGGGCCACTATATGAATGTTCCAATGGCTTTCCCTAGAGTCACGAGCTCGTCGTTAGAGAGCTTCGGTAACGGGACAAGCTCGAAATTGGCATACACACCATCCACATTAACTTTTCTGAAGCCTGATGCTAAATGTGCACGGTGCACCATGGCCCCGTGAGCAGACGGATTTACCCCGCTCCAAGCAGTGCACAAGGGAATGGAGGCATATCTCACTTGGAACTTGCATTTCATAGGCTCCTACATAATGATACAAAATTACCTATTCCAATAGGCCTATCAACGGATCGAGTATTCTAGAGATAATAATTATTACCAGGATATCGTCTACAGGAAATCTGGCCTCGCTCTCTGTCGTAGTATTGGATGCGTAGCTACTCCGACGGTTGGGGGGCTGGCTAGCACAGGAGCGACGGCGGCGGCCGGTTGATATTTTATATATTTTTGCATCTCATCTCAGACATAATCAGCTAGCTCCTCTCTAAGAGATATCTTGATCTCCTCTCGTAGCCGTATCTCATACTCGGTTTTGTTTCTCTTCCTACTCTGATACAATTCGGAGTCATCTAAGAAACCATGTTTCCAAGGAACATAAAGCCCAAGGTCTCTTGTACGACCCGGGTGTTCCTTATTTCTCGAGGCATGAGAGTATATCTTTCTCCCTAGTTGCCTGAAATGATCCCTAGGAAGATTCTACACTCATCGCTTCCTACAAGAGCCTGACATGTTATTTCACTTCCTACGAAGTTGTGGAGTAATTACAAGCTACGTAGTTTGATATCTTACCAGGTGGTGGGATACTTCTGGTCTGCAGGGTTTCGGAAGGAGATGTCCCTCGATGACGTGGCAGGTGACCTCGCTCTAATCTAATTTCGAGCGTGCTCATTCGGAAACGTGGCAAATGGCGGGGCGGTGGCTCACAGGATTACCTATTCATCCTCTTTCCTCCACTATGGGATTTTACCCGCATACCCAGCTGTGCCGAGTCTATGGGGGTGTGTGTCTTTTGCTTGGAGGGCCTTGTGTGCCGCACTTGCACTTCTAAAATCTTTGGTCGTATTCATCGCCTTAAACTCTTCCCATTGTGGTTCCAGGAATGGGTATTTATGAAAGAGCATTAGATCCTTCTCCACGTACTACTTGACAAGCACGCTCTTGAAATTCTTCCATACTTTGCACGTCGCTAGCAAGGCATGTCGTTGCACGGAGTCGTGGTGTTCTTCTGGGAACTCGAACGATGCAAAATTTTCTGTCAGCAGCTCACATTTTTGAGTCTCAGTCACGGTCTTCCACGAATTGAATGTGATCTTAATTGTTCTCGTGCAACTATTCGGACCATTCTTCAAAATGCTTATGCTGCTTGGCGAGGAGGGAGAGGGGTCCCATATCCATCGACCTTTGTGATGGTAAATCAGCCCTTAGTCTTTTTCGATAGTTCTCTTCCTTGACGTTTTGATTTTAGAGCAGACGCATCCAAATGATGATGTTATAGAATGAACGGATGACATGTTGGCCTTCTCATATATGAAAAGTAAGCACAATGTAGCATATACGTAAATAGTACAGTATAAGCATATTCGTAAATAGTGCGATATAACCATATACGTAAATAGTGTGGAATAAGCATATACGTACATTTAATTCTAATATACTCAATAATGATATGAGCATATCATTATTCCATATACGTACAAAAGACATATAAAAGACTTAGCTATTACATAAGCATGAACACTTTTTAAGCCAATTCCATATAAGCATATGCCCATCAAATAGACTAAGAAATTCATCATATTTAGCATAAAGCTCAAAATTGATTAATTTTGTGATTAGTGCTATCAAATTGTAGGGTTACACAAGTTAAAACTTGAAGGATCGAAAATGGCAACAGAGAGGGGGTGAATGGTGCTTTTAAAAATCGTCCCAAATATTCACACACAAATCTTACACACAAAAACAAATACTAGTTGGAGGTCTACAGAAGAATGAGATCAAACTTATCAAAAGGGAAGTTAACTGCAAATATAACACACTAGGCCAAAAAGAGAGTTCTTAAGACAATAACAAAAAATGAGAAGCAAAACAGCACCGAAAAGAAACCAAAACAGAGCACCAAGTTTGCTGAAAATAAAGCAGGGAACAGCTACTAACAAAGATGCTTGCTGCTGTTCCAAAGACAGACTACTGCTCAAAAGAAAACAGAAACTGCAGACAAGAAGCAAAAGCAAACCGAGAGAAGAGCTGGCTGCAAACTTGTTCTGCTGACCGAAACTAGAAGATGCAATCGGCAATCAAAGTTCTGGCCGAACACAGCAGAGCAAGAACATACCCAAAACAGAAGGCAAGGTGCTGCCCCTAACCTGCAACAAAAAGCGCACAGCCAGGCCAAGAAGAGTAAACACAGCAGCTTACTTCAGCCCAAACTGCAGCAAAAAAAAACAGCATGTAACACCTGCCGAAAAGGCACTGCACAGAACAAGAAAAGTGCAGAAATGAGGAAGTATTGCTTGCTGTTCAACCAAAAAAAACTGGAGCTTAGCTGATCATAGCAGGCCAAAAAAAATAGCAGGCTGTCTACTGCCGACCATCCTGCAGCAAAATGCACCACACAAGTCCACCGAACAGGCATTGGACAAGGGCTGAAATTATAGCTGAAAAGCATACCTAAAAGCAAACTAAAAGCAGGTACTTGCATACAACTCTTCCATGTTCATATTGAGACGAAGAGTGATGAATGTTTATATCAACTCTTCCATGTCTCACTCAAGAACACCCATAAGGAGAGAATAAAACCCTAAAACTTGCATACAAATTTTCTCTCTCCCAAGAGCACAAGCATTAGGAAACCCTAATACTCATACCCATTTCTCTTTCTCTCTATCTTAAGTGCACTTCTCCACCTAGAGAGCACCTCTATTTATAGCCTCCACTAATGGGTTTAGAAGCCTACTTTACCCATTAGGTCACACCAACTCTCCACTAATGGGTTTACACATATTTACCCATTAGGTTACAACACCTCTCCACTAATGGGTTTACACACCATTTTACCCATTAGGTCACAACACCTCTCCACTAATGGATCATTTCCAAATGAAATCCGCTTCCTTTTGTGCAGCCTTGCGCATTTACCAAAATGCCCCTCTTGCACCTTCCTGGAAGCTTCCTCGTGTCTTGCCGCGCACGCCTCGCAGCCACTTCGAGTCCTCGCCGTCTTCGACACATCCCGACCGCTCTGACCTCAGCACCGCCTGTGCCTAGTCCGGTCACCCGTGTCTCGCCACGACACCGTCTCAAAGTCCTGCAGTCATCACAGATAAGAAAACACATTACATAGCACCGCACCAGATGATTTAATTAAATATTCGCATCAGTAATTATCAAAATTACAAATTGAATATGCCAAAGGAAGATTGAAACTTTGAGCTCTAAATATCAATCTAAATATCAGAAAATATACTTTCGGTCAACTGAACAGGGAATCGAACCACAATTTACTAAATCATTCTCAAGCTGAATATTTAGAGCTCAATCTTAATCATTCAATTTCAATATATGACGTGCTCGCGGGAGTAGGGGAGGAGGAGGCTGATGTGCTCATGGGAGTGGAGGCCGCCGGAGTCGAGGGAAGCGGTGCCAGGCTCGGGGAAGACGGTGCCAGGCTCGGGGAAGGAGGAGGGCGCCGGGCTCGGGGAACGACGGCGGCGACGGGCTCGGGAGAGCAGTGACGTTACTGGTCTCTCTGCTGGTTGGTAGCAAATAACTCCACAGTATGCGCAAAACCCTAGCTCGAGAATATATATATGAAGGCGTATTACAGACGGTTCTAGTTTAGAACCGTCTGTGATAACGGTTCTATAATTATTATCACAGACAGTTCTGAAATAGAACCGTCTGTGATAATGCTATCAGAGATGGTTCTGAAATAGAACCGTCTGTAATAAGCCCTTCTCTTTTTCGCAAACTGGAGTTATTACCTACCAACCAGCAGGCACTGTAATAAGTTCTTATATAGTGTATTTCTTTACAACAGCCCAATGAAGATAAATATACATAAATGTAAAATCACATATGTATGACTCATTTTCATATACATAAATGCAAATTCACGTATATATCACACATTTTCACATATACATAAATGCAAATTCACATATACATCACACACATGCATTGTTATATACATCAATGCAAATTCACATATACATCACACACATGCATTGTTATATACATAAATGCAAATTCCCACATATATATCGCACATTCTCATTCCACTTACTTATTTCCTTTAAAAGTTAACCTTTCATGATGATCAATGCGTGTGTAACTAGTTTCGTCACGTTGTTCATCGACCCTTATGCTATTTCCAAAAAGAGGTAAGTCGTCAAATTGATTGTATTCTTTCTCGTCAACTACATTCTCTACTCGGACAATTCTCCTTTTTCCATGAAGAACTACATGACGCTTCTTATTTGCCGGGTTAGTTATATAGAAAACTTGAACAACTTGGCTGACGAGTACGAATGGTTCTTCTTTGTACCCGACACGTTGGAGGTCCACGGTAGTGACACCATACTTGTCAACCTTCACCTATGGAAGATGCACCCAATGGCACGAAATAAGGGAATCTTAAAACCATGTAGTCGAGCTCCCAAATCACTTCTATAAAACCATAATACGAGTTTCTTAATCCATCGGCATCTTGAACGCATCTATGCAAACATCGTTGTTTTGGTTAGTGCTCTTTACATCTTGAGCTTGTGTATAGAATGTGTACTCATTCATGTCATATCCTCTCCATGTCACAATGGTAAATATTGGCCCTTTTGCCAACCATGTCAGCATCTCACTTGGTGATCTCCTAGCGATTTGCTCCTTCAACCATTGGTTGAACTAACTGTTGTGTTGTCTTATGATCCAAACATCCGATCGCCGGATTATGTTGCGAAGCATATCCTTATTTGGTCGACATAAGGGGCCACTTCGATTATGTGTTGCAAGACCGTGAAATGGTCTTGAGCATACGCGATCCATATCCGGAGTGATTGCTTTCTTTCCGATAGTTCTGATACCCTTGAGGGTCCCCTTATGACGAGATTGAGGCACACCTATCGGTTGCATCTGAGTCATATATCGACACAAAACTCAATGACCTCTTCGCTTGCATAACCTTCGACGATGCTGTCCTCAGGTCGAGATCGATTCCGAATATAGGAGTTGAGAATTCCCATGAACCTCTCAAATGGGTATATGCTACATAGGAATACGGGCCTGCATATTTTTATCTCCCACACAACGTGAACAATGAGATGGACCATGATATCGAAAAGCGAAGGAGGAAAATACATCTCAAAATGACATAGAGTCATCACCACCTCGTCCTACAGAGCATCTAGTCCTTCGGGATCGATGACCTTTTGAGCAATTGTGTTAAAGAAATAACATACCTTATTATTGTCTCTTGGACTTTGATCGGTAAAATATTTCTAATTGCAATAGAGAGCATCTGTGTTATCAATACATGACAATCATGAGATTTCATACCATTTAACTTCAAATCTTACATCGAAACAAGTTTCTTCATGTTGCCGGAGTAACCAGACGAAACTTTGACACCATGCAAGCACTGACATAGTTCTGTTTTCTCAGCCAGAGTGTAACACGCAGGAAGAAAGTACGTTCATCCATTATCTGTTTTTGTCGGTGCTAACTCAGGCCTGATGTCCATATCAACCAAGTCAAGCCGTGCTTTGACGTCGTCCGTTGTTTTATCACGAATGTTCAGTAAGAGACCAATCAAGCTGTCACATATATTCTTTTCTATTTGCATGACGTCGATGCAGTGCTGAACATCTAGGTACTCCCAATAAGATAAGTCCCAAAATATTGATCTCTTCTTCCAGATGTTCTTCTCATGAACCCTCAATTTACGTCCTTTTTCGAGAACAACATCTAAATCATTAACCATATTATAAACCTTTTTTTCTGCTCAAATGCCTTAGAGCTGAACCGTCCTCCTTCTCTCCGTCAAATTGTTTCGTCATCTTGCGGTATGGATGAGCCCTGCGAAGGAATCGGTGGTGACGTATGTACATAATTTTACGTGAGTGTTTCAGCCACACACTCTTGGTACCATCTAAGTAGTGAGTACAAGTTTTGGCACCTTTTGTACTCTGGTCTGACAGGTTAACAAGGGCAGGATAATCATTTGTGGTGTAGAATAATAAGCAGCGCAAAGTGAAGTTCTCTCGTTTATATGCATCCCATACCTATAGCCCTTCGTTCCACAGTACTTTTAGATCTTCCACCAATAGTGCTAGGTATACATCAATATCATTCCCAGGTTGTTTTGACCCTTGGATAAGTATTGATAGCAAAATATACTTTCTCTTCATACACAACCAAGGAGGAAGGTTATAGATGCAGAGAGTCACGGGCTAAGTGCTATGTCGGCTACTCATGCTACTGAAAGGATTCATTTCATCCGTACTCAATCCAAACTTTATATTCTTTGATTTTGCACCGAAATCTGCAAAACTCCTATAGATGTTTCTCCACTAGGCGAAATTAGTAAGGTGTCTCAGCATTCAATCCTTCTTGCGCTCCTTCGAGTGCCAACGTAGCAGTTTTGCCTCCTTTGGATTAAAAAAAATCACTTCAAACGAGGAACTATAAGAAGATACAATGCCACCTTTGTAGGAGGTCCTTTCTTCACCTCTATTCCCTCGCCATTATCATCTGATTGATTGTTACGTTTGTATCAGGATGCGTTGTACCCCGGATAGACAATATGTTTGCATACTCTTTACGGTAGAGGATACAATCATTCGGATATGCATGTAATCTTTCTACTTTATTCCTAATAGACAAAGAACCTTCTTGGCTTTATACGTGGTTTTAGACAACTCATTTCCCCCGGAAGCATGTCCGTTAAAAGACCTAGTAGCGCCGTGAAACTCTTGTCGGACCAACCGTTGCTTGCCTTCAATTTCAACAGTTCAAGCACTGCTGACAATTTTGTGTACTTTGACCTGCAGTACGTGAACAAAGGTTTCTCCAAGTCCTCCATCAAGCCCCGGAATTTAACATACTCTCTCTCATCATAGTTCTCTTCTACATCACGAAGCATTTGATCCAGATTATCATTATGCAGCCTATCCGAATCCGAACCACAATCGACATAATCCGGTGGCATATCATTAACTTCACCGGCGATGTCATCCAGCGGCATATCATTGACTTCACCGGCGATGTCATCCGGTGGCATATCATTGACTTCGCCATAACTGGTCCAACACGTATACCACTTTTGGAAACTCCTCCGAATCAAGTGCGCTTCAATCTGCTCTCGATTGTTAAACATCTTTAAATTCTCGCAGTCAGTGCATGGACAATACATATATTCCACCCCTTTATTCAACATATCCTCCTCGGCACTCTTGTAAGCAGACATACCATTAATGTACTCTTCACTCACACGATTCGTGGTCTACATCTAGCTTGGGTCCTATATTATGCACATATATAACAACTTTGTACTAAAAATTAAACTAATTAATTATTAATACATATATACCACATGCATTGAGGCTAACTAAATCTAAATTAGCTAGATCTTCAAAGTATATATATAACAGTCACCGAAAATTAATTAGATCTAAATTTTGATACAACGAAAAACAAATTTCATTACTAAACATATCTAGAGCAACCAAGAACTTGATGAAACTTCAAAACTCTCCTGCCAAGCCTTCTTCCACCAAATTAAATGGCCTAAAAGCCTTGCCACCTCCAGCTGTAACACCGGCTAGATCTGGGTCGAAATGAAGATAGATGCGGTTCTGAGCGGCGCAATAAATACATAGTCAGATTACTCCACTAACAACACAGATGGTCTCCAAATTAAAGCCGTCTATGATAGTGTACATCATGACGGTTTCACAAAATCATTTGTGATTTGGCGTCTACTAAAAGTATTTCTGTAGTAGTGATCCAAGTGAAGAATGGTAAACCTACAATTTCTTCCACACTTTTCCCTACTAAAAGTATTTCTGTAGTAGTGATCCAAGTGAAGAATGGTAAACCTACAATTTCTTCCACACTTTTCCCTTCTTTCTTCTCCCTCCTGACCTTTGCCTTGCAGCTCCCCTTCTTTTCTCCTTTGATCCTTCCCTATGCGTAGCTCAGCACATATGCATGCATGCATACATGCAACGGCATTGCATGTAATACACAGAGACTAGATAAATGAATGCTTCTGCATGTACTACGAGCACTTGTTTCACTCCCTTCTCTATATCCTCCCCGGCTGGCACTTGCAGCACACGTCCCAATAGCACGCTGCGCTGAGATGTGCTTATGTATGATCCACTGATATTAGTACACCACTTAATAAGGTTATGTACGGTCCAATGATATTATTATTTTAATTAGATTTACTATCTTTTTGGTCTGTATGTATCATGTACTTAAAACTTATATTACGAGATAGAAGGAGCATTATTGCGTACTAACAATATGCATTATTGGGTACTAACTGTATGAACAGCATTACTACCAACGAGCAATTAAGAAAAATAGGATCTTCATTGTTCTCTATAGCATTGAACCCTCAAGGCAACACCACCTTCGTTTCTTCCCAACGCACCACATGACAGACTATGACTAGTGTTTCTTTCATGTACATAATTGTTAAAGGTAGGGTGAAAAGTATGCTGTCTCATGCATATCATGTGAAATATTTCCTCCTCTAATGACGCATGCGACCACATCAAGAGAGTAGAAGTGCACTTCTAAATTATAGAAAGCTAGTCTGAATGCGACGACAGAAGCTTCGACCAATGCGCGGCCGAGTGCAGCAAAGAATCGCTCATGTACGGCATAGGCTTACGCCAACATGAGCAGTGTCGACACTATGTCCGACCCGTCAAGGTGCTTGGTTTGGACTGGAGAGCTTCTCGACACGGGGAAGTCCATTGACAACGTTGAGAATCTGTACCTCCGACTTGCCAGCTCTCCTGGTACGCAATGTGCACCATTCCGCTCTAGCCTTATTTTCTTAGTGCCCTTAATGCTGCGTGTTGATCTGATTTTTTTCTTTCCTTACAAACAATCATCATAGTTGTTACATATAGATACACCAATAATTTACCACGTATTGTTCTCTATAGCATTGAACCCCCAAGGCAACATCACCTTCGTTTCTTCCCAACGCACCACATGACAGACTATGACTAATGTTTCTTTTATATACGTAACTTCCAACATTTTCTATTGATGGTCACTGAGGATGTTTGTGGTGTTTGTTGAACTGATATTTGTTGGTGAAAATATCTGCTTCCTATAATGCAAAGATAATATTAATGGCACATTCGCTTGTCTTTCAAGCACTTTGGTTATATTTTTTCGACCATTCTTACTACTCATTCTGTAAATAGAGTGAAAGAAGTGGAAAAGTAGTAGGGGGGAAAACAAGAAATTCCCCCTTTTATCTGTTCGTTTTGTAACATTACAACTTTTGATGTATAGTACATTGCAATGTTATTGTAGATTACTAAAAAATTATAACATTGTAATACTATGATAGTATTCTATCTATGGATATAACAGTATCATCTTCATACTTCAAAATACATAACAGGTTAAATATAAATAAAAATTACAATCAAAAGTAGCATTAATTCATCTGGAATTGAAACATCTACATGCTTAAATGGTTCAAAATATATGTTAATAAATAAAATTTATTTTACTATATGTAAATGAGGGTTCTAATTCGCACCAGAGCCTACCAAACGAAATGATTGGACCTGCCCATTGAACACTTAGAGAACAAAATATATAAGTTGATAATCTGTATCTTGTGTATTTTTAATATATTACAAAGAACCTACAACTTGGGCCTGTAAGCCTATAACCAAAGCAAGTGGGCTAGTATAGGCTGGATTGTCAAAGATGATGCGTATACGGTCCAATGCTTGATTACCAAGTGTGAGCATTTCTACATTGCTAAGATGGTTGTTCAAGCATCTCATGCTGGCCTGAAAACCTTGCCTCCTCTAGGTGCAGCATCGGTTAGATCTGATTCGAAATGAAGACAGATATGGTTCTGAGCGGCGCAATAAATATATATTCGAATTATTACAGGCGGTTTTAATAAAACCATCTGTGATAATGCAAGTATCACTGAGCGGTTCGTGGCAAGAACCGCTGCGTGATATTAATCCTTCATGCACGGTTTTACCGACAACAATTCCTGCATGTTTTTACCGATAGTAATAAATACGCAGGCGATTTGAAATGAAAACCGCCTATGATAGTATTCTCCACATACGATTTTATCAAACCGTCTCGTGATTTCGCGTCTACTAATAGTATTTCAGAGTGTCGACGCAGTCTTCACGGCAGCCACGGCTCGGAGATACCGCTCTCCTTCTTACGGTGCACGCTGGAAAGAAGTGTTGACGAGGTTCGATTTGGCGCAAAGACAACAAAGACAAGGAGAAAGAGAATGGAGGTAGAGAGATTCTTTGTTGTATTCCCTAGACGTCTCCAAGCCATCCTCATGTCATCCTCATCTATAATTCAACAAGTGGCATGGACTTCATCTTATAAATTGGTTTGCCCCACCTTGTCTTTGTAATATAGTACTAAACATTGCATGCTTTGGAATTAAGAAAATGAGTCTCATTTCATGGGCTTATTTCTAACAATTACTCACTAATTCCAAAGTAGGAAGCAAAAAGATATCAAAAATATCGGTCTTTTGGTGTAAGTTCCGTACAGGTTGAACTTGCACAAAAAATAACAAGATTTACCTTTTCACAGCTGATTAATAGATTGTGCCTTAAATTCATGACTTTTTGTGATCAGATTTAACTTAAAATCTCATGCCATCCACATCCATAATTCAAGGAGTGGCATGAACTCCACTTTATAAATTGGTCTCCTCCATCTTATTTTAGTAATATGGTATTAAACCTTACATGTTTTGGAATTAAGAAAATGAGCCTCATTTTATAGGCCTATTTCTAACAGGTGCTACTATGCATTGGATATACGCTAAACTGTTTTTTCTTTTAGTTCAATTTATATTTTGGAATTGAATTGAGGCCGGTGTAGTATGTGTCCTGTGGCTCCAAAAGTTTAGATTGATTACGGGGTAGTATTATTTTAAATTTTCGGTTAAGCTAGTATAGCTTTGGGATTAGCTAACCTGGTTGTTTTAACTTTAAACCAAACACAAACATAGTGCATGTTTAAGATGAAACAGAAAAATCCCGGTAAAAGTCGCCTCTGAATGACGCAAGTAACCGCGTCAAGAGAAAAGGAAGTCCTGAGCTAACATTTTAAAATGGGAAGTGGTTTGGTATAGGTAAAGTGTGTTAGCATGTCTGGGAAGTGGTTTGGTATAGGTAAAGTGTGTTAGTATCACAGACGGTTCGTGGCAAGAACCGTCTATGATATTAATTCTTCATAGACGGTTATTGCCGACAAGAACAAACACGACGGTTTGAAATGAAACCGCTCGTGATAGTATTCCCCACATACGGTTTTATCAAATCGTCTTTGATTTGGCGTCTACTAATAGTGTTTCTGTAGTAGTGTTTATTGCTAACCCCATGCGGGTCTTCACGGCAGCAACGGCTTGGAGATACCGCTCTCCTTCTTACGGTGCACCTTGGGAAGAAGAGTTGACGAGGTTCAGACGGCACAGCACAACAGACAAGGAAGAAGAGAATGGAGGCAGATAGATTCTTTGTTGTATTCCCCAGACATCTCCAAGCATATGTATATATAGATAGACTGATAACTGATATGATTAAAATAATCATTTACCCGCTGATAATTGTATGTCATCAAACATAATAAAGCCCCAATTCAAACATTTGAATCTCATTCAAACAGAGAGATGCACGGTTCATCAAAAATAAAAGTGAACTTAGTCTGCAAAGTGGCACGCCACGTCACGGTATGGTCGTGCATCACAAGTCACAAGTAACGCAAATTTTCACACGAAAATACACGAATACACGTGCCGCGTGCGTGATTAGCCAAAACCATCCTCATGCCATCCACATCCATAATTCAAGGAGTGGCATAGACTCCACCTTATAAATTGGTCTACCCCACCTTGCCTTTGTAATATAGTACTGTCGAGACCCGAATATGCAAATTCGGTCTCTCTGTGTAAACTGCACTAGTCCAGGATCACGCTAGTGCACACAGTCAAACATAGATGTCATCACAGTCATACACACGACAATAATAAGGGAAAACTAGAATATCGATAAATTATCAAATGTACGACCTTATGGCCAAGCTTACAATATCTCTAGCCGGAAGGGCTTAACAAAATAGCAATGAAATCCAAAGTAAAGCGTAGCGACCAATCGACAAGCCACAAAGCTATCGAGTGGAGAACGAAGCCTAATCCGTGAAGTCGCCGTAGTACTCCCTTCCGCACCTCCTGCCGATAGTACTCCTCTCCTCAATCGAGCAACATAGGCGCAAAGCCGTGAGTACATTGGTACTCAAAGAAGTCGCTTGTAACAATTTAATGCAATATAATATGCAAGGCTTACCAAGGAAGGCTGAAAGGTTAATTTGCATAAAGGCATTTATTGAGGAAATCTGAGAAATAATTTGAAAGCGAAAGTTAACTGAAAACAGTAATAATAGATAATCAAAGGGATAAACATGAACCACTTGTGAACACCAATTCACAAGTTAAACCAACGATGAACTACTGTCCACTCCCAACATAAACCACCAAGTTATAAATGAAACACTAACCCTCGTGTGAAATCCCGAGCACCGCCCATGACCGAGGACGCGGCTATTCGAATAGTTTTACACTCTGCAGAGGTTGCACAAGCTGTACCCACACGATGTGATTAGCCTAGGCCTAAGGAAATCACAACAAGGCCTTTACAATGCTCTACCTCAACCCGCCGCGCCGCTAGGGTTTCGCATCACACCCCCTTGCGCCACATGGAAATCAAGCAACCATGTCCATCACAATGGCAGAATTGAATTGAAATATTACAAATTAATCAGCCAGGTCCATCCCATAATAGACATGTGGTTTGCACGATTAAGCTCAGATCAATGGCGCACAAAGTTAAGTCCTTAGCATTACCCGGGCGAGACTACCACATCCCCAAAGTACAATCGTACTTCCCCTTTATCGCACGATCACTCGCCGAGTGCAAAACCAATTTGTATAACCAAGCCAACGTCACACCAATGCCGTGGCACAAATTTTAATACACGTGGCACCAACCACAGTTCCATAAATCATTAAGTCAAATTAATAATTTAACAGATGTGATGAGATCAAACGTAAATAATAGCGGCTAAGCAATCTAATCGTACCAACCCATGTGATAAATAAACTAGCATCACTAATAAATTTCCCAACCTATGGTGACAAAGGCATCATGGTATTTCAAAGTGTCAAAGAGGTGTAATTGCAATTGGGACAATAACTACCTGTGCAACGGTTTGAAATAAAAATAGCAATGCAATGTAGTTTGAAACAAAATAATTAAATAATAGTTTGTGAAATTGGGTTCAACATGATCAAGGGACACGACTTGCCTTCGTTATGCTCGTGAGGTACTCCGGTCTTCAGCGCGAACCTGCTCCTCGGAATCCGAATCTAACGAGAGAAAGCGACCGAAACAAAGAAACACATAAAATGACAAGCAAAAGAACTCAAAATTCCCAAAAACAGAACCAACAGCTAGAGCTCGATTTTAGATGAATTTAGAAAAAAGAACGGGGTCAATCGGAGCTAGGACGGAGGAGAACGGGCTCCCGGAAAATTAATTCAAACTTAATTCGGGAAAAATGAAAAAGGTTATTGTCCGTGAACCGGTGCACCAAATTCGAGTTCACCGTGGACCCGGTCCCACGAATAAAGGCACGGGGCGGCGGTCGACGGGGGGGACGTGCCGACGTGGCGGCAAAGCATATGCTGCCACGTGGCGCGTGCTGACGTGGCAGCTGACGTGGCTGCCACGTGGCTCGGGGGGGACGGCTAGGGCTGACGTGGCGCTGACGTGGCATGCCACGTGTCGTGCCACGTGGCCTAGGGCTGACGTGGCACGCGCTGGTGCTGCCACGTGGCTAGCTGAAAATGGGCGGCGCGGCGCGGCGACGGCGACGGTATCCGACGGCGGGAGGCGGACACGCGGCTCGTCGAGCCCTCGGCCCGATCCGAGCGGCGGCGGGATCGCGCGGCGGCGCGCGGCGACGGCGGATCGGCGGCGCGTGGCGGCTCGCCGCAGCGCCGCGGCGCGCGCGCGCGGCGCGCGGCGAAGCGCGGATCGCAGCGGCGGGCGACGCGTGGTCGGGCGCGAGGGTGGATCGGCGACGCGTGGCGCGGCGCGCGTGCGAGGCGACGGGTCGCGCGCGCGCGGCGCAGCGCGCCGAGGCGAGGCGAGGCGAGGGCGAGGGCGACGGCGAGGCGACGCGCGGCGACGCGGCGAATCGGCGCGGAGCTCACCGGCGGCGACGCGGCGGCGGCTATCGCCCGGCGACCTCGGCGACGGCGGTGACGCGTCCGGCGGCGGCGAACGGCCCGGCGGCAGCGGCGGTGCGAGGGCGGCGAGGCGGCGGCGAGCTCCGTCGGTGCGTGCACGCGAACCGAGGACGGCGCGCGAGTTTATCACGCGAACCGAGGAGCTCGGATCGATTCTGGCGACAGCGCGACGCGACGGGTTAGACGGCTAGGATTGAGCCACGCGGCGGATCGGACGGCCGGGATGGTTAGGGTTAGGGTTTACGCGGCGCGGGTGAACGGCTGGGACGCGCGGCGCGCGACGGCGCCGAGGCGGGCGAGGGCGGCGCTGGTGCCGCGCGCTGGCAGCGGATGCGCGACGCGTGGCGTGAGCGGATCGGCAGGGCGAGCGGCGGGTGCGCGGAAAGGGTATGCGGCGGCGCTGGCGGCGGGATGGTTGACGCGCGGAGAGAGGGAGATCGGGCGCGGGAAATATTCCTTTTCTTTTCTTTTCCAGAAATTCAAATAAACTTCTAAAAGCTCTAGAAAATAGCAAATAAATCCGGAAAATTCACCAAAATACGAGAAAATTCCTTGTGACACAAGGAACTCAAATAAAATATTTTCCACTTATGTTAATGTTTATTTTAATCACATTAAATCGTTTAAAACTTTGAAAATTCATTTGAAGCTTCAATTAATTTCAGAAAATTCCAGAAAATTCATTTTTGAAATCCAGTGCTTTAAAAATCTCGAAAAACAGGATGTTACAAACCTTACCCCTTAAACGAGATCTCAACCCGAGATCTGGGCCAACTAAGAGAATAGGTTCGAACTCCGCTCCGAGATCCTCCTCGCGCTCCCTGTGGCTTCCTCCTCGTAATGGTTGCTCCACCGAACTTTGCAAAACGGACCGCTTTATTCCGGTGACTCGCTCGACACTTCCAAGATTTTGATTGGATGCTCTTTGTACGATGAGTCCTCCCGCAGTCAACGGCCTCAATCGCACAACCTCCTGCGTACGCGCAGCACTTCTTGATTGGGACACATGAAAGACGCCATGTACCCCATCAAGGACGCAGGTAGCTCCAACTGATAAGCAACCTCTCCCCTGCGTTTCAGAATCCTGAACGGACCCACATATCTTGGTGCAAGCTTCCCTTTTAGCTGAAATCTCTTCACACCTTTGAATGGTGTGATCCTCGATACACAAAATCATCGGCTCAAAACTCGCTCTCGACGCCCGTATCTCGTGATAGCTTTTTCTGTCTGCCCGGGCGATTTTCAACCTTTCTGAATCAAGCGGACCTTATCCTCAGCTTCTTTCAAACAATCTGGGCCAAAAACCTGACCTTCCCCCGTCTCTTTCCAATTGAGAGGGGTCTCGCATTTCTCGCCATACAATGCCTCAAACGGTGACATCTCGCAAACCGGCTCGATAATCGTTGTTGTATGAGAACTCGCAAAAGGTAAACAATCGTCCCACTTAGACCCATGATCAAGCACACAAGCTCTCAACATGTCCTCGAGAATCTGATTAACTCGCCTGTCGACCATCATGCGGGGTGATATCTGTCTTGAATTCGGTGAGTTCCCATAGCCTTATGGAAACTACCCCAAAACCGCGAGGTGAATCTGCGATCCACGATCGACACTATCTTCTTGGGCACACCATGCAAACCGACTATCTCGGACATATATAGCTCGCCAATCTGTCACCACCGTAAGTCGCCTTAAGCTGGAATGAAATGAGCAACCTTGGTCAAACGGTCCACAATGACCCAAATCGAATCATGTCCCTCTTTGGTTTTAGGCAAACCGACTATAAAGTCCATACCAATTTCTTCCCACTTCCACTCGGGGACTTTTAATGGTTGTAGCAAACTGCAGTCTCTCGTGCTCGCCTTTACTCTCGACAAACATCACAAAGGGCTACATACTCGGCAATCTCACGCTTCATGTTTGGCCACCAATACTTATCCTTAATGTCTTGGTACATCTTGGTACTGCTGGATGAATCGAAAATAGTGACTCATGAGCCTCTTTTAATAACACATCCTTTAGTTCTTGCTTGTTGGGCACACACAAACGCCGCTTGAACCACAAGGTTCCCCGGTCGCCCACTTGAAAATCGACTCTTTGCCTTCACTCAAATTCTTTACGATCCATTGAAATGCCTCATCATCCGACCGAGCACGCGAATCGACCATCCAAAGTAGGTTGCATCTCCATAGCCGCCAAAAATCCCGCTCAACCAATTCAAGGTTAAGCTTCAAATTCCTCATGCAAAGTGGTGACTCTCTCGAACCATCACCAATTGCAAGATACCTTTCGCTCAAGGCATCTGCAACCACATTAGCTTTCCCGGGATGATAATGTATGCCCACATTATAATCCTTTATCAGCTCTAACCACCTCCTCTCGCTCGAGGTTAAGCTCGGACTGGGTAAAGATGTACTTGAGACTCTTATGATCCGTAAACCTCACATCATTACCCATCGATAATGACGCCAAATCTTTAAAGCATGCACTACGGCCGCCAACTCCAAATCATGGGTAGGGTAGTTCTCCTCATGCGGTCTCAATCGGCGTGAGGCATAGGCTACCACTCTCTTGTCTTGCATCAAGACACAACCCAAACCTTTGCGCCAAGCATCGCAAAATATCTCAAAATCCTTGTTAATATCAGCAACACAAGCACTGGGCTGTGGTCAAACTCTCCTTAAGTTTCGAAAACTCTTCTCGCACTCTGGCGTCCAAGTGAATTTCTTTTCCTTTTGAGCAAGCTGCGTGAGGGGTCAGCCACACCGAAAATCCCTCAATAAAGCGACGGTAGTATCTGCCATACCAAAAAACTCGACTGGTAATCAAGTGGGTGATCGCCAATCCAAAACATCACTTACTTTCCCTGGGTCAACTGCGACTCCTTCTGCTGTCAACACATGCCCTAGAAAGGCGACTTTCTTCATCCAAAACTCACATTTGCAAAGAACAATATTTTTGTGTGGCTTTTTCTGGATAGGAAAGAAAACAATAAATATAGAGGGTAAAATCCTACCGTGTAAATCTGGCGCTCTGATACCAAGATGATGCGGGATGGGGTGGCCCGATCTTCAAGACGTAGGATTAAGGATAACTAGCCCGTGCAACCTAGCAATTGATGCGGCCAACCACCGTCTCTATACGGCAACCTACAGCACTCAAATTACTCAACCACACGCTACGGCCTTCGCCTACTCGCTAACGTGGAGCAGATACGTTCAAGCAATCACCAAGGATTCACAAGAACAACGGAGTAGCAACTCAGAAATAACACCCAATCCCAATTAGTGGTGGAAATGGCTCACACACAAAAGGAACAAGTGTTCTATTAAAATTTCCAAGAAATGAACTTTCTTCATACATGGGGAGGTGCCTCTCTATTTATAGTGGAGGTGACTTAAGGGCTAAGAAATGTATGAGGTAAGCGCTGACATCATGTTCTCCGATCTTCTGTGGCTAAGGTTTCTTGGGGGCGAAGAAAGCAATGAGGTAAGCCATGACATCATGTTACTTGGGGCCTAAGAAACAATGAGGTAAGCCATGACATCATGTGACTTGATCTTCTGTTATCTTTTCCTTCAATCTGAGAACACATAAAATAGGAGAATTAGGTAGCAACAAATTCTCATTAGTACAAGAATAGTTACTAAGGAAAAGATTCACCTCTTGTCGCATTTGTTTTGCTTTAGCTCTTGTGATTGGTCCAGTAGTTTCAACACTTGTAGTGTGTTTACTATTGTGTTTGCTAATGATGTCCTCATCATTCTCCCCTTCTTAAGAAGGAGTCGTCCTCGACTCTGATTCTTCCGGTCCAAAGAATGGTGACAAATCAGCAACATTGAATGTAGAACTCACAGCATAATCATCACCCGGAAGCTCAATTTTGTATGCATTATCATTTATCTTCTCAAGTACTTTGAATGGACCATCTCCTCGCGGCATTAACTTGGACTTACGCTTGTCTGGGAAGCGTTCTTTGCGTAGATGCACCCAAACCAAATCATCTGGTTCAAATAGTAATTTCTTTCTGGACTTATTAGCTTTAGAAGCATAAGTACATACCTTCTGTTCAATTACCTCTCTAGTCTTTTCATGGAGCTTTTTCACAGCGCGCTTTGAAGCCTCTATATTTGTACGTTCTTGTAATGGAAGTGGCATCAAATCAAGTGGCGTGATTGGTTTGAAACCATACACCACCTCAAAGGGACATAATTGAGTTGTAGAATGTACCGCTCTATTATATGCAAATTCAACATGCGGTAGACAGTTTGTGGGTGTCCGTAGCAGCATTGAGAGTGTACGATTAACCACCTCCGTTTGCCCATCAGTTTGTGGGTGACAAGTTGTCGAAAAGAGCAATTTTGTCCCAAGCTTGGCCCACAAAGTCTTCCAAAAGTAGCTCATAAATTTGACGTCTCGATCGAAGAGAGATTATTTTTACGAAAAGTAATAAAAAAATAAATAAAGTAAAATAAATAAAAATAATAAATAAGTAAGTTTAAAATAAAATTAAACAAAGTTATTTGATTTTCTGAAATTTTAAAATTTTTAGCTAACTTAATTTTCTGCTTTAAAGAAAAGAAGAAAAGAGCCTCTCTGTTAAACAAAAAAATATTTTATAAAGAAAAATATCTAAATTTTAGTTAAAAATATTTTTATAAGTTCAAAATAGTTTTACAAACTTCTATGATTTTTTCAATGATTTTTAGGCTTTATTTGTTATTTATTGTATTATTTAAAGCTAGAAAAAGAAAAATATTTTTAAAAATTAAAATAATGTTGAAAAAATTCCGAAATTATTATTTTTATTCTTTTTAGGTTCCAAGGATCTTTAGAAAATTTTCTTGAAATTTTTCTGATTTTTCTTTTCTTTTTCCTTTTCTGAAATTCCGAAATTATTATTTTTATTCTTTTTAGCTTCCAAGGAACGCCGATGTCAGCCTGTCGGCTATATAAAGTCTTGTCCACCGTGTTTCACTAGTCCGTTGGCCGAGCCGTCTGCAGCGTTGAGTTCGTCTCGACGCGTTCTACGCCGTGCTCCCCTCCGTTTGTCTAAAAGCCTTCCCTAAATTTTCGCGTCCGACACCTTGCCATGGTCGCAAATTGCACTTCGCGTCCCCGCCTGTCCGGAAATGCTTTCAATAATCCGTTCACGTCAAAACATGCCAAACCATCCCAGGAGGTTACGTTTCAGACGGTTTTAGATTCGCCGCACCGAGCGCGAAGATATTAAGTTTTTCGTTTTTCGGTACCGACGTCGTTCAAACGACGATTGCGTCGCATCCGGTGAGTTTTCGCTTAGCCGATAATTTTTTCTAGCTTCACCTCACTGCGTTCTAGGTCATGCTCATCTTGCTTCTCTATGTTCTATTCTCAAAAATTATTCTTCTCTCCATACCCTATGCCGTTGTCGTTATCCGCGTCGTCACCGTACTCCGTTTGACGTGCTGTCACTTCCTACATGTGCCTCGGGTCATTAGCAGCCATTGGCTTCACCTCCCGTGCCTTTTCTCGCCGACGACACAGCTAAAAACAGTGAAAAGGGCTGCTGTCCGTTACTGTTCACGCGGGAATATTCCTGATTTTTCATTTTTCAGCATTTTCTCATCCGACAATCTTCCAATCGCTCGTTCTCCTCCGTCCGAATTCCGAATTAAGTGATTCCAGTTTCTAAATTTGTCTAAATTCATAATCTATTTTTCAGTATATATTTCATAATTTTTGGATATTCTCTATCGCACTTGGCTAAGTCTCCTCATCGCCGGAACGCCGTCGTCACCGCCGTCCAAATTGCGCCACCGCTTTTCCTCACCGCTAACCACCTTCCAGCCACTTGTGGTAATGCACAAGAACACCAATGCACTTCTCGCAGTCCCCTCTCTCTTTTGCGCCCCTCGCCAACCCCCGTCGTGCCCCGCACCACCAGCGAGACCACGGGTTTCGTGGCGCCGCACCGCCGCCCATGGGCTCGGCCCACTGTTCCCCCTCACCCAATTGTCCTAGTTTCACTCGTAAACCTGTCACACTGAGCGACTTCTACCTTCTTCGTCTGAGGAGCTTCGACGAGGAATTGTTGGTGCCTCGGACCTCCTTGCGCCTCGCCGATGCCACCGATAATCGTACCCACCTCCGCTACACCCTCGTCGCCACTTAACTCTGTGCAACCCGAACCTTGTGCCAAGGTGAAACAAGACCCATACTCTTCTCCCTCTTTTGTATATCTCACCGGTCTTCGCCGCCGTTGGATCGCTCGGATCTTGTCACGTGAAGTCATCCGACTTCTCCCAACCGTCCGATTCTTAGACTCCGACGTCCGAAGGCCCGTAAGACTCTATTATCCGGAGGCTCTTTAGACTCCGCC
This sequence comes from Melocanna baccifera, assembly GCA_036346265.1. Lineage (NCBI taxonomy): Eukaryota > Viridiplantae > Streptophyta > Magnoliopsida > Poales > Poaceae > Melocanna > Melocanna baccifera. The sequence goes on from CM070683.1 coordinate 14,226,003, forward strand.
ATCCGAAGGCTCTTTAGACTCCGCTGTTCGGAGGTTTCTTAGACTCCGACTGCTCGGAGCCTTCAACTCCAACTTCGACCTTCAAACCCAGAGACTTCGACCTTGGAGACTCGGCTTGGACTTTGTCCTTCAAGACTTCGACTCTAGCCTTTGACCTTCGACCTCGAAGACTTCAACTTCGGCCTTCGATCTCGGAGCCTTCGACTTCAACCTCCGTCTTCGAACTGACCATGGTTGTTTGACCGTTTTAACCTCCGCACCCTTCGACCTCCCTGAACCCTCCGATCTCTCCGAACACTCGAAGCCGTCCGATTATTTTGACCACTCTACATAATCCAATTCTTTCAACCATTGTATAGTTCCGACCTGGTCTTCGACGTCGCCTGCACCCATACTTGAAGTCCTTGTCTTCAACTTAGACCTCCGTATTTTCAACCGTTGATTCGACTATAGTTTGACCATGTCTTCGAGTACACCTTCGATTATGGTTTCGACCATACACAGATATTGTAGTTTCCAACCACTTTTCTTTCATAAAGAAAAGAATTCCAATAATTCCTTTTATTCATTTCTTTGGAATTCAAACTACCAGAAGTCATTCTTCTTCGCTCTAACTCCGATTGGACCCATCCAAATTTCTAAATTCATATTCTATCTCCCAGCATATATTTATGATTTTTGGATTTTATTTGGATTTTGTTTGAGTTTAGTTTGTTCTGGTTTTTCACGTGTAGACTAGGACTAATCCGGAGAGTATAACTTTGACAAATCTCAGCAAACTTCGAAGCAAGGCAAGTTACACTTTTGATCATGTTGCTCCTAGTAATTTAAATTATTTATGTTGTTTTTAAAATTATTATGCATGCGTACGTTTATTCAAATCTAGTTACATTCGATTTAAATTCTAGTTATACCCAAATCATTTGTGTATGGCCAGATTTGATATTGATCCCTTATGCCTTGTCACCTTAGATGAAAACCTAGTTAGTACAATAGTATTGACTAGAAATTTTATAGAATTGCTTAGCATGCTTAGAATGATTTTTAAGTGGGAATACTTATTTCACTTGAAAACAATGATTTTGTAAACTCTATTCTTGACTTTGGTGAGTCAAGAAGGTGTATGAAATGTTTCAAAATAAAATATAAAACTTGATTTTGACCTAGGCTAATGGTTAGGTGGTGGGTGCTGGCATGCATTGTTATTCGGTAACAAAATGTTGATTGTCAGGCACAAGGGGCGTGTGGTTTGAGCCTAAGTCAAGTTAAGGACCGGTCTGTGATCTACTGCTACAAAGTCGTATCGTACTACCACGAGACTGGTATGGGACAGTCCTGACTGACTAATTTGTGAGGTCTCAACTTTGGTCTCGCTATAGGTTGAATGTGAGCGTGGCGTGGGCCATGAGAAGTCTCACACGGCACAAGAGGGGGCTCCAACTTGTGGATTCAAGTTGTGGTGAAACCCTAGCGGCGGCGTGACCATGTTGAAGACTTAGCATTGTAAAGGCCTTGTTATGATTTTCTCAGTCGCACGCCTACGGAAGCGTGTAATAGCTGACAAAATGAGATAATCATATCTTGTTGGTAAAGCTGTACAACCTCTACAGAGTGTATAATCTATCCTGGATAGTCGTGCCCACGGTCACAGGCAAGCTGAGTAAAGTTTTTCATGGATTAGATTTTGATTTTTAAAATGGTTTCTGAAAAAGGCTTATTGATGGATGGATGGAATCCATGATCAGGTGGGATACCTGTGAATAAGTTGGTGTTTGGTCAGAGCCTGCACTAACAAAATGAAATCCATAAGAGATTTTGAAAAGCATATGGATAGATGAAATCCATGTGAAACCTTTTGAAAAGATGGACCAGGTGGGATACCTGTGACTAGGTTAATGTTTGGTCGGGACCTGCACTAACGATATTATTTTGTTAAATTATTATTTCTATCTACTGTATAAAATTCAGCTTTTGCACTTATGCTATTGTATTTAAATTCAGTACTGTTTTTCGCACAAATAAACTTAATAAGCCTTCCTTTGTTATCCCTATGCATGCATTCACTCTGTTAAAACTCCTGGTGTAACTTGCGTAAGTACTTTATGTGCTTACCTTGGGAGTACTTTATGTGCTCACCTTGCTAAAATCTGTTGCCAGAGGATGACGTCAACAACTTCGGTGAGGATGGTGATGACTAGGTCACGTCTTCTGATCATTCGCTGTGGCGTGCGGGATGAGTTGCTGCTTCATTGGTTTTCTTCCGCTGTTTATATTTATTTTTGGTTTATGAACCATTGATGTAACATTTGGCCATCAGGCCCATAATTAGTTAATGAATAAATGTCATTGTGCATGATATGAATCTTTGTTATCCACTGTGTGCACTAGCTTGATCTTGGACTAGTGCGATTTACACAGAGGATCCAGGAGTCGTTGCTCGGTCCGACAAACGTGGTGCGACACGTGTTGGTCGAGAGGAAAAGTAAGCGGGCGAAGGGTAAGTTAGGATGGGCGGCAGGGAATAGATCCGGTGGCGGGGGTTTAAATCCGGACGATACACGCGTTAGCATCTGAGTGGGTTTTGAATTTAATTTCTTTTCTAGATTTTTCAGAAATGCTAGGAGGCTTTAAAATACTCAAAAATACCAAATAAATTTTAAAATTCCAAAAAATTCAGAGAATCCTCTGGAGCCTTTCTAGACAAAATAAAAATATTTTTAACTTATAATAGCATTTATTTTTCTTGTAAAACACAAATTAACATTAAAAGTAAGTTTTAGATTTCTAGAAAATTCTAAAAATATTTATAAATACAGAAAGACTCAGGGAAAATTAAATAAACTTATTTTGACTTTGATAAAATGAAATAATTTATTTTTTTCTCACTTCAAAGCTTGGAATAAAATAAAAATAAATAAATAAAATGCATAGAAAATTTTGGGATGTTACAAAGAGGCATCCCTACTAAGTGTTGTATAGGATTAATTAATATGTCGTAGCGAATACCGAAAAATTTTGAATATGTCACAGTATGTTGGCCTTGGTCGAGCCACGTGCCTCTACAATGTACGTGGCGAACGATCGACGTGGTTCAAAAAAGTTAGCTTAGTTATTCGGAAGGAATGAAAGAGTACAATATAGTTATGTATAGAGAAAATGTACTTACTTATCGATTAATCGGTCGATAACTATGTAGTCGATTTTGTTCTTACTTAGGGAATCAAGGTATATTACCTTGTTCTATTTTGATATAATTACAATTAAAATCTAGTGGAACCCCTGATTGTAGGGCATAAGAACAAATTCCTTTTTGTGGTGAGCCAGCAGTGCTGTTATAATGTATCTCTAGCAACCGTGAAGACACAATCATGAACTTCGTGCTGCAAATGATCCGGCCTGAATTTGACAATGATACCTGGGTGCCATTCTTCATGTGGCTTATTGGCCTGTTCCATATACCAAGAGTGTAATCTCTGGCAACAAAGTCCTAGGGTTAGGAGGCGCTCTGCCGGGACGATCAGCGGCTCACCTAGCATGAATTTGTGGGCCAATAGCAGGTACAGGATATCATCATCGATCTTTTTTTATTTGCCGCTGCTGCCTCAGCTGTAAGTCGACTTCATGGTAGTCGACAGTAAAGGTAGCACCAATGTAAGTTGCTTCACCGGGAATAGCACCCATGGACATGACACCGGTGCAGGTAGCGGTGGTGAAGATAGGCCTTGTGGAGATAGCACCAGTGTATGTAGCTCTGGTTCAAATTGCCCTTGTAGACCTTCCACCGGTGAAGAAGCCTGTAGGCAGATGTCGCTTTTGGGCCACTATATGAATGTTCCAATGGCTTTCCCTAGAGTCACGAGCTCGTCGTTAGAGAGCTTCGGTAACGGGACAAGCTCGAAATTGGCATACACACCATCCACATTAACTTTTCACTGAAGCCTGATGCTAAATGTGCACGGTGCACCATGGCCCCGTGAGCAGACGGATTTACCCCGCTCCAAGCAGTGCACAAGGGAATGGAGGCATATCTCACTTGGAACTTGCATTTCATAGGCTCCTACATAATGATACAAAATTACCTATTCCAATAGGCCTATCAACGGATCGAGTATTCTAGAGATAATAATTATTACCAGGATATCGTCTACAGGAAATCTGGCCTCGCTCTCTGTCGTAGTATTGGATGCGTAGCTACTCCGACGGTTGGGGGGCTGGCTAGCACAGGAGCGACGGCGGCGGCCGGTTGATATTTTATATATTTTTGCATCTCATCTCAGACATAATCAGCTAGCTCCTCTCTAAGAGATATCTTGATCTCCTCTCGTAGCCGTATCTCATACTCGGTTTTGTTTCTCTTCCTACTCTGATACAATTCGGAGTCATCTAAGAAACCATGTTTCCAAGGAACATAAAGCCCAAGGTCTCTTGTACGACCCGGGTGTTCCTTATTTCTCAGGGCCGCGGAGAGTATATCTTTCTCCCTAGTTGCCTGAAATGATCCCTAGGAAGATTCTACACTCATCGCTTCCTACAAGAGCCTGACATGTTATTTCACTTCCTACGAAGTTGTGGAGTAATTACAAGCTACGTAGTTTGATATCTTACCAGGTGGTGGGATACTTCCTGGTCTGCAGGGTTTCGGAAGGAGATGTCCCTCGATGACGTGGCAGGTGACCTCGCTCTAATCTAATTTCGAGCGTGCTCATTCGGGAACGTGGCAAATGGCGGGGCGGTGGCTCACAGGATTACCTATTCATCCTCTTTCCTCCACTATGGGATTTTACCCGCATACCCAGCTGTGCCGAGTCTATGGGGGTGTGTGTCTTTTGCTTGGAGGGCCTTGTGTGCCGCACTTGCACTTCTAAAATCTTTGGTCGTATTCATCGCCTTAAACTCTTCCCATTGTGGTTCCAGGAATGGGTATTTATGAAAGAGCATTAGATCCTTCTCCACGTACTACTTGACAAGCACGCTCTTGAAATTCTTCCATACTTTGCACGTCGCTAGCAAGGCATGTCGTTGCACGGAGTCGTGGTGTTCTTCTGGGATCTCGAACGATGCAAAATTTTCTGTCAGCAGCTCACATTTTTGAGTCTCAGTCACGGTCTTCCACGAATTGAATGTGATCTTAATTGTTCTCGTGCAACTATTCGGACCATTCTTCAAAATGCTTATGCTGCTTGGCGAGGAGGGAGAGGGGTCCCATATCCATCGACCTTTGTGATGGTAAATCAGCCCTTAGTCTTTTTCGATAGTTCTCTTCCTTGACGTTTTGATTTTAGAGCAGACGCATCCAGCGATGATGTTATAGAATGAACGGATGACATGTTGGCCTTCTCATATATGAAAAGTAAGCACAATGTAGCATATACGTAAATAGTACAGTATAAGCATATTCGTAAATAGTGCGATATAACCATATACGTAAATAGTGTGGAATAAGCATATACGTACATTTAATTCTAATATACTCAATAATGATATGAGCATATCATTATTCCATATACGTACAAAAGACATATAAAAGACTTAGCTATTACATAAGCATGAACACTTTTTAAGCCAATTCCATATAAGCATATGCCCATCAAATAGACTAAGAAATTCATCATATTTAGCATAAAGCTCAAAATTGATTAATTTTGTGATTAGTGCTATCAAATTGTAGGGTTACACAAGTTAAAACTTGAAGGATCGAAAATGGCAACAGAGAGGGGGTGAATGGTGCTTTTAAAAATCGTCCCAAATATTCACACACAAATCTTACACACAAAAACAAATACTAGTTGGAGGTCTACAGAAGAATGAGATCAAACTTATCAAAAGGGAAGTTAACTGCAAATATAACACACTAGGCCAAAAGAGAGTTCTTAAGACAATAACAAAAATGAGAAGCAAAACAAAGACCTAAAAGAAACCAAAACAGAGCACCAAGTTTGCTGAAAATAAAGCAGGAACAGCTACTAACAAAGATGCTTGCTGCTGTTCCAAAGACAGACTCTTGCTCAAAAGAAAACAGAAGCTGCAGACAAGAAGCAAAAGCAAACCGAGAGAAGAGCTGGCTGCAAACTTGTTCTCACTGACCGAAACTAGAAGATGCAATCGGCAATCAAAGTTCGGCGAACACAGCAGAGCAAGAACATACCCAAAACAGAAGGCAAGGTGCTGCCCTAACCTGCAACAAAAAGCGCACTGGCCGGGCCAAGAAGAGTAAACACAGAGCTTACTTCAGCCCAAGCTGCGGCAAAAAAAACAGCATGTAACACCTGCCGAAAAGGCACTGCACTGAACAAGAAAAGTGCAGAAATGAGGAAGTATTGCTTGCTGTTCAACCAAAAAAAACTGGAGCTTAGCTGATCATAGCAGGCCAAAAAAATAGCAGTCGTCTCATCGCCGACCATCCTGCTGACAAAATGCACCACACAAGTCCACCGAACAGGCATTGGACAAGGGCTGAAATTATAGCTGAAAAGCATACCTAAAAGCAAACTAAAAGCAGGTACTTGCATACAACTCTTCCATGTTCATATTGAGACGAAGAGTGATGAATGTTTATATCAACTCTTCCATGTCTCACTCAAGAACACCCATAAGGAGAGAATAAAACCCTAAAACTTGCATACAAATTTTCTCTCTCCCAAGAGCACAAGCATTAGGAAACCCTAATACTCATACCCATTTCTCTTTCTCTCTATCTTAAGTGCACTTCTCCACCTAGAGAGCACCTCTATTTATAGCCTCCACTAATGGGTTTAGAAGCCTACTTTACCCATTAGGTCACACCAACTCTCCACTAATGGGTTTACACATATTTACCCATTAGGTTACAACACCTCTCCACTAATGGGTTTACACACCATTTTACCCATTAGGTCACAACACCTCTCCACTAATGGATCATTTCCAAATGAAATCCGCTTCCTTTTGTGCAGCCTTGCGCATTTACCAAAATGCCCCTCTTGCACCTTCCTGGAAGCTTCCTCGTGTCTTGCCGCGCACGCCTCGCAGCCACTTCGAGTCCTCGCCGTCTTCGACACATCCCGACCGCTCTGACCTCAGCACCGCCTGTGCCTAGTCCGGTCACCCGTGTCTCGCCACGACACCGTCTCAAAGTCCTGCAGTCATCACAGATAAGAAAACACATTACATAGCACCGCACCAGATGATTTAATTAAATATTCGCATCAGTAATTATCAAAATTACAAATTGAATATGCCAAAGGAAGATTGAAACTTTGAGCTCTAAATATCAATCTAAATATCAGAAAATATACTTTCGGTCAACTGAACAGGGAATCGAACCACAATTTACTAAATCATTCTCAAGCTGAATATTTAGAGCTCAATCTTAATCATTCAATTTCAATATATGACGTGCTCGCGGGAGTAGGGGAGGAGGAGGCTGATGTGCTCATGGGAGTGGAGGCCGCCGGAGTCGAGGGAAGCGGTGCCAGGCTCGGGGAAGACGGTGCCAGGCTCGGGAAGGAGGAGGGCGCCGGGCTCGGGGAACGACGGCGGCGACGGGCTCGGGAGAGCAGTGACGTTACTGGTCTCTCTGCTGGTTGGTAGCAAATAACTCCACAGTATGCGCAAAACCCTAGCTCGAGAATATATATATGAAGGCGTATTACAGACGGTTCTAGTTTAGAACCGTCTGTGATAACGGTTCTATAATTATTATCACAGGCAGTTCTGAAATAGAACCGTCTGTGATAATGCTATCAGAGATGGTTCTGAAATAGAACCGTCTGTAATAAGCCCTTCTCTTTTTCGCAAACTCGAGTTATTACCTACCAACCAGCAGGCACTGTAATAAGTTCTTATATAGTGTATTTCTTTACAACAGCCCAATGAAGATAAATATACATAAATGTAAAATCACATATGTATGACTCATTTTCATATACATAAATGCAAATTCACGTATATATCACACATTTTCACATATACATAAATGCAAATTCACATATACATCACACACATGCATTGTTATATACATCAATGCAAATTCACATATACATCACACACATGCATTGTTATATACATAAATGCAAATTCCCACATATATATCGCACATTCTCATTCCACTTACTTATTTCCTTTAAAAGTTAACCTTTCATGATGATCAATGCGTGTGTAACTAGTTTCGTCACGTTGTTCATCGACCCTTATGCTATTTCCAAAAAGAGGTAAGTCGTCAAATTGATTGTATTCTTTCTCGTCAACTACATTCTCTACTCGGACAATTCTCCTTTTTCCATGAAGAACTACATGACGCTTCTTATTTGCCGGGTTAGTTATATAGAAAACTTGAACAACTTGGCTGACGAGTACGAATGGTTCTTCTTTGTACCCGACACGTTGGAGGTCCACGGTAGTGACACCATACTTGTCAACCTTCACCTATGGAAGATGCACCCAATGGCACCGAAATAAGGGAATCTTAAAAACCATGTAGTCGAGCTCCCAAATCACTTCTATAAAACCATAATACGAGTTTCTTAATCCATCGGTACTGAACGCATCTATGCAAACATCGTTGTTTTGGTTAGTGCTCTTTACATCTTGAGCTTGTGTATAGAATGTGTACTCATTCATGTCATATCCTCTCCATGTCACAATGGTAAATATTGGCCCTTTTGCCAACCATGTCAGCATCTCACTTGGTGATCTCCTAGCGATTTGCTCCTTCAACCATTGGTTGAACTAACTGTTGTGTTGTCTTATGATCCAAACATCCAGTCGCTTCGGATTATGTTGCCGAAGCATATCCTTATGCTGGTCGACATAAGGGGCCACTTCAGTTATGTGTTGCAAGACCGTGAAATGGTCTTGAGCATACGCGTCCATATCTGGAGTGATTGCTTTCTTTCCGATAGTTCTGATACCCTTGAGGGTCCCCTTATGACGAGATTGAGGCACACCTATCGGTTGCATCTGAGTCATATATCGACACAAAACTCAATGACCTCTTCGCTTGCATAACCTTCGACGATGCTGTCCTCAGGTCGAGATCGATTCCGAATATAGGAGTTGAGAATTCCCATGAACCTCTCAAATGGGTATATGCTACATAGGAATACGGGCCTGCATATTTTTATCTCCCACACAACGTGAACAATGAGATGGACCATGATATCGAAAAGCGAAGGAGGAAAATACATCTCAAAATGACATAGAGTCATCACCACCTCGTCCTACAGAGCATCTAGTCCTTCGGGATCGATGACCTTTTGAGCAATTGTGTTAAAGAAATAACATACCTTATTATTGTCTCTTGGACTTTGATCGGTAAAATATTTCTAATTGCAATAGAGAGCATCTGTGTTATCAATACATGACAATCATGAGATTTCATACCATTTAACTTCAAATCTTACATCGAAACAAGTTTCTTCATGTTGCCGGAGTAACCAGACGAAACTTTGACACCATGCAAGCACTGACATAGTTCTGTTTTCTCAGCCAGAGTGTAACACGCAGGAAGAAAGTACGTTCATCCATTATCTGTTTTTGTCGGTGCTAACTCAGGCCTGATGTCCATATCAACCAAGTCAAGCCGTGCTTTGACGTCGTCCGTTGTTTTATCACGAATGTTCAGTAAGAGACCAATCAAGCTGTCACATATATTCTTTTCTATTTGCATGACGCCGATGCGATCTTTGAACATCTAGGTACTCCCAATAAGATAAGTCCCAAAATATTGATCTCTTCTTCGGATGTTCTTCTCATGAACCCTCAATTTACGTCCTTTTTCGAGAACAACATCTAAATCATTAACCATATTATAAACCTTTTTTTCTGCTCAAATGCCTTAGAGCTGAACCGTCCTCCTTCTCTCCGTCAAATTGTTTCGTCATCTTGCGGTATGGATGAGCCCTGCGAAGGAATCGGTGGTGACGTATGTACATAATTTTACGTGAGTGTTTCAGCCACACACTCTTGGTACCATCTAAGTAGTGAGTACAAGTTTTGGCACCTTTTGTACTCTGGTCTGACAGGTTAACAAGGGCAGGATAATCATTTGTGGTGTAGAATAATAAGCAGCGCAAAGTGAAGTTCTCTCGTTTATATGCATCCCATACCTATAGCCCTTCGTTCCACAGTACTTTTAGATCTTCCACCAATAGTGCTAGGTATACATCAATATCATTCCCAGGTTGTTTTGACCCTTGGATAAGTATTGATAGCAAAATATACTTTCTCTTCATACACAACCAAGGAGGAAGGTTATAGATGCAGAGAGTCACGGGCTAAGTGCTATGTCGGCTACTCATGCTACTGAAAGGATTCATTTCATCCGTACTCAATCCAAACTTTATATTCTTTGATTTTGCACCGAAATCTGCAAAACTCCTATAGATGTTTCTCCACTAGGCGAAATTAGTAAGGTGTCTCAGCATTCAATCCTTCTTGCGCTCCTTCGAGTGCCAACGTAGCAGTTTTGCCTCCTTTGGATTAAAAAAAATCACTTCAAACGAGGAACTATAAGAAGATACAATGCCACCTTTGTAGGAGGTCCTTTCTTCACCTCTATTCCCTCGCCATTATCATCTGATTGATTGTTACGTTTGTATCAGGATGCGTTGTACCCCGGATAGACAATATGTTTGCATACTCTTTACGGTAGAGGATACAATCATTCGGATATGCATGTAATCTTTCTACTTTATTCCTAATAGACAAAGAACCTTCTTGGCTTTATACGTGGTTTTAGACAACTCATTTCCCCCGGAAGCATGTCCGTTAAAAGACCTAGTAGCGCCGTGAAACTCTTGTCGGACCAACCGTTGCTTGCCTTCAATTTCAACAGTTCAAGCACTGCTGACAATTTTGTGTACTTTGACCTGCAGTACGTGAACAAAGGTTTCTCCAAGTCCTCCATCAAGCCCCGGAATTTAACATACTCTCTCTCATCATAGTTCTCTTCTACATCACGAAGCATTTGATCCAGATTATCATTATGCAGCCTATCCGAATCCGAACCACAATCGACATAATCCGGTGGCATATCATTAACTTCACCGGCGATGTCATCCAGCGGCATATCATTGACTTCACCGGCGATGTCATCCGGTGGCATATCATTGACTTCGCCATAACTGGTCCAACACGTATACCACTTTTGGAAACTCCTCCGAATCAAGTGCGCTTCAATCTGCTCTCGATTGTTAAACATCTTTAAATTCTCGCAGTCAGTGCATGGACAATACATATATTCCACCCCTTTATTCAACATATCCTCCTCGGCAGCTCTTGTAAAAGCAGACATACCATTAATGTACTCTTCACTCACACGATTCGTGGTCTACATCTAGCTTGGGTCCTATATTATGCACATATATAACAACTTTGTACTAAAAATTAAACTAATTAATTATTAATACATATATACCACATGCATTGAGGCTAACTAAATCTAAATTAGCTAGATCTTCAAAGTATATATATAACAGTCACCGAAAATTAATTAGATCTAAATTTTGATACAACGAAAAACAAATTTCATTACTAAACATATCTAGAGCAACCAAGAACTTGATGAAACTTCAAAACTCTCCTGCCAAGCCTTCTTCCACCAAATTAAATGGCCTAAAAGCCTTGCCACCTCCAGCTGTAACACCGGCTAGATCTGGGTCGAAATGAAGATAGATGCGGTTCTGAGCGGCGCAATAAATACATAGTCAGATTACTCCACTAACAACACAGATGGTCTCCAAATTAAAGCCGTCTATGATAGTGTACATCACAGACGGTTTCACAAAATCATTTGTGATTTGGCGTCTACTAAAAGTATTTCTGTAGTAGTGATCCAAGTGAAGAATGGTAAACCTACAATTTCTTCCACACTTTTCCCTACTAAAAGTATTTCTGTAGTAGTGATCCAAGTGAAGAATGGTAAACCTACAATTTCTTCCACACTTTTCCCTTCTTTCTTCTCCCTCCTGACCTTTGCCTTGCAGCTCCCCTTCTTTTCTCCTTTGATCCTTCCCTATGCGTAGCTCAGCACATATGCATGCATGCATACATGCAACGGCATTGCATGTAATACACAGAGACTAGATAAATGAATGCTTCTGCATGTACTACGAGCACTTGTTTCACTCCCTTCTCTATATCCTCCCCGGCTGGCACTTGCAGCACACGTCCCAATAGCACGCTGCGCTGAGATGTGCTTATGTATGATCCACTGATATTAGTACACCACTTAATAAGGTTATGTACGGTCCAATGATATTATTATTTTAATTAGATTTACTATCTTTTTGGTCTGTATGTATCATGTACTTAAAACTTATATTACGAGATAGAAGGAGCATTATTGCGTACTAACAATATGCATTATTGGGTACTAACTGTATGAACAGCATTACTACCAACGAGCAATTAAGAAAAATAGGATCTTCATTGTTCTCTATAGCATTGAACCCTCAAGGCAACACCACCTTCGTTTCTTCCCAACGCACCACATGACAGACTATGACTAGTGTTTCTTTCATGTACATAATTGTTAAAGGTAGGGTGAAAAGTATGCTGTCTCATGCATATCATGTGAAATATTTCCTCCTCTAATGACGCATGCGACCACATCAAGAGAGTAGAAGTGCACTTCTAAATTATAGAAAGCTAGTCTGAATGCGACGACAGAAGCTTCGACCAATGCGCGGCCGAGTGCAGCAGCAACTGTTCATGTACGGCATAGGCTTACGCCAACATGAGCAGTGTCGACACTATGTCCGACCCGTCAAGGTGCTTGGTTTGGACTGGAGAGCTTCTCGACACGGGGAAGTCCATTGACAACGTTGAGAATCTGTACCTCCGACTTGCCAGCTCTCCTGGTACGCAATGTGCACCATTCCGCTCTAGCCTTATTTTCTTAGTGCCCTTAATGCTGCGTGTTGATCTGATTTTTTTCTTTCCTTACAAACAATCATCATAGTTGTTACATATAGATACACCAATAATTTACCACGTATTGTTCTCTATAGCATTGAACCCCCAAGGCAACATCACCTTCGTTTCTTCCCAACGCACCACATGACAGACTATGACTAATGTTTCTTTTATATACGTAACTTCCAACATTTTCTATTGATGGTCACTGAGGATGTTTGTGGTGTTTGTTGAACTGATATTTGTTGGTGAAAATATCTGCTTCCTATAATGCAAAGATAATATTAATGGCACATTCGCTTGTCTTTCAAGCACTTTGGTTATATTTTTTCGACCATTCTTACTACTCATTCTGTAAATAGAGTGAAAGAAGTGGAAAAGTAGTAGGGGGGAAAACAAGAAATTCCCCCTTTTATCTGTTCGTTTTGTAACATTACAACTTTTGATGTATAGTACATTGCAATGTTATTGTAGATTACTAAAAAATTATAACATTGTAATACTATGATAGTATTCTATCTATGGATATAACAGTATCATCTTCATACTTCAAAATACATAACAAAGTTAAATATAAATAAAAATTACAATCAAAAGTAGCATTAATTCATCCGAATTGAAACATCTACATGCTTAAATGGTTCAAAATATATGTTAATAAATAAAATTTATTTTACTATATGTAAATGAGGGTTCTAATTCGCACCAGAGCCTACCAAACGAAATGATTGGACCTGCCCATTGAACACTTAGAGAACAAAATATATAAGTTGATAATCTGTATCTTGTGTATTTTTAATATATTACAAAGAACCTACAACTTGGGCCTGTAAGCCTATAACCAAAGCAAGTGGGCTAGTATAGGCTGGATTGTCAAAGATGATGCGTATACGGTCCAATGCTTGATTACCAAGTGTGAGCATTTCTACATTGCTAAGATGGTTGTTCAAGCATCTCATGCTGGCCTGAAAACCTTGCCTCCTCTAGGTGCAGCATCGGTTAGATCTGATTCGAAATGAAGACAGATATGGTTCTGAGCGGCGCAATAAATATATATTCGAATTATTACAGACGGTTTTTAATAAAACCATCTGTGATAATGCAAGTATCACAGACGGTTCGTGGCAAGAACCGTCTGTGATATTAATCCTTCACAGACGGTTTTTACCGACAACAATTCACAGACAGTTTTTACCGATAGCAACAACACAGACGATTTCGAAATGAAAACCGTCTATGATAGTATTCTCCACATACGATTTTATCAAACCGTCTGTGATTTCGCGTCTACTAATAGTATTTCTGTAGTGTCGACGGCAGGTCTTCACGGCAGCCACGGCTCGGAGATACCGCTCTCCTTCTTACGGTGCACGCTGGAAAGAAGTGTTGACGAGGTTCAGACGGCGCAGCACAACAGCACAAGGAGAAAGAGAATGGAGGTAGAGAGATTCTTTGTTGTATTCCCTAGACGTCTCCAAGCCATCCTCATGTCATCCTCATCTATAATTCAACAAGTGGCATGGACTTCATCTTATAAATTGGTTTGCCCCACCTTGTCTTTGTAATATAGTACTAAACATTGCATGCTTTGGAATTAAGAAAATGAGTCTCATTTCATGGGCTTATTTCTAACAATTACTCACTAATTCCAAAGTAGGAAGCAAAAAGATATCAAAAATATCGGTCTTTTGGTGTAAGTTCCGTACAGGTTGAACTTGCACAAAAAATAACAAGATTTACCTTTTCACAGCTGATTAATAGATTGTGCCTTAAATTCACAGCTTTTTGTGATCAGATTTAACTTAAAATCTCATGCCATCCACATCCATAATTCAAGGAGTGGCATGAACTCCACTTTATAAATTGGTCTCCTCCATCTTATTTTAGTAATATGGTATTAAACCTTACATGTTTTGGAATTAAGAAAATGAGCCTCATTTTATAGGCCTATTTCTAACAGGTGCTACTATGCATTGGATATACGCTAAACTGTTTTTTCTTTTAGTTCAATTTATATTTTGGAATTGAATTGAGGCCGGTGTAGTATGTGTCCTGTGGCTCCAAAAGTTTAGATTGATTACGGGGTAGTATTATTTTAAATTTTCGGTTAAGCTAGTATAGCTTTGGGATTAGCTAACCTGGTTGTTTTAACTTTAAACCAAACACAAACATAGTGCATGTTTAAGATGAAACAGAAAAATCCCGGTAAAAGTCGCCTCTGAATGACGCAAGTAACCGCGTCAAGAGAAAAGGAAGTCCTGAGCTAACATTTTAAAATGGGAAGTGGTTTGGTATAGGTAAAGTGTGTTAGCATGTCTGGGAAGTGGTTTGGTATAGGTAAAGTGTGTTAGTATCACAGACGGTTCGTGGCAAGAACCGTCTATGATATTAATTCTTCATAGACGGTTATTGCCGACAGCAACAACACAGACGGTTTCGAAATGAAAACCGTCTGTGATAGTATTCCCCACATACGGTTTTATCAAATCGTCTTTGATTTGGCGTCTACTAATAGTGTTTCTGTAGTAGTGTTTATTGCTAACCCCATGCGGGTCTTCACGGCAGCAACGGCTTGGAGATACCGCTCTCCTTCTTACGGTGCACCTTGGGAAGAAGAGTTGACGAGGTTCAGACGGCACAGCACAACAGCACAAGGAAGAAGAGAATGGAGGCAGATAGATTCTTTGTTGTATTCCCCAGACATCTCCAAGCATATGTATATATAGATAGACTGATAACTGATATGATTAAAATAATCATTTACCCGCTGATAATTGTATGTCATCAAACATAATAAAGCCCCAATTCAAACATTTGAATCTCATTCAAACAGAGAGAGATGCACGGTTCATCAAAAATAAAAGTGAACTTAGTCTGCAAAGTGGCACGCCACGTCACGGTATGGTCGTGCATCACAAGTCACAAGTAACGCAAATTTTCACACGAAAATACACGAATACACGTGCCGCGTGCGTGATTAGCCAAAACCATCCTCATGCCATCCACATCCATAATTCAAGGAGTGGCATAGACTCCACCTTATAAATTGGTCTACCCCACCTTGCCTTTGTAATATAGTACTGTCGAGACCCGAATATGCAAATTCGGTCTCTCTGTGTAAACTGCACTAGTCCAGGATCACGCTAGTGCACACAGTCAAACATAGATGTCATCACAGTCATACACACGACAATAATAAGGGAAAACTAGAATATCGATAAATTATCAAATGTACGACCTTATGGCCAAGCTTACAATATCTCTAGCCGGAAGGGCTTAACAAAATAGCAGCGGAAATCCAAAGTAAAGCGTAGCGACCAATCGACAAGCCACAGGCTATCGAGTGGAGAACGAAGCCTAATCCGTGAAGTCGTCGTAGTACTCCCTTCCGCACCTCCTGCCGATAGTACTCCTCTCCTCAAGCGAGCAACATAGGCGCAAAGCCGTGAGTACATTGGTACTCAGCAAGTCGTTTGTAACAATTTAATGCAATATAATATGCAAGGCTTACCAAGGAAGGCTGAAAGGTTAATTTGCATAAAGGCATTTATTGAGGAAATACAGTAAATAATTTGAAAGCGAAAGTTAACTGAAAACAGTAATAATAGATAATCAAAGGGATAAACATGAACCACTTGTGAACACCAATTCACAAGTTAAACCAACAGTGAACTACCTGTCCACTCCCAACATAAACCACCAAGTTATAAATGAAACACTAACCCTCGTGTGAAATCCCCGAGCACTGTCCATGACCGAGGACGCGGCTATTCGAATAGTTTTACACTCTGCAGAGGTTGCACAACTGTACCCACACGATGTGATTAGCCTAGGCCTAAGGAAATCACAACAAGGCCTTTACAATGCTCTACCTCAACCCGATTCGCCGCTAGGTTTCGCATCACACCCCCCCTTGCGCCACATGGAAATCAGCAACCATGTCCATCACAATGGCAGAATTGAATTGAAATATTACAAATTAATCAGCCAGGTCCATCCCATAATAGACATGTGGTTTGCACGATTAAGCTCAGATCAATGGCGCACAAAGTTAAGTCCTTAGCATTACCCGGGCGAGACTACCACATCCCCCAAAGTACAACTGTACTTCCCCTTTACCGCACGATCACTCGCCGAGTGCAAAACCAATTTGTATAACCAAGCCAACGTCACACCAATGCCGTGGCACAAATTTTAATACACGTGGCACCAACCACAGTTCCATAAATCATTAAGTCAAATTAATAATTTAACAGATGTGATGAGATCAAACGTAAATAATAACTGGCTAAGCAATCTAATCGTACCAACCCATGTGATAAATAAACTAGCATCACTAATAAATTTCCCAACCTATGGTGACAAAGGCATCATGGTATTTCAAAGTGTCAAAGAGGTGTAATTGCAATTGGGACAATAACTACCTGTGCAACGGTTTGAAATAAAAATAGCAATGCAATGTAGTTTGAAACAAAATAATTAAATAATAGTTTGTGAAATTGGGTTCAACATGATCAAGGGACACGACTTGCCTTCGTTATGCTCAGCGGGGTACTCCTGGTCTTCTGGCGCGAAACCTGCTCCTCCGGAATCCGAATCTAACGAGAGAGAAAGCGACCGGAAACAAAGAAACACATAAAATGACAAGCAAAAGAACTCAAAAATTCCCAAAAACAGAACCAACAGCTAGAGCTCGATTTTAGATGAATTTAGAAAAAAGAACGGGGTCAATCGGAGCTAGGACGGAGGAGAACGGGCTCCCGGAAAATTAATTCAAACTTAATTCGGGAAAAAATGAAAAAGGTTACTGTGCTGTGAACCCGGTGCACCAAATTCCGAGTTCACCGTGGACCCGGTCCACGTAACAGTGCACGGGGGGCGGCGGGCTGACGCGGCGGGGACGTGGCGACGTGGCGGCGAAAGATATGTCGCCACGTGGCGCGGCCGACGTGGCGGTGACGTGGCTGCCACGTGGCTCGGGGGGGACGGCTAGGGCTGACGTGGCGCTGACGTGGCATGCCACGTGTCGTGCCACGTGGCCTAGGGCTGACGTGGCACGCGCTGGTGCTGCCACGTGGCTAGGCTGAGTGGCGCGCGCGCGGCGGCGACGGCGACGGATCCGACGGCGGGAGGCGGACACGCGGCTCGACCGAGCCTCGGCCGATCGAGCGAAGCGGCGGGATCGCGCGCGCGGCGCGCGGCGGCGGCGGATCGGCGACGGCGTGGCGGCTCGCGCGCTGGCGGCGCGGCGCGCATGCGCGCGCGGCGCGGCGAAGCGAAGCGCGGATCGCAGCGGCGGGCGACGCGTGGTCGGGCGCGAGGGTGGATCGGCGACGCGTGGCGGCGCGGCGGCGAGGCGGCGACGGTCGCGGCGCGCGGCGCAGCGCGCGAGGCGAGGCGAGGCGAGGCGAGGGCGACGGCGAGGCGACGCGCGCGGCGCGGCGAATCGCGGCGCGGAGCTCACCGGCGGCACGCGGCGGCGGCTACTGCTCCGGCGACCTCGGGCGACGGCGGTGACGCGGTCCGGCGGCGGCGGAACGGCTCCGGCGACGGCGGCGGGTGCGAGGGCGGGCGGAGGCGGCGGCGAGAGCTCCGTCGGTGCGTGCACGCGAACCGAGGACGGCGCTCGTGTTTTATCACGCGAACCGAGGAGCTCGGATCGATTCTGGCGGCGGCGCGACGCGACGGGTTAGACGGCTAGGATTGAGCCACGCGCGGGATCGGACGGCCGGGATGGTTAGGGTTAGGGTTTACGCGGCGCGGGTGAACGGCTGGGATCGCGCGCGCGCGATCGAGGCGCAGCGCCGAGGCGGGCGCGGGCGCGCGCGGTGGCGCGCCTGTGCACAGCGGATGCTTGCGACAGCGCGCGCGAGAGCGGATCGGCATGGGCGGCGGAGTGCGCGGGAAAGGGTACGGTGGCGCGCGCGGCGCGGATGGTTGACGCGCGGCGGAGAGAGGAGATCGGGCGGCCGGGAAATATTCCTTTTCTTTTCTTTTTCCAGAAATTCAAATAAACTTCTAAAAGCTCTAGAAAATAGCAAATAAATCCGGAAAATTCACCAAAAATACCAGAAAATTCCTTGTGACACAAGGAACTCAAATAAAATATTTTCCACTTATGTTAATGTTTATTTTAATCACATTAAATCGTTTAAAACTTTGAAAATTCATTTGAAGCTTCAATTAATTTCAGAAAATTCCAGAAAATTCATTTTTTGAAATCCAGGCTTTAAAAATCTCAGAAAAACAGGATGTTACAAGTACTAAACATTGTATGCTTTGGAATTAAGAAAATGAGTCTCATTTCATGGGCCTATTTCTAACAATTCCCCACTAATTCCAAAGCAGGAAGCAAAAAGATATCAAAGATACCGGTCTTTTAGTGTAAGTTCCGTACAGGTTTAATTTACACCAAGAATAACAAGATTCATCTGTTCACAACTGATGAATGGACTGTGTCTTAAATTCACAGCTTTTTGTGATCAGATTTAACTTAAAATCTCATGCCATCCACATCCATAATTCAAGGAGTGGCATAGACTCCACTTTATAAATTAGTCTTCTCCACCTTATCTTAGCAATATGGTATTAAACATTGCATGTTTTGAAATTAAGAAAATGAGTCTTATTTTATGGACCTATTTCTAACATATGCTACTATGCATTGGATATACGCTGAACTGTTTTTTCTTTTAGTTCAATTTATATTTTGGAATTGAATTGAGGCCGGTGTAGTATGTGTCCTGTACATGGCTCCAAAAGTTTAGATTGATTACGGGGTAGTATTATTTTAAAATTTCGGTTAAGCTAGCATAGCTTTGGGATTAGCTAAGCTGGTTGTTTTAACTCTAAACCAAACACAAACATAGTGCATGTTTAAGAAGAAACAGAAAATCCCGGTAAAGGTCGCCTCTGAATGACGCAAGTAACCACGTCAAGAGAAAAGGAAGTCCTGAGCTAACATTTTAAAATGGGAAGTGGTTTGGTATAGGTAAAGTGTGTTAGCATGTCTGGGTAGGGTGAAAAGTATGCTGTCTCATGCATATCATGTGAAATATTTCCTCCTCTAATGACGCATGCGACCACATCAAGAGAGTAGAAAGTGCACTTGTAAATTATAGAAAGCTAGTCTGAATTGTTTCCTGACGCTGGCAATATATGGCATAAATTACTCTCCGTCACACGAGAAGTAAAAGTGACATCTGAATTCTGATCACCCAAACAAAAGAACTCGCTCCCCGAGCGATGACAGACGCGAGGACGTACGTACATCCAGCAGCCCCGTGTTCGCTACCAGCAGATTTCTATCTATATATAGGACCATACACAACACCATTGTCATCACACCAGCAACAGCTGATCCACCAACAACAACTCGATAATCTCCTCGACCATGGCGGTGCGCGTGCTCGGCGGGTGGGCTTGCCCCTACGCGATCCGCGTGTTCGTGGCTCTGAAGCTCAAGGAAGTGGATTACGAGTTCCTGCAGGAGCCGGTCGGCCGGAAGAGCGAGCTGCTGCTTAGGTCCAACCCCGTGTACAAGAAGATCCCCGTCCTGCTCCACCACGGCGAGCCTGTCTGCGAGTCCATGATCATAATCCAGTACATCGATGAGGTCTGGACATCTCAAGGCCAGCCCATCCTTCCTGCCGAGCCTTACAATCGCGCCATCGAGCGATTCTGGGCCCAGTATACGGATGACAAGGTACATTTGTTAATTCGCAGCTCGTGCAGTGACGCGCCTTCTTGCGTATGCACAGTTGCACACAATCGGAGCTAGATCTTTAATTTTTGAAAGACCAAGTCATTTTGGTATGTGAATTTGCCATTAATTACGCTAATCACGAAATTTGGGCACTTTCGTATGTGTGTAGATTGCACCTGCGTTCCTCGTCCTGAGAGGAGTGATCAGCGGAGACACAGACGAAGCCGTAGACCAAGTGTACACCGCCCTGCAACATTTGGAGGAGGCCTTTGTGAAGTGCAGCCAAGGGAAGCTCTACTTTGGTGGCGACAACATTGGCTTCTTGGACCTTGTTCTGGGGTCACACCTTGGCTGGTTCAAGGCGGTGGAGAGGATAGCTGGCGTCAAGATCCTCGGCGAAACGCAGTTCCCTAAGCTGACGGCATGGGCATCTCGGTTCTGCACACATCATGCCGTGAGGGATGTCATGCCTGATACTGACAGGCTTGTGGAGTTTAGCGCTACGCTGAACGCTGCCTTAAAGGCTAAAGCTTCCACGTGAAATCCACTTTAATTTGCTTGTCCGAATAACCTTCTTACTACTATATGCTTTCGTTTTGAAATAGAAATATACCCGCTCTAGATGTTATCAGAAAACAACTTTGGTTTAGAAATGAAGAAACAAGCCAGTGGATATGTCGCCACAATGCAGGCCCGTCTGTCTTCTACATTGTGGCGACAAATGTTGTTCTGCATAATGCATAGCAACAGGATGATGTTGTTTATTGTCGTATTGTCTGGTGTTTGTGTGGTGTCTCAGTCCCTGAGTTGGTGTTGTATTGTCGTAGCCCTATTAATGGAATGAGGCATATAGTTGATGCCCTTGTTTTATTTTTTTATTGAAAATGATGCATCAACGTTGAATCCACCGGGATTTGTCTAAGTTCTCTCCCTAATCCCCTGCGAAACCTTCAACGAACTCATGATAGTTGGAGACAATGTACATGCTGAAATGTTTTGTCTATTCACTCTCCCTGTAGCTGCTTGGTCTTGTACGGGGTCTAGGATGAACTATCGGATCCGAATTTATAATAAATTCAGATCCTTTGTGTATTCTGAACTAGTTCAATCAGTAGCTAGTTCACACAGTTTTAACATTGATGAAATCATATCCATACAACGAAACATCTAAGAGTAAGCCAAATTTTATTAAATAGTAGCAATGGACTTTATGGTCAAGATTTTACAATTATTGCACGCAGAGCTAAACGACAGAAAATAAACTTGTAGTGGAAGAAACTCTTGTGGTAGCCATCCGATATGCCTACATGCAATCGAGTGGAGAGCGCACCTTAGTTCGCATGGTCCTCGAAGTACTCCTCCTCATAGAACTCCGCGTTCCCTGGTTCTTCTTCGATGACTGATCAACAAATGCGTAAAGAGGTGAGTACATAAAGTACTCAGCAAGTCATATGGAAATGTATGCAAATAGTATTCATGCAAGGCTTGAACAAGAGTAGCCTTATGGCTATTTTACATAAAGCATTTTTGAGAGTAAATACAATGGATACATTGAAAAGCACAATTGATAAGATTACATACATAAGTAAATAAGTATTTTGAAACAACTAGTGAACTGCCCGTTCACTTCCCAACCATTCTACCAACCACAATTTCTTTTAAGATAAAATCTATCTCCTATGTGAAATCACTAGACATCATCCATAACCGGGGACACGACTATTTGAATAGCTTTTTAATACTCTACAGAGGTTGTACAGCTTGACCCATAGAGATAATCAATTTATAATGTCGGCCAAGACACGCTTCCGAAGGCATACGACTAAAATGATTATCATAAGGCTTTCATAAAGCTCTATTTTGACCCAGTTCTGCTCGCTAAGGTTTCACCTCCATCTCCCCCCTTGTGCCTAGTGTGAATGTCCAACCCAAAGTTCACAGTTCAACCCAAACAAAACTAAATCAAAATATGACAAATTAATCAGTCAGGTCCATCTCATACTGGACATGTGGTTGTACAATAGGGCCCAGATCAATAGCGCACAAGATTAAGTCTTTAGTGACTACTTAGGCAAAACAACCTCATCCAAAATGTGATTCTCGCACCCTCTATACTGCACGATCATTCGCCTGAGTATGAAATGGATTTTTGTCTAACCAGGCTCAATGGCATCCCCTTCCATAGCACAACAAATTTTATTAATAGTGGCTACCGTCCACAATTCCATATATGGTTAAGTCAAATTTTCATGATAAACATGGTGAAGGAACCCATCGCACAACTAAAGCATGACTAAGCATAACTTTGATTCCTATGTTGGTATTAAAATATGACCAACTAAAATTACCCATCCTATGGTGTTCAAGAATATATTTCATTCACAATTATTCAAGGTGGCATACTATCAAGTAGGTATTTCACTAGTCCCGGAAACATTTAATATAAAACTAGCAATGCATGTTAATTTAAAACAATATAATTTTATAAAATGGGTTCAATATGGTCAAACGTCTATGACTTGCCTTCGTTGAAGTTGGAGTTTAACGCTTCCTGTTAGACCAAACTGGCGTCGACGACGTTGGATTCTACACATGTGAAACGAGAAGAACAAACAAACAAACAAATAAATAAAAACAAATAAAATCACAAAATACAAAAGAAAAAAATACTAGAAGGATATTTATGATTTTAGATGAATTTACAAATTTGAACGAGTTCAAACGGTGCTAGGATGAAGGAGATTGGGCTTCTGGAAATGTTTGTCATGGTCAGAGTAGTCAGATCTATTGAGAGTGGTTGGGGCTTTGAGGCTATAGAATGGCTAGAGATTACAAAGTGATTGAATCCTTGTGGTCGAAACCCAGTGGTCAAAGTTTGGCGGTCGAAAGGCTTATAATGGTCGGGACAAGAGAGGTTGAAGCAACAGAGAATAGTGGAAAATCGTAGCTATAAAAGTCGAAAGCAATAGTAGTTGAAGCTACAGTGCTCGAAAGCTATAGTGGTCGAAAGCTACGACATTCGAAGGTTTACAGTGATCAGAAGTTTAAAGAGTGGTCAGTGGTCGAATTCTATAGAGTGGTTTGTGGTCGAAATCAGCACAGGTCTAGAGAAACTGTAGTCAGGAGCTGCATTGTGGTTGGAAATGAGTACGGTTGAGAACAGCTAACGTTGGAGTGGTCAGAGATTTTCGTGGTCAAAAGATCTCAGTGGTAGGATGGCTTCAGCAGTCGGAATGCTGAGAGTGGTCGTAACACTGAGAGGGATCAGGAGGCTAAGGGTGGTCAAACATCTGTGGTCGGATGATTCCGTGGTTGTGTACTGCGGTGGTCATAAGTGGTTGCGATCATAAGCGACTATGTTCGTGAGCAACTGTGGTCGTAAGTGACTAAGGTCGTGAGCAATTGTGGTCATAAGCGGCTGAGATCGTGAGCGAATGTGGTCGTCAGAAGCCGTGGTCGAGGGTCACCGCGGTCGAAAGACCGAAGGCTAAGGGTAGCCAAAGAAGACTGTAGTAGTTGAAACATACAAAGAGAGATTGGGCACCATGGTGCAGACATTGAGAGGTCAGAAATCGGTTGGCTGTGAGGAAGAAGTGGTGGAAGTACACGGCGTCGGTGGCGAAGGGGTTTCGACGGATGGACGTGCGGGCTTGGTGAAGACGGAGGCGATGGCGGCGAAGCACGAGGAGATCTGGGCTTCACTGAAGGTCAACTTAAGGCTGGCGAATGAGGTTCTCGGTGCGGAGAGAGAACTTGAGAGAGGGGTGAAGTGCGATGCAGCTAGGGGATCATTGGGGAGGGGTTTTTATAGGTCTTGGGGGAAAAAGAAAAGACCGAGAGGTGGCTCACCGGATTTATGGCAGATGCATTGGTGCACGATCGGGGTTGATGAAGGAGTTTAGAGTGAAGAAAACCATCGAAGGAAGTGGGGAATGGTGAGGGTTGTTCATGGGCAGCATTTGCTTCAGCCCAAGGAAAATAATGGATGAAATTAAAGCTTTAGAGAGGAGCATCATTGGTGGACAGTGGAGGAAGAAGAACAAAGAGGAAGGTGATGACATGGGCTAAAGCGCACTGAAAATGATGAATCGACGATGGGAAGTGATTTCAGTCTAGATTAGGAAAATCTCGATTTCAGAAGATTGGCTGTACCCAAAAACAAATAAAAATGGTGGAGGAGAATGCCAAAAACTTCCACAAAGATAGAACATAAGGTGCAGCTCCTATTTATAGGACAAGATCAGAGAATTGGACTTAATTCGGCCGGATTAAGTGAAATGTCGGTTTTCAAAGCTTGAGTGCAAGAAACTAAAAAACTGAATATTAAAATCTAAGAAACTGAAAAGGAATTGATGCTTGGAAGTGAATGAAGGTGTTTCATGCTACATTTAATTTGTTTAGCAGGAAGGAAATTGGTTTGGCATGCATGGCCATGGCTATGGTGGAGTTCAGTTGAAGAAGGGAGGAGAGAGAGAAGCAGCCATGCAGTCCTCGGCCAGAAGAAACAACGAACAGGAAGAAAGGAAGAGAGAGAAAAAGAGAAAGGGAAGAAAGAGAAGAAAAGGAATGGGAGGAAAAAGAAATAGAGAAATGGGTCAAGAAAAAAATGGGTTTGACCCAGAAAAATGGATTTGGCACTTTACTAGAGACTTTGAATTTTTGAGATTTGAATTTGAATTTTTTTTAATTGAAATTTGAATTTGGAATGTTGGGTTGGAATTGGAGTTTTCGAATTTGAGCGGAGAAATGGAAATTGGAATTATAATCTTGACATTGTTTCCGGTATTACACAAATAATTCAAATAAAATTCAAACATTTTTAAATAATTATTTTGGAATTAATTTTTAAAGAAAGCAAATTTCTAGGATGTTACAATGAAGTCTTCGAGAAAGAGGGTTGGCCAAGTACACCTTTGGTGTTATAGGCTGGAATGGCACACGGCTTGTGGGCCCATACCTAGTTCACCGGCATCCCCAAAAAGAGGTATGGCGGCTAGGCGGCTGGCTAGCGTGCATGGGAGATAGTGTTGGGTGGGTCGGAGCTGGGAGCAGGTGGTTTCAGCCAAGGTTTTCAGGATCGCGATACCAAGTAGGATCATTTTTCGTCTGACAAGATTGGGTTGTAGAATCACGATACTATCAAAATTTTAGAAACATATATATTATATACAAATTAAATTATATTTCTAAATATGCAAGTCTATAGTAGATTTTTTGAATTTAATTTTGTAATTTGAGTGCACTTATTCATGCTATATTGAATTAAGGTTGATTTTTGAAATTTATTTAATTATTTTTAATAAATTAGTAATCTAAAAATGTAATATGTTAAAGATAATACTTTTTTTACCTTAGAACAACATATAAACAATAAAGCAAAGTAAATTAAACTAGTGCAACTTAAATTAACAATAGGTAATATCAAAATTTATATGCTTTATTGTTTGATGTTAGGATTATGATTCTACCGTGATCCAAACGATACTACAAGCTGGATCGCGATCCCACTGTGATACTACCTAGTTTTGATCCATATTGTGATCTATGTTATCTACCTTCGGTAGGATCGTACGATACTATGATACGTATCACGATACTGATAACCTTGGTTTCAGCCTAGAGGCAAATTTTGATATTTCAAAATAGAAATCATTTTCCTAATTAAAATGGTTTGAATAATTTCAAAATATTTCAAAATAACCATGAAGATTAAAGGGAAAACTCTAAAAGATTTAGAGAAATCAGGGAAATCTTTGAGGGAGCAACATCAAATTTTTCGTGCAAAAGTTTGAATGAATTTTTGAGGAGGAAATAAATTTGCACACCTCTCTTTCCACCATGATATTGCCATGATATTCTCCTCAACATAGGATTTTTAACTCAGCTCTTCCACATTTTGCAATTATCACTATTCACTCTGCATTCCCAACATTTTTCAGAATTTATAAACCAAACCCAATTCAAATGGCTATAACTTTTGCATTTGAATTTAAAATTAAGTGATTTTGGTCTCTAAATTCTTCTAAAATAATGCACTATCCAAATATGTAAAAATATTTAAATTTTGTCTCTATTTGAATTTTGGCTCTTATTTGTATTTATTTGGATTTTATCGAATAGACACCGACGCGCAGGAAACCTACGAAATTACTTCCGAGCAATTCTTTGAGCAACAACAGTAAGGCAAGCACCCTCTTTAACCATGTTAATCCTACTATTTCAATTATTATATATTGTGTGTAAAATCTATTATGCATACTTGTATGTTTTATTAAAATTGCTATATTATGGGTAATGGTAGTTATATCCGCTTGTATGCATTGAACCTCTTGCAAATTTGATATCCTTACTATTGCACCATTTAGGACATGGTTTAGATAGTAGATAATGTCATTTTGGGTATATTACATTAAGTATATGGTCTAGATGCTTAGCCACGAAATAGTTTTCACTAAGTTTGATCATTTAGAAAAAAACTTGCATGTGGATATGGGTGATTTTGGAAATGTTGGACCAGCGTGGGTACCTCTATTAGTTTGGTATAAAATAGAATGAAAACCTAGATTTAGACACGGGCGAGTTATAATATGAATTGTAATATGTGAGATGGTATCTCGTACGTAGAGGGGGGAGATTCTTGCCTGGGTCAATTAAGGACCGAATACTATTGCCACACATCTAAGTCACATTGTACAACTACATGTGTTATATAGGCTTTGGCTTTAATTGACTAACTTATCTAGGACTAGCCTTGTATTTTGGTAGGCTGAAGTAGTGAGGGTAATCCGGGTAGGTTTGCTCGTAGGGGCTCCCTTCACCAAGGTGTTCGGACCAAAACTTGTTAATACAATAGTGAATGCCTCACCAAAGGGAGAGTATCCATTGATGTGAGGGTTGTTGTTCATTGAGCTAGTGCAAGGTTAGGACTAGATGATGTAAAGATTTCATGATAATCATTTCATCACACGCCTACGGAAGCATGTATTGGCGGATAGTATATTTGATTATCTCACATAGGTAAAATTATACAACCTCTCAAGTGTGTTAGGAGCTATTTAAATAGCTATGCTTATGTTCATAAGCATGCTTATATGCAGCCACAATAGGTATAGCTTTTATTTTTAGAAAATTGTTTGGTTGGAAATGTTGGGATGGTATGTACATGTCGCATGTGCCATGCCCGGGGTTGGGAATTGTTCAATGTTTGCAGCTGAGGAGGGCTGTGAATTGCTATGATTTACTATTATTAAAGTTATATAATATTAGTTCATTATATGTTAATTGCTCTTTACAATTCCGTTGTAAATTGCTAGTTATCGATATTGCAAACAAAAATTGCTTCATGATGAAAATAATTTGTAACATAGAACCTTATTTATTGTTTGCCTTGCATTTATATATATGTTGCAATGTGCTGCAAGTCTTGCTAAGTACACAATGTACTTAACATTGCTTAAATAATTATTGTTCAAAGAATGAGGAGGAAGCTATGCCTGATGACGTGTATTTTGCTCCTGGTACTAGGGAATATAATGATGGTCTTTCTAAGGCCTTATCCTAGTCAGTTGTCTGTGGAATATGGTGGCACACCACTAGACTCTGGGCCTGTTTGATATGGTTGCGGCTTATGGCTTTTAGCTAAAATTTTTGAATTTTAGCTGTTTGCGACAGAGATTACGGAGAGAGAGATACTCGCTTACGATTTTGGATGGTACAGATGTTAGGCTTTTAACATGTACTACAATTAACTTGTAGACCCCATCTTAAAAAAATACTCCGTTTAAAAGTTAGGTACTGTAGCAAAAGCCAAAAGCTGCTTTTAAAAGCCGAAAAGAACATGCCCTCTTTTATTTATTTATTTGTCTTCTGCTGCAATTTATTCTTGATACTTATGGCTGGTCGGCCTTATGTTATAAACTATTTATGCATCGCTTGTATATATTTGACCCTTGATGTAAATTAAATGTATACGATGTGTATAGATGTGACTCAATATTGTAAATGTGGGTACTGGCTATTGGTCATGGGACTAATACAGAACACATACGAGGATTTCGGGTATTCAACACCTAGGCTCCCCACAACGTTGGTATCAGAGCCATACTGACTGTAGGTTAAATCCTAGATATAATGGCTGTTAGATTAAGGGTTTATTTTATAAATATAACTTTTTTAAATTCTAAAAATATTTGTGAAAAAATATAGAAATTTTTAGTATGTTCTTACCTCTCTTAGCTTTCTCATCTTACCTAAATTGTTCTTTTGGTTTCTTTCTCATCTTATCACAAAATGTTGTGTATTTTCAAGAAAGGTGTAATCTTTGAAGATAAAGGTTTGACATTGAAATAGATCCGTAGAAGATAGCAACTATTTTGGAAAATTAAGGCAACACAGTGCTACACTCTTTTCCTTTCTTAGCGTCATTTCTCATCCTTGCCTTTCATTTTACCTTACAAAAATTGGTTACTAACCATGTCTAATTTAAAATCTGTAGATGCCTACTCATTGGGTACCCCAATACCGGACTTGTGCATTCGAGGAAGGCGCCTTGTAGAACACCCTATGGGTGATGTTGCAACGTGTTAGCATCACCTGCTTGTTGGTGTACACTATCTACAACACGCCCTCTAGTGCGGTGTCCACTAAGTACCTTGCGAAGATGCTTATCCATGGATGGTACCCTAGAAACCAGCCCCTATGCTACTTTGGGCATGGCTCAAATGCTCTTATATCCCTTTACAATGTGGCCTATGTTGCCATCATCCGCCTTCGTCATGACCTTCTTGAGATGGAGGACATGTTCTACTATTTTCCCTCACGACTAGGAAATAGTGAGAACAATGTCTACCAAGTGCCTATCATAGGATTCAACACAGAGAACAATGTCTACCAAGTGCCTATCATAGGATTCAACACACCCGAGCTCCAGCTCACGGGCTTGGTGTAACATACACAAAAATCAGGGTATTGGAATTGTGTAAAATTTCAAACTTTTTAATTTGTATCTTATTTGACTTTGGATTTTCTAGTATAATTTGAAAAACTAAATTTAAAACCTAATTTCAATATTGAAAATTCAAAAGAAAAATCAGAATTGGAGGATGCCAGTGTGCACTAAGAGTGCACCGGCTACGCCCACACCATACCAGCGCTGGCGTCGCCTAGCGCAAACTATCGGCCACTCACGCCCGAGCCCAGTTGATGGGCGCACCAAACTCACCCCCACGTTCTTCGACCCTCCACCGTACATGCCCACGCTGGTACTGTCCTCCTGTGCATCGCACCGTGTAAGCACCACACCAGCCGAGCCATGCCAAAAACCACCGCGAAGGTTGATCGGGACGCCACCACTCCCTCCTGATTTTGCACCGTCGTACCTTAGTCATTGCCGCCATTCAAATGCCCTAAGACTACGATCGCCACACTGGCTCGATCCCTGGCTCGCCGTCGTGTCGAACGATGGCCATATCGAAGACTCGCTGAGAGCGCCCCTTCACTCTTCGCACTGCCAAGCCCTGGCCGACAACCTTGAAGCTCATGCGCCATCTTATCCATGCTCCTGTGGCTATCCCAATGTTGACGCTGGTGAATTAAAGCTGCCGGGCCACCTCATCCCCTCCACCAGGACTGGCCCATGTAGCTCGGTCTCCTCACCACCTATAAATACTGAGGAGAGTCCTAGCTAGCTTCGCCACACCTCCCTCCCCCTTCCACTATGAGCAATTGCCCTGACATCACCCATAGCTTGCTAGAATCGCCTATCTTTCCCAACTTCGGCCACTACTACTCATGTCGCCTCAGTAAGCTATAGTCTAATTTCTTGTGCATAGAGCATCTTTAGCACCCCCTAATGCCTTCCCTACTCACCAATTGAAGCAAAGATTGCCATAGCCTAAAAGTGTTGTGGTACAACCTCTCGCCGCATCGAATCCATGTCGTCATTCATCCTCGGTCTTCCGTGAGCTGGACCAATCCTTAGGTAGCTCCCTTATAGCCACTAGATGCTCCCAGTGCAAGGAATCGGCCTAAGATGATGTAATTCACTATAGCACCATGCTCCTTGTTCCTTTACCGTCTGAGTTCACTGCCAACCATCTCACCTACCGAATTGAGCCATGATATTTGGCCTGGGGTGTGCGCCGAGGACAAGTTCCATTTTTAGCATGCTCACCGACTGTCGTGCCTTCCCTCGCCGGCGATGAGCATTGCTTCTCTCCAAGGGAGGAAGAAATTATAGCATGGTCATTAATTTAAACATATGATTTAGATTAAGGTTAATGACACAATTAAACACTCACTAACTTGCGGGCCCCTCTAGCTTAATTAGGATGCTAAGTCTATGATGTGTGAACCCCTCTACAGTTTAAAACTCACTTAAAACTCATTAAAAGAATAATTCTTTTCTAAATAAGAAATAATTCTAAAAAGAAATTAAATCCATCGACCCCACCTGTCATACACAGTAGATTTTTAATAAAAATAAATAGAAATAAAATTAAAATCCCAGTGGGCAGCACTATTAGAGAGAGAAAACCTATCTGCCTTTTCATTTTCTAGAATTTATTTGAAAACTAAACTTCAAATGGCTCATTCTCACTCATCTTGAGTCCAAATTAGGTGAAATTTGTTTCTAAATTTATCCAAAATCAATATCTATCAAATGGAACTAAAATCATGAATTTTGAAGTTTATTTGAATTTAGTTATATATTACTGGTATTTATCTAAATTTTCGCGCAATGTTTAATAGCATACGAAGCCTAAGAGGAGGAAGAAGCTAAAGCAAGCCAAGACCCACGAGATCAAGCAACTTATGAGTAAGATGAGTTAATACTTTGATTATTTTAATATACATTTTATGTAAATTATTTCTATTTAAATTATCAAAATTTCATACTGTTATTTATTATGCAAATTATGTTCACCTTAAGATTTTAGATACACGCCCATTATACATTGTGAATCTATTATGTCCCATTCCTTGAAACAATTGAACACTTAATCCTTGTCACCTTAGAAACTATAATGGTAATATTATTAAACCTTAGAAACTATAATGGTAATATTATTAACTATAAGTTATATTGAAAGCGTCATTCTTAGTCTTGCCTAGGTACCATAGGCATTAATTTGCCTGGCATTATTTCAACATGAAAACTTGGTTTGGGCAACCATTGATGGAAAGTGGCTGGTATGTTGTAATATGATTATTTTATGCTTCCAAAAACCCCAACTTGCTTAATTATCTAGACAGATGGTAAGAGGGGCTGGTGTTGTTGAAAGTATAACAATGAGTGGTTTGTGGTAGAATCACCCAGATAACCCTAAAGGACTGAATCTTGTAATAACCTCATAGTGTAAAATAGCGTAACCACAAGTCTATAATGGGTACAACCTAGTCAATTACTCTAGCAAAGCTTAGCATTTATGTCACTGGCTGCAACAATTGGAGTCGATTCCTCTTGTTAGGGGGTGCAAGGGGATCTATGTGATCCACTTGAGGGAGTGTGGAGTGTCGCCTCCGCATGGCGGAAGTGCACCATTATTGGCCCACAACGGTGGGGAATAATTTCTGACATAACTTGGGATTCCTCACTTCGAGTGCAAGTAAATCTTCATGATCCACTTGAGGGAGTGTGGAGTGTTGTCTCCACATGGTGGAAGTGCGCCATTATTTGACCACAATGATAGGGAAAAGTTTTTGACATAATGAGGATGTCTCGTGTGAAGTAGGAGGGAAACAACTCTACGACGTGAGTAAAAGTTAAGGGGATAATTTGGAAAGACCTTGTAGTAACCTTCTTGATCTACATGCCAAAAGAAACATATGGAATATAACAAGTTTGTTATCTCTTGTGGGTAAAGTGTGCAACCTAAAATAGAAAGTGTCAGGCAGTTAAAGCCCTGATTGTGTTGCCCTTGGAGGTTGGCCCCAATGATAATGTTAAGCAGATGTAACGCTAGAAAGCTAGCACATGGTAAAGTTATTGCAATCTTTCACACATTTAGAAAACCTATTTTTAGTTAAAATTGCTAAGTCTCAGAAATTTTTACTTATTATAAATTTTCAAGGAATTTAACAAATAAAATAACCTGAGCCATCCTTGGATGAGCCATGCATCTATATAATTACATTATGTGTGTTGGCTCATGAAGCACGGTGGTTTATGCTCACACTCGCTCAATAAAATCATAAATAGGTGAGCAATCAGGAGTGGATCTGAGCCCATGGAAACATGGGCTTCAGCCCAAGGCATGAAAAAAATTACTAGTATATAGCCCAGGTAATTCCAGCTCAACCCGGGGTATATATCCTATAATTCAGCCCATGTTATTCCTAGTATCCAGCCTTCTTCCAACAAATTCAGCCTGAGATGTGGTGCAATCCTAGATCTGCCACTATGAGCAAGATCACTATGTCTATGATGACACACCCAGTCTTGATGGAGGAGAAGACAAAGGAAATTAGGGCATTCTTTTGTAGTTTCTTGTCCCAGTTAAGCAGAGTTTGATAGAGATTATGTGCACATATATTATCTAGGCTTAGATAACATTCATCATTCATGTTTTACCCCTAGTCGCTTGCCTATGAATATTCATGGTCCTACTTTTGGTTTACTACTTTTGCTTCCACTTTTGTGCTGTAAATACTTGGCCTAATTGGCCCTTATATAAACAAATACCCGATGTGGTGTATTTAAACTCTGATATGTATTATTAATATATGGTATGGTTCATGTGATGTATGAAATGATTTAGTAATGTATCTGTGAGCACTATCTACTGATTCAGGGAATAGTGTAGTGGAATCATAGAGAATTCTAAATTATAAAATCATGTTCCAACACTTGGTGAGGTCACTCGATGGGTATCTCCATTGTTTAACCTGTGAGCTTTGGGAGGTGCATAGTGACGCTTGAGGACCATATTGCCCTATTGGTGGGCCAAAGCCTCTTCACATAGGAGAGGATGCCATACTTGCGCCCGCTGATGAGTTTCCATAGCCCACCTATGTCATTCGACCACCTACTCGATGTCTTCGCATGTCGATTATCAGAAACCACTGTTGTGTGATGGCCATCCATGCAGACGTGGATGAGCCACCACCTATGGTACACTAACACCATCTTCACCATGATAGATGTAAGGAGGTGGAGCCTGCAGCCCTGCTATCCCCAGTGTGCCTGACACCACCGAGCCCAACAACAACACTTAGAACTAGACTATCAGATTAGATCGGTCTAGAGCTCACTTTAGGAAGTTTATGTGAACTAGCTTTTAAGTATTTAGAGGCTCTAATATGCTGATATATGTAGATCGGTTGTATCTTGCTATTTGTATTTGGTATGTTGCTTGTTTCACATTTTAAGCAAGGATTATGCAAACCATGTAGAACTTAACCTTTATTCATGCAGGGCACTTGGTATTTGCGTCGTATATGTGCAAATAGAGTGTTCACATGTGGATCTATTGTAGCACGTTGGAGAGAAGTGCAGAGATAATCTGGTTGGAGGATATGCCTTTTTTCCTTTGGGTGTTTTAATCTGCTCCTTGTTTGTAGAACTGGATGGTATCCATCGATAAATCTCCTTTTACACATTCCTTTACCTCTTTATTAAATTTTTAGATAAAATAGCAAGACTTTGCACATGCTTCTAACTATGTGGATGTATCTGTGGAAGACTTAACAAGTCATTTTAGAATAAATTTTGTGTTTGATATCATTGTGAATGGATCAAGTGCCTTCTTATGATTTAGTACGAACTCACAACTTCTGTGATTTTGTATGAGCTCATAAAATTGTGACGATGCATACACATCTGACCAAGCTTGAGAAATCACTCTCTTATATTCATCAACAACAAGAAGCAGCCACAATCATACTTGATTGTATCTCGATAAAGTTTGTGTTTCTATTGCAACACACGGGCAGATAGATAACTAGTTTGTTATCAAATTGAAGTACATGTCAAACAATCGATTAGTCACAAAACAAAACTTATAAGAATAAGAGAAAGAGAAGTAGTGCTAGACATATTAATGTTTTTCAGTATGTAACAAAATAGTGTTTCCTTATGAAGTGTCAATGCATCTAGCCCAGCAAATTGTGTATAAACTCTTGATTGGAATGTTGAATTCCATGATCTATTGAGGTGTATCAGTGATAGTGGGAGTAGGGGTGAAAACATACGGATCAGATAGTGTCCAAACCATATTCGTATTTGTATTTGTAAATCAATATGAATATGAATCTAAATATTCTTGAATACGAATACAAATTGAATATTGTAATGAATATGAATCGAATATCTACTCAATTTGGTTAGATCCGGATATTCTTATAACTTATGTAGTATGAAGACATTAATGACATTTGCCCTCATACAATCATGCTTAATCATTCTAATTCATTTACTTCACCGAAAGAAATACGAAATCACGTTCACTTACAAAACATATCCAACTAATTAGTCATATTGTAATAAAATATGCAAATTGCTTCGTCAAATACTAATACAGATACGAATAGTCCAGATAAAGGAACATTTTGGACAGTAAAATTCCATACCATATTTGCATCCATATTTTTTATATGAATTTGATTATGAATACAAATAGAATAGAAATTGTTAATCGGATGGAAAAATCTATATCGTATTCACATCCTATAAAATATGGTAACTAGATAATTTGTATCTACTTTTCACCCCTAAGTAGGAGTAGTGCTCCTAAGTTGATCACATATGTGGGACTGTAGGATTTTTTTTCAAATCTAACACTCCGATGTAAGAATTTTCAATTTTAGCCTCATCCGCGACCGCGGGGCCAGCGGCATGTGGCGCATGTCACCTACCGAGCTCTCACATCATGGCAGGTTCAGAGCACCGCGATGCCACCTGCCGAGCTAGCTGAGCTCAGCAGCACCACTTGCCAAGCTCGAGCTCAGTAGGCATCCTGCATACATGGCATTAGTGCTTAATTTAAGCATGTTTAGCGTCCAGCCGAGATCCAACTCCTTAGCAGAACGGTGGGGCCATCGGCTAGGGGTGGATATCGAGCCAACTCCTCATCTTATCGGGCTTTTTCTTAAATTAACATAGTTTGATTTAATATCATTTTATTGATAGTTTGGAAGTATTCTTATAATCAAACTAACGAGCCGAACCAAAATAAAATTTAAGTTCATCCAAAATTGACTCATTCAATGTTTAACCAATTAACAATGCAATTGAGGCAATTTTGAACTGAGCCAATGAGCCCCATTAACGAGCTTTTTTTTCCACCCCTACCATCGGCTTGCGAGCTCATGCGTGCTGCTGTGCTCATCACCTCCTACCGAGCTAGGGTAGCATGGCAGGCAACACATATTATCTACCACGGCTGTCAAGGTCAGAGAGAGGGCTAGATTTGCAAAACCGTACATCTGAGAGATAGATTTGAAAAATAAGTGTCTACAGTGTTATATATGTGAATGCTTCATGCCCCCAAGATCAGTCCGAACTTTCTTTCCAACATTACCTAAATAGAGCATGGTACACAAAAGCTATATATATATACACATAAGATGCGTTGTGTGGGGAAACATACACATCATCGTGCTGATCACAGCAGATAATGTAGGACTGGAATGGAAACAGAGGGGATAAATGATGTCTTTAATTTTTTATCTAAGTATTCATCAATCTTTCACTCTAATAGCTATGTGGATCTACGAAGATCAAGAACTAAAATTTGAAAATCACTATACTACAGTAATTTCAGCCTGTGAACAGTAAATCTAGCACTGTTTCAACAATAAAAAATCCACGAAACTTTTGATCTATAGATCCAAAAGACTTAAAACTTGAACCAAGACTAGATTACGATCTTAGGAACCTGTTTCAACCAAAAATCTTGAAAGAACATGAGAGAATTTGGATTTTTTGGTTTGTGAAGTTGCTCGTGGGTGAATGATGACCAAAATAACTTTAGTTGTATTACTACAGGTCACAGGAAGTTAGAACACCAAAGAAATTGAGGTAGAAAACAGTTGGATCGAGAAGTCAGTTGGAGAGTCCAAAAAGACCAAAACCTAGATTTCTTCATAAACTTACCAACCAAGTGTCTAGATGGGTCAAGATTGAGTTTTAGATATTATCTTCATCTTTTGCATATCCTTTGCACAGTAAGATCAAGAAGTGAAGAGAGAAGAACAAAAACCAACCAACTTAAGAGCAAACTAATCAACACAAGATGGATCCATGGAGATGAACAAAGATTTATGTATTGCTTCTCTTGGTGATCAGGCGGTTTTATAGTCACTCTACTTGGAAGACAAGAGAGCACACAATAGCACTCAACTTCTCTCAAACCCCAACCCTAGAACTCATGAACCCTTGATCTCAAGAGAGGATGGTTGGATGGTTAACTTCAAGTCTCCATCTCAACTCGTTAAATAGATGGGTTACCCAATCCTATCTAATCCTTAGTGGATACTAATTATTTAACACATATGAGGGAAACTTGAAAACCCCATACACACGGGTTTTAACTAACGCACTATACTTATGCACGTTTTTCAAAGTGCATAAACCCAAATCTGCTAAGTCTTTAGTGTTGATCCAACTTGATCTTCTCAGCTTCACCTTAACCTAAACCACTCTCCCAAACGCTGTTCAAGCACCACGGTTTTGCTCCAAGGTAGTTTCCGGTTCCACCAGACCACGCTTCACTCGAACCGACCAATCCACATAGTGCAACCCGTCGCTCGAACTTCCCTTCAATATTTTTCATCTTTCTTGTGCCATGCTTGAGCTCATCCATCTCACCTGATATTCTTATCATTTTGGGCCTTAGCTCCTTCATGAGCGTTGCCCCGATACTCACCATTAACCATTGTTGACCCAAGCGACCCTACACGTTTAAAGACAAAGAAATCATTTCTGGGCATAAGTTATTCACAACATAAGCCTAATAAGCAATAACATATTTTATGCAACCTATAACCACTAAACTAGGTCATGAAATCATTTCATGACTCAAAATTCTCAAAATCATCCATTTCTGCAAGCCGTCAAGAAAAATCTTCCAAAATCCATAGTGGTTCTTCACAACAAAATTATGGACCTTCTTACATAGTCCTTCAGTCTCCCCCTTCATGAACCCATTTATAATTTCTCAAAAATACAAGTAGGAGGTGGTTTTAGAAATTAGAGACGAAATTTTACAAATAAAGCTTAAAATGGTCACAAGTGGAATGAAAAAGGCTAAAGATGACCATATGAGGTAGAAATGGATTGAAGCTAAAACAAATAAGTTTTTTATATAAAAAGCTTCAAATCAATAAAATGAATTGGGATATCTCACTTTAGGTCCATATGAAAGAATAATTATTTTATTTCATCTTGGTTATGGTGAAAAGAGATAAAAAGATCAAGAAAATCACAACAAAATATTGAAACTTCAATTTAGCAAGATTTTGCATAAAAACTCTACATCATGCTTTAGATATATATTTTTACCAATCTTTCTCCCTCTTTGACAATGGAATCTTTATAGAAGAAGATAAAGCAAGAAGAAAATGAAGTGGTTGTATTTTATTTATTTTTAGCATTAGGAACCTTGAAAATTACCCAAAGTGACTCTATATGTATTACATCAAACCATATTTAGTGAAATAACTATTCGAGATCATGACAAACCATGGATATCAAATCTAAAATCAAATGAACAATAATATGAAATTAAATGGCTTTTTTAGCATGTCAAGTTGTTTAAGATCATAGTTTGGTTAAAAGTATCCAAAAATGAGTCAAGTCATGTCAATAAACTAAATGGAACCAAGAAGTTAAAATTGAGTCAATTTAGAGTGCTACAAATTCATTGTTGAATCATTTTATCCATGTACTTTGAATTAAGCATAATTGTCATATTTAGCATGTGCTAAAATTTATTTTTAATTTTATCTTAGCAAAGCAAGTCCTAGACTAGGAGCCATCCATAACTTCCTTCTATGCTTAATCATTTTTTAGATTTTTGGCTTTCTTAGCCATGTGCTAGATCTCAAGCCGTGCTACGACTATCTCAAGCAAGAAGTTTAAAAGAGTGATCTAGATCATCCAAAACTCCCCCTGAGTTTATGTTTAGTGCAATTATAAGCAGACTCATAAGAAAGAATTGGTGATATTAGTTTTTCGCACAAAAGAGATCATTTTGCATTTTCTTACGTGGTCTATATGGAAATGATATCTAATGTCAATGTGTCTGGTCCTAGAGTGTTGCATTGGGTTTTTAACAATGGTTACGGTATTAGTGTTGTCACAGAAGAGAGGAACACTATCTAAGGCTAACCCATAGTCCCACAGAGTAGACAAGATCCAAAAAAACCTTAGAGCAACTACTAACTGTAGCTACATACTCCATCTCGGTAGTTGACTGTTCAATAAAGAACTGCTTTCTAGATGACCAAGAGATAAGAAATGTCCTAAGAAATAACATGTGCTAGAAGTACACATCCTATCTACCCTACGTCTCACAAAATTAGCATCAGAAAAAACCCGAATAGAGAGAGCAAAATCAAAAGAATATTAGAGTCTAAAGTCAATAGTGTTCTGAAGGTACCTGAAGATGTGATGCACTGCTTAATGATGAGAGGCACGAGGGGAAGCCTAAAATCGAGCACATAGACACATAGTAAACTGTATGTCTGGCCTCGACATCGCGAGGTAGAGAAGGGAGCCGATTATGTTGTAGTACACTTTCTGGATCCATGGAGATGAACAAAGATTTATGTATTGCTTCTCTTGGTGATCAGGCAGTTTTATAGTCACTCTACTTGGAAGACAAGAGAGCACACAATAGCACTCAACTTCTCTCAAACCCTAACCCTAGAACTCATGAACCCTTGATCTCAAGAGAGGATGGTTGGATGGTTAACTTTAAGTCTCCATCTCAACTCGTTAAATAGATGGGTTACCCAATCCTATCTAATCCTTAGTGGATACTAATTACTTAACACATATGAGGGAAACTTGATAACCCCATACACACGGGTTTTAACTAACGCACTATACTTATGCACGTTTTTCAAAGTGCATAAACCCAAATCTGCTAAGTCTTTAGTGTTGATCCAACTTGATCTTCTCAGCTTCACCTTAACCTAAACCACTCTCCCAAACGCTGTTCAAGCACCACGGTTTTGCTCCAAGGTAGTTTCTGGTTCCACCAGACCACGCTTCACTCGAACCGACCAATCCACATAGTGCAACCCGTCGCTCGAACTTCCCTTCAATATTTTTCATCTTTCTTGTGCCATGCTTGAGCTCATCCATCTCACCTGGTATTCTCATCATTTTGGGCCTTAGCTCCTTCATGAGCGTTGCCCCGATACTCACCATTAACCATTGTTGACCCAAGCGACCCTACACGTTTAAAGACAAAGAAATCATTTCTGGGCATAAGTTATTCACAACATAAGCCTAATAAGCAATAACATATTTTATGCAACCTATAACCACTAAACTAGGTCATGAAATCATTTCATGGCTCAAAATTCTCAAAATCATCCATTTCTGCAAGCCGTCAAGAAAAATCTTCCAAAATCCATAGTGGTTCTTCACAACAAAATTATGGACCTTCTTACATAGTCCTTCAGTCTCCCCCTTCATGAACCCATTGATAATTTCTCAAAAATACAAGTAGGAGGTGGTTTTAGAAATTAGAGAGGAAATTTTACAAATAAAGCTTAAAATGGTCACAAGTGGAATGAAAAAGGCTAAAGATGACCATATGAGGTAGAAATGGATTGAAGCTAAAACAAATAAGTTTTTTATATAAAAAGCTTCAAATCAATAAAATGAATTGGGATATCTCACTTTAGGTCCATATGAAAGAATAATTATTTTATTTCATCTTGGTTATGGTGAAAAGAGATAAAAAGATCAAGAGAATCACAACAAAATATTGAAACTTCAATTTAGCAAGATTTTGCATAAAAACTCTACATCATGCTTTAGATATATATTTTTACCAATCTTTCTCCCTCTTTGACAATGGAATCTTGATAGAAGAAGATAAAGCAAGAAGAAAATGAAGTGGTTGTATTTTATTTATTTTTAGCATTAGGAACCTTGAAAATTACCCAAAGTGACTCTATATGTATTACATCAAACCATATTTAGTGAAATAACTATTCGAGATCATGACAAACCATGTATAGCAAATCTAAAATCAAATGAACAATAAAATGAAATTAAATGGATTTTTTAGCATGTCAAGTTGTTTAAGATCATAGTTTAGTTAAAAGTATCCAAAAATGAGTCAAGTCATCTCAATAAACTAAATGGAACCAAGAAGTTAAAATTGAGTCAATTTAGAGTGCTACAAATTCATTGTTGAATCATTTTATCCATGTACTTTGAATTGAGCATAATTGTCATATTTAGCATGTGCTAAAATTTATTTTTAATTTTATCTTAGCAAAGCAAGTCCTAGACTAGGAGCCATCCATAACTTCCTTCTATGCTTAATCATTTTTAGGATTTTTGGCTTTCTTAGCCATGTGCTAGATCTCAAGCCGTGCTACGACTATCTCAAGCAAGAAGTTTAAAAGAGTGATCTAGATCATCCAAAACTCCCCCTGAGTTTATGTTTAGTGCAATTATAAGCAGACTCATAAGAAAGAATTGGTGATATTAGTTTTTCGCACAAAAGAGATCATTTTGCATTTTCTTACGTGGTCTATATGGAAATGATATCTAATGTCAATGTGTCTGGTCCTAGAGTGTTGCATTGGGTTTTTAACAATGGTTACGGTATTAGTGTTGTCACAGAAGAGAGGAACACTATCTAAGGCTAACCCATAGTCCCACAGAGTAGATAAGATCCAAAAAAACCTTATAGCAACTACTAACTGTAGCTACATACTCCATCTCGGTAGTTGACTGTTCAATAAAGAACTGCTTTCTAGATGACCAAGAGATAAGAAATGTCCTAAGAAATAACATGTGCTAGAAGTACACATCCTATCTTGATGAGGGGGTGGCCCGATCTTCCGATGAGAAGGATAAGTTCGATTTGATATGACGTTGACGAAGAGGCTACTGGACCGAGACGACCAAGTCTGTCCTGCAATCGCTACACCACACCCTAGTCGCTATCAACCGTGCCAAGAACGCGGTTGACCTGAACACGAGGTTCAATTCCTGCAAGCAATCGAAGAACAAGCAAGAACAAGATAAAGAGCAATCTGAATATTGCATATATGAATGAAGAACACAAAGGGGTTGAGGCCTGCAATCGCAGTTGTTGGTCTAGTCGACACAAGAACACACGACGAAGTTTCACGGTGGAAAACTAATCTAAACAAGCCTGAGTTACATGGCCAAATGAGCCTCTATTTATAGGGACACGCAGGTCCTTGCATATGGAAAGTTCTCAACACATGGAAAGTATTCAAATCATAGCTGATTCTATCTCTGTTTCCAAAACCGAAGATTGTTTTGTTGATTGCGTCGCGCACAAAAGGAATTTTTGGATGAGGTCAGATCCGTTGTAAAGAGGACGGAATAAGCTTTCCATGCTGTACTCACACATTCCAATTGGACTCTTGATGCGAAATCTATGAGCATTTGGTGATTCCAATGCGCACAGAACGAATTTGGAGGTGGGGCCAAATCCATTGGAAAGTGGACGAGTTCTTCTTTCTTTGGTGTACTTGCACACCACAAACAGAGTTTTTATGCAATAGTTATACACATTTGAAGTCCGACCTATCAGGCTGACTCCGAATTGATCCGAAGGCCGAATTGAATTCTAAAATGTGTCCCACTTGAACTCTTGCTTGAATTGATCCAAAAGTAACGTGATGACCTTGAGCAAGAGTTGGGGAAGGTG
Source organism: Melocanna baccifera (assembly GCA_036346265.1). Classification (NCBI taxonomy): domain Eukaryota; kingdom Viridiplantae; phylum Streptophyta; class Magnoliopsida; order Poales; family Poaceae; genus Melocanna; species Melocanna baccifera. The sequence goes on from CM070683.1 coordinate 14,268,474, forward strand.
TGGTCTTGATATATTGGTCGGCTTCCCTTTTGGTGGACCCCAACCACGAGCGCATAGCGTTGATGCAATTCTCCTTATACAGCTAAACAAAAATACATTTTCATCTTTATATAGCATCATATTCTCAATTAAAATAAATTGAAACCGAAGAAACGAATTCACTATTTGTTTATTCTTGGGAGCTTTGGTTGTATGAGTATGTGGCGTGGTCACATCATCCTCCCCTTCTTGACAGAAAACCGTCCTCAGTTTTAATAGATGTGTGGTCTCACGTATTGCGTGATCTTGATCATAAATCTCAGTACATGACAAAGAACGCAACAAATTCGTATTATGTAATATCATAAGTTCTTTATCAAACAAAGTGAACTCTCTTAGAAAGGATTGTACCTGATTGGTAGTATTATCACTAGATGGCGTATGTTCTTCATCTTGCTCCCATTCTTTAGAAAAGGTTGTATTGGACTGTGACTTGATATTGATGATCTCAATGAGAGGCAAATTCTTTTCAGCGCAAATAGGAAATGGTTGTGGTGTATGGAAGCAGCCCACAACACTCCCCTTCTTGAAAGGTTTCTGTAGCTTACAAACAGCAGAGATAAACTAGAAATAATAAGGTTAGTGCTATTAGTTTCTCTACATGATTATGTTCCTCCTCCAAAGTTGAACCTTTCGATTCTGAATTTATCCAAATTCGATGAACCATATAATTTCTCTTTTCATCATACTCGCCTATTAAGTAAAATTTATAACAAAATAATGAAAGCGAATTGGGAATCTCAAATAACTTCTTTGTTAGACAACTCAGTTCACAAGGATGATCAATCTCAATATAACCGAAAGTGTGCGAAGAAGAAATCTCATTCACTTATCTATAGCATGGATCAATTGCATATTGACAAAATCAAAACCATTTATTTCAGCATATGGATTTAAAATTAAAATAGAAGAATCAGTTTTAACTTCAGTTGTGGCAAAGATATATGTAAGAAATTAGCACACAACTCATTATCAATACTTAAATCAATGCAATTGGAATTTTGTACTTGAAATATGTGTATATCAAAATTACTTTTCACAATGTTTTGCTCTAATGTAGCATGAGCAGTGGACAATAGTTGTTCTTCACAGCATACTCACCATGAGTGATGATAGCACCATTATATGTACCTTCTGTCTCTCCTCACATGATGTAGGGGCATCCTTCATCTCATCTTCCTTCTCAAGTAATGGAGTCGGTAGCTCAAGTAACTCATTCTTCTCTTCCGCATTGTTCTCAACTTGTCGCAAGTTGTTAGTCACAGAAGAAGGCACAACTACATGTTTGTTCTCATGTGTCCCATTATCAAGTACTCTCAATTCTTTCTCAATCTGACTCTCAATCTTACAAGCAAGTATAAACAAATGAGAGAGAGAATTATATTCTTTGTGAACAAGAATTTCCTGAATTTCCTGATTAAGCCCAACTAAGAATCTATTCTCTGTAGTTTCAGCATGTTCCTCAAAACCACAGCGTAATAAACAAGTTTTCAATTCATGATAGTATTCTCTTACAGTTCTACTACCTTGTCTTAAATGTTGCAATCTAGCTAGCAAATAATCGGCATGATTTTTAGGAACAAATTCATCTCTCAAAAGTTTCTTCAATGCATTCCAAGTTTGGGGTGCTCTACCATGTTTACCAAGATACTTCCACCAAATTATTGCATTATCACTGAAAACACTAGTGGCGCTCTAATCTTTTGCCTATCCGACCAATCATAATATTCAAATTCTTTGTCTAATGCTATCTCCCATCAATATAGGCATCGGATCAAATTTACAAAGAAAGAATGGAAAAGCATACTTGACTTTAGTTAATGCATCATCATCGTCATTTGGAGATGAACGGTTCAAAGGAAACAGCGCACGCCGAGTAGCGGGGATGAACGTTTATCAAGGTTCTCAACTCTGTTGTTGATGGTGGTGAGGGTCTTATTAAGCCGATCCAACACGTTGTTGGTCTCACGAAAATTCATACTATGTGATCTTGAACCTGTCATGGTTAGTAGAAAAACAAGGAAATACACAAGAATTATGTAAGTCCCTATAAACTACTAGGAAGTGGAGCTTGACAAGTCACACATCTCTCAAACTCTTACCAAGCTCTTACAAATTCTTACCAAAGCAAACAGGTGGTGCAACCGGTAGCTGGTTCGTGATAGTCTTGACTTGAGTGATGAGTATAGCGATTACCGGTACGTCAAGGCCTGTAACAATTAGTAGTAGGTGTAGCTTGGAAGGCTCTAGATATGTAGCAATGGAAAACAATCGGTTAATTTCAGAAATTGCATGGAATTGAATTATAGTTCGTATCTAGCACTTAGCCTTATGTTGCTGATCAAAGAAGGATAGATGAAGGCTAAAACAAGTGGATATCAAAGTATAGGAGTGGTAGACACAAGATAATTCAATTGAATGCAATTGGAAGTGGAAAGCACAACTATTGATCCAAAATATTAGAAAGTCAGATTTCTGTCCACTGGACCAGTTGTCGGTCTTTTAGCCGTAACTTTTTGTCAGTTGCCTCTTTTTTGATGATTCTTTTTTTCCTAGTTTACTGACGGCTTTTTCTACAACTTTTCTTTTGGGGCCAACTTCAGAAAAATTCTCACAAAAATCACAAGTGCAAACTGTTGCAGATTCGAAACAGAAATTAGGGTCAACTTTCACCGCATGTATCTTTTACTTGCAGTATTGGAATGAAGCAATATTTTGCAAGTAGATGGATAATGAAGTTAGGAGTCTAATGGAAGTGGTTGCACTCAAAAATATCAATGAATCAAAAGTTATGCTATTTTTGGTGGCGGCTGCACAAGAGGGAGTCTTCTGGCCGAAAATCGGAGATGTGTTCTCGATGGATTTGGAAGTGGGGATTTTTGTTTTTGGACTTTTATGGGACCAAGAATATGACCAGCAACAAGACAAAGCTAAAACGGACACAAATTCAATTTAGCAAACCGAAACTAACAAATTGAAAGGCACAACGGGGTTTGGACAGCGGAAATAACTCTTTTTGTAGGGCAATTTTCTGGTTATAGGTGTGAAAAACAAATCTAAATGGATAATCTCACCGGGCAAACTGTGCTCTGATACCAACTGATGAGGGGGGTGGCCCGATCTTCAGATGAGATGGATAAGTTCGATTTGATATGACGTTGACGAAGAGGCTACTTGACCGAGACGACCAAGTCCGCCCCGCAATCGCTACACCACACCTAGTCGCTATCAACCGTGCAAGAACGCGGTTGACTGAACACGAGGTTCAATTCCTGCAAGCAATCGAAGAACAAGCAAGAACAAGATAAAGAGCAATCTGAATATTGCATATATGAATGAAGAACACAAAGGGGTTGAGGCCTGCATCGCAGATTGTTGGTCTAGTCGACACAAGAACACACGACGAAGTTTCACGGTGGAAAACTAATCTAAACAAGCCTGAGTTACATGGCCAAATGAGCCTCTATTTATAGGGACACGCAGATCCTTGCATATGGAAAGTTCTCAACACATGGAAAGTATTCAAATCATAGCTGATTCTATCTCTGTTTCCAAAACCGAAGATTGTTTTGTTGATTGCGTCGCGCACAAAAGGAATTTTGGATGAGGTCGATCCGTTGTAAAGAGGACGGAATAAGCTTTCCATGCTGTACTCACACATTCCAATTGGACTCTTGATGCGAAATCTATGAGCATTTGGTGATTCCAATGCGCACAGAACGAATTTGGAGGTGGGGCCAAATCCATTGGAAAGTGGACGAGTTCTTCTTTCTTTGCTGTACTTGCACACCACAAACGGAGTTTTTATGCAATAGTTATACACATTTGAAGTCCGACCTATCAGTGACTCGAATTGATCCAAGGCGAATTGAATTCTAAAATGTGTCCCACTTGAACTCTTGCTTGAATTGATCCAAAAGTAACGTGATGACCTTGAGCAAGAGTTGGGGAAGGTGTGGTCTTGATATATTGGTCGGCTTCCCTTTTGGTGGACCCCAACCACGAGCGCATAGCGTTGATGCAATTCTCCTTATACAGCTAGACAAAAATACATTTTCATCTTTATATAGCACCATATTCTCAATTAAAATAAATTGAAACCGAAGAAACGAATTCACCATTTGTTTATTCTTGGGAGCTTTGGTTGTATGAGTATGTGGCGTGGTCACATCATATCTACCCTACGTCTCACAAAATTAGCATCAGAAAAAACCCGAATAGAGAGAGCAAAATCAAAAGAATATTAGAGTCTAAAGTCAATAGTGTTCTGAAGGTACCTGAAGATGTGATGCACTGCTTAATGATGAGAGGCACGAGGGGAAGCCTAAAATCGAGCACATAGACACATAGTAAACTGTATGTCTGGCCTCGACATCGCGAGGTAGAGAAGGGAGCCGATTATGTTGTAGTACTCTTTCTGGATCCATGGAGATGAACAAAGATTTATGTATTGCTTCTCTTGGTGATCAGGCAGTTTTATAGTCACTCTACTTGGAAGACAAGAGAGCACACAATAGCACTCAACTTCTCTCAAACCCCAACCTTAGAACTCATGAACCCTTGATCTCAAGAGAGGATGGTTGGATGGTTAACTTTAAGTCTCCATCTCAACTCGTTAAATAGATGGGTTACCCAATCCTATCTAATCCTTAGTGGATACTAATTACTTAACACATATGAGGGAAACTTGATAACCCCATACACACGGGTTTTAACTAACGCACTATACTTATGCACGTTTTTCAAAGTGCATAAACCCAAATCTGCTAAGTCTTTAGCGTTGATCCAACTTGATCTTCTCAGCTTCACCTTAACCTAAACCACTCTCCCAAACGCTGTTCAAGCACCACGGTTTTGCTCCAAGGAAGTTTCCGGTTCCACCAGACCACGCTTCACTCGAACCGACCAATCCACATAGTGCAACCCGTCGCTCGAACTTCCCTTCAATATTTTTCATCTTTCTTGTGCCATGCTTGAGCTCATCCATCTCACCTGGTATTCTTATCATTTTGGGCCTTAGCTCCTTCATGAGCGTTGCCCCGATACTCACCATTAACCATTGTTGACCCAAGCGACCCTACACGTTTAAAGAGAAAGAAATCATTTCTGGGCATAAGTTATTCACAACATAAGCCTAATAAGCAATAACATATTTTATGCAACCTATAACCACTAAACTAGCTCATGAAATCATTTCATGACTCAAAATTCTCAAAATCATCCATTTCTGCAAGCCGTCAAGAAAAATCTTCCAAAATCCATAGTGGTTCTTCACAACAAAATTATGGACCTTCTTACATAGTCCTTCAGTCTCCCCCTTCATGAACCCATTTATAATTTCTCAAAAATACAAGTAGGAGGTGGTTTTAGAAATTAGAGAGGAAATTTTACAAATAAAGCTTAAAATGGTCACAAGTGGAATGAAAAAGGCTAAAGATGACCATATGAGGTAGAAATGGATTGAAGCTAAAACAAATAAGTTTTTTATATAAAAAGTTTCAAATCAATAAAATGAATTGGGATATCTCACTTTAGGTCCATATGAAAGAATAATTATTTTATTTCATCTTGGTTATGGTGAAAAGAGATAAAAAGATCAAGAGAATCACAACAAAATATTAAAACTTCAATTTAGCAAGATTTTGCATAAAAACTCTACATCATGCTTTAGATATATATTTTTACCAATCTTTCTCCCTCTTTGACAATGGAATCTTTATAGAAGAAGATAAAGCAAGAAGAAAATGAAGTGGTTGTATTTTATTTATTTTTAGCATTAGGAACCTTGAAAATTACCCAAAGTGACTCTATATGTATTACATCAAACCATATTTAGTGAAATAACTATTCGAGATCATGACAAACCATGTATAGCAAATCTAAAATCAAATGAACAATAAAATGAAATTAAATGGATTTTTTAGCATGTCAAGTTGTTTAAGATCATAGTTTAGTTAAAAGTATCAAAAAATGAGTCAAGTCATCTCAATAAACTAAATGGAACCAAGAAGTTAAAATTGAGTCAATTTAGAGTACTACAAATTCATTGTTGAATCATTTTATCCATGTACTTTGAATTGAGCATAATTGTCATATTTAGCATGTGCTAAAATTTATTTTTAATTTTATCTTAGCAAAGCAAGTCCTAGACTAGGAGCCATCCATAACTTCCTTCTATGCTTAATCATTTTTAGGATTTTTGGCTTTCTTAGCCATGTGCTAGATCTCAAGCCGTGCTACGACTATCTCAAGCAAGAAGTTTAAAAGAGTGATCTAGATCATCCAAAACTCCCCCTGAGTTTATGTTTAGTGCAATTATAAGCAGACTCATAAGAAAGAATTGGTGTGATTAGTTTTTCACACAAAAGAGATCATTTTGCATTTTCTTACGTGGTCTATATGGAAATGATATCTAATGTCAATGTGTCTGGTCCTAGAGTGTTGCATTGGGTTTTTAACAATGGTTACGGTATTAGTGTTGTCACAGAAGAGAGGAACACTATCTAAGGCTAACCCATAGTCCCACAGAGTAGATAAGATCCAAAAAAACCTTAGAGCAACTACTAACTGTAGCTACATACTCCATCTCGGTAGTTGACTGTTCAATAAAGAACTACTTTCTAGATGACCAAGAGATAAGAAATGTCCTAAGAAATAACATGTGCTAGAAGTACACATCCTATCTACCCTACGTCTCACAAAATTAGCATCAGAAAAAACCCGAATAGAGAGAGCAAAATCAAAAGAATATTAGAGTCTAAAGTCAATAGTGTTCTGAAGGTACCTGAAGATGTGATGCACTGCTTAATGATGAGAGGCACGAGGGGAAGCCTAAAATCGAGCACATAGACACATAGTAAACTGTATGTCTGGCCTCGACATCGCGAGGTAGAGAAGGGAGCCGATTATGTTGTAGTACTCTTTCTGGTCCACAGACTCTCCATCCTCATTAGGATCCAACTAAAGCATTACGCGTAGGCTACGAAAGCAGAAAATAAAACTTTTATACCACGCACACAAGGACTTCATGCTAAGAAAGGATCATGGATCATTACCTCTAGACGCGAAGTGCAGCGGAAGAAGTGTTGGAGAAACCGATCCAACCGCGCGCGTCGAGGTAGTAGCGGAATTAGCCGATCGTCTCGAACAGATCGTCTCCTCCACGCGATCAACCACACCACGAGCGGATCCAATCTGTAGGTTGTTGACGCCGATCAACACCGCAACGAGCAGCGCCTCCACCGGTATCCACACGTCCGGGGCTGGAACGCTGATCGCGAGTGTACTAGCAGTCTGAACGGCTAGGGTTTGGCTCGGGAGGTGGCGGCTAGGGTTATGCTAGATGTTAACAGGGACGCCTCGCCTCCATATATATAGACCTCCTCACGTGAGCCTTGCGGACCGAGGCCCAATAGGAGTCTATTCGGATCTCTATCCGAATTGAGCCCACATTTGAATCATATTCGAATTGGTGTTCCAACCCGTTAAGCGTGCGACCCTGTAGGTTCACGTATACTTGGTCGTGACCCAGAAATGCCTTTTCGGTCACCCTGTTAATAGCGGCCTCTAGTAAGACATATTAACCCCAAAGTATGCGTAAAGATCATATCGGCTGAACCTGTAATGTTCTCATGTGCGAATCCCTTTGCCTCATGATATAGATTGAGCTCAAGGCGAGACCTGTGTCATCTTCTTAATAGCTCAATCACTCTCTCGATTCCGTGATAGATTATAAACTTGTGATTGACTCCTCAATCACCTTGGTATGGCCATGCACTTTCATAATCCACTACATCGAGGGGCCCAGAGATATCTCTCCATAAGGAGGGCCAAATTCTATTTTGATCATTCACATTCCACTACATGTTTCATGGCAAACCCGAAGGCTACTTTTATGACTACCCAGTTACGGAGTAGTGTTTAGTAGTCCCAAAATAAGCTATTACGCATGTTGGGAACCATGATGATCTTAAGTCTAAAGATTCTACATAAACACTACTTGAGACCAACTGATGACACATGAAATCTTTGCAGTGTCTCATGGCAGGTCTATCCAACATATGTTCACTAACACATGTCCATATTATTGATTTGGTATCACCATACCATGATCCATGAGACATAATCATCAATCAATACATATGCTGATCTTTGTCTTTGAATCACATTTGTTCCTCATATGATATATGATCAGGGATCATTTAGAAATAGCAACATTTTAGCATTAAGAGTCTCATGAATAAGTCACATACTCATTGATTAATAATGATAATGTCTATTTCAAGGAACAAAGTAATGTATCATAAACATAGTATGTGATATATACAACATCTCCATGTTGCCTCTAGGGCATATCACTAAACCAACATGGTAAAAGTGGCAATAAAAGTAGACATTGGCTTAATGCTTACAATGTTGAAGTACCAAAGAAGGTCCTTTTTATACTTGCTTTAATGAAAAAAGGCCCCTTCTTTTAGTTGCTTGAGTCGAAGACCAGGGAAAAAGGTCGGCTCGCTCATCATACTTATCTCGAATTCTTTGTTCATAGAATCTAAAAATCTGGATGCCAAAGCACGAGAAGAATCATTGAATGTGATGTCATCCACATCAATCTCAACAAATAAAATGTCACTACTATGCCTAAGAGTGAAAAAGGTTTTTATCTACGATTCCAATTTTGAAATTATTTTTAAGCAAGAAACTCTTAAGCCTATCATACCAAACTCAAAGGGCTTGTTTCAATCCATACAAGGCTTTGAAGAGATTACACACATAGTTTATGAAGTTGGAATTTTTAAAACCAAGAGACTATTTGACATAAACCTCTTATTCTATGAAACTATTAAGGAAAGCACACTTAATATCCATTTGAAAAATCGTAAAGCTCTTAGACACTACGAATGCTAGCAATATGCGAATAGTTTTTAATCTAACTACAGGTACAAAGGTCTCTTCAAAGTCTAAACCCTCTACCTAGAAATAACTTTGACCTACAATTCTAGCCTTGTTATAAACTACCAAATCCATCCCTACTTTACTTATTTTTGAAAACACATTTTGTTCCAATTACATTATGATTAGGTGGAGGTTCAACTAAGGTCTAGACTTGGTTTTTTGCCAAATTTTTTAAGCCCTTTATGCATGGCATTAGCCCAAGAGGAATCAGATAAAGCATATGTGATATCTTGAGGTTCAAAAGTCACAACAAAAATATAATGTGCATGAGAATATAGAGAGATAAATCTAGAGCAAGTAACTCACTCATGAAGATCCTCAATCATCTGCTTTGGAGGGTGTCATTGATGAATATGAAAAGAAGCTTCTGGTGTAGATCTGGCCTCTACCTCATGGGCTGTGAAGGTAGGAGCAGAGCCACTCGAAGTGTCAATGAAGGTAGGAGGAGGCTGCTCTACTGAAGTTGGAGAAGTGGAAGCAGGCTCTCCAACCAACTCAAGAGAAACTAGAAGATGGATTAGATCCTCATCCTCTATGTTCAAAGTTGACGTTGAGGAAGATGCTCTCCTAATCACCATATACCTGTGTACCTACACCGTCAGGCCTAGTACCAGAACTAGTCTCATCAAAAGTGGCTTCACAAGTCTCAACAATTTTATTGGTATCAAAATTAAATGCATGATGCCATGAGAATAAGCAAGATATCAAAAAAATATCATTATAACATCTTGATTCAAATTTATCTAGTTTCCATATTTAAGAATGAACCACTTGCAAGAAAATATCTTAAAATAAGAGATGTTAGGCCTATAATCAAATCTAAGCTCAAAAAAAAGAGTCTTACCTATGGCCGATCTCAAGAAAAACCTATTAGACACATAGGAAGCGGTAGAGATCGCCTTAGCCCAAAACATTCTAGGAATACTATTCTCATCTAGCATGACCCTAGCCATCTCTACAGGGGTTCTATTCTTCCTCTTTATAGCCCCATTCTGCTGGGGACTCTAGGTGAGGAGAACCGGTGCTCTAATCCTCTCTCAGTGCAGAAAATGGGAAAGGATGAGTTCTTGAATTCCATATCATTGTCACTCCTAATAGCTATCAAGGCTCGTGGAAGGTCAACTGCTAGTCCAAGGACCAACTCTCAAAAGCAACCAAATACCTCATCATTTGAAACCAAAAAATACACTTAAGAACAGTTAGACTAGTCATATACAATGACAAGCACATACCACTTTTCTCCTGTAGAATAGACTCTAGAAGAACCAGCTATGTCTAAATAAAGAATTTGTGTAGATCCATAAGTCATCACTAAAGTAAGAGATGGATGAGAAGTAGAAACCATCTTACCATGTCTACAGGATATGCATACTAGATCTCTAGCACTCTTAAGCCTAGGTAATCGTCTAATTACGTTCTTGCTACTAACTCTAGTCAAATGGTCGAAGCCTATGTGTGCAAGTCTATGATGCCACAACACTAAGTCATGAGGGTTAGAAGCCGAAAGACACCGAGGGCTAGAGATAGAAAAGATATTGAAATTAACACTAAAGATTCTTTCAAACCTAGAGATCACAAGACATACTCACTCGAGTAGTCTAGAACTCTACACTCACCACTCTTGAACCTTACTTCTAGATCTTCATCAAGAAGCTGGGAAATAAATAGCAGATTATACCTCAGCTTAATTACCAAAGTGACGTCTTTAAAAGGAAGTTGTTGTTGATGCACACTGTGTCCTTTGTTGTTACGGTCCCGGTAAAAGCATCCCTAAATATGATAAACTCATTGTTGGATGAATGTATGAGGGAGAAGAACCATCTAGAATCTCCAGTCATGTGTCAAGAACACCAAGAGATAACAAGCCACAAGTCCTCCTTCCTCGCATGCTGGACATACAGGATATAAGTAGAAAACATCTGTACCTCAGTACTGAAGTTAGTGATAAAAGACTTGGGAATCTAATATTGAGGCACACAATATTTAGGAATAGCAGTAGAAGTAGCAATAAAATGGTTAGAAACATAATCATGAGAACCACCTAGACCTCCCCAAATCAACCTACCAAAAGACAGGTACTCCCACGTCTAGATGCTACCATGATCTACCCTTACGATATCCTAACCAAAGCACTGCCTAGAGCCACCAAAAGAGTCAAACAAACCATCTACAAACTTAGGCCTATGTCTAGAAGAAAGGACACGCTGCTAGCTCTAGAGACACTTACAGGTGAAGGAACACATCTAATGAACCTCAAACTGTGCACTATCTCTTTCCTCTTAACCTTGGCTTTATGGAAGTAGAACTATAACATCCTATTTTTTAAAGTTCTTTTGAATCTTTTAAAATAAAACTCACTATTTGGATTTTTCTGGAATTAATTAAACCTTAAATTGAATTTTTATGAATTAAAAGGATTTAATGTGATTCATAAAACTTCAATTATTGTTAAAAGTATTATATTTGGGTTTCTTTTGCTTTAAGTAATTTTTTTGAATTGTTTGAAATTTTTTGGGTTTATTTGCTACTTTCTAGTGCTTAATTGATTTTCTTTTTATTTATGAAAATAGAAAATCTCAAGAAATTTCGCTAAAAGCCTTTGGGCCGAAGCCCATTTCTCTTCGACCCAAGCCAGCCGCCTCATCCCACCAGATGGATGACCGATGGATGAGGCCGATGTTCACACTATCCAAGCTGTAGTCTTCTTAAACATCTGCCATTCCTCCGTCGGGTCGTGGCCGCTGATGAGTCACTCCGCCCTTGCCAATCAGTCGCTCCGCTCCACCGTTCACCATGCCGCCATTTGCCTAGCCCGCTCCACCATCTCGCCTGATGCATCATTGCACCCGACGCTTCGTTCGCCTGAAGAGACGCCTCAATTCCTGCGTCGCCGTGACGATAATGCTAACATCAGCACGCACCCTGCCCGGGTGCCAATTTGACTTCTTCGTGGATCAAGTCCACCGTGCACTAAGCCACCGATATGCGGTTCCCATATGTCAGCGTCGACTATCCTGTAGACCCTTGAGCTGAGCCTCATTAGCAGCCATGTAAGCATGCCACGTCAGCCCTAAGCCTATGTGTCCGCCATGTGTTAGTCCACATGGGTGCCACATCAGCCAACCGAATCATGTCACCATGCCACATTATCATGCCACGTGTCAGCCATGTTATCCTGCCACCTCAGCCCTAGGTACCACCTGTCATACCAGGTATCACGCCATGTCAGCCCTAGCATCTCAGTCACCCGCCACGTCAGCAATAACATTCTGAATTGTGAGTTTAGAGCAGTTTTCACAAGAAGCAGTCCTAGAATGATGAACTATTATAGTCATTTCCTTTAATTTAATTTTAGTACCCTCGCAGTAAGAGCAAGTATGATCAGTATTAAATTTATGTAACTCCTTAGTAGCACAATCCAATTTTAATTCAAACAATAGACAATTTGAACAAGATGAATAGATAGCTTCAACAGGAATCACATCTAAAGCAATAGCATCCAAGCAAACATGATCATAACTAGATTTGAGAGATTCTAGTTTATCTAGAGCATTCTTAAATTGACCAACAATAGAGAAATGAGCAGATTTCAAATTTGACAATTTATCATGCAAGTACAAGATTCACAATTATCATCAGGATTAATTGATTTGAGCTTAACAACTTCTAGGTTCAAGTTGTCAACCATAATATCCTGATTACTAATCATTTTAGCTTGTCTATTTAGTTTTTGTTTGGTGTCAATCAGAGCATTTTTATTGCTTAGGAGGAGGGGCATACCTCGTTGGGATTACTGTAGAGCTCATCGTTTGCTGGATCCCAGAGCAACAACCCATAGATCCTCTATATAAATCGCACTAGTCCAAAATTAGTTAATGCAAACAGTGAACAACAAAGATAAATATCAACCATAATGACATTTATTCATTAATGAAATTAGTCCTCACGGCCAAAGTTTACATCCATGATCCATAGGCTAAATTTAAATATAAGCAACGGAAGATAAAATCAAAGTGGAACAAGCCTAACAAGCCTGCATAGGAAAACAACAGTAAGACATGACCTATTCATCCTAGTCCTCACTGAAATCAAAATAGTCCTCCTTTGAATAGAGATAGCAAGGGTGAGTACAAAGCTGTACTTCGCAAGTTACATGGAAAATGCAATAATAATGCACGGCTGACAAGTAAAGGCATATAGGGTTAATTAAGTGTAAAACATCATTTAAAGAAATATAATAAATAGATTAAAAATTATTGAATTTAATATAGTAAGTAAAGATAGTAATTTAAGCAAAATAATATTGTTGGTCCATATATCGATCTGACATCAACCTAACCACGGACATCCCACTCGGACCATCTTTTTCAAGAATGCATTTTAAAAGCTCATCATTTTATTTAAAAAAGGCATCCCAAATATAAAATTATATCAATGCAGGTCTAAACATTTGCTACAAAATTCCCTAGCCATACTAGTGTACTAACTAAAGTTTTATTTTAGGGTAACAAGGTATAGGGATTTGAAATGTCAAAAGTTTCATAACAAATGGGCATTAACTAAGTTAAAATAGGAATTGAAATACAGTGAATAAAATTAAGCAATGCAATATAATTTAAAATAAAGATAATTTTATTTGTGAGTTAATATGGTCAAGATGTGTAACTTGCCTTGCTCCGTGGATTGTTGCGAATCATTGAAGTAAAACTCTTCTTAGTGTACACGTGAAAATAGCCCACAAAATTCAAATAATCTCCAAAAGTTCGAAAACATGAGATATTTGGATAGATCTTGATGTTAGATGAATTTAGAAATTTGAACGGGTTCAATCGGAGTTAAGATGAAGAAGAACGAGTTTCCAAAAGTTTAATTCCAAAGAAAATGAGAGAGAAAATATTAAAATAAATTTCTGGTATTATTTTTCTACAGAAAAGGAATTTATGATGTCGATAATATTTGGCTGAATTATTTTCTAAAGGAAAATTATGGGATTATGACAACATGGTGGGTTCGGGTATTGACACGTGGGCCAGATCTATAGACTGGGTCCACAGTTAGGCATCTGGGCTGAGGTGGCATGGGGGAGAGCCAACGGGGCAAATAGGTGCTGAGTGGCAAGTTTGAGCTAAGGTGGCCGTGCTAACAGCTGGTTGTGTAAGTTGCAATGGTCAAGTACTGTAGCAGTCATAAGGAGAGTACAATAGCCTTAATCGTAGATTCAGAGTACTGTAGCAGTTGTAAGGAGTGTACAGTAGTCTTAGTCGTAGATTCAGAGTAATGTAGTAGTCATAAGAAGAGTACAGAGACAGGAGTTGAGTGAGCTCAACTCCAACAGGGCCTTCTCACCTCGGAGCAGACTTCGAGCATGTTGGAAATTGGCCAGCGGTAAGGAAGAAGTGGCAGCGGTGCACGACATCAACGGCGAAGGTGCTGCAAGTGGTCGTGCGGGCTCAGTGAAGACAGAGGCGGTGGCATCTTTGGGTCTCTAGCGAAGACACTACTCCGGCACTGCTTAAGCTCAATGATGAATCAAAGGAATTCGGTGAGAGTGCGGTAATGTCAAAGGTGAAGTCAGCGAGGGCTAGGCAGCTTCGATGCATTGGCGATGGCTCGCCAGAGTTGCATTGAGCTTTGAGGACAGGGTTGCATGGCATTGAGGACTCTCGAGTTTTGGGAGGGACAACTCAAGGTGGGGAGAGCTGGGGTGTGGTTCGAGGTTGCTCGGGGGTCCTATTTATAGGGCCGAGAAGGAAGCAGAGGACGAGGATTGCTCACTGGATTCAATGGCAACATGGATTTTATTGGAGGGAGAAAGGAAAGGAGAGGCATGAGAAAGGAAGGCTGAACCAAAAATCAAGAAATTAGTAATCCCATGAAGTTATTTCCTTTTGGACTGTCGGCTGAAAATGGCAGGGAGAGGAGATTCGATCTCGGACTCGGCGGCGAGAATGGCGCCGGTGCTCGCGAAGAGAAAGGAAGGGAGAGGAAGAAGAAAGGAAGGGGAAGGGGTGGGCGCACAGAGGATGGTGCCACATGGTGGGGAAGAAAGATATGGCCATCCATGCATTGGCCGAGGAGAGAGAGAGAGGAATTTTTAAATCGATTTTCTTTTTAAATAATGCCATAAGGTTTAAATATTCTTAGAAAATAGCAAATAAAGTCACAAAATTCCAAAAAAATTCACAAAAAATACTGGAGATATTCTAGACTTAGGAAAATTATTTAGAACATAATTTAGCCTTTAATTTTTATATTGAAAATACTTTTAAATTTAAAATTTATTTTTCAACTCTAGAAAAATCTAGATAAATCCAAATGACTTCAAATAATTAGTTTGAATTAGGATTTTTACAAAAATTAAAAATATCCTTATTTAATAATATATTTATGTTTTTCCTTAAATTACATTTGAAAGAAAATGCCTTTTTAAAAGTAGAATATCTCGCAAATAAACTTCAAAATTTTAGTCAACCGAATAACATTGATTTTTATTTTAAATTAAATTTATTTTTCACTAATAATTTTGAAATATACAACTAGGCTATTACGTTGTTGGAGGAGGAGTCGATATCAGTACTGTCCTTAGCCATGAATCATATGCCGATGAAGTGGTGGGCCTTGTTCTTACCGTGGGAGTCGTCCTCCATTCCCGAGTCTATATCGCTCATGTCGATGTTATCAAGAGTAGCAAGAATTCGGTTGACGAACTTTCGTTAGTTGGGCTTTTTGGCCTTTGCGTCTCGAGTTTGAGGATGCCTCTGAAAGTCCTTCTTTTCTTTGCCCTTCAGCTTGAGACACTTAGACCGAATGTGGTTGGGCTCACCACACTTAAAGCAAGTGACATGGCCACCTCTTCTCTTATTCCTCACTTTGTTCTTGTGAATTTTATGGATAGGAGAGCTAAGTCATTGTCAGATAAATTCTCTAGCTGCTCATTACTTAAGGAGTGTAAGGTGGACAAAGAAAATATAGATGAGCCAAACTTCAAGGTATCAAAAGAGTTACTCGGAGAAGAGTCAACTAATAGTGCCAACGACTATATCTTAGGGAGATATAATATGAAGTTAATCTCATGTGTCTTCAATCTCGAGTAGAGCATATTCATAGTAAGCTTACTCATGACAGTATTGTTATTGATGGAAGTGATTTGTATTCCCCAAACTCTTACGTCAAGTGCATCCAAGAGGTGCCATGCATTCTTAGACTTAGAAAATACAAGAACAATAGCCCACAGATCATGGATGAGATTGGAAAACCTTCCCTACAACTCATCCAAAGATTCACCAAGCTTTTGATCAATCTTTAAGGACTCTTTCTTTAGTTAGTTCTATCTCACTAACTTGATCACGGTAGAATCTTTATGATAGTCAGTAAGGGTTTTTTAGATCTTATGAACAAACCTCAAGTGAGTGACACGTTTATATTCAGATCGACTAAGCCCTTAAATCAAGAAATTTGGAGCTTTGCTGTTTGCCTCCACATCGGGTGTGATCACATTTGCAAGAAAAATTTGAAAATTCTAAATTTTCACTCCTTCAAACGATAGTAGTTCATCACAACAAAACCATAAATCTTCTCACATAGTCCTTTGTATCACTAGTACATAAGAAGATCGATCAACTTATGATTGATTATTAATGACACACGAGTAATTCATTCATTCACTCATTCACCTGCTGCTTAATTACATTGAGAGCTCTCTCGATCATACAGATCAAACACACAGCGTACGTGCAACTACACGTCGATCTACTACAAGTACACATGCATCTCGTCTCGTTCGATGGCTAATCCACTCACTTCCCTGGGACGAAGTTGGTGGCGTAGGCCCATGCGTTGTTGTTGACGGGGTCGGCGACGTGGTCGACGAGGTTCTCGATGGGCCCCTTGCCGGTGACGATGGCCTGCACGAAGAAACCGAACATGGAGAACATGGCGAGGCGGCCGTTCTTGAGCTCCTTGACCTTGAGCTCGGCGAAGGTATCCGGGTCGTCGGCGAGGCCGAGAGGGTCGAAGGCGCCGCCGGGGTAGACCTTGTCGAGCCCCTCCCCGAGCGGGCCGCCTCCGACGCGGTAGCCCTCGACGAAGCCCATGAGCACTACTTGGCTCGCCCAGATGGCCAGGATGCTCTGCGCGTGCACCAGGTTGGGGTTGCCCAGGTAGTCCAGTCCGCCCTCGGAGAAGATCTGCGCGCCGGCTTTGAACCACACCGCCTCGCCGAACTTGACGCCGTTCTTGGACAGGATCTCCGGGAACACGCAGCCCAGCGCGCCGAGCATCGCCCACCGCGAGTGGATCACCTCCAGCTCCCGGTTCCGCGCGAACGTCTCAGGGTCAGCGGAGAGCCCCGCCGTGTCCCACCCGTAGTCGCCGGGGAACTCACCGGTCAGGTACGACGGCGTCTGCTCCGAGAACGGGCCCAGGTACTTGGGACGGTCAGGGCCGTACCTATAAACATCGTTCGTCTTTCTCTGTCATGTATGCGTATATGAATTGACGGAAAAGCTAGCTAGCCTTGTATATGTGCATACCAGATGCTCTGGGGGGCGCTCTTGACGGTGCGGCGCATGGTGATGCGGCCGCCGAAGTCGCCGACGCGGCGGACGAGCTCATCCCGGCGGGGGGCGGTGCCGAGAAAGCTGGTGGTCTGGTGCAGCGCCGACGCGGCCATGCCTAAACTTTGCGAGTGTCAGTGGGATGACGGCTGATCTTTGGGTGGAAACGGCCGGCGAGCGAGTAGGATCTTTATACGGCGGCCGAGTGGAGGAGGGCTCAACTGGTGGACGCGCGGCGCGCCACGTCCTCGCGAGCCAATTGGCTGCCGCGGGGCCTCTGGATATGGCGCGGTATCCCTCCTAGCCCGCGCGCCCAATCGCCGGCTGCCACCTGGAGGCAAAGATCTCCTCTCCCGCATCCACACCACACACTATCTGGACCATTCAGCTAAGCCTGCCAGCTGACACATGGGCAGCTCGGGCATCATAGTTATCCTTGGATCACATGTGTTACACAGAGTGGCTGTTGTGTTTCGTTTCATTAGTTTGCATTGATCTGGTGAAACCATAACAAATTTCAATTGTTGAAATATCTTCATCCTTCGGCTCAAATCATCTTCTTACCTTCTGCAACAGCCATACAAGCTGTACGTTACTTCCCCAGGAACCGTGCTGTCACTACTGCGTTTCAGAAATTTTCTTCCAAAGGGTTTTATGTGCCACATAATCAAAGGAAAGATGCAAATTTGATTCTTCTCAGAACAAAAGGCACAACTATCATTACCATTTACCAGACCATTTTCTTTTAATAAGATTGCCGCTAGTTAATATAGCTTGTTATGTGCAACAGTCACATGAAGATCTCTGGCCGGAATGAACTCCAAACAATATGGCGGGGCAAGTGTAGCTATCTTATGGACCCACGAGAGTGAGACGGTGCCGCTTGGAAGTGCTTGCTGTGTCCCAGCTTATGCACCGTAGGTGGAGCAGACCACGGCAGTGGCAAAGAAATGGAAGTAGACGATTTGCCAAGGACGATAAGCCGGGGGTCTTGGGCCACTTGGGTGCTCCTTCATTTTTTGGCCAACTCAACGGCACGCGTGCTTGAGGACGAGGAGATCACTGTTACATACAAAATGCCCAACGGTCTCGTCTGTACGGACACGTCGGTCCGTACGGACGCCAGCGATCCGTACAGACGCTAGTTCGCCGGCAACCGCTCCATGATCATGTATATATATCCCAAGCATGTACAGACAAAGTGACAGATGAATGAATGAAAGCAATAGTTCTCTCAGACACTTGTCTCAATATTCTCTTGCAATACGTTATCAGCATGTTGTCTCTAGACGAGAACAAGAACAAAGAAAGGTAATGGAGAATGATGAGATACATCTCTGTGAACAACATCAGAACGCATTACTTGGAGTTCTTAGAGAAGCACGCAGCCCCCTTGGCACGCTGCCTCCCGCGGCGCGGCGGCCCTCCTGCCCGACGGTTCATCCCCTGGCGGGTGGGTTTAGGCCCCCTGGCCGAGCGGCCAGGCAGCAATCACGCGGCGCGGTGCGTCGTCGCACGGTGCGGGGAGGCGGCGGAGGCACCCAAGCAGGTGGCACACTGCGGCCCTTGGAGCGCAGCGTGGGACCCAGTCGAAGCGGCTCCCGGCGGGGTGACACCCGGACGGCTACGCAGATGCCCGCGAGGGCGCGGCGCGCGATCTGGCCCGGCCGGCAGCGGCGCCAGCCGGTGCGGCCCTTGGCGGCTTCGGCGTGGCCTCAGCGGCGCAGCCTCTGGCGCATGGCGCCAGCGCCCGGCAGATGGCCCAGCCGGGCGGCGGTGTGGGCACCGGCCGACCCGGCGCCGTCGGCGCGGCTCACCGGCCCCAAGACGGCACTGCGCCCGCGAAGCGCCCCAGTTCGGCATGGCCCCGCCGCGCGTCTTGGCTCGGCGGCCTCACGCCACGCTGCACTCCGGCCGCACGCCCGGCCCGTCGGCCGGCGGCGCGACGGCGCAGAAGCGCGGCGCGCATGGCGCGAGGAGGCAACAACAAAGACAGCTGCAGCGGCGCATGGCGCAGGGGCGCGCAGACGGCGCAGGCGGCAGCTGGCGGCGCCGGACCCGGCCGGCGCGAAGAAGCGGCAAGCGCGCAGGGGCTAGTGCGCAGGGGAGGAACCGGCGCGGCGGCGACGGCCGACCGGCGGCTTGGGTTGGGAAACCCTAACCCTAAACCAATGCCCCTTTTATAAGCATGCCCCAAATGGGCTTTTAGCCCAATACCCCCCACTTCCCCTCATGGGCCAAAAGGCCGAACGGGCCCTGGCTCAGGTTTTGTCACTTTTGCACATTACCCCCCTCATTTTCATGAAAATTATGTTTCCTATTGTCGTTTTTGCAGAATAACCCATGTACTTATTTATAATTGTATCTATCAATTGGTACGTTTATAAAATAAGCATTTCAGTCCCTACAGGACCTGAAAATTATGTAAAATTTTATATAAATGTGCATCCACATTTATATAATTTTTACATATGTGGGATTATTATTTTGCAACTTATCCACATTATGACTTGCGTACATATTTAAACTTCGCAGATTTTAAATACAATTGCTATTTCATAAGTACCATTGTACTAAATTAATTACCATATATATATATATATATATATATATATATATATATATATATTTATATATACCAGGGAATTTTTGCAAATATGATGAATGTATACCTAAAACACATACCATGATCACAACATATGGCACTTTGCTACATTTCTTTGTACGCTATGCCATACAATAAATTGGTGTTTACCACCAATATTGTGATTTAACGGTACTATAAATATAACCACATGTTATATTTAATTTAGGTATAAATATTCATTCGGATTACAATACTCATAATGTTTTTCACATATTTTGCATTTATTACAACATTACCATACATATTAATTTACCTCACGTAAATTAATCATTTTATGGTATACTTTTCATGTAGGCTTTAAATAGCTACCACAGAATTTGAGCCTCTCGCTCTCGATGGTAGCAACTACCCTACATGGGCTATAGACCTAAAAATCAACCTCACCACACGTGGGTTGCAAATGGTGATATTCAATCCTCCAGCTGATCAAATCCCACCGGATATTGTAAAATATTCCGTTTTGAGCATCATACGGAATCATATACATCCGGATTTGAAGGCTGAATATCTATATGAGGAGAATCCACTCACTTTATGGTTAGCCCTCAAAATAGATATGAACAGTTGAAAGTTGTTATTTTACCTGAGGCTAATCATGAATGGGCACATCTTAGACTCCAAGACTTCAAAACAGTTAGAGACTATAACCATGCCCTTCATGCTATTTGCTCCAAGTTGCGTTTTTGTGAAAAGGAACCAACAGATGCGGACAAAATAGAGAAAAATCTCTTTACCATACTCCCATCTGACAGGGTCCTCCAGCAACAATGGCGTGCTGCCAATTACCAATCTTATTCTGATCTTATGCATACAATACTTGGTAGAAGCATCGAACTTCTTTTAAAGAACCATCAGCAACGTCCCATTGGGGCTGCTCCACTTCATGAAGTTCATGCTAATCAGAATAACATTAAGTTCCGTGATTCAAAAGACCACTCAAAGAACTTCAAAGGTAAAAACAAACACAATATGAAACAAAAGCGTGGTGGATTCAAGAAGGGTAAAGGCAATTTTGGTAAGCAAATTGACAAAACTGAAGTTTGTCAAAAATATGGTTGCTACAACCATCCTACCAAGAAATGCCGCACCCCGAAGCACCTTGTGAACCTCTACCTCCAGTCTTCAGTTTAAGGCAAGCATGCTTAAGAGAAGAGATTTGAAACGCACTTCAATCTCCCATGCAACAATAATGAAGCTGGATGCTCTCAAAAGTTCATTTAAAAACTCAACGACACATGTACTTCTCCAAAGAAGGATGATATCATGAGCACCGAGGACACACTTGAAGAATTTACTTCTCAAGACATATTTGGAGATCTTGCTTAGACTCCTAATTACCATAGCTTCTAAGTATTAAAGTGTTGTAATATAAATAATGTTGTCATCTATATTGTAAGCTTGCATGCTACAATCATATATCGAACATATTCGGTATTGTAACTAAGTTTATATGTATTCTATATATACCACCATGAGAATTTCATTCAATTCTTCTTTTGTGTATATAGATTTTGGAGTCAATCACATGGAGGAGGAATTATGCCTTGTGGATAGTGGCACCACAAACTCTATACTTAGGGACACAAAATATTTTCTGACTCTCACTAGGAGGAAAGGAAATATTTTAACCATCACTAGACGCGATGCAATGATAGTAGGCTCTGGTCGTGCCTCTATCACTCTCCCTATGGGTACACAGTTAGAAATTGAGGATGCACTTTTGTATCCCAATTCAACACGTACCCTACTCAGTTATAGAGATATCCGTCAGAATGGTTTTCATGTTGAAACCCTAAATGACAACAAAGAGGAATACCTCATCCTCACCAAAAACAACGGATATGGCAAACAAGTACTAGAAAAAATTCCATCTTTAACCTCCGGATTGTACTATACATACATCAAACCAATTCAACATATTGCGAACAAAATAATTTTCCAACACACTAACACATTCCAAACATGGCATGATCGCCTTGGCCATCTAGGCATTGGAATGATGAGGAAAATTATTAGCAATTCTATTGGTCATACATACCTCAAAACAAAAATTCTAGAATCCTCAGATTTTATGTGCACTTCTTGTGCCACCGGGAAATTAATTTTAAGATCCTCTTATCTTAAAATCAGAGCTGAACCACTTAAATTTCTTGAACGCATTCAAGGAGATATATGTGGTCCTATACAACCATTGTGTGGACCATTCATGTATTTCATGGTTCTCATTTATGCATCTACTAGATGGTCACATGTGTGTCTTTTATCCACACGAAACCATGCATTTGCTAAGTTAATTGGTCAAATTATCCAATTACGAGCACATTACCCTGAATATCGAATTCAATGACTATTGTATGGCTCTTGGGATACAAGTTCAACACTCTGTTCCATATGTTCATACACAAAATGGTTTAGCAGAATCTCTCATCAAGAGAATCAAGCTCATCGCAAGACCATTGTTCTGAACTGCAACTTACCAACATCATGTTGGGGTCATGCGATTTACACGCACGACTTAATTCAATTACGTCCAACTGCATATCATAGCACTTCCCCGCTACAATTAGTACGTGGAAATCCACCAGATATTTCCCATCTACGAAAGTTCGGTTGCGCTACATACGTACCGATCTTACCACCGCAGCGTACCTCAATGGGACCGCACAGGAAACTTGGGATCTATGTTGGGTATAAATCTCCGTCGATTATAAAATACCTCGAGCCCCTAATCGGGACACATTTACGCCCGGTTCACGATTGCATATTCAATGAGGAACATTTCCCGGAATTAGGGGGAGACAACAAGTACCAAACTAAATACCAGGAAATTGATTGGAATGTTCAAGGCATTCCTGCCTCAGACCCACGTACCAGAGATACTGAACTTCAAGTTCAGAAACTCATTCATTTGCAAAACATTGCAGATAATCTGCCAGATGCATTTACTGATTATAAGGGTGTCACAAAATCCTATAATCCTGCCAGAAATGTGCCTGAAAGAGTGGAGGTACCGCAAAATACCACTCAACTTCCAGTTCAAAATAAGAGAGGGAGAAGTACGGCACAAGTGGCGGATACAGCTTCTAACAAGCGACAAAGGAAACAAAATAATGTAAATGCAGATCAACCTCATATTGATAGACACCAAAGGATCCTTAAACCCAGATCAACAGTGCACTCAAATACTGATCTTGGGACATCGGAATACCCCGACTCAAATGTTTTGGGAAATAACATTGAGTCACCAGGGGTCCAAGAAATTTCCACTAACTATACTGATTCTGGAGAATCATATGATCATAAGACTACAATTGTCGATATTTATTTCTCCACAACAATTGCAAACAACCTTCAAAATGATCCAGATCCCAAGACCATGGCAGAGTGCAAACAGCGCTCGGACTGGATTCAATGGAAGGATGCAATTCAAGCGGAGTTAGCCTCGCTCAAGAAAAGAAATGTATTCACCAATGTGATACATACACCTCCCAATGTATTCCCTGTCGGATTCAAATGGGTTTTCATCTGCAAACGGAATGAAAACAATGAAGTGGTGAGATACAAAGCAAGGCTTGTAGCACAAGGATTTACGCAGAGACTCGGCATTGATTTCAATGAAACTTATTCTCCAGTAATGAGTGGAATAACATTTCGATATTTAATATCATTGGCAGTACAAAATTATCTATCTTTGCAGTTGATGGATGTAGTGACTGCATATCTTTATGGGTCACTTGATTCGGACATATAAATGAAAGTTCCTGATGGAATTTCAATTCCGAATCCAAACGTAAATCGCAACATATATTGTGTAAAATTAAACAAGTCTTTATACGGCTTGAAACAGTCGGGTAGAATGTGGCTAAGTGAGTTCCTAACCAAAAAGAGATACTCCAACAATGATGATTGCCCATGCGTGTTCATCAAAAGATCCTCAACAGGATTTTGCATTATATCTGTGTATGTTGATGATCTCAATATCATTGGTAATACACAAGATATAGATGAAGCACGTAATCACCTTAAGACGGAATTTGAAATGAAGGATTTGGGTAAAACCAAATTTTGCTTAGGTATACAACTTGAGCACCTTCATACAGGCATTCTAGTGCATCAATCAGCCTATGTCCATAAAATATTGGAGAAATTCAATATGGACAAAGCATATCCATCGAAAACCCCCATGGTTGTTCGATCTCTAGACAGGGACAAAGATCCATTCAGACCCCGAGATGACAATGAAGAGCTATTGGGACCCGAGGTTCCATATCTTAGTGCTATCGGAGCGTTTATGTACCTTGCAAATTGCACCCGGCCGGATATTACATTTGCAGTAAATCTACTTGCTAGATATAGCGCTGCTCCAACCAAAAGACATTGGGTAGGAGTGAAGAATATCTTTAGATATCTTCAAGGCACTAAAGATCTCGGTCTATTCTTCCAGAAGAATAAAGGTATGGATTTAATAGGATATACAGATGCTGGCTATTTATCAGATCCCCATAATGCCAGATCTCAGACAGGTTTTGTATTTTTACATAGTGGAACAGCCATCTCTTGGAAGTCTTCAAAACAGACTCTAGTGGCTACATCCACTAATCATTCTGAAATAATTGCATTATATGAAGCATCACGTGAATGTGTATGGCTTCGCAGAATGATTAACTACATACAACAATCATGTGGTATAGGTGCTATCGCATCACCCACCATTATCTACGAAGATAATGCTGCTTGCGTTGTTCAGATGCAAACGGGTTACATAAAGAGCAGTATCACAAAACATATTGCACCTAAACTATTTTACCCACATGAATTGCAAGAGAGTGGGGAAATAACTATTCTGCAAACTAAGTCTTGTGATAATCTTGCAGACTTATTTACTAAGTCATTGCCAACTTCCACATTCCAGAAATATGTTCATGGAATTGGTATGCGAAGACTATGTGATTTGCAGGCGTCAGGGGGAGAAATCTCCTAAGACTTTACCCATTCAAATATCAATATTGTACTCTTTTCCCTTTGTGAGTTTTCCTCCAAGGTTTCTCATCAAGGTTTTTAATGAGGCAATATGACAACGTAATCATACATATATCTCTATTTTCCCCACAGGGGTTTTTAAAGAGATAATCAAATATATACCATATCATTTTTCTCCTTAAATTTTTCCACTGGGTTTTAAAGGAGTTTTTCATGGCATATCTACTCTTCAAGTCCTCCTCATATTTTTCCTACAGGGTTTTTAGAGGAGTTTATCCAAGATGACGAATCAAGATGATCATATGACGACACATTGGTCAAGGGGGAGTGTTACATACAAAATACCCAACGGTCTCGTCTGTACGGACGCGACGATGCGTACGGACACGTCGGTCCGTACGGACGTCGGCGATCCGTACGGACGCGTCGATCCGTACGGACGCCGGCGATCCGTACAGACGCTAGTTCGCCGGCAACCGCTCCATGATCATGTATATATATCCCAAGCATGTACAGACAAAGTGGCAGATGAATGAATGAAAGCAATAGTTCTCTCAAACACTTGTCTCAATATTCTCTTGCAATAATCACGAAGCTCTTCGACACGTCCCGTGAAAACTGACAAGGGGCTTGGGCTGGCTGATAGGGTGACTTGTATTATCTAATGTTGATCTGTTTTGGCCTTATGAATTCTTGTGTTTGCTAATTGTTGGAAATGTAGGTAATTTTTTAATTCTAAGTTTTATTAGGAGGCAAATATCACAAATATATAGCTAATGATGGGTAAAGCAGTGCTAACAATAGACAAATCAGTGTACTTGAAAATATATAGAAAAAGAATTTAAACAAGTCGATCGGATGAGCGAACGACTTACTATTTAGCTTGATAAAGAATAGGAAGCAGCGCAGACTTGATACAGTGCAAAATGTAGATGACGCAATGTAGTGAGCAGTCCCGTAGATGTATGCTGCCCAGAAAGCTTATTGCCGCCCCCATGCAGATCTTAATGGCAATAACACCTCGGAGATACCACTCCCCTTCTTCACAATGCACGCCGGGAAGAAGAGTTAACGAGGCTCAGACGGTGCAACACAATAACACAAGTTCGTAGGAGAAAGAGAATGGAGGTAGTGAGATTTTTTGCTATATACTCTGGACGTCTCTAGGCATATTATGTATACAAACTGATAACTGATATAATTAAAATAGTCATTTACCCACTGGTAACTGACATATTTAATCAGTCATTTACCTACTGGAAATTGCCTGTCATCAAACTCAATAAAACCTCAAATTCAACTGTTTGAATCTCATTCAAACTAATAGAGAGAGTGTGTGATGCACGATTAAGCAAAAATAAAGGTGGACTTAGTCTGTAAAGTGGTGCGCCATGTCACCGCATGGTTGCGCATCACAAGTTAAGCGATTTTCACGTGAAAATATACAAATACGCACACGCGCGTGATTAGTCAAAGCCTTCCTCATGTCATTTTCATTCATAATTCAAGGAGTGGCATGAATTTCACCTTATAAATTAGTCTCCACCATATTAATTTAGCAATATGGCACTAAATCTTGTATGCTTTGGAATTAAGAAAATGGGCCTCAATCTATGGGCCTATTTCTAACAATCCTCCATCAATTCCAAAGCAGGAAGCAAGATATCAAAGATATTATACTGAAGTACTGTTAATATACCAGTCTTTTAGTGTAAGTCTTGTACGAGTTGAAATTGCACCTAGAATGACAAGATTCATCTTCTCTCAGCTGATAAATAGACTATGGTTGAATTCATAGCTTTTTATGATCATATTTCACTTGAAATCTCAACTAGTACTATGCTGCCAATGAACCACGCCTAAATAGAGCATTATATGGTCATGCTATATTATCTGCTCATGAGCTTTCTAGATAATGCCCCGTTCTCATGTATTGCGACCACACAGTTAAGCTCAAGTAGGTGTATTTTTTCTAGGTATCCTACAGACTAATACATTTTTCTCATTTGGACAACAGAATACATTAAGCCTTTATGCTAACCTTCCATACAGTCAAAATTACTTTATTTATTATCACAAGGGTATAATGAATATATACTCTCTTGTTACAACATCAACTTATTTTTTTATTGCCTAAGTCACATAATCTCCAATCAAGAAGGTATGGGTTACCATTGTAATGTAACTCAGATGGGTCTCATTTCTATGTCCATAGAAGCAACAGAAATAACTTTCCGTGCTAACCCCTTTGTAAAAGAGTCTGTCAAATTTTTCTCATTATTAATATAGTTCATAGCTATCACGTTAGAGTTTCTCAGTTTTCTGACAGATTTAAGCCTACGCTTCATATGTCTAGAGAATTTCACGTTGTCATTTGTACTTGTGACTTTGGTCAACACAGTTTGATTATCACAATACATCAGTATTGCCGATATTGGTTTCTCAACCAATGACAAGTCCATCAGAAACTCTCTCAGCCATTCAGCCTCAACAGTGGCTATGTCAAGTGCTACAAATTTTACTTCCATGGTTGATCTCATCAATATAGTTTGCTTGTAAGACCTCCATGAAACTACAACACCAACTAATGTAAACACATTACCACTTGTAACTTTGATCTTGTCCGCATCAGAGATCCAATTAAAGTCATTGTATCCTTCTAATACAGAAGGGTATCCAATATAATAAATTTCAAAAGATGTTGTGCCCCTTAAATAGCGCAATACTCTTTCAAGTATCTCCCAGTGATCAACTCTTGAGTTGAAAGTAAACTGACTTAATTTGCTCACAGCAAATGAAATGTCAAGCTTTGTGGCACTAGCTAAATATATGAGTGACTCAATAATTTATGAATATCTCAATTGATCATTTTCTAGTCATTGGTTCTTTACTAGTTTAATGCTTACGTCATAGGGCGTTGAATAAACTTTATAGTTTTCAAAGCCGAACCGGCTCAATATTTTCTCAGCATAATATGATTGGTTAAAAGTGATCCCGTCCTTATTCTTGATCAATTTAATATTCAGAATGATATCTGCCTATCCTAAGTCTTTCATATCAAAGCATCGGGATAACAAAGATTTGATTTCGTCAATTATGGTAGTGTTTGTTCCAAATATAAGTATGCCATCCACATACAAACACAAAATTACTCCTTGACTCCACCATAATGGTAATATACACATTTATCAGCTTCATTCACAACGAAGCCAGCGGATGTCAAAGTTTTGTCAAACTTTTTGTGCCATTATTTAGGTGCTTGTTTTAGGCCATACAAGGATTTTAATAATCTGCGTACTTTATTTTTCTATCCTAAAATCACAAAACCATCCAGTTGATCTATATAGATTTATTTCTCCAACTTTCCATTAAGAAAAGCTGTCTTCACGTCCATTTCGTGGACGTGTAGATCATAGGAAGATGCTAACGCAAGGAGCACTTTGATGGTGGTTAATCTAGCGACAGGAGAATAGGTATCAAAGAAATCTTCTCCCTGTTTCTGGGTGTAACCCTTGATCACACTTACATCGTACTATCAGGCTTTAGTTTCTTTTTAAAGACCCACTTACATCGTACAGGTTTGCGCCTGATAGGACGATCAATGATCTCCTAAGTCCCATTAACCATGATAGAGTTCATCTCACTACGGACTACCTTTTTTTTAATACTCAGCTTCAGAAGATGCATAAGCCTTCGAGAGAGTCTTTGGCACATCATTCATGAGGTATACAATAAAGTCGCCACCAAAGGTTTTCTCAACCCTTTGTCTCTTACTCTTGTGAGGAGATTCCGCAACTAGATTATTATCCTCCTCAGATATATCACAAATTAGTTCAGAAATAGTGGACAGTTCAGAAGTTTGATTATTTTTATTTTCAATATTATCGGTTTGAATATTTTCGGTTCGTGAAGTACTGCCTGCTATTCTCATATGAAAGATATTCTTAAAAAATAAAATACATGTAGACTTTATTATTGTGTTAGTAATAATCTCAGAAGTTTCTAATTTAACTACTAAAAATATATAGCCAGGCTATTTTGAGCATATCCTAGAAAAATATAATCAATTGTTTTTTATCCAAGTTTTCTCTTTTTCTACAATGGTATATTAACTTTTGCCAAACACCCCAAAGTTTGCAAAAAATTAATATTAGGTTTTCTCTCCTTCCATCCCTCATATGGAGTAATCGTACTTTTTTTAGTGATTACTCTGTTTAGAACAAAAGTTATTATCAATATAGCTTCCCCCACCATGCCTAAGGCATACCAGAACCCTCTAACAAGGTATTAACTAAGTCTGTTAGTGAACGATTTTTCCTCTCGGCTACTCCATTTGATTGGGGTGAATATAGTGATGTTAATTTATGAATTATTCCATACTTAGAACACAATTAGGAGAATTCATGAGAGACGTACTCATCCATGATCAGATCTTAACCTTTTTATTTTCTTTTCTAGTTGGTTCTAAATCTTGGCCTTATAAGTCTTAAAGTACTTTAAAACTTCATCCTTAATTTTTAGCAAATACACATAGCAGTAGCATATTGCATCATCAATAAAAGTTAAAAAATATATTTTGCCTTCTTTTGTCAACAATCCATTCATTTTCACACAAATCTGAATGAACAAGATCTAACGGTGCCTTTTCATCCTCTAATGCCTTAAAGGGTTTTCGAGGCTGCTTTACTTACGCACATAACTGACATTTTGATCTTTTGACAATTTTATATTTTTGGAATTAAATCTAATCAGGATATTCTAGCAATTCTATCAAAACTAATATGACAGAAATGAGAATGCCAAATATTTGTCTCACATTTATTTAAATCTGTTGCAACATTTAGATTATAACAAGACTCTAAAATACTTAGATGGAATGAGTCTCCGCTCTCATAGCCTTTACCAACAAAGTTTTCGAATTTAGACACTATAATTTTATTTGACTCAAAAACTAGTTTATAACCATCTCTACATAGAAGAGAAACTACTAATAAGGTTCTTGTTTATTATAGGAGTATGCTGCACATTCTTCAAGTGAACAATTGTAACATTCCAATTGTGATGCAATGAACATTTGGTAAATTGGGGGCCTTTTTAAATTTTTGGCATTTTCTGATATTTGAATTTCCAAACCCATGTTGGTTTCTGGTTGAGGTTCCATTAAAACAAAATAAAGAATATATATACACATCTAATGTAAAGCCCATAAAATAATATGGAATGCCCAAAAGAGAAAGAATATGGTTAATAATAGAAAGTTTCAAAAGAAATAATGAATCTGAAAAGATGATGTAAATTTTGTTAAAGGCTCACAAAAATTTAAGTTGCAATATGTGTGTTTATATATATTTACATAACAAGAAAAGTAATATGATGGATGTTTGAGATTTTATGTAGGATATGTATATATATACACACACTTATGCCCAACATATGTCATGGAAAATAATGTTTGCACACAAAAGTAGTGAAAATATATCATTGGAAAATTACATAGGAAAAAAATGAATGAAATGGGGACAGAGCCAGCCAGCCAGGCCCTCGGCCCTGCCAGCTAGCCCCCTTTCCCTCTCGCTCGCACCCCTCTCTCTATGGCTCGGCCGCACCACTACCCCTACGCTCGTGCGCACGCTTGAGCCGCCCCGCTCTCTCGCTCCACCCAGTCCCAGCTCCGAGCACCCCTTCGGACAAGTAGACCTCTCCGCGCCTCCCTCGCCCATCCCTGCCCCACGCTGCCCGTAGTCCCGCTGCCAATCTCCTATCTCTACACCTCGCCCCCTTGCGCCCGGTCCTCCCCCGCGTGAGCGCAATTGCCCAAGCAGCCACCCCTTCGGACCAGCAGCTACTAACCCACGCCTCTACTCCATACCACCGCCATCCCAACCGTGCACTGCCCCTACCCCCTGCCCTAGCACGCCATTGGCCCCCATCGCCTCCGCGCGATCGGCCGCCAGCCACCCACGCCGCCGACCCACGCCACTTCGTCAGCTACAGCCCTCCCATGTCACCAGGGACAATTGTGCTTGCCAGCACAGTCTTGTCGCAATGCCAAGTGAGATTCCCCCGCACTATGCCGTCACCGCGGCTGCCGTCAGCCACCATTACCGCCCATGCCCCTCCATGTCGCCAGCTCAATTCCGTCGCCTATAAGTCCGCCAACCCCTCCTATTAGTTCCCTGTGCGTCCCTCTTCCTCCCAACGAGATTAAATGCAATTGCACACACTGTAACTCATTGAAGTCGTCATCCCCTCCAACTCCGTCCAGAAGGCTTACCGGCGATCGAGCTCGCCTCCGTCCAATTCCCTAGGCTATGAGCTTCATCAGACTTAGGCAAAGCCACCCCGACCCTCCTTGGAAGCTCCCCGCACCTGAGCACCTCCCCTACCGTGCGCCTCCTTGGATCTTCGCAGCCACATGCCGACCATATTCTCCAGCCATTCCCGAGACTTAGCGACCCCAAATACAACCTCGTGATCGCTCCCAGGTGCTCCCCTACAGTTAATTGAAAAGTTATGTCGTCTAGCTCAGTAGCTATGGGTGCCCTGTTTTGCCGCCACGGCTTGCCACCGATAATGGCCACGGCCAAATTGGCCGGCGAGATTGAACGTAGAGATGGCCGAGGGTGCGTAGGTGCCATTTTTGGAATGCTACCGTTCGGCCATCCTCTCCTTCGCCGACGGCGAGCTTCGCCGGGATCGGGAGGAGGAAGAGGATTGTGCACGTGTGATTTAAATTAACATCATGTTTAATTAACAATAATGGCGGCCGTTAAGATTAGTTTAGGCACCGACATGTGGGCCTGTTTACTTTTAAACCGTTGTTGGGTCCCATGTGTCAGCGTCACATGTCATTTTAATTCCCTTGGGCCCTAGCTGTCAACGGCACAGAGGAGACGGATTAATTATTCCAAGTGGACCCACGTGTCAATCTCGGGCTCGGTTAAGAAAATTTGAATTCCAGTGGGTCCCACGTGTCAGTCACTAACGCAATAAAGAAATGATATATGCTAGGGGGTACCACCTATCAGTGCTAGCAAGGAAAAGATTAAAATATCCAGTGGACCCCACCTGTCAGCCTAATACACCCTCTCTCCTCTGGATATTTAAATAATTTTTGATTTTTCATTAAATGAATTGAAAGCTTTATAAATTCATGACAAATTTATTTTAACAACAAATTTGATGGAAAAAATTGCTAAATTTATCTAAATTCATCCTCTATCCAGAGAATCCAACATCATGAATATTTGATCATATTTGAATTTTTGAGGTAAATTTAATTGGTTATGTTAAATAGTTTTAAAACTAAAAAATTCATAACTAATTCATTTCAACTCCAAATTCAGTGAGAAAAATTACAATATTTATCTAAATCCATTCTCTGTCCATTGGGACCAAAACCATGAGTTTTTGAGTTGTTTAAATTTTTATGAGGTTTTGCTTGGTTGTGTTAATTTGCTTTATTTCTTTTAAAATGTACGTTCGACGAAAAATTAGCGTACGAGACCCAGGAAGAGGAGTCTGAAGCAGAAGCAGTCCAAGATCCACAAGATCAAAACTCCTATGACCCAGGCGAGTCAATACTTTGATCATCTTTGAAAACCCATTTTTGCAAGTTATTTAGATTTAAATTATCAAGTGCATGCTATTATTTTATGTGCTATCCTATGTTTGTTTTGCTACTATAGTTAAGCTGTCCCATTCAATGGATGCCACTATTATAATTTTCTAACATATTATTCTGTGAACCTTGTTAACCCTAGTAATAAATATATATGTAGCTATTTCCAAAATGGATAATATGTCTATGTCATATGGCCTAGAAATGCTTAGTTGTCAGGGAAGTCGGAAGTACCCCAATATCACATACAAGTGCAAAGAGTAAGTTTGGGAAAAAATTGTAGTGGAAAATGGTCGTGTATGTGTAAATGATCATTATTTTATGCCTCAAAAATCCTCAAACTGCTTACATGTCTGGGCGGATGGTTCGGGGGTGTGGTGCACTGGTGTGTGGTTCGTGGTAGAACTGCTTAGATAATCAAAGACCGAATCGGGTCATGACCTCCTATTATAAAATAGTACAATTATAAGTCTGCAAAGTGCAACTTGGCTAAGTAAACCCTACCGAACCTCGGACTCATCTCACGGGCTGGGGGAGAGTAGTGCCAAGGCCTGGGGTGGCTAAAGGGACACCTAGTGGAGGGTGAATTGTTTTTCTTATTTTACTAGCGTACGGGAAGTGGAGCGTTAAGGTGTTAGTAAAAGAGTGATTAACATCCTGCGCAATATATGGGTCCCACCGCAAGTGGGAGCAACCCATAGGGTTAGATGAGACCCTGAGGCTAGGTAGTGTTGAAAAGTTATTGTGATGATCTACTCAACTGCATGACTAAGGAATCATACGGGGTAATGAGCAGATTGTCTCTTGTGGCAAAAGTGTATAAACTCTGCAGAGTCGAAACTATTCGAATAGTCGTGCCCACAGTCAAGGGCGGACATGGGAACTTAACTCTGATATAGTTATATTTCAAAACAAGTTTGAAAGGTTGGGACTTGGTATGGAAAAATGAAGGACGATGGACTGTCCTGATTTGTATTGTTTTGGGTGTCGTCCTAGTGGTAAGTTAAGCGGCTATAACGCTGAAAAGTGGATATATGGTGCAGGTGACATGTAACGATGGATGTGATCTGTACTAATACTATCTTTACTATTCTTTTTTTACAACATTATGATTTTAGTCCAAATGGCTAAGTCTAGAAAATTTTTATACATATATTTTAAGTCTTATGAAAAGCAATTTTTGACAAAATAATATAACCCAAGCCTATTCGTTGTCAAGCCATGCATAATATAAATATTTGTATTCTGTGTATTGACTCGTGGAGCATGGTGGTTAGTGCTCACACTCGCATAATCAAATCCAGAAGCAGAAGGACAAGATCACTATGCCTACAAGGAAGCGCCAAGTCAAAGAGCTGACGACGGCAACTAGGGCAATTTTCAAAATGTCCAATCCTGAGCAGTTAGACTTTCCGTAAGGGTGTTCGCCTATATTACCCAGGATTGGAGAATATAGATGCACACATTTACCCCTAGTTGCTGCTTATAGCTTGTGGTTCCACCAATGTTATCGCTTTTCCGCTGCTTATCTTCTGATTGTAATATTGGCCTGGGAGGCCCGTCATATGAAACGATTGCCCGACGTGGTATATTTTAAATTCTGATATATGTAAATATTATTTTGACTACATGATCATCATGTGATGTATGAGATGATATCAGCAAGGTACTATGAGCACTTTCTACTGATCTAGGGAATAGTGCGGTGGAATCACAGAGGATTCGGGATTGAAATTCCGGGTCCGACAACAATCTTCCCTAAAGTAAGTTTCAGATCCACCATACCAACACCAAGAACTAAAGCATGCAATCCGTTTTTCCATTAGGATGGAAGAAGCCCCTACTTCCTAGTAAGAAGAAAATATCAGAATATACATGAACATTAGTACTAGTATCAACCCACCAATTAGTAGATTAACATACTAAAAAGATAACAGGTAAATTAGTAGACCCTCCTGAAGTCGAGGGTTTGCCTATGATCACGTTGGCAGCTTTCTTATTTGGCTGTTCACCATCTCTGATTTTGCGGAAGCGACAATCCTTCGCTATATGACCATCTTTTTCGCACATAAACAGGTGATGTCCCTTAAATATTTTTTTCTTAGTTTTCTTCTTCTTAAAGCTAGTTGTCTTATTCAGTTTGTTGGATATATACTTCTTTGTCGCAGTCTTTTTCTCTATAAAATTTACATTGTTCTAGCAAGAGGTGCTTAGTGCATTCTTTGCTCTTGCTTTTTTGAGGGCAACAATGAGATCCTCAACAGAAATCTCTTCTCACTTGTGCGATAGAGAAGAATGTCAGCAACAACCTAGAGACAATCACAAAAAGAAAAAGAAGAAGAACAAGCTATAAGCATTTGATTAGCAAATTCAATGTTGAAATGTCAAGAAGCTAGAGACATGCATACAAGAAACAAAAGAACAAGATAGAGAAATTTAATTAGCCAAATTAGTGTTGCATCTTGGCTAGTACGTGCATGTTCTATAGTTACATTATAGCATATCTAGAGCGGCCTCTTTTACTTTTTCGACATATGCTTTCACAAGGGAAACAGAGGGGGGGGGGGTGTACTTGCCTGTCAAATTGAAAGCACGTGCCACTTTGACAGCATGGACTTGTTGCCCATTATTTATCAGACGATCAATTAACTGTGCAAAAAAAAATGATGACAGAAAAACATCAGGAATGCACCAGACACTCCCAGTGCGATAGAGAAGAATGTCAGCAACAACCTAGACAATCACAAAAGAAAAAGAAGAAGAACAAGCTATAAGCATTTGATTAGCAAATTCAATGTTGAAATGTCAAGAAGCTAGAGACATGCATACAAGAAGCAAAAGAATAAGATAGAGAAATTTAATTAGCCAAATTAGTGTTGCATCTTGGCCAGTGCATGTTCTATAGTTACATTATAGGTCTGTTTTTCTTTCTTTCTTTGAGCAAGTTTTTTCCACCCCAGCCAGCCCTAGGGATCGAACTCAAGGTATGGTGTGTTCAGCTCCCCCGCACCCCACCACCCCGAGTTCATGACCGTCCCTATTATAGTTGTGCTATAATTGTTTTAGAACTCAAAAGCAGCGCTGCACTAAAATTATTCTCTAATTATCGTATCTATCGCCACTATGGACTTCTATAAGTGCTATAGCTGAATCTCTTTTGTTACTCACGTTTAGCTGTTCCTTTTTTTTTTTGCCAAATCTTGTTTATGTTTTAAGTCCTTTCAATATAAAAATATAAAATGATTCCTCTGGTTATAATATATTTGTACGAGATTTAGTTGGAAACAAAACATTTAGTCCAAAGTCCGTGAAGGTGCGAATTAACTATTATACATTTGGAAAATATATTATTTTTTATGCTACATGGACTAAGTCCTTTCTTTGTTGATTTCGCAGTTAATATATAGAGTGTATACTTTTTTTGAAAATTGAGATACACTTCACAACAATATTTATGATTTTGAAAAAGAATACTATGTTAGGAAGAGACCCATTACCGCTTTGGCATCACGAGGACCACCTCAGAACCCACTTTATGCTATGTTCTGTTGATTTCCAAAAGCTATGTTGTGTTGATTTCTAAAACCTGCTTTTATCTGACTTTCAAACGGAGTGTCTTTTTTAGACAGAATATACTAGTCGATTTAGTACACATTATAATGACTTCATTTATATTGATCAAAATCATATACAAATATTTCTATATAAATTCCTTTATAAGTTATTACTATTTATAAATCAAATCTAAAGTCCAAAGTCAATATAAATGAGCTCTTAGCTCCCTGAAGTGGACGAAGCAATCAAGACCGTGGGACCAGGTGGCCCATCGACAAACCCGGTCTACTCCACCATCTCATCAGCCTCTCCCATTGGAAATCTTTAAACCACAAGCAAAAAATGGGCCCCCAAAGCAACCAAGTTGGGCCGGTACAACATTCATATAGACACCAATGATGTAATAGGGAAGGCACTCACCTCGAACCCAGCTCGGACAATCATATCACTGTACAGAGTATTGTAAGAATCTGCTTCTACACTACCTTGTTGGACTTGCAATGGGCTAGTTCTTTTTAGTTTATAACTTATGATTACTTTTGAATAAATAAATAGGACGATTTTTTTCGCCATCTTTTAGAAGCGACTTACATGAATAGTCTTTTCAAAGTGACTTATCAATTTATCGGAATTTGATTTATTCATACAAATACTTGTGTTAGAGCTACAACCTATCAGACGTAGCTGAAAAAAAACGCACCCTTCTCACACAACCAATGCTATCATTGCCCCCACCAACATGTCGCCGCCCCCTCCAAAACTGGAAATGAACTGGTGTAGTAATTGCTTATAAATTTTTCATTACCAATATATTAATTTTGCTGGTATATTTTAGACTACCAATTAGAATGGCATGGTTCCGTAGCAATAATCACATTTTAGGATTTCTCACAAGTCACTAAAAGTCCCACATTTTCTCACAAGTCACATTTTCTCACATTTTTTTCCATTTTGATCTAGATCCCACATCTTTTGTTTTTTCAACAATCAGGTCCCAAAATTCTCACTGCACACGCAATTGGACCTACTCTATCCATAAAACACTAAAAAATGGCGCTGAGCTGGATCCTAAGGTGCTGCTGATGTGGTTTGATGTGCTGATGTAGGCGACTGAATATCATTTGCATGGATGGATATTACACAGGACTTGGATGAGCCGATGAAACATTCTCTTCCAGTATACATACTCCATGTTCATCCTGGAAGGTATTAGGACCTCAAATAAGATGACGTGGACATGTCAAAAGTCGGACAATCATTGTGGGACACGTAGATGGTTTGACTAAGGGGGTGATCGTTTCGGCTTCAGCTTCTAGCTTCAGCTTTTTTTTCACTATTCACTACACTATCCACTAACTCAGCTACAGTATTTTTTCAGCCAGCTACAGTGTTTTTTCAGCCAAAAGCCAAAAGCCATCGCTATTCCGATCACCCCCTTAAGAGGTCGGTGGTGTATAGGGCGTGTGGCTTTTGTTTTTGAAGTCAAAACGGATATCTAATTTTTCAAAACTGCTTTATCACTTTTTTTGCTTGTCTTATTGTAGGGTATGACAAAAGATTATAGACATATCACGCACCTTTTTTTTTCCTTTTATCTCGTGCATATATCTCTTACTCATTTTCTCCACTGCTTGCCCCTCATTCTAAATGCCACTACTTCCAGTTATTACTATTCATATTTGGACATAAACAGTTGGCCGCAGCCAATATGAACGATGAGATATTAGGTTCCATCCTAGCCCTCTCTCACAAAATGTGTTAACAACCTCTTACATTGCAAATACTGTTTTAAAAGAAATAGTGATACGGGGTCGCCCGATCTTCTCGACGTAAAATGGATACTCGCGGGAGTCTTGATGAATTGCAATGATCCTCCAATGCCAATGCAAGGGACGAACACTCTTTAATCCGCCAAAACACACTCGCGTCGATTTCGCCGACCACCAAGCAAAGATCTATCGTGCACCCAATTCCCAGCGGAAAGGCTGAACGATCTTGATTGAAGAACACTCCTAATTCCCTCACGGAATTTCAGCAGCAATGATAAACTCGAACAAAGTATATTGATTATTCTCAAAGGTGGTCTGAGCCCTTAGGCTGCCAATACATGGCTTATATAAGATCTTGGGATGTCCATAGAGTCCACAAACCTAGTACAACTCAACCCTATATGGTTTTAGATACGAACTCTCACAAAAAGGAAACTAGATTTTACAGTCATCATATTGTTTTGGCCATAACTTTTGATCCGTGATGAATTTGATGGTGGGACCAGATCCATTGCGTAGCCCTTGAAAATATCTTTCCAAGGAGTACAAAAACACCTAAATCGGACTCCGTTTGTGAAAGTTATGACCTTTTTAGTAAGTGTCTGTCAGGCTGTCCCGAACCG
Organism: Melocanna baccifera; assembly: GCA_036346265.1. NCBI lineage: Eukaryota > Viridiplantae > Streptophyta > Magnoliopsida > Poales > Poaceae > Melocanna > Melocanna baccifera. The sequence goes on from CM070683.1 coordinate 14,307,218, forward strand.
AATCCGAATTGAATTCTGAGTTGAATCCGAGTTTGAATCCAATTGGCCTAGTGGGAGGTACGAATTGGGCTTGAAAATCTTATCCAAAACTTGTAGTTTAAGTCCTTAGACTTCTCCCTTTTGCTCTCCCACTGAATGGGCTTTCTTCCTTCATGTTTTTGACACCTAATGTGGTTATCCTCTTTCTTTTGCGTCTCCATTGCTTTGCCATCGACAAACCTAAGAATGCACCATTTAATAACATGAGATAGTATTCTATTCTTATGAATAACAACATTATATTTAGTTTGGAATGAGTTCACCTTGCAATGTTTGATGCGGCTCAATAACTCTTTCCAGTTGAATAATATATTTAACTGAAAAGTACAAGACACGTGCGTATCCGCATCAAATAGTGTTCCAAGAGTGTGCCCTCTCTCACAAAATGTGTTAACAACCTCTTACATTGCAAATACTGTTTTAAAAGGAATAGTGTTCCAAGAGTGTGACATCTTCTGCAATATCTCACAACATAATTTTGCCTCACTCTTGATAATCCCATAGCATCTTAGGCTCTTAGCATACCATTTTCTTCCTTGCTCACCAACAGACATGTAGCTGCAAACATTGGAGCAGGTTTGCCAACCTCAACCACGAACAGTTGTGGACCAGTCATTCACAGATACCTTGATCTCAGAACTGAATGCATCACAATTTGAAAAATACACTTAAATAACTAAATGGCACTCAAGTTGAAAATAAGTAGTTCCATTGCTAGTTACCCGGTCACATAACTCCGAAGCCAAACTGATCTAATAGACGAGTCCCTGATATGATCAAAAGTCAATCTGACAACGGAAAACAGAAAATTACATGGAAAAAAAACATATGCAGACCTAATTAAACAGCAAATGCCAACAGATCAATGGGTACAACATACTTAAGCATTTATTTATCTACCAATGAGGGATAATTCGACATATATACTTCGGAACAAATCAATTAGATAAATATTATTCAGAATATGATATTTACAGTTTACCTGCATCTTTTGCCATACCCCATTACTACTTCCATTTGCATGTGCAAGAATAGTCACAACTATTTGGCTTATCAGGAAAATTCTAAAACTAACATATTTGGATAATGTACAGAATATATACTCATGGTGTGGTGAGTTCTGGATGACTAAAGGGCATATAATCCAGTAATCTAAACCTCATCATGATGTGGTATACTGTTCAGTAACCTAATCCCTATCTCCCTGATGGTTCTAAAACACTCTCTTTCGCATAGTCATCTGCTCCGAGCACAGGGGGTATGCGGTATTACCTATTCCCAATAACCATACATGCTGAATTTGTAACATGTTGACACACAGTTCCATCACTTCCATGTTAATTTCAGCAAGGACCCAAATATGGTGCTCCACAGAAGTGTGCATATTGGTAGAGTTCAGATACAATTGTGGCTTTCCGTTGTACATTGATACAGTAGCTACTATGCATCGAGCTAAGGGGACTAGGCTTTATTTTTTTCTATCTTATATCTCCGACCTTCTTTTTTTGTATCAAGGTCATTTCAAATGTTAATTTGTGCTAATCATTCAAAACTAACAGCAGGAACATGTTTCAAAAAGGACCTATCTATGCTTTAGTGGGACAATATCTGAATTGTGGTTTCGAGAGACAGACATCCAAGTTTGAAGGCTCTGAAGAAATGTATGCCGAACATCACTACCAATAAAAATTAAACATCACCCTGCAGTAGCATCTATCATGACAGTACATAACGAAATTATTTCGAAGGTAACCATGCTCACGCAATAGTGTCTGATCAGCGCACACACGAATTCCTGAGATATAAAACTAGAATTTACCAGTAGCCCTGTCGGCCAGGCCAAGGCTCTTGAGGAGATCCACACTGCCCTTCTTGTCGCGGACAGTATCAAATAGCTTCATAATCTCCTCATCCTCCATCGCGTAGTCGATGCCATACGCGGCCAGGAATTGGAGGAGCGCCCAGGTGGCTCCACGGCCCAAGACATTGGGCTCCTCGTCCTTGGCGATGATGTCTATCCACCTCTTGGCCGCTATCATGGCCTGCTCCACGGTGACCTCATGCAGCTCCTTGGTTTCAGTGAGCACGGGCACGCAGCGGATGAGCGCAGTACAGTTCTCCCAGATGCGCTCGTCACGCGGCGCCGTGGGCACGAATTCCCTGACGGCGGTGAGGACGAGGACAGGGCCGTTGGGCGCGCGGCGCAGAGCGGGGAGCAACTCGGCCCGGATGTCGCGGCCGCTGTTGCGCACGAAACCCAGCAGCTTGAAGAACATCATGCTCTCGCACGCCTTCACGAGGCGCTTCCGCGGCACCGGCTCGCGGCCACGGCGGCGCTCCTCCTCCAGCACCTTGCCGTCCGGTTCGGACGAGGCCTTCTTGGCCCCCACCTTGATCTCCTCCGACGGCACATCAGCAGCATCTTGGCTGGGAGGCGCCTGCTCTGACTCCTCCTTTGCCCCCTCGGCCGTTTCGACGGGGCGATCGACGTGGCTGGAGGCTTGGGCGGCGAGGAGTTTTCTGGACATCTCCGCATGCAGCGAGCAGAGGTAGGCGTCCATGGCCTCCCAGCGGAAGGGGAACGGGATCGGTGAGATGGAGACGAGGCGCTCGTAGGACTGGCGCAGGGCCCCTATCTTGGCGGGGAACGCGGCGATGGCCACCTCCAGCTCCGCCAGCGTCATCTCCGACGCGGGACGGTCGGTGAGGCCCGGAATCGGAGGCAGAACACAGGGGGGAGCAGCAGGGGTTTGGGAGAGGTTTGGAGGGGCGGAGCTCCCCGAGCGAGAGGGCGGTGCTTGCTTCTCAGCCATGGCGAGAGAGGAACGGAGAGAGAGAGAGAAGGGGGGGGGGGGGGGGTGGGAAGACGCTTTGGTTGTTTGTACTCTTACAGCAACAGGGTGGAGATTTGTGTATCGCACCTTGGCTGTACGTACTTTTAGATCATATTGTTTTAGTCAATTCAAATAAAAAATATTAAATTGATTTAATATATTAGAGAAATCAATTCTAACAAAAAAAATATAAAACCGGACTCTACTTAGAAGTCGATTCAAAGAATTAAACAATTCATATGAGTATTAAACAACTATATAAAAGAGAGTACGGTTGAAAGATGATATTAATATTTTGTGATTTTTTTAATATAACATAGGTCCTAATTATTAGTAGGAATTGGTTCAATACACTGGAGAAAAACAAATTTAGTTCCTAGAATACTTACGTGGCATAGTTTTGAACTTATCTTGATTCAATACATTAGAGATGCTCTTACAGCGCCTGGGTGGTGATTTATGTCTCACAGTTAGGGTGGCATTGGATGGAACACTGAGAGACCATGTGGAGGTATCCCCATGTTGGTGATGAGTAATTGACGGTTGATTTAGTGAGTTTGAGTTTGTTTTGGGTATTCTAGGGTTGAGTACCTTTACTTGTGCTAATGTTGATTATGCTGTTTCGTGCGATGCTATGTGATGGTTTGCCTGTCTATGTGGCTGTAGGACTTCAGAGTCAGGTAGACATGACGGGCAGCGGCGAGATGGACCAGGACTAGGCTCAGGGAGGAGCTGAGGTCCAAATGGTCAGGATGTCAGGTGCGATCGTGTGCAGTGGAGCGGACCGGGACTAGACTCAGGGAGGAGTCGAGATCCAGACGGTCAAGGTGCCGGTTGCGGGAAGCTTCCGAGAAAGGTGCTTGAGGGGCATTTTGGAAAATTGACTCAAGCACGAGTGAAGTGGCTAGTTTTCCCTTCATTTTGTTGTTTTGACTTTGACCCTTGCCTCATGTGTGTGTGTGAGGTTGGAGTGGATGATGGCTGCCATTTCTTAATTTGCCATTTGAGTAGGAGAGCTCAATATAGCAAGGGGAGTATGCAGTCCGTAGCTCGAGCTTTGGGAGTGAACTGAGTAAGTGAAGTGACAGTGCGTGTGTTGCTCTCTTTGAACCATGTAGTGAGAAAAAGGGTTTGAGAGGGCTGTTGTAAAACTCATATGTAATCATTCCTCTCTTATAAGTATTCATGGTATTAAATCCATTTGAGATGTTCTGAGTTTGAGCCCTTTTTAAATTTCCTTGCTGTGCATTTTTTTTTTATGCTTCAGGGCTGGTCTCTTCTCTCCCCTGCATATTGTGTTTGATTGGGTTCTTTTGCTTGAGGAGATGGATCCTTTTTGCTCTATGCAGGAAATTAGTCCCAAGGTCATTTGACCAATCTATTCCTAAGAGCAAATCTCAAAATCAACATGTATTCATTTGCAGTTCATTTCCTCTATTTGAATAAAACTAGGGTTTGTAGTCAGGGGATTTGTGTTCTCTTGGTTATGCCAACTAAAAATGTGAGAAAGGGTGAGTTCTTGTATTCTAAGTTCATCTCCCTGTGAATCCAAAGGCTCTTGAGCAAACGAGCTAAAAATCATGAGAAATATGGATTCCTGTCTCTCTTGACCATTCTCTGGAAATTTCAGATTTTCTGTTTTCCCAAAGTCTTTGGCTGCAATTTCTCCTCCCAGAGGCCTCAATAATATTTAGTTCCAGTTCTTGTACTTTTTGGCCTGAGGAGGGAAGAAACTACTCTTTAATTCTTCAGTTTTCGGGTGGCTGCAGTATACACTGTTTTCTGCTGATTTCAGAGTTGCTGACTGCAGTCGTAGGTCTGTCGGACAGTATAAGTAACCAAAGTGTAGTGGTCTGCCTACTCCCTTTATGCCTTCGGCCAGTTATGCAGCAGCTTCGGTTTTTGCTGTTTTTGCCTGTGTTATGAGTTTCGGTCTGCAGTTTTCTTCTCGCCAAACTGCTGTCTGACAGCTGCTCTCTCCCTGCCGAACTGGTTTAGCATCAGGTTTCTGCTGTCTGTAAACCCCCTTGGTCAGCAGCAACATTCGGCAGCAGCTTCAGTTTTCAGCTCCCTGGTTTAGCTGCCGATCTGCTCATTCACTGCAGTTTTCACTTGCAAGCCGATTGCACAGGAAAGCATTCATTTCGGTACTGCAGTTTTCAGTTTCAGGTTGCAGCAGAATCTAGATTTCAGTTTTCAATTTAAGATTTCTTCAGATTCTAGCTAAAATCTTGATCCCTTGCTCTGATGATGAAATCTTTTGATTCCTGTGGTCTCCTTGTTGTTTAGAGTGTAGTGCAGTCATTTGATCCAAGAAGGGCTGCAAAACTCTTGGCAATTTCCTTGTGAACTGCATTTCTGCTGCCAGCTTCTTTATGATGCTTTATTCGCCGATTTCTCTCTGGGTGCCAGTGAGCATGAGCATGCCTTCTTCATAGTTTCTGTAGCTATCAGAGAAGAGCTTTAGGTGGATACTTCAAGGGGCAAATTTTAAAGAGGCATCATTCACCCCCTCTGTTACTATTTCCGATCCTACAAACACGAATAGATTTAGATACAAATAAAATAGATAATAAAAATATAATTGATACTTTTGAGTCTTAGTATATCAAATACGAATGAATAGTCTGGATACGGATACTAGATAAAACAAAGAATTTGAATCTGATTGACACCACTACTCCTAGCTTATGCTTAACAGCATGCCTGATGAGGAATTGTGGAATAATTCAGAGTTTTGGTGAGGACTAATCTGGAAACTTGGTGAAGGTGGATGTAAACACAAAATTACCAATCTTAATATGTTCATGACTTGGAAAGTTGGTGAACCTCAATTTTGATTTTTACTGTGATTTTGACAAGAATTGGTGAATCTGAACACATCATACCTATAGCTTGCTAACAAATACTTGTAACTCTGATAAACGTTTAAAATTATATTACCAAGATGTTTCATAATAAAACACAAAATTATGAATTCCGACAAATTAAGGATCTTGCCAACTCAAATTTAACAGCACGGCTGAGGAACTGAAGAATGGAATGTGTTGGAGATATGAAAACACAGAATTACCGAAAAGCAGTAATAAATCTGGACTACCCATGTTGATGAAGAGCCACTTAATACTTACCTTTGTCTGCCGGTTGCCATTTTTTGAAAGTTGGAAAGAATTAAATGGGTTCTCTTCCTGATGATGCTTGCGTATTCAACAATTCACCACATTGGCTGCAAGTCAGTCGATGTACAGTATACATGTTGTGCAAAAAAAAAAGAATTTAGTCAACTAATGAAACATTACAAAAGCATAGAAGGAATTTAAAAATAAAAATGTGGATTTTTGACTAGTTACATCACTACTGATCTTTTTATAATTTATGTCATATCAGAAATGCTTTGTTAGATCTTGACTCTTGATTGAGCTTTAGGGCCTATTTGATTCATGGCCTAAGGGTGCCACAATTTGCCATAACATTTTTTGTCAAACTTGTCTAAGGTTAGGTCTTCAAAATCATTGCCACACTTTGGCTAGCAAATGGAATCTTGCCACACTTTTTTAGGTCACTGACGCACGGGACCCGGTTGGCAAAAAAGAATCTTGCCACAAGTGTGGTTATGAACCAAACTGGCGTCTAACTCGGTCAAATTTGCCTAACTTAGAGTGTAGCAAAATGTGGCAAGGTTAGGCTGCAAACCAAACACCCCCTTAATTTGAGCTATGCTAATACTATCTTGAACCATTGAGTTATTTCTACTAGGCATTTGTGGCTTAGGTCATGTATTGCTTATGGATCAAGGAGTACCTCTTGCTCATTTATCTTGTGCTCAACTTGAATTAATTGCTACAAGGTGGTGTCTTGTGATTACAAGGGAAAGTGTGCTTAATTATGTGCCAAAACTAATCTCACCATAATTTTTGTCATTGCACTTTATCATGAACTTGGAGATAGTTTGATGATACAGACGGTCTCATGGGGACTGATTGCCACTTGCACTTTGGCATAAACCTCAATATTCATTGCTTGGTTGAAGATTATGAGGCAGTTGTAGATAACTCCTAGTCCAAGATATGCTATACTAAGATAGACCTTTAACTGACTTCAGCAAGTAATATCTAAAATTGCAATGCCATATCTTGTGTAGACTTGTAGGTGCTTGAGATTTTGAACGCTTCATCTTATGCTATTTTGCTTAGCTTGGCTATTTATGTCTAGAGATAACTTTGATAGCTTTGTGTACATGACATGGCTTTGTGGCAATTGGTGCTTGTTACTCTTACAAGTGGTATCATTCAAGAAGCATCAAACCTCACTTTGGGTAATCTTCAAAGCTCTTTAGGTTTTGCACTTTCATATATGCATACATACTCTCTCTTGTGTCCTTTTTGCTCCAAGTGGTGTCAAGCATAGTGTGAGGGGGAGTTCAATCCCTTAATGCCTATATTACCAAAAGGGGAGCAAAATTAAAGGAAAAAACATCATTTGCAGCACAAGGGGAGAAAATTGTGCAATGGGAGAGTTTTAGCATAGTTGTGCATTATACAAGTGTATTTTTGTTGCAAGTAAGGAGAGTAAATGCATCTTTGTGGAATAAGTTACAAAATTCAAAAATTGGAAACTAAAGAAAGCCAATAATGGGATATTGAGTTAGGGGGAGCTTCGTTGCACTTAATTTGCCCCTTTTTGCATTTTTGGTTCTTTCTCTTGCAATGAAAATGTTCATAGTGATCAATTGTTCTTTTCTTTTGACTATGAGAAAGATTGAGTATTTGTGGGGTTTTTGGTGCAATTTGGAGCTATTGAACTAGCTCTTTATTAATGGTAGCTCCATTCCACATCTTGTCAACATGTTGTAAGGTCGAGGAGGCTGACTAGGGGGGTTTAAAATCTATATGGCAAAAGCTGAGTTTTATATAGGGAAGCTTAAATCAAATTGGTTTTGTGTCAGACCCAGAAACAACATATCTGAATCCTCTGTGTAAATTGTACTAGTCCAGGATCAACTAGTGTACACAGTGGTAACAAAGATACATATTATCCATAAGGACCAATATTATTAAATAAATGAGTACGGGCCTTATGGCCAAGTTTTACATCCATAGCCCATATGCTAAATTAAGTAACAGCAGAAGATAAAAAACGACATGGAGAAACCCATCCAATTCGCCAATAGGTAAATGATTGTGGGATACGGTCTACTCGTCTTGGTCTTCACCGATGTCGAAGTATTCTTCCTCTGAGCAACAATATTTAAGCAAGGGTGAGCACAAAAATATACCCCGCAAGTTACACGGGAAATGCATTATTAATGTGATGACAACAAATGAAGACATATATAGGGTTGTTTGAGTGTAAAGCCAAATTTACATAAATATAGTAAATATATGTGAAATTGCAGAATTTAACACAATAAGTAAAAATAGTAATTTAAACAAAATTAATACTGTTAGTGCATGTGCAACCTAATACTAACTTAACCACGAGTATCCCACCTAGACCATCTTTCTCAAAAAAGGACTCATTATCTTTCATTTAAACTAGTTTTTGAAAAACAATGTCTAATTCATGAAAAACTTTACTTTGCATGCCTTTGACCATGGACACGACTATCCTAGATAGTTTATACACTTTGTAGATACGGTACAACTTTACCCATAATATATAATTAATTCACATTGTCGGCCACTACACGCTGTCGAAGGCATGCGACTAAGAAACTTATAACAAAGCCTTTATAATGCAAAACTATCAACTTGGTCACACCCCTACTAAGATTTCACCCTAATAAAGAATTCACTAAATCGGGACCCCCTCTTAAGACGTATGAGACTTCTCATGGCCTATAGCACGCCTACATTCAACCTATAATGAGACATAGGTTGGGACCAACAAATTAGTCAGTCTGGTCTGTCTCATATTAGACATGTGGTACTAAATATAGCTTTGTAGCAGTAGCTCATAGACCGGTTCTTAATTGACTTAGGCAGACCTTTCACATACCCCTTGTGCCACCGAGCACCCACACTACTACAAACAGGCTATACTGAACGGGTAAATCACAGACGGTTCATACGAAACTGTCTGTGCTTAACTATCACAGACGGTTCATACTGCCACCCGGCTGTGATACTATCACAGACGGTTATTAACACGACCCGTCTGTGATAATAGAGAAATCAAAGACGGTTCGTGTTAATAACCATCTGTGATAGTTCACAGACGGTTTGTTATACGAACCGTCTGTGATAATAGAGACATCACAGACGGTTCGTGTTAATAACCGTCTGTGAAGTGCCATAGACGGTTATTAACACGAACCGTCTGTGATGTCTCTATTATCACAGACGGTTCGTATAACAAACCGTCTTTGATATGAAGTGTCACAGACGGTTCGTGTTAATAACCGTCTGTGATAAATTGCACTATTAATACTTGGACGGTGTCGACACAGATCTGTTTTTTTATTGCGCTGCATCGGTGGAGCAAGGCGGCCGGCTTTTGGGAGTTCGGGGGTGAAAATATATCGCCGTCTTCTTAGTGATCTCATCAGAGGTTAGTACTCAATTACTTTTAATTATACTTATATACATGTTTTTGTAATGGAAGGCTTAGAGATGATAATTTATATGCTATGTAGTTGCGGTTATAATTATTTTTGGCAACCATTTGTTACTTGTGTAGCTAGCGGAAATGGATCGAAACTGGATGTATATTGAGAACCGTGTGAGTGAAGAGTACATTATTGGCGTGTCTGTTTTTAGAAGAGCGGCCGAGCTGGATACGTTAAAGAAGGGGATAAAATATATGTACTGTCCATGTATTGATTGTGATAATCTCAAGATGTTTAGCAACTCAGCGCAGATCGAAGCTCACTTGATTCGAAGGGGTTTCAGAAAAGGGTACAAATGTTGGACCAGTCACGGTGAAGAGAAGTGTACACAAGAAGCTGGTAGTTATGACATAGTCGATGGGGACAACGATATGCCAGTTGTGGACTGTGCTTTTGATCATGAGGCCGCGGATGGATGCAGGATGACAATCTGGATCAGATGTTACGTGATGCAAAAGGGAACTACAGTGAGAGAGAGTTTGGTAAATTCGAAAGCTTGATGGAGGACTCGGAGAAACCTTTGTTCTCGAGATGCAAGCCGCAATACACGAAGTTGTCATCAGTTCTAGAACTACTGAAATTGAAGGCAAGTAATGGTTGGTCCGACAAGAGTTTCACGGCATTGTTAGGTCTCCTAGCGGACATGCTTCCAAAGGGAAATGTGTTGCCGAGAACCACCTAACAAGCCAAGAAGATTCTTTGTCCATTAGGAATGGAAGTAGAAAGAATACATGCATGTCTGAATGATTGTATCATGTACCGTAAAGAGTATGCTAGCTTAAATATTTGTCCGGTGTGCAAAGCATCCCGATATAAGCGTAAAAATGACTCTGATGATGGAAAGGGCATCGAGGTGAAGCAAGGACCTCCTGCTAAGGTGTTGTGATATCTTCCTGTAATCCCCCGTTTGAAGCGTTTATTTGCAAACCGCAAGGATGCAAGATTGATGCGTTGGCACTTGGAGCAGCGTAAGAAAGACGGAATGATAAGACATATTGCTGATTCTGCCCAGTGGAGGAATATCGATAGGATGTTTGTAGATTTCGGTGTGGAACCGAGAAATATAAGGTTTAGGTTGAGTACAGATGGAATGAATCCTTTTGGTAACATGAGCAGCCGACATAGCACCTGGCCCGTGACTCTATGCATGTACAACCTTCCTCCTTGGTTGCGTATGAAGCGAAAGTATATTTTGATGTCACTACTTATCCAAGGGCCGAAGCAACCTGACAACGATATTGATGTGTTCCTAGCACCATTGGTAGAAGATCTTGCAATACTATGGAACGAAGGGGTACATGTATGGGATGCGGACAAACGAGAGAACTTTACTCTACGCGCTATGTTGTTCTGCACCGTTAATGATTTTCCTACCCTTGGTAACCTGTCAGGGTTGAGTACAAAAGGAGCCAAAGCGTGTCTGCACTGCTTAGACAATACCGAGAGTGTGTGGTTGAACAACTCGCGTAAAACTGTGTACATACGTCACCGTAGATTCCTTCCAAAGTATCACCCATACCGCAAGATGAAAAAAATAATTTGATGGAAAAAAAAAGAAGATGACTCAGTACCAAGACCTTTTAGCGGGAAAGAGGTGTATGATATGGTCAAGGATATAAACGTTGTGCTTGGAAAGGGGCGTAAATTGAGGAAGAACATGTGAAAAAAGTCAATATTTTGGGACTTGCCTTATTGGGAGCACTTTGAAGTTCGCAATTGCATCGATGTCATGCACGTAGAGAAGAATGTATGTGACAGTTTGATTGATCTCTTATTGAACATTCCTGATAAAACTAAGGATGGTATTAACGCAAGGCATGACTTGGTCGCTATGAACATCAGGACCGAGTTAGCATCGATAGAGACCGATAAAGGCTGGACATACTTTCTCCCAGTTTGCTACACTCTGTCTAAGTCCGAGAGAACTGAACTGTGCCAGTCCTTACATGGTGTGAAAGTTCCATCCGATCACTCCACCAGCACGAAGAAAATTATTTCCATGGAACATTTGAAATTAATTGGCATGAAGTCCCACGACTGCCATGTGCTAATGACACAAATGCTACCTGTTGCAATTAGAAGTATTTTACAGAACAAGGTTCGAGTGACAATCATAAGGCTGTGTTATTTCTTTAACGCAATTGCTCAGAAGGTCATTGATCCCGATGGACTAGATGCTCTGCAAACCGAGGTGGTGACAACTCTATGTCATCTAGATATGTATTTTCCTCCATCATTTTTTGATATCATGGTCCATCTCATTGTCCACCTTGTGAAAGAGATAAAAATATGCGGCCCCGTATTTCTACGTCATATGTACCCTTTCGAGAGGTACATGGGAATTCTCAAGTCCTATGTACGCAATCGATCTCGATCGGAGGGTAGTATCATTGAAGGTTATACAACAGAAGAGGTTATTGAATTCTGCATCGCCTACATGGCTCAGGTCGATCCGATAGGTGTACCTGTATCTCGTCACGAGGGGAGGTTAGAGGGTATCAGGACTATCGGAAGGAAAGTAATAACTCCGGATCAAAATACGTATGCTCAAGCACATTTCACAGTTTTACAACACATGAGTGAAGTGACCCCATATATTGAAGAGCACAAGGACATGCTACGTCAAGAGAATGCAGGCCAGTCAGAAGTTTGGATCACGAGACAACACAATCGTCAGTTCAACGAATGGTTGAAGGCGCAATTGACTAGGAGGTCGTCAAGTGAAACACTACAATGGTTGGCAAAAGGGCCAAAATTTACAATTGTGACATGGTAAGGATACGACATTAATGGCTACATATTTTATACAACAGATCAGGATAACAAGAGCATTGTTTAGAACTCAGGTGTCCGCATAGATGCCTATGATGCGCACGTCAGTACCGCTGGCCCAAGCTCATACTACGGTCTTATAGAGAAGATTTGGGAGCTTGACTACGTAATTTTCAATATTCCTCTATTTCGGTGCCGTTGGGTCCATCTCCCACGGGGTGTAAAGGTCGACAAGTACGGTGTCACTACCGTGGACATCGAATGTGTAGGATACAAAGACGAACCATTCGTACTCGTGAGGCAAGTTGTTCAAGCATTTTATGTAACCGACCCGGCAAATAAGAAGCGCTATGTAGTTCTTCAGGGAAAAAGAAGGATTGTCGGAGTTGATAATGTTGTGGATGAAGAAGAGTACAATCAATTTGATGATTTGCCTCCATTCGGAAACAGCATCAGGCTCGAGAAAGAACAAGGCGATAAAATAACCTATATGCGTGTCGATCATCGTGAAGGGCTTTATTTAAAATAAAATAGCTATGTGTAATAAATGTAACTATATATGTTTTATTTTAATTGTAAAATGACTCAGGAACTTTGATGTATTTGTGAATTTGCATGCTGGTAGGTGTAGTTATATTCATTACACTCTGTGAGAGGTTTTATTGAATGCTGGTAGTGTAGTTACAACAGCTAGCCAGCAAAGGTTTATTACAAATCGACAAGCAGTGGGCAAAGGCTTATTACAGACAGTTATACACTTAGAACCGTCTGTGATAGTTATCACAGACGGTTCTCGACTTATAACCGTCTGTGATATTATATTATCACAGACGGTTATAAGGTAAGAACCGTCTGTGATAGTAATACTATCACAGCCGGTTATAAGTAACGAACCGTCTGTGATAGGCATACTATCACAGACGGTTTGTAACGTATAACCGTCTATGATAATAGAATATCACAGATGGTTTAGTTATAGAATCGTCTGTGATAGAACTATCACAGACGGTTCCCTTAAGGAACCGTCTGTGATAGTTTTCCTTATAAATACCCCCAGCTAGGGCACAGATTCCACACTCTCGCACTCTAGATCTCCAGTGCCCCTGGTATCTCTCGCGCCGCCCTTCCCTCCCGACGCCGTCGCCGCCGGTCACTCCCGACGCCGCGCCCTCCCGCCGGCGCTCCCTCCCGACGCCGCGCCCTCCCGCCGACGCTCCCTCCTGACGCCGCTTCCTCCCCTGACTCCGGTGCCCTCCTTCCCCGACACCGCTCCCTCCCCCAAGCCCGGCTCCCGCCCCCGACTCTAGCTCCCTCCTCCCCCGCGAGCCCGACGCCCTCCTCCCCCGACTCCGGTGCCCTCCTCCCCCGACTCTAGCTAGGTTTGAGATTTGTTTCATGTAGCTAGTTGTTTCATGTTTCATATAGAATAATGAAGATACGTTATCCATGTTTCATGTTTCATATATTGATATATATGCTACATTGTCATATTGATATATATATATGCTACATTGTCATAGTGATATATATGCTACATTGTCATATTGATATATATGCTACATTGTCATATTGATATATATACTGGCCGAATTTACACATGCTGGATTGATGGATATGTTATATTCATTTGTCATTTGTATTTGGATATGTGTTATATTTCAAATGGTATGTTCAATTCATATATTACATACATGTTATGACATTTGTATTTCGATTGATGTCATCTTTGTGCTCACATAATCACATTAGAATTATATTGCTATATATGAATTATTAGCAGCTAGCTATAGCTAGAGATATACCACACCTCACTGCGTCCACATAGTCATCCAAAAATATATACCACATAGACCTTCAAAGGGCATGAAGCTAGTGACACACTCTAGTGTATCGGGTTCAATGAACTTGATACACTAGTTTGTATCATTTGCTTCATAGAACTTTATTTAGGCCTACACCTCACAGGCTAGTGACACACTGCAGTTATTTTTTCTTAGAAGAGAGATAGCGTCCTCACAGGCTTCGTCATCGTCATCTGGGTCTCACGCTCCTAAGATTGGGAAAACTAAGCGTGGCCGAGGAGTATCGAAAAGGCCAAATGGCCGAATGACCATCACGGTGGTCTCTCCAAATGGGATCCCTCTGCAACCGAAGAAAGCAGTGGCATCATTTCGGAGTACCTGGGGGATAATTGGAAGGGAACGGGTCCCCATCACCATAGCAAGCTGGAGAGAGTTGTCAAACGATCACAAAAATCAGCTATGGGAGGAAGTTACACATTCGTTCGAGATCCCAGCAGAAGTACAGGGACTCATGCGACGGCACGCGCTCCTCGCAATGGGAAAAGCATGGAAGAATTTTAAGAGCACTCTTGTGACGCGGTACGTGGCTAAGGATCTTTCGCCCTTCACAAAGTATCCTTTCGTGTCGCCGGAAGCATGAGAGGCCTTTGTGCAGATGAAGACAACGACTGAATTTGAATAACAAAGTGCGGTGCACAAGGCTATCCAATCACAAAATACTCACCCTCACAAACTCGGCACCGCTGGGTACGCAGGTAAAATCCCGTAGTGGAGGATGCAGGACGAGGTCGCACTCCAATCGGAGGCCTCCCCGCCATTTGCCGGGATCGCAAACGAGCGCGCTCGAAACTGGTTAAGAGCGAGGTCATCAACCATATCTTCGGGTGTATCTTTCAAAAACCTCGTAGATGAGGAAGTGTCCCAACGCCTGGTAAGATAAGTTAAACTATATAGTTGTTAACACCTCTTGAACTTCATGGGTTCAAAAATAACATGATTAATTGCCTCTTGCAGCAATCATTGACTACCAAATCTTCTCGTGGATCCTTTCA
Source organism: Melocanna baccifera (assembly GCA_036346265.1). Lineage (NCBI taxonomy): Eukaryota > Viridiplantae > Streptophyta > Magnoliopsida > Poales > Poaceae > Melocanna > Melocanna baccifera. The sequence continues at coordinate 14,322,324 of CM070683.1, forward strand.
AGAATACAGGGAGAGAGATTTACTATCACAGGCCTTGGGAAACAAGGAGCACCCAGGTCGCACACGAGGCTTGGGGGGTTTACGTATCTTGGAAGCACGGATTTCCAGATTACTCCGAGACATATAGGAGTAGGAAGATATCCAAGGCGTACCGCAACGACCAAATGAAACAGGAGCTTCGTGCTCATCTTCAGGAACAACTATCTGCCTCACTTCAAGAACAGACTGCCTCACTTTGAGGAGAGATAGATTCATTGAGGGAAGAACTGAGATAAGTCCGCAACCAATCGCAACCCACCCCTACTACTGCGGTACCCAGTCCCCCTCAACGTCGCAGTAGCTGCGCGTCCACACCAAATACTGAACATAGCGATGCCCACTTACCTATCGATGATATTCAGGTAATGCACCTCTTTAGAATGCTGCATAGATCTCTCTGGTGGACGCCTTAACTCATCTTGTGTCATTATGTAGGGGCCCATGCCTTGCATCCTCAGAGTCAGGCTTATTGTCTCTATTCCCGTTGACGCTGGGCAGGGGATGGTGTATCCATTCTTTGTCAAAGTACTGTTGGTGCACGGTGTACAAGTAGAGACCGGTTTCATAAAGGTCCAAGTGGACATGATTAATGATATTTTTAAGACCGTCCCTCTTGAGAAGCCCCCAAACGAAGAGATTAAGATATTAGGGGATGCTGTCCACACATTCATTCAGTGGCCCAAGAGGGACATTGCCCTCGACTTGTCCGTACCACGATCTCCACATCCAGTGTCCCAAGAGGGACATCGCCTGACTGTCACATCGGCTCGGTGGCTCCACCTCCGGCTCGGTTCGAAGCTTTGTTGCATCGGCTCCCGCCGAGACGCCACCGAGAACGTATCGTAAGCGAGGCTATAAGACTCAAGGGAAGAAAAATAAGACTCCCGTGCCATGGAAGTTCAGTCTAGGAGTGTCGTTGGTGCCTGAGTCACAATTACCCAAGCTTGGCATGATTTGTAATACATTGCATGCCTGGTACATGGAGAAGTCCAACATGAAGCCAATCCAGCAGAGTGCATTCACTGTGAAATATACGGAGCAGCATCTCGACGAACTCGACGCCTCGCTTCTACGCTGCTGGACACTGTAAGTGTACTGTACAATGAAGTTCTACATTCACATTATACCGATAAATGTCATTACTCTTTCCTTATGTATAGATGCATGATCCAACAAGTCCGGTGATCGCGACAACCGGTGGGTTTCGTCGACCCTCACTTGGTCTCCGAGCAAGTTATCAAAGGTAATGAATCCTTCGTGCAAGATTACATAACGAGGGGTTGCGTGCTCACATCGACAAGGAGTACGTCATGTTTCCTTTCAACCAAGGGTAAGTGCTTCACTAGTTGCCACACATGTTTTATTTGTACTTTACATGCAGCATGAACTTAGGATTAATCAATATAGTGTGTACATGACTAGACAACACTGGATTTTGATTGTGAATATACCAAAGTGGAGCAAGATAATATACCTTGATTCCCTACTTAGGAGCAACCACGACTTCAGTTGTGTGCAAGAAGTACTTAACAAGTAAACTCATTTTCTCTATACATAACTCTATTGTAATATTTCCTTCGTTTGCAACGGCCGAGGCTAACTTTTTTGAATCACGTAGGTCGTTTGCCGCTTATGTTGCCCACGGAGGAAGACACGACAAATCTAGTGACACGCTGTGACACAACATGCGATTTTCGGTACCCGCTACAACACAACAATCCTATATCACACTTTGTTATAATGCCTCTAGAATTGACAATACCTATGTACGTAATGCAATTTTTGCAGTGCCACCAGCAACTACAGGGCAACGTATGTGGATTCTACGTTTGCCGCCATATGAAGGAAATCATGGATAGTAAGATCGATGATCCAGAGGTTTGTCATGTTCTTGCAATAATTATTATTTTTTTATTATATATGGTTATATATACACACATGCTAATTAATGACTTATTGCTCCTAGCGACAGCGGGTAGACTTCGACGTAAGTACATATGATCTTGACCAACTCATCGAAATTCGTGCAACACTCTCCGGGTTCTTACTAGGATAGTTTATAAACAAGGCTGGAGAGTTCTACCCCGGCAATGGTAATAATTAGATGTTAAAACATTATATGCAATTGTACAAATCACTCAGTTGTGTGCTTAATCAAACAACTCATTTGTCAGAACAGTGTGACAATTTTTATTCTATATTTATATGTGATCTGTTGGCTGTTTGTTACATTTGTAATTCACTGAGTTGCAATTAACTTATCTGTGTAACTTTGAGTTGCAATATTGTATGTGATTCATTTGTTAGATCTGTGTAATCTGCAATGTATGTGATTCTATATATGTTGTAATCTTGTTGCTTGCTTTCAGAGGGCATGGCTAGCATATCCTGAGGCTAGCCAAAAAACGGCAAATAAAACTACTGTTGCAATTGCTATCACAAACGGTTCGTTGTTGAAAACCGTCTGTGATAGTCTACTTTCCTGACGATTAAAAAAACAACGATGCGTGATAGACACAATATCACGAGACGGTTCTGTTCGGGCAAATGCGTGATACACGCAATATCGAGACGGTTCGAGCAGAACCGCTGCGTGATATTGTGTCTATCACAGACGGTTATTTTTTTTAACCGTCTGTGAAAGTCGACTATCACAAACCGTTGTTTGCAAAAATCGTCTGTAATGTAAGTTATCACAGCCGGCTCGGGAGCCGTCTGTGATAACCACCTATTATCACTGACACATAAAAACAAACGGTTCGAAAACTGTCTGTGATGACGGTTCCGAACCGTCTGTGATAGGTCTGTCTGTAGCAGTGCCATCACCTAACCATTTGCCTAAGTCTAAACTAGATTTTTTTATATTTTATTTTTAAATATCTCAAACCCCTTATTGACTCACCAAAATCAAGAATACATTTTAATAATCATCATTTTATGTGAAAAAGGTTATCCCAAGCCTAGGATTATTTCTAAGCATGTATAAGCTTTGCTACCAAATTTTTCTACTAATACTAATGTACTAGCTAGAGTTTTATTCTAGGGTGACAAGGTATTTAGGTTATCAATGTTAAATGTAGTCATAACAAGTAGGTATTAACTATGCCTTTAAAACTGAATTTAAAATATATTGAGTAAACATAGGCATGCAGAATAATTTAAAATGATATAATTTTATTTGTAAACTAGGATTAATATGGTCACAGTGTGTAACTTGCTTGCTCAACGTACTGTTGGTGAAAGTCGTTGTCGAAGTTGCGCTCTTCCAAAATGTCGTAGTCTACGTGAAAAGCGACCAAACAAGATAAACTCAAATAAAATCCAAAATAAAATAAAATGGGCACTCGGTGATATATTATGAATTTAGAAACTTGAATAACTAGATTCAGAGTTCGGATGACAGAGAACAAGCGATAAAAAGATCAATCAGAATGGAAATTGTTGGAAAAATAAGAAACGACATATTATTCCTGGAATCTTCTTTTTATGACCGATTTTGGTTTTGCTTGTGTGCATGTCAAGTGGGACCCAGCTATAAGTGGCTCACAGCAAATGAATGGAGAAATTAACAAAGAAGGAAAGGAGAAAGAGGAAGAGGAGAAGAGAAGAGGGGTGATCTTTAGGGATCACCTAGGTAACTTTTCTCCATCCTAATTCTTTCTATTTTAGGTGTAATTAGGGTTCTTGGTACGAGATTAGTAGGGGATTAGCAAAGTAATTAACCGATTAGGGTTTTTTGCTGTCTACACGTAGGCTGATTCGCGTAGCGCGGCTGTTTGTATAGATTAGAGTATCAAAACAATTTTTTCTGCGGGTCTTGCCAACAGGAAAGTTGTAGAGGATGCTGAAATAAAGTATGTCCTCTGTTTTGCGCGTTAAATTGCACCATGTTAGCAGCAAAATAAAAATAAGTGATCTACTTGAAGATTGAAGATATTTCATTGTAGTTTCCGGAAATATCTCATTTGCTATAATCGGCTTAATAGTTTTAAAGATACAAAAATATTAAGCAGTACTGCCGCAGTGGGCTACGTGAAGGATCGACGAGCGGAGAGGTTATTATCGGGTTTGGGGTATAGCGGTGTCTTTATTTTTTTAAGTCGCAATTACCTTGCTGTAGTCGTGTGTTGAGAGGTAATTTTGGACAGGTGACTTTGCTCCTGACCGTGCGTGATCACTTCGCTTCAATGGTAGAGGCAAGTAAACTTAGTGGATGTGCTACCATTTAGCTCGTTAATCATACTACATTCATATTAAATATTTCTCTTAATATGAGATGCTTTACCCTTGCTACATGATTTCTTAATGTGATCTATGTGATAGTAATTTAATAATCATTTGTTTATACCTTGATGGATTACTTGTGGATAGTGGTGGTGTTCTTGATGAAACATGTGTATGGATGATGAGGTAGAAACATTTGTGAATATATTGCTGATCTTTACGATTATATTATTGTGAATCATATCATTTATATCATGACATGTCAATTTGCATTGTGAATGTCACCGCACATCGCCGCGACCGTACCAGTATAGCATCGTACATTATCGTAGTATGATGCACATTCTTACCTTATTGGGTAAGGGTGCAGTGGATCATACGCATTCATATATATTTTTATTGTGGATAGATCATTTGTATACGTATGCAATGTGTGGTGGATGAATTATTTGCAAACAAATGCAACTTCTTAACTGTTTTTGTGAAATTGGCTCGTGAGAGTCTCTTGTGGTATGAGGGATGTGGCTGTGGTCATGGAGTAGGGTTCACCCACCTTATGGTATGGTAGAGGATGTAGCTGTGGTAGAAGGAATATCTCTTATGGTAACTGTTGTTAGCGCTTGTGGTTGTGGGAAAGAATAAGATTAGTGAGGAAAATAAGTTAATGCTATACTAATGTTGATAGTAGTGATGGTTGTGATTAAGAGGTAGGCATTCGAGTCCTAATTGCTAATATTTTGTTGTTGTTGGTAGTAAGTGTGGTTAAGTCTATAAATTGTGATCATTGTGGAAAATAAATGTTGATGTTTAAACTATTGTGATTTAATTAACTTGTTAAACAGTTTACTTGTTGCGATTTTTATCTCACTCTTATTCCCCCCTTCCAAGTGATTCTCGAGTATGCATGGGAAGGATAGAGCGGCACAACACTTTCACACACCTTATCATGATTCATATTGTAATAAATAAGTGGAGTCTTTAGTTATTCATCCTATTCACTCATTGTTGATTTTTTTTAATGATGCTAGACTGTGGTTCGCTTAAATTGGTTAAAATTATGAGCGGTTATTCTTTAATTAATAGTGTCCCATTACCTTTTGTCTTATTATACTTCCGCTTAGCTTATCATATTTTAGAAGTTGTTATCAGTTTATTTTATCTTATAAATTGGCAATTTATAGAGAGATAGTGGCATCCCAGGATAATGTGGGTCCTGGGGTGTTACAGAAGGATGGCTGCCAGCGGTGCCTCCAGCCGGCGGGGCCCATGGTGGCGGCAAGAATAGCGATGACATGGGTTGACAATGGAAACGACACCCGAGAGTGGCACACGAGCAAACAAAGAGAGCTCTAGCATGACCTCGGCCCAAGGAACGTGATGGTGTACTTGGTTCGATTGGAGGATGGACAAACTGGGCTAGCCACGATGATGTCCATGGAAACCATTGGGTGCTTCGGTGCGGGACTCCTCGGCGATGCATTGTACAAACGAAGGTATGAAACACATAGAGTAGATGATGGTGATCGGGTAGTAGCAAAGAATTTGGTTTTGGCTCACAGGAGGCCATGAATTGATGGTGGAGGATGTGGTAGATCAGTTTTGAGAAAAACTCGATTCCTATCAAACAGCTACACGAAAATCAAATTAACTTCATATGAGTGAGCAAGATACTCGGGAATACGAAGTGACATGAAAGGAATTCAAAGAAAATCACCAAAGTTCTAGAACACAAATTGGAGCAATGAGCAATTTTGGGAGTGAAGGGCTCTCAGTGGCGGCAGTGTTTTGAAGTTTGAGGAGACTTGGCAGGGGTTGGAAAGGGTTAAGAGGGGTCAAGGGGTCATATACAAATGCTCAAAAGAGTTGGAAACAGATGAACGAATCACGAAGAGATCGGAAGGAATGAATTCCTCACATGATTTGGTACAACTATTGTTTTGGGAAGACATTGAGATTATGCTTGGTTGAGAAGTTGGCTTGGGGAGGCAAAGGTGGCCATGGCTAGTTCAGTCAAGACTGATCAGTTCGGCTCTCTTCGGGAAGGTGAATAGTAACCAGCGTGTGAACACTAAAATGCATGTGAACAGTGCCATTGAACAATACTGCAGGAGGAGAGAGAAAATAAGGAGAATGAAAGAGAAGGAAGGGAAAGAAAAGAAAAGATGGGCTAAGAAAAATAGGTTGGACCCAAAAAAAATAGAATGTACATTTTTTTTAGAGATTTGGATTTTTGGAGACTTGAATTTGAATTTTTGGAATATAAATTCAAATTCGAAGTTTTGGGTTAGGATTAGAATTTTGATATTTCCTCCTAGGATTACACATAAAATCCAAATAAAGACCAAATAAAATCTAAGCACTTTTAAATAATTAATTTAGAATTAATTTTTAAAGACAGCAAATTTTGGGATGTTACAAACCTACCCCCTTAGAAAGAATCTTGATCTCGAGATCTGGACAGGCTAGCAAAGAGATGGGGATGATGGGTCTTCAAATCCTCTTTGCTCTCCCAAGTGGCTTCATCTTCGGATTGGATGCTCCATTGTACTATGCAAAAATGGATGGTCTTCTTCCTGATCTTGCGTTTAGTTATCTCAAGGATCTTGATTGGATGCTCCCTGTAGGTGAGGTCCTCTTGAAGCTTAAAGGTCTCAAGTGCGGCTTGCTCCACTAGAACTCGAAGATACTTCTTCAGTTGAGACACACGGATGACATTGTGTACTTTTGTCATGGTTGACGACAACTCCAGCTGATAGGTAACTTCCTCCTTTGTGTTCCAAAATCTTGAATGGTCCCACAAATCTTAGTGCAAACTTTCCCTTGGTTTGGAATCTTTTGACTCCTCTGAGTGAGGATACTTTGAAGTAAACAGAGTCTCCACTTCAAAAGTCAAGTCTCGACGACGATTGTCAACATAACTTTTCTATTGAGATTAGGCTATTTTCAATTTATGCTTGATTTTTCTCACCCTTTCTTTAGCATCCTAAAGCGGGTTGGGTCCAGAGTCTTAGCATTCTTCTTGTTGCTCCCAAAGTCTCGTGTTCTGCACTTTCTACTGTACATGCCTTGAAGGGTTCCATCTAAAGATTAACTTGATAACCGTTGTTGTATGAGAACTTAGCGTAGGGCAAGGTGTGATCCTAACTGGTTCCAAAATCTAGAGCACAAGCTCTCGGCAAATCTTCTAATACTTGGTTTACTCACTCTATTTGGCCATCAGTCTGAGGGTGATAAGTTGTACTGAAGTTGAGCTTACTTCCTAACTCCTCATGTACCTTTTGCCAAAATTGAGAAGTGAACTAACAACCTCAATCGGACATGATCTTCTTAGGAACTCCATGCAACCATACAAATATGGACATGTACAACTCTACCAACTTACTCCCGAAGTATGTGGTCTTGACAGGTATGAAGTGGGCTACCTTGGTAAAACAATCTATCACTACCCAAATAGAGTCATAACCTGATTGAGTTCTTAAAAGTTCGGTGATAAAATACATGCCAATCTCTTCCCACTTCAAATATGGAATTTGCAAAGGTTACAGAAGTCCAGCAGGCTTCTCATAATCTACCTTGAGTTTTTGGCAAGTATCACAAGATTCAACAAACTCATCAATTTCTCGCTTCATGCTAACCCACCAATCTCTTTCCTTGAGGTATTGGTACACCTTGCTATGACCTAAATGGATTAAGGGGTCCCATGAGATTCTTGTAAAATAATATCCTTAATCTCTTTGTTGTTGGGTACACATATACGATTCTCATACCAAACTATTCCATGTTCATCCTTAGTGACACCACTTGCTTTTCCCATTCTCATGTTTTTCTTTATTTCCTTGATGTCTTCATCAATCTTTTGGGCTTCTCTGATCTGGTCAGGTAAGGTGGGTTGAATCTCTAGAGTTGAGAGAATACTCCGACTTATAAAGTTTAGGTTAAGATGGGCGATTTCCTCCTGAGGTTGGGTATGTACCTCTTTCACCAATGTGTAGTTTGCATAAGTTTTTTTGGCTTAATGCATCTGTCACAACATTGGCTTTGCTTGGATAGTAGTGAATTTTGAGGTTATAATCCTTGACTAGTTCTAACCATCTTTGTTGCTTCAAGTTAAGTTCAGTTTGAGTGAAGATATACTTCAAACTTTTGTAGTATGTATAGATTTCACAGTTGTTATCAATAAGATAATGTTGCCAAATCTTCAAGGCATAAACCACTGCTACTAACTTCAAGTCATGAGTGGAATAATTATACTCATGAGGTCTCAACTAGTGTGACGTATAGGCCACCACCTTGCCTTCCTACATGAAAACACAACCAAGTCCTTGTCGAGAGACATCCCAGAAAACTTAGAATCCTTTCGTATGTTCAGCAAGATGAGTACTTGTGTGGATACCAACTTACTCTTCAGGTTTGGAAACTCCACTCACAAGCTTTTGTCTATTCAAATTTCTTCTCCTTCAAAAGTCGACTCATCGGTTTAGCTATCTTGGAGAATCTTTTTTATGAAACAACAATAATAACTAGCTAGTCCAAGAAAACTCCTGATCTCTGTTATTAACCTTAGTTGCTTCCAATCTATTAATGTTCCATTTTGGAGGGATCCAATTTAATTCTTTCCACGGTCGCAATGTGTCCAAGGAAAGCTACCTCTTTTAATCGAAATTCACACTTACTGAATTTGGCATAAAGGTAGTGCTCTCTAAGTTTTTCCAAAATTATTCTGAGGAGGTCCTCGTGTTCCTTCTCATTTTTGGAATAAATGAGAATGTCATCAATGAAGATATGTACAAACTTATCCATTTACTCCATGAACACTATGTTCATCATACTCATGAAATATGTTGGTCCGTTTGTTAGTCCAAAAGACATAATAGTGAATTTGTACTAACCATAATGAGTTTAGAAGGCAGTCTTGAGTATATCCTCTTCATATATCTTCAACTTGTGATATCCTAATCTTAGATCTATCATGGAGAAAACACTTGCTCGCTTCAACTGATTGAAAAGGTCATCGATCCTAGGCAATGGATACTTATTCTTGATGGTGATGACATTGAGTGCTCTGTAATCCACACACATTCTTATGAGAACGGATGCTCCCCAAGGTGATGTGCTTTGGTCAGACATATTCTTTATCCTGAAGTTCTTGAATCTATTTCTTTAACTCAGCCAACTCATTAGTTAACATATAGTAAGGTCTCTTCGAACTTGGCGTGATACCAGGAACTAAGTCAATCATGAACTCAATGTCCTTATCCGGTGGCATTTTGGGTAAGTCTTCTAGAAACACTCTGGGTGCTCCCGAATGACTAGTTCTTTTCTAGACCTTGGAGATGGTTAAGGATACACTCTTCTATTTTAGGAATTCTTGGTGTGAAGGTCACTTTTATTCCTTGACCATTGCTGAGGGTGATGGATCGAGTGGCACAATCTATTTGTCTTCTATTCTTGGATAACCAGTTCATACCAAGAATAACATTCAACCCTTGGGAGTCCAAAACTATCAGCTCAGCAAGAAATGGTACTCCTTCAATGAGCAAATCCACTTTTGGACTCAAGGGCCTTGCTCTCATCTATGCTCCTAGAGAATGAATTATCATAGGATTGGTAAGAGAAATTGAACCCAACTCATTATTAACCACAAAAGCTTTGGAAATAAAAGAATGTAAAGCATCGGAATCAAATAGAACTGATGCTGGTACTGAGTTTACTAGAAACATACCCAACACAATGTCTAGTGTAGCCTGAGCTTCCTCAAGGGTGATATGGTTAACTCGTCCCTTGACAAAGTTTTAGGACTTCTTGAAAGCTTGTTTTGCATTCTGGCCTCTTAAGAATCTGATGTTAGCTACAGCCTAGAGCTTCTTGGGACAAGACTTGCCAAAATGTCCCATTTCCTTGCAATAGAAGCAAGTCACACCTTCAGATGAAGTGATTTAGAGTTTATTTGAAGCTTTTTAAAGAAAATTCACCATTTGGATTTTTTTGGATTTAATACAAGCTTAAATAAAATTTTTATTAGTT